>CM024541.1:4243505-5545874 GCA_014182365.1 Eucalyptus tenuipes | reverse complement strand
GGATTCCTCCACTAAGAAGCAATACCACCCATCATCTCCAAAACCAAGCACAAGAAGAATCTACTCAGTCTCCTATACTATGGGTAAAAGTCTCTAAGGAAAGTTTATGAAACATGTAATTTTATGTCCTTAGAACCAGAAAACTATGAAGACGCTTCCAAAGAAGAAGTTTGGATTAATGCCATGGAGGAAGAAATTAAAATGATCGAGAAAATGAAACTTGGGAGCTCGCTTCATTTGTCCCAAAGACAAAGAAATCATAGGCATAAAGTGGGTCTACAAGACAAAGCTCAATGCGGATGGATCAATTCAGAAGCATAAGGCAAGACTCGTAACGAAAGGATACTTGCAACAACCAGGTATTGACTATACTGAAACTTTTGCTCCTGTTGCTCGCCTTGACACTATCCGGGCACTCATAGCTCTAGCAGCACAAAAAGAATGGAAGATCCATCAACTAGATGTAAAGTCAGCATTCCTAAATGGATATCTTCAAGAAGAAATTTATGTAGCTCAACTAGAAGGCTTTAATGTCAAAGGCAATGAAGAAAAGGTCTTAAAGCTTAAGAAGACCCTATACGGGTTAAAACAAGCACCAAGAGCGTGGTATAGTAGAATTGATGAATATTTTTACCAAGCAAGGATTCAGGAGGAGCATGAGTGAGCCAACGCTCTGTACATCAAGACCCAAGGTAATTCCCACACACTTATTGTCTCTCTATATGTGGATGATCTCATATATACAAATGGAACAATGAGACAAATGATTGGAGAATTTAAAGAAGAAATGATGAAGACATTTGAGATGACGGACTTGGGCTTGATGAACTATTTCTCGAATTGAAGTCAATCAAGATGAAGGAATTTTCATTTCACAAAAGAAATATGCAGAAAGCTCCTTTGAAAAATTCAAGATGAATAATTGCAAAACAGTGGCAACACCACTTGTGATGAATGAAAACTATTGAAAGAAGATGGAGCAGAAAAAGCACGCTTCACTCTACAGAGCCTAATTGAAGTTTACGATATCTTACTGCTACACGGCGCATATCATGTGGCTGTGGCTAAGTTTACTATCACGGTTCATGCAGAGTCCAAGCCAAGTCTCATTTTGGAGCAGCCAAGAGAATTCTAAGATACTTACAAAGGAACCATTGATTATGGTATTTGGTACGACCTGGGCAAATGAGCTAAGTTGATTGGTTACACTAATAGCGACTAAGAGCGGGATCATCGATGACGGGAGGAGCACCACCGGTTTATGCATTCACATTAGGGTTCTAGAATATTTTCATGGACATCTAAAAACAAGACTCGGTGGCACAATCCACTTGCACGAATATGTTACAGCTGCTACAACTACTAGTCATGCAATATGGCTTCGAAGAACGAAACATATTGATATAAAATATCACTTCATTCGTGAAGTGCAAATAAAGGAGAGGAAACGAGCTGAAGTATTGTAAGACTGAAGACCAAATTACGACATATTCACTAAAGCACTACCAACAACAAAATTCTTGACATTGAGAGGCATGCTCGGTGTATCACAAAAATGGATCAGGAGGAGTGTTAAAAGTGATTCATTTTTGGAAAACTCTAGACTACACCAGACTACACATGCTTAAGAATTAAGCATTTTTAATAGAGAAGGAAAAAAGTGGTGGCAATAATTTGTCCAAGTCAAAGAAGACTCTCATATGTTGGAGAACTTTTTGGTACTATGTGGGCAACAAGTGTACGTATGAAGGAAGAAAAGCCAGCTAGAAGTTGGCTGAAAAGTCAAAAAGAGTGGCTCCTTGTACAATGTCAAAGTTGGTTGAAGTTTAGGCGGTGAAGAGTCAAATAAGCTGTCCAAGTCAGTCAAGAAGCTCTTATAAAGGAGGGTGTGTTCGTTCATTTGGACATACGACAACTAGAACAATGAGAGAGAACGTGAAAGGCTGAGAGAACCAAAAACTAGAAACTAAGAGACAGCCACTATTAGCTTTTGTACCACAATAGTCCGCCGAATAAAATTCAGTTTGTGCTTTCATTTATTTTTCACTCCATTTCTCACTCCCTGCCATAGTTCACACACACTTGCACACACACGCTTCCGCAGAAATCCAACACACCCCACGAGCCATCTTCAGAGCCCTGGCGATTCCATTGCAGCTGTAACGTTCTCCAATTCGAGCTGTCATTCCCCGACGTGAGCCACATCCATACGGCTTGTTAAGCCATCCGCGGAATCCCCAGCAATAACGGCGAGCTGCTGTCCAAGCTCGAGCCTGGTACCATTCCAAACTGAGAAGTTGCAGTACCGGCGAATCACCCTTCTTCTGAAGTCCACCAACGAAGAGAAAGAGGGGCACATAAAGAGCAAATAAAAAAGGAATAAAAAGACCACTTTCTTTTTCTTTGCAGGACATTCACGTTGACTTTGGTGAAGGCCTGCAGCTAGGCTTTCAACGAGGACTTTCCTTCCTCGTAAATTTTGTTGCAGGTCATCCCTTGTCTTTTTGGAGAAAGACGTTTCCAGCTCGAACCAAACACTTAAAACATCCCCCAAGCCACCCGTAGAACCCCTGGCGAGCAACTGAGCCGTAGGTCCCTGAGCTTCGTGGCTGTGTAACTACCGCCGTTTGGGGCCCCTTGTCGCCGATCCGTTTTCAAACAAATCATCTAAACTAGGTAGCTTCCTTGAGCCAAATTTCATCTCGATATTTTGTTGAATAAATTGGATATCAGAATTCTAATATTGAGATGCTAGACATTACCCATTAGCATTGGTGACGTTTAAAATCATTATAATTATTAATTTGATCCGTAAGACTTCGGATCATTTTTTTAATATTCTAATTTTCCTGTGTATTGTAATGTTTCTGGTTAGAATAATTGTTAATTTAATCCGTGAGACGATGGATTATCTTTCAATTATTTTAACCCTTTATTTTAATTTTGATAAATATCTTGAGTGGTTAAATATGATGCTTATATTTGATAAATACTTGTTTTGGAAAACATCAAAAAAATTAGATTGCGTGACAAATTAGGATATTTTCTTAAATAGGATAGGGTCACATGTTTAGAATTTATCTAGTTAGATTTTTTTAATATTAGATTGCATGTTACGGCTACTTAGTTAAGATGAGTTTCCGAATTAAAATGGAATTTAATCCAAATTACTTCCTAACTTGAGTAGGATAACTTGTCGGGTTTTGTAGTCAATTTTCAGTAATTATTTCGGAATTTCAATAAAGAAAAATACCAAAAAAAAAAATATCATATGCATGTTATCTAGGTAAGTTTTCATTTTAAAAAGAGAAAACCCAAAAAAATTTGCTTGCCTTATTGTGTTTAATTCCGCAATGTTTTTTCCCTTTGAATGTTATCTTTAATGTTTGTGCACTCGTATGATCACTTTAGTGGTTTAGGCTAAAATCAATTCAAGTTGCCTGCAAAATATTTTTTGAAATAAAAGAGAAAATGTACCAAAAAAGGGCGTTAGAAAAATCTAGCGTAATCAAGTCCCGAACTCATTTAATCTCTGGTTCGTATAAGTGAAGTAATTCTCCCATTACTTTACTTGGGTTTTCTAATTGACCCACCAAAAATAGATTAGTGGCGACTCCATGATAAAAATCATTTGCATATTAAGAACTTAAACCCTAAGTTGCAAATTGGTATGGGCTTGGGAGAGCTCGAGCTAAGTCTAGGCTTAGCAATCCATTAGCCGAGCCCTTAGGTGGTCCAACTCGCTTCGGGGAGGTCGCGACAATAGCATCATGTTTTGCTATTGCTTTCCAAACTCTACAGCAATTAGAATTTGATTAGCTAGCTACTTAAGGCCTGCATGGTAACGTTTCTGTTTCTCCCAATTTCTGTTCTTTTGTTCCCCGGAATAAAAAAAGAACGGAAATCCGTTTGGTAAAACATTTGTTCACGGGAACAGTTTGGAATAGAAACAAGAAAAAAAAGTAGATTCTTGTTCAGGAACAATTTCTAGAAATAAGCCAATTTTTTCTTTTCTTTTTTTCTTTTGTTTTTTCTTGCTTGCTTTGCGACCTTGGGTGGCCGCTTGCCAACCGCCGCCACCTTCGGCCTTCAATGACCGCCGTCGACCACTTGCCAACCATCGGCCACCCCAGACCTCCGATGACCACCACCGGCTACGTTGCCACCGCTGCGGGGCGCAGGTCGCCCATCGTCGCCGCCCTCGACTGCCATCAACGTCGCCACCAGCCGTCGCCCATCGCCCGTTGCCGCCGCCAGCCTCCCGTCGCCCGCCCGCCGCCACGGGGCCGACCGCCGCCGCCCGCGATCGCGCCCATAGCCCACCGGCCGTGGCCTCCCCGCGGCCGCCCCGTCCGCCTGCCCGGTTGTGGCGCTTAATCATGCGGTGGCGGTTGGTGGCAAGACTACAGGCGGCGGCGGCAGTGATGGGCGGCGGCGAGTGGCGATCGGCGAACTGCGGAGCAAGAATAAAAACAAATAAATACAAAAAATAAAAAATCGTATCGAACTGTATTTATATTCTTTTTCTATTTCAAGAATAGAAATTTTATATAGTTACCAAACACCTTATTTTACTCATAAATTGTTTCCGAGTAGAAATAGAAAAGAACTATTTATGAAAAGAAACTGTTCTCCGACCAAGAAGTGTTACCATGCGCACCCCTAGACTCGGATGAAACAGTGGAAAATTCGGTTCGACCGATAAAAAAGAATGGTTATAAGACTCCAGCCCGTAGCTATCATTGATAATTAGAAAAAAAATAAGTGGGGTAATTAATTTTTAGAATATCAATAATGATAAAGTTCATTTGCTGTGCTACAGCTTTTTCCTTCGATACCAAAATTCTCATAAGTTCTATATAAATGATGCAGATTATGATTTTGGGGATTGCGTTAGCCAAAGAGATTTTCGGTTAACTTTATTTGAACTTAGAGAAATGAAACGAACTTGTGAATATCTAGTAGTATTATACATTATATTCGAGTGTTTCAATTCGTTGAGTCGAAAAGTAATATAAATAGGATACGTTGTAGCGTATTTCAAATACAGATTCACTACAATTTCTGCTTTTGACTATGAGGAATATTCATGTTCCTTCAAAGTTACAATAAGATTATCATTAATTTGAACATGCGATATGTATAAAAAAAAATTAAACATTATAACTCATTTTAGAACACTTCGTTCTTGAATTCGAATTATTACTAAGAAGAGCAATTAAATCTCACTTAATTTAACATTAATAACTTGCACAATATGTCGGTAAGGACAAAGTTCAGGAGCTTTAGTTTATTATGCAATAACCCTTTTCATTTTATTCAACAATTCAACATGTCTGATGCATTAATTTAACTAAGTAAACACTAAAGATGGAAGCATTTAGTATATACGTAAATTCAGCTTCTGGTTTGTAAAGGTCAAAATAAAAGACAGAACTTGAGCTAAATTATCTGTGGAAAATGCTTTTTTTTTTTTTTGGAATATTACAGATAATGTACAAATCAAAACATCGCCAGTGGTGGATACTGTGATGGAGCGCCTTTCAAGTTTCAAAACCCACACGTATTCGCATAACCATCCTGTCTATTCAATTTTCACCATTCTTTTGCACATTTGCTGTTGCAAGAATTGCGTGAGCTTTCATCTACCAGAGAAAGCGACATCAACGTGAAAAAGAAAGATAAGGCAATCCCTTAAGTTTATCGTCCCGCATCTCCCATCCCATTGAGCCACGGGCACGTTGTGTCTCGAAGCGACCGTTGCGCATGTTGGGAGAACGGAATTTAGTGCGTCTTAGATTATTCAGTCGATGAGATGTGTTTGCTTCGTTTGAGACACAGAAATTGTTGTATATTTCCATTAAGCTTAGGTGGATATTTATACACTCAAGAGTATACTTTGGAAGATTTACTTGCAAGAAAAGAAACACAAAATAGAAAATTTTCTAACTTCTAAAAATAGATTCCAAAACCTCAAAATCTGATAGCCCTATATTTGATTGATACACCCCTTCAAGTGGAAGAGTTGAGATGATGAATCTTCAACTTATCTCGTAAAAATGCAAAACATGCTTTAGAAAGAGTTTTGGTGAGAGCATTAACTAGTTGGTCGGTTGTAGAGATAAACTACAAATTAAGCTTTCATTGGGCGGCACGATCACGAACAAAGTGGAAGTCAATTTCAACATGTACGGTACGCACATGGAAAACCGGATTTGCAAACAAATAAGTGGTACCAATATTATGACACCAAAGGAAGGGAGAACCTTGAAGAGGGAACCCAAGCTCTTGAAAGAGTGATTCGAGCAAATTAGTTCAGCCGTAGCATCAATAAGGGCTTTACATGCTCAGATTATATTAAAAAACGTGCTATGGTTTGTTGTTTTCTAGAGCTCCAACGAGATCAAGTTAGGATCAAGGAAAATAGCATACCCTCAAGTTGACTTCCCTATCGCTAGAGCTACTACCCTAATTAGCATCGAAAAGGCTTGCAAGGGAGTATCATTCGATCGAGAAAGAAGAAAAAGCAAATTACCTTGTATGTTTGAGATAGTGCAAGATGTGTTACACCATTTGCCGTGGTTTTCAGCCAGCGCATGCATGAATTGACAAGCTTTATTAACAGCAAAGGAGAGATTTGGTCTTGTTGATGTCATGATTGCAGGGAAAGAACTATAGACCTATATAGAGTAGGATCATATCAAAGCACCCCTGTCTTAGATGTTATTATAGTCATGGCCATAGGAGTTTGGATAGGCTTGCACTCAAACATCCTAGCACAGTGAAGAAGATCATCAAAATAATGTCCTTGAGAGAGAAGTAACCCATTAGAGTGAGAGACAACCTCTATCCCAAGGAAGAAGTGGAGCGAGCCGAAATCCTTAATTGAGAACTTTGTAGATAATTTTTGTAAGATTGCATTGATAGCAAAAGATGCAATACCTATAACCAAATGTTATCAACATAAATAAATAAAAAGAATGACATTGGTGCCTCTTTGATGGATAAATAATGAAGGATCTATGGGACACCGAGAATCCCAATGAAGCAAAAACTGTGAAAGTCGGTGAAACGAGGCTCTCAAAGCTTTCTTGAGACCATATAGAGAACGATACAACTTGCAAGCATAGTCAAGAAGAGTTGAGTCCTCAAACTTAGGGAATGCTCCATGTACATCTCTTCAAATAGAACCCTATGTAAGAAAGCATCGTGCATATCTAGTTGTCATACTTGCCACCCTTGAGATATAGCAAGCGATAATAAAATGCGAATGGTGGTAATTTTCACAATTGAACCGAAGGTTTCCGTATAATCCAAACTTTGTTGTTAATGAAAACCCTTAGCAACCAGGCAAGCGTTATAGCGCTCAAGATTATCATCCACTTTGCGCTTAACTCGTGAACCCACTTATACTCGATGAGGTTCTTGGGTGAAGTGCAAGGCACCAAAGACCATGCGCCATTTTTTAACAAGGCATTAAATTCATCGGTCATAGCCGCACGCCACCTAAGGTTTCGTTGGCTTGGGTGAATGATGTTGGTTCGGTGATGGGGGTTGTTGTTGCTGTATTAATTTGAGGAGGATGAGAGCGAAGTTGCATGGTGTGGGTGTGTGTTAGCCTAGGTGGGGGTGGGGGCAGCGGCAACGGCGATGGATAGGATGATGAGGAGGGGAATGATAAAGGTCATGGAGGGACTTGGTTCTTGGGGTAGGGGAGATGGATGAATCGATATTAGACGACATTGGGGGAGCTGGTGTAGGATTTTGTGATCTAACTATATTGATACGCGAGAGGAATACTAATAGGAGCCGAAGCCCATGGTACAGAGATGTCGTAGAAAGTGCTGAATGAGTTGATGGACTGATAATGGAAGAAGTTGCGAGTGAAAACACATCTCATTGAAACAAACATGTCAAGCAACATATAAATGATTGGTGATAGATCAGGCAATAGTACCCTATATGAAAGGGACTATATCCCAATAAAATACAAAATGAAGCGAAAATCCATCTTATGGGCGTTATAAGGACGTAGATATGGGGAAACAACAACATCCAAAGATTTTTAAGAAGGAATAATGCGTAGGATGATTATAAACTATTTGAAAGGGGGAGACACTATTATTGACCTCGGACAACATTCGGTTGATGAGGTAGATCGTCGTTTTGAATTCATATTGCCAATATTGGTGAGGGATAGAGCCATGAGCTAATAATGTTAAACCGGTTTCAACTATATGCCTATAACGACACTCAACCACCGCTTGTTGTTAATTGGTATGAGGAGCAAAGATACAGTGAGCAACACTAATTTTTGAGAAAAATAAAGGGAGTGCACGAAATTCTCCACCTTACTCCGTTTGAATGGATTTTATTTTTCGTGAGAAGTGACATCCGACAAGAGTTAAAGTAAGAAAAACAGAGTAAATATTTGACTTTGCTTTAAGAGGATAAAACCAAATAAATTTAGTGCAATCATCAACAAAAATAACGAAATAACGGTGACCATCAGTTGAAACAAAATGAAAAGGACCCCAAACATCATTATAAATTAAATCCAATGGAAACAAACTAAGAGTTGGAGATAATCCTAAGAACGATGACTAGCCTTGTTCAATTGACAAGCTATACATAATTGACTCAGCGGTGTTGACTAACACGACAAATTATTCTCTTTGACCATAACCCATAAGAGACACTCATGGGGATGGCCAAGACGTTGATGCTAGCAATCTAGGGAAATCCGTTCCGCAATACTAGCAATAGGCATTGAAGGTTGTTGTAGTATGGCATAAAGACTATCACTACTTGGGCCAGAAAAAAGAACCACCTTGGTCACTAGATCCTCAACAAGAAAGTGGCTAGGATAGAATTCGAAGAAGACATTATTGTCAGATAAAAATTTTTGAACTGAAAGTTAATGTTGAGATCAGGGACATGAAGATCATCATTAAAATGTAAAGAAAGATATGAAATAGAGAAGGGAATAGAAGAAGTATCAATAATAGTGATTTTGAAACCCTCACCATTTCGACGTGCGCTTGATCAATTCATTATAAATTTTGTAGGAAAAGAGAGATTGTGTATTAGACATGACATGGTGGGAGGGGTTTTGGTAGGTGTAGGTAAAAGAGGGGAAGGGCATGGATAAGGTTGGCATTGGGAGAGTAAGAGGGTTGATAAGATGAAGTAGAAGAAGAGGTATACGTAAGGGGTAGGTAATAAGGCACACCTAAAGGGCAATAGAAGTATGTAGCAACAATATGATTTGTATGTTGATAAATGGAACACCATAATTGACTTTATTGAGCACCATGGGCACCACGGCCATGACCAAAGCGCCCCACGACCTCTAGATTGACCACACTTAGAGAAAGAGAAATCAAGAGGGGTGGAGATATTTCGTTGAGTAGAGTTGGTAGTAGGAGAGTTAGCTTGGGCAAAAGGCTTGAAAATCTACAACTCTTGAAAGGCTTTAATACTATCATGACTACGGAGAAGACCTTGAAGATCTGTAAACAAAATTGAGCAAAACAACCAAGTAATGTAGGAACAATGTCTTGGAGATCCGTAAACAAAATTAATCAAAACAACCAAGTAATGTAGGAACAATGTCTTGGAGAACAGATTGGAGACCACAAAAGATATGAACATTAAAATCCTCCGATTCAAGATGCTTGTGACACGGTCCGTGGTCCTCCCATACCCGTGTACCCTTGGGGATGAAGCTTGGGGTTATCGAGTGAAGAGTGAGGATGCAGAGATAATGAACACAACCGGTCCGTGGGAGTGGCGTCAAGACGGTTGGTGCTAGGAGTTCTAGGATAGAAGGAGTATATTACTTGGGAGCTCGAAGGTAGGGTTGGCCTCCCGTGCACAAACTAGTCGGGAGTTGATGCGCTCTCTTGATGAGGCCGGGCAGGCCGAAACTAGTTGTTGAGCCTAACGAGGGCTGATGTCTCGCTCGATGGACTAGACACCCGAGCAAGGCGTAGTGGTATGATTTCGTATAAAGGGCTATTCGCCGTATTGTTCATTGGAACAACTACGGAAGGAAGGCTGGCCTAACGAGTTCCGCTCGCTAGCGCCGCACGGGTTGATCACGGCCAAGGAAACTACCGACTGTGACAATTTGGTATTAGAGCGGGGATCCCTTTAGTAGGTGCGTGATTCTGGGAAAGCTGTGGTCTTTCCGGTCCTATGAGGGCGAAGAGTGATCGCCCGAGGCCGGGGGGCTCGGACAACATGCGGCTCTCGTCTAGCTTCAGGATGGCAATGGGGGGCATAGGAAGGAACCGAAATGCTCGCTGAATGGGGATAACGTTCTTGGATAAATAGGCGAATCTTAAGAAGGGATCTACGATCACGTTTCCACCAAAGGGACCCTCTGTTGGCTTGCTGAGATCAGGAGGAGCTTACTAGGGGAAAGAAGGTGCTGCCACGAAGTGCAAAGTTGGCCGGGGGTGCCACACTTGTCGGGAAGCACAAGTGATTGGAGATTCATGAACATCTTTGATCGGGGAAGCAAACAATAGAGTGGTGAGACCGTTGGGGCGAGCGTTGCCATCTATGTAAGTCCGGGGAGTGGCCTTGATGGTTAGGGAAATGCAAAGAAGCGACAGATGAGTGGGGGAGTTTGACACGGTCCGTGAATCCTCCCGTACCGTGTACCCTTGGGAGTGAAGCTTGGGGTTATCGAGTGAAGAGTGAGGATGCGAGAGAGGATGAACACAACGAGGTCCGTGGGAGTGGCATCGGGACGATTGGTGCTTTTGAGTTCTAGGATAGAAGGAGTATATTACTTAGGAGCTCAAGGCGGGGTTGGCCTCCCGTGTACAAACTGGTTGGGAGCTGATGCCGCTCTCCTGATGAGGCCAGGGCAGGCCGAAACCAGTTGTTGAGCCTAACGAGGGCTGTTGTCTCGCTCGATGGACTAGACACCCAAGCAAAGGCCGGCGTGATACGATTTCATATAAAATGGCTATTCGCCGTATTGTTCACTAGAACAACTATAGAAGGAAGGCTGGCCTAGCGAGTTCCGCTCACCGGGCGCCACACGGGTTGATCCATGGCCAAGGAAACTACCGACCCATGACACTTGCCCGCAACACCCGTCTCATCGGCGATGGATTTAGCATGTTGGAGGAAATAAATAATTGATTCGTCCTATTTTTATTGTAGACGTCAAAGACTAAGATGAAGAGAGAGCATACATGTAGCAGAAGCTAAGCCAAAGACACATTGATGGTATCTCACACAGCTTTACCATCAAGGTTAAATCAATCCTGAGAAGGATGCAATTAGAGGACTCATGATGAAAGCATCATGTTGTCACCAGAAAGCTACTTGGGCTGCATCAAATGTCATGCCCCGAACCCCGAGAGCATGCCCATCCCTCTCTGGTCGATAATATCTTGGGACTTCTCGGGACGAGTCGCCGACCCTTTGTTTTATTGCGCGTGCGGAAAGCGAAAATATAATCCCTTTACAAGAATCATCTCGGGATGAAAAGCGGGACAATAGATTCAAAACAAACATGTTTATATTCACATAGAGTCATATACAAGTCTATGGCCAAAAGACTACAAAAAAGTCTAGCCTTCCAAAAAAGCGGTCCTAGCCGACCCACACTTCCGATCACCTCCTTTCTGCTCAGGGTCCTCCACTTGATGACCCCGAAAATGATTATTCAATAACAGGTGAGACAACGTCTTATGAGTTCACCCACTAAACCCCGATTAGGAGGGAAATATGCCTAGAGGCTCCCTAGCCACACAATCATACAATTGGCATTGAGAACTTACCTCGCCTTAGATCCACCCCGGAGTCGGCCACCCAGGTTCATATCTCAAATCGGAGTAGCACTCAAGCTCAATCAATTAGAACGCAATACTCAATTCTCAAATAAGCACGGGGTCCTGATTATAGGGCTAAATTGTTATGACACGTTCCATACCATGTCACACAATTTTGTTCCATAATCCAGCGCATCTATTTCACTCAACATGCGTTCCAATTGATAACTTCGCCCACTCGAGGGTACGGCCTACTCGAAGTTCGGCGGTCTACTGGCGTAGCCAGGCATTGTCTCACCCCATTGAGCACGGTTACGTCTCTCGATGACTTTCCCGAAGAAGCATAGGTCCGTAATCTACCGCGACCCGCTACCCTAATGCATGGATAACCCGAAAGTGGGATTTAGTAACGTCCGGCGTAAACGCTATGACGGTTTCAGTTAATAAACACACGACCAATCAATCTCGGCCTAGACACTGTGCATTGCACTCAAATGCATCAATTGAAATAGTGATCCCCGCTTATTTTCTTCGTATTAAAAACACCCTATTGAAAATAGTCGTGCGTGGGTACACGATCAAATTGGATCCGGAAAATTCATAACATTCTTTTCAAAAATCCCACTAGTTTATATAGTATATAAAAACCATTTTCGGTATTTAAACCCGACACTCGGGATTTTCTGAATAAATATTGAATTTTATAAATTTTTGGAATAAATGTCAAAAAAATCCAATCAGCACTCAATTTGCATAATTTAGCACTCGATTGCAGAAATTAACCACACCATTGCAATCAGCACGAAATTCCAATCACCGGCTGTCCTGGCCTAATTTCCGGAAAAATAATTAATAATTAAATAATTACTGAAATTAATTAAATAAATACATTAAATACTAAAAATGCTAACTTATGCTAAATAAATTTAATCTAACCACCTATTAAGCTAAATAAATTATCCTAACCATTCTAACTAAATAACAATACACTAATTTAATTAAATATAAGTCTCTAACCACACCGATTTCTTAATCTAACTATCCCAATTTAACTAACTAAAATAATAATTAAACTAATTACACTTAAATAAATCTAAACACCCCTTACACGTTAGCTTCTTAGAAGAGTTTAGTGAATAAACTCACCGGTTAATTGCGGAAACCGGTTCACCGCGACGACAACCCAACGGCAGCCGAAATCCGAATTTTCAACGGCGTTGGCGGACACTCGGGCCAAGCCTAAACTTGGCCCAACAAATCTCAGCCCAAGCTGAGACTTGTTGCTGAATTGGACTGGGCCTGAAGCGGGCCTACTTCTTGGGCTTCAAGTGGACTTCAAAACCGTGGGCTTTATGGACTGAACTGGGCTTGCTGAATTCGGGCTGCTGAGGTGAATTCGTGTGGGCTGAGATTGCTGGAGGTTTAGGGCCGAAGACTGGCCGAACTCACGGCTTCAAAAGGCTGGCCTGTTGGGCTTATGTGGGCTGATGGGCCTTCGGTGGAGACCGAAATTTCGGTCGTTGATGGGAGAAACCGAAGCAGCGAAGGAGTCGTTGAATTTGGCGGTTGACTGGGACGGCAGCTCGTGGACGGTGCTGCTTCGCTTGGTGCTGTTGGCGACAAGAAGACCTGAAGATCGGAGGACTTGGACGCGCGGCGCACGAGGACACGGCAGGGGCGGCTTCGGTCAACAGGGCATGAAGTCAGCCTCGGTGGAAGGCTTCGTGCGGATGAAATGGAGCAGGCGGCAGAAACTGAAGCACTCGTGGGTTTGCTGGCCGAAGATGGAGCAACTTCGGTGGTCAACTGGCTTCGTTGGACGCTGAAGCTTGACCGAGGATAATGGACTGCTCGGTGGAAGAATCGTGGCTTTGTTTCGGTGGCGATGGCTGCAAGGGACAAAAGATGGTGGACGCTGCAGCGTGAGATGGCAGGAGGGGGCACGAAGACGGAGCAGCTTCGGACGGGTGGCTTCTGCTTCGGTCAACAATCTAGCTGGGGAAATTTCTTTAGTTGACCAAGCTTGGAGACGTGGCCTGCAGAGGAGAATCGATGGTGGAGATGGGCGTGTGTGAGTGGGGGAGGCACGAGCTGCAGGTGAGGAATTGCGAACTGAGATGGGTGGAAGAAGATGACCGAACAGCAGGAAAAAAAAATGAAAAGGAGCTGCGAAGGGGGAGGTCGGCGATCTTGGCGTGTAGGAGAAACAGCTGGTGGAGGGCCCCAAAGTCAATCAACCCAATCTCTCAAATTGATTGCATGTCCCCTAAAAACCCCCATGTATATCTCAATTGATCCCCCATTACTTTCTTGTAGATAATCCACCAAATAATCCATTTTTGAAGCCCAAAAATTACTGCCCTCTTCTAGTTCCGAATTTCACTCCTTTTTTCGGTCTTCAATTTCTTCGACAAAATCCTCAAGTTGATGTCAAATTTTGATGTTGAAAAAGCCCACATAATTTCTACAAGTCCCCTTTGCCATATAGCTCAATTTGCAAGTCCAAATTTCAATTTGGCTCATCCAAATTTCCGCTATTTTTCCGCGGATCCAATTTGATTTTCCGTAAAAATCTCGGAAT
The DNA here is from genome assembly GCA_014182365.1 of Eucalyptus tenuipes. NCBI lineage: Eukaryota > Viridiplantae > Streptophyta > Magnoliopsida > Myrtales > Myrtaceae > Eucalyptus > Eucalyptus tenuipes. The sequence goes on along the minus strand of CM024541.1, from coordinate 5,531,498 downwards.
CTCCAAAATTTTTCGGAGGATGAGTCAACGGTCCTAAAATAGATCGTGACATCACAGAACTTTCAATTTCTGAAATCGGGTTCAAATTTACGGTTAATTTCAATCCGATGCAATTTTAGCGTGACCTAGTCTACCGGGTAGTTTTTAGGAATTTTTAGTGCAATTGACCCGTGATCGATTTATCTCGATTCACATAGTGCATCTTCGATACATTGGCGACTCGATTGTCGTGAAAATCTCGAGATTTCAATTACGGCACCTAGGTACCAAAATGATAGAAAAATCGGTCTAACGCCGATTGATGAGTATTTTGCAATCGGTGGAATCACCCACATTGTGATCACATATCTCAGTCGAATCGACCTATCTCCGGTCTCTGATCGATTTTTTGACAGTGCCATAATGACCCTTGCAGATCGACACGGTCGAGTAGTCGCTTCCTGGTCAAATTCTCAAGTCCATTGAATTTAGATTCATTAATTCTTCCCGATAGATAGGCCAGTTATCTCTGAGTGATCGGGATCAGTGAGAGAATAGACTATTGGCGTGTCGACGAAATGCCGATTTATTTAATCGAAAATGAAATATGAAAATTCCGGCCCGTCACATCAGGCGCCTGTTTTGGTTCCATAAACATGGCCATGGAGGTTTTGTCCCTTGAAACTTGGGCTGCATCGAAGGGACACGCTTTGGTTCCATCAACATGTCATAGAGGTTTTGTCCCTTGAAAAACAGGATAACCCGTGCTTTCTATAGCAAGAAATTGGATGTTGTGAGACGTTGGGAAAGGAAGTGGTGAGTAGATTCGAAATGAGGAAGTGTGGATGAGGAGTTTGTAATGGCAGCTATGGTGGTGGCGGCGGGATTCTCTAAGGCCATATTGACCACCTTTGTAGAGGAAGAAAGCTAGGGTTGAAAGGGGCGTCAGACCTAGATGCCTCTTTATACCATATTGAGATAGATATTCTTATATATTTTCATTAAGTGTTGATGGGTATTTATATACTCAAGAGTACATTTTAGAAGATTTATTTGCATGAAAAAATATATATAAAATGGAAAACCTTCTAATTTCTACGGATAAGATTTCAAAACTTTCAAATTTAATAGCCCAATATTTGATTGATATATATATGGCTGATAGTTCTTCATATGAGACCCATCAACTACAGTGCTTCTAATGTACTCACACTGCATGCATGGGATGCATTCAGACGATGAACGCATGGAAAACGGTGCAAGTACCATCCTCGATGATAGAGCCCCATTTCCTACGTCTCTGGGAGAAGACGCTTGTATGTCCTATCCTCGCGACGACGAGTCAAGAAACTGGTAAGTGGATCTCTTCTGTTCTATCTTTCTGGCAGGTGATTCTTAACTCTGCCCCCCACTGGCTCTTGTCTCTACCGGACGGCCAATGAAACGCTGAAACGTAGTGTTTAAACAGAGGGTTGGTGCTGACTTAGAAGAGTTGATGGCGGGACCCCTCTTTGATTTTGAGTTGAGGTGGCCCTGTTAGGCTGTTCCTACAAAGTTGATGGGCCCTGCTCATGTGATCTTTCTTGGAGGGTCTCCGAGGAAAAACCCTGCTTTGATTGTGGAGTGAGTAGTCCATAATCATGTTCCTAACTCGGGGAGTACTTTCTTTTGGAGTGAAGATGGAGTTGAATTGAATGATTTTGTAGTCCAAATCGAATTAGTTCCTGGTTTTGCTTTCACTCTTCGGAGGCGGATTCGAAGCTTTGTCGAAAACCACACCCCTTTTGAAAATAAAAGTAGTCTTCAAAAGATTCTCAATACATTTACTGCATGTTAAGGCAAAAGGTTGATGGATGGAATCTTCTTATATTGTGTATCGATTCGCGATTCTCAGAAAACAATAGACGGATATTCTTGTATCATTTAAGATTAATTGTGAAGTCGAAATAAGCGTATGCCGCGCATGCGATACAAAATGGAAGCACACCCATCATGTTGTGCAACATTACGGTATGTTATCATAACCGAGTGAGTATACACTACCTATTTTCGCAATCAAGTTTGGAAAATATCACGAAAGGAAATGGTCCTACGTATACGACCGTTGTGCCCGCATGGACCACTTCGAGCTTTGTCGCGGTGACAGTTCATCCGAAATAGGAACCTCCCTCCAAACCCACTAACGCCAAACACCCAAAAAGTGCCTCCGACCAAGTTTCAAGTCATGCTTTTATCTTACGAAGGGAAAAGGCAAAGCCCTCGCACCATTTGGCTAGGCTTCAAGATCAACTTCCATGTCGTGCTTTTCGGTTGCTTCCACTCGACCCCCAGTGGTCGGTTTCTATCTCTTTTTCAGTTTCCTTTTTTATCTCCTCGGATAACCATTGTCGGCCCCACGACATCTCTTATCGATTTTGCTCGGGATGCCATTTCCTCGCGCCCCCATTTTAGTGCGTTGGTACGGCAACGTCGACCGCCCAGAAGCGATACGCGTACGTATATAACAGTGAGAAGCACTTCCGAGATAATATAGTGCCACATTCCCGTCAATATAATACATAGAAAAAGCGCGATTTCTTTGCTGCAACTTGGTTAAAGAGCACATGAAGAAAGTTCAACGCTTATCGCAACTTAATCTAGAAATGATCTTATCATGAATTTACCTCGATTGTATCTTAATGGGAAAAACTCGGTTGCTAGAATAGGACCGGTTAAATAGGAAGACTTCTAGAAATATAATTATGTAATAGTTGAATACTACCACCGCTTTGAGTTAGCTAACGAGAATTCAAAAGAAAGTTATGTTTATTTTTGTGAATACAATATGATTTAACATGTTAATGATAAATCTACTCGTAAAATGACATGGAAAATAAGTTAAAAATTGAAAAATTTTAATTCGAGTATGATAAGATATGTATTCATACGTGTATAAACTATTTGGCTTTATAAAAAGTGAGCATTTTTTCTTAGAGTTGAGCAAAAGTGCAAGGAATGGAAGCTTTATGCGAAATACTCATGCATGTATTTGTATCATAGGTAGAAGGAGTATTTTACTAACAGACTCTCAATTTACTTTAGGTTATAATGGGGGTGTATTGCTCTCTTCAGTGGACGTAGATACTGAATTGTGCAAATTCTTGCATCCTTGGTTTGTGAGAGCACGTAGATTCAATTCGTTCTTCGACATTTTTAGTCTTCTGTGGCTGTGGCGTTTTCTCCTAATAGATACTAGAGAATACAATGTGAGAGGTTTAGTGGATATGGATCTTCTTCTTCGCCTTTAAGATCATGAGATGTACCATTAAATGAATGGCGCAATCATTCACCTAGAAGACTATTTTCATAGTAAGCCATTGAAAGTACTTTACACGCCGCATCCCAAGGCATAATTTTCTTGCAAAATATAAGTACTGTACATCATATATTGTATCTATACTTGGAAGGTACTCCCAAATAGCTCAACGAAAAGAGAGAAATGAAGAGAAATGGGCTGCTTATATTGGAAAACAGTTTGGTTTTGTGCCTCCATTAATTGCTTCTTTCTCGAAGCGAATCAGAAAAGGCATCAAGGGTTTTTGTGTCAGCCCTGTAGTGCTTCTGAGTGAATTCTAGGAAAGTTGGCCATGTAAAGTCTGGGTATATTCTTCTTGAGTCCTGTCTATCGACCAATTGACTCGGTGTAGTCACCACCTTGTCCTTTCTTGGGCACAGAAAGAAAGCCAGAGACTTCCTCACTGCTTGATCATTCACCACCGCCCTGTGCAAGCAACTCTTGTAGATCCCATTTGATAGAGCCTGGACAAGCACAAGGCCACACAAAACTTCTCTTAGGCACATCAAGAACCTTTCGCTCAGTACACGTTTAAGTTGGTGGGGTTAAATTACGTACCACGAAAGTGTCGCCAATGTTGACAACAAAGGTGTCAGGGTTTGGGCTGACTGAGTACCACTTCCCATCGACAAACACCTGGAGGCCGCTCACTTCGTCCTGGTGGAGAATGGTTAGAGAGGTGGGATCGCAATGGGGGCCAGTTCCTAGAGTTTGGTTGGGCTTCTGACAAGGTGGGTAGTAGTTTAGTCTCATTATCGAGTCGTTCCCTTCGAAGAATTCCCTGAAGTGTGACCGCCCGACTCCTAGGCTTGTTCCTAGGAGCTCCATGATTCCTAGGGAGAGGTTGCTTATCGCTTCACAATATTCCTGGCATGTTTCCCTGAACGATATCAAGAAAATAAGAAGATGATTTCTTATCTAGAGTAAAGAGAAGATGGGAATGCCACTCTCTTACCATTTGCTCCATTATATTTGATGACTTAGTACTGCTTGTTACACGGCTAAAATGAGTTTGTTTGTGAAAGAATTGACACGTGCTTCCAAAGTGCATCAAGAATGAGTTAGATGAAACTAAAGAATGGAAGAACGCAAAGTTTTTCTTACCCGAACTCTCGAAAATCCTCTCCCATGACATTCAAGAAGTACTTCTGGACGCTTTCCGATGATTGGCCATCCGCAAAATAGCGGAACGAAAGCGTTTCCTTCCAAGGAAGTTTGGAGGAGAACCTGCCAGTGAAGCTACTAGCATAGCCCCAGTGCTCACCGGGCTTCCGCTGAGCTCTTTGCTTCGTTGAGAGTTGCATCCTAAAGAAGAAATCCACATTCTCATGAACTTTCTTTATAAGCCTTGGATCCACCCCGTGATTTACGACCAGGAAAAATCCATGTTTCCTGCATGCATCATTTACTCGCCAAGCCGCTTCTGACACAGCGGTCGGATCTCCAGAGAGGAAGCCCCCTAAATCTACCAGGGGGACTAGGAGTTCGGGCGCCTTGGTCAAGGACGGCTTTTCATCGTCAAGCCAAATGAATTGGGAGGGTATGTTGGTTTGGTGTTGAAGAATGGAAGCATCAAAAACTGGGCAATGTTCGCTTTCATTTGTCATCAAGTCCCCGTTGGTAATGAAGGTTGAAGAGGAGGCATTGGGATGCAACACTTTGACATTTTTGTGATATTGCAACTAGTGAGGGCTTTCAAAACTAGTGTTTTTACTCTTTTGAGAGAGAGATGGATGGCTAGTTGATTGAGGAAGAGAATGGAACGAGCTGGTGAGTTTAATAAGGAAGGTAGAGAGAGAGAGAGAGAGAGAGAGAGAGACAGAGACAGAGACAGAGACAGAGAGAGGAGGGAAAAGCCAAGGCCGTTCATTGGGGAGGTCGTGAACAAATGTTGGAATCTTATTGTTTTAACTGTTGCGTCATTCCTTTTACTCTCTCTCTCTCCCTCTCTCCCCCCATCCAAATCATACCCCCAATTGAAAAACCCCTTTGATTTTTCAGTCACTTGGTGGAGAGGGGGGTGGTTTAGTCCTATATTTTGTCGCTTCCAGTGCAATGGATGCAACAAGACTAGAGGCTTGACATTGACCCACTAGTAACCAAAACCAGCATTTAAAGTACTCTACTTGGACTCAAGACAGTAGCCAGAAAGCTGGCATGAAACACTTGTTCACACTCTTTAGCCCATATATAGTACGAATATAAAATCAAAGCAAGGCCTATCAAGAAGAAGGTTCTCCTCCTCGGATGCCAAAACCCCCAACTAGTTAATGTGTTTCGGTGCCTTTGAACCTCCTGTTCAATTGTTCATTTGTTTATTCCTTACTGGATTCATGTGATCAGCTGTTTGAACTCATCCGACCCACTTCCCTCTTTTACATGAACTCTTGGTATGTAAACAGGGATTGTTATATATACAACTAGAGCCATGTTCTGTGTGAAATGAGCAAATGCATACTTAAGAGCTAGGAGAATGCAGAGAAAGGAGTCTCCAAGTCGCATTGGTTTTTCTCTGCGAAATATGCATCAAGTGAAGCCTTCTTTGACCATCTCCTACAGGCAAAAGACTGAGGACCTAATTAACAATGCCTGACTTGATTAAAAAAGAATTAGGACGGATTTAGCGAATACTTCCCCTATAGATTAGAGTTCCACACGCATTAAATGAGTTGCAAATCGAAATCTCCTGATGAATTGACTACGAAAGAGTTTCTGTACTTGACTGCATAAACCTCCTTTTTGAAACAACAGTTTACCTTCTGCATTTGCGGGGTAAACCCTTGTAACATCTCTGAGTTTTGAGAGAATCACAGTAACAATAGAGCAAGTTAAAATATGGAAACAATGCTGGCCACGAAAACAAAACCTGTAACAACAAAAACAGGTGATGACTTGATGCCTTTTTGAGTTGATATCTACTTCTCACAGATGTCACCACCAAAACAAGTGAAACTGTGTTTTCTTCTAATCATTGGAGGAGGAAAAAACCTGTGGCCAAAAGAAATTTCTAAGCTACGACAAGACACTTCCACAAGGATACACAACCTAGCAGGAAGACAATATTTTCAAGTCTGTTCTGTTTGACAATTCTTAGGGAGACAGCCAGATTCATGGCTAGGAATATTGGGTCATTTGCCACTTGCTTTGAAACAACGAACGCGTTTTTCCTTTCCTTCGGGAAAAGAGGATGTCACGGTAATTTGTCTATAAACAAAAGCCTTTTCTTCTCTTTTTTTCTTTTTTCATGACACCACCTCATCGAAATAGCCAATTCGAGCCCACATTCTCCATGTGATCAATCACCGCATAGACACAAATCGTGGCTTTATCAATAAAATCTGCCCCCAGCAATATAAAGCCCACCCAGAAAAGAGAGCCCAAGAACAGGATACCACGTATTCATAATTTAGATGGAGAATTTAATATGAACTCCCCAGCATTGTTCTCTCGTGAACACAGATGAGTGGGCATCTTGCATTTCCCAACAAGGCAACAACAAGTAATGGACTAAAGCTGAAGGCTGTTGGAGAATCGATCCAGCGTTGCATGCACAGGAACCACCACAGTAATACCAATATATCCTTAACCCTTCTGAAATCCCAAATCTCAACGCACTTACTTGCGGTCACCATCCACTTTGGAGGCGATCCTATGTCTGATCGCGTATGTGTGAGTCCACATGTTTGTGCCTCTTTCGGTGTTGAATAGAGAGAAGACAAGCTCATGTAAGTTGGCCATATCACTCCCCTCTTATCCGCAGCACGATTCAACCAAAGTTCTGTCGTTGCTCTTGATGTGATCACCAAGTGCGAAAATGGAGAAAATACGTCTTATCACTCGCTACATGACTTCGTACTAACGATGAATGCAAAAAGAATTGCTTGAGAGGTGGCCAGATCGGAACCCCAGGACAAGTGCAGTGCGGATCCATCGCACATTACTGAAAACGAAGTACCGGGACTTTCTGGCCCGAAAGAAGAAAAAAAAAGATCCCAAGACTTTGCACACAAGAAAATGATGCTTCTCCTAATATGGCTTTGCAGAAAAGCGAACTACGAAAGGATCTGATCTATAAATTACTAATTCTTGACTAGCCAACAGCTGCCATGTCCCAAGAGTAGCACCTCACAAAGTGATGGTTTGTCACGGCATCATGCTGATAAAAAGTAGGGCCACGAACTCCATAAAAAGAAAGCTAAGACGGATTCGATAAGCCATTTGCAGTATATCATTTAAAATTCTTGTGGTCAGACAAGAAGATTCTGATCGTGAAGATGACTTACAGCTTCCCTCCAGAAACTATTTAAGTTCAAAGCATTACCCCTTTTCCACAACGGGGCGATCCGTACGCATTGTTCTTTCGGACTCGGTGATGAAATGCGGGCAGGTGTAATGAAAGCTTCGATGATGGGAAGCAAAGAGATCTCGAATTTCTTATCAGGTTCGGACTATCTACGGGAAAAGAGAAGGATAATGCGAAGTGGGCTAATTAAGAGCTTGTCTTGTGCAGCAAAGATAGAGAATAAGAATAAGAGGGGCCAAGAGAAACGAAGAAAAAAAAAATCAGAATCACATCACTTCGATGGATGGGCGAAGAGTCTGCGAGAGATCACCTTTGGTAAAAATTCCTAAAGTTGGTCGAAGATCACTAGCACTCCAATGAGTTGAAGATTCGAAGGTTAGGTACAGGAAGAGATCAATTACATTGCAAGATGAGGAGCATTTGTTTCACTAAAAACTTGGCGATAAAAGAAGATATTTTTCATGAAAATCATTTTCAAGGAAAAAAATGCTTACTTTTTTATTTGTTCAATAGTTTAAAGAAAATGAATCATTCTTATCAGAATGGGATGTTATCTTCCCCCAACCTAAGCTCGTTCTTTTCAGCCAATTAAAATTGATTTCCATAAATCGATTAGCTTTCCATGATCCAAAACAATGGAAAGTTGGGAAAACAATTTTCCGGGAAACAATTTTCCTTCAAACAAGCGGACCTCAAATCTCTACTAATGTTCTTTAGATTCCTGTGTAGGTCAACTAGAGTGTCACGCTTGATTGGTGGAACGTTTTCTCACCTCAAGGGTCAGGCGCCTGCACTGTGCTGGACAAGTCGATCCTCAACTTGTTGTACTCTCCAGGAAATTCTCGATTCTATTTGAAGTCATCCGAGCGTCAACTTGTTTCTGCCGGTTGGACAACACATTTCTTGCAATCACTTGCAGGTTTTCCAGAGCTAATTTGAATGATAAAGGCACCGACCACATTGCGACTTAGAATCTAGTTCGGCAATGTGGACAAGGACTTTCGTTCAACTTGCTGCAGCAGGAGAGGATTCAAGATAGAAGTGATAGGGAAAAGACTAACCCCCCTCATGCTGAGCTCCTATTACTTCATTTTCGATGCCGCTTTTCCCATTAACCAGACAAGACGTTAGGTGATTCTTGAGTTTTCATGTATGTGATTATCTCAATAGATGAAGTTTAGTTTAACAAACTCAAGCAATTTATACTGGTTGTTAGGGTTTGCAATTCTTGTTAATGTTTTAACGAATTCCTAAATATTTAAGTAAAGTTTAATGATCTCGTGGATCCTCCTATAATTGTGTGAAAGACCTAAAGCTTATACAAGTGCAATTCAGACCAAAAGCTTTTAAATATGTTGGAAATTGTGATCCATTCTCTAAAACTATCTAGAAACTACTAACTTAATCATGAAGGTGAGAACCTTCGTGGCAGCATCCATATTGAAGAATTGTCTAGAATTGTTGAGAATGGAGGTTGCTAGTTGAATCTAGAAGATTCACATGGCAATGCAAGCAAGCAAAAGCCAAGCATCAAAGAAAATCCTAGAACAAGCTAGAGAAGTCTAGAATCCTCTAAGGCGGTAACTTACGCCTATAAATAGGTTTGTAGTTCATTCATTTGAGTGTGAGAGGTAAACCCTCCACCTTGTGTGTGAGGTGAACCCTTTTGAGGTGAATCCTCCACCTTATGTGAGGTTTATACCTCCACCGGTGTGGAGGAGTAGAGCTAAGATAGTTTCTATATCATGAAATATTCCTCCATTACCAAAACATCTTGTACTATCCATTTCCATCAACTAGATAAATTATATCCCATGTTCTTTATCCTTTAATTATCATATCTTGTCCCTTGTCCATCCTCTACAAACTATACCATACACTTGCACACATCACCAACCAAAAACTATAACTAATACCAAAACCATGCTTCCGCACGCACACATCTAAAATTTTTTAACAAAATATATGCTATTAAGTTTAAAACTTCGAAGCAAAGCATGGCTGCCACTGAGTTCAGTATTTTTGGTGAGCGAAAAATTTTAGTCCTCAACAAATTATTCTCCATCGTGGTTGGTTCGCATAAAACTAAGGCTGCCTTCACCTAAACCGCGTCATTAGCAACAAAAGTTTCTTTGATGCACAAACGCCAGGTTCATGTTCGGGTCTCCTGCTCGATGACCTCCACGGACAACCATATCGGAAGCTCACGCCGAAGATGATTCTGCTCCTTGGTCGGTCTTAGCTTGTAGTGGACCACCGTTGCCTCTGGCTCTCCAACTCCATCGAGGATAGAACAATGTTTCCTTCTCTAATACTAAAGCGAGCATGAGCATGAGTTGAAAGATGTGTCTTACAGCTTACAGAGAAAAATTCGGGATTAACAAATAGAAAACATATCCAAAAAGAAATGAAATGTCCACTTACAGAAAGATTCCAGAAGTTCAATACATCAATTCTCTCTACAATTTGAATAAGAGGAACAAAAACCCTAAGTTCTGAAAAGTTTCATCCGTCGGATGACAATTTAAACCATGAAATTTTAGATTCTAAGTCATCCGAGTGTCATTCACTTTACCCCTGATTTTCACTTTCCAGATATAGAACTGCACTATTCCTTTTATGTTGTTCCAAGAAGATAAAAGAATGATGGCTGATGCATCAATAATACAATTGACAAATCATAACAGCTTGCCAGAGGAAAATTATATACGAGACAGAACATTCGTGATCATGCTACAACCACCAGTCACCAAATCACACATATATGAACAACCATGAACCATCACAATATCATGCCGTCCAAAGACAAGTGAATGATTTTACACTGGTAACTCGTAAGAAAGACTAACAAAAGTAGCACCACAGACGCTACAGAGCTCTACTTAGACGATGAATACAAGGAAAGCCAATAACAGGAAACAAAACAAGTTTTAACGATATACATGATTCTTCAGAACTAACAAATGTCCAAAGAATAAAGCTAGTTTTCCAATTCAATCACAAGAACTATGAGATACTTGTTCATTACACCCCATGTTAGACATTGAGCTGGAGTGGACTATATCAGTGAAGTTTTACAGGTCAAGTGTGATGTTCAACGTAAACTACCTTCAATGGGTAAGGGGCGGTAAGAATGAATTCAACGAATTGTGAAGCAATTTAAACAATGTGGAAAAGAAGAACCCCAGCATCAACAGAATCTTAATCCCTTCTCAGGCATAGGAAATGGTAGTAATCCTTTTACCCTGAAAGACAGAGAGCATTCAACTGTACCTTGGATTTCTTCGCCATGTTTCAGTCGCTCAACTTGCAGGTCCGCAGATAGGGATGATCATATTTGATATACTTGGTCCAATACGGTCGATACTTTGTCATGGCTAACTCGAGCCATGGTTTCATATTTCCGTTGTAATGTACAACGGCTGCATTATCAATCTCTGAACGATCAATACTTGGGTTGTAACCTAGACCAAGCACATGCCATGACTTATCAAGAGGATGCGTCAACCTAAAAAATGTGATCAACCCTGGAGGCAGTGTTCCAAGCTTCCAAAGAACCCTATCTTCATTCTGTAACCAAAAGAAAAGGAGTAAGTTTTTTTATTTTATTTTATTTTATTTTTGGTGGGGAGAGGGGAAGAACAATGTAAACAACCTTAAAACTAGTCACTTTACTTTTACTAAAAAAAACTTGCATTGTAATGAAGTAGCCCGTAATTGAGCCAATGTATTCAACCAACTAAAATTCAAACTGTAGATGTTTATGTGACAAGTCAGGTCCTGATCTATGGTCCAAAAGTCTAAAATATAAGCCAAAGGGTAAATACCCCAATTTTAATAACATAAATTGTGAGGTTACTGCTTCATCTCATTTGCCCACAATGAAAAAAAAAACAATGGAAAAAAAGAAACAGACAGAATGGTTGTTGACTCACCATATTTTGCCACTTGTGATATATCCCAGTGATATCCCTCTTTTTCCACTCCTTAAGATCAAACATGTTCATGCCATATGCCCATCCACATGCATTTGGATCAAAGTTTCTTGCAATGTGAGGATTTGAAAAGTTCAGGTACTTGTCAAAACGATGAAAGCTCTCACCACAGGTTTCCACAGCACCATTTACTTTCCCATGCAGATTAACTGACCATAATCCAGTCAAGTCCTTCTGGACAACAATATTATCATCAAGAAGAAGAATTTTATCCAATTTAGGGTAGACCTGTGGAAGATAGAACCGTAAATGGTTAAGCATTGAGAGATATTTCGGGTTCCGATACTTGAGATTGGAAGACCCTGATGAAAGTGTGGTCGGATGATCTGCTTTAAAATAATACTCTTACATTGCAGCTGACTCCAGTTGACGCAAAGTTTGTCGATAGTGTGTTAACTAAGGAGTAGATGACCAATTTAGAGGATTGAATCTAAGGCTCAGCCACGTCTAAATCCATTAAGGAGATCATGGAGAATAGTTAAGTAAAAATGAAGACTGAAGTTGCTATTTTGAAGGGAATTGACAACATGGGAAATGAACAACTCCTTGGAGATAAGGCTGTTATTTTGAACGAAGTTGACAACGTGGGAATGTGGGACTATTATTTTCGGAAGCGTCGAACTACAATTCAACCACGAAGAAATTGCTCTTATATGGTTATGATAGAAGGTCTATAAATGCCGAGTTCTCATCAATTGGAAGGTGTTCCTCGACAATCAAAATGTAATCTTTTATTATTTTTACTTTCTTGCACTTTATTTTTCCTTAGCTATAGCTTTCCGATTTGCGCCGTGGATTAAATTCTAATGCGTATTTTTATCTTGATGGTTCGTCGTTGATTAAATTTCAGCTTACATTTCTATCATGGGTGTCACGTCATCGATTTAATTTCGGCGTTACATCTTTGTATGTTCTCGAGCTTTGTCTTCGATTAAATTCCGACAAAGTTCGTGCACGTGTATTATTGTGGAAGTAGTTATATTTTCAAGTTTTGTTGTTGATTGAATTTCGGTACAGTTTGTATGTGCAATTTGGTCTGAAGTTCAAAATAAAAGTTTGCAGTTATTTCTTGTCCTCCTAGATATTCATGTCCAGAGTTACCACAGCCCGTCTCCTCTTATCAAAAGCCAAAGAACGACTTTTGGAAAAAATGTTTCGCCATAGATTAAATTCTGGCGAAACAAATGACACACATGGTGGGACCATTGGGGTTGATCTGAGGAGATACGACGATGAGAACAAGGAATCAACTTGATCTTGATGATGGTGGTGGTGACAATTCACAACCCGGTAGTAATGACAAGACGGGACACTTTGAGTTATCAACTGCATTACCAATGGTGGAGCAAGAATGGGGCGGGATGTCGATATCCCAAAACAACACACTGATGAGCAAAGAAGACAATTAGAGCCAACTCCTATAATGTTGGTCGCCATGCGACGGTCATTCGAGGAGCACAAGAATGACTTGACGAATCACGTGATAAAATATCTCATCGACGTGATCAAGCCAATTATTGTCAATACCTCCCATGAAATTATGAACGAGCCAAGAACATTGAGTCATCCAATTGAAGTGCAGGTGAATCCTAATAATCCCGCAACGAGGCCGGTGATATCAATTATGGCAATTTGCCAATGACAAGGGGGCATGTGATGACTCTTGGGTTTCTTAATGTAAAAAATCGAATGATTCGTTAATCATTCGATTCTTTTAAAGGGGGCATGTGCTGACACTACAAGTGTTCAATCTTTAGTTATTATTAATATGCAATGATCTTTTGAAAGCAACAACAGTGGACTCAATAACCTCATATGTAACTATTAAAAGTAGTGAAGAAAAGGGAAAAGAGTGGAGAATATACTATCCGGGTGTGTTTGGTCATCCGTGGACGAAACTAATTGAATGGATTGAAGATTGGTCGATATTATATGCAATTGATGACTTGGATGAAAGTGTTAGCACATGTCAACTAGTGGCAAATGATGGCAAATTATTTTACCAAAGTTGTCGATAGTGTGTTAATTAAGGAGCATATGATTGATTCAAAGGATTGCATCTAAGGCTCAGGCACGTGTAAATCTATTAAGAAGATCGTTGAGAATGGTTAGATGAAAATGGAGACTGAGGTTGCTATTTTAAAGGGAATTGGCAACATCGGAAATGAACAACCCCTTGGAGATAAGGCTACTATTTTGAAGGGAGTTGACAATGTGAGAATATGAGACTATTATTTTTGGAAGCGTCGAACTACAATTCAATCATGAAGAAACTGCTCCCAGACGGTAATGATAGAAGGTCTATAAATGCCAAGTTTTCATCAATTGAAAGGGGCCTCCTCAACAATTAAAATGTAATCTTTTATTATCTTTACTTTATTGTACTTTATTTTTCCTTAGTTATAGCTTTTCGATTTGCGTCATGGATTAATTTCGGATGCATTTCTTTATCTTGATGCTTCGTCGTTGCTCCAATTCCGACGTATATCTCTATCATGAGTATTGCGCCATCGATTAAATTTCAACCTTACATTTCTGCACATTCTCGAGCTTTGTCGTCGATTAAATTCAGATACAATTTGTGCACGTGTATTGCTGTGGAAGTGGTTGTTTTTTTAAGTCTTGTTGTTGATTGAATTCTGGCACGGTTTGCATTTGCACGTTCTCGAGCTTTGTCGTCGATTAAATTCCGACATAGTTCGTGCATATGTATTGCTGTGGAAATTGTTGCATTTTCAAATCTTGTTGTTGATTGAATTCTGACACGATTTATATCTACAATTTGCTTCAAGTTCAAAATAAATGTTTGCAATTATTGGTCCACCTAGATATTTCCTGTCCAGAATTGCCACAGAACTCGTCTCCTCTCATGAAAAGCAAATACTGACTTTCGAAAAGATGTTTTGTTGTAGATTAAATTCCAGTGAAGCAAAATGAAATTATTCTTTTATCAAATATGATTAATCAATATCTTGAAAGTATTTGCTAACCACACTTTTAACGAGAATGCTCATCATTGTATTTCACCTTCTTCTCTCTCTCTCTCTTTTTTTTTTTTTTTTTTTTTTACTGTTTCTTCTCAATTTTTTTCACAATTTATATATTTTTACCATTCGCATCTTAAACGACATAGATGAGAAGCCTAGCGAAGCTAAATTGCATAATTTCTTCGTACGGTTTATCTATAAAGTTGGTTGCGCAACGAAGAAGCCCAACCGATCTCGTCTCTCCTGTCCATTTTTGTTAATCTTGACATAACCACATCGAAAGTTATTGTACAAAACATGTTTGGAGCAATCAACGGACAACCTCGAGATGCCCCCAAGTACCAAAGTTCCAAGTGGCATTTTCAATTTCTATAATAGAAAAAAAGGAGTACAAATATTTCTCTTTGCCCAATCCGATTGCATTGGACTCTTACCGAGAGCTTAACATGACATGTCTTATTTAGAGGTCGAACTCTACTCATTCAAGTCGATTAGTACACCAACAATCACGAAAGCCTATCTTCAACTTCGTTTTAAAATCGACGACGCTTGAATGATGATATGAAAATGTTATTTGAAATCGAAAAAATTTATGAAAAGAAGATATTTCCATTTAGCACGATTATACGAGAAACAATATGTTTTTACTAATCTTTATTGAAAAAATTGTCGAGACGAATTTATACATTTTCCATCGATTTTTGATTGAAAATTGAATTTCATGATCGTATTGAAATATATTAATCATCATACGAATAATTCATACGGACATGACGGCGGGCCACCACATGGATGACGTCATAGGCACAAGATTCCTCAACGTCTCTGTCGCCTTTTCCCAAGCAACGGCAACAAAATTCCTCTCTCTCTCTCTCTCTCTACCACTCAGTTTGACTCCCCCATGGCCGCCGATCCGGAGAGCTCCGGTGCTCCTCCGCCCCTCCGCCCCTCCGCCGCCGCCCCCCGTCGTGCGTCCTCCTCCTCCGGCACCCCCCGCACTTCGCCCTCATGGACCGCCCCCTCCCCGACGGCTTCCGCTTCCTCAAGCCGTGGGAGTCGCCGCTCCCCTTCGACGACTTCCTCGCCTCCGACGGCGTCCGCTCCGCCGAGGCGATCCTTACCTCCCAGGGCGTCCCGGTCACCGCCGACATGCTCCGGCGGCTCCCGGCGGTCCGCCTCGTCGTCACCACCAGCACGGGCCTCAACCACATCGACCTCGTCGAGTGCTGGCGGCGCGGGGTCGCGGTCGCCGGCGCCGGGGAGGTGTACTCGGAGGAGGTGGCGGATCTGGCGATCGGGCTGCTGATTGACGTGCTGAGTAAGGTGTCGGCGGGCGACCGGTTCGTGAGGCGGGGATCGTGGAGTAGCGAGGGCGAATTCGCTCTCGGTTCGAAGGTATGAACGCTCGCTCAATCTCTGTTCCTGTCTGACGAATTTTGTCGATGATAGTTGTTTGGATGAGTGTTCAGCAATCGAGAGAGGAGAATCGAGTGAAAGCGAGCTTTAATGGAACGTGCAAGAGCCGGCATTTCAGTAATCGGCAATTTGACAACTGAGTTTCGCCATCGATGATGATGATGTGCTTTCTGTTACATGGTGTCAAGAGCTTTGGCCTCTAGACTGTAGAGAGATTGCTGATTTTTTCTAGCTAAACACAATCATTTGACAACACTGCGATGCGCTCTTTCTCGATCGGATTCTGGAGAAAGAATAGGTGAACAGGACAAGCATAGTTATCACTTGTTTCTTGAGGTAGTAGAAGTGTTTTGCAGATTGTTTCTGCTATTAATTGGCTGATCAGGTGGAGGATGTTTACACCGAGCCGTCGAGCCGGCCCCTGGGTCGAGACTTTTCGCTCTTTGGGCTGGCTGAGCATGATCGTTTGACAAGAAAAAGCTATGATCTGTACAAAGGGTCTATCTTCTTGTTATAATGGACCTCAGACATCTTGTAGGGGCTAAAACTAGTAATTTAAGGTACATAGACTATCTAGATGCATAGAAAGATTTTTCGTCATGAGTGCCAAAAAGACCTCTCTATTTAATAGATGATCTTGGGAAAGATTGGATTTCGTTATTTTCCTTCATTCAACTCTAACGCATTCAACTTCTTAAAGTTTTCCAATTTTTTACCAACAGTCAATATGATAGGTAAAATCTTCATTTAAGATAGATGATGTGGCCACAAGAATTATCTTTGATGGGATATGTTGTTCGATAGAGTTATTCGTCTTGAGCATCCCCTGGGTTGGCTTGGTTAATTCAATGGTGCAATTACTGATTTTGTTATCAAATGTTGTAACATGGGTCACTTCATGTTTTACAGCCATGGCCTGCGGTATTCTATAGCAAGGCAATTGAAAATATGAATATTTTGTCTTCCTCTTGAAAATGTCAATGCTAATGGATTTGACTGGGAAGCACACTTGGACAATCCATTTAGGGTCAGTAACAGATGCGGCATAACATAAGTTCCTATGAACTGGTTGGCTTAACTCATGCTTGTGTGATTCTCTGTTATTAGTGAGGTGTAGATGTAGAATAGTATGTCCTCATTTATTTCAGTAATTCAGGGAGAGAATTCCTTCTGTTTTATAGGACTTGATCTTATTTTCTCCAGTTATACATGAAGTGTAAATTATATCTTCTCTGCCTGTGGTGGCTATTCCACTCGCAGCTAGGAGGCAAGAGAGCTGGAGTCGTTGGATTGGGAAGGATTGGCCTAGAAGTTGCTAAAAGGCTTGAGGCCTTTGGATGCACCGTTTCATATAACTCAAGGAAGAAGAAGCCATACGTTTTGTACCCCTTCTACTCTGATGTCCACGAGCTTGCCACTAATTGTGATGTCCTCGTAATCTGTTGTGGCCTGAACGAGCAAACCCACCACATGATCAATAGGGAAGTGCTATTAGCTTTGGGGAAGGAAGGTGTGATTGTTAACATTGGGCGTGGACCAATTATCGATGAAAAGGAAATGGTGCAACTTCTAGTCCAGGGAGAACTTGGAGGCGCTGGCATAGATGTGTTTGAGAATGAGCCCAATGTTCCTGAAGAGCTCCTTGCTCTTGATAATGTCGTATTGTCCCCGCATACAGCTGTTTTTACCACGGAATCCTTATCGGAATTATGCGATCTCGTCATTGGGAACTTGGAAGCTTTCTTTTCAGATAAGCCCTTGCTTTCCCGTGTTAGATGAGTGAACCAACAGCTGCACTGGTATATTTTGGCTTTTTTACCACTGCTAAACTAGATTCAGCTGGCTTTACCTGAAGCAGTCTTTCTACATTTGGTGAGTAACCAGCCATCTGTAGCCATGAGATGATAATAGTACAATAATCTGGAAAAGGAGCCGACTTGATTATTGACTATATTCTTCCTTTTGATATTTCCGTCCTATTGTCCCTTGCCAGAATTGGCGAAAGCCAACTCATTGTACGACAGTCTGTTGGTGCTATGAAGAAGCTGAGGAAGGAATGAAACGACGAATTATGAGACTGGGTAGGCCTCGTGAAATGTGGCATTTGTCGTTGGGTGCAAGACTTCAGAAATGGACATGCTGATTACCGATGAAAATGAAGATAGGGCATTACATCCTGTGTTGTGTATTTTAGCTTTAAGCTCTACTGTTGTGTTCCAGAACTTCATATTAAGTTTTGATAGTTCTCTTTTTGCTGGCAATGACTTGGATAGAGTGGTATTTAGATGCTTCTTGGTTCATGCTTTAAACCTTTACTCTGTCTATCTGCTTCAACACCGTTTGCATCCCGTACTACGTAATTTCCATTCTGTGCATCACTAGCAGAGCCTTCACTCAACATTTGATGAACTACGATGGAGTATAAGTAAAGATCTTCTCTATAAGTAAAGATCCTCTTTTCGCGACATTAGTCGCTTGATCTCTCTCAGTCCGACCAACCGAACTAGTCACAAGCTGCTGTACAAATCACCAGTTCTCAATGCAAACTATCAAGCCCGATTAAAGAGTGAACTGGAAATAGCCTCCCAATCTGCAATTTGACTAATGAACACTCTGTGTAGAAATCATACCATTGATGTTGGCGAATTAAGCAAATCAGACTTCGAAGTAATTGTCTGTTATACGACTCTAATTGGTGATACGTGATCTCCCAATTCGAAAGATCGTTACCGGATAGAGACACCGAGTAGGAGAACCAAAAATGATCGCTGTCCATGGTCCATGAATTGGGCCATACGATGCTGCACCAACTTGTTCAAAACACGGGTAAGAAGCCCTTTACAATAGAAATTCCAATCAATACCAGATTTCCAGAAGGGACCAAGATCAACCTGAACGAAAAATAACCCACACAAGATGTTTTTCGAGGAACATTGTAGTCTGAAACTTTGTCTTTTCCACTGTCTCCTTCGCCCCCTTGATTCCATGTTTATCCACAAAACCAATGGCAACGTGAAGATGCCCATTAAAAATAAGAAACTAAATTTTCAAAGGATTCTACACAAGCCATCTTGGAAACCCTGGATAGCGATTGGAGTGACTGAAAACGAATGTTTAGTTAATTAACCCCAAGAAAATAAGAAAGAAAAAGAAAGAACAAAGCTGATGACGATGGCGTTGTGAAAAGTGGGAAGTTTACGTTGCTGTAGTCCTTTGTTTGTTGTTTCTATTGTGTTCTTTACTTGTACGTACCTGCATGCATGAGCTGCATTTTAGCGACTTGATTAATCACGTAATTACGGATGATTGATACGACAAATCAGGACTTGAATCTGTAGTTAATCTCTGTTAAAAAGTGATCAATTTTTTGAAAGCCCTAGAACGCACTAGACTACACATGCTTAAGAAATAAGTATGCCTAATGGAGAAGGAACAAGTCGGCAGCAACAATTTTCTTCAAGTAAAAGTCACCAAAGTGGTAGTGAGCCGCAGAGAATATAAAAATGGAGAATAAGGGAGAAGCAACG
This sequence comes from Eucalyptus tenuipes, assembly GCA_014182365.1. NCBI lineage: Eukaryota > Viridiplantae > Streptophyta > Magnoliopsida > Myrtales > Myrtaceae > Eucalyptus > Eucalyptus tenuipes. Next base: position 5,511,957 of record CM024541.1, on the reverse strand, counting down.
GGAAGATCTGGAAGAAAGAAGAAAAGGAAAGCAAAAACTTGGACTTTGACTAGCCGCAACAAGCAGGAGATAAAGAAGTAAGCTGAAATTTTATATTAATTTTTGTACTCAAAGTTGGTAGAGTAAGGCGGTGACTCACGCCTATAAATAAGAGTTAGTGGATGTTTGTTCTACGTAGCAGAAAACTAGAAATGCTCATTCCTTTGTAATACCAACTATCATAATAAAGTTTTTTTTTTTTTTTTCCATATTCCTTTGCCGTAGCAGTCCATTCATATCCACCCATATATCACACACACTTACACACACGCTTCCGCAAATTCCAACAACGGTATCGAGCCACGTTTTTGGTTGGTATTGGGCGTTTGTCCTAACCACCCGTTCCCCGAAACTACCCATCCAAATTTCCAACAACTAAACTATGGCCAACTCTACCTCATTCTCATTTCCCATTCCTATATTTGATGGGAATAACTATGATTACTGGAGCATCAAAATGACCATGTTCTTGATGGCCCAAGACTTATGGGACATCGTTGAAAGTGGTTATGAGGCTTCGCAAGAAGGTGCAAGTGTTCCAAAGGATCAACTACAAAAGGATGCAAGGGCACTATACTTTATTTAGCAAGCACTCTCGAAAACAGTATTTCCGAGAATAATTGGAGTGAAAACTGCGAAGAAGGCTTGGGAGACTTTACAAGAAGAATTTCAAGGCACTAAACCGGTACGAACTATTCAACTTCAGACTTTGAGAAGGGAATTCAAGAATTCTAAGATGAAAAATTATGAGACTGTTCAAGAATATTGTGGTAGATTGAAACAATTAGTAAATTGGATGAGATCTTATGGAGATGATATCACTAATCAGAGGGTTGTTGAAAAAATATTGGTGACACTCACTAGAAAATACAATTCTATTGTCACTACTATAGAATCATTGAAGGATTTAAAAACCCTATCAGTGAGTGAGCTAATTGGCTCTTTAGAAGCATATGAAAAAGATTGCAAGTACAGGAAGAAGATACAGTTGAAAGTGCTTTTTAGTCAAAAATGAATGTTTGGTCTCATAATTCTAAAAGTAGTGGAAGAAGCTCATGGAAAAAAAGAAGAGGAGGAGAAACTACACGGAAGGAAAAATATCTAGTTTGTGGTATTTGCAAGAGAAATAATCATTTGGAAAAGGATTGCTGGTTTAAAAATAAACCACAATGCCGCTCTTGTAAAAGATATAGCCACATAGAAAAATTTTGTCACTCTAAAATAGATTATAGAGCGAATTATGAGAAGACAGAAAAAGGAATATTCCTTGGCTATAGCGATCAATCAAAAGGTTATCGGGTTTATAACCTAAAAACTAAGAAGCTCATGATTAGTCGAGATGTCGAGTTCGATGAAAATGCCGCTTGAAATTGGGATGAAGAGAATATTGAGAAGAAGTATGTCAACTTACCAGACATACCTTGCACGTGAGGAATCAACACCACAAGAAGAATGAAACATATTGACATAAAATATCACTTCATTCGTGAAGTACAAAACAAAGGAAAGATCGAGCTAAAATATTGTAAGACTGAAGACTAAATTGCGGACATATTTACTAAAGCACTAGCAATAACAAAATTCGAGACATTGAGAAGTATGCTCGGAGTATCACAAAAATGGATCAAGGAGGAGTGTTAAAAAGTGATCCATTTTTGGAAAGCCCTAGAACACACTAGACTAGACATGCTTAAGAATTAAGTATGCTTAATGGAGAAGGAACAAGTCGGCAGCAACAATTTGCTTCAAGTAAAAGTCAACAAAAGTGGTAGGGAGCCGCAGAGAATATTAAAATGGAGAATAAGGGAGAAGCAACGAGAAGATTCGAAAGAAAGAAGAAAAGGAAAGCAAAGTCCAACTTGGACTTTGACTAGCCGCAACAAGCAGGTGACAAAGAAGCAAGCTGAAATTTTATATTAATTTTTGTACTCAAAGTCGGTAGAGTAAGGCGGTGACTCACACCTATAAATAGGAGTTAGTGGATGTTTGTTCTACGTATCATAAAACTAGAAATGCTCCTTCCTTTGTAATACCAATTATCATAACAAATTTTTTTTTTCCATATTCCTTGGCCATAGCAGTCCACTCATATCCACTCATATATAACACACACTTACACACGCTTCCACAAAATCCAACAATCTCTCATCGACGACACACTCGGTTGAAAGCGGTTTCATGTCAACCTCGACTCATCCATAGCTGTTGACACCTAAATTTATACTAATCATTTAGTAATTAATTGCATAAAAAATTTAGGGATTAATCTTTAACCCCTAAAAAAATAGTAAAATTGCATTTCATGTAGTCGCATTTGCATCGGTACCAAAGGACAACAAGGAGTAGGGGTTCGCGGTTGATAACATGCACAAAAGAATGGTCTCTCTTCGCTGGTCTGAACACGCATAAGAGAGAGAGTCAAAAAATGAGGAAAGAAGAAGTTCTTGCACGTCCATTGTCTCTCCCTCATTAATGCATGCACATGCATGCACAAATTCGGCAAACGTGAGGACTCAAGAGAAAGCCTCAAAGAAGCAAAAGGAGCTCGTAATATATTATAAAATATGCTCTATCAAGTGTGGGTTGTCAACTATGGCGAAGCAATGAGAAATTTGCTGAAGAAAGAAGCAAGTAACAAGCAAGAAAAGTCAAAAGTTGCAGCAATTCTCTTTCACACTAAGGCGGTGGAACGCCTATAGAAGGGAGGGACAAGTAGCTGCATAAGAAGCCGCAAGCATAAAGAAAGAATAAAGGAGAATCCTTGAGCATCCATTTTTTCTCTCCCTCATTAATGCATGCACATGCATGCACAAAATGGGAAGGACGTGAAAATTCTGGAGAAAGTCTGCAAGAAGATGGGCTCACAATTTTGTAATATTTCATAGTGAGTTGTTGCAAGGAATTCTCTCCTTCCTGGAGAGTAAATCGGCTGGAGAAGAAAGTCAAAAGAAGGGGTACACATTATAATATATTATAGCAGCTAGTGGAGTCTTCAAGAAACAGGGAAGCAAGGTTCAACTTGCTAACTTGTACTTGGACGTGAAGAAAAGTTGCGGCTGTTCTCAATTCACACTGAAGTCGGCAACGTGAGGCGGTGAATTATGAGCCTATAAATAAGGCTTGGGAGTGCAAACGTAAAAGGAGGCCAGCCAGAGGGCGGAACGAAAAAAATCATTTGAGGAGGCCAGAGAATACCAAAAAAATCTATGAAAAAGCCCGCAGGGAGGCTACACGAGTTGAGAAAAGAAGAGATTAAGAGAGATAGAGTCTTGTTAGAGAGAACCAAGGGGTGAAGTGAGAGAAAAAAAAAAATCATTTGCAAAGCACATAGAGAGATATACACGAGAGGGAGAGAAAGAGAAAGGGAGTGGGGGGGTCAGCTTCTTCAGTCACCCACAACTGAATACCCCCACTCTCGACGCCTTGGCTCGACACTTTTGCCACCGACGACGAGGCTCGCTGCCGCTGCGACTGAGCTACCCACGGCGAGTCGCTGCTTTGCTTGCTGTCCCAACAATCGGAGCCCGACATAGGCTGTCTGCCGTCACCCACGCCCATAGACGTTCCACGGGAACCCAGCCTAACGCCACGAGCAGCCCCAATGACATTGCAACTCCGACCGCCGCGTTTCCCCGACGCCGAGTTCCACCCCCACGAGCCATCTTCAGAGCCCTGGCGATCCTATTGCAGCTGTAACGTTCCTCCAAGTCGAGCTGTCATTCCCCGACGTGAGCCACATCCATACGGCTTGTTAAGCCATCTGCGGAATCCCCAGCAATAACGGCGAGCTGCTGTCCAAGCTCGAGCCTGACCATTCCAAACTGAGAAGTTGCAGTACCGGCGAATCACCCTTCTTCTGAAGTCCACCAACGAAGAGAAAGAGGGGCACATAAAGAGCAAATAAAAAAAGGAATAAAAAGACCACTTTCTTTTTCTTTGCAGGACATTCACGTTGACTGGTGAAGGCCTGCAGCTAGGCTTTCAACGAGGACTTTCCTTCCTCGTAAATTTTGTGTTGCAGGTCATCCCTTGTCTTTTGGAGAAAGACGTTTCCAGCTCGAACCAAACACTGCAGCTTATCCCAAGCCACCCGTAGAACCCCTGGCGAGCAACTGAGTCGTAGGTCCCTGAGCTTCGTGGCTGTATAACTACCGCCGTTTGTGAGCCCCTTGTCGCCGATCCCGTTTTCAAAACAAATCATCTAAACTAGGTAGTTTCCTTGAGCCAAATTTCATCTCGATATTTTGTTGAATAAATTGGATATCAGAATTCTAATATTGAGATGCTAGACATTACCCATTAGCATTGGTGACGTTTAAAATCATTATAATTATTAATTTGATCCGTAAGACTTCGGATTATTTTTTTAATTATTCTAATTTTCCTGTGTATTGTAATGTTTCGGGTTAGAATAATTGTTAATTTAATCCGTGAGACGATGGATTATCTTTCAATTATTTTAACCCTTTATTTGAATTATTGATAAATATCTTGAGTGGTTAAATATGATGCTTATATTTGATAAATACTTGTTTTGGAAAACATCAAAAAAATTAGATTGCGTGACAAATTAGGATATTTTCTTAAATAGGATAGGGTCACATGTTTAGAATTTATCTAGTTAGATTTTTTTAATATTAGATTGCATGTTACGGCTACTTAATTAAGATGAGTTTCCGAATTAAAATGGAATTTAATCCAAATTACTTCCTAACTTGAGTAGGATAACTTGTCGGGTTTTGTAGTCAATTTTCAGTAATTATTTCGAATTTCAATAAAGAAAAATACCCAAAAAAAATATCATATGCATTTAGCTAGGTAAGTTTTCATTTTAAAACAAGAGAAAACCCAAAAATAATATTTGCTTGCCTTATTGTGTTTAATTCCGCAATGTTTTTTCCCATTGAATGTTATCTTTAATGTTTGTGCGCCCGTATGATCACTTTAGTGGTTTAGGCTAAAATCAATTCAAGCTACCTGCAAAATATTTTTTGAAATAAAATAGAAAATGTACCGAAATGGCGTTAGAGAAATCGAGCGTAATCAAGTCCCCGAACTCATTTAATCTCTGGTTCGTAGAAGTGAAGTAATTCTCCAATTACTTTACTTGGGTTTCTAATCGACCCACCAAAAATAGATTAGTGGTGACTCCATGATAAAAATCATTTGCATATTAAGAACTTAAACCCTAAGTTGCAAATTGGTATGGGTTTGGAAGAGCTCGAGCTAAGTCTAGGCTTAGCAATCCATTAGCCGAACCCTTAGGTGGTCCAACTCGCTTCGGGGAGGTCGCGACAATAGCATCATGTTTTGTTGTTGCTTTCCAAACTCTACAGCAATTAGAATTTGATTAGCTAGCTACTTAAGGCCCGCATGGTAATGTTTCTGTTTCTTCCAATTTCTGTTCTTTTGTTCCCCTAATAAAAAAAGAACGGAAATCCGTTTGAAAAACTTTTGTTCCTGGGAACAGATTTGGAACAAAAACAAGAAACAAAAAAAAGTAGCTTCTTGTTCCCAGGAACAATTTCTACAAATAAGCCAATTTTTCTTTTCTTTTTTTCTTTTGTTTTTCTTGCTTGCTACGGCCTTGGGTGGCCACTTGCCAACCGCCGGCCACCTCCGGCCTCCGATGACCGCCGTCGATCGCTTGCCAACCATCGGCCACCCCGACCTCCGATGACCACCACCGACCGACACCGCAGACCGCCGGCCGCCCATCGTGGCGCCCTCGACCGCCATCGCTGCCGCCACCAGCCGTCGCCCATTGCCGCCTCCCGTCGCGGCTGCTCGCCGCCACGGGACAGCCGACCGCCGCCGCACGATCGGCGGCGGCCGGTGGGCTGTGGGCGGCGATCATGCTGTGGCGGTTGGCGGCCGGCGGTCTTGCAGCGGCGGGTGGCGACGACGAGCGACGGCGGCGGCGGCGGAGGTCAGCGATCTGTGAACAAGAATAAAAAACAAATAAATACAAAAAATAAAAAAATCGTACCAAACGCATTCATATTCTTTTTCTATTTCATGAATAGAAATTTTGTATAGTTACCAAACACCTTATTTTACTCATAAATTGTTTCCCGGAGTAAAAATAGAAAAGAACTATTTATGAAAAGAAACTGTTCCCCGGCCAAAAATCATTACCATGCGCACCCCTAGACTCGGATGAAACAATGGAAAATTCGGTTCGACCGATAAAAAGAATGGTTATAAGACTCCAGCCCGTAGCTATCATTAATAATTAGAAAAAAAAATAAGTGGGGTAATTAATTTTTAGAATATCAATAATGATAAAGTTCATTTGCTGTGCTACAGCTTTTTCCTTCGATACCAAAATTCTCATAAGTTCTATATAAATGATGCAGATTATGATTTTGGGGATTGCGTTAGCCAAAGAGATTTTCGGTTAACTTTATTTGAACTTAGAGAAATGAAACGAACTTGTGAATATCTAGTAGTATTATATATTATATTCGAGTGTTTCAATTCGTTAAGTCGAAAAGTAATATAAATAGGATACGTTGTAGCGTATTTCAAATACAGATTCACTACAATTTCTGCTTTTGACTATGAGGAATATTCATGTTCCTTCAAAGTTACAATAAGATTATCATTAATTTGAACATGCGATATGTATAAAAAAAAAAAATTAAACATTATAACTCAGTTTAGAACACTTCGTTTTTGAATTCGAATTATTACTAAGAAGATCAATTAAATCTCACTTAATTTAACATTAAGAACTTGCACAATATGTCGGTAAGGACAAAGTTCACGAGCTTTAGTTTATTATGCAATAACCCTTTTCATTTTATTCAACAATTCAACATGTCTGATGCATTAATTTAACTAAGTAAACACTAAAGATGGAAGCATTTAGTATATACGTAAATTCAGCTTCTGGTTTGTAAAGGTCAAAATAAAAGACAGAACTTGAGCTAAATTATCTGTGGAAAATGCTTTTTTTTTTTTTTTTTTTGGAATATTACAGATAATGTACAAATCAAAACATCACCAGTGGTGGATACTGTGATAGAGCGCCTTTCAAGTTTCAAAACCCACACGTATTCGCATAACCATCCTGTCTATTCAATTTTCACCATTCTTTTGTGTGAAGATGAAGAACCAAATGAAAAATATGAAGATGAACAAATGCAGATGGAGATGAAGAATAGAATCTAAGATAGAGTAACTGATTCTGAAAGTGCTTCGTATTTCATTGTATCAAAGTATCATTGTAGTACAAAGTATCTGAAACAACAGCAATGAATATAGATCCTCTATTCTTCCTCTTCTGCTCTATCTTACTTGTATATCTTGAATTGAAACCTTCAGCAACTGATCATTCCTTCGAGGCTTTCATTTGATATTATGATGCAGAGCATCCATGGAGGATATCTCTCTCTTCCTCTGTCTGTTATATCTCTCTCTCTCTATTTCTTCTCACTCTCTTTTTCTTATTATATAATCCCTTCTTTTATCGAGGAAGAAGGAAAACATAATACAACTAACAGATTACACCTATAGCACACGTGTCAGTTTTTGGATTTATATAACTTGATGATCCATGTCATTCTCCATTTCAGGCGTCTCCTTCATTGATGTCGATCCAAGTTGGTCTTCATCATGAGTTCTTCACCGTTGATCATCATCTCTTTGTAGTTTGCTGCATCGCCAAGTCCTCTCGCTTTCTTTTGTTTCTTGTTTTTCAACACGTGTTGTTCTTCTCCTTCAACTCAGTTCCTTTATATTTAACATCCCCCTCAAATTGGGAAGGGTGAAGGATCCCATTCCCAATTTGGTGCGAAGAGACATATGAGCTGATCGGGAGAGGGATTTAGTGAAAATGTCGCTAACCGAAGATGACTGGGAACGTGTTGGACCTGAATGGAACCAGAAGACACCTTTTCACGAACGAAGTGAAAATCAACTTCGATGTGCTTGGTGCGAGCATGCAATATTGGATTTGCTGTGAGGGAAATAGCTGATCTGTAGTCACAAAATAAAGTGGTAGCCGCCGCAAGAGGAATACCAATATCACGTAATACAAAGCTGATCCAAGTTAGTTCAAATGTTGTAGAAGCTAGTGCCCGATACTCGCTTCGTGGAGGATCTTGAAACAAGGATTGTTTCTTGGCTGACCAAGAAATCAAATTAGAGCCAAGAAAAGTGCAGAAACCTGTAGTAGATCGTCGAGTGGTAGGACATCCTGCCTAGTCAGCATCTGAAAAGCCGTAGAGACTTGTTGAACTCCTGGAGTGGAGATAGAATCCAAGGTGGACAGTCCCTTTGACATATCGAAGGACTCTTTTTAATTGATGAAAGTCTGCCACTGTTGGATGTTGCATCTTTTGACAGAGAAGATTTGTTGCAAAAGCTAGATCTGGACGAGTTATTGTTAAGTATTGAAGACCACCTACCAAGCTTCGTATTCAACAGATCTCGTTAGCTGAGTTTCAAAGCATTGGCCATGAGAACCGATCGAAGTGGCAAGGGTGTTGAGATTGGTTTGCAATCTGCCATATGAGCTCGTTTAAGTAAGTCAATAGCATATTTTGTTTGGCATAGAAATAAATTCTGTGAGGTACGTTTGGCTTCAATGCCTAAGAAGTAGTGAAGATATCCAAGGTCCTTCATATGGAACTAAAGACCGAGATTCTCGAATCAATGTGGTTAAGAGTTGAGGTGAGCTACCCGTCAAGATGATGTCATCGACATATAGCAAGAATAACAATACCGTATGTGACTCGATGAAGAACAAATAATGAGGGATCACCGTGCTACGAAAAACCAATTTCAAGAAGAAAGTTGCTGAACTTATCGAACCGTGCTCTTGGAGCTTGTCGAAGGCCATATAAGGACTTGTGAAGTAGACCGACATAACTCGATTTTTGAGGATGTATGAAGCCGGGAGGCTGTTCCATATGGACAGTTTCATTCAAGTCTCCATGAAGAAAGGCATTTTTCACATCAAGTTGGTGTATTGGCCATTGTTTCATTAGAGCTATGGACAAGACTATGCGAATTGTTGCATGTTTCACAACAGGGCTGAAAGTCTTAGTAAAGTCAATTCCTCGCTTCTTGATGAAAGCCTTTGGTTACTAGTCGAGCCTTTAGCCTCAAGACTACCATCAAAGCCGCTTTGGTCTTAAAGACCCACTTACAGCCTACGACATTCATCTGGTTTGTTCTTGGAACCAGTGTCCAGGTGTGATTGTCATACAGAGCACTCATTTCTTCTTGCATTACACTGTACCAGGCTTTATCAGCCAATGCTGACTTAATGGATCTTGGTTCCATGGGAACTCGATACTCAGCCAAACAAGCATATTTTGGATTGGGCTTGATAATACCTTATTTCAGTCGAGTCTGCATATGATGAACAACAGGATTACTTTGAGAAGAGGATGGGCCAGGATTGTGTTGTTCTGGTTCAGGGCTAATATTAGTAGGTAGTGCATTTTGAGAAGATGAAGAACTGGAATTATGATGCTCATGATCAGTAGAGATATTTGGAACCACAACACCTGGAGAGGTAGATACTGGTTGTGTTTCTGTGATGAAGTCATTCTGCATTAGTGCTAATGAAGTAGCTTGTGGCATTTGTTCACTATATAGATGATCATTGTAATAACCAGCCATAATAGGATGATATTGACTTGTGCTTGCCGACCGATGAAGAGGGCTATTGTTTGTTGTGTCGGATTGGAGGTTCGAGCAATTGAACTTCTCCAATCCATTGTTTATATAAAGGTGTATACTGTCCATACTCGTTGATCACCCTCTTTGTGAAAGGAAAAAGTGTTTCATCAAAGACCACATGCCTACTGATATATATGCGATTATCAGTAGGTACAAGACATCGATACCCTTTATGCGCTTCACCGTATCCCGAAATACACGGTAAGGGATCGAGGATCAAATTTATGTTTTGTGTATGGTCTTAAGCATGGATAACATGCACAACCAAACACCCTCAAATGATCATACCGTGGCTAACTATTATGAATCTTGTTATAGGGTGTATCCATCTTTAGTTTTGGTGTAGGAAGTATATTTACAATGTAATTTGCTGTGACAAAGGCATCCACCCAAAATTTCAATGGAACCTTGAGTGATATAACATGGCTAATCCCAGTTCTACAATGTGTCTATGTTTTCTCTCTCGAAACCCCATTCTCGTTTCGGAGTGTGTGGACAGGATAGTTGTTGTTTTATGCCACAATTCTGCAGATGACATTGGAATCTGTTACTTACAAACTCTCCTCCTCCATCACTTTGGAAGATTTTGATTTGATGATTGTATTGTTTTTCAACTAATTTCTGAAATTGAACAAAGATATCATAGAACTCATACTTCAACTTCATGGGATATAGCCAGCTATATCGTGAGAAACTGTCAACAAAAATCACATAGTATCTGAATTTCTGAAATGAATTGACAGGTGAGGGTCCCCAAATGTCACAGTGAATCTTTTCTAATGGCAAATTCGATGTAGAATCTGATAATGAAAAGGAGAGAGCTGTACTTTTTGCTATTTGACAACTTTGCCGTAGACATTCAAAGAAGTTGAATTAAAGTGAATCAACTTCGATGTTGCGATGTTTCACTATCTCGAGAATTTGTATGAGCCACCTCTCGGTACCATATGTCGTCATCCACGCTTTTCTGCCTTTGAGTAAAAAAAGCTGCTGTAGTCTGTGTATCAACTTGATAGAGGCCTCTAGTCTTCCTTCCGAGCTTGACTGTTACTTTGGTATTGTTGTCCTTTACATAAACACCAATTTTGTCAAAGATAAATGAGCAAGGATAGTCATCTGTGAGCTTAGAAACTGAAAGAAGATTCTTCTTTATTTCTAGTACTATTAGAACATCATTGAGAGGTAATGTATTACCTTCTGTATTTAGACAGGTGTTACCAATATGTGTAACAGGTAAACACGATCCATTTCCTACCATCACAATCGAGATGTCCTTGGTATTTAAGAAAGGTGTGAAGAATACCAGGATTAGCACTGACGTGGGCTGTAGCACCAGTATCAGGGTACCATTCACTTCCTTTTGGATCTTCAATATGCATTGCTATCAGTGCTGCTGGAATATCTTCTACTTGATAAGAGTTGTCAAAGCGATACCAGCAACGGAGAGCATCATGCCCAAGTCGTTTACATATTTGGCATTCCAATCTAGCAATGCCTGTGTCTTTCTCATCCTGCAGATTTTTACTTGAGTTTAATGAGAAAGAAGGATAAGATTTGGTATTCTGGTACCTTTGAGAGTAAGTGGCATAGGGTTGAAATCCCTGATTAGCTGCAGAGAAGGTATTTCTTTGTCTGAAATGCTGATCTCCTTGCCCTTGAATTGGGACATCTCCTCTATAATTCTGATTTCTTTCAAAGATAACTAAATCCTCAACCTCTATTATTAGCAGCCCCGCCACGACCATAACTACGGCCACCCCCGTAACTTCCTCTTTGAGCTATAAATCCGAGGTTTGAGAAATATATTCTCCATCGCATTTCTCTTTAGGCTGCAGCTGAGATTGTCTCTACCCAAAATAGGCCAAATTGGGATTGAACTGACTTCTGGAATAAGTCTTCATCCTTGACTCAAACCTTTCTAGCTGAGCAATAACCTCATCATAATCAGGTTGAGGCTTTAAACAATATATGGTGGTTCGAAGATTTTCATATTCAGGGCCTAAACCTTCCAAAGACACCAAAGATTTTGGTTATTTCATCCACAGTTTTGCCTATTGCATTCAACGATCACATATAGATTTGTATTCTCTCGAGATAAACAGAGAGTTTGATCAAGCTTCGGCAAGATTGTAGTTTCCCTCTAAGTTCGAATTCCCTAGCAATTGATTTCGTGTAAATCGCTTTAGAATTGTCTCGCCATACTTCAAAAGATGTCTCTAAACCAATTATTAGGCTCAAAATACTCTCGGTGACAGCTCCACCGATCCAAGATGATACCAACTGATCTGTTCTTGTCCAAATAAGATAGTTAGGATTAACAAGTTCAAATTCACAGCCTTCAACATCATTTTGCAGCATTCGAGGAGGTGAAAGAATATCACCATTAATGAAACCAAAGAGCTCTTGACTTTTCAGAAATCTTTGGACCCGAGCTTGCCACAACAGAAAGTTATCTTTGGCAAGTTTGATTGTGACAAAATTCGAGATGTTCACATGTATTGGAAAAGGATACTTTGGTGTTCTTATTGCCATTGTCACAAACTTTCAGCTTAAGAGAGAAGATATCGTAATACCGATGAATTCTTATATGTTTACCGTAAGACTTGAAGTTGTTGTTGCTTCGATTCTCCATTTTGACACGAATAGCAACTTCTTGAATGAAACTTTCCATCGATACGGTAAATCAACCGCAGCTCGATACCATGTGAAGATGAAGAACCGATGAAAAAATATGAAGATGAACAAATGCAGATGGAGATGAAGAATAGAATCTAAGATAGAGTAACCGATTCTGAAAGTGCTTCGTATTTCATTGTATCAAAGTATCATTGTAGTACAAAGTATCTCGAAACAACAACAATGAATATAGATCCTCTATTCTTCCTCTTCGCTCTATCTTACTTGTATATCTTGAATTGAAACCTTCAAAGAATCGATCATTCCTTCGAGGCTTTCATTTGATACTATGATGCAGAGCATCCATGGAGGATATCTCTCTCTTCCTCTGTCTGTTATATCTCTCTCTCTCTCTATTTCTTCTCACTCTCTTTTTCTTATTATATAATCCCTTCTTTTATCGAGGAAGAAGGAAAACATAATACAACTAACAGATTACACCTACAAAGACACGTGTCGGTTTTTGGATTTATATAACTTGATGATCCATGTCATTCTCCATTTCAGGCGTCTCCTTCATTGATGTCAATCCAAGCTGGTCTTCATCATGAGTTCTTCACCGTTGATCATCATCTCTTTGTAGTTTGCTGCATCGCCAAGTCCTCTCGCTTTCTTTTGTTTCTTGTTTTTCAACACGTGCTGTTCTTCTCCTTCAACTCGTTCCTTTATATTTAACATTTTGCACATTTGTTGTTGCAAGAATTGCGTGAGCTTTCATCTACCGAGAAAGCGACATCAACGTGAAAAAGAAAGATAAAGCAATCCCCTTAAGGTTATCGTCCCGCATCTCCCATCCCATTGAGCCACGGGCACGTTGTGTCTCGAAGCGACCGTTGCGCTTGTTGGGAGAACGGAATTTAGTGCGTCTTAGATTATTCAGTCGATGAGATGTGTTTGCTCTCGTTGAGACACAGAAATTGTTGTATATTTCCATTAAGCTTAGGTGGATATTTATACACTCAAGAGTATACTTTGGAAGATTTACTTGCAAGAAAAGAAACACATAAAATAGAAAATTTTCTAACTTCTAAAAATAGATTCCAAAACCTCAAAATCTGATAGCCCTATATTTGATTGATACACCCCTTCAAGTGGAAGAGTTGAGATGACGAATCTTCAACTTATCTCGTAAAAATGCAAAACATGCTTTAGGAAGAGTTTTGGTGAGAGCATTAACTAGTTGGTCAGTTGTAGAGATAAACTACAAATTAAGCTGTCATTGGGCGGCACGATCACGAACAAAGTGGAAGTCAATTTCAACATGTCTCGTACGCGCATGGAAAACCGGATTTGCAAACAAATAAGTGGTACCAATATTATGACACCAAAGGAAGGGAGAACCTTGAAGAGGGAACCCAAGCTCTTGAAAGAGTGATTCGAGCCAAATTAGTTCAGCCGTAGCATCAATAAGGGCTTTACACACTAAGATTATATTTAAAAACATGCTATGGTTTGTTGTTTTCTATAGCTCCAACAGATCAAGTTAGGATCAAGGAAAATAGCATACCCTCAAGTTGACTTCCTATCGCTAGAGCTACTAGCCTAATTCGCATCGAAAAAGGCTTGCAAGGGAGTATCATTCGATCGAGAAAGAAGAAAAACCAAATAACCTTGTATGTTTGAGATAGTGCAAGATGTGTTACACCATTTGCCAGTGGTTTTCAGCCAGTGCATGCATGAATTGACAAGCTTTATTAACAGCAAAGGAGAGATTTTGTGTCACGACCCGAACTCCGAGAGCATGCACATCCCTCCATGGTCGATATAAAATTTTTGCAACATCCCAGAACCCATTGCCGACCCATTTATTTATCACGCATGCGGAAGCGAAATCATATTCTCCTAACAACACGATATGAGATAGCAAACATAGGATTATATTTTTTTGCAAACCAAACACGTATTACAAACTGCACTTACTCTTACTATAGCATTTAAATACAGAAGAGTCTAACTAAACATGGAGTGCTTCAAAATGAAGAGCTCCTAGGCTAACTATGCTCTGAGCTCTTCGTCCATGGGGTTAGGTCTCTATGTACAACCCTACTAGACTCTTCAATAGACTAGGGTGAGTGGTCACCCATTATCCAGATCTGACGGTAGACCCGTCACTATCTGGCAGAAGCTACCGAGGTATCCGTACTCCACTGCCTGTATACCTCTATCTCTTGCCTGTCCATCTTCCAACTAGGGACCTGAAAATGTTAGCCCACTAAGGGGTGAGATCACATCTCAGCAAGTCAATCCCCTAAATCCAGATTAGGAGAAGGGTACACTTAACATGCAATCTAATCACCCTTCTCACACTTTCTTAATACCAGTACTTTCCTGCATGTTAGCATCAATCAAATCATACATAAGATATTGAGATCACATATCATCAGAATACTTTAACATGTACATATGTAAGGACACAAATGCCAACATAAATACACGGGCCCCCAATTACCAGACTAAACTATTATGGCACGTCACATACCACACCACATAGTTCCGTCTCCTAATTAGGTCCCTTGCTTTCACCCATTCATGTGTCACAAATGAATGCACAGATAACAGTCGTCCGGCATAACCGGGCATCGCCTCGCACCGTCAAGCGCGGCAACGTCTACATCTAGACGGCATTCCGATTAGGAGCATCGGTCCAGTGTCCACTGCGACCGGCATCCGTTGACTTGGGGCATTCCCGAAGGAGCATCGCCTGGCCCCAAAGGCTTACAGTGGAATTTCATGTCGTGAATGCATGTAATCAATGTTACAGTTCAATAATCACTTACACATAGCATTCACAGCATCAATTGGGCAACTTTACAGCAAGAATACTTCAAAACAAGCATACACTCTTACTAACCCAAATTGACAGAAAACTGTCCAATTACGCTCTCCCGAATTTGAAATCAGAAATCCGCCCATATGAGCTCGAAAAATTCTCAAATTTGGACACGTGTTAGACATCACTTAAAAAAACACTTTTCATGAAGACACCAAGATCCAGATCCCCTGGATTCGGCCCAGAAATTCTCTCTATCCAGCACAAAAATCGGGTCCAGTTCCAGAGAGCCTAACTCATTGAAATCAGTTCGTTTTTGGGTCGAAATCTGGTCCATTTGATTTGAAATTCGAGTATGTTAAACTATAAGTTTTAAAGAACAACTTTCGTGAAGAAACCGATTGAAAATTCGACCTCTAAAGGTCAGTAACAGCCCTCGGAATCATAACAGGTCACAGTTTACAGAACTGTCCGAATTACTGTTTCAAGGATGACGTCATGAAAATCGTCATCTTTTTAAATTCTAAAAATTCTGAGAAAAATATATGTTATTATTTAGTATGTCTAAAACATTTCTTCAGAAGGAAATTTCTTCAAAATCGCAAAACACAGTCATCTACAAAATTAATAAAACACGCACATCCAGGAAACTGTTTGAAGAACCAGCTTCTGTTCTTGGTCGAATATTCATCCATGGTGGTTGTCTTGCCTTCTAAACCACAACCAAGCTTTTCTATGGCTAACTTAACATCTCTAACCAACATCCATCTATGAATAACATCATCTACCTCTATCATATCCGTAGGAACTCCTAAATAAGGTACTCAGCCCCTAATCCAGTTTTAGAAGACAACTTACATGTTTGGAACTAACGGCGGTCCTCACTTGTGGCGGGACAGCAGCACAAGGACAAACCTCGAGCCCTTTGATGGTGAGTTGAAGCCGGAACAGCAGCTGGAGATGTCGTTAGGCGACTACCACAGCAGCACAGAGAGTCACGGATTTTTTTTGTGGAGGGAGGAACACGTGAAGCTTGGCTGGTCGGTTCAGCCGAGAAAACCAGAAGAAAGAGAGTGAAACAGGGGTTTGAATGGGTGAAGACAGCGACAACCTAAGCTGGACATTTGAAGAAAGGTGGAAAGAAAAAAAAATAAAGAATAAAGTAAGAAAGAAAGAAAAGTTGGATGGAAGCAGCCAACGTGAGCTGCATTCGGTGGACTCCCACGTGCGGAAAAGAATAGGAAGGAGAGAGGAAAATGCTTGGAAACTGCCACTGCAATTTCCATCTGCTTTTGGCCTAATTTTCCATGGAATTTTGGCTCACCCATCACTATCATATACCCCACAACTTTTCCTATGCTTATCTCCACCAAATGAAATGAAGATTGAAGTGAAATTCATGGGGGCATGCCTTCTTACGAATTTTCCTTTCTTGTTGAGACTTTTCCTCTTTTCCTATTTACCAAATTAACACTTAAGTTAATAGGGTCAAGTCCCCTAGTAGTCACTTATAAATCCTTTCTAATTGTTCCACATTGAAGGTCCTAAAATCCTATTTGATAAGTGGCATTTCCCTTGTTCTTTTAAATTTGCTGCTCTTGTATTTTTCTTAAATAGTTCCCATCGTCAACAATTCTTGGAAGGATGTAACAACATTCCTAAAATTAATTGTGACACCTTAAAGTTCTCAATTTCTGAAATCGGCATCATTTCCTCGGTTAACTTCAGTCAAACGTGACTTTAACGCAACCTAAACCATTGGGTAGTTTTTGGGAATTTTCGGTGCAATGGACTCGTGGTCGATTATTATCGAACCACAACATGCATCTTCGACTCATTGGTTGCTCTCGATTGTCGTGAAAATCTCTGTTTCAATTACAAGCACAGTAGTACCAAAACAACACAAAAATCGGTTTAGTGCAGATCGATGAGAATTTTGTAATTAGATGGAATCACCCATGCTTAATCATATATTTCTATCGATTCGACCAATTTCCGGTCTCTGATAGATTTTCGACTGTGCCGAAATGATCCTTGCAGACTAACACGGTCGAGCAGTCGATTCCTGGTCGAATTCTCAAGCCTGTTGCATTAAAATTCCTTAATGACTTCCCCAACTAGTCTAGTTATCTCATGAGTGATCGCTCGAGAGAATAAAGATTATAAAAAGCACATCGATGAAAAGCCCGATTTATTCAATTGAAAATGTAAGTAGAAAATCGACTGTCACATTTGGTCTTGTTGATGTCATGATTGCGGGGAAACAACTATAGACCGATATAGAGTAGGATCATATCATAGCACCCCCGTCTTAGATGTTATTATAGTCATGGCCACAGGAGTTTGGATAGGCTTGCACTCAAACATCCTAGCCTAGTGAAGAAGATCATCAAAATAATGTCCTTGAGAGAGAAGTAACCCATTAGAGTGAGAGACAACCTCTATCCCAAGGAAGAAGTGGAGCGAGCCGAAATCCGCCGAAATCCTTAATTGAGAACTTTGTAGATAATTTCGTAAGATTGCATTGATAGCGAAAGATGCAATACCTATAACCAAAATGTTATCAACATAAATAAATAAAAAAGAATGACATTGGTGCCTCTTTGATGGATAAATAATGAAGGATCTATGTGACACCGAGAATCCCAATGAAGCAAAAACTGTGAAAGTCGGTGAAACAGGCTCTCAAAGCTTTCTTGAGACCATATAGAGAACGATACAACTTGCAAGCATAGTCAAGAAGAGTTGAGTCCTCAAACTTAGGGAATGCTCCATGTACATCTCTTCGTATAGAAACCTATGTAAGAAAGCATCATGCATATCTAGTTGTCATACTTGCCACCCTTGAGATATAGCAAGCGATAATAAAATGCGAATGGTGGTAATTTTCACAATTGAACCGAAGGTTTCCGTATAATCCAAACTTTGTTGTTAATGAAAACCCTTAGCAACCAAGCAAGCGTTATAGCGCTCAAGATTATCATCCACTTTGCGCTTAACTCTGTGAACCCACTTATACTCGATGAGGTTCCCGGGTGAAGTGCAAGGGACCAAAGACCATGCGCCATTTTTTAACAAGGCATTAAATTCATCGGTCATAACTGCACGCCACTTAGGGTTTTTGTTGGCTTGGGTGAATGATGTTGGTTCGATGAGGGGGGTTGTTGCTGTATTAATTTGAGGAGGACGAGAGCGAAGTTGCATGGTGTGGGTGTGTGTTAGCCTAGGTGGGGGCGGGAGCAGCGGCAACGGCGATGGATAGGATGATGAGGAGGGGAACGATAAAGGTCATGGAGGGACCTGGTTCTTGGGGTAGGGGAGATGGATGAATCGATATTAGATGACATTGGGGGAGCCGATGTAGGATTCTGTGATCTAACTATATTGATACGCGGAGGAATGCTAATAGGAGCCGAAGCCCATGGTACAGAGATGTCGTAGAAAGTGCTAAATGAGTTGATGGACTGATGATGGAAGAAGTTGCGAGGGAAAACACATCTCATTGAAACAAACATGTCAAGTAACATATAAATGATTGGTGATAGATCAGGCAATAGTACCCTATATGAAAGGGACTATATCCCAATAAAATACAAAAGGAAGCGAAAATCCATCTTATGGGCGTTATAAGGACGTAGATATGGGAAACAACAACATCCAAAGATTTTTAAGAAGGAATAATGCGTAGGATGATTATAAACTATTTGAAAGGGGGAGACACTATTATTGACCTCGGACAACATTCGATTGATGAGGTAGACCGTCGTTTTGAATTCGTATTGCCAATATTGGTGAGGGATAGAGCCATGAGCTAATAATGTTAAACCAGTTTCAACTATATGCCTATAACGACACTCAACCACCGCTTGTTGTTCATTGGTATGAGGAGCAAAGATATAGTGAGCAACACCAATTTTTGAGAAAAAGAAAGGGAGTGCACGAAATTCTCCACCTTACTCCATTTGAATGGATTTTATTTTTTGTGAGAAGTGACATCCGACAAGAGTTAAAGTAAGAAAAAACAGAGTAGATATTTGACTTTGCTTTAAGAGGATAAAACCAAATAAATTTAGTGCAATCATCAACAAAAATAACGAAATAACGGTGACCATCAGTTGAAACAAAATGAAAAGAACCCCAAACATCATTATAAATTAAATCCAATGGAAACAAACTAAGAGTTGGAGATAATCCTAAGAACTGACGACTAGCCTTGTTCAATTGACAAGCTATACATAATTGACTCAGCGGTGTTGACTAACACGACAAATTATTCTCTTTGACCATAACCCGTAAGAGACGCTCATGGGGATGGCCAAGACGTTGATGCTAGCAATCTAGGGAAATCCGTTCCGCAATACTAGCAATGGCATATGGCATTGAAGGTTGTTGCAGTATGGCATAAAGACTATCACTACTCGGGCCAGAAAAAAGAACCCCCTTGGTCACTAGATCCTTAACAAGAAAGTGGATAGGATAGAATTCGAAGAAGACATTATTGTCAGATGCAAATTTTTGAACTGAAAGTTAATGTTGAGATCGGGGACATGAAGATCATCATTAAAATGTAAAGAAAGATATGAAATAGAGAAGGGAATAGAAGAAGTATCAATAATAGTGATTTTGAAACCCTTACCATTTCTGACGTGCAGTTGATCCGATTCATTATAAGCTTTGTAGGAAAAGAGGGATTGTGTATTAGACATGACATGGTGGGAGGGGTTTTGGTAGGTGTAGGTAAAAGGGGGGAAGGGCATGGATAAGGTTGGCATTGGGAGAGTAAGAGGGTTGATAAGATGAAGTAGAAGAAGAGGTATATGTAAGGGGTAGGTAATAAGGCATACCTAAAGGGCAATAGAAGCATGTAGCAACAATATGATTTCTATGTTGATAAATGGAACACCATAATTGACCTTATTGAGCACCATGGGCACCACGGCCATGGCCAAAGCGCCCCCACGACTTCTAGATTGACCACACTTAGAGAAAGAGAAATCAAGAGGGGTGGAGACATTTCGTTGAGCAGAGTTGGTAGTAGGAGAGTTAGCTTGAGCAAAAGGCTTGAAAATCTACAACTCTTGAAAGGCCTTAATACTATCGTGACTACGGAGAAGACCTTGAAGATCTGTAAACAAAATTGAGCAAAACAACCAAGTAATGTAGGAATAATGTCTTGGAGATCTGTAAACAAAATTGATCAAAACAACCAAGTAATGTAGGAACAATGTCTTGGAGAACAGATTGGAGACCACAAAAGATATGAACATTGAAATCCTCCGATTCAAGATGCTTGTGACACGGTCCGTGAATCCTCCTGTACCCGTGTACCCTTGGGGGTGAAGCTTGGGGTTATCGAGTGAAGAGTGAGGATGTAGAGATAATGAACACAACTGGTCCGTGGGAGTGGCGTCAAGACGGTTGGTGCTAGGAGTTCTAGGATAGAAGGAGTATATTACTTAGGAGCTCTGAAGGTAGGGTTGGCCTCCCGTGCACAAACTAGTCGGGAGCTGATGCCGCTCTCTTGATGAGGCCAGGGCAGGTCGAAACTAGTTGTTGAGCCCAACGAGGGCTAATGTCTCGCTCGATGGACTAGACGCCCGAGCAAAGCTGGGCGTGGTACGATTTCGTATAAAAGGGCTATTCGCCGTATTGTTCATTGGAACAACTACGAAGGAAGGCTGGCCTAGCGAGTTCCCCTCGCTAGGCGCCGCACGGGTTGATCCACGGCCAAGGAAACTACCGACCCGTGACAATTTCGTATCAGAGCGAGGATCCCTTTAGTAGGTGGGTGATTCTAGGAAAGCATGTGGTCTTTCCGGTCCTATGAGGGCGAAGAGTGATCGCCGAGGCCAGGGGGCTCGGACAACGTGCAGCTCTCGTCTAGCTTCTGGGATGGCAATGGGGGCATAGAAAGGAACCGAAATGCTCGCTGAATGGGGATAACGTTCTTGGATCAATAGGCGAATCTTAAGAAGGGATCTACGATCACGTTTCCACCAAGGGGACCCTCTGCTGGCTTGCTGAGATCAAGAGGAGCTTACTAGGGGAAAGAAGGTGCTGCCACAGGGATGCAGTTGGCCAGGGGTGCCACACTTGTCGGGAAGCACAAGTGATTGGAGATTCGTGAACAGCTTTGATCGGGGGAAGCAAACAATAGAGTGGTGAGACTGTTCTGTTGGGCGAGCATTGCCATCTATGTAAGTCCCAAGGAGTAGCCTTGATGGTTAGGGAAATGCAAAGAAGCGACAGATGAGTGGGGGAGTTTGACACGGTCCGTGAATCCTCCCGTACCCGTGTACACTTGGGAGTGAAGCTTGGGGTTATCGAGTGAAGAGTGAGGATGCAGAGAGGATGAACACAACTGGTCCGTGGGAGTGGCGTCAGGACAGTTGGTGCTTAGAGTTCTAGGATAGAAGGAGTATATTACTTAGGAGCTCTGAAGGCGGGGTTGGCCTCCCGTGCACAAACTGGTCGAGAGCTGATGCCGCTCTCCTGATGAGGCCAAGGCAGGCCGAAACCAGTTGTTGAGCCTAACGAGGGCTACTGTCTCGCTCGATGGACTAGACACCCAAACAAAGCTGGGCGTGGTACGATTTCGTATAAAAGGGCTATTCGCCGTATTGTTCACTGGAACAACTATAGAAGGACGTCTGGCCTAGCGAGTTCCGCTCACCAGGCGCCACACGGGTTGATCCATGGCCAAGGAAACTACCGACCCATGACACTTGCCTACAACACCTGTCTCATCAACGATGGATTTAGCATGTTGGAGGAAATAAATAATTGATTCGTCCTATTTTTATTATAGACGTCAAAGACTAAGATGAAGAGAGAGCATACATGTAAGCTAAGCCAAAGACACATTGATGGTATCTCACACAGCTTTACCATCAAAGGTTAAATCGATCCTGAGAAGGATGCAATTAGAGGACTCATGATGAAAGCGTCATGTTGTCACCAGAAAGCTACTTAGGCTACATCAAATGTCACGCCCCGAACCCCGAGAGCGTGCCCATCCCTCTCTGGTCGATAATATCTTGCGACTTCCCAGGACGAGTCACCGACCCTTTTTGTTTTATTGCACATGCGGAAGCATAAATATAATCCCCTGACAGTAATCATCTCGGGATAGAAAAGCAGGACAATAGATTCAAAACAAACATGCTTTTATATTCACATAGAGTCATGTACAAGTCTATGGCCAAAAGACTACAAAAGTCTAGCCTTCCAAAAAGAAGCGATCCTAGCCGACCCACACTTCCTATCACCTCCTCTCTACTCCAGGTCCTCCACTCGATGACCCTAAAAATGATTATCCAATAACCAGTGAGACAATGTCCCAGCAAGTTCACCCACTAAACCCCGATTAGGAGGGAAATACGCCTAGAGGCGCCCTAGCCACACAATCATACAATTGGCATTGAGAACTTACCTCGCCTCAGATCCACCCTGCAGGTCAGCACAGTTCATATCTCAAATCAGAGTAGCACTCAAGCTCAATCAATTAGAACGCAATACTCAATTCTCAAATAAGCACAGGGGTCCTGATTATAGGGCCAAATTGTTATGACACGTCCCATACCATGTCACACAATCTTGTCCCATAATCCAGCACATCTATTTCACTCAACATGCATTCCAATTGATAACTTCGCCCACTCGAGGGTACGGCCTACTCGAAGTTCGACGGTCTACTGGCGTAGCCAGGCATCGTCTCACCCCATTGAGCACGGTTACGTCTCTCAGACGACTTTCCCGAAGGAGCATAGGTCTAGAATCTACTGTGACCCGCTACCCTAATGCATGGGTAACCCAAAAGTGGGATTTAGTAACGTCCGGCGTAAATGCTAGGACGGTTTCAATTAATAAACACACAACCAATCAATCTCAGCCCAGGACACTGTGCATTGCACTCAAATGCATCAATTGAAATAGTGATCCTGGCCTATTTTCTTCGTATTAAAAACACCCGGTGAAAATAGTCGTGCGTGGGTACACGGTCAAATTGGACCCGGAAAATTCATAACATTCTTTTCAAAATCCCACTGGTTTATATAGTATATAAAAACCATTTTCGGTGTTTAAACCCGACACCCGGGATTTTCTGAATAAATATTGAATTTTATAAATTTTTGGAATAAATGTCAAAAAAATCCAATCAGCACTCAATTTGCATAATTTAACACTCGATTGCAGAAATTAACCACACCATTGCAATCGCACAAAATTCGATCACCGGCTATCCCGGCCTAATTTCCGGAAAAATAATTAATAATTAAATAATTACTGAAATTAATTAAATAAATACATTAAATACTAAAAATGCTAACTTAGGCTAAATAAATTTAATCTAACCACCTATTGAGCTAAATAAATTATCCTAACCATTCTAACTAAATAACAGTACACTAATTTAATTAAATATAAGTCTTTAACCACCCGATTTCTTAATCTAACTATCCTAATTTAACTAACTAAAATAATAATTAAACTAATTACACTTAAATAAATCTAAACACCCCTTACACGTCATTAGCTTTACTAAGAAGAGTTTAGTGAATAAACTCACCTAAGTTAATCATGAAACCAGGTTCACTGCGATGACGACCGACTGACGAAGCCGAAATCCGAATTTTCGGCGGTGTTGGTGGGCACACGGGCCAGGCAAACTTGGCTAACAAATCTCAGCCCAAGCTGAGACTTGTTGCTGAATTAGACTGGGCCTGAAGCGGGCCTACTTCTTGGGCTTCAAGTGGACTTCAAAACCGCGGGCTTTATGGACTGAACTGGGCTTGCTGAATTCGGGCTGCTGAGGTGAATTCGTGTGGGCTGAGATTGCTGGAGGTTTAGGGCCGAAGACTGGCCGAACTCACGGCTTCAAAAGGCTGGGCTGTTGGGCTTACGTGGGCTGATGGGCCTTCGGTGGAGACCGAAATTTCGGTCATTGATGGGAGAAACCGAAGCAGCGAAGGAGTCGTTGAAGTTGGCGGTTGACTGGGACGGCAGCTCGTGGACGGTGCTGCTTCGCTTGGTGCTGTTGGCGACAAGAAGACCTGAAGATCGGAGGACTTGGACGCGCGGCGCACGAGGACACGGCAGGGGCGGCTTCGGTCAACAGGGCATGAAGTCAGCCTCGGTGGAAGGCTTCGTGCGGATGAAATGGAGCAGGCGGCAGAAACTGAAGCACTCGTGGGGTTTGCTGGCCGAAGATGGAGCAACTTCGGTGGTCAACTGGCTTCGTTGGACGCTGAAGCTTGACCGAAGATACTGGACTGCTCGGTGGAAGAATCGTGGCTTTGTTTCGGTGGCGATGGCTGCAAGGGACAAAAGATGGTGGACGCTGCAGCGTGAGATGGCAGGAGGGGGCACGAAGACGGAGCAGCTTCGGACGGGTGGCTTCTGCTTCGGTCAACAATCTAGCTGGGGAAATTTCTTTAGTTGACCAAGCTTGGAGACGTGGCCTGCAGAGGAGAATCAATCGATGGTGGAGATGGGCGTGTGTGAGTGGGGGAGGCACGAGCTGCAGGTGAGGAATTGCGAACTGAGATGGGTGGAAGAAGATGACCGAACAGCTGGAAAAAAAAAATGAAAAGGAGCTGCGAAGGGGAGAGGTCGGCGATCTTGGCGTCTAGGAGAAACAGCTGGTGGAGGGCCCCAAAGTCAATCAACCCAATTGCATGTCCCCTAAAAACCCCGTGTGTATCTCAATTGATCCCCCATTACTTTCTTGTAGATAATCCACTGGATTATGAAGCCCAAAAATTCCTGCCCTCTTCTAGTTCCGAATTTCACTCCTTTTTTTCGGTCTTCAATTTCTTCGACAAAATCCTCCAGTTGATGTCAAATTTTGATGTTGAAAAAGCCCACATAAGTTCTACAAGTCCCCTTTGCCATATAGCTTAATTTGCAAGTCCAAATTTCCTTCAATTTGGCCCATCCGAATTTCCGCTATTTTTCCGCGGTATCTGATTCGATTTTCCATAAAAATCTCGGAATCTCCGAAAATTTTTCGGAGGATGAGTCAACGGTCCTAAAATAGATCGTGACATCACAGAACTTTTAATTTATGAAATCGGGTTCAAATTTACGGTTAATTTCAATCCGATGCGATTTTAGCGTGACCTAGTCTACCGGGTAGTTTTTAGGAATTTTTAGTGCAATTGACCCGTGATCGATTTATCTCGATTTACATAGTGCATCTTCAACATATTGGCGACTCTCGATTGTCGTGAAAATCTCAAGGTTTCAATTACGGGCACCGGTACCAAAACGATAGAAAAATCGGTCTAATGCCGATCGACGAGTATTTTGCAATCAGGTGGAATCACCCACATTCTGATCACATCTCTCAGTCGAATCGACCTATCTCCGGTCTCTGATCGATTTCTGATAGTGCCGTAATGACCCTTGCAGATCGACACGGTCGAGCAGTCGCTTCTGGTCAAATTCTCAAGTTCATTGCATTTAGATTCCTTAATTGCTTTCCCAGATAGACCAGTTATCTCGTGAGTGATCAACTCGAAAATAAAGACTATCGGCGCGTCAACGAAATGTCCGATTTATTTAATCGAAATGAAATATGAAAATTCGATCCCGTCACATCAAAGGGGCCCGTTTTGGTTCCATAAACATGGCCATAGAGGTTTTGTCCCTTGAAACTTGGGCTGCATCGAAGGGACACGCTTTGGTTCCATCAACATGTCATGGAGGTTTTGTCCCCTGAAAAACAGGATAACCCGTGCTTTCTATAGCAAGAAATTGGATGTTGTGAGACGTTGGGAAAGGAAGTGGTGAGTAGATTCGAAATGAGGAAGTGTGGATGAGGAGTTTGTAATGGCAGCTATGGTGGTGGCGGCGGGATTCTCTAAGGCCATATTGACCACCTTTATAGAGGAAGAAAGCTAGGGTTGAAAGGGGCGTCAGACCTAGATGCCTCTTTATACCATATTGAGATAGAAATTCTTATATATTTTCATTAAGTGTAGATGGGTATTTATATACTCAAGAATACATTTTAGAAGATTTATTTGCATGAAAAAAAATATATATAATAGAAAACCTTCTAATTTCTACGGATAAGATCT
The DNA here is from genome assembly GCA_014182365.1 of Eucalyptus tenuipes. Taxonomy (NCBI): domain Eukaryota; kingdom Viridiplantae; phylum Streptophyta; class Magnoliopsida; order Myrtales; family Myrtaceae; genus Eucalyptus; species Eucalyptus tenuipes. The sequence goes on along the minus strand of CM024541.1, from coordinate 5,485,692 downwards.
CAAAACTTTCAAATTTAATAGCTCAATATTTGATTGATATATGTATGGCTGATAGCTCTTCATATGAGAACCATCAACTACAGTGCTTCTAATGTACTCACACTGCATGCATGGGATGCATTCAGACGATGAACGCATGGAAAACGGTGCAAGTCATTGGGAGAAGACGCTTGTATGTCCTATCCTCAGCGACGACGAGTCAAGAAACTGGTATGTGGATCTCTTATGTTCTATCTTTCTGGCAGGTGATTCTTAACTCTGCGCCCCACTGGCTCTTGTCTCTACTAGACGGCCAATGAAACGCTGAAACGTAGTGTTTAAACAGTGGGTTGGTGCTGACTTAGAAGAGTTGATGGCGGACCCCTCTTTGATTTTTAGTTGAGGTGGCCCTGTTAGGCTGTTCCTACAGAGTTGATGGGCCCTGCTCGTGTGATCTTTCTTGGAGGGTCTCTGAGGAAAAGCCCTGCTTTGATTGTGGAGTGAGTAGTCCATAATCATGTTCCTAAGTCGGGGAGTACTTTCTTTTGGAGTGAAGATGGAGTTGAATTGAATGATGTTGTAGTCCAAATCGAATTAGTTCCTGGTTTTGCTTTCACTCTTCGGAGGCGGATTCAAAGCTTTGTCGAAAACCACAATGTCCCCTTTTGAAAATAAAAGTAGTCTCTCAAAAGTATTCTCAATACATTTACGATACAAAGACAAAAGGTTGAATGGATGGAATTTTCTTATATTGCGTATCGATTCATGATTCTTGTAAACAATAATAGACGGATATCGCCGTATCATTTAAGATTAATTGTGAAGTCGAAATAAGCGTATGCCGCGCAAGTGATACAAAATGGAAGCACACCCATCGTGTTGTACAACATTACAATATGTTATCATAACCGAGTGAGTATACACTACCTATTTTCGCAATCAAGTTTGGAAAGTATCACGAAAGGAAATGGTCCTACGTATACGTCCGTTGTGCCCGCATGGACCACTTCAAGCTTTGTCGCGGTGACAGTTCATCCGAAATAGGAACCGCCCTCCAAACCCACTAACGCCAAACACCCAAAAAGTGCCTCCGACCAAGTTTCAAGTCATGCTTTTATCTTACGAAGGGAAAAGGCAAAGCCCTCGCACTGTTTGGCTAGGCTTCAAGATCAATTTCCATGTCGTGCTTTTTGGTTGTTTTTACTCTCGACCCCTAGCGGTCGTTTTCTATCTCTTTTCCAGTTTCCATTTTTATCTCCTCGGATCACCATGGTCAGCCCCCACGAGATCTCTTATCGATTCTGCTCGGGATGCCATTTCCTCGCGCCCCCCATTTTAGTGCGTCGGCATGGCAACATCGACTGCCCGGAAGCTATACACGTACGTATATAACAGTGAGAAGCACTTCCGAGATAATTTTGTGCTACATTCCCCGTCGGTATAATGCATAGAAAAAAGGCGATTCGCTGCAACTTGGTTAACAGCACATGAAGAAAGTTCAACGCTTATCGCAACCGAATCTAGAAATGATCTTATCATGAATTTACCTCGATTGTATCTTAATGGGAAGAAAACTTGGTTGCTAGAATAGGACCGGTTTAATAGGAAAACTTCTAGAAATATAATTATGTAATAGTTGAATACTACCACCGCTTTGAGTTAGCTAACAAGAATTCAAAAGAAAGTTATGTTTATTTTTGTGAATATAATATGATTTAACATGTTAATGATAAATCTACTTGTAAAATGACATGAAAAATAAGTTTAAAATTGAAATATTTTAATTCGAGTATGATAAGATATGTATTCATACTGTATAAACTGTTTGGCTTTATAAAGAGTGAGCATTTTTTCAACGAGTTGAGCAAAAGTGCGAGGAATGGAAGCTTTATGCGAAATACTCATGCATGTATGTGTATCATAGGTAGAAGGAGTATTTTACTAACAGACTCTCAATTTACTTTAGGTTATAACGGGAGTGTATTGCTCTCTTCAGTGGACGTAGATACTGAATTGTGCAAATTCTTGCATCCTTGTTTTGTGAGAGCACGTAGATTCAATTCGTTCTTCGACATTTTTAGTCTTCTGTGGCTGTGGCGTTTTCTCCTAATAGATACTACAGAATACGATGTGAGAGGTTTAGTCGATACGGATCTTCTTCTTCGCCTTTAAGATCATGAGATGTACCATTAAATGAACGGCGCAATCATTCACCTAGAAGACTATTTTCATAGGAAGCCATTGAAAGTACTTTACATGCTGCATCCCAAGGCATACTTTTCTTGCCAAACATAAGTACTGTACATCATATATTGTACCTATACTTGGAAGGTACTCCCAAATAGCTCGACGAGAAGAGAGAAATGAAGAGAAAAGGGCTGCTTATAATGGAAAACAGTTTGGTTTTGTGCCTCCATTAATTGCTTCTTTCTCGAAGCCAATCAGAAAAGGCATCAAGGGTTTTTGTGTCAGCCCTATAGTGCTTCTGAGTGAATTCCAGGAAAGTTGGCCATGTAAAGTCTGGGTATATTCTTATTGAGTCCTGTCTATCGACCAATTGACTCGGTGGAGTCACCACCTTGTCCCTTCTTGGGCACAGAAAGAAAGCCAGAGACTTCCTCACTGCTTGATCATTCACCACCGCCCTGTGCAAGCAACTCTTGTAGATCCCATTTGATAGAGCCTGGACAAGCACAAGGCCACACAAAACTTCTCTTAGGCACATCAAGAACCTTTCACTCAGTACTCGTTTAAGTTGGTGGGGTTAAATTACGTACCACGAAAGTGTCGCCAATGTTGACAACAAAGGTGTCGGGGTTTGGGCTGATTGAGTACCACTTCCCATCGACAAACACCTGGAGGCCGCTCACTTCGTCCTGGTGGAGAATGGTGAGAGAGGTGGGATCGCAATGGGGGCCAGTTCCTAGGGTTTGGTCAGGCTTCTGACAAGGAGGGTAGTAGTTTAGTCTCATTATCGAGTCGTTCCCTTCGAAGAATTCCCTGAAGTGTGACCGCCCGACTCCTAGGCTTGTTCCTAGGAGCTCCATGATTCCTAGGGAGAGGTTGCTTATCGCTTCACAATATTCCTGGCATGTTTCCCTGAACGAAACCAAGAAAAGAAGAAGATGATTTCTTATCTAGTGTAAAGAGAAGATGGGAATGCCACTCTCTTACCATTTGCTCCATTATATTTGATGACTTAGTACTGCTTGTTACACAGCTAAAATGAGTTTGTTTGTGAAAGAATTGACACGTGCTTCCAAAGTGCATCGAGAATGAGTCAGATGAAACTAAAGAATGGAAGAATGCAAAGTTTTTCTTACCCGAACTCTCGAAAATCCTCTCCCATGACATTCAAGAAGTACTTCTCGACGCTTTCCGATGATTGGCCATCAGCAGAATAGCGGAACGAAAGCGTTTCCTTCCAAGGAAGTTTGGAGGAGAACCTGCCAGTGAAGCTACTAGCATAGCCCCAGTGCTCACCGGGCTTCCGCTGAGCTCTTTGCTTCGTTGAGAGTTGCATCCTAAAGAAGAAATCCACATTCTCATGAGCTTTCTTCATAAGCCTTGGATCCACCCCGTGATTTACGACCAGGAAAAATCCATGTTTCCTGCATGCATCATTTACTCGCCAAGCCACTTCTGAGACAGCGGTCGGGTCTCCAGAGAGGAAGCCCCCTAAATCTACCAGGGGGACTAGGAGTTCGGGTGCCTTGGTCAAAGACGGCTTTTCATCGTCGGGCCAAACGAATTGGGAGGGTATGTTGGCTTGGTGTTGAAGAATGGAAGCATCAAAAACTGGGCAATGTTCGCTTTCATTTTTCATCAAGTCCCCCGTTGGTAACGAAGGTTGAAGAGGAGGCATTGGGATGCAACACTTTGACATTTTTGTGATATTGTAAGTAGTGAGGGCTTTCAAAACCAATGTTTATACTCTTTTGAGAGAGAGAGAGAGAGAGAGAGAGAGAGAGGATGGCTAGTTGATTGAGGAAGAGAATGGAACGAGCTGGTGAGTTTAATAAGGAAGGTAGAGAGAGAGAGAGAGAGAGAGAGGAGGGAAAAGCCAAGGCCATTCGTTGGGGGAGGTCGTGAACAAATGTTGGAATCTTATTGTTTTAACTGTTGCGTCATTCCTTTTACTCTCTCTCTCCCTCTGCAACCGCACAGCCCCGCGCCCCACCACCCCCCCCCCCCAACCCCCAACCCCCATCCAAATCATACCCCCAATTTCAGTCACTTGGCGGAAAGGGGGGGGCGGTGTTTAGTCCTATATTTTGTCACTTCCAGTGCAATGGATGCAACAAGACTAGAGACTTGACATTGACCCAATAGTAACCAAAACCAGCATTTAAAGTACTATACTTGGACTCAAGACAGTAGCCAGAAAGCTGGCATGAAACACTTGTTCACACTCTTTAGCCCATATATAGTACAAATATAAAATCAAAGCAAGGCCTATCAAAAAGAAGGTTCTCCTCCTCGGATGCCAAAACCCACCAACTAGTTATTGTGTTTCAGTGCCTTCGAACCTCCTCTTCAGGTTTTGTCAAAAAAAAAAAAAAAAAAAAAAAAAAACCTCCTCTTCAGGTATTCATTTGTTTATTCCTTACTGGATTCATGTAATCAGCTGTTTGAACTCATCCCACCCACTTCCCTCTTTTATATGAACTCTTGGTATGTAAACAGGGATTGTTATATATACAACTAGAGCCATGTTCTGTGTGAAATGAGCTAATGCATACTTAAGAGCTAGGAGAATGCAGAGAAAGGAGTCTCCAATTCGCATTGGTTTTTTTTCTGCGAAAATGCATCAAGTGAAGCCTTCTTTGACCTTCTCCTACAGGCAAAAGACTGAGGACCTAATTAACAATGCCTGACTTGATTAAAAAAGAATTAGGACGGATTTAGTGAATACTTCCCCTATAGATTAGAGTTCCACACGCATTAAATTAGTTGAAAATCGAAATCTCCTGAAGAACTGACTTACGAAAGAGTTTCTGTACTTGACTGCATAAACCTCCTTTTTGAAACAACAGTTTACCTTCTGCATTTGCAGGGTAAACCCTTGTAACATCCCTGAGTTTTGAGAGAATCACAGTAACAATAGAGCAAGTTAAAATATGGAAACAATGCTGGCCACGAAAACAAAACCTGTAACAACAAAAACAGGTGATGACTTGATGCCTTTTTGAGTTGATATCTACTTCTCACAGATGTCACCACCAAAACAAGTGAAACTGTGTTTTCTTCTAATCATTGGAGGAGGAAAAAACCTGTGGCCAAAAGAAATTTCTAAGCTACGACAAGACACTTCCACAAAGATACACAACCTAGCAGGAAGACGATATTTTCAAGTCTGTTCTGTTTGACATTTCTTAGGGAGACAGCCAGATTCATGGCGAGGAATATTGGGTCATTTGCCACTTGCTTTGAAACAACGAACGCGTTTTTCCTTTCCTTCGGAAAAAGAGGATGTCATGGTAATTTGTCTATAAACAAAAGCCTTTTCTTCTCTTTTTTTCTATTTTTCATGACACCTTCTCATCGAAATAGCCAATTCGAGCCCACATTCTCAGTGTGATCAGTCACGGCATTAGACACAAATCGTGGCTTTATCAATAAAATCTGCCCCCAGCGATATAAACCCCACCCAGAAAAGAGAGCCCAAGAACAGGATACCACGTATTCATAATTTGGATGGAGAATTTAATATGAACTCCCCAGCATTGTTCTCTCATGAACACAGATGAGTGGGCATCTTGCATTTCCCAACAAGGCAACAAGAAGTAATGGGAAAAGGTGATGATCAAATCACGGATTAAGAGCTCTTCTCTAAAAGTTTAAACGCTGTCTTAGTGGACTAAAGCTGAAGGCTGTTGGAGAATCGATCCAGCGTTGCATGCACAGGAACCACCACAGTAATACCAATATATCCTTAACCCTTCTGAAATCCCAAATCTCAACGCACTTACTTGCGGTCACCATCCACTTCGGAGGCGGTCCTATGTCTGATCGCGTATGTGCGAGTCCACATGTTTGTGCCTCTTTCGGTGTTGAAGAGAGTAGAGACAAGCTCATGTAAGTTGGCCGTATCACTCCCCTCTTATCCGCAACAAGATTCAACCAAAGTTCTGTCGTTGCTCTTTATGTGATCATCAAGTGCGAAAATGGAGAAAATACGTCTTATCACTCGCCACATGACTTCGTATTGAGTAGGAATTAAACATGAGTCTAACTAACTATGAATGCAAAAAGAATTGCCTAAGAGGTAGCCAGATCGGAACCCCAGGACACGTGGAGTGCGGATCCATCGCACATTACTGAAAACGAAGTACCGGGACTTTCTGGTCCGAAAGAAGAAAAGAAAGATCCCAAGACTTTGCACACAAGAAAATGATGCCTCTCCTAATATGGCTTTGCACAAAAGCGAGCTACGAAAGGATCTGATCTATAAATTACTAATTCTTGACTAGCCAACAGATGCCATGTCCCATGAGCACCTCACAAAGTGATGGTTTGCATCATGCTGATAAAAAGCAGGGCCACGAACTCCATAAAAAGAAAGCTAAGACGGATTCGATAAGCCATTTGCAGGATATCATTTAAAATTCTTGTGGTCAGACAAGAAGATTCTGATCGTGAAGATGACTTACAGCTTCCCCCCGGAAACTATTTAAGTTCGAAGCATTACCCCTTTTCCACAACGGGGCGATCCGTACACATTGTTCATTCAGACTCGGTGATGAAATGCGGGCAGGTGTAATGAAAGCTTCGATGATGGGGAGCAAAGAGATCTGGAATTTCTTATCAGGTTCGGACTATCTACGGGAAAAGAGAAGGATAATGCGAAGTGGGCTAATAAAGAGCTTGTCTTGTGCAGCAAAGATGGAGAATAAGAATAAGAGGGGCCAAGAGAAAGGAAGGAAAAAAAAATCAGAATCACATCACTTCGATGGATGGACGAAGAGTCTGCGGGAGATCACCTTTGGTAAAAATTCATAAAGTTAGTCGAAGATCGCTGGCACTATGATGAGTTGAAGATTCGAAGGTTAGGTATAGGAAGAGATCAATTACATTGCGAGATGAGCATTTGTTTCACTAAAAACTTGTTGATAAAAGAAGACATTTTTCATTAAAATCATTTTCACGGAAAAAAACGCTTAGTTTTCATTTGTTTAGTAGTTTAAAGAAAGTGATTCATTCTTGTCAGAATGGGATGTTGTCTTTCCCAATCTAAGCTAGTTCTTTTCGGCCAATTTTAAAATTGCTTTCCATAAATCAATTAGTTTTTCATGATCCAAAACAATGGAAAGTTGGGAAAACAATTTTCTGGGAAACAATTTTCCTTCAAACAAGCGGACCTCAAATCTCTACTACTGTTCTTTAGATTCCTGTGTAGGTCAACTAGAGTGTCACGCTTGATTGGTTGAACGTTTTCTCACCTCAAGGGTCAGGCGCCTGCACTGTGCTGGACAAGTCGATCCTCAACTTATTGTGCTCTCCATGAAATTCTCGATTCTATTTGAAGTCATCCGAGTGTCAACTTGTTTCTGCCGGTTGGACAACACATTTCTTGCAATCACTTGCAGGTTTTCCAGAGCTAATTTGAATGATAAGGGTACCGACCACGTCGCGACTTAGAATCTCGTTCAGCAATGTGGACAAGGACTTTCATTCAACTTGCTGCAGCAGGAGAGGATTCAAGATAGAAGTGATGGGGAAAAGACTAACCACCACACAAATCCCTCCCGCCCCCCCCCCACCCTTCCTCCCCCTCTCTCTTTACGTGATGCTGAGCTCCTGTTATTTCATTTTCGATGCCGCTTTTCCCATTAACCAAACAACACAGGTGATTCCTGAGTTTTCATGTATGTGATTATCTCAATAGATGAAGTTTAGTTTAACAAAATTAAGCAATTATACTTGCTGTTAGGGTTTGCAATTCTTGTTAATGTTCTAACGAATTCTTCAACATTTAAGTAAAGTTTGATGATCTCGTGGATGGTCCTATAATTGTGTGAAAGACCTAAAGCTTGTACAGGTGCAATTCGGACCAAAAGCTTTTAAATATATGCTATTAAGTTTGACCAAAAGCTTTTAAATATATGCTATTAAGTTTAAAACTTCGAAGCAAGGAATGGCTCCCACTGAGTACAGTATTTTTGGTGAGCGAAAAATCTTAGTCCTCAACAAATTGTTCTCCATCGAGGTTGGTTCGCATAAAACTAAGGCTGCCTTCACCTAAACCGCGTCGTTAGCAACAGAAGTTTCTTTGATGCACAAAGGCCAGGGTCATGTTCGGGTCTCCTGCTCGATGACCTCCACGGACAACCATATCGGAAGCTCACGCCGAAGATGATTCCGCTCCTTCGTCGGTCTTAGCTTGTAGTGGACCCCCGTTGCCTTTGGCTTTCCAACTCCATCGAGGATAGAACAATGTTTCCTTCTCTAATACTAAAGCCAGCATGAGCATGAGTTGAAAGATGTGTCTTATAGCTTACAGAGAAAAATTCGAGATTAAAAGATAGAAAACATATCCAAAAAGAAATGAAATGTCCACTTACAGAAAGATTCCAGAAGTTCAATACATCAATTCTCTCTACAATTTGAATAAGAGGAACAAAAAAAAACCCTAAGTTCTGAAAAGTTTCATCCGTCGGATGACAATTCAAACCATGAAATTTTAGATTCTAAGCCATCCGAGTGTCATTCACTTTACCCCTGATTTTCACTTTCCAGATATAGAACTGCACCATTCCTTTTATGTTGTTCCAAGAAGATAAAAGAATGATGGCTGATGCATCAAGAATACAATTGAAAAATCATAACGGCTTGCCAGAGGAAAATTATATACGAGACAGAACATTCGTGATCATGCTACAACCACCAGTCGCCAAATCACACATATATGAACGACCATGAACCATCACAATATCATGCCGTCCAAAGACAAGTGCATGATGTTACACTGGTAACTCGTAAGAAAGACTAACAGAAGTAGCACCACAGATGCTACAGAGCTCTACTTAGACGATGTATACAAGGAAAGCCAATAACAGGAAACAAAACAAGTTTTAACGATATACATGATTCTTCGGAACTAACAAATGTCCAAAGAATAAAGCGAGTTTTCCAATTCACTCACAAGAACTATGAGATACTTGTTCATTAAACCCCATGTTAGACATTGAGCTGGAGTGGACTATATCAGTGAAGTTTTACAGGTCAAGTGGGATGTTCAACGTAAACTACCTTCAATGGGTAAGGGGCGGTAAGAATGAATTCAACGAATTGTGAAGCAATTTAAACAATGTGGAAAAGAAGAACCCCAGCATCAACAGAATCTTAATCCCTTCTCAGGCATAGGAAATGGTAGTAATCCTTTTACCCTGAAAGACGGAGAGCATTCAACTGTACCTTGGATTTCTTCGCCATGTTTCAGTCGCTCAATTTGCAGGTCCGCAGATAGGGATGATCATATTTGATATACTTGGTCCAATACGGTCGATACTTTGTCATGGCTAACTCGAGCCATGGTTTCATATTTCCATTGTAATGTACAACGGCTGCATTATCAATCTCTGAACGATCAATACTTGGGTTGTAACCTAGACCAAGCACATGCCATGACTTATCAAGAGGATGCGTCAACCTATAAAATGTGATCAACCCTGGAGGCAGTGTTCCAAGCTTCCAAAGAACCCTATCTTCATTCTGTAACCAAAAGAAAAGGAGTAAGTTTTTTTTTTTTTTTTTTTTTTTTTTTTTTTTTTTTTGGTGGGAAGAGGGGAAGAACAATGTAAACAACCTTAAAACTAGTCACTTTACTTTTACTAAAAAAACTTGCATTGCAATGAAGTAGCCCGTAATTGAGCCAATGAATTCAACCAACTAAAATTCAAACTGTAGGTGTTTATGTGACAAGTCAGGTCCTGATCTATGGTCCAAAAGTCTAAAATATAAGCCAAAGGGTAAATACCCCAATTTTAATAACATAAATTGTGAGTTTACTGCTTCATCTCATTTGCCCAAAATGAAAAAAAAAATGGAAAAAAAGAAACAGACAGAATAGTTGTTGACTCACCATATTTTGCCACTTGTGATATATCCCAGTGATATCCCTCTTTTTCCACTCCTTAAGATCAAACATGTTCATGCCATATGCCCATCCACATGCATTTGGGTCAAAGTTTCTTGCAATGTGAGGATTCGAAAAGTTCAGGTACTTGTCAAAACGATGAAAGCTCTCACCACAGGTTTCCACAGCACCATTTACTTTCCCATGCAGATTAACTGACCATAATCCAGTCAAGTCCTTCTGGACAACAATATCATCATCAAGAAAAAGAATTTTATCCAACTTAGGGTAGACCTGTGGAAGATAGAACCGTAAATGGTTAAGCATTGAGAGATATTTCGGGTTCCGATACTTGAGATTGGAAGACCCTGATGAAAGTGTGGTCGGATGATCTGCTTTAAAATAATACTCTTTCATTGCAGCTGACTCCAGTTGACGCAAAACTGGGCAATATGATGAGTTAAGCCACTTAAACTCATCAACATTCTCAACATGGATTGTTGCTTTTCCAGGAGGATTTAGTAGAAACCACATGTTCATTGCCCCATAGTTAAGTCTATCAGTAACAAGATGAAACACATGTTTTGAAGGATCCTGCAGTCCAAACACGAAACATTTTCTGGTAAGAGTTCCAGTCAGTTAAGATACTCAAGGACAAAAAAAATCAGGAGATGTTAGTCCACTATGAGATCAATATCAACAGCAGTCAATCTCATGATTGTTGGGTTCAAAAGTTTCAATACAAAGATTATTTTCTCAAAGTTACCATGACTGAGGCATGCCTTATTCTTCTTGAAATGAAAGCAAGAGAGAAATCCTGACAATGCATTGTACACACAAGTAGAAAATCAGAATTCTATCTCACCTTTGCATTCATAATTGTTGAGTTGACAACTACTGATGCAGCCAAAACATTGTCAGAGAAGAGAGCATAGTGGTAAAGATCACGGTTTTCCAAGTTTTCACTTCGAGGGAACTTCCTCTTCTCAGGAGGCAGGAGATGGTATTCAATGGTTAAACGCATAGACAAACAATGAATTGCATTTGGAATTGTTTTAGCAGCCAGTTGACTCAGGAACGTGCTCTGCCTTTTCAAACTTCTAACTTGTTCATCTGCTGTTTGCAGCATAGCTCTCAGTTTTCCAGTGACTAATTTGCAATCATACAACTGCTCTCTAGCTTTTGACAAACTTTGGCCCATAGCCTTCATTCTCTCAGGTGCACTACACAAAATATGGCAAATACTAAGGTGAATACCATTTTCCCACATCATGGAAACAAAAATATTTGAGTAATTCATAAAAATTACAAGATTTCAGTACCTGTGATGCAGGTCGGCATCACCACTTGCCTCCCCTAAAGCACGCTGACTTTCTTTGATTCGAGTTTGCAATTCTTGGTATAAGTCAAGCTTGTTTTTCATCTTTGCAATGGTTAAATACACCCTTGCCATTATCATTTGGTCCCGCATAAAACGTAGGGTTGAATCAGTGTTCTCATTCTCGTTTTCTTTCCTCCAAATGCTATACTTCCCCAAAACAGCAGAGTCAACTGACTTGGAGCGTTCAATGGCAGCATTTTCAAGTTTAACTGTTACTTCCTCATCTTGTTGCACCAACTCAGCTGCACGCTTTAGACGTCTTTTCTCTCTAAGTTGCTGCAGAAGTGGTGATGGATAGAAGTTGGAAATAAGTAAGCAAATTGTAAACAGTGACAGTAAAAGCAGTCGTCAAAAATCCAACTCCCAATACAGATGTTCCCATCTTAATTTACAAGTTGGAAAAACTCTGGTCCTTGGGACAAAACAAGGAATAATAAATCATCATTACAGAAATTCTCATTAACCAAAAAGATTACCCTACGAGCGAGCTTTGCAGGTGAATCAACAAATTTTGATTGTTCATCTGCGAGAGGACATAAACAATGATCAGAAAGTCTCCATGGGTACATCCAAAAATTGCAGATAAAAGAAAGCTACCTGAAGACTCAGTCACCATGCCCTTCGCTGTTTGTTGTTTCGTATTGTCAGCTGACACTTTAGGCTTCATAGTGAGGGGCAAAAAAAATATAAATAAATAAATAAATCCAGAATGGCTTGATTAAACAAAGGTCACAGTTATGTTAACAGATTTTAGTCACGTGAGAAACAAATACAGAAATGAGCAAAGAAAGACTATAACCTTATTCTCAAATGATGCCTCTGATCCATCTATTTTCCATGAAGCAGACATGTTGCTTTTTCTGAAACTATCAAGACTTAAAGGATTTGAATCATCTATATTGGCCGTGATGACGTCAAGTACCTAGATTTAAGAAGCAAAACATAACACCATGGCAATTTATCTCAATACTATTACATAGCAACCAGCAATCTCAAAGAGGCAGCTCAAGTGGAAGTCATCAAATTTGAATATTACCTCTTTAGAAAAAAGAGACGAAAGATGTTGCAATGCCATCCTCTCTCGCCAATCAATATTCTACAGTTCCAAGAACTCTGTACATTAGCACAATTAAATAGCAGAAATTCTTGAGGCATTAAAATACATATCAAAAGCGTACCTCAGTGCCTGAACCATTTGAGGCATTGTCATCACCTAAAAAAGGGAAAATTCAGAAACATAAATCATCTTTATTGGATGAAAATTGTAGATGGAAACACATAAGTTCACAAGAGATAAATTACTGCATCACCACAACATATATAACCATAGGTAAATTCAAAAAAGTTCACAGGCTGTAAGTGAAACTAGCAATTTCCTAATATCAGCCCCAACCAGTTCCTCCTTCCCAGGTACAATACAGAGGCTGAATCCTAAGTTAAGTTTATAATAAAGCTGAACTTTGGCTCGAATGGAACAAAGATGGAAAGCAAAGCATGGGAAATTAGCATTCTCATTCTCATGGTTAAGTGTGACAAAGAAAGTTGCACAGATGGAAGGGTAATTAATTTTCTAATGTTTGATTTGAGACTACATAGATGGACATAAGAGTGATAATAATATAAAGCTATTCAAACTGTACTCTACAGGAAGCACAACTTTAAGTTCGAATGATACTAGTACGGGAAGCAGAGAATGGGAATTAGCATTCTCATTCTCATGGTCAACTGTACAAAAGAATGATGTACAAATGGGATGGTAATTCTTTTTCTCATAGATCAACACAGAATGATAAAAATAGGAAGCTATTCATACTGTACTCAAGAGGATGGATGAAGGCAAGAATGTACACGTCCTATCTTTTTCCAGTACAGCCCAAAAAGATCAAAAGCCACTGAATAACAATGGCCATTAACCAACTAGCTTGGCCGTCTATTTCTTACTACAATTTCATTTCGGCCCCATTCTCTCACACCACTGGGACACGAAGCTCTCCTTGGAAACTCTACCATTATTAACAAAAATACTCTTGACCAGCATCTTTCCATAGAGTGATGTGAGCATGGGAAAACAACCTAAGACCTGGGCATTCTCCATTTCTTCAGTTTCAAAAATTATAATTTGTAGCCCAGGCTTTCCAACTTCAACATAATGATAAACTTCTTCTCTAATAGACATTCAGAAATCTTACTTCCACAACCTGTTCCAAAATTGGGAATTTGAAGCTTTGTCAGTTCGTAAATTTGCTGTGCAACTTTAAGATTTCTCTTATGTCGTCACTTTGTCTTTGAGTAGTGGTAGAGATGGAACTTCTTCTGAAAAGTCTTATTACAATTCGCTCAAAAAGAAAATTGTTGGTGGCAGAGAGGCTTTTCCTTAATAAGCTATTTGGAAACTAAGAATACCATCTGGAGTTTCATTCTTTGCTTCAGAAGCATCCTGGAATGTATTCTCTACTTAGATAATATGCAAAGAAGAGATATTGTGCTGATCAGTAGATGCATTTTTTGAAAAAGAGAAGCAGGGACTATGAGAAATCCCCTCTTTCACTGTCCGTGCACAAGAATGATATGGGTGGCCTCTTATTCCTGCACGGGCTATCTTGGGTTATAGGAAGATCTATTTAACGAGGATTATGGGCTTGGCATGGTCTACTTTTTCCTCGCATTAAGGAAAGATGGTTCTCTTCAATGCCTCTTGCTTTTTTTTTCTGGTTGATTTGGAAGAGCGAAATCAGAGAGCCTTCTTCAGGGACGAGATGCCCATTTTATGAAATTATTGGAAGTTGGTTGAAACTTTCACAGTTATGCTATAGCGGAAAATATGTGTGGATGCCAATGCTTTAATTCACATGGTAGATAATTTGTCTTGTAACTTAGCCCTTTTGGATCTGAGCACTACTTGTATATCGGTCTGCACCTCCTTGGTGCCTTATAATAGGCTTTTCTTTTACCAATCAAAATGAAAAAATCATGAATTATCGCATGCTACTCCATTTAATGATTACAAGCCAATGAACCATATTAAGTGGGTAATTTAGACCCGTGAAATACCACCACCAAACTCACGAAGATACACTCTTATGAAAGCAACTCTCGTAGGATGGTAGAAACAGTATCCGTTTCAGATTGCTACTCTTTTTAATGATTACAAGCCAATGAACCATATTAAGTGGGTAATTTAGACCCGTGAAATACCACCACCAAACTCACGAAGATACACTCTTATGAAAGCAACTCTCGTAGGATGGTAGAAACAGTCTCCGTTTCAGATTGCAACTTTTTAAAATACTTTCCGGCCTAGAACCAAGAAACCCCCTAAACCTGTCCTTGTAGACATTCTGAAGAAGCTTAAATCAAAGGCATCGGCTCTTTCTGATCCTATTCCTCCTTGCAGAATTTGTTGCTACCTAACTTGAAAGTTAGTTGCAAAAAGGTTTGTGTAATCTCGGGGTCATATATAATATGGCCATCAATAAACGACAACATGGGCACTAATTCAGGTTCATGAACCTAGCTGCAGAAGTATAAAAGTTGCTAAGGAGTTGGGTGACACTAAACCTCAACTTAAACTTCAATATGT
The DNA here is from genome assembly GCA_014182365.1 of Eucalyptus tenuipes. Classification (NCBI taxonomy): domain Eukaryota; kingdom Viridiplantae; phylum Streptophyta; class Magnoliopsida; order Myrtales; family Myrtaceae; genus Eucalyptus; species Eucalyptus tenuipes. Next base: position 5,470,674 of record CM024541.1, on the reverse strand, counting down.
GATCATGTATTTAGGGTTATTGGAATCTACTTCTCGCTAACTCATAGTACGTCATTGCCCATCCATCACAAATCGAATCTATTTACGTCAATGTTGTAACGAAACAATGCTAGCACCACCCAGTCATTTAGAGAATAGAGTCATCCACAGCATACTTCCTCGTTCAGGGGGCAACTCCTCAATGATCTATAATCCCAATCATCTTTGTCATCAGTCATTATATATCAGGAAAAAAAGGGAACACAACACAAGCGATGTCAAGTCCACAACCGCAAGGGAAAAAGAAAGCTCAACCAAGAACCTATCTAATCACTTAGCGAGATCTACACATCCTACTCAACGACAATGCCACGCGCAAATCCCACACTTCAAAAGGAGCAACAGAAATCGCGGCTTCATCGCACACAAGCACTACTGACCGGTGTGGAGGCCTCGGCCGAAGAAGAAAACCAGAGGCGAGAGCACGCAGAAGAAGACGAGCACGACGAGCGCCAGCCGCGATCCGCCGCTCCTGCCCCGACCGATCCCGACGCCGGACGCTCCTCCTCGCTTCAATGCCATCCCACCGCCAAAAAACCGAAAAAAAAAAAAAAAAAAAAAAAAAAAAGAAAAAAGAAAAGAGAACCTGCAAAACCGCGACAATGGCAAGAATCAGCCGCCGGAACGTCGGAATCGCGAGCCGAGAGCGAGGGAGCGAAGAGAGGAGGGGGCGATGAAGGAGTCCGCGATCGCGCACCTCAAATCATGGAGCGATCCGGAAGCGGAGATCGTCGGCGGCGGGATCTCGTCGCGGCGAGGTCCGTTCCCTTTCTCCGGGCGGGAATCGGGAAGCGACGGCGGAGGGCGGCGGCAGCGGGCGGCGGCGGGGAGTGTCGGTGGGCGTTGCGGCGACGGCGAATTTGGGAGAGTGTTGAGTAGGAAAAGATTCGGGAAACGGACGTCGGGGAGCGAGAGAGAGATCGCTTTCAGAGGGTATCACGCTCTTGATTATCTCGTTTGTTGATTAAGATGGGGATTACCGCTAAACGACACCGTTTCGCGCGGTGGCGTCTCCTTCTTCTTTGGTTTTTTTTGTCGGTGTCGGCAACTTCTAGTTTGCCCATATTTCATTTAGTGAAACCGTGGAAATCTCCAAAAATTGAAAAATCTATTTTCATGGATAGGTTAGTGGAATATGAAATTTGGAACAAGTTTTTTTTGCATTTTTCTCGATTTGTCTCTTCACGTGATCTTATGATGTTTCGTGGTATCCGATGATAAGTATATAAAATGGAACCACTTATCCAAACTTCTATTTTATGAATAAGATTTTTACTTTATTATTATTTCATATGAGTTATGGTTAGTGAATTAGTAATAAATTGTGGTTATTAAAAGTGATAATTTACTGCAATTTCAATTATTACATAAGTAAAACCTGGGTAAACCCTAAAATCGATCCTAAAATGTGTGACAGAATAAGTTTCAAATTTCCAAATATGAAAATCTATTCCAACAAGTAGGTTCTAGATTGCAAGTGGAACTTGTATAAAACCCGAACCGCTTATATTTAGTGAAGAGAAATTCAATATATGATGATAGGTTACATAAACGATCCCTAAAATTTAACCAGACGTGCAATGTCATCCCAATGAAGTATATTAAGTTAACTTTATACTAATATATAATATTATCTCTAAACTTATAATGTATTTAATATCTAGCCTTAAATCAATATTGTCCTCGAACTTGAATTAATGAAAAGACAATATTAAATATTTTTAAATAGTTTAGCGACTAAATTGAAATGGTACCAAATTTCAAGGGCCACTTTTAACAAATTAAAAAAGTTTATGGATAATATTATATATTGAGTCAAAGTTTAAGGACCACATTAAATAAGTCAAAAATACGAAGATGATATGATGCATTGGACCAATTTTTTGTTTTTCTTGGATTTGGACTTATGAGTCATTTTAATCGTTTATGGCAACACGAGAAAAGAGTCAATGAGTTAGCGTGACATGCCACGTCATCAAATTATTTTGTTCGCATAAAAGCTTAATGAATTGTCTGCGCGATGTTCAGCGACACCGACACGCACAAAGGGAGAAAGATGGTTATTTCGAGCTACCGTTGTCATTGATTATCACACGTCGAATTCGAGATTTTGATGTGATGTCTAACTGAAGCGACGTGTCTATGATTTTGGACTCCGGCGATTTCTACCGCATTCAATTTCTGCTTTTCCCAGGACACATCTCATAAATGGCAAAAAAGAAACTGTCAGAAATCAAGCCAATCGTGAAAAATCACAATCTCGAACCCATATGGCAGAGCCACCAAAATCTAAAATCTTATCTAAATTTTAAAAAGAATATAAGGAAAAAAAATACATATGAGAGTTCACATGTCATGTATATTTTAAGAGTTTCGAGTTAAGAAAAAGTCAAAATGTATTAGATACAAATATGAGCGTCAAAATGGATTATATTAATTTAATATTATATGAATTGTCTAAAAGTTACAATATGAGTCGAAATGAGTTTAGTAGAACAAAGCTCAACTAGTGATGGATTCTAATGGGTCTAAAAATAGCCCCCTTTCGACCCATTTATCATGTGTGCACGGCACTGTCGCTCTCAACCTGCGGGGAACAAATAGTGAAGCCATCTCCAATTTTGGCTTTGGTGTCGTAAGCTTCTTCATCGATCGTTGCTCCATGAGGGTAGGATTGTTTTGGTCGTTTGCCGCTTCGGCAGCGGTTGTTTGGGCGATTTCATCTGCTGCGACTGAGGCTCCGAGAGAGTGGGTGTTTGATGTGCATGGTTAAAGAGCGAGATGAGGCTAGTTTAGTTGTATGTGTATTATTTGTTGAAATGCTTAAACAGAGAATCTAGCTTTGAAAGCTCATATTGCTTGGATTATTTAGGGCGGGCCAACTTGTGATATGGTGACTAGCTTTCCTTTGCATCTCCAATTTCTGTTTCTCCCGCACGATATAGCATTTTTTTTACCTATTCTAGCAAAACAAAATTTATTGATCTATACCTAAACCAATGAATCCCGACCCAACAGTTCAATAATGGACCAGGTGTCTGGATAAGTTAGAAAAGGAGCGATCACTTAACCTCAAGTTATGAATACCTTGGGGCCAAACGTGCAGTCCAAATCAATTTGAAGAAGAGGTTGGACGGAAGAAACTCGACTTTAAGGAAGCCGAATCATGTCTGTCCAAACACATGACATTACATTATCAATTGATTTTTTTTCCTACGAACTGAAACTCAATCTTAGATCGGGATTTCGAGGTCCCTTATCCCATGGATCAAGATAGACATGACATGAAACCTAAACAGATGGCCTCAAAGATTAGTGTGCCTGCAATTTTTCTGGCTATTTAGTGCGTCTGAAAATTTTAATTGCGCAGAGATAGTTCTTATGGGTACTCTTAAAGTTTCTCTCTACTTTTAGCCAAGTAAACAAAATCCACTACACAAATACATGTTAGCATTGAACCAAAGCCCAAACCCTCCTCATTTAAGGATGATCCGATAATATACCTTCTCCGTCCCCTTCATGCTCCCATCCATAACCTGACCCTGAGATCGCTCATTAACTCGACAAACCGATCCATAGGGCTGCCTATTCTACAAAAGAACAATATAAGAAGAAAAATTACTAAAGAGGGGTCTCAATTCGAATGATGTATTAGTTGGGCATGGATTGCTAAATTCATATTGTATAGACATAGGCCAAACTAGGTTAAATGAGTCAATTTAGATCGAATCATTTTCTAACTTATTCCAAACCCGAACCGCCCCATCCGTTGGACGGAACCATTAGCGAGCACCTATTAAGGATTTGAAGGCCATGACCAGCATTTCAAACTCTCGAGTCCAGAAATTCTATCAAAATATACTTCAAAGTCCTCTTATGTGCGCGAAACATAAGCTAACACATATTCCCCGAGGGATCTTACATATGTTATAACACAAATTCATCACAAGCAATCCAACCTATAATTTAGGCTAAACAAAACATAAGGATCAGGATAACGCCTCTTTACAGAATTGCCACATCCAGATAGTCTCCAATCTGTCAAGACAACAAAAGACTTCAGTAACATGTCCTGATTGTAAGTTGAGTAGGTGCGACATCCAAGAGGGGTGATATCTCACCTGAAAGCTTAGTTCAGCCAATGTCTTTGCATCGTCTAGTCGTCTTCCATTGCCATACGAAAAGGTCTTTCCCACCTTCATGAAACAAGGGCGTGTCATTAATTAAGCCTCCGAGTTTAGGCTGTGTGAGAGGCGTGGCTCAAATATTCTATGCATATATGCATAGCAAATATGTCCTTTAGGCATTAAGCACGATTGAAAGTATAAGCATTTATCTTCCTATTCTCCTATAGAGTTGATCAAGCTTTAACCCCCAGCAATTCTTCTTCCTTGTGTCACACACTTTAAAGATAATAGCCCAATGGATGAGAGAAGGATTTCAGAGGTTACAGAAATAGATAAACAGCAAATAAAAAGAGCTACTGATACAAAAGAACATGAGGCTATATTGGCAGCACTAGTAATGCATTTAAGAGAGAAGAACAATATAGAACGATGATCGAAAAGAATCCATTAATCATAGTCGGGGAAAAAAAAAAAAAAAAGATAGATCGATCAGTTAAAAGTAACATTGAATACAATTATAAATGACAACAGACCATACTATACAGAACCTAAGAAACACAGCTTTTGTCAACAGAGACACATGTTTGTGGGTGAAGATGTGGGTGCGCCGTGAGGATGTGGATGTAAATGGGCGAGCAAGGGCATGTGCGCAGGTGCGTGAGAGAGACAGAGAGAGACAGAGAGAGTCACCTCTCTAACCACAAAACGACCATTTTTATCTGGATAAACAAAAGCAAATGATAATTTTGCATCTCTTCTCCTGGCTTCTGGAGCTACCTCTTTTACCTGCAAAGTGGTAGACTATACATAAGTACTATTTTCAGAATTTTAGATGTAAAAATTGCTCTGTTAAAGCTAAAACAAACAGACCACTAAGAAAATAAATAAATACCTCCCAGCACCTAACAAGCTAAATGACGATGTAGCAAAGATATGAACGCATCACGTCAATGCCAACTCTATGTCCCTCTAGCACTTGCAAGCCAGGACCCTTTCATTTGCTCATCTATTTGCCTCATGACAATCTCTCAGCAAATATCTTTAGAGAAAAGAATTCCTACAAGTTTTAATTATGATCTGGCTTTCCACATAATCCAAATGCAATTTAAAGCTAAATTATTGCAAAAACAAAAGCATCTTATCCCCTTTATTCATCCTTTTTCCTGTTCCTTAACCATTTACCTCCACCGTGCTCTTCAATAACTCAAGGGATCTAAAGCAGCTCACTAGTAAGCCACATTTCATACTCCCAGTATTCTTTTCCCCTCTTCTCTAAACCTTAAACAGAATAGAAAACATGCTTCATCCTTTTACATGCATACCTAATTGGAAATGCTAAATTTAAATTCTCGGGAAAGGTAGTTCATTAGTGGCAATATACAGAATGAAGTCTTCAGATTCCATATGTGACCAACATCAAATGCACGCACTTGCATAGACAGGGATAATAATAATGAAATAAAGTCATGCAACAACACATACCAGGTCCGTCAACTCACGCAAAGTAGCATCTTTCCACGTATAAATCTGAACCTCATCTTTGGGCTCTTTGCCTCTCACTGCAAAGTCTTCCTTGGAATGATGGCCCCCAAGCTGTTAAATTTAATTGGCATATAGCAAATGAGTAAAGTTCATGGTCTAGGTCACCTCTGACAAACACCTCAGATAAATAACCCAACAAAAAAACCACCCCAACAGATGGTGAACAGGTAGCAAGAATGTTGTCATCTTCATCCGTTCTTTGTGAAATTAAAGTAATGTACATGCAGAGAGACATCATGGAAAAGGAAACAAGGGGTTTTCACAGCACTAAAACTCTCACTAGCAAACAGTGACATGTAACCCATAGCTGGATCACCGTATATTCTCTGAACAGAGATGTTTATCAAATGGAAGAGCATCGCCACATCCAGACATAAAACATGTGCAACCTGCCAAGCAACCATATCGGTGCTTCTGTTGAATGTAGGATTCAATTCTCATATATGGATGAAAGAGAAAATGAGAATATACTGCAATGGCCTCTTCAACTTGCTGATGCATTTGCTTTTGTTTCTTTATTGTTTTCTGATGTCACTGGGGGGACCGCAGAAAAAACTCACTGGTCAATTTTTTGCAAGAATTACACAAATAAAAAAGAAAGATGGATAATGACAATAGCAGTTATTTCATCATTGAGGAATGAATAACAAGTAATAGTTCAACCAGGAACCAATTAACTCAGAAATGAAGCAATTCGCCAGCATCCATTATGCTACTTCAACAAGACTTATAAATGTTCTAGACAAGGATGAGGCCATTTTCTTACATCTTCTGGTCCCTTCTTTATCTCTCTATATTATTTTAAGATGCTAACTTCTGACCATGACAATTTAAACAGATAGACAAAGGAATCCCCTCCATGGTTAACACTTCTCAATAAGCCATTAACTTCAACATTTTTAGTGGCTTAACACCAATGACTCCACATATGCAAAGTGAAAGGGGGAAAAAAAGAGCATGAGCATACCTTGGTAAAAACTCGAAGCAACAATGGACATGTCTGCATTTGGAAAGAGGAAAAATTATCAGCTACATAAGTCCTAATAAACACAAAACCCCATCACAGCATGATCAAGGTAAAAAAGAAAAAAAACCATTTTTTCTCTATCAAAGACCCCCTCCATGCTAAAGCTCATGTACCATTAATTGTCTCTAACACACCATCTTCACCCATCAAAGGGAAACGAAACAAAGGCTTCTCGAGCTTTTTCGATAACAAACACAGAACCACACTAAGCTAACCACTACCACAATGTGCTGCGACTCGACGTTAACACGCTACGAAACCCGAGTAATCGCAAAACAAAACATCTCCCATCACTTGCAAAACCCTTCAAGGTACTAAAACACGAGAGAATAGAGAGTTCCCCAGCGAATTCCATCCAATGCTCCCGGAGAACGCCCGCAGGCTATACGCCACGTCCGAATCCTAGCCGCGAAAACTAAACCCTAGAGCAGACCCACGCCCTAATACAGCACCCGCGTCCGCGCACGCCGCTAAATTCCCGAACGACGGGCGTGCATACGAGAGAAGGCGCCGCCATAGGAGAAGCAAGCAGATGCGGACTCGCGACGTTCTCGCGGGAGACGAAGGAGCAGAGACCGACGCGCGATGCGCGGGCGACTAGTGGTGAGCAGATGCTCCGAGAGAGAGAGAGAGAGAGAGGACCTTTTCTCGCTCGACGGGCTCGAAGCGAGGGCGAGGGGGCTGCATCATCGGGGGGCCGCCCCTCCCCGGCGGAGGCATAGGGCGTCCTCCTCCTCCTCCTCCGCCGCCTCCTTGTCGCTTCGGCGGCGGCTCTGCCATGTCGGATTTCTCGAAGTTTCTTCCTTTCTTCTTCTTCTTCGGCTCTGGGACCTCTGTCGCTCCGGCTTCGGTTCGCTACCCACCAAGATCACGCTTCAAATCAAGGTTTCGGTAGGGTTTGGGCTTGGGCTTGGGCTTGGGCCCGGGCCTGGGTGCTTGCTAAAGTGGACTTCTTTGCTTGTCCTCTGCAGTTTCCAATATATCGAGAGAAAATCCAATTATAACATGACATGAACGTGAGCTAAAAGTTCAAGATCAGTGAAATTCACTCAGAGTATCTCCCCCTACTCGAGTCCATTTCGTCCTAGAAGACGACTTGGAACAACTAACGGTTTCACGCGAGGGGAATTGCGATATGATCTCTATTGTGTGCATATGATGTTCCAACGTGGCAATTAAGAAGCAGACGGGAATGCGATACGTGTCTGATGTGGGTCCCACTATGTCAGACCAAAATTTCAAATTGAGAGAAAACTCTCTCTCCCTTGCACTTTATTTCTCTTTGCGCCCAACCCCCTCTCCGCCCTCCCTCTTTGCCACTAGCAAACCACCGCACTCAATAGGTAAACCACCGTATTGCCCTTCTGGCTCCAGATCCGACCCTCACCTTGGCCTTGACTCGTCCTGCACACACTCTCTCTCTGCTACACTTTTTCTCCCTTCACGACCAACCCTTCTCTCTACCCTCTCTCTCCCCCACCGGCGAACCATTTTACCCAACTGGCAAACCACCGCGTCGCCCCTTTGGCTTCGGATCTCTCCCCTACCCCAGCCTTAGCTAGTCTTGCATGCGACCTTGCTCATCCTACACGAACCCTCTCTCTCTCTCTCTCTCTCTCTCTCTCTCTCTCTCTCTCTGAGTTATGATCGAGCCTCAACCGTGCAATCTCTGCCTCCATCCTCCCCAAATCGCAACAAATTCATAGGGTTTACACCGATGATGCCCCCTCGTTGCCTTCGCCTTTGCCTCAACAGGTGCAATTAAGGTAATCATCCGTCGAGTTTCCAAAATTTTTAGAATTTCTCCATTTTAATCTTCGTATTTGGTGCGTTAGAGAATCTCAATTTCGAGTTTTATGCTGAATCATGGTGTGATTTGTTGGTTAGAGGCTATCCATCTTTCTCCAGTATTGACATACTTTCGTAGCATGTATCCCTTCATTAAAGGCATTCTATCTTTCTCCCAAAACCGTAGTTTAAGATTTGCTAGTTGGAAGCGTGTTCGATCTGGTCTCTAGTGCTTGCAACAAGTCTCCAATTTTCTGTAAATTGAAACTGGTGGTTGTTAGTGGTTTCCTTTAAATTTTTCTTATTTGGTTGTAGATGCAAGTCTTTACTTGAATTTGCTCTCTCGTCTTGTTGTGATTGTACTTTCATCATTTATGTTTTTGTTTGTTGATTGTCTTGATACCGGAACATGCAATTTGGCAAGATGGTTTATTTATCCCCGTATGTGAATTTCGTCGTTTGGTTCATTGATTTTGGTTTTTCCCTTGAATAGGGTTTTGGAAAGATAGATTTTGATCGGAGTTTGCAAATGAAGAATTCATAAGAGGGGAGAAACATCTTTGGAATAAGATCTACAAATGTAAATCAATCCATAGCCATTTGGGACAGAATGCTTGATTAACTTATTGAGAGAAATAGATATGCAAGGAGGAAATCAAGAGATTGCAGCACGAGAAGAGTTTGCTTCGGTCGAAGTTTCAAAACCAAAGATAAGCTGACTAATAGGTGTTTCCTCTTCGGTTGTTGCTGTGGCTTTGAAAAGAAACAAGTGCAGTAATTTTATTAGATTCTGGAAGTTAGTTCGAAAGATAATTAGCCAACTAGGACATTGCCGTAGGTGAGCAATTTTAGATCAAGTACACAATTAACCTTAATCTGCTTTGAACAATCATCAAAATCTTAATTTTTGGGTGAAGAAGGTCCTTATTAAGAGTTTGTTTATCTTGTAGATTCAAGCTTATTCAGGAGTCCTCATTATTCTACTAATATTAACTTTGAAGTTTGTTGGTCGGGACTATTTTGATGTCATTTTAATCCCAATTTAGGTGCAAATTTGCATTTGTATATTTATCGGATGACAGAATTAGAGGTAATTCTTCACTCATACTATTTGAAATATATTTTGGTTTCTTAAGTAACAGATGGAATAATTATATTTTGTTATTTTAATTGCAGCATGAAACTTTCTATCTCGTACATGTAATGCATGATATAAAAAAAGACTTTGAGTTTGCAATAGGAATGATTTTTTTAAATGAATTTGTAGTATATAATAAGTATGTAGCCTATGCAATCGGTAAAGGATTCAGAGTAAGGAAGGCTAATTTGGTTAGAAATACCAAAGGAAAAATAACCCAACGGACTTTTGTGTGTAATTATGAGAGATATTCTGTCAGCTCATCTAATCAAGGAAAGAAATTAGAGAGGTTTAAAGTAAGATATGGTTGTCGTGCTCATATCAAATTTAAGATTGGCAATGGTATTTATGAAGTCATAAAATATATCTCTGAGCATAATCATGCATTTATTCTGATAGATTAAAAGCATTTGATTAGATATGGAAGAATCATATCCGATACTTACAAGAGTGTTTTAGTTGACATGATTAAAGCTAGCATTTGGAACTACGTTATATAAGTTTTTAGCAAATGAAGCAAGAGGAAGCAAAGACTTAGGTTTCAACCTACATGATTTTCAAAATTATTTGTAGATGAAAAGATTTGATGGTATAATTAGGGGAGATTGTCAAAATCTTTTAAATCATTTTCATAGAATGAAACAGCAACATCCTATGTTTTCTACGCTATACGGGGAGATCAAGGTGGTAGATTAACAATTTTTTTTGTTTTAGAGATAGCTTGTCCAAATTTGATTATGACTGTTTTAGTGATGTGTTGGTATTTGATACCACTTATCATACTAACAAATAAAATATAATATATGCACCTTTTGTTAGGGTTAATCACCATTTAAAGAATGTTTTCTTTAGTGTATTTTTGTTGGACGAGACTACAAAATCATTTATTTGATTATTTGAGGCGTTTTTAAAGTTTATGAAAAATAAGGCGCCAAAAATTATGTTTACTAATCAAGACCAAGCCATGAAAAAAACCATTAAAACTGTTGTGTTCGAATACACAGCACCGTTCATGCACTTAACACATCATGAAAAATGTTAATTAAAATATTATACAGCTTTACCACAAGCCGGATTTTAAGGATAAATATTTCTTAGTGCTTATATATAGATGTAGATCGGAGGATGAATTTGAATATACTTGGAGGGAAATGGAAGAGAAGTAGGGTATTGAGAATAACAGTTGGCTTTGAAGATTACACGACCTTTGACATAAATGAAGTTTGGCTTTTGGTCATGATATTTTTACATGCAATATAAGATCAAGCCAAAGGAGTGGTGGTACTAATAATGTCTTCCAATAAATGTCGAACAAGACATTGACCCTTGTAGAATTAGTCCACCACTATGAAGAACAAATAAAGCACATAAGAGAAATTGAAAATCAAGATTATCATAGTTGTCGTGGGACGCCCAAATTGATGGTTTCACATAATGACATATTGATGCATGTCACTTCAGTGTATACCTGTACCATTTTTATTATTTTTGCAAAGTTTCTCCAAAAATATTTCAAGTAGTACATTTGATGGATTGATTTATTCATTTACTCTCAAGTGTAAGGGAGTTCAATGTAAACATGTTGTCAGATTTGACCCTAAAAACTCTTTAGTTTCTTGTGAATGCAAATTATTGAAAACAAAAGGGTGGTTGCGTCATCATATCTTGAAAGTGTTAATTGAGAACATATTGATTACGTGCATTCCATCTGCCTATATTTTAAAAGATGGACTAAGGATGCAAAACCATGGATTGTGAATGATGAATTTCATCAAATGTCATCAAGTTCATCTAAATTTAATCAATTTTTCACATTAATAGAACAATCTTTTGAACTGATGAATTTGTGAGCCAAAGATGAAAATATTATGAGGATACTGAGAAAAAACATGCAAAAAGTAAATGGTGAAATTTTATCATACAAATCAAGTATGGTTGTGACTGATAATGCTAGTGATGATGATAATGAGGCTTTTTTTGTGCGAGATGTTAGTATTGAACCCTCTTCGAAAGAAAGAAAAGGAATAAGTTATTAAGGCTTAAGAGCTCAAGTAAGAAAAAGAACAAAAAATCTAAAAAAGAAATACACCCAATATAAATAGAAAGTTGAGGTGAGTGATATATTATTCTAATTAATATGATTAGTTAAATTTTTCACTATGTTATATGATGCAAATTAACATATTTTTATTTTATGGAGTTGGTTGTCCAAGCAACACATAATGAAACTAATTTCATAGATTATTTGAGTAATTCAAATCAATTATACAATACCTTTCATCCTAACAATATTGGTCATCCCATAATAAATCCAAATTTTCATAGTCAAGTATGTCGCTTTTAGTCTTCCATTTATATTTATATTTTACTAATTTGGTCAATCTTTTTATATAGATACAGTAGCCACCATATATTATGCCTTTGGGGATTATGAGCAGATTTGCTCATTTCCTAATGGGGTATTTAATAGTTTAATATATTAATTTAGTTGTGTTTTGCTAATGTAACCATTTATTATATTTAAAAGCAATCATCATATTTCATGCCATTAGGAATTATGAATGGATTTTCCCCATTCACTAGTCAATTGCTCATTATGAAATCATTTTAGATTCTAGTATTATTTCATTTTATTGTTGTTACCATAATATTCATTGTCTATAATTTTTTTTTGATAGATGTTGGAGTATTATAATAGATCTCACGGAACCATTTTGAGTCAGGTACAACTTGCATTTTCTCTCATGGGATTATTTGAGATATTTTTATATTGACATTTATTAATTAAATTATAAATAAATTGATTATTCCTTTGGACAGGGATCATCAAACTCTTGTTAGTATTGTGGGGTAAATGAATTGAACGATTATGAAGGAACACAAACAAATTGTCTAAAGGAACAGATAATTCTTTGGATGTCATCAAGAGGAGGTTGCAAGTACAAGAATCAACAATAAGGTAACCTATTGCTATTTCGTTTAGAGACGCATGACTTGTTGTACAATTTTTCCCCGCCTTTAAAAAAAAAAAAAAAAAAAAAACCAAGTAACTAATGGTAACAAACTAAGCATTTGATGTTTCGTCCGACCTTTAATTATGTATGTGCTTTGTAGCAATCAAAGATCAAGGAATCAGTTGGTGTAATGAAGCCTCACTCGACCAATTCAATTAGTGTCATTGATGCAATTCAAGAGTTGAAGTCATGGCAACATTAGACTTCACCGCAATGCTGATTGTGGGCTCAAGTTCCATCACACCAAGCTGAAAGAGTAGTTGCCTGGCAATAGATCTTGAACTTTTTGGCTGTAGAATTTGTTCTAACATATATTTCACAAGAGAAAGGGAACTGTAAAGTTGAATGTGTGATCTGACAAGTTCTAGCATTGGTTAGTAGTAACTTGCTAAAAATGTTTTATCTGAATACTTGAGTTCTTTTTCCTTAGTGTTGGCAAGTTCTAGTTCTTGTTTCATCGAATCTTTCAGCTTCAAAAGTTTCTCATAAAAATGATTTAAGGAAGTCCGCTCATCTTTCTTCATGTAGTCTTCTTGAGAAAGTTGCAATCGTCGCTGGATGACAGGATCGTGAATAACTTTTTTTTTATTGTGTCCCCTGAAAGTAAAGGAACGAGTTATTCCTACAAACAACCTTATGTCATAAAAAAAAAGTATCTCAAAACTAGTATGACAACACATGCAGTTAGAAGGCAACAAAGATGAACTAATTTGCATGACAAGATGTGTGTTTTACTTTTAGTCATTATCTTAAAACAAAGAAGTGAATGGAGCAAAGAGAATAGCTCACAAAACGTCAGGAAGGATACATGACAACCTTATATGGGTCAACATCACAAGGCGTCATTCCACTTTGAGTATTTCTCAATTTCTAACACTAAAATTCAACCGCACAAAAGATTTAGGTAAGATGAAGAAAATAATACTCAAGATTTCTTCATTATTACCTATGGCCCTAAATAGCAAAAAACGTTCACTTCATTTATCCCACAAACAAAATGCACATTCATGTACAAAACATGTTAAACTCATGAACACCCAACCAATATCTTCAGGTTCGCCAAATTTCAAAACATGCCAAATTTTATAGCTAAGATTACTATAAACAACAGCACAATCAACATCTTTAATCTAGAATTTTCTTTCTTCAGATTTGCCAAATCTTGTTTCAATTTTGCGTTGAGAGCCTTGTCTTTGGCATCTATTAAATAGCATTTGTCTTCATTATGGGTTAACATTGGTTTTTGCTCAACACAAAAACTTTTGGACACACTCATTGCCGATTGAATAATTTCCTCATCAACCCGAATAGAAAAACTGCAATTTTCTTCCAGTGTCGGACACTTGGAGTGCCAAAGCTTGGCACGGAAGGACATTTAAGTGCCAAAAGTTAGAAAAGTGGCACTTAAGTGTCAAAATCGGAGCAAAATAAATCACTTAAGTGTCAATAGCGAGAAAATGCAGCCAAAATGTTGATGTGGCGATTTTCCGGCGAGGCAAGTACAAAACGACGTCATTTTGTTGCTGAAATTAAATTAAATTTAAAACTAAATTTATTTAAAACATTAAATAATTTCTTTTTAAAAGGAGGAAGCACGTATTTGAGGGCTGAGCCCTCGCCACCGCTGCCTCCTCACCGTCATAGGGAAAGGCCAACAATGGTGGGGGGAGGGTTGGCTGGGGTTGCCAAGCCTTGACCACGGCCCGGCGACCCTAGCCGACCGGCGGCAAGGGCCCGCAAGCCCTCATTGACCCTCCCCCCACCATCGCCTGCCCTTCCCGACGATAGCGAGGGCTCATCCTTCAACCACGAGCTCCTCCCTCTTTTTTTTTTTTTTTAAATTTTTTTAATTAACCTTTTATTTTTATAATTTATTTTAATTAATTTTTATATTAAAATTAAATCCGCACTGAAATGACGTTATTTTTGTATTTCTTTGCTGAGTTAGCTCTCCGGCAGCCATATAGGCGAACAAAAATAATAAAAAATTGCTATGTATGATTTTTGGCGGGATTCGCCGGAGGTGGCACGTAAGTGTCTCACTTTTCATAAAAAGTGACACTAAAGTGTCCTCTCGTGCCCAGTTTTGGCACTTGAGCTATACTTCTTCCATTCAACGAATGTCTTTTGACTAGTAGCTTTACCAGTACTTTTAGAAATAACTTTAACAAAGTTACTATAGGAGATGTCAAATTTGTTGGTAAAATATGTATTCGAATTGGGTAGAACAATGAAGTCGAATCTTTAGAGTACTCAAGTCGGACTTTGAGGCATGATATCACTTTCTTTAAGGATTTATTTGCCCCACAACGTTGCTAATGGTCATCGGCAAATTTCCTCCAGGATACAACAAAGTCTCAAATGAGAAAATTAGATAGCAATTCTAGTATTTCTCCAGGGTCTCTCATGGGAAACAATTAGAAACAATGGTTGTAGTTTCTTTTAAAAGAAAACGAAAAATGGAAGAAGATCATCGTTTGATCTCAAAACAACGTTACTTATCTTTGTCTTTCGAATAGATGCAACTCTTCAAAAGGTTGCAACAAGAACAAATGTAACATTTCGTGAAAAAATACGTCTCAAAGGTTATGTTGAAAAGATATAAAAAAATTCGAAATTAAATAAATAAAAAAATAAGAAATAACCGTAACTTTTCGTGAATAGTCACACTATTTCAACAAGATTTATAGTTAAATTTTTTTTTAGAAATAAATCCGAATTTTCAATAAATAAAAAATAATGATCGTTGGTTAGTGCCAAATCTCGCCCACATGTGCACTCACATCTTTTCGATGTGGGACAATGCACCTCTTTATTTGTTTTATAAACAAATTACCAACAAAATTTACGTCGATGACCTGGACACAAAGACTTTGACCCAACTACTTGCAAGAAAAAAAAAATGAAAAAAAGAAATAACAAAAAACTAGTGTAATATGCCTAATTCGAAATGAACACATCAATCCCCATTTTGCATCTCTTAAATTCTCCTTCCAAATAACCCACACATCTCCGCAAGACCAGTGCAACCTCCTCGAAACTCCACGCACTAAGACGAATCGAGTTCATTACGATGCGATTTGCGACAGATGGCCCAGTTCACTCTAGGAAACAATGATAAATTTTGAAATCACGATGGTCCTTTTGTCATGACATGATTCGCGGCCATCAAGATTTGCCGTCATGACATCTGACCTTCCTGTGTAGTAATCAGGCTTCGAACGATGTTTAGCGGAAAGTTCGATGAAACGGGCTCGAAAAAATGATGACCTACAACGAGCACAAGGCGACCTCGTGCGAATCTAAGAGGAAAAGAAAAGGGAGACTTTAAACAAGCTGACTTGGTGCGACGAGTCTACGTGCCAAGGGAGCTCGACAATCGATTTTCAGCAACCTGTCCGAGCTGTGCCCTGCGAAAACAGAAGCTGCGAGGAATCCAGCAATGCCATTATCAACAAACATGTTGGCCCCATTTCCCCGCCACAAACCGTTCGACAGAAATCGTTCGTTGACCTAGTCAACAAAGAAAACAGGCTTATCGCGATCTTAAACCAGTCTAGCAACCCAAGTCTTTGTCTCTCTAATTGACTGCCCAAGAAAAAGACAAAGGATCAAGTCTCTTTATACTATAATTCCGGGCAGTTGGTGTATTGTCTCTTCTGTGTGGTATGGTCTATTCTTTCTGTTGGATGTATGCCCTAAAGCTATCATGTAACAGTTACATGTTAGAGATTTCAATTGTACTATCATTATTATTATTTTTAATTAATGGCAGTGACGTATTTATTCATTTGTTCAATTATTTTATATTTACGAATGATTCCATAAGATCAATTGCAACTAGATTTATTCTTGAGACGTTAAGAATATATGTGACTGGTTCACAGTTAGACTGAACTTTTAAACCGTTCTTGATCGATGGATTATTGAGTGAATATTAATAATCCTGTTGAGACCGGTGTATTCTTAACTTCACCATTAAGTATTGGATACTTAAGGGAATGATGAGTCGCAAGTCATTGGGTATTGTGATGCCTAAGTTAGAACATATGTATTTGTATCAGACAAGTTCACTGAACGTGACGCATATGGAACAATTAGCAACATGGAATTTTTTAGCGTGGTCAATGTCTAGATTTTTTTTTTCTTTGATGTTCATGCTTTGATCTTGTGTAAATAATCCTCAAACCTGAGGCACAGTATTAACTTGTGTGTCGAACAACTATGGTTCATGGGTGCACATAATGCCTGGTTGTTGATCCATCTTTATACCCGATGGTCATAGTTTGTTCTTATACAAAGTTGCATATGTACGTAATATAAAAACTATCTCCTTGTTACATGCAAGGTATAATAATGATATTCTATGCAATCTAATTATGACAATGCATTGAAATCCTCGGCCGGGGTTGTAATTGAGAATAAATTGTTTATGTCTCGAATAAAATACATATCAATTAGATTTGTGCATATAATCGAATGAGTGACTTGACAAATATTCCATGGTCTTTGTTCAATCGAGACATAGTAAGACAGAGGGATTGAATTACACTGTAGCCAAAGCTGATAAGTTCGTTATATTTTTAAAACATTAATACTATCTGGGTAGCCATGACATATTACTAGATACCCATTATGGCTTGTAGGATCCAAAGATTAATCGAGACAATTAATTCTTTTGGGAGTATAATATGTTAGTACAAATCTTAATGAACTTAGGGATGTCACACACAATAAACAATTACAATAACGTAGAACAAGAGAGAAATAATGTTGCAAATATGTTTGCAATTACTGTAATTGAATTGAGTCAACCTGAAATTAAATTAAATGGGATTTAACTTAATTTGTATTATAGTCATGAGCCTACATGCATATGATGCACACGCATGCCCAAAGTGGATATATGTTAATGTACCTCAAATGCACACATAAAGATTATGTCCTTTTTATTTTTTTATTTATAGAATTAAAAAAAGATTGATTAATTATTTATTTATTCATTTTTTATCAAAAAATTATTCATTTATTTAATTAATTAAAATGTGCACACAGTCAGCAATAATTGCTGACCGTGTGCAATGCACATCACATGTGCGTGTTTTTAATTTATTAAAAAAAAAAGTGCATGGCATGATGGTCAGCAACCGTTGCTGACCATCATGCATGAACCATCGTGCATGAACTGGAGGAAGTAAGGAGGCCAAGCAGATTCTTCCACCTGATTCAAAGCGCGAAGAAGCTCGATCAAGCTGGAGTCAAGTTCAAGCCAAGGAAGACTCGCAGCATCTTGGACGTCAAATTCAGAAATGGCGTCCTCGAGATTCCAGTCTTGACAATTGACGACTTCTTGAGCCCTTTGTTCCTCAATTTTGTTGCTTTTGAGCAGTGCTATCGCGATTCCTCCAAGTACATCACAACCTATGCTACTCTCATGGGGTGTCTCATCAATACGCCTGCCAATGCTGGGTTCCTAGGCAACCACAAGATCATCGAGAATTATTTTGGGACGGACAAGGAAGTTGCCCGTTTCATCAATAATGTCAGGAAAGATGTGGCGTTTGATATCCACAGGACCTATTTGTCCAAGGTCTTTGAGGAAGTGAATGAGATTTGTCAGAATTATTGGCATGTCCGATGGGCCCGGTTCATGCACACATACTTCAACACTCCATGGTCCTTCATGTCGGCTGCTGCAGCTGTGTCGCTTCTGCTGCTTGCCATGACTCAGACTTTCTATACGGTTTACCAAAATTATAAACCTGCAATCCTCCCAAATAATTCGTAATGTTTGCGACACAAAATGCAAAACCACACTTGAAAAAGGGCAATTTGTAGATATAGAATATCAATGCTCAGTTGTGATTATGAATTTTGTTGTGAGTTCAATTTATATCTAACTACTTGTAAGATACCACACCGTAAACGACTCGAACTCATTAGTTGTCCATCAAATTTGTGCCAACGAGAACAAAGCCGTGGCTCTAATTGCAACAATGTTTTGCCAGTGATCAAAGCAAGATAAATCGTCAGCTCTTCAATCGTGTCCTTCAAGTCTATTGTTTCCCCATTCAAATCTATTGTTTAAGAGATTCACAAGAACAAGGAAGAATAAGAGGCTGAATAAAGCGACCTCAGCTATTGCCAAAAGCCGAGGTAAAATCTGTACCTTCTCTTCTAGAAGGAGGAAAGTGCGAAGGACAGAGCCGTCCATCGTTGACTGTCCATGTTGTCGTCTCAAATGATTTCCCAATCGCGGTAGAGTTCTCCCCCTAATGTAAAGTAGTTCTTATACAGCGTTAGACCCATGGAGACATACATGCCTGTGATACCTGCATTGAAATTACTGATCCCTAAATCATTGAAAATTTGGTTCTGCCTAATAACTAAATATGCCCCGACATGTAGTCACTTCACCTATAACCATATTAAGGGATTCTCATATGATATTGACATATCTAAATGAGTTACTATGAATTCCGGCTCCAAGCATTAATAGTTAGAGCACATATCTTCTACGAAGTTCATCGGAAAACTATAGAATTCAGCCTCAGGACGAATCGCTTGACATATCAAATTCACATAACTCATGAGAGCGTACCTCTAAATAAGATTCCTATTTATAAGTGATGATGCAAGATCCATTCACAGCGGAAAGCACAGTACAGGGAAGGACATGAAGAAAGCATAACAATTGGCATTCAACTAGGTATAGAAGGAAAAAGACGCACAAGGTTCCAATAGAGAAGAAATCAAACATTGTACTTTGTGCTTGAACAAGAAATTGCTCACTGGGATTTCTATAATCTTACATTCCAACACGTTAATCTATAGATTCTCTTCACAACAGCAGAGCAACTTTTTACATTGGCAGTTGCCAACAAGGTCAAACAGATTCAGTAAGTGGATTCTACATCTACAAGTCAACAATCATTAACATGTCATGTAATTGGAAAGGCAAATGAAGAAGAGGATTGCCAAGATTCTTCCCGAAAATGGAGAAACTTGTGCCTAGCATTGGCCAACAAAAGGGTATTGAAATGGTAAGACTCTGACTGGGGACAAATAGGAGAGTCAAAAGCTAATGTGATATACCTGAAATAGGTGTCTGAATTCGTGCTTCAGAGACAAATTGCAATCACAATTTGAATGGTCATGGGAGATTTCAAGCACTTGGTGATAATCAAGTCCAGAGAAGGTGTGAGAGGAGGAGGAGAAGGGGGGTAGACCATCTGCAAGGAATGGAAAAGCTGGTTTTGGGAGTAGATGCTGTCAAGTCTTTCGAGTGGCGAGTCCTGCTCATTCTTAAGCTATTTCTTGCACGCAGCGGAGTCACTACTTTCCATTGATCCAATAGATGAAGTTTGTGTTGCATCTTGCAAATGAAATTTGAGCTGCTGTTGGGTGTTATGCAATCGAAAGTTCAAATTGCGACCAGATGAACCGGTCCCACGATTCTGCAGGTCCGCTAGGGAGAAAAGCCAGTACTCTTTCTAAACCAGTAAAATTTAGAAATTCTTTACCAGCTGTCCAAACTTTTGATAACAGGTTCTCCTTGAACGAATGTCTTTTGACTGGTAGCTTTACCAGTACTTTCAGAAATAACTTTATATTATTAACAAGGTTACTATAGGAGATGCCAAATTTATGTCGATGACTTGGAGAAAGACTTTGACCCAACGAAAAAACAAATGAAAAAGATAAATGACAAAAAACTAGTGTAATACGCCTAATTCGAAATGAACTCATCAAATCCCCATTTTGCATCTCTTAAATTCTCCTTCCTAATAACCCACGCATCTCTGCAACACCAGTACAACCTCGTCGAAACTCCATGCACTAAGACGAATCAAGTTCGTTACGATGCAATTCGCGATGGATGGCCTGGTTCGCTCCAGGAAACAATGCTTAATCTTAAAATCACGGGGGTCATTTTCTGATGACCTGATTGGCGGCCATCAAGGTCTGCCGTCGCAACATCTGACCCTCGCGTGTAGTAAATTAGTAATCAGGCTGATGTTCAGCGGAATGTTCATTGAAAGGGGCTCGACATAATGATGACCCACATCAAGCACTAGGCGACTTCGTGCGAATTTGTAAGGAAAAGAAAGGGAGATTCAAAAAGCTGACTTGGTAAAGCAAGTCTATGTGCAAATAATTTTCAGCAACCTGTCCGAGCTGTGACCTGCGAAAAAGAAGCTGCGAGGAATCCAGCAATGCCTTATCAACAAACATGTTGGCCCCATTTCCTCGACGCATACCGCTCGATTAAGATCGCTCACTCACCGCTAACTTGATCGAGTCTAGCAACCTAAGTCTTCGTCTCCCTAATCGACTGCCCAAGAAAAAGACAGAGGATCAAGTCTTTTTATACGATAATTT
Organism: Eucalyptus tenuipes; assembly: GCA_014182365.1. Classification (NCBI taxonomy): domain Eukaryota; kingdom Viridiplantae; phylum Streptophyta; class Magnoliopsida; order Myrtales; family Myrtaceae; genus Eucalyptus; species Eucalyptus tenuipes. The sequence continues at coordinate 5,449,617 of CM024541.1, read as the reverse complement.
CCGGGAAGCCGGTGTATCGTCTCTTCCGTGAGGTATTGTCCTTTCTTTCATGGGTGGGAACAAAAGAGAAGCCATAGCTTCCTCCTCTGAAAGATAGAACTTTTTTGCTCTGAATCTATCCCAGAGCAGCATTTAGTTTTTGGCAATTAAGCACAGATGTCCGGAGAATCAAACGCCTGTGGCGACCACACCGCAGAGAACGGAAGCTCCATTCACCATGTCGTCCATATCGACACGAGTTTCTTATCGAAAGTGGAAGGGAAAATGCAGGAATTGCCAAAGCTCTTGAACAGGGGGGCAGGAATAGATTCTTGCTGCATCTTCCGAGTCCCTCAGACCCTATCGGAGATCAATGAAAAGGCGTACCGGCCTCATATCGTCTCCATCGGTCCCTTCCACCATGGGGAGCGCTTCCAGATGATCCAGGAGCACAAATGGCGCTTCCTAGCCGATCTCCTATTGCGGGCAGAGAGCATGGGAGTTGTGCTCAAGGACTTCTTTGAGGCAGTAGCTCCGATGGAGGAGGAGATCCGGAAGAGCTATTCGGAGACCTTGAAATTCAGTGGCTCGGACCTTATCGAGATGATGGTGCTCGATGGCTGCTTCATCATCGAGCTGTTCCGCAAAGTCGCAAGGATAAACCCAGCTGATCAACACGACCCTTTATTTACTATGGCTTGGATTTTGCCTTCCTTAATGAGGGATCTCCTCCGGCTCGAGAACCAAATTCCTTACTTTGTGTTGCAAAGTTATTTGATCTGTCTGTTGGATCCGGAAATGATGGCCCCTCCTTGGCCAAGCTTGCCTTGGGGTTCTTCAACTACATGGTGCAGAGACCGGCGAATGTGTTGGAGAAGTACTACCATAAAGAAGGCAAGCATTTGCTTGATTTGTTCCGCTTGAGCTATATCCCCGATTGCAAGGAGGAAGCGAGGGGGCGAAGCAGATTCCTGCACCTGATTCAGAGTGCGAAGAAGCTCGATCAAGCTGGAGTCAAGTTCAAGCCAAGGAAGACCCACAGCATCTTGGACGTCAAATTCAGAAATGGCGTCCTCGAGATTCCAGTCTTGACAATTGACGATTTCTGGAGCTCTTTGTTCCTCAATTTTGTTGCTTTTGAGCAGTGCTATTGCCATTCCTCCAAGTACTTCACAACCTATGCTACTCTTATGGGGTGCCTCATCAATACGCCTGCTGATGCTGGGTTCCTAGGCGACCACAAGATCATCGAGAATTATTTTGGGACGGACAAGGAAGTTGCCCGTTTCTTCAATAATGTCGGGAAAGATGTGGCGTTTGATATCCACAGGAGCTATTTGTCCAAGGTCTTTGAGGAAGTGAATGAGATTTATCAGAATTATTGGCATGTCCGATGGGCTGGGTTTATGCACACATATTTCAACACTCCATGGTCCTTCATGTCGGCTGCTGCAGCTGTGTTGCTTCTGCTGCTTGCGACGACTCAGACTTTCTATGCGGTTTATCAAAATTATAAACCTGCCGATGCTCCCAAATAATTTGTAATGTTTGCGACACAAAATGCAATAGCATTCTCATCTTGAGTGTATGTTTTCGATGCCGTGATCTTTTGTACATTTGGCATTTCCCCTATATATTTATTATCTTTTACCAAAAAAAAAATGCAATAGCACACTTGAAGAAGGGCAATTTGTAGATACAAAATATCAAAGCTCAGTTGTCACTATAAATTTTGTTGTTAGTTCAGGTTTATGTATAACCACTTGTAAGATATCATATCGTAAATGACTCAAACTCATTAGCTGTCTACTGAATTTGTGCCAGCGAGAATAATGTTGTGGCTCTAAATGCAACAATCTTTCGTCAGTGATCAAAGCAAAATAATTGTCAGCTCTTTAACGGTGTCATTCCAGTCCTATGCTAAGCCCCATTCAAATCTAATGTTTCTGATTCCCAAGGAAAAGGAAGAATAAGGAGCGTAATTCAACATAACCAATCTGTAGTGGGCTGTGGTTTCAATAACAGGCTGAATAGAGCGAGCTGAGCTGTTGCCAAAAGCCAAGGCAAAATCTGTACCTTCTATTCTAGGAGGAAAGTGCGAAGGACAGAGCCGTCCATCGTTGACTGTCCATGTGGTCATCTTCAATGCTTCATTGATTCCCCAATCGTGGTAGAGTTCTCCCCCTAATATCTTCAGTCAAAAGGAAGAAAGTAGTTCTTATACAGCGTTAGACCCATAGAGATAGATATGCTTTTAATCCCCACATTGAATTTACTGATCCCTAAATCATTGAAAATTTGGTTCTGCTTGATAAGTAAACAGGCCCTGTATGTATTCACTTCAGCTATAACCATATAAAGGGATTCTCATCTGATATTGAAATATTTCCACAAATTGCTATGAATTTCAGCTCCAAGTATTAATAGTTAGAGCATATATCTTCTACACAATTCACCGTGAAACTATAGAAATCAACCTCGGGATGAATAGCTCAACATATCAAATTCAAGTGCCGGATACCTGGAGTGCCAAAACTTGGCACGGATAAACACTTAAGTGCCAAAAATTAGGAATGTGACACTTAAGTACCAAAATCAGAGTAAAATGGATCACTTAAGTGCCAACGGCAAGAAAATCCGACCAAAATGCTAACGTGGCGATTTTCCGACGAGGCAAGTGCAAAACGACGTCGTTTGCTGCTAACATGGTAAATGATTAATATAAAAATTAATTAAATTAAATTAAAAACTAAATTTATTTTTAAAACATTAAAAGAGAGAGAGAGAGAGAGAGAGAGGAAGACGAGGGAGGGTTGAGCACGCGGCTGAGGGTTGAGCCCTCGCCGTCGCCGCGCCTCCCGTCGTCACCAAGAAGGGCCGGTGACGGTGGGGGAGGAGGGCCCGACGACCCCGGCCGAACCGGCGATGAGGGCCAGCGAGCCCTCACTTAGATCTGGGGTGAGGGTCACGACCCTCCCCTAGATCCGGCGAGGGCCGGGGGCCCTCGCCCTACTAGCGACGGCCCTTGGCCCGGTCGGGCGAGGGCCGACCCCCGCATCGGATTTGGGGGAGGGCCACGACCCTCTCTCCAAATCTGGGCGAGGGCTCACGGGCCCTCGCCACCTATCAATTGAGGTCGCTAGCCCCTAACCAGGGCTCGACAACCCCGGCGACCCCCCATAGTCGCCAACCTTTCCCGGCGACGGCTGCAATAAGGGCTCAACCCTCAACTGCGTGCTCCTTCCTCCTTTAAAAAAAAAAATTAATTTTTAATTTCTACTTTTTAATAATTTAATTTAATTTAATTAATTATTATATTCAAAAAAACGACATCGTTTTTACATTTCTTTGTTGAGTCAGCTCTCCGACGAGCCACGTAGGCAAGCAAAAATAATAAAAATTGCCGCGTAGATTTCCGACAAAACGACTTAAGTGTCATTTTCCTAACTTTTGACACTTAAGCTTGGGGGTGTTTGTTTGTGTTCTTTTTTTCGTTTATGAACAAAAATTCTATTTTTTTGTTCAAACGCGTTTGTTTGTATTTTTGTTCCAAATCTTTTTTGTTAAAAGAACAAAAAACGTAAACAAGAAAACAAAAATAATAATAAAAAACATTTCTCTCCTATTTTGCTCTTTTCTTTCTTTTTTTTCTTTTCTTCTTCTTTTTTTCTTGGCCGGTCGTCGGCCTCGGCCATGGGCGAGGCTCGACCTCGCCTTGGCTAGGCGAGCTCGGCCTCGCCTTGGCCAACGCGAGGCTCGGCTTCGCCTTGGCTAGGCGAGCTCGGCCTCGCCGGATCTTACAGCGAGCCCGAGCTCGCCTAGCCAAGGTGAGGCCACGGCCCCTCGTCGGCCGGTCGCCGACCTCGGCCGGCGGCGACTAGCCACAACGAAGAAAAAAAGAAAAAGAAAGAAAAAAATGAAAAATAAAATAAAAATATTTAAAAAATATTAAAAAATTAAAATAAACAAAAAAAACACAAATTTACCAAGCATGTTTCTGTTCTTTTTTATTCCGAACAAGTTTACCAAATGCGTTCTTTTGTTTAAAAATCGTTCCGGAAGTAACATAAATAATTTTTTCATTTTCAAAAAAAAAAAAACACAAACAAACGCACTTAAGTATCCCATCGTGCCAAGTTTTGGCACTTAGGCTGTACTTCTTCCAATTTTCTCCTCTATTGTTGTGGTTGTATCTTGGGCAGCCGTAGCATCTTCTTCCTCGATTGTCCTTCGACCTTACCATTTGTAGAGGACATTTTAAGCCACAACCGCAAAACACGGATGTATCGTTGTTGATTGGAGGGGTTGGCATCATCGATTATGACGAATATTCCGCAAAAAAAAATGATGATAGCATAAGATTTAAGAGAATCCAAATGGGCATTCTGCAAAAATACATTGATCAAGTTCATTAACCTTTAAGCAAGCTCAAATCTTGGGCGGAAAAAAAGAGAGGGAAGCACAAACATGCATAATCTCCTCAATCAGTTATTTATTGCAATTATGAGATACTAAACTACAACAGTTCGGGTTGTTCACATAGCCTGAAGTGCTTTGCCATAGATGAAGCAAGAGAAAAAAAAGCATGACAAATGCATGCAAAGACTATCCTAGAAGTGTTTTTTGTAGCACAAATTAGTCTTCCAATCATAAGGTAATACAACAACGCTCCGGCATTGATGACACAAATAATAAAGATTAGCCATTAATGAATACACCATATGCTATCGTGTCTTGAATTCTATAAGCATAAAAAGATAAAAAAATCAACCAAAGGACAATTCCAATACTCGAGACAATCAAAAACATGATGAATAGATGAGTAGATGCTAATCAAATGAATGCTTCCGGCAGGAACACCTCCAATATGAACGGATATGCTATGAACAGAGGAATATTTTGTAGTAAGAATAGATAGTAACTGAGCAAATTGCTGCACATGTCTCGAGGCATTGTGCTTTTGTTTATAAACTATGATTTCAAGATATTCCTCTTGGGTTAACTTTGCACTTGATTTAATCATGCTCACCTACAACATTGTCCTAGTTAGCTGATTACAATAGGTGAGAAATTTGGCCAAAAGAAAAACGGTAGGTGATAAAGTATCGGCTACAATGCAAGCCTGCTGGTCAGCTTGTCTTTAGTTTTGAAGCTCCAACTGAAACAAACTCTTCTCGTGTTGCAGTCTCTTGATTTCCTCCTTGTACATCAGTTTCTCCGAATCAGTTAATCAAGCAATCTGCCCCCAATGACTATGGATTGGTTTGCGTCAGTATATGTTATACAAAAGATGTTTCTCCCCTCTTATGAATTCTTCATTTGCAAACTCCCACTGATCAGGATCTATCTTTCCAAAACCCTATTCAAGGAAAAAAACCAAAGTCAATGAATTAGACGACGAAATTCTTATACAGGGATTAATCAACTGTCTTGCCAAATTGCATGTTCCCGTATTAAGACAACCAACAAACAAAAATAGAAAAGTGAAGTAAAGACTTGCATCTAGAACCAAATAAGAAATATTTAAAGGAAACCACTTACAATCATTGGTTTTAATTTACAGAAAACCAGAGATTTGTTGCAAGCACTAGCGACCAAATCGAGCACGCCTCTAACCAGAAAATCATAAATAATGGTTTCGGGAGAAAGATGGAGCGCCTTTAATGAACGGATACATGCTACAAAAGTATTGAATACTGGAGGAAGACGGAAAGCCTCTAACCAGCAAATCATAGCTTGATTGATCATAAAACTCGAAACCGAGAATCTCTAGCACACCAGGTACAAAGATTAAAATGGAAAAATTCTAAACTTTCTGGAAACCTATCGGAAGATTACCCTAATCGTACCTTTCAAGGCGAAGGCGAAGCCAACAGGGCGGCATCAACGGTGTAAATCCTTTGGATTCATGGCGATTTAAGGACCACGGAGGCAAAGGCCACGCGGTTAAGGCTTAGTTGTGACTCAAAGGGAGAGAGAGGGCTCGTACGGGACGAGCGAGGTCCGTGCAGGATGAGTGAAGCCGAGCCAAGGGCCAGATCCGGAGCTGAAGGGGTAGCGTGGTGGTTCACTGGTGGGAGAGAGGGAAGGCAGAGAGAGGGGATCGGGTGTAAAGAGAGAAAAAGCACAAGAGAAAGACCATGCATGCAAGACGAGCTGGGGCCGGATCTGGAGCTAGAAGGGCGACGCGGTGGTTCGCCGGTCGGATGCTATGGTTCGCCGGGGGGAGAGACGGGGTCGGGCGCGAAGAAAGATAAAGTGCAAGGGAGAGAGAGTTTTCTTTCAAGAAGAAGAATGCCCTCGCTCAATTTGAAATTTTGGCATGACATAATGGACACACTAGACACGTGTCGTGTTCTAGCCTGCCTTCTTATCTGACATGTTGGAACACAATATTTCTCCGCTTCAGTTCAAGGTTTTAGAACATAGTCTCAAAATGCCGCTAACCAAAGTGAAGTGGTAGAGTTTATGCTTGAGCTTGGGCTTGGTCTTGGGCCTCGATCTGAGCCTGTGTACTGGCTAAAGTGGACTTCTTTACTTGTCCTCTGTTGGTTTCCAATTTATCTAGAAGAAACCCAATTATAACACGATATGAAATGAGGATAATAAGTATGATGAGTGTTGAAACTTATGTATCCCAAGTAATTAATGAGAGGGGATGACTCATGACCTAAGGAAATGATAGCAAGTGATTTTGCAAGTCAAATAGAGGGTCACCTCTCCCCCATAGACTTGCCACAATGAAATTCACTCAAAGTGTCTCCTCCTACTCTAGTCCGTGTTCGACCTAGAAGACAACTCAAAACAGCGAACGGTCCCGCACCAAGGGAATAGCGATATGATCTCTTCTTAATAAGCATGCTCTAGTTAAATAATAATGAATCTCACTCTCAAGAAAATTGGCTGTTTTCACTAGTTATAGTTAAGGGCATTTTTGTATTTGTGTTTTGATGAAATTTTCTCCCGTGACGGAACATCTTTCACCGAAAGTAATTCTTCGGCTTTTAATTGAAAGAGATTGGGTTCTATGTGATTTCAGATAAGAAATATCCAGGTGAATACATAAATCAACTACTTAACTCCAAATGAAATTATACACATAATAATCATGCCAAAATTCAATCGATGGCAAGACTTGGAAAGTACAATCAGCACAAACAAACCACACACTAACAAAACAAGCCATAATTTAATCGATGACACAGCAGTCGGGATAAAGATACATGCCGCAATTTAATTAACGACATGAATCTAAGGCTACAAGATGCATCGAAGTAAAGATAAAGATAAATTTATTTAATTTGTGAAGGGAGCTTTCTAGTATACGACTGATGGTATTTGTAATGGCAGTGCAATAACTACTTTTCGATGGTTTCCAACGGTTGCGTCGTTCATGGTCAATTCCCATCCGTTGTCTCCATGTTCTTTCGTTCTTTAGCATTACCTCCCATGATCCTTAGATTCTTTTTCTAAACGGTTATCCTCTTGAGAAAGAGTGTCAACTGTCTCCACGATCTTGATATGGCAGGCTAGTGATTGCTTATAAATAACTGTCTAACGATTGTATTGCTCCTCGGTTGTCTTTCATATCCCTTTGTCTAATATTCAAATGGCAAACGTTTCCTCTAAGTATGCGTGCCCATTTCTTCCCAATTTCAATTGTTTTGTCTAGGGGTGTCAATGGGTTGGGTCAGGTCGGGTTTTGATGTTACCCAACCCGACCCGAATCATAAGGGTCATATTCTATGACCCGACCCGAATCATAACCGACCGAAAACACTTTAGACCCTCATCGAAAATTCGGATCGGGTCGGGTCGGGTCGGGTCGGGTTTCGGGTTTTTTTTTCTTTTTTTCTTTCCTTGTTGGACTCTTAGAAGCTCACCTGGAACTTCGTTAGACTCTTTGAATCCTACATTGCCATTTGAGTTATCTACGGAAATTGAATTGGCAGACTGATTAAGTTTTCTTCTAGGTTTCACCCTATTAATAGCATCCTGGAAGCTTATGGCTTGTAGCTGATCAAACTATGTAGTGACAGAACAAAGCTTCTCACTTAAGATCAATAACTCTTGCTGTCTTTCAGTTGATTTGGAAAGAGCGGAACAAGAGAGCTTTCGTAGAGGAGGGGACGCCCGTTTTTTGTAATTACTGAAAGTTGGTTATAAGTCCTACACTTTTGGTATAGGAAAGTTACTCGTAGATGTAAATGCTTATACCAACGCCATAGACGATTCGTCTTGTTACTTAGCTCTTTCTTTATATAAGTTTGCACCGCCTTCATGCCCTATAGCAATTCGGTTATGGTCAAGGAAGCACCCACTTGGCCCCTTACTTTTGCCTTAGCCACCGGTGACAATGAAAAACATTTCGATGGAGCAAAATGAAGCATATAACTATAATTTCATTGAGTAATATATTCGGAACTTACTTCGCAAGCTCATCTCATACCCCCTCAAACTATCTAATCTGCTATTTCCATGAGAAACCCCTCGCTGCCATTTCTTCAAACCACTCGCAAGCAAACCGAAAGAGCTACACGAATTCCGATCTCAATACTTCCGAAACACCGAAAACCAGAGCAATCTTAGTGGACAACCCAAACTACGACGCGAACCGCGCTTACCCAAGCGATTCAAGAGCCTACCAGTTCACCCATCAACCAATCGAAACACCCAAAAAAGCTAAACCAAGAAAGACCATCGAACGTGCTACGGATCAGCAAAGATCTTGGGCAAGAAGACCGCGGAATCAAGAACCCATTTGCGAATGCAAACGTATCTCACCGGAAGGAGCAGATCGAGAGGAGAGGAACCCTAGAATGCGAGAAGCAAGAAGAGGGCGGCGGTGGAATCGACGAGACGGCATAGTCGTCGACAGCGGCAGCGGCGGCCGGAGAAGTGAAGAGTGTTTGGGTTTGGGACTTTGGGTGAGAGTCTTGTTTTGTTTGTGTTCGGGGCCGAACAATGTTTTGACCCTAACCCGACCAAAAACATGTTTGTTTTCTCGTTTCATAATAATTACCCAAATAATTTTAAGACCCAAAACATGTACTTAACTTGTTTCGTGTTTGGTTCGTGTTTGGATCATATTCGGATCGGGTCGAGTCGGGTTTTTGGACACCCCTAGTTTTGTCTTATAACCGTTTCTCTATTTCCCTTTGTTGATTTGTTGCGCCTTTAAAGACCTTTAGACGGCACATTACTATTTGTATCATTGCCAACATTCATATCGATGATTTAATGACGTTTGATCCCCAAGTGTCAATAGTATATATATCACTGAGGTGCATCACCGTCGGTTGACCACGTCATCTTTTGCGGTCATTGACGTCATGCATGTGGCAATGTTCATGTGCTTCCCATATGACTGTTCATGCTCACTTGTTGAACATGTCCTTATCAATGACCCGATCACATTTAGGTGCAAAGAATTTGAACGAAAAGTTCTATTTCTTTCCGCCTTTTGAACGACGAGACGCCCACGTTTGGTAGGCGAGCTCCCAAGTTCGAGAAATATCCTTATCCAAACAGAGAATTCTCAGTGCTTAATGGCAGGCACGTAGTCGTAAAACACGGTCGGGCCCCTCACATTTACCCCCCTCGGGCGGCCAGGTACTATGAATCATAAAGGCCGCATGCCCCGCACCCAGCGCGATTCGCGAAATAACGAAAGAGGGGCGCGCGATCGATACAGATAACTCCCGATTGCCGCATTCAGCTTCCGGACATCCCAACTAGCCCCAGAATCAGTGTTGTTCTCACCCCTCTCACCCTAAGAAGAACAGAGCGAGGATTGATCCGGAGGATGTCCCGTTTGACTCTACCATTTGCTGCCCCTTACTTCTTCTTCATCAAGAGGGAACAAAAGCCGAGCGCGCTCTGCTGGGAAGGAAGGAAAGGGAGGGGGCCTTGGCCAAGAACAGGAATCTGTGTGCAGCACATTGAGAAAGGGGCCCCTTCCTTCTGGGCCATCAAAGCGTTCCCAAAATGGCAAAGCCCTCCTCTCAACCACCGCCACCGCTCTTGATGTGGATTGGGCGATTGGGTGAACCGGGTCGTCTTCGTCAACGGGGGTCACAGCTCGTGCCGAAAGCAAGAGGGAAACTGAAGGGAGTGTGTTGGTGATGGTTTGGACCCACGTGAAGGGGGATTCAACCCCCCCCAACCCCCCGGCCCTTCTCTTCTCTCTACTTTGCTTTTTGATCCATGGTCATTTCTATTTTATGACCTTTGCTTGCGAAGTTTTGGTAGCCCCGGTGGCGCGTGTGTTTCACGGAAAACTTTTGCATTAGATTGTGTTTATCTTCACAGGTATGTTGTGGCTGGACTTTATCGGGGAGTGGCTCTGAACGGATTAGCCGGCGGATCGAACCGGTGAGGAAGAAAAGGGGGCGGGCGGTAAGGCTTCGAGCCCGAAAATTCTTGCCCAAACCCTTCTTACGATTAAAAGAGTATTAATTACTTCTTCGGAAAGAAATCATCGAGCCGAGCCGGGGTGGGTGGCACTTCTGGTCTAGTTTCAATGCATGATCAAATATGGGAATCGTACGGTGATTCCACTTGATTTATGCGATATAATCAATTAACCATGTAGACCAGATCTAGATAAGTATTTTCCGGGTTTCTAAGGTTAGTCGGAAGACGAGGAATGTCATGCCATTTCTTTTGTTGGAATAACTTTTGGCCAACCTCGTGAATTCCCTTACATGAAGACAGAGGTTGCCGAAAAAAGTCCACCCATGAATTGACATTTGCCGAACTGGATCGATTAATCTTGCACCAAAGTCCCAATTCCATCCAAATGCTTCAAACCTCTCCAAGATCTGAGCTTCTTTGATATTGTCTTGGAGCGGGACCGATGATCGCCTCCATGCGACCGTGACAACCGCATCAAAGCCGTCGGCGGCCGCCAATCCATCTCTTCTTGTGTGCGCTCTTTTAGACGAAGGACAGCGAACCCTCAAAATTTGCCCTAAAACTAGAAATAATGAGGAAGTTAGAGATAAAATGTAGTTTTACGTGGTTCGGATAAACAAATTAGGATTTTTCGACCAGAAAACAAGGATTTTATTTTTCTTAACAAGTGAATTCAAAAATTCATTTCTAGTATTTTAGATCTCTCAATCCCTTACCTCACAGACAGAGACGGAATTGCTCGAGCTAACGTTCTATTTTGAAGTGCAAGACCAAAGTATAGTAGGGAACATAATTTTGCCATGCCATATGTAATGTATTCGCTAATCAAGAAATCATCTCGAGCGCGCCCCGCATCAATCGAGTGAGAGGCGATGCGGATTTCCACAACGGTAGAGACCGTATAATTCATGTCCTGGCCACGCAAGGTGTTACATTCGTGTCGTCGTCGCCTCTATCCATTCATCTCATGAATTTAATTTCGCTTCTTGCCAAAAACAAAAAAAAGTTCTTGAGCTACAGTAAGAAAATGTATCAAGAAAGGAGCTAAATATGGAGCGCATCCCAAGTTTAGTATGCATAATTAATATGGCATTTGACTTTGATTAACGAAAGTGATTCTTATTCCATTTCTTACAAGGAAGCCATTCAATTCAATTTTGTGAAAAACAGAGAAAATATGGAAAGAGATTCAACATCAAACTTCTCCTCTTTATGCCAAAAGAGAAGGTCATTTGACCCTTCAATAAATGAGGGGGGGAAAAGACCAATACTCATCCCATAATTTTTTGTTTCGTTTTGGAAAAACCATCAATCACGACGACAAGGATCGAATCAAGCAAGCTGGTCCACATCACTGCACACTATCAATGAAAAATGACACAAACGATTCCGATGTCAATCATAAATTTTTAATATTTTTGATATGATCCTTAGACTTTAACTTAATGTGCAATATCGTACTTGAACTTTAAATTTTTCAACGAGATCCATGAACTTTTTGTACATGTTTAATTTAGTCATGGGCAATATAAAAATGTTCAATATAGTCCTTTAATTAATTCAAGTTCAAGAATAACATTAAATATTTTGATGTAATTCAGGTACTAGAATGATTATGTATCAAAAGTTAAAGGATCACATTGAACAAAATAAAAGTTCATGAAGAAGAGTATTTGTGTAATTATCCCTACTGTAAAAGGATATAATGGTTTTATGAATTAATGTATTTGACTGAAAAACCTGTCCCGAGCACATGGAGAAGTGTCCCATTATCTTAAAGTTATCATTCGACTTGAAACTACAAAGCAAGCTCCTTTGCTTTGGCTTTAGGGCTTCTAAGAAAAGCAACTTAGGCCAAAGAATTTTTTCTTTTGTTTTTCAAACTTTGCCCTCACTAATGTATGCAAATTTCATTTTTACTAAACGCTATTTGTTTTTCCAAAATAAAATAAAATAAATGAGTCAATATCCTTTGTTTAAATATAAGTCTTAAAGCGTTGCCAAACTTGCTGTGAGCATGAAGGGATTTAGTTTTATATCCCTTTCCAACGGAACTAGAATTCTGTCCTTACAATAAAATCTTCTTTTTTTTTTGGTTCCTAATTAGAATAATATTTTGTTAATTGACCTTGCTTAAACACTTCGACTACACAACCAAAAATTTGGTTAAACATTTCGTTAAAGTCTAAAACGAATTATTCAGGGAAAGATATATAATATTTCCATAACAACAACAACATTACTTCTTCCATGTTAAACATGTAGAATATAAAATAAAATAATATACTTCAATCGACAGATAAAATTATGAGACCGTCCAATACATGCCCATTGCCTTTTTCAGAACTTTGATTGACTCAATTTTTTGCGTTCCTAAAATATAAATAAATAAAGATATTTTTTCCATTTTAAGTAGCAATAGCGACTTGCATAGGAGCCTACCAATTTAAAGCAGTTTTGCCATAAACCGCAACAAATCAACTCGGATATTCGTAATGATTATTGGCCTGGAAAGGGGAACAAATTGCAGGCCTTTTAAATTATATCTCTCAACTACCGCCAATATATCATGCGTCGTGCCCATAATAATTCACAAAAAAAAAAAAAGATGAAAATGACATCTAACCATGAAATTTCATTACAAAGTACAAACACTCTTTATTATATAGTTTTTTTATATATATCTTTCTGAAATTCTTAGGTGTGTAATTTGCTTTTTCCTATCTATTTTAGTTTTTTTCCCCTAGCAATAATAATAAAATGCCCTTGTAAAGCCCAAAAAATGAAGAAGAAACAAAAAAAAAAAAAAGGAGAGACAATAACCAGAAATTCTTTGATTGTAACACCACCAATCCATCTTACATCATGCATACGGTCGATTGTGATTGCACACTAAATTTACAAATGTGAATTATTGTACTAGCCAAGGGATATATAGACTAACATGCTTGTATGTAATGTTCAATTGACTAAATAATATAAGTTCTTTTGATGATTCTAAGTCTAGAGAATAGCGAATTGTAAAGACCCCAACCTGATCCATGTGGGCCAAGGTCTTAAAGGAGTACTCCATATAACCACGCAAAGTGGTGACTATTTGAGAATGAATGTTGACTTATGAATCACTTGACAAGCCTCTCCCAATTAATGTGAGGTTCGAGATATCAAAAATTTTGATTTTCGAAATTGCTTCCCGAAGAAAAATGCAAAACGAGGAAAAAAAGGGTTGTGCTCCACTATTTCAAAGACATTATGCTTCAAAAAATGTGCTATTAATCTAGAATGCATGAAATTTGGTTATCTTCAAACATATATATTTTCTCCTTCTAAAGCAATCTCCAAGAACAACTATTCTATTGTTATTATCAAATTTGTGTTTAGATATTTCTAAGTCCCTTCTTTACTTTCTCAACTATGCAATTTCACATTTCAATGTTCTTTTAAGCCCCACCTATGTGTAAAAGCTAGTGACACGACAGTGTGAGCGCATACAGTTTATATATATATATATATTAAATTATGTCTTTCTAACAATTCGACTCTTAGATCAATTGACAGCAGTGTTATAATATGTTGATCACGGTGCCATAATATACATTTGTTTTTCCATCTCACGACTTACACACAATGTTTTCATAGGTCTTTCGTATCTTGCATATTATCCCCCGAAGGTAAGGATTATCAAGCCATAAACCCTTGCTTGGGAGAAGTTCATCTGTCATTGTAAGAGTTGCGCTCATATTTCATCGATCAACAATCCACTGATTAAACAAATCGCCCACCTTCTTTTTACCGTATCCTCAAATGCAAATTATTTGTCACCCTTTTGCCATACGTGCCAAGTGATCTCTCCATGGCATGTGGTGGCACGTGAAGAAAAGAATGGAGGCTCTAGAGTAACGGTTTACCAAAGAGAATTTACAGGTGGCTTGGGTTTCTGTCTTATTGCCAAGGGGGAGTTTGCAGCCTCTTCTTTCTTTTTTTTTTTTTTTTTTGTCTTTTTTTTCTTTCTTTCCCTTCTGCTTCCCTGGCTTTTCTGTATCTACTCATGTTCATCTATGCTATGCCGGCCTAGAAAGCTAGGCAGAGAAGTTATCCGTACACCCTTCTTTGGCCAACTACAAATGTGAACACACGACGCATTCGTCTCTCCCACTCCGTTTTAGTACAGCAGCCCCTGAAACCCACCAAGGAAAAGCCAAACAACCACAGGAGAGGCTAAGGTCTGTAGCACATACATACCTTCTTCGTCCATCCACAGCGATCTCCAAGGCTAACTGTTTCCATTATCCAGACGTTGTATCTAGAGAGAGAGGGCGGAAGAGAGAGAGAGAGAGTAATGGGGAGAGGAAGAGTGGAGCTGAAGAGGATAGAGAACAAGATCAACAGGCAGGTGACCTTCTCAAAGAGGAGGAATGGACTCCTGAAGAAGGCCTATGAGCTCTCTGTGCTGTGTGATGTTGAGGTCGCCCTCATCATCTTCTCCAGCCGTGGCAAGCTCTATGAGTTTGGCAGCGCTGGCCCTTCTGGGTACAATCTCTCTCTCTCTCTCTCTCTCTCTCTCTTCTCTCTCTCTCTCTTTCTCTCTCATGCTCTTAATTTCAGCTGATCTAGTTTTCTCAATGGTTCTCTTTTCTGGGATTCTTCTTTCTCTTGTGGGTTTTCATCAAAAGTATGGTTACTCTTAAACATTTTTCCTTTCCTTTCCGGGAAAATTATTGTGCTTATAGCAACAAGCGGGTGTTGTTTCATCAGTTCTCATTTTCATCTCCTCTTTTGTAATGTCAGTTTCATCACTTGAGTTTCAGCAAACTGCTCTCTCTCTCTCTCTCTCTCTCTTCTCTGAGAAAGAGCTCTCTTTCCTCTCCTGTTTCTAGTTTTTACCTCGGTTCCCATTCCATGTTTTCTGGCATTTGTCAGGATATTTTTGTTTTAAGGGCTTTTCCTGTTTTCCTATTATCCTTTTCCTGTTTTCCTATTATCCTTTTTTCATGTGGCCTTGTGTTGGATCTCTCAAGAAACCGCCAGTTCCGAGTTCTACCATGACATGTTGCCAACGCAAGATCGACACGTTTCATGTCCCCCCTCTCTCTCTCTCTCTTTCATGTCCCCTCTCTCTCTCTCTCTCTCTCTCTCTCTCTACTTTTGCTTTATAGCTTTCTTTCTTGTTCTTTCATGGAAAGAAATCACAACGGTGTTAGTGGCGTTGTGCGAGTCTCTTCTGAAACAATCTCCTGAAACCAAGATTCCCCATTTTGCTATCCACCTGAAACAAAGAACTTGTGCCCTCTCCTGTAGCTCTGTGTAAGTTGGAGGATCTAGGGTTCTTCAGTGCTCTCTCTCTCTAGAGAAAGGTAGTTGCACAGTGCCCAAAGAGTGTGGGGGTGTTTTTGTCTGCATGTCTATTAGTCGTTTGATCCTCTGGGTATGCGCTTTCTTCTTCCAGATAATTTTATGTACTGCTTCCGGTGTATGGGTGGTGCAGATCAATCACATTCATGTCTACAATCTCTCTCTCTCGTAAAGGTGTGAATGTTGGGTCTCTACATCCCATGACTTTGAGGTCATGTCATAATTTCTTTCTGTAGAGCTTGTGCCCTCTCTTGGACCTCTGTGCAAGTTGGAGGATCTAGGGTTCTTCAGTGCTCTCTCTCTCTCTCTCTCTCTCTCTCTCTCTCTCTCTCTCTATAGAGAAAGCTAATTGCACAGCACCAAAATAGTGTGAGGTTTTGTCTTTAGTCGTTTGATCCTCTGGCTATGCACTTTCTTCTACAGGATGATTTCAAGTACTGCTTGAGGAGTCAGTATAGATCAATCTCATTCATGTCTTCCATGAAATCTCTCTCTCTCTCTCTCTCTCTCTCTCTCTCGTGTGAAGGTATCAAAATTGGGTCTGGACATCCTATGAATTCTGTCATGTAATAACTTCTTTCTGTACAATCTGTCTTCTCTTTTGATTTATCTTTTCTTCATACCCAGAACAAAGATCACGTTCTTGCATCAGACTAATCTACTAAGATTTTCTTCTGAGAAAAAAGAAAAAGAATAAAAAGGAAGACAGATTTTTATCTTTAGGTAACATGGCAACGCCTTCTCTCTCTCTCTCTCTCTCTGGGAAATTTTTCTCCATTATCCTTTCTATTTCCTTTGTCACAAAAATGAAGCATATTTAGGTAACAAATGGAAGCATTCCCACAAAAATGTAGCCCGAAATATTTCTTCTCCTCCTCAATTAAAGGAGAACTTGCACTTATAGTGGTGAATAACTCTCTTTAATCCAACAACAAACAAGAGTTACAGATCTGACATGCATAAAGAGACAGTGCAATGCAGCAAGTGTTTCCTTTGATTAATCATATGCCATCAGTTACAGCCTAAAGCTTGCTATTTGTGGGGAAAGTCTGTTTCAGTTGCAGTATAAGGAGGGGCTACTTTTCATTAGTTGATCGTAACATAGTTTACATAACTACTTGTTAATGACTGCCGTTTATCAGCTCCTTTATTTTTGCGGTTCTTGTTATTTGAATCATTCTTGTCATATTGACCAATAAAAGTTATTTTTATAATACATACCTAGGTCAAAAGGCAGTCCACAATTTAGTATCGGGTTTAGAAATATCTAAAAATATCCTAATAAATTTAAAAGGAAGTGAGGGAAAGTCCGACTGACGGTCACCGTATAAAAATCAACACATTTCAAGTGATTTACCAATAAGATTGGTGTGATTGTACGACTATGTTCTATAACTCTAAGAGTTAGATAGACCACTACCACCAGTAGTAATCTACTGGCATGTTTTCCTTTTATATGCAAGATTGTATAGGTAAAACCTAAGGGACCAAATGTGATTAACGTATATTCATCAGGATGCTCACAAGTAATGGTTATAGGTTCTATTACAGGCTCATGAGTATTGTTAGCTGATTGTCTAGGAAGGATTAGTTAATAACTTTGCATAAAAACACATTTTGCTTATTGTGGATGAGTAGAAAGTGTAACCTTTTTGCTTAAATAGTTACTTGTTCAACTGACTCTACCTGTAGGAAATATTCACTACTCCAAGCTGTGATATTTCTCATACTAGAATCACATATGGGGCAGATTTTCTTGGCCATTTGCCCAATTTATTGCCCCTTTTCCTGAGCCCGTGATTCGTAAATTTTGATTTCATTGTGCAGAAAGTATTTGAAAGTGGAGAATTGAGAAGACTAAACATTTCTTTATCTCTTCTTTGCAGCATAAATAAGACGCTCGAACGATACCAACGTAACAACTTCACTCCTCAAGACAACGTTGCTGAACATGACACACAAGTTTGTAGTCATTATACTAGATACCAGATTTGCTGCTCAATAAACTCTTTCTTTTTCTTTTTTCTTTTTTCAAAAAAATCCATTGACCATAAAATGTTTCTTTTGCTTGAAGCCTGGAACTTCATATGATTTAATGCTGTTACTGTAGATAGCGACATGCTGAGATTCCTATGCGATGTTTTAAAACAGCTGTGTGATAATAAGTGTGAAGCCTTAGCTTCCCAAAGAGATTCAGTACATTTATATAGTGCGTTTTCATTATAATGAAAGAGATGTCTGTCTTCACTTCACTTGGTGCTTTTTTATGACAGCAGAACTGGTTTCAAGAGATATCAAAATTGAAGGCACAATATGAATCTCTTCAACAAACTCAGAGGTTTTGCTCTTTTCTTATTTTTGCCAAAATATCATCTCATAGATTCAAGTATTACATTTTTCCCGGGAAATGTATTAATCGGTCTATTAAGTTGTAATCTGCTAACACCAAAATATGTGCTAACACGGAGTACTGAATTTAAGGCATTTGCTTGGAGAAGACCTCGGACCACTGAATGTGAAAGAGTTGCAAAATCTTGAGAAGCAGCTTGAACAAGCTCTTGCACAAGCTAGGCGAAGGAAGGTATTTCACCCAACCCATGTGCCACTCGCAAATGTTGGACAGCATGATGAAGTTTTTCTCCAACTTTTTTAACTGAACATATGTTTTTATTGAACTTTAGTAGTGTTCATCGCACCTGAATTTATTTTTGGACCAATCACAGACAGTTATACGCGTAGCTCTGAGTACTGATTATCAAGAAACTGGAAATGAGTTTGTTGAATTAGCCAATATGATCTTTGATTGTCATTTCATGTTTCTTAAAATTTCTATCTGCGTTGACTCTTGTGGTTGAGTAGTATGGTTTTGGTAAATTGATCTGATTTCCCGAAATCAATCATCTTTTGAAGGACTTAGATGCAACAAATCATGCATATGGATGAAGGTTAATGGCTAATAGATCCATGCAACTAAATATTGAACAAGGTGAAAGGGAGATCCATCATCAACCCATGCAAAGCTTTTATATATAATTTGCAGTTTGGTTCTCCCCTATTGATCTTTATATCATCATTTCAATTCTGACATAAGAACAATCGTGTACTCTTAGAGCAGTTGTCAATTAAAACTAAAAATCTTATTCATGTCATTGATCCTCAAGAGAAGCTAATTTTCCAGTGTCTGCCTTTTTCCAAACATAAACTTAGCAAGATCCTGAATTTACCCTCTCTTCATCTCTATTTTTGTATCCCAAATTGTAGACACAACTTATGTTGGAACAAATGGATGACCTCCGCAGAAAGGTATGTAATGTATTCAGTAAGTTCTGAAATCGATCTCTACAAATTTCACATTTGTCTTTGGATCTGTGTCATCTCAATTAGAAAGTAAATTGACTCACTATATTCTTTTGTGCATTGCCTGAAAGAGACTTCAAGAGTTGAAAAGCAATTCCTGATATCTATCATCCCAACTGAATATTAATTTAGTGTTAAACTATGATGATTTCATGAGTACACAATGAGTCTGTTTATTGTACAATTGAGAGGATCCATATCCTCCCTTTCTAAGTTAATCCCCATTGTATCTAAATGTGATGTCTGTGGCCTTCGGCGACAAAATGGCAGGAGCGGCAGCTCGGAGATCTTAACAAGAAACTCAAGTTCCAGGTATCAAAAGTTGTTATTTCGTACATTATACCTCATGCTCATGACAAGATCAATGTCTTCAAGGTGCATTAGTTAGAAAACTTCAACACTGGCACTCGATGCTTGATGATTCATGTTTTCTCAGCTGGAGGCAGAAGGACTAAAACTGAAGGCCATTCAAGGGCTTTGGACCTCCACATCTGATGCTGCTGGAACTAGCAGCTTCCATGCCCACCATTCTCAACCAATCCCCTTGGATTGCGAACCCGAGCCAGTCTTGCAAATCGGGTACTTTCTTTTTGCCCATTTTCCTTTTTGAAAGAAGTGATTCTTAACATCATTAAATCAAGTGAGTTCCACGAAAAGCTCATTGTATTGACAATGTGTTGATAGGATCTGGCTTAGTGGTGTTGATAGGATCTGGCTTAGTGGTGTTGATAGGATCTGGCTTAGTGGTGCGACACTAGAACTGGATGCTATTTCTTCAGTTGTGCAGATGAAACTCGTACTAAATAACATTTCTAAAGAGCAATGCAATGAATTTAGCTGGGAATATATATTAGGTTTAACAACTGAACGATTATTGGAAGATATCAAGCGCGCCGTGAGGTGAGAGTGGACATGAGCATGTCTATCATAAAATTGACATTATTCCACACTTTTTTGTTTTTTTTTTATTGAACACATTGTACTGACTTGTATAAGATCATATAATTATTCTAGCATAAACGAAGTTGAGGTAAAAATGAAAACCCTTATGCTGCTGTGCATAATTTCAAATAAATTATTCCTTTCTTCTTCCTTTGCCTTCTTTTCATCATGAATGATCATGATCATCGTCGTCTTCATCTTCTTCTTCTCCTCCCTTCTTATTCTTCTTTATGTCTTTTGTTCATTTATCATTTTGAGCGGTGCATTACCAGGTACCAGCATGTTCAAGCAGAAGGATCATCTGTTACGAAGAGCGGTACTGGTGAAACCAACTTCATTCAAGGATGGGTCCTCTAAACAACATATGGAACAGAAAAAAGTCAGCATCTTCTATGAATATGATCGCATGCTTGATTTCTTGTCCTAAACATACTTTTTAAGCATCGTTTTTTTTCCAAGTGGGTTGGCCGTCCTGATAAAGGGGATCAGAGTGAAATGCGTTTGTCCATCAAATTCACTGTGTTCGTGGCGCAATTAGACTGCATGCCATGTAAATATATAGATATATATCTCTATGTTGTGATGCATTCCAGACAAGACAGGAATTTCAATTACAGGAACAAGTGCATGTGCTTCAAGAAAATCTCAGCGTCATGTATCCTCGTCATATACACAGTACATTAGCCATACTTTCAACGTATATAGCAATCGTAACTTACTTTCAACATATATACAACTATAGCAGTATCTAAATTTCGAGGTGTTCGATAACCACGAGCCGCAGCAATGCTGCGTGCTTCTCTTTTAGATGATATTTACTGTTTCATTCAAATTCACAATGGGATGACACGATTCAATTATTGCTGTGAAGAGAGAGGATTGGACTTGTGCAAGAGCAGGCTATGCCTTTCTTGGTAAGGAAATTCACACTTCCCTGGCGAATGAAAAGGGACTTCTCGGTTCTGAAGTATGTAAAAAGTTCAAATTTCCCCATGTCCATTGTTCTCGCTCGGGAATTAATCACAAATTGACCAGCGCCACACGTACAACTCAATTCAGAAACTCAACTTTGGTAGGCAAAATTTGAATAACCTTATTCCATAAAACAGTAGATTACGATGTCTCTTCTCTTAGTTTCTTTGAAACCAAAAGCAGAATAAACGGGCATCTGAACAAGAGAGGAGTAAGAGGCTGTACAGTCACAATTGCACAAGCCAAGAAGTTCGTCTCTCTATGCTTCAGTTCTAATTTTCAAACACGCTACTGGCCAAAATAAGTGCGTGTCCAAATAAGAAGTTTTTGCCTAAATTAGAGTCGGTGAACTGTTTACATTCTTGAATCTTGATGATCTTTGAAGTTTGAATTTTTTTTAAAGAAGGCCAGTGCTTTTAATAATAAATCCATCGACATTTCGAACTTCTTTTTTTCACATTACAGTACAGACAGAAAGGAGGATAATTTCAAAGCTCTTCTTGGGCAGCGTTTAAGACCATGACTCTACAACTGATAATCCTTTCTTAACTTTCATTTATTAAACAATTTCAAGGCTTCTTTCTTCAAAAAATAAAGATAAGAAAACTCTACTTTTCTCCGAATCGATCCAGGAGCTTGCCCCCAAAACCCCACCGCCGTCCATTGCATGTTTCCATCAACTAAACTGATACAACACCTTATACCTCTTCTGGTCTAGCGGTATGCGTAAGCGTGGCACCGACACCCGAAGGGTCAAGCTCAAGAAACGCAAAGCTAGGGCCTTTTGCATTGTGGAAATGGGTATACAGGCCAGATAAATGCGTCGCATGGCAAGGGAATGAAGCAGGAAAAGAAGCTGCTTGATAAGAGGCTGTGGTACGTCGGAGGCTTTGAGAGGGATTTCCAAGTGAACTGTTTCATAGTTAGGATGCCCGGAATCCCCGGTGATAGAATCCACTGCTCTTTGATTTGAAGGGAGGAATTTCACAAGTAGAATGACCAAAAAGGCCTTGTCACGAGCTGGACTCGAACCAGGGGATCAAAAGACAGGCCCATACTGAGTTGAAGATGGTATTAACATATTCTAGCTTCTGAAGGACCGGGTGTCGCAAGAAAGGAGATCTTACTAAAGACGAGAGGACAGCACATGAACGGGAGCGGCATAAGGGTCATCTAAGTTGTCCTTTGGCATCTAAGACTCGGTCAAAATCAACTTCTAAAAGCAAGAATTCGAAGTTACTAGCCCAAGCTTTCTCCCCCTTTTGGTTACCGAATAGAAACACAAGTATTTCCCAGCAACCCCGCTTTCGTAATATAAATTACATGGTCATCGCGCTTTGCATCAGCCATGACTCCAGCATGTATTAGCAAACCGGTAGCGTCTTTCATCAAGGGTCACTGTACTTTATTTTGGTGATTTCCAATCGAGAGTTCCTAATTCCAGGATAAGGAAAAAACTATGTTGAAGGCAATCTCAAGACAAAAACTTGTATATTGATTTGATACAAAGTCTATTCATGAAGTCCCTTCCCTAGTAAGGGGGCACTGAAAAAAAAAAAAATGAAAGCACCCCGTTCTCTCTTTCCCTCTCTCAGATCAAAACCCATTGGAGCAGCAAACAATACAAACTTTACCTAACATGAAGCAAGAAAAACAATAGTCAAACAATCTCATCAGCTGTTCTATCACCGGCTTCTGACGAATCATCATGCCATAAACAATGAGAGAAGAGCACTATTAGGAGCGGGTTTCTTCTTAAGCAGGACATAAAGTCGTCGTTGCTCACCCTTCCATCACCATCCCCATCAAACAATTCGAACAGTTCGCGAATCTGAAAGAACACAGTAGAATGGCCATCATGTATAGGAAACAAAAGAGCAGGCAAAACACATCGCAGACAAATCTGTTTCGAAATATTTATTTGCTGATTTGCATTTCTAAAAAACCCAAAACAAACATCAGAGTGCCAGTTTGTTACCTCTTCCTTGCTCATATTCATCATGGTTGCTCTAAGGCTATTTCCCAACTGTTTCAAAAGCAACAATAAACCAAGGATTAGCCGAGAAGATTTTATTTGGAAACAAGACTACTGATCTTATGTAAGGGTTGAAAAAGGAAGGCTCACTTGTTCCTCTGAGATGTAACCTCTGCCTCCTACATCACATTCCCGAAGTGCCAGTTGGCAGGCTTCTCTAAATAACGGTTGCTTCATAACATGAACCGACCCAAATAAAAACTGCAAACACAGAAACAAACAATTTCGTTCAAATTTTAACATGAAAAAGCCAAGTTGCGAGACAAATTAATAAACCTAGCATCTACTGATCACTTCCCTCAGTTCTAGAGGAAGATGTGCCCGCTATCAAAACTCAAAGGGAAAGATTACCTGCTTGAATGTGATTTTTCCATAGTTATCCACATCAAGGAACCTAAATATCTGTCATCCAAAATATTCTTATTTAATATGAAGGCAATTGAAGAACAATAATCAACCTACAAGATAAATCTGAGTTTAGTTTCACTTTGGTAATCATTTTTCCGATTTTCACAGTCTAAAAGTAGGGAGACTGACTCAAAAAGCACTAGAAAACTTTGCTCAAGCACAATTAAGAATACATTTATCTAACTTAAAAAAATAATTTTCTGGAAGCTTGATGTCCCATGAATGTCATGCCGTATACATTAACAGGTGCCAAATCCAATGCTTTGGCAAGGGGGTGGTATAAGTAAGTAAAACTTTAAAAATATGAAAATTTCTTGTACGTAAAAGGTGAAATGAGCAATGAGCAGAGAGGCAAGCACCAAGCTCCTAACACTGAAGCATCCATCTGGCTATGAAGAAAGGTCACTGACCTCTTCAGAAAGAGTAGAAGCTCTCAGTCTCAGGCCCCTCAAAAAGCCATCCATTGACACACGCCCACTGAAAGAGAACACTAAACGGTCAGGTCGCAGAAACCTTACAATAATATGACAAGCGGAGAGAATATGCTCATCAACATGTTAGCCATGTTTTCTGTTTCATTTTGTCACATTATTGACCAGAACTGCAGTCACTGAATAGCAGTCGTCTTATGCTTAAAGATTAATAAATCAACAGTGCACTCTACAAAGGCGGCCCCAAGGGGATTAACTATGAGACACCAAGGGGGCACCAAACCATCTACAAAAAATGCTCAAAACACAGAAAGGAATCCACAGGTATTGAAGGGGAGAAGACTTGACAACAGAAGGATAGATACTTGACGCCAGAGGACAATATCACAGCAAGAAGGGAGGAGTTTGTCGCATGATGCTACAAAAGCAACCTCACAACCTATCATGCATCAATCCTACTAATAAGCAAACTAGAAGAACAATGAACATTTCTACCAGAGAACCCACAGCTTGAATATGTAGAATATAGCCATTGCTAAAACCTTGAAAGAGGCAAGGCGCTAGAGAATCAAATCTTTTTGGGAAATGGGCAAGAGTACCTCGAGTCTGGATTCATCGACAGAAACTTATCCAGAAAGTCAACGGCTTCCAGGCTGCTCAAATGGAAGAGCTGAAACAAGAGGAAAAATAGTATTGTAAGTTAAATAATCTGTCAAGACCAATAATGTTCAAAAAAGAAATGATAATAAATTCATCTGGATTGTTGTCTCATACAATATCTGTCATGTCCACAGAGTACCAACAAAAATTACAGTCTAGCTTCAAACAAAAAGCCTGATCTTCCTTGTGGGTCTATATCTGGATTAACATCTCAGACAATACCTGTCATGACTTCAGAATAATAAAGAAAAGGCCAAATGACAAGGTTTTTCAATTTTATCCTAACCTTTTAATCCTATCAGAAAAATACCCATTATTTCAAATTTGTTTCAAATCTATTTTAGTCTTTTAACACCATTTTGTGAGAGAAAAAGTTTAGTTAGATTCCTTCCCAAATTTCAATTTTGCCTTCTTTTTATTTTTTGTTTATATGCAGGTTCCCCTTTTTTTTATTTTCAATGTGGCAGCAAGACTGTTCAAGGAAAAACATTCTCTTATCATTTATTGCCTAATTATGCTAAAAGAAGGATATCAACTTAAATCTGAAGAAGGAATATTTATCCGATTATTAAGGGAGAATATGTAAGAGAGAATAATTTAACCAATGCAAAATTTAAGGGATAATATTTATCTGTCTTCATATCAACCATTTTTCAATAATTGAAAATACATACAAAATTTATGCAAGAAAAGTTAGGTTAAAAAAATGGTCTTAATTGAATTTTATAAATATTTAAGAGTAAAGAAGGAAAAAATGGTAATTACAAGACAATTCTTGGAGGGAGTCTAGCCCAGTTATAGTATTTATAAAAATTTCAATAGTTGAAGATTATCCTGATAGAAGCAGAGAGATGGGGATAAAATTGAAAAAATGAGAAATGATGAGTATTTTTTGCCATTTGGCCTAAAGAAGACTCGTGATTTCCTCTCTGCCTCTCCACTAGCACCTTTTAATGGTTATTATACATGATAGAAGAACCTCATATGATGTAAAGTTACAAAAACTGATTTAAGTCATCACCAGATAACAGCCTCTCCCCATCTAATACAGAAAGAAGCTCCGCATAATATTGCATAAGAGCTCAAAATAAATCAATTCCAATTTACCATTCAAAATTGAGGGAGTTGATAACAATAAAACCACAATCCAAAATTTTCCCCGCTTAAGCATTATAAAAGAATCATTTCATCAAGGGCAAATGCAGATGCTAGTGCTGTAGCTCCCATTTACTGAAGATGTACATATAATGACAATCCATACAGGTAGCACAGAATCAAGACAAGTTGGTGACTTCTCAACTTGCGAGCATAGGATGACTTATTTATAAGAAATAGAAGAAAGACAGAATATCATCACATTGACAAACTTACAGATTCCACCTGCGCCATTTCAACCATATAACTCGAAGGCTTCCCCTGCAACATGTGAAACAAACATTTGAAAAAACAAACATGGGATGACTTGCTTTCAAAACTTCAATCTCACTTCTTAAACGGACAACTAAGATGCCATTAAAATTAACATATCATAGATAACATTCTTTAACTCTTTCTGCAGTCTATCTTGACTTATACTCCATACGTTTACAGTGATCACACCAAATAAAGCATCTTTTAGTTTGTTCCTATCGCATGATTTCAGAAGACAAACGTAATCAAATTTATGCACCACGATAGATCACTTAGACTAAGCAAGTTTTTGGAGCTTCTACTCTTGTTGTAAAGTTTCTATTGCCAATAAATCAGACTATAGAACACCAACCTGCTTTGACTCGACAGCTTTCATAAGAAGCATCACATCCCCATAAGAATGGGATGTTTGGGTGACGTTCAGAGCTGTCGCAATAGCATTGCTCGCCTGCAAGAGACAAATTTAAATTACTAACACAAAAGAAAAAAATATGCTACCCTAGTCTAACATTCTCAAATTCCTGAATTGCTCCATTTGCTGATATCGCTAATTGGGGAGCTAATTTCTGAGATCTCTTATTCATCAACACAAGTAAAAGGAAAATGATAAGCATGTTTATACTCACTCTCTTCGCAAAATGGGCAGCAGTTTCTTTCTGGTTCTCAAGCGGATAAATGACAGGAAGATATTCCACCTGATAAAAACCAAGAGACATCAATAAAAACTGAACAATAAGTTACAAGGCCTACTACTCCAGCTGGCAAGTATAAACAATAAAAGAACCTACATCGTTATCAGTGTCGATCAGACTTAATTTTCTGTTATGAAATGACCCATATGTCTGCTAATTCAAGTTTCTTGACGTGTGGTAACAATATTTACTGAAGAAAGTAGCAGAAAGTATTGCAATAAATTGGAAACACCTCTCAATGTTTGAGAAGTTTGAGATGCAGATATATCTATGAAAACAAACCCACACCTAAGAACTGAATGAACCACCGTCCAAGTTGCCTTGGCATCATCTAAGCAGTCATTTCTTTCTCAAACATTGAAACATAGATAAAGTGATAAAAATGTCAGAACAAAGTTGAACCCCTACCCTTTTTCCTCCCCTGACCACAAATTAACAGGTAAATTTCACAGGTCATCATTAAACCTTAGTGAAATTTGCAACGACGCAGTGACTTTGATTATATCACCCAATACACTAAACTTTCAATTCTTTCAATCAATGCACTTTGGCCAGAATACAGCATATTTTATTGTAAACTGCAAATTTAGCAATGACGTGACATCTTCGAAAACCATGTGTCCAGCAGGTCAGAAGTTTGCTGGAAAAAAGACTGGTTCTGACCAAAGTGCATAATTGCCAAAAAGAAATGAAAGGTTAGTACCTTGAGTGATTGAAATCAAATTTCAGTGAACTAATTGCAAATTCCACTCAACTTCAGTGGCCACAAATGGAACTTATCATGTATACGAGAGAGAGAGAGAGAGAGAGAGAGAGATTACCTCCATAAAATTATGAAACTGAGTGAACATCCTGAACATGAGCTTTGCCAAGGAGATATTTCCCCTGTGCACAATCAAGGAAATAACAAAGTCCAAAGCCAACCAAAGTTAATTTGAATGATAAATATCGCAAACAGCACAGGGATACAATTACAAAAGGAAAAGGAGCCTTACCAAGATTGATCAAAGTGTACATGAGGATAACGGACAATTACTGGTTGAATCGGGTAAGAAGGGATAAATGCACCAAGTTGAAATGAAATAATGACCCTTCCATTAGTAGTTGTTCCCTCAGGAAAGAGCATCACCCGAGGAAATCTATCGCAGGAAGCCTTTCTCTGTATTTAGAATTAGATCCCTAAACCATATTTCTGTATCAAATAGCTTGAAAATTTACTAAAGGACTGCAAATTTAGTTCGTAAAGCCATTAAAGACCAAAGAATTCGATTTACTATAAAATTATACGCATGAAATCCTTAAATTCCACTATGAACTATGATGCAGTGACTGCACAAATATAAGAAACATAGTCTCCTTCGAAATTGCGATGTCCAAAGCAAAAAAAAATAGATCTAAGGGATCAACAACACATTTTCGATATTGCAATGTCCAAAGCAAACAAATAGATCTAAGGGATCAACAACACTCTTTCAGTAACATAGATATTAGCTGCTCAAGGCAGGCAAACTACTGAGAGGCCTATAGAATCGTTAGAACAATGAAATGTGAGCAAACATAAGTACCCAAACTTACATGGCTATCAAGAGGACGAATGAACCACAAAGAATATCAGACTATGACATAAACAGTCATAATTCTGTTTTTTACACATTTAGTTTGTCAAAATGAATTTTATCATCCTGGAGATATCAAAAGAAAAAGGAGGTTTCCAATATGATCATGCAGATTGACAATGAGCACTAAACGCAATGTGCCCTCCTTGTTGAGGAAGCATGCATAACAATAGTTGTTTTGCGACATTGAATGATTCACAACATAAAGTTCTAAAAAAAATGCACAGGAAATGGAACAAAAGAGAAATAACAGCAATCGACTATCTCAGCACTGACTTAATAATCCTTCTTTACAATGAATCAGTAGAATGTTCAAAGGATCATCACCCCAAACCAAGTTTCTTAGAGGATAGAAGTTTTTTACCTTTATTTCATTAACCGCATTCTTCCTCGATGAAGGAATGAATCTATTAACATATATTACCTGAGAATATAGAAAAATTACATCAACTGTTAAGTAAGAAAACACTGATAGTCGACCAACTACAACTTCCACATATTAAATGTGTGAAAAGCTCAAAATCAAAATGTAATGCTCCAAGATTACCTGCATAGCTCTGATGATAGTTCCGACAAAGGGTATAGAATCATGGGACTCAGCAGCAACCATGGTAGGGAACAGCTCATAAAAATAAAATATGGGATCGATATACGACACATGGTTTGACACAACTATAGGAGCAGTCTCCCTTGGAGCGGGTTTTCCTTTTCTTCTTATCCACTGGTAGCTGCAAAAGGTGAGACCCAATCAATCACCCAACAAAGATATTCAAACAACTGGAGTTGTTCGAACTCCAAATGATCACAAACTGTTACCACCCACAATTCGTAGTTCCAAATTCTCTCTGCATCAGGCATATTTCGACAAAGTCGGCCACTTAATATTTTTTCAAACTAAATCAATCATTCATTTCCTCTCATTGGCCAAAGGGACTAAATGTACAATCTACCATATTCGAGCCAGAAAAACCAATCAGCTTAAAGATTCAAACTATTTCACCCCTACCACAAAAGAACTCTTTTTTTTTTTCTTGAAGCAGCACCTAAAACGAAATTCCAGAACGCTAGAGAGCATCAAAAACAAGAAAAGCGCAAAATCCGAACTCACCCAAATGAGAACAAGATAAAACGGGCGCAAATCCGGGTCACCCACATGAACCGACACCTCCATCTGGGCATCGGGTTCTCCTTATCCTCCCAACCCAGAAGAGCCAGCTTGGTGGCGATGAACCCCACCGACAGGCAAACCCCGAAGATGACGAGCCTTACCAGAGCGATGGGCAGGCACAGCACGATCTTCACCACCTCGTAGACCCCGTCGACCTTCTCGGTGTGGTTCAGGAACGGGTCGACGGTGCTGGCCGCGGGCACGGAGAAGCTCCCGGACCCCAGGAACCCGAAGGGGTCTGGCCTCTCCAAGTGGGTATTGCTGCTGCCGTTGCCGCGATTGTTACAGTTGTGACTATCACCGTTGCCGTTGTTATGGCGGTGGTGGTTCTGGTGGTTCTGGGTTCTGGGTTTTGGCTTCCGAAGGTTCTGCTTTGACGGGGGGCCGTTGTCGTGGACGGTGACGATGGAGTGCGGGGGATCGGACGGGTGGCGCCGCGGGGAGAGGAGAGGGGAGGCCAGATCTTGGTTCGCCATCGACCGAGCTCCGGAAGACCCGGGGGGGGAGGAAGAAGAAGATTCACGCCGAGAAAACAGAAGACCGAGAGAGAGAGAAAATGTGGGAAAGTGCAGGAATTTCGAACACCAAAACGAAAGGTCGAAAGAGAGAGAAAGAGAAATAGTGAGAAAGGTCGAAACTTTATGTTTGGTGAGTGGCGAAAAGCATCATGTGGCGACATCTGGGGGGGCGCAGAGCGTGTGGAGATAATCGCATTGATGGGGGCAGGGGTCGTGGGGGAAAAAATCATAAAAATTTGGGGGAATATACTTAAGATATTTCTTTTGGATAATATTTTTTTGGATCTGGTTCGCTGCTGTCGTGTGGGTAGTTGGAATTTTCCCGAGAAAATTTTCTTCTCTTTTTTTGTTTTTCAGAGGCCGGGAAAGTTTAGTTGGCTACCTGATGTTCCGCTGCTGCTGCCTTTCTCGCTCGGGAAAATTGCACTTTTCCGCGTGAAAATTTGCCAAGAGAAAGAGGTGTGGGGGACCATTAGGCCCTGATTCAGCAGTTGAGGTCGACTTTTCGTCAAATACAAATAGCATTTGGTTTGTTTTTTCGCTGAATTTTGAGGAAATACAATTTAGTAATGGGGGTGGAGGAAAGCAATCATAAAAATTTAGGGGGCATATACTTAAAATATTCTTTTGGATAATATTTTTTTGGATCTGTTCTCTGCTTCTATAGCTGTCGTTTGTACTTGGAATTTTCCCGAGAATTTTTTTCCCCCTAAAGGACCGGAAAGTTTAGTTGGCCATCTGATCTTCTGCTGCTGCCGCAGGCATGCTATGCTGCATGTGGGTTTGATCGCGATCTCGGCCTTTCTCGCTAAGGGAAATTTGCACTTTTCCGAGTGAAAATTTGCCAAGAGGAGAGGCGTGGGGTGGACTATTAGTTGGGATTTGGATGACGTGTTATCGCTCTAATTCTTACTAAGATTCTTTATTATCTAGTGGCTGTCTTAACCTCCTCGATTTTCTCTTTCTAGGATATCCTTTTTTTTTTCCGTGACGTCCTTATTCCCAGGTTCACTGTATAACACAATTTTGGCAAAGATTACGGATGGACACGGTTTTCCAAGAGAGGAAAATCATTTTTTATCGATGTTTTATTGTCTTGTATCGATTAGTTTCTCCGTCAACCGCCCGAAACCGGAAAGTCGGCGATTAAACCGGTCCTGTTCCCAGTTCCACTTTACGGTCCTTCTTGGTTTCATGGGAAGAATTGCCCCATTTGACGAGACCGGACCAGGCTTATATTATAATAGTATATTAATTTTTAATATTAAAGAAATTTGAAATTAGCAAATCTAAAATTTAGGGCTCCAATCACCATCTTGTTTCAATCCACTATTCTTTTACTCCATCTCGTCTCTCTCAGTTCAAAATCTCCCCGAACTTCCTCTTCTTCTCCTATTCACCTCCTGATCTACTCATCTCCCTTTGAGTCCTAGTCCGAACTCGGCGAAACAATGAATTAATTCTCTTTTTCTCCCTCAAACTTGAACTATCTCTACACGTCGTCGCCACCTCCGCATTCACTGTCACTATCGTCCTTTTCATTGTTGGACTCGTCCCGCTTCTACCTCCCCTCTTCCTCCTCCCCCTCCTCAGGCTTCTCCCCATCATCCTCATCTTCGGGGACGGCGAACTCTAGGTCTAAGAACGGCTCATCGTCCCTGTTGTCCTCCTCATTGTTGGTCTCGAGGGAGGAGTGGGAGACGACGGAGGCGGTGGCCAAGATGGTGGTGGTGGTTGAGACGGAAGGCGTAGCGAGGGTCGCAACCTGGGTTGAAGGCGAAAAGGGGAAGGTGTGGAGATTGGACCTCGGTCTATAGATCCACCTCTAGGAACCTGACCAAACCGGCGGTCCGATTCCCAAGTGGATCCCATACAACTAGCGGGCGCTCCTAGCTCTAATTTTTCTGGTTCTTAGTGGCGCTCCGGATTCTAGGTCGTAACCGCCCGCCCGACTACGCACACCCCTACTTGTATCGATTAGTTTCTCCGTCATGCAAATTGTGGAAAGTCGGCGAAAAACTTCCCTAAAACGGTTATCCTTCAAATCCACTTGTCTCATGAAAAATTAGTGATCTGAAAAACATTTTCCTTAAAAATAATCATACATATCGCTAACAAAAATAAACGAACAAAATTCTTCGAACATAATTTTTTTTTATTGACTAATTATTCCAAGCATACTCAAATCATTCACTTTTCGCGGAACAAATGAAGCCAAGCATAAGACTCATCCCTATTCTCTTCATGTTTCCTGAGGTTACTTTTTCAAATCAGAATAGCTTGTGTATTGAAGCAAAGGGGCATTCACGTGGGTGATGAAAACTTCTTATGCAGACTGCTTATTGAGAAATACTCCAGCCCAAGCGTGGACCCGACACCATTGCAGTCGGCATAAGCCGACACGCGATTTCTCTGATAAGCCGTAATCAAAATAGAGCAACAGTTTCAGAAAACGATAGTTTTATAGCACCCAGCAACGTCACTGAAAAGATCGTCGCACCACACGTTTTCTGGTGGGGATCGATCCAAGACCGCAAGAGCGTGCTCTGCCTTTTTTCTAAAGCTCCCCCTGATCGAGAAACGTGGTGGCATTACTGACGATGACGCTGGCCTCCCTCGATTCTTGTCCGTCAATTTCTTTCGTGCGTAGCGTCTCGGAAGATGGTCGGCATGACATGCGGGGTGGCTCCACCACGTCACCTTTCGCTTTTCGTAGGCGGACGACGGATGAAGAAACCAGCCCGACATGACTTGGGCCACTTTTGAACTCGTGAAGTCTTCATTGTACAACTCTTTCCGTTCGTTTTCCACTGCATGAAGGAATGAATTTGGAGAGGCGATTCGCACGCTTAATAATCGAATTGCGTTACAGCAATGATTCACCACCACCTTGTCGTTACAGCAATGATTCACCACCGCATCCCCTGGAAACGAAACACAATCAGGAAGTCTTTGTTTGAGAAAATTACTAAAAAAATTCTAAATTTATTGCGATCATGTCGATTCAATCATAAACTTTTTTTTTTTTATCAATTAAATCATCAACATTTTCTAATTGTATTAGTTAAATCCATCCAACCAAAATTAGTCAACTTGCACTAACATGACTACCAACCAACACCAACGATAACTCTTTAATAAGATTTTATTTTTTCAAATTATTTTATTAATCTTTGATCTTTTATCCTTTGTTTTTTCTCTCTCTCTTTTTTTTCCCTCCTCCCTTTTGCTCCAGCGACCAGCGATCATCCAAAGGTTTTTTTCTTTCTCTTTTTTTTTCCTCCTCCCTTGGGCTCCAACGACCGGCGATCGTCCAGAGGGGAGGGCTAGGCGACCGAGTGAGCTTGCCCTCACCCAGCGACCAGCCAACCCTCCCCTCTAACCGATCGCCAGAGCCAAAGGAAGGAGGAGGGAGGAGGGGTAAAAAGGATAAAAAATTAAAAAAATATTATTAAAAAAATATCGCTGGTAACCACATTAGCATTAGCCGCCAATTTTGACCCAATTTTGACCAAATAACTAAACTAGCATAATTATAAAAAATTTATAACTCGATTGGCCAAAACTAAAAATATAAAAATTAGAATCAAATTAGCACAAATGCAATAAGTTTAGGATTTTTTTGATAATTTTCCTTCTTCATTTTTCTATAGCTTGCACGCATTTTCTTTCGCAGCCATCGTCGTCCTCGCTCCGATTTCACTACTCATCTTGTCATGCGCGGGCGATTCGGCAACAGTAAATATATAGAATAAATAGGTTTAAGCGCTCCTCAACACACTCTAGTATCGGCGCAGTCTAATTAGTTTACCAGTTGCTGACGCTGTCCGCTGAAACTGACGGTTGAGATGTATGGGTACAGAAAAACCCAACCTTAGGACCAAAGCCCGGAACAACACCTTGGTTGTTCAAAATCATGTAGTGTCTCTCCGGGATGAGAAGCCAATAACCCACCCATGCCTATACTCTTGAATTGTGAGAAGCCTTTTGCTATAGTTCAATCCATCCTTTCCGGTTCTCGTTTTTTCCCTTTCGAACCGAGATTGCGCATATCAGTAATCGCTTGAGAAATATCCGGGAAGTTTCCTGGGACGTGTCTCTTTCAGTCCTTGCAAGCAACCCAGAAGCAAGACTTTGCCTTCTGAATATACGTTCCCAACACAAACTCAATCTGATGAAGCAAATGCACAGCTGGCTCTGCTGAGTAAACTCAGGAATTTGACGATTCGTCGTCGTCGCTTGAGCTCAACCACTGCTCATTACTGCTGCTATCCAAGCTATGAACATCCTCAATGCCATCAAGTGATTTGCCGTTTGGATTTTCATCCCATTCCATAGGGAACTGTACATCCTCCAGAGGCTTATAGTCCTGCCCTCTCCACACAACAATCTGTTCCTTCTCAAATGTCACAAGGATGCAAGGAACTAGGTCCTGCATGAAAAAAAAAAAAAAAGTTGAACATTATTGCCAACGTATTATACTGTCCTCGTGCATGTCATTGCCATCATCTGTGTGTCCTGACAATAGCAGCAATAAAGAAGACGAGATTGTGGAAACTTCTCAAAATTGGTACTGAGGAGACTTCCGCATGTCAAATAGGAACATGTCCTATTAAATAATACCCTTCTTTTTTCATAGCTGAATATGTTTTAGCAACATTAGTCCATTTTCCCACAACGCAGACACTAAACAGTATCTGAAGGAAAGAAATGTCAAACAAGTATTCGATACACGTTCCATCTGATGAAGCATAAGTGCTATAAGCCAAACTAAAGAAAGAAACACAAGTGCTATACTGCAACAATCTGAAACTACAGCAGAGAAGGGCAGCATTCATATCCTATTGCTTGCTAAATGCAGTAAAATAGCCAGTAGCATAATCATTTAGCATAAGCTTTGGCATATTTCTATACAAATAACATATATTAAACAGATACGAATATAGAGACTTAGATTAAACGCCATAAAAATGTAAGCAACTGGACTGGAACTGGAACTGATAAGGGAGACAGAAGGGATAACAAAATCTTACCCTAAGTTTGCAGCCTATTTTCTTATAATCACTTTTCTCAAGTCCCCGGCAGTCTATCCGAATGAGCTCATTGGTGAGAAATGCGTCCCTGACCATTGGTACCAGACTGCCATAGTACCCATTTTTGGCTGCATTTGCAAAATGACTCAGAAACAGCATTTACAATGGTCAAACAAACCAAGAAAATATGAGAATAAAAATGTACCAAGCTTTGTTAGCGCAGGCACAGCTAGTCCTTTTTTCCTCATTTCCTTGGTTTCTTCAATGCTCAGGCCCTCAATCGTGGTTTTGATCAACCTGGGATATATAGGTTCATGGGGTTTCCACAACATTAATGGTACTGCAGGCCTTCTCTTGGAACTATAGTTTCTACCTCTGTACAAAACAAGCTGACCACCGTGTCTATGAATTATCTTTCCAAAGGTTTTATCCTGAAACATGCACATTCAATTTGCATTAGAACTTTTGGCAAAGAAAACAAAAAACTCACGTTAGAAGATCCTATACTTAACAAGGGTATATTATCATCTACACATAAAATCATAAACATTGAAGCAATGAACATCTACACACCACTTCTTACGTAACAAATGGTTCATGCCGAATTTCACAATAAACATTGGTAAAGAAGTTCATCCACAAAGAACAAGAAATCACCCAGATGATCCAAAGTAAACAGAAAGAAAACAGTGCACAACAAATCACCAAAAAAAAAAAAAAAAAAATCGCTGTCTAGAAAGAAAGATCCAATTTGACCAAAAAAAATAGAGTGAAACACAAAATACCTCCAGCTGGAAGCAAACATTTTTCATGTCAACAGTCGGGACACCCATACATTTAATCCTGACTGCCTCAGCACGCCTCCAGTGATTATGGATATCATTCAACATGTTGTGAGTTAAGCCATCTCTCCCTACATAAGGATACAAGAACGCCAATATTATGAAAGCAGCGATATGCATTGCAAAGTTTTTCGGTTAAAGTGCAATGAAGTAAGGTAGTTGTAACATCCAAAAAGAAAAATAAAAAGCATTTATTCTGACTGGCTTGACTTGAATAGCGACTACGGCCCAACATACAGGATATAAAATAAAGAAACATGCTTAAAAATCATGTTTTGTCCAAGTATATGACAATAGGAATTTATTGGGAGCGTACAGCAAAAGCCCAAAGTTCACATCGGGAGAGATTGCCAAGAGAGAACCCAAAATTCAAGCCTATCAATCTATCCAATTTAACCCATCTTCACTCAGTATATGCCTATTCAGGAACACTCGATGACATCGAGTGTAAGCACATTGCTGAACATGAAATGCTGAAGATCTCTCAAGATGCCATGACAAATGAAGGGGAAGAAAGTGAATTCTCTCTACCGTCAGCTGGAAAGTGCGACAGGAGCTGCTGCTGTTTTATCAGGTGAGTCAAACTTTGACTTGACTTGTTATGGCATATGTGGTTGGGACACATGAGTGAGGCGGGTATGTTGATGCTGAGAGAGAGGGAGTTGTTAAGGGTCAAAGACAAGAAAGCTGGACACGTGTGCACCTATATCTTTAGGAAGCAACGTCAAATTAAGTTGTGTACAGCTATTAATTCAACCAAACAACCTGTTAAATATATTCATTCTGATGTCTTGAGCGTATCTTCAGTTCCTTTGAAAGGAGATGCCTAATATATACTAACATTCATCAACGATTATTATGTGAAGGTATTCAGCTTCTGCTATGCACTTTCAACAAAATCTACACCTATCATGCACTATTCTTTTATAAGAGAATACTTCAAGGTCTCTTTTCCTCCCAAGTACAAGAGAGGTTTACCCCCTAATTAACCTTGAGGAAAGAGCCCATATAAAAAATGTATAGAACCGTGTCAACTTTGCATACATGTTGAATCGTTCATTTAGATGCATTTTTGACAAGTTTTCGTATTACTATTAGACTAGTATTGTATTTAGGGCTGCTTTTGTATTGCATCCAGCACTATGTACACCATACTTCTAAATAGTGGATTAAGAGCTATATCTCCACACCAAGATTTCATAATCTGCCACCGAACTTATTACAATTGCAAGAGGTTGGATCAAATCGTTCTATTTGCTGTCATGTTCATGAATGGTTCAGAATATTACAAAGACTTGAATCTTTAAACTGTTATATTCATGAATGGTTCAGAATACTACAAAGACTTGAATCTTTAAACTGTTATAATCATGAATGGTTGGATCTTTGACAGTTCCTGATTTCACTAAAAGGATATTTATGTTTACCAGCTCTATAACCCCTGCCCTTTTGAATGTTCTTTCAATCATTAAATCTTTCAGGTCCCATGCAATGAAGATGTACATGGGAAATATTTCATGAAGTATCCTTCTTATCTGCATGAGTCTGCCTCCTTCAAAAATGGTTTTTCCATCAATCAACTCTCATTCAAATTTCAGTATCACACTTCCCCGAAGGGTAAGCCAGATGGGTAGTTCCCAATCTTCCAGGAAAAAATCCAAACCAGCACGTTCAAATTCCCTATTTCCTCATTAAGAAATAAGCTAACTATATTCCAACAAAATTCAGCTCCAACAGAGGAAAAAGATTTAATTTATCCACATATTCTTTGCATTGAGTCCAAGTGCAACATTGAGTATCAAATTCATATCCCATGTAAGTCTAAATTCCTTCATCGGATAAAACAGAAATTCATCAGTGAGAGAAAGAGAGTACAAGATGCAAGCAGGGAGTACACAAATTAAGCAATGCTAATTAAATTCCAGGGTGCAGTACGACTGAGGGTGAACAAAAGAACGATACTGACACAATCCTCGTATATCACAAGCAATTCAACAATCAATTAAGCACATCAACAAACAATCCAAACCACATACGCAGATTCGAAAAAGGAACAAAGAAAACTTCCGTTTCCGTTACCTATATTAATATGCCTTTTGGTCCTGTGCCTCTGACACCTCTCCACCAGAATCTTCCTCTCGGCCCCGGTGAGCGGCTCCCCCTGGATACTCTCCCTCATCGCCTTCCTCTTCTCCTCCAGCTTCGGGTCCTCGGCTCCCCCCTCCACCGACCTCGCCCTCCGGTCCGCCGCCGGGGCGCAGACCCCGGTCCACTCCCGGTTGACCCGGCCCGGCCCGAACGGGGAGTACTTGGGCTCCCTCAGCCCGATCGGCCGCACGTTGGGGCTGCTCTCGGTGTAGCTGAACCTGAAATCGAACGGCAGGTCCGACTTCACGGCTTTGATCTTGGTCCGGTCGAGCGACGAGGGGGACGGTACGGCGGTTTGGTTTTCTTCTTCGACGGAGGCCTGGGGCCGGGGCTTGGGCTCTGGGGATGGAGCGACGGCGGCGGCTCGAAGGAGTAGAGAGAGCGGAGCCTCGAGGAGGAGGCGGCGGCGGAGTCGGCGGCGGCGGCGGCGGCGGCGGCGGAGGAGAGGAGGCGGCGCGTGGAGGAGAGGGAGAGGGGAGGTGGCTTTTGGCGGGAGAGCTTGGTGAGGATCATTTCTAGGGTTTTAGGGGTTTAACGGTTGAAGACGAAGAAGAAGCAGAAGAAATGGAGGCGATGGGTTGAATTTCACGGTCGATGTTGAGAATTTGAAAAGGAAATTGGGCCTATTTGGAAAAGAAATGAAGAGTCGAGTCCTCCTTTGCAAAAAAAAAAAAATTGAAGGGGGTGGCAGTGGGAGAAGCAATTATATTTCGTTGGACACAACATATATGGGCCAAAACTTAATAAGCAATAGGAGAAGATTCACGTTCAGTGATTTCTGATCAAAAAAGTCAAAAATAAATTTATTGATTAATTATTAATAAGTTTAGAATTAAATTGGCCAAATTAGAAAGTTTATAATTTTTTGTTTATAAAAAAATTAAATTTGAATTAGCACATATAATAAATTTAGGACATTTTTGGTAGTTTTCTCTTCTTTTTTTTATAATTCTCTCCTTTAGGATGATGGGATCGATAATCGAATTAAGAACGTTACATCACTCATTACTTCACCGGATTGGACTCAATTTTATATTTCAAGGTATTAAAGTAATTTTAGAAGGCAGAAACCAAAATTCGAAAGTTGGTTTTCTATATAGTAAAGATAGATAAATAGATTGAATCGGTGTTATTCATTTTACCACCTCCTGGGTTAACAAATCCAACTTATTTTTGCAATATCTTGACTTGTAATTACTAAATAAATTTTGGTTATTTATTCTCAAGTAATAGGTTGCAATATTCAACTAAATTAATTAAAAATCTTTACATGCATCACAAAGGATTTATTGCTAATTAAAAGCGAAAGGATATGAACTCTTGAATGATGCAAAGATAACTTCTCATATCATTTTCGGAAGAGTCTCTGAAACTTGCCGGACTCCGATGGAATTTTACTTCACAGAACAATATCACCTTTAGAAAAAGTGCCTTGCTCCTTCTCATAACCACCAATTTGGAAACACGTACATCATTTTCTCACAAGTACATGCCTCATATTTCTATCCGTTATTGTAAGTAATGGATTACAATAAATTAGATCGGATTTTGTAGAATTTTCTTCTACAGTACCTCAACGTGACATGAGGTTGTAAGAGATCCAAGAACCAATTATCTTTTTGTAGGGGCCCATAATTATTTATTTTGGCTTTTTCACCCCATACTATAGGGTAGATCTCGAAAGACACGAACGAAACATTTCTCTCTAAGTCGTACATGTCGACATTTTTTTTCTTACAAGTGTACATGTCACATGGTTCTCTCCACTTGTGTTGTGACTATGCTGTGTGCATGTTTGAATAGAGGAGAAGACTGTTGTTTTTGAATGGAGGGTTGCATTTTGTATTTTTTTGTGTTGTTTATGGTGCCATTCTTTGCTTTCACTTCACTTTGTATGATGAAATTAGAGGAACTTCTGTAGGTCCAGAGAACGCTCGTTTGCTTGGAATGGACTCAAGGGATGCACATGGTCCATGTCTAAGAGGCCATGAATCATTCTTTGTCTCTAACGTGCATGCTCTTTCATTCATCATATGTCCATTCTCATCCATGGCCCTACAAAGATAAGCTCATCATTTCGCGGGCGTAGCTGAAACTATGAATCCAAATCAAGTAAATATAGCGCATTTGGTCAATCAAATTGGATAATCTGATGGACCTGCCCAATTTAATGAACTTTTGGGCAAGCCGAGTTCATACGAATCAAACTGTTCTTGATGCAGTTCCTTGCGAATATATACTTCATTTCAAAAGAAACATCGCAACTCTTTTCGAACCGTTTCTGCATATGCCTAAAAACTCAAGATCCGGAAGGTCAAAGCACCCCACGCCAATTTGAAGCACCTCGCAATAGCTTTCTAAAAGCTGTCCCACCCAATTTTAAGGCGGAGACGTAAAAGCGCATCATTGCGCGGCCACGAGAACATATCGGAAGATGGAATCCCCAGCAAACTCTCTTTTGAAAAGATGGCCAGGAAAGATGTTTCCATATTTAGAACGAGTACTCGATTGCTAGAAAGTCCCATGTCTCAGCCCTTTCCAGCAATTTCTCTAAAATGCCCACCCGGCCCTTCCCACGCCCACGCATTGGCGCAATCATTGTCCATCATTGTTAGGATACCAGGGCTGTCCAAGCCTAAATAATCTTTCCCTTTTGCTAGCCCTAATATTTACTATTTAGAATTTACCAAGGTAATTGAAATTCGAGTACGATGCGTAATTTTCATGTCTTACGTCACATTCGGCAACATAAGAGTCATTCTAAACATAGTTTCACTCGGACATAATTGAGTTCAAAACTGATAGTGATAGGACATTTCATGGAGGCATCAATCATGCAATATCCTTCAAAAAGCAAG
The DNA here is from genome assembly GCA_014182365.1 of Eucalyptus tenuipes. NCBI lineage: Eukaryota > Viridiplantae > Streptophyta > Magnoliopsida > Myrtales > Myrtaceae > Eucalyptus > Eucalyptus tenuipes. Next base: position 5,408,780 of record CM024541.1, on the reverse strand, counting down.
AAAATGATGAAGATCGCCCGTTGGGTAAACATGCGTAGAATCTATAGGTCTCCCTTGGTGAATGAGGCAATTCAAAGTGAGAAGGAATCAAATAAGTGAATGACGGTACTCCACTTACATTCTTTCTACTATACTCAGAATCAACAAACTGTCACATTAAATCCCATGTCGTAATGACAAAATGAGATATAATATACACATGAATATACTTCATGATAAGTCAAACCCCACTTCCACCCATCAACCCCTCCAGAGTGTTCCCAAAAGTTCTGACCAATGGAAGCAAATCACCCCCCAAAAAAAACTGGAAAAAGTAGAGAAAAAGTAAAGAAAGACCTTTTTGGCCAAGGGAAAGTTGACACCTTTCGAAAATGCTCTCGCTACGAATCATGAGTACCCCACGCCTCCCACTCACGGTCCCTCCAGAAGGACCTCCCTCCACTTTCCATTCATGGCGTATATGAGTGTTCGTGAAGTATCACCACTGTGACCTTACAAAAGGGCATGCGCAGATCCATGAAGTGAGAAGTGGGCAAGATCCCATTCCTTCGATAGGCGTTGTGTTTTGGTGGTAATTGGAGCATGACCACCTCTTTGTGCCCGTCACATACACTCTCCTTTCCTCCCCTACCCACTTCCTTTTTGGGCCTATATAAGTGGGCATTGCTGTCTCACTTGTCTCCCGCATACAGTCAATACCCATCAAGCTTTGAGGCAAGTTTGACATTGATCCTCCCCTTTTTGTTCCCTCTCTCTCTCTCTCTCTCTCTCTCTCTCTCTGTGTTTAAGGTCTTGATTAGGATGTGATTAGGAATAGTGTTTTTGTTCATCATTGGTTATGACATGCTTTATTCAAGGCTTCATCATGTCCCTGACATGTTTTAGACACTTAAACCAGCTGCCTCATTACTTCATGATGGTGTTTTGCTTCACTTTTTTAACTCAATGCACTTTCCCTGTACAACACCAAAATATCAACTGCTTCTGCTGTTTGGTTTCATGAGATTAGGGTGAACAGAATCTAAACCCTTCACAGTGCCGAATAAGGCTCAAACTGCACAACAGCATAGCACCTAAAAAAAACTGATGCTCACTATCCACTAATCTAAAATCTCATCGAACTCGGGCTAGAATGTATGTACCTAGCTAAGTTTTCAAGCGGGTTGCCGTGATCGACGTCGATGAACGAGCTTATATGCTTCTGATGTCTGTATTCGGAATGATCAGCCGAATTTTAAATTCCCTGCACGCATTTTGCACATTCAGAGCGATCAGCTTTGATCAATTGATGTGTCTGCTTGGATTGATTTTCTTTTGTTCTGCGCTCTCCCACAGCCGCAATGACCTCTTGGACATTGCTCCCATTCCTGGCCTTCTTGATCACTACCGCAAATGCTGCAGTGGACACAAAGACTTACATCGTTCACATGGATAACACCAGAATGGCCCAACCGAGTAACATTGATCAAGGGGGCTCAAAACATTGGTATGAATCAATCCTGGAGTCCATCGCCAAATCTTCTTCATCATCCTCTCGGCTTCTTTACGTCTATGACACTGCCATCTCCGGGTTCGCTGCGAAGCTTTCGTCCGAGCAGCTTCGCTCGTTGACCAAAGTTGATGGCTTCCTCTCTGCCACGGAAGATGAATTGCTTACTCTCCACACCACGCACTCGCCCCAATTTCTCGGCCTGCAAAATGGCAGGGGATTATGGGAAGCAGCAAAGCTCAACTCCGACGTGATAGTCGGTGTTCTCGATACCGGAATCTGGCCGGAGCATGTCAGTTTCAGAGACAAGGGCATGCCCGCAGTGCCATCTCGGTGGAAAGGTGCATGCGAAGGCGGCACGAACTTTTCATCTTCGAACTGCAACAGAAAGCTCATCGGCGCGAGGGCCTTCTTCAAGGGCTATGAATCTGTTGTCGGGAAAATCAATGAGACGACAGAGTACCGATCTCCACGTGACAGGCAGGGTCACGGGTCTCACACGGCCTCCACGGCTGCTGGCAATTGTGTGAAAGGGGCAAGCTTGTTCGGCTTGGCCATGGGATCTGCCACTGGCATGAAGAACACGGCAAGGATCGCCGTCTACAAAGTTTGCTGGAGGCTGGGCTGTGCCAACTCCGACATACTAGCCGCGATGGACCGCGCCACATTGGATGGTGTCGACGTGCTGTCACTTTCTTTAGGTGGCCTTGCAAGGCCTTTTTATACGGATAACATTGCGATAGCCTCGTTCAGTGCGGTCCAAAGAGGCGTTTTTGTGGCGTGCTCGGCTGGGAATTCAGGGCCAAGCCCTTCGACCGTGAGCAATGCCGCCCCGTGGATCATGACGGTCGCTGCCAGCTACATTGACAGGAGCTTCCCGACTAAGGTCAAGCTCGGGGATGGCCAGACTTTCGAAGGATCATCCCTATATTCAGGAAAGCCCACTGAGCAGCTCCCACTCGTGTACCGAGTGACCGCCGGCGGCAAAGGAGCCGAGTATTGCACGGCAGGCACGCTGGACCCAAAGCTTGTCAACGGCAAAATCGTCATCTGTGACCGGGGGCTGAATGGCCGGACCGACAAGGGACAGCAAGTGAAGCTAGCGGGCGGAGCCGCAATGATCATGCTCAACACTGAAAACCAAGGCGAAGAAACTCTGGCTGACGCCCACATTTTGCCGGCCGCCTCTGTAGGAGCCTCAGCAGCCAAAGCTATCAAACAGTACCTCAATTCATCAGACAACCCGACCGCTTCGATCTCTTTCCGAGGCACGGTGTTCGGTTATCGAGCACCGGTCATGGCCGCATTCTCTTCCAGGGGCCCAAGCCTGGTGGATCCTGAAGTCATCAAGCCCGATGTCACCGCCCCAGGCGTTAATATACTGGCCGCATGGACCCCAGTTGCCGCCCCTTCACTCCTGAAGAGCGACAACCGGAGCGTGCTATTCAACATAATTTCGGGCACTTCGATGTCGTGCCCTCACGTCAGTGGCCTCGCCGCACTCCTAAAATCGGTACACAAGGACTGGTCACCGGCTGCTATAAAGTCGGCCCTCATGACCACATCCTATACCGACGACAACAGGAGGGCACCCATTTCTGATATCAGCTCCAGCTTCAAAGCGGCGACGCCATTCACATTTGGGTCGGGCCACGTCGATCCAGAGCGGGCCTCGAATCCTGGATTGATCTACAACATATCGAGCGTGGACTACCTGAAACATCTGTGCAGCCTCAAGTACAACTCCTCGCAAATAGCTCTCTTTGCGAAGACGAGCTACACCTGTCCTAGGAACGCACATCCTGGCGACCTGAACTACCCATCCTTTGCGGTGCTGTTCAAGTACGGCGCCAGGAACGCGAGCGTCACGCACAAGAGGACGGCGACGAATGTCGGCTGTCCAGTGAGCAGGTACCAGGTGCTGGTGGATGAACCCGACGGAGTGTCGGTGATCGTCAAGCCTAGGAATCTGGTTTTCGGGAAGCTAGGAGAGAAGCAGAGCTACAGGGTGACTTTCGTAGCTCTAGGAGGAAGTTCTGTTTCCTCCAATTCGTCGTTCGGGTCGATCACTTGGTTCTCCGGGAGGTACATCGTCAGGAGTCCCGTTGCTGTGACCTGGAACTAGGACTGGGAATGATCTGTGAAAAAGTGGATCGGAAGATCAGACGATGAACTCGCACCTCAATGCGAATTCTTCTTCTCTTCTTCCTCCTTCGTCTTTCCACTTAAAAACACTGCAATTTGTCTCAACCATTCCATTCTAAGAAAACGGATAACTTTTCCATGCCCGAAGATTTCTGAAAGGGTTGGCAAGAAAAGTTTTTGATGACCTGATTTTTCGATAAGTGTAATCAATAAACTTTAATCCAGTATGTATTATGGTCTCTAGACTTTTAATTTGTTCGATATGGTTCATAGACTTTTGAGACATGTTCAAGCTTAGTCCCTAAACTATATGAAAATATTTAATATTATCCTACTATATATTGTCCTCCCATTTACTCAAGTTTATGGATAAAATTGAACATTTTCATGTAGATCATGGACTAAATTAAATATATACCAAATGTTAAATTGAAAGTTCATGAACCACATTGCACGTTAGATTACAGTTCAAAAACTAAACTGAACAAATTAAAAGTTCACGAATTAAATAACACATTATGCTAAAATTGTAGATATTATTTATGTCATTTTCTCATTATTTATCGATCCACGTTGATTTTTTACACCTTCCCGGTTAAAAAGGACATGAAAAGGACTTGGTGTTTTCCGGAAACGTCACAGGCCTATATGAATCTGAAGCAAACTAGGAAAATGGAAACTTAGTCCAGTCAAGGCCCACGAGGAAACGTGTTCGAAGCGGCAAAGGGCCATTGAGAAGTAATGATGAGGAAATTGTAGGGCAAGGGTGAAAAAGTCAAACTTATGACACGAGAGGCTGCGTTTCCACTTGGGAGTTGGGTTGAAAAACCATAACCTTCAAGTTGCTAGAAAAAAAGAATTGGGTAGGAAAAATGGAACATTGACTGTAATTTTCGTTTCGATAGCGATAAAGTCAATGAATTTGCCCCGGTCCCGTAATGGCACTGGACTGCAATGGAATGCGAAATCCTAAGGCCGATGAATCGGTTTCTAGACCTCCAGCGCACCACTCAACTCGCCTACTTCAAACTTACGAGTCGCACGTCACTAACCTTTTTTGCCTAATTTGGCACCCTTTCTAATAAATTTAAGAATAATAATTATGCTAGTCACCTCTTTTTGCATTCCAAACGTCCTGATAACTCTTTTAAGCTAAGGTACTATAATTTTATGGTATACACGACGCAACACACATTCTACTATATTGCTGCAATCGTGTATGTAATAGACATGCTAAAATTTAAAACAGATAAAATAAAAGCAAAATATCAAGAAAAATTCTTTCATATAATATTAGGAACTCTTGCACATAATTAGCAACCTTAAGAAATAAAAAATTTTAGTCAAGCAAATCACTTGGAAGCGGCGAAATTGCTTGCATGTTCTTCTGATCCCATTAGTTGCAATATGCTGCTCTAAAATTGCCTATAGTAAATCCTTATCCTGACCCCAAAAAAAAAAAGAGAAGAAATCCTCAATAAATAAATAAAAATTCAGGCCGTGTTCTTCGGATTTCCGTATTCTAGAAAGGCTGTTGACCTTTTCTCCTCCCCGGAACGCCGCCTGACCTTTGCGTCTTCCTTGGATTTCTGGGACCTCCTGATATCCAATAGGAGTTTTCCACGTGTCGGACAAAAACCTTGATTTTCGGGGTATACTCCGGTTTCTTAAGCAGGTCTCGCTCGCGAAGACGTTATCTGAAATTACCTCTTTGCCCCTGGTAGCTCGTCCGTCTTAATCCTGAATTTTAAATCACCGCGTGGTGTCCAGGCGCACCGCATAATTTTCCCCCAATTGAATTGCGTGATTTGATGGAAGCAGCCAATTTGGCGGCAATTTTCCGAACGAAGGAAAAAGAAAAAAAAAAAAAAAACCTTTTTGATATTTCAAGGATATGTAAGGATATTTTATTTGTTATGCGACAATTTATCAAAATTTTCCCCTTCGTCTTCTTTTTTTTTTTTTTTTTTTTTTTTTCTGGGGAGAAGCGTTGATAATATTTCTGAAATTTGAGTTGACAAAATTAAAAAAAAAATTAATAATTATCCATATTGTCTAATATTTCTGTTGAATATTCCTAATTGGAGTTTATTATTATGACGTGTTTAAGAACGTTTACATTCCGAAAATAATTTTTGAACGGAAATAGTTTTTTTTCTTGTTTATGTTCTCGGAATAATTTATGAGTATAAAAACGCACTTTGAATCGTAAAAAAACGTGCTTGGTAATTGCAAAAAAATTTTACTCTAGGAATAAAAATGCATTTTGCAAACTTGTATAATTTTGTTGTTTCTTTTAATTTTTCAATATTTTTATTATATTTTTCCTTTTTTTTTCTTTCTTTTTTTTTTTTTTTTTTTTCCTTATTTTGGCCGGCGGGCAAGGCTTGACCTCGCGTCGCCTAGGCAAGGTCGAGCCTCACCGGCCGACGGCAATGCTCCAAATGGGTCGCCGGCCAAAAGGAAGAAGAAAAAAAGAGAAAAAAAATTGTTTTCTAATTATTCTCATGAACAATAAGCAATTTTTTTCTATTTCATGTTTCCGTTCCCAAATCTATTTCTAGGAATAAAAGTTTTATCAAACACGTTTACATTTTTTTTTTCGAAATAAAAGAACATAAATTTTTATTTTGAAGAACATAAACAATTTTAAACAAACGAGGCATTATCATCTTCCAGACATTTCCCCTTTTCGCTCCCCGGCATCCTACCAAAGAAATCCGCTCGCTTTCGGACCAACTTTCTAAAATCCATCCCGATCCTCTCCCCTCCCATCATCTTTTTACTTTTTCCTTTTGCCCTTTCTCCTTTCCCCTTTGGTCTTTTCTCTTTTGCTCTCCTTTTTATCTGTCCAGCTCGGCGTCCACGTGGCAGGGGCAGCCGGCCGTAATTTAACATCCCCGCTGCTTTGACCAGACAACCGAAGTTCAGAGGACAAAGAAACGACTATGAGAGGTTGTGTTTCCACTTGGGAGTTGGGTTTGAAAGAACCGTATCCTTCAAAGTTACTAGAAAAATAAATAGGACCATTGAGCGTGATTTTTGTTTCGATAGCGATAAAAGTCAATGAACTTGTCGCGGCCGCGTTGTGGCACGAGACCGCTATTGGGGCAAGAACTACATGCAATCGAAGAGCTCCAAAGGTCGATGAATCGATTTTTGTACCTCCGACGCACTGGTGGGGTTAAGGATGACAAGACATGCCTACGTTGGACTTATAGGTCATGGGTCACTAACGTTTCTTGCCTAATTCGGCTCCCCTTATAATAATTTTAAGAATAATAGTGATGTCGGCGGCCTCTTTTCGCCTTTTAAACATCCTGGTAACTCTTTTAAGATAAGGTACTATAATTTCACCGTATACACAGCGCAACACGCGTGCTACTATATTGCCGTCCTGCAATATCATGCACACAATAGACATGCTAAAATTAAAATATATAAAGCATAAAATATCAAGAAAAAGTATTTCCTATTATATTAGTAACTCTTACACATGATTAGTGACCTTAACAAATAAAAGAATTTAGTCGAGCAAATCACCTGGAAAAGGTGCAATTGCTTGCACGTCGTTCTCATCCCATCTGATCCAACGGTCCACGCTGCAATATCGTATTCAAAAATTGCCCATAATAATGTAATTAATTAAGGAATCCTTAATAACAATATAAACTTTAGACTAAGTTCTAGAGATCTCCGTATTCTAGAAACGCTTTTGACCTTTTCTCCCCCCCGGAATAAGCTTGACCTTTGCGTCTTACTTGGATTTTTGGGAACACCTTCCAGCCAATAGAAGTTGCCCACGTGTCGGAAAAACCTCGATTTGCGGGAGATACTCGGGTTTTTTTAAGCAGATCCCGTGCGGGATCGAAACCATCGTTATCTGGGGCCGGCGTTACATGAAATTACCTCTTTGCCCCTGGTCGGTCTCCTGTCTGAATTCTGAAATTTAAATGGCAACGTGGTGTCCAAGTGCACCTCATAATTTTCCCCCGATTGAATTGCGTAATTGGTGAAAGCAGCCAATTTGGCGGCAATTTTCTGAAGAAAGATAAAAAAGATAAAAGATAAAAAGCCTTTACGACATTTCAAGGATATGTAAGAATAATTTATTTGTTATACAACAATTTATCAAAATTTTTCCTTTAATCCTATTTTTTACAAAAAAACTTAAGAATATGTCTTGAATTTGAGCTCGTAAAAGGAAAAAGTATAAAAAAAGTTCATAATATGTAGTATTTGTATCTATTCAGTTATGAAACTTTCAATTGTGCCGATTTAATCCTAAACATTGTGATAGTTTATCAATATAGTCCATCTGGCTAATATTGGCTACACAAAAAAAGAGAGGAGAAGAGAAGAAAAATAATAATAAAATTATCAAAATTGTAAAAAAAAAAAGGTTTTGTACAAATTTTCTACATCCATGTTAGTCATGCCACATTAAAAGGCCACTGTCAATGTCAATATTTTTTTTTTCAAAATTGGTCGGATGGTATATTAAGAAATCATCAAAATATTTAAAATTTAATTGACCTAATCAAAAAAGTTTAAGATTGAATTGTCACAAATGCAATATATCTAAGACTTTTTCAGTACTTTTTTTGTCAACAAAGTAAACTTGATTTAAGCAAGTTCCCAAAATTTAGGAGATTTCATAATTTAAGTAGTTTCCTAGTTTGAATAGGTTTTCTAAATAGATTTTTTGTACTTATTTTGGGTACAATATAAGAGATGCAATTATACTCGGTGATAGAGACATAAGAGCAAACAAGAAAAGTATTTGGATTTTCTTGGTAGGAATTTTCTAAGTTCTTTATGAGAGATTGTGAGATAGCGCCACTTGAAAGTGACTTTAAGTTTTATATTCTCCCAATTCATAGTGGATTTCCTAGCTAGTGACTTTATCGTTCCACCTATATGATAATTTATTCCTCGCGTTTAACTTGAATTGCAAGATACGTTAGCTTTCGTATTATTTTTTTCACACCCAAAAATTTCGTAGATTAATCAATTAACCGATTTGCAACCAATGAAATAGTCCAATCTCGTGGAGCCTATTGATATCTCAACAGCCAACATTAAGTTGCGATTCAAAATTCATATGTATAATCAACAGAAAAGAAATCCATACATACCAATAGCGATATTATAACATTCACTTTCTTTGATAGCACACGTCTCTGGTTGATTATGATTGATATCATTATTATCTTATCACCTCAATAGGCATTTGATTATAAATAGACTCATGCACTATTTACCAATATGCCTAAACCTACACAGATCCCGCAGCTTATTTCTCTCCTACCCTATTCTTAACTTTGTATGGTAAAAGAAAAATCCCATCATTCCAAACATGTTGATTAATAATTAATTATCCGTAGCTGTCTAATGTTCCCGTTGAATATTCCTAATTGGTGGACCTGAGTAGGTCCTTAAACTGCTCATGGAGGTAAAGGCGGGAGAACTGCCTGGGTGAGTGACCCCGTACTTGCCTCCCTAGCTTCTTAGTTAGCTAGAGAAATATAGACTGGGAATTAGGGGGCTTATGGGTGGTGAAGGTAAACACCACGTATGAGCAATCAGGCTACTTTTGGGCTGCACACCAATCACGGGGCTCGCCTAGGGTGACGTGAGGTGGGTGAAACCTTAAATGGTAAAAGTTACTCAACCAACTGCTAACAAGGTACCTCCCGTTGAATATTCCTAATTGGAGCTTATGAGTATTATCTGACGAGACATTTGCCTTTTTGCACCCCGGCATCCAGCAAGAATCCGCTCGCCTTCGGACCAACTTTTCCGGAATCCATCCCCGATGTCCCCCTTCCCCTCTATATCTTCTCTTTACTTTTCTCCTTTTTTTTTTTGTTCCTTTGCCCAGCTCGGCGTCCACGTGGCGGGGGGCGCAGGGGCAGCCGGCGGTAATTTCACGTCCCCACCGATTTGACGAGGCAAAAAACGGAGTAGGAGGAGGAGAAGGAAGGAGAAGAAAAACGGCGCAATCTGAAAACGCCGGTGACAGGTGGCGTGGCGGTTTTCCCTCCCAGCTCGGCCCCCATCATTCGCGCTGCCCATCTCCGCCTGCAACTTTCTCTCTCTACACCACCCACCCCTCCTCCCGTCTTTCTCTCTCTAAAACCTCCCATCTCCGCCCGCAACTTTCTCTCTCTACACCGCCCACCGCCTCCCCCCTCCCCTCTTTCTCTCTCTAAAGCCTCCCATCCCCGCCTGCAACTTTCTCTCTCTACACCACCCACCCCTCTCCCTCCCTCCCCTCTTTCTCTCTCTAAAAACCTCCGTCTCCGCAGCTCCCGCGGCGGATCTCCCCCTCCCTCCGTCCCCCGATAGTCGCCGGACACCCCCGTCCTCTCTCGCGCGCGCGCGCGCGCTTCATCTTCCCGCCGCATCTGTCTCCGGCAGCGCGGGGCGCGATCGTCATCGGAAAAAGGGCGACTTCGAAGGTCGTCGGACGGGGTTTCGATCCTTCCTCCTCGCACCTCTCGTCCGTTTTCCGATTCCTGAATGCGCCGGAGAACCGAGGAAACCGCGCGCGTTTGATCCCTCGCAGGTCGAGCTCGCCCCGGCGTTTCGTCTCCTGAGGTTTCCCCGGGGAATCGGGGAAGAGAGCTCGGTTTCGGCGTCGTTCCGGTTCCGATTTTTATCTAATCGAGGAGCGGCTTCTGGTACCGGAGTATCTTGTTGATCGCGGTCTCCTGATTTTTGCAAGCGCGGCGTAGCGGCGTCGTCGTCGTCGTTGTTCGTGAATGGAGAATTACGGCTCGCCGTCGCATTATCCGTACCACAATCCCTACGCCTATCCTCCGCCGCCGCCGCCGCCGAATCACCCCTATCCGCCGCCGCACTCGTACGCTTACCATGCTCCGAACTACGGGTACCCTCCTCACTACCCGCCCCCACCGCCTCCCGCGTCTTATTCCGGGCCCTTGGACTACCACCAGCCGTCGACGGTGTCGCCGGCGTCCTCGCCCTCCCACTCCGGGCACTTGGATTACCACCACCACCACCACCACCACCACCACGGAGGGCCGCCGGGTCCCGCCGGCTCGTATCCTTATCAGTACCCGGCCCAGCCTCCTTCTCCTTCTCAGCAACCGTCCCTTCAGCACCACAGCAGCTTCCAGTATGGTGCGGGCTACTACGACTACCAGCAGCAGCCAGCGCCGGAAGCCCACTCCCATGTCCCTTCCCGCGCCCAGAGCTTCTCCGGCAGCTCTTACGGAGGCGAGGCTTCTCCGGCCGCCACGCATGATGCGTCCTCTAATTACCCTTCCCTGTATCCCCCGCTGGATGATCTCATGAGTTCTATGCGGATATCGGAAGGTCACTCGACCACCCCTGCTTCTCCTCCGGCTCCTGCGGTTCCAAACTTGGAGGGTCCTTCTCCGAATTCGAGTTTCAGTAGTCATGCGAATTTCTACGGATACCCGAATGACTCGTTCTCGAGTAGCTGGGAGGGAAGTTCAGGTCGCTATGATGGGTCTCCTCATCCTGCGTATGTCCACTCGAGCTCGTTTAATGGATCGCAGCATGATCAGAGTCTGCAAATAGTGCCCCTGCAACACCCCAAAGGATCTTTGAAGGTTCTCCTCTTACATGGTAATTTGGATATTTGGGTACATGAAGCAAGAAATCTTCCAAATATGGACATGTTCCACAAGACTCTGGGCGAGGTATTCAGTAAGTTGCCAGGAAATGTGCAAAATAAGATTGAAGGGCATATGAGTAGCAAGGTTACCAGCGATCCCTACGTTACGATATCCGTGTCCAATGCCGTCATTGGTAGGACTTACGTGCTGAGCAACTCAGAAAATCCTGTTTGGTGGCAACATTTTAATGTGCCTGTCGCTCACCATGCTGCAGAAGTCCACTTTGTTGTTAAGGACAGCGATGTGGTAGGATCACAAATTATAGGAGTCGTTGCGATTCCGGTAGAACATATATATTCAGGAGCAAAGATTGAGAATACTTATCCAATCTTGAACAGTAACGGCAAGCCTTGTAAGCCTGGAGCAGTTTTGAGTTTATCAATTCAGTACATTCCGATAGAAAGACTCAGCACTTACCATCATGGTGTGGGGGCCGGTCCTGATTATCAAGGGGTTCCTGGCACATATTTTCCCCTAAGAAAAGGTGGAACTGTTACTCTTTATCAGGATGCCCATGTTCCAGATGGTTCACTTCCCAACGTGAAGCTTGATGGCGGGATGTATTATGCCCATGGAAAGTGCTGGCAAGATATTTTTGATGCAATACGCCAGGCTCGAAAATTGATTTATATCACAGGCTGGTCTGTGTGGCACCAAGTTAGATTGGTGCGGGATGTTGCTTCAGGCTTAGATAGCACTTTGGGGGAACTTTTGAGGACCAAGTCTCAAGAAGGAGTGAGAGTGCTGCTTCTTGTGTGGGATGACCCTACTTCTAGGAACATCTTGGGCTTTAAAACAGTGAGTACCTTACCTCTTAACGCCTAAGTACTTATGATGTTTCCTTAGTAGGAAGTTTATAGTAATGTCTGCAGTCTGCTATTTGTCCTAATTCTAAAAATTGAATGGTGATTTACTAAATTTATGACTGCTTGCAATTTAGGAGTTGGCAGTTTTGACCAATTACCTAATAATTTTATGTTGCGTGATTTGACCCTTGATTATGGACTCTGCAATGATTGAATAAAAGATTGTGAATAATTTATGACAGCTTTGCAAAGTTATATTGCGTGATTTGACTCTTAATTTAATGGGAGGAAGCAACTTTTGTTGCAAACATCACTGCAAGTTTCTGATTTGCCAGTGTTGGAATGTTCATGCAAAGATGCCTGGCTTCCCCTGAGAGGAAGATACCATTTTCTTTTTTTCTGTCTATTAAGCTTCAACAAACCTTCAGTTAACCTAGGATTAGTTGAATGATTATTTGTTAGTTGCGGAGGAGAAGATTATGAATAATTGGCTTTCATTCTCAAACTTCTTTCCCCTAAAATCCTACGAAAGATTACGACAAAACAATAGATGATTTTAGCTGATCGTCCCAAAATCCTGTGTACAAGTTTTTTGTTTTTTTGTTTAATAGGGAAGGAACAAATTTAGTGAAGGCTTATAGAAGGGCTTCATAGTTTTCCAGTTTCTCGTAGGGCTACATGACTCCATTCACTTGTAAGACCTTAGGGAATTTTTAGTTTTTCTTATTATTAACAGCGTTATTGGCAACTCCATGTTTCTATTTACTGGAATCCAACATTGGTGATTTTTATACCTTTAATCTTGAATTGTTTCTCACAATTATTTATATCTGCGACAATTTCCTGAATTGTGACATTTTTATACATTTAATTTTTATACTCTCTGATCATTATCCATTTCATCTGTTATTTGTAAATTGTGACATTTGCTCTCTCAAAGTAATGTCTTTCTTCAATTGGTACAGGATGGGGTTATGGCCACCCATGATGAGGAGACTCGCCGGTTTTTCAAGCATTCGTCTGTGCAGGTGCTGCTTTGTCCTAGAGTTGCTGGAAAAAGGAATAGTTGGCTCAAGCAAAGGGTTAGTTGCAATCATAGTTCCATTATTATTTTTCTCTGTTATTTTCTTCCTCGTTGTATCTTAACTATATGACCTGTCCATTATTTAGTCCTTCTGATTTGTTCTCGGCAGCACGATCGGCTTTGAACAGATGATTTAATTTAGAAAGTCAAAGCTTAATTCTGCCTTTTTGGCTGTCAATGATGTCCTTTCTTTTGGCAGTATAAAACTATTGGATATTTGTATAAAGAGAACATTGGACTTTTGGATTTTTGTGATCTCTTTTGTGCTTGAAATGTGTATATGAGATTTGAATTACATCTTCACATCGAGTTCTGTGTTTATCAGGAAGTGGGAGCAATATATACACACCATCAGAAAACTGTCATTGTGGATGCAGACGCCGGAAACTACAGAAGGAAAATTATAGCTTTCATGGGAGGGCTTGATCTATGTGATGGGCGATACGACACTCCTCAACACCCTCTGTTTCGAACATTGCAGACAGTGCATAAAGACGACTACCATAACCCTACTTTCTCTGTAATTTTCTAACTCTTTCATCTTCAGTGGACTTCAGAGTGGAAATAGCGAACAATATAACATGAAACAGAATAATCACGGACACCACATGAAAGAAGAGATTGAGTTAATTATTGGTTTCCTTCACTCGTTTGAACTTTTTGTGTCTATTCTACAATGACAATGATATTCAAGTATAAACTGATCTCATATGTTTCCTTTGATAAGTGATGTCATCTCATGTGTGAACAGTTGTTTGTGCTAACTAGATAATCTTAAGATCTTGCATGTCAGGTCTCCTGTTCATTCTCCACTATGCTGTCGATAATTTCTAATTCCTTATTAAAGGTCCTTGAAAGTTTCTTGTAGAACAGTCATCTCAATAAGATCAATTCGATCTACCCAGCTACCGAACCTGCTCTAGTTATTATTGTTCATGGAGGTTGAAGGAATATATCATCACCATCCAGAGTGCATATACTCTCTGGTCACCTGTTTCAATCATTAAAAAAAGAAAAAAAAAAGATAGAGCTTTTAGTTAGAGATATTGTAATAGAAATCGTGGTAGTGTTCCTGCCACATATGATGGTCTGTATTAAAGCATTGTGTGTACACCTATTAGTCCACTAAAAAGGGTTTGGCTGTGAGATAGATGCATGACAAAACAACTACTTAGGCCACTGAAATTTCGATGGCATTACCCAAATGACTGTGTGCAATTATAGGATTCACGAAGCATTCTTGCTGATAGTGTTTACGTTGGTTGAGATCAGATCTTCAACAACCTTTTTGGTTATCGTTTGATGTTTTAAACCTGAGTAGGGTGATACTGCTGGAGCCCCAAGAGAACCGTGGCATGACTTGCATAGCAAAATTGATGGTCCAGCTGCATATGATGTCTTAAGCAACTTTGAGGAGCGCTGGTACAGAGCTTCTAAACCCCATGGGATTAAAAAGCTGAAGTCATACGATGATGCTTTGCTCAGGATAGACAGAATTCCAGATATTGTTGGGATATCTGATGTTTCTTTTGCTAGGGAGGATGATCCTGAGTCATGGCATGTTCAGGTACTGAAATATTTACATATCCGAAAAACTATCAATGGAAATTTTATTGATCGGAATTATACAACTCAATGCAGATCTTTCGTTCGATTGATTCCAGCTCTGTTAAGGGCTTCCCAAAGGATCCAAAAGATGCCACCAAAATGGTGAGGGGAAATAAGTAACTTAGCCATTCTCTGTTTTGTCTGCATACAGATGCTAAAATCAGTCTCTTTCTTGAGAGTTTATTATTTACTTTGGTGAAGCAGAATCTGGTCTGTGGAAAGAATGTGCTGATTGACATGAGCATACATACGGCATATGTAAAAGCCATACGTTCTGCCCAACATTTCATCTACATTGAGAATCAATATTTCCTTGGATCTTCCTACAACTGGAGTCAGCACAAGAACTTAGGTATGAAGATTCTATCCTAAACTTGATTGTTTTTTTTCTTTGCTAGGATAGACTTGGTTGTTTGGTTCTTAGTAAAACCTCTGATTTTCTTCTACCCATTATGAATTCAAAGCACTCTAATACATATTTTGTAGGTGCTAACAATCTCATTCCAATGGAAATTGCTCTCAAAATCGCCAATAAAATTAGAGCACATGAGAGATTTGCTGCATATATAGTAGTCCCTATGTGGCCAGAGGGTGTCCCAACAGGTGCTCCCACACAAAGGATTCTGTTTTGGCAGGTACGTCAATATTGTATGAGTAGTCGAGACTTTTTTGTTCTCAACAGCTTTTGTCACCACTTGGCTATAAGCCAAAAAAGAAAAAAAAAAAAAAAAAGAAAAAGAAAAAGATCTCCTTGGTTTATCAAAAGAGAAAAAGAAAAAAAGAAAAGGATTGCAGAGCCAATGTAATTGATTGGAACTGGAACTTAAACAAATATTTTTGTAATGTGCATCGCCTAATGTGCTGATTCAACCAAATTTGTTAGGTTTTATGGTATCATTATTTGCTTTTGATCTTTGTAATCCATCAAGTTGCATTGTATTATTATCATATCTGATCAAATGCAAGGTTACAGCATAAAGCTAAAGCATCTTTGCTTGCTATGTTCTCTTGTGATCAACGTACCATGTGTTTTCCTGCTTTTGCAGCATAACACTATGCAAATGATGTATGAGACCATATACAAGGCCTTGGTGGAGGTTGGGCTTGAAGATGCATTTGCTCCGCAGGATTTTTTGAACTTCTTCTGTCTCGGGAATCGTGAGGCACCAGATTGGAATGATACTTTACAGACTGGAAGTCCCAGTGCCCCAAATACCCCTCAAGTACTTCCTGTTCCTAAGATGCTAAACTTCATTTCAGTTCTATTGTGTGGCCACTTATCTCTGTGATCAATGAATATTTTCTTTACAGATGTCATGAGTTTGTTTACTGATTAATTGATGTTTTCGCAGTCTCACTTATCCAAATCTGTTTTACTTCTGAAATTTAGATCAATTATGGATTGTCTACTTTTACAAATGATTTTTAGAGCGCTCTACACTTTCGGCAAATTTCAGGCACAAAGCCAGAAAAGTCGGAGATTCATGATTTATGTCCACTCAAAAGGCATGATAGTGGATGATGAGTATGTGATATTGGGGTCAGCTAATATCAACCAGCGGTCTATGGAGGGAACAAGAGACACTGAGATTGCTATGGGCGCCTACCAGCCTCAGCATACATGGGCGAGAAAATCATCTAATCCACGTGGACAGGTGGCTATTAATATCGTTTGGGCATTTCTTTTTGCAAAAATATTTTAAATTCATAGTTTTGCATGTTGCTGGTGATGAATAAAATGTTTGCTCCAATATGTGATAAAGCAGAAGCTATTTTCCCTTGGAGTCGTAAATTAAGGGATAGCATTAAATTGATTTAAGTGAAATAATGTTGTGGAAGTTATCTTGCTATGTGCCTTACAAGTTGCTCATTTTTTTGCAAAGATAGGACGGATGAGTAACGGAAGTCATTTGAAGATAGTATTTATAGGACTGATTTCTGACTTGTCCATCTTTGCTTTATAGATTCATGGATATAGAATGTCACTGTGGGCTGAGCACATCGGAGGGATTGAGGAGTGCTTCACACAGCCAGAAAGTCTAGAATGTGTTAGGAGGGTCAGATCACTGGGCGAGTTGTACTGGCAACAATTTGCAGCCGAGGAAGTGTCGGAGATGCGAGGGCATCTCCTAAAATATCCCGTCGAAGTCGACCGGAAGGGCAAGGTGAAGCCTCTTTCAGGATGCGAAAATTTCCCGGATGTCGGAGGAAACATCGTGGGCTCATTTCTTGCCATCCAAGAAAACCTAACCATCTGATGTGCTATACACTTTATCAAGTCGCTTGGATTTCTGACTGAAGATCGTGACGAGAACACCAGTTTTATTTTGCTCGTCAAGTTTATTTCTTCATGCACAGCTTCTGCTTCCTTGTTTATTATCATGGACGGGGAAATTATTTTTGTAGCGGTTGCTTTCTTGTGTAACGGAGTTGACGGATTGGAGATCTACTATTTTTGGCTGTACAAAGTACATACTGATTATTGACCAAATACCTTGTAATAATGAAAGGAAGGAATGCATACACGCCAGGATAATTTATGCAGTACTTATTGCGTTTCCACGAGTCCCGGCTACATCCATTCTGCATTTGCAGCTTCACGATGGAACTGGCGTTGCCAAAAGGGAAATCTCTAAAGTACAGTCGTGTATTGCATTTGTCACAGAACATGAACACGACAGATGCCGAATCTTACCATGGATCCATTATAGATCGATGCGTCTTGATTTTGTCGGACAGGAGGAACTCATGTGCTCATTCTGATGAGATGAAGATTCTGTACCTCTCTTATTGTTTCTAAGCAAACCCAGCATCCCTCCCCCACTTTGAGGACTTTGTGATACGATCATCCATGTGAGAAAGTAGGGAGACAGCTCCTTATGCCTTGCGTTCTTCTTTCAAACCTCTTCTGTTTCTCTTTTGCTTGTTTTGTTAATTCTCCTAGATCATCCAAACAAGGGCCGTGTATATGTATGACTGTCGAAATCACTAGCTGCGTTTGACAACCAGGATAAAATTCGAGAGACGATAAAATTTATCATATCATGCGTTTAGTGCTTGCTCAAGATATGATAAAGTCGGATATAAATAAGATATAGGTCGGATAAAATTATCTCATAAGGGAGATGAAATAGAGATAGATAGAATTTCTAATATTCATAAAATAAAAGTTTTTTCTCAAATAAAAAAATTCTTATATTAACAAATTTAAAATTATATTTCAATATAAATAATATATGAATTCTAATATAAGAAATTCAAAATACAAAAAATAAAATTTTATTTATTTAATTTTATCTTATTTTTATTTAAATATTAGAATTTAATTTTATCTTATAATATAAAATTTAATACATAAATATATATTTATATTTATTACATATTTGAGGTATTTTAGGTATATTAGTACAATTTTCTATTAATACAATTTTTTTAGAAAATGATGAAAGGGGAAGAAAGAAATAAAATAATTAATTAAAAAATGAGAGGAAAATAAAATAAAAATAAAAATAAAGTTGACAAGAGTGTTACGAAAGATTTTTACCATCTCTATCTGTAAAATTTATAATTAATTTATATTGATATGCCCGAGCACAAGAACTACAACGTTTGTTACAAGCCCTTGGTAATGGGGCTAGGTTCTCACGCTTGGGCTTGGGACTCCAACACATTGGCCCAGGTTCATCTAGTTCACACCCAAGACCCTACTTGCCACGCTCAGGTCCATTAAGGCCATGCTAGAGACACTAGTGCCGATGCCCATGCTCAGGACTCTAGGCTTGGGTCCTCGATGCCCATGCCTAGATCTATCGAGGCCAAAAAGTTTTCAATTTTGATTTCTTAAATATTTTGATTTGATTTTATTTCTTTTTCCTTCTTCCTCCGTCGATCACCAATGACGAGTCACAAGCGCGGGTCGTCCTCAGGCGAAGCTCAATCTCAACGAGATATGGCGAGGTCGAGCTTACCAGCCCTCGCTTGTGGTTTATCGCTAACCCGGCAACCAATTGAAGAAGAAGAAAAAAGAAAAGAAAAAAAAATTGATTTTTTTCTATATCACAAAAATTGTTTATGTTAATGTCGTAGTGTCATATAGGACGACCAGTGTTCGCTTTAGCAATTTCCACATGTGATTTTCCTTATAGAAATTATATTTTAGTTCATTTTCAGATTTTAGTTAAATACTTAAAAATATCGTCATTTTTTTTATGAATGACTTTTCTGGAAAACATTTTCAAAATACCACATTTTCTACGAAACAAATAAACTAGGTGAGTTTGTTTTGACGAAAATGAATGATTTGAAATCTTTTAAAAATAACCCTTATATTACTTATAATAATGAATGAAAGAAAAATAATTCTGTAATTCATGAATATATTTAAATATAAATTATTGTCGATAATAAATATATTCTTGATAGACTAAATTATTTTCAAAAGCTTCGATGTGATTTGCTGTGGATGCCCTATTGAGCATTTTATGCCCATTTGCTTTGGTCCTACGTCGTCTTCAGCGGTCTCATTCGTTAGCAGAGGCATCTTCGGTGATCTTTCGGGAAAGGGTTTTTGCGCATCCCTCTTCGTTCGCGGCGCGACGCCATCGGGATCCATCGAAGAAGATGCAGCTCACTGTGGAGTTCGGGTCGGTCATCTCTTCTGCGTTGGTCTCGCTTTTTGTTCCGTGAATTTCGCCTCTTTTGAACGCGATCTTTAATTGGCTCCGTTTCGAGCTGGTGCAAAAATTTGTACCCGTTTCTTTCATAGCGGAATCTGCAATATCTATCGATTTTTTTATTTTTTTTAATTTGAATGAGATTTGAGCTGCAAGAATGGATGCCCTTTGTCGAGTTGTCCGTCTTTTCCTTGTGAAAGTTTGAGCTCTTTACACCGGAGCCTTCCTGTTTGATGGGGTCGTGGGGGGTTTTGCATTTTGACTGACGATTTCATTTATTGTATTTTGATGGGGTGCGAGTCTTTTACTTTGGAGGAGAAGAGTGAGTCTGCGTTTGCTATGGTTATTCATAGTTTTTCTTGTTTTAGTTGAATTTGAGATTCGGAAATGAGATTTCCAAGCTTTTTCTCCAGAGGGTTCCTCTCGAAAAATCACGCCGACCCCTTACGGCTGTATTAAGTTGGAATTAATGATGCATCTGGAATATGTATGATTCGTTGAGTAAGATGCTGTACTGTTCAAGAGGAAAGGTTGAATTTTTAGCGAGTTCTGTTGCGGTTCCTCTCTCGAGTTTCTTGAGCAGAATATGCAGCTTCTACATTACCATTGAAATCTTGCAAGTCTTCCTAACCTTAGTTTGCTAGAGGGAGGGTCATTGGTCCTTTTGTTGATGAAGTTCTGGAATTGTTTAAAATCTTGGGTCGTGTTTTGATTGACATGGTTCCATGTTGTGTTTGGTATCGTTCTGTTATCTTCCTTGCCCAGGAATGCTTTTACTGGGTGGTTTTGCCACAAAGAGCCCTGTCGTCAATCTGAATAAGTTTTTTAATGCCTGAATGCAGAGGGGGACTGGAGCTTCTGTGTGATTCTGTGAAGATTCATAACGTCAATGTTGAAACACCAAAAGGAGCACAACAGGTGACCCAATGTCAATTTGTGATGGAATAGCTCTCAGTTGGCTCCCTATGCAAGCTGGATTTTATTTTGGTTTTTATGCACTGTTTTATGATAGGGAGAATTGTGCATAAACTGAAGTCTCTGTACTCTTTCCTCAGTTAACTATGAGGGATCTGCTTGTGTGGGTTCAGAAGAACTTGATCAAGGAGAGGCCTGAAATGTTCATCAAGGGAGACACAGTGTGAGTTTCTGAGAGCGACGCTTGAATTTGGTTTGGAGGAGGGACATTCCTTAGTCATTTCCAATTAATCAACTTTATCTTTTAAGAAATTTTGTTCACTTAACAGTTTTCAGCAAACAAGAAATTTGGATTGACTGTATCAATGAGTAGGATTGTATATTTCAAGGAAAACAAACAATTGAAATGATAGACAAACTGCGGAATGTCTATTCCAGTTGCAGAGGACACCTGCGATTCATTGCTGTTACATTTATTCATAGTGTCTCAGGTTGTAATTTATGTATCTGTGCAGGAGACCTGGTGTCCTAGTCCTTGTGAACGATTGTGACTGGGAGCTTAGCGGCCAACTGGATACCACACTGGAAGAGAAGGATGTGGTAGTTTTTATTTCCACTTTACATGGTGGTTAGTGCATGTGATTGGATGATTGTTAAATGAAAATGGACGTGAACGACTGCATGATGCAGTTAATTGTACCATATGTTAGAGCACTTGGAGAAGAACGAATAGAGAAGAACATGAAAGTTTCTTTATCGATATGCTTGTGACCATATTTTTATTTTAGCCATTCCTCTCGTTTGACATTTACCCTTTTCTTTCCAAATCATTGCTTGTATTTACTTGGCCCATGTCAAGAAACCCCCTCGCAGCTTGTGACCCATTTTTTTCTGCTGTATCTTCGGAGACTCTTTCGATTCGGTGAACTGAAATGACTCTTTGTATCTTAGCTAAAGAGCAGTTGCTTGTCTTATTTGGCTCAGTCAGGATAGAAGATACTAGATTTTGTCTGAACATTGTGGCTTGTGTGGTTCTGAAAAATGGAATATGGCGAGAATACAATATTTACTCCATAGGAACAGATATTGCACTAGAGGTATCTAGAGCTGTTAAACTGGTGGGTTGGGTTGGGTTTGGGTCGAGTCATTAATGGTCCGACTCCAATTGACCCATTAATCCATTTATGACCTATATATGCTTAATATAAATTTTCTGACCCATACCCGACCCATATTAATAGAATATTTTCATATTTGACTAAATTTAGGAAAACTTATTCTTATGTTTTTTTTTTAAATTATATTACTAAAATACTTCCAACAATACAAATCTAATCAATAATTTTTCTAAAAAAAATTATTTTTTTCTTTTTCTTTTTCTTTCTTTTCCTTTTTTTCTTCTCCATCCAAAGAGGTTCGCCGGCCAACCCATTTAAAACCCATTAAATCGCTAAGCATCCACCGACCAAAAAATAAAAAAAATTTCAAGCAACCGATTTATGACCCATTTAAACTTGTTTTTAAAATAGATGTGACAAAATGTGTGTAGAGTCCACATTTGATGGTACACAAATCATGAAATGGATTTGAGATTAGATTATGGATGGCGGCTTAAAAGGGTGGCGAAACTTTGACTCGGGTCATCCACAAATCATAAAATGGATTTGAGTTTTGATTCCATGTTAAATATAACCAAAATCTTAATATATGGGTTAACGACCGTCTAATAATACATTATTTGATGCAATGTTTTTTTTATTTTAATTATCGATTATGAAGTTCTAATACCCATCCAGAAGTGCACAAATATAAATTAATGAAGTCAATAATTATAATGATAAATTCATAAAAACTAAAGCAAAGGTAGGAAAAAGAAAGAACCTGAGCTGTATCTGGTAATGTTAATACAAGCCCACGTTATAATCTTCTAGGATCGGCCCTAGTGAGTTACTCTTTAAAAAGGAAAATCCCCTAACGTAGTTAACGTGCGATACATGATCAAGTGCCAAGGAATTCGAAGCACTAGCCATATCATAATATGATAATAACCTTCATATCCAAGCTTTTCACATAATTTCCCCATGTAGAATGCATGTCACCAATCTTGTCTGCAGCAAGCACCCAAAGTATCATTATAATGATGATCGAATTTAAGGCTAAAGTAGAATGCTCATAAAGAATATAAGGGAGCCAAGTACCTCCTAATATTGCTGCAAGAGGCCTTGACATAAAGAATATGGAACCCTGCAATGACCGAGAAATATCTCATTTAACAAGAGGAGACTTCTTATGCAAAAGTGCAAGTTTTCGTGTACCTCCTCATTATGACCCAACACCTAGTCTAAAACCTGAAAAGAAAAAGCATCAACTTTGATTATAAGTTGCAGCAGCACAAAGTATACTAAGAATACATCATTATGAAGCCAAGTGTGTTAAATCATATGAGCAAACGAAAAGAATGAGATGACAAAAAGTACCTAATGCAAATAGTCTTGAAAGTCAATGATGAGAGACTCCTCATCCAAATCTTCCTCAGGCGGAACCCCAAATAACCAATTTATAGTGCACAACTCAACCTCTACGCTTTCAAGGGAAAGGGAACTACGATATTTATTTAAAATGCGCCCTCCAATGCTGAAGGCTGATTTTGAGGCAACAGTAGTGATAGGAATGCTCAATATATCACATGCCATGAGGGATAACTCGGGATACTGATGAGAATGAGTCTTCCAATAATCAAGGACATCAAGATCCGGGAACTTCTTTCTATCAAGCCTATTCTCCTCCAGATACAAATCCAATTGTGACTTAGTAGATTGTGATCCAAAGTGTTCACTCTCAAATGCATTATACTCATCAATGTCATCCCCAATGTTCTCATCAAATGCATCACACTCATCAATGTCATCCCCATTGTTCTCATCAAATGCATCACTCATCAATTTTATCCCCAATGTTCTCATCGATGCCTTCAACTGAAATGTTACCTCAACTAGTTGAAGAAGTAAAGCGATCATCTCTAGACACAGAGGTCACATATTCATCAAAAAGTGTATAGAGTTTTTCTCGAATGCCTCGTACAAATTCCACATGATCATCCATGTCCAACTTTGAGTAGCAAAATTCTAACAAGTGTAATTTACAACGAGGATCTAATATAACAGCAAATGATAAGACAACACTATAACACTCCAAATATTTTTCAAACTTTTTGAGCATTACCTTAGCCATAGAACTAATAGCCTCATCCTCGGTATCCCTTGCCTATATTAAACGAAGCTGAATCTGCCATACTCCACAAAAATATAAATTCGCCGTGGGATATCTAACTCCAGAGAATAGAGTAGAAATATCATAAAAGGGTTTCAACAAGAAAGCAATTTTCTTTCCTTTGATCCAATCTTCAGAAGATGGACATGTGACAAAGTTACAGTCAATTAACTTCAAATGTGAAAATGCACTTTCAAAGAAAAGGGCACCCTCAAGCATTAGGTACGTAGAATTCCATCTAGTAGGCACATCTTGATGTACCTTTTTATTGGTCTTTAAGACCGACTGCGATATACATTCGGCAAATTTTACTCTCCTCCCTTATGTAGCTCTCACATACTTGACAGCTTCTCTAATATTATGTAATGATCCATTAATAACCTTTAGACCTTGCTGTATGATGAGATTCAAAACATATACACCACAACGCACATGAAAAAATTGTCCATCACATAACAAAGAGGATCTCACAGAAGGTGTATTTCTCCAAAGATCAATCATACTGTCATTGTATGATGCATTATCTAAAGTGATGCTGAAAATCTTTCTCTCGATGCCCCGTTCTCTCAACAAAGTCAGCAATTTTTCTAAACGTACGGCATCACTATATGGAGGTGGCACATAGGAGAAACACAAGACTTTTGAATACAATTTCCAATCCTCATCAATATAATGGGCAGTGATAGTCATATAATGATCCGTAGTAATAGAAGTCCATACGTTAGAAGTCAAACATATTCGGCTTGAAAGAGACAATAATTTGGATTTCAAAATTCCCTTCTCTTTCTCATAAACTTTTACCACATCACTTCTTGCTGTATTCCTTGATATGTGCTTCACATTAGGGTTGAGGTAACTAAACAATTCTCTAGTTGCCTCATGCTCTACAAAAGAGTAGGTATAATTGTGTTTGATTATCGCTCTTGCAAGTATATCTCTAAACACACCTTGGTCGAATTGTACTATAGAACCATCAACATTAACCTCTTGGTTGGACAAGTATCTAAATGACGCAACAAGTTTTTTGTCTCATGGCTAGCCATGTAAGTTACTTCACACCACTTACATTTAGCTTTACTCATGCCATCAACATCTGTGAATTTTTCAAATTCAGCCCATGCATTAGAGCAAGTAGAGTTATCTTCCTCGTCCTCATGAACTAAGGATGTAACTCTACGTCTCTCGGATCGTTCGGTAGTTGAATATTCTTCTTGATCCTTGTTATGTCTTGACATGTCAACGAAGAAATCTTAAATCATAAGATGAGTGTACCCCACCTCAATATTTGGGCGAACAACACGAACAAGCTCCCCACAAACTCGTAATGCTTCTGCTGTGACTTTGTAATATCTCTCGCCAATAGCAAATAAAACAGGGGAGGAAAGCACCTAAAACATCACAATAAAAATAGAGAAAGTAAACACCACCAGCTGCAGCTGATTTCGTATAAACCCAACTCTTGAGGAAGCAAGTAGCATAAACAGTTTGTATACACAGTTTGCATGAATCTCTTTCAAAAAAATTATGTATCTTTTAAGCAGATAAAATCCCATCAGAGAATGACAAAATGCACATCCAAAGTTAACAATACAACAAAACTATGCTCAAGGAGCAAGAAGTTGAAAAAAGACATTAATACAGAAACGGTCTTGAGAATAGCGAATGCTAGATGAGCAATTGAATGTGGTACCTCTAAATAGTCAACATATCATAGTAACAAATACTGTCGTTCATGTGATAAGAGGTGCTTTCATCTTACAATGCAAGAGCCATCGGATTGATAAAGGACAACAAAGCATACGCATTAAAAACAGAAAGCCCTCTGCACCTAATAATCTCATTGGTAATACCTAATTTTGCAGACAACAGCAAAGGTAGGAATTATACCTTTATGTAAGGATGGAAAACAGAAGGCGAATGTGAAGTCAACAAAAATCTTGTAAATATCAAAGCCTCAGTTTTCAAATTTGATGTAGATGACTTGTCCTGGTACATATAAAAACGTGACGGTTAGTAGCCAGAGAAATAACCGGTAGATCATTTACATCATGGAGTCAAAAAACTCTAACATAAGAAAATGACAATGTACATACACTTAGTGCCTTCTCAATTCCAGGAATAAGTGATCCAATGTGGTCAGCAAGACAATCTAGCAATACAACCACAAGTTCTTTCAAGATAGCAAAAGCACCAACCTGCAACAATTGCATATATTAAAATTTACTAGGAAGGAAAAATGTCTAAAGAGACTGGAGGACTGTACCACCTTAGTTTCAATTGATTTCTCATGCAGCTGTCTGTTAATAGATCTGACAATTTTTGCTACTTCTTGTTTCAACAACCATCTTGGACTGCATTACACACCCAAACCATTAGCACCATAAATTATTGACCAACAAGATTTTTAAAAGTTCAGAATCTCAAATAAACAAAAAAATGCAACCAGGTATCCTAATGACAGAAGAGTAATTCCTGAACCTCTAGGACATTAATATTGATCACTGACAAAAATACAAATCGAATTGTATGATCATTAAAAAGAAGTTTGAATAAATAGTCCTCGTTCATGCAAGCAGAATCCTCACTAGGTCCTCAAGTTATTGACCAAACCTATAATGTAAATTCTTATGAAGGCAAACCTGTTAAACTACATCCACGTCTACACTAAGCAGCTCCAAAATCTGCTAACAATCTGCTATAGATGAATCTGGCACTAGGAATGGAAACCAACACTTGGTAGTAGATATAGGAATCTCTCATGATGCTGAAAAATTAGAGGAACGTAGCAGACATAAACGAACAAAGCGAATGGAAAAAAAAAGGTTAAATCTTGATACGAAACAACTGGCAGAGCCCCAAGACAATCGGCCCAATCCTTCAAACTTCCTAACATGGAAGAAAAACATCCATCAAAGAGGAGGAGAAACGTCGCACATATCATCCTGAAGCATATGTAATAAAATATACACTCCGTGGCAGCAGCACCGCACTAGACTACACTAGAAATGGTACCGAGACACTTCCATATCAGAAATCCCGCACAGATCCAGGACTAGAGGAAGACAACAACAGCGAAAATCCACGAGCAAAACGGAGGAATCGGCCGCGACACTCGCATTCCACAAGGATTCACCCCACACTCGACTCCCGCCAACCACCCGCGCCACGAGAAAACGGCCGGCATTGTCGCCGAATCAGAGCTGGGGAAACAATGGCTAGAAGCAGATATTCACTTACCATAATGACTAGTCTCCGTCTCTCTCCCTCTCTCTCTTGCTCGAGCTGCGCAGCTAAAAACCCCACCGCGGGTGGTGACCGGAGTGATTTATCTGCTAAAAACGGCCGGCATTGTCCCCGATCGTCATCCTCCGCGCCGCCTTCCTCGGGTTCGCCCTCACCGTCCGCGTCAAGAGCCCCGAGCTCAGGCTTCGCCGCGTCGACGTCAAGTCCCTCGACTACTCCACCGCGTCGCCGGTTGGGGAGGCCGTCCTCCGGAACACCAACTTCAGGGGGTTCGAGTTCTCGAACGGCACGGCTGTGAGCGTGATCCACGGAGGGGCAGCGCTGGGCGGGGGAAGATCGAAGGAGGGAGAGCGGGAGCGAGGGAGAGGCCGAGAGTGACGGTGAAGATGGAGGTGAAGTCGAGCGAGCTTGTCTGTCGTCCTTTTGCTGCAGCTACAGGAGCGAAAAATTTTCAAAATGGCGCCCTCCCTCACGTCCTGCTCAGTCAGTCCGGATTGTGGGCCCCCACGAGGACACGTGTCGCCTTCTTACCGGCTTCTTGTTTGCCACGCTGGAGCACGAGACGTACCCAATATTTTCTCGGAAGATGTGCGGCGGAGTGCATCAAATTAGCGTGAACGGTTTTGAAGAGCTGCAGAAGAAATGCATGATGGAGCTAGAATAAATTACTGCCCTTGGTACCTTATGAAGCTTCAACAGACGGCACAGAGACATCGAGCTGGGAAATCACAAAGATGTCTATGTCGATGAAGAAGATGCTGTCGTTTAAACAATCAGAAGCATATGCACATTAGACATTGTTTTAGAAAACACTACTAACGAGGGAATCATGTTAAGCCAGGCGCTTGGATCTGGAAACTTGATGAACGTCATGGTTCGGACGAGATTGCAGCGTCAAACCAGTTTCCTGACCTTGGCCACTGCTGGCCACACCACAACCCGCCCGTCCGCTGAACATGCTGGGACAGTCATACGCTTCAATCTTCCTCAAGTAAGGAAATGGGTAGATCTTTGCCTTGGAAAGACATCGAAATGTTTGAGCCGAGGGCAGTCGCAGGGCAACTCTCCCTTGGCAGATCAGCCTAGCCAAAATGAACCATTGGAACATGCTATTTCCCACTGCCTGCCAAGTGAAAGAGGCCCTGAGACTACTCCTGCGCTCGTCGGACCACGACTTGAGTCCGCAAACATCATTCCCGTTCCCCTGCTACTTCACGAGAATCACCAGAATCATTGGCAAAACACCCATCATTCTGACCAGGACAGGTCATTTGGTTTTTGATGAAGTAAAATGGGGGAAGGCAGGGAAGACTTTATCTTTCAAGAAAGGCAAGTGCGCTGGTAAAATCAGTGTGCCGAGAAGCAGGCGAAAGGAGTGGGTGAAATCTATGATTGTAGTTCTTGAAAACGGGACCGACTTCCATAAAATATGAGGAAAAATGAGACCGACTTTTGAAGAAATGGATCGGTCACACGTCAATCCAGCGTGGGATTATCATGAGTAACTCCCTGTAGTCTCGTTTTCAAACTGTAACTCCGCACTTGCGACAGTCGAAGATGTATGTCTAATTTTGAACACGTGAAAGAGCTGACATAGACTCACCGGCCCGTCCAAGCAGGGAGTTCATGGCATTGCTCGAAACAGTTCAAGCTCTAATTGACTGACTCCCGACTGCCCGGTGCACACTGTGCAGGAATTACCTCACGGTTTTTCTTCCACCTACTCTCAAGAAAATCTACATCCATAGATGAAAAATACCCATAAAAAGAAATTTGTCGTGACTAAGATCTCGGCCATGAGCTCTAGATTTGAACTCAACTAGTAATCTTTTGCTTTGTTGCCGAGATTGAAAACATAATATATGATTAAAAAAATTATGAAAAGATGTATGTTGATAATGTGAAAATTTCGGGTGTCTCAAATTATGAAAAAGTCAAGGCGTGTGAGCCGCGATATTTGGGTTAAGTGAAAAACAAAAAAGAAAAGTCATTCGAAACAAACCTGTATAGCTACGAAAGTATATTGAACTTGGAAGAAGGGATGCAGATATAGCTTTGCATTACATGGGAATGCTTATACTAAGATCCCAGAAAAAATCAATTCTACCAGTAGATAAATAATGGGATACAGTGGATGACACATCCAGCGGCTAAACAAAAATTGACCAGAGGCCCAAGAAAATTGTATAAAAAAGATGCTGAAAGAGGGAGCAGGGAGAAAGGGGCAAATAATTGAAGATAACTTAGGCCTTTTGTTTTCCTTTATTGAGTTTCTCTAGCTCTGCTTCAGCATCATTTAATTGTTGCCTTAGCGTGGCAATTCTTCGCTCCAGGCCTTCCACACTACCTCTAGAGGTAGAAGGTTGATAAGGGGTTAGAAAACGCTGTGAGAAAGCCTTGAGAGCATCAACTCCAGTTACCTGCAAAAATCCACCTATCAATAATCAAAAATATGTCTCGAAATGAGAGTCATGAAATTCTTTTTTCCTGTTCCCGGAGAGAATATATGCTTTAGAATTTCATATATTCAAAAAGTGGTTTTGGGTTCAAAACAAAGTTGGCATGTCAATGGGTAAAGTCTCTACTAAAGCCAAAAGAGTGAAGGCAGGGCTAAAATCAAGTCAGAGATTACCTAGAAGAAGGATTATGATTATAAAGATTCAGAGGTAACCAGACCAGATGAAAGTTTTATGATGCTAGAGAAGGATAGGATTATACAACTTTCACTGGAGGAAAGAAATCATTATGCATATTTCTCCCAATAAACGGTGAAGTTTCATACTGTTTTGCAATCCAATTACCTCTTCTGGTAGCAAGGGGAGCTTGGTTATGTGAAAATCATCATACAACAAGTAGAACTGATCAATGTACTTCTGTTGCATCCTCATTCTAGCTTTGAGCAACTTTGACTCAGCACCTACAGGCAAAACATCATTAGCCAACATTAACTCCTGCATGCATTATAGGAAAATCACATAAATTGGATACTACTAGCATGCAGACCTTCTTCATCATAAAGTACTTGGTTAATTATTATATTATGAGTGTCGATCTCAAACTTGGTGAGCTCTTGCACCAGTCTCTCTGTTTCATATAGGGAGAGGAACTCGGGAATGCAAACACAGACGAAGGTGGTCAGGTCCTGGGCAAGAAGAAAAACATTACATAAAGGTCTGGTGGAATACAAGGAAAAAAAATGTCCTCCATCCTTGTAAACCCATGGTAGATACATATTGTGGAAAAACCTACTTACGGGGTCTTTAAATTGCTTGTTTACTTGTTCAATCACATCTTTCATGCCCTCGAGCTTTCCCAGAATCGCATCCTCACCAAAATCATCATCAACACCAAAAAGACGCGTCATCTGCAACATGAATCATCATCACATAATTATCATGGAGTTATTGCTCATGGACAGTTTCCAAGTTCACGCCATGTTATTATAATACCTAGCAGGACGCTACCTAGCAACATGAAACATCATTAAAGAATTTCGAGTAATTAAATCCCAATATCAACAGGACAATGAAAAGGGGCAACTTGGTCCTGAGTTTCACCATACTGAAATGTAGGAGGACGATACTACAGTGCAAGAAGAACTGCATTTTCAAGTCTGAAGCAAAACTGGAAGGAATAGAAGAATTAAAAATGACCAATTGCAATGAACATCCCCAATCTTATGGTGTTGCAGGTAATTTTGTCCTTTTCATGATATTCTAAAATGCTTACCCAGGATCTCTTTCCATTAACCTTCTGCCATTGCCAATTGAGGTTTCAAATTAGCAGTTGTAGCTGATGTTACACACACGTCAACATAAATGTTATGCAGTGCCAGACAATTGATAACATTAGCTTCTAAACACGAATGGGAGGCAGAGCTATTGGGAGAAATCAACTGAATCAACAGGATGCCTAAGCCATGATACTTAACAGTACATAAAAGACGTAATCAACCGATGCCCCAAAAAGCGTGGACTGAGCCACAAGTGTCACACTGTTCTAAGATAGAGTAGATGTCAAAAGACACAAATAGGGGCACGCAAGGGCATGTACACAAAAAAAGCTGAAGATCCAATATAGCCTCCAACACTTGAGCACTGAGATACAACAAAAGTCCAAAAATACAAGAGCACCTCAAAAGATTGTAAATGAAATTATACTCGATACAGAAGACCAATTCAATATTAACTAGTTCATTTGATAAGCTCATGAGCAGAATCATACCTGATTTAGAAGACCACCAAATCTACTTTTCAAAGTCATCATTTTTGCAAGTCCCTTCTCCAATGTTGAAGGAAATTGCAACAACCGAAGTGTATGACCAGTTGGAGCTGTGTCAAACACTATAACAGAATAGTCCATTGTTTGCACCAATCTGCACAAATATGTTTTCCGCAAAAACTCACAAACAGTACTTAAAAGGCAAAACATTTGAAAGGAATAATAAGCTTAAACAGACTAAAAAGCATGATTCTTCCATAGTCAAAGATCTTAGAATTCACACATGATTTAAGATGGAAAAGAGTTCCTCATGTAGTCTTGCATTCATTCACCTAATCTTGACTGTCCTAGCCAACAATAACCACCAAACCAACACACACGCACACAAACACACACATATCCAAAAGCCCTACCTGCTGCCAAAACAGAAGAAACTTCATTTCTTATTATAATTCACATGATGGGAAAGGGTACTTAATCAACACAATAAATCTACCAACTTCCTATCCAGTTTCAACTAGAGGCCCAGCATCACTTGATCTGTAGATCTTCGCATCTACTTAAAAAGACTGGCACACAATCTAGAGCTATCTTCACTAATGTCAAACCTGGAAATCTCAGATCAATATCAAGGCAAATGTGTCAACATGGAAGATAATAATGAAAATCTTAAAATGACCTTCTAGGAGATTACACACCCCTTACCATCTCCCAATTAAAGTCAAAACCCACAAACACACATGTACATGCACATGCACACATAGAGTGAGTATGAAAAACAATCCAAGTCCTCAGTTGTGCAATGTGATAATAGGAGAAAGTCGAGGAGGGCATCTAAGGCACTTGTTAAACTCCACCTAAAGGAGCTTTGGAAAATACTGTCCTTTATTCGTTCGATATATCTTGAAAACACTGTACTCTATATTAGCACTCATTAACAATATCACAAAAGCACGCTTTCTCCTTACTTCAGCATCTCCGCAAAGCTCATTGCCTCATCAATCCCAGGAATCGCATTTGCCAGCTCAGAGACTAAGCTATCCATCCCTTCAGAACTACCCAAGTCTTCTTGCTCGACATTCGGATCCACCTCCTACAGAATACAA
Organism: Eucalyptus tenuipes; assembly: GCA_014182365.1. Classification (NCBI taxonomy): domain Eukaryota; kingdom Viridiplantae; phylum Streptophyta; class Magnoliopsida; order Myrtales; family Myrtaceae; genus Eucalyptus; species Eucalyptus tenuipes. The sequence continues at coordinate 5,376,550 of CM024541.1, read as the reverse complement.
CACGCAAGAATGATGCCTTACAGAGATGAATCAAGAGTAATGCAGGATCATACAACTCAATTCATCCACGAAAAAGGAAAAAAAGAGTGATTTTAATTGGCAATTGCACTCCTCTTGATCCAGCGACACAGCACAGCTTTCATCCATGCTAAGAGCATATACATGCCCATCGCCTAACATTATTTCAAATAAAAATTCGAACTTTTAGCAGGCGAAACGCATTACTAGCAAGATAGAAAGGAATGGCTCCTCCAAACCCAGCCTAAACCACAATTCTCGTCGACGAAATTCAACCCAAGCACAAATTTTTCCACTGACTCAACAGCGTGAAGCCCAAAATCGATACCCTACAATCACTAATCCGTCAATTCAATGCCAACCCAATCGCACCACCGACCGATCGAACCGCCATTTCTCAACCTAACCTCGCCGCAGGCCGTCGAAATGACGCGAAGCCGCCCCCCGCGATCGCCGCTGCGGCGGGGGGAAAAGCAAAGAGAGAAGACCCGGGGGGGGGGTGGGGAATCCTACCATGGCGTACAGATTGGTGAACCCGGTAACGAGGGTGGGGGACTTGGTGAAGCGCTGCTGGAAGGCGTCGCTGAGGTTGTGGGCGGGGTCGGTGGAGATGATGAGGACGGAGGATCGGACGGTGGCGAGCAGGATCGCCAGGATCGAGCTGCACGTCGTCTTCCCCACGCCCCCTTCCCCCGACGAACACCCACTTCAGCGTCTCCTGCTCCAGCACGTTCCGCACCGTCCCCTCCGGCATGTCCTCCGCCGCCGCCACTACCGCCGCCGCCATCGGAGGCGAGATTCCCCGGTCGCCGGCCGCCGCCGCGCGGATCGCGAAGAGACAGAGAGAGAGAGAGAGAGGGGGGGGGTGGGTGCGGTGGCGGAGGAACAGAGCGCGCACGAGCCCGACCGAAGTGACGAGGCCTCGCAGGTGGTGGTGACGTGATTCGGACGGTTCGAGGCCTTCTTCAGAGAGGCGGCGCACGATAGAGGGGGATCTGCGCTAAAATGCGCCGATCGGCTGGTGGATTATATTATATATATATATATAATCCTTGAAGTTTGATTGAATATAGAACATGGTTCCTGAAATTATAATATGTTCAATATAATTTTTGAATTTTTACCTCATGTGCAATGTGCTCTTTGAACTGTTAATTTATTTGATGTGATCTTTAGACTTTAGGTACATGTTCAAATTAGTCTTTAAATTATAAGAAAATATTCAATATTATTCTCTTACTAATTCAATTTTAGAAACAATATTGAACATTTTTATATATTTTGGTGACTATTTTGGACATACCATATTGTATAAATTGAAAGTTCTAAAGTTAAAGTTCAATCATCACGTTTAAAAATTAAAAATTTAAGGATCACATTATACATTAAATTAAAATTTAGGAATTATTTGTGTTATTCTCTAATTTCTATTTGAATGTTTTAGTAAATGTTGGAAATTAGAAAAAAATTGGAACATGGAAATTAAACTCGAATTTCAATAGGTGTTTAAACGATATTTAAATTTTGACAATACTACTTGGAAAGGAATTTTTTATAGTTGTCTTGCAACCACAAAGCATATAAAGGCCTACTTATTTCGAGCATAAAAAATCATTTACGATTTTAAATGTCAATATTTCTCTATTTTCAAAAAGTGTCGAGAGTTTCGTATTAATAAAAATCTAGATATAATTGTCGGAATATTTTGTCTCTGTTTAATCTTTTCAATTTTATAACCAGCGAGAGAAAAAAGTTATAAGAGATAAATATCGGAGAGTATATTCGGGAATACCTTCTCTTTATTCGTTTTGTTCTTTCAAATTTGACTCATTAAAAGATAAAGGTTTTGAGATACCATATCAATAAACAAATATTATTGGTCGAGCTATGCTCTGTGCCTTACCAAGTGACAGTCACGGAGGCAAAATAAAGAGTGACATGGCGATTAGGGGAACAAATGCTCTCTTATCTCCGACTTTAAGTATATGTAATCGAGCCAAGTTTATTCAATTTATTAAAAATTAAGTTGGAAAGAGAAGTATTTCTTATTAAATGAATAAGATTTTATTTTGAAGTATAACTTTCTTTTAACATGTGAAAAAGTATACAATGTATCCACTAAATTTAAAATTTAAAAATATAATGTGAAGGAGAGCTTATGGTACGACTTTTTTACTTAATGTACATTAAGTGTAAATATTACAAAATTTATTAAAAACAGAAGTTAAAAATTGAACTTATTTGAAATATGCATAATTTGGGGTGGCACCTTAAATTCACTAGTGAACTGCTCTTAGAATAACACAATTCATAAAGGAGCCAAAAAATTCAGAGGAGAGGAAACAGCATGATCTTCCTATGAGATTGGTGGCTCAAACAAAAACTTCGATAGTTGAATCGAAAATTAATATCTAACGCCGATGCTGCAGTCCATCCTTATGTAGCCCTTCTCGGCGAACCTCGGGAGTTCTTCACGGTCCAGTATTTGGTCCCCAGGAGAGTGCTCCCGCAGCCAACAATTGCTAGATTAATGATAATGACATTTTCTTTCAATTGATAATGGCCAAATTGAAACTTGGGGTTGGGCACGTTGCTCTTGTCTGCTCTCACCCAGGTGAATTTTCCCTATCCAATGGTGATAGTATTCTCCCCAGAACCCATCCGCTAAAACCCTAGATCAAAATCCATCGATTTCTATCCATGTTCTTTACCCGCAACTCATAACCAGACTCATTATCCTTAAAATGGAGGAAGAAATCAAATGTCCCTTTTCTTAGCTACAAGACCCTAGATCCATACGATGAACACAATGTCGCTTGTTGTCTGGCCCTATTCTTGAAAGCTCCAGTTGGGTCAATCGCCATCTTGCTCTCGCTTTTTAATTCGTCCAGCGAAATTTTGGGAAAGGTTGGGTGACGACCCATCCATGGCGTCGAGTAGAGCTCCATTCAATCTCATGGTCTAGAGTGGCTGTTTTAACTTTCTCACGAATCCTGGAAGGGGTGGAATCTGTGTAGCTACTTGAACTTCGAACGTTAGAGGCCATTGGAAAGCTACCCACCATCCAGGTAATCTCCACACCTATATTCACCAGAACCATGGTTGATGGGGAAGAGAATGACAAAAGGCTGGCTGCCCTTTGTAGAAGGCTAGGAGATTTGTGGTTGGAGGAGGATCTCATAATGATCAAGGGCGAAGTGCTTGCAGAAAAGAAATGCGAGTGTCAATTAACCCTTATCAACAAGCTTTATTCGAAACCAAACGTGAATTTACAGGCATTCTTTACTACAATGAAAAGAGCATGTAAATCAGACTTAGTGATATGCGATTCAATAGGACCTAGGTTGTTTTCTTTCATCTTTAGCTCTATGGCTGACAAGGATAGAGTGTTAACATCAGGCCCATGGTCTTTCTCCAGCAATTTACTCATTTTATAGCAATGTGATCCTGTTACCCCAAATCATTCATATGTACTTACCCATTACGACTTTTGGGTACACATCTTGAGGCTCCCTAGACGTAGAATTACTTAACAAACAGTCTCAGAGATAGCCATGAAACTAGGGAGAGTGCAGGAGGTGAAGATGGAGAACAAAGGTTATGGACAAACTAATGTGGGCAAAGCAAAGATAAGCCTAGATCTATCTAAACCTTTTCGGTCTGGAACTATTGTCAACTTGGATTATAAAAAACTTTGGGTGGATTTCAAGTATAAAAGACGTCCACACTTTTGTTATTCGGCAGTCGAATGGGGCATTATGCTGCTTATTGCAAGATTAATCCTTATATACAATCCCGGTGGGAGGAAAATAAAGTAGGCAAGTTTGGTAGCTGGATAAGGGCAAAAGCAAGAGAGTATAGTGCTTTCTAGAAAGTTTTTTAATGGAGAGATCAGTTCTGAACTTGAAATAGATGAAACGATACATGAAACTCCTATCCAAAGTAATCAACAAGCCACTAATTAGCAATAAGAACAAGAGGAGGTGAACACACTTGCCATAGTAACTGTACCTGAGGAGGAGCCCTTAAACAGAAGCGTGACAACATGGAATATGATTTTCTTGGGTTGATTTTACTCAAGACTCAGCTCATGTTAAAGGATACTCCTATTGCATTGGAGTCTTTGGGGTACCTAAAAAAGAGAAATGGGGGAAAAAGCACCTACATCTAAGAAGCTGAAATGCTTCGACCCTTATGAGCAGCATGGTTCATCTTCCCAATCCCTTGAGGAAGGGACCTCACTAGACACCCTGATCCAAGAGGTCAAAGGAATCAAGAAATGGGTTTTGGTGGCTACCTCTAATAAGCCATTGGGTTTTAAATGAAGATTGTGAGCTAGGATTGTCAGGGTTTGGGCATTTCCCCGACATTCCAGCATCTTAGAGCTCTAGTGGCTCAAGAAAAGCCTAGTTTAGTATTTTTAATGGAAACAAAAAACAAAGAAATTGTAGTGGAAATGGTAAGGAAGCGTCTTCAATTCTAGAGTCTTTCGGTGGTTAACCCGATTAGAATTGCGGGGGAATTGACCTTAATGTGGAACAATGAAGTGTCAATCAACTGGAATCTTCTTCAGGCGAGCTGATGGATGTCGTTTATGAAGACCTGAATAGTGGCACTAAAATGATAATTTCCTTTTACACACATCTACAAATTACCAAGAGAGACTTTAGCTATGGTAGTAGCTTCGTATGATTCTTTCTAGCAATAATTACCATGGATTTGTATTGGAGATTTTAATGAGACTTTGTATCATTGGGAGAAGTATGGAAAAAAGGAAACAGATTATTATCAAGTGGTTGCTTTTCGGGATTTACTAAATGATTGCACAGTCATGGATGAAGAGAGCAAAGATTGTACTTTGACTTGGGCCAATAACCGAGACATGGAAGCATTGGTGAAAAAGAGGCTAGATCGGGTTATATGCAATATCAAATGGAGAGTGATGTTCCTACACGTGGAAGCCTATGCTTTACCAACTATTAGATTCAATCATAGCCCTCTTCTACTATCTTTGTTCCCACCAAGGATAAAAAGAAAGAGACAATTCTATTTTGAAGCCTACTAGTTAGAAGATGTTGAATGTAAGGAAATAGTTCAAAAAGTGTGGAATGACCAGCACTATTCTTGGCTGAATCTAGCCAAAATATTGAATAGAATCTCAGCAGCCTTGGACAAGTGGAGCAAGCGAAAATTTTCCAATGCATATCGAAAGATTGAGGTTCTTTAAAAAGAACTTACCAAGCTAAAAATAGGAAGGAAGGGGGATCGAGCAAGGAGGTAACTCAACAACTCACGATGCAAATTGAAAACCTATGGAGATAGAAAAAGATGTATTGATGAATGAGATCGAGGACAGAGTGGCTGAAGTGGGAGGATAGAAATACGAGGTTTTTTCATGCTATGATGGTGCAAAGAAGGCAAAGAAACAAAATATCCATGCTGAAATTAGATGATCAAAATTGGTGCAAGGATTCTGACTTGATTAAAGAACATATTGCTAATTCTATGAAAGCCTTTATGACACAGTTGGCCCAAGGAATTTTCAATCGGTGTTAGACCAATGCCCTTGCATAGTCGCAGATGAAATGAATGAAGATTTAATGGGGCCAGTGACATTAGAAGAAGTGAAAACAATGGTTTTCCAATTGGAGGCTACAAAGGCATCGGGTCCATACGCTTGAATGGACAGTTCTATCAACATCACTGGGAGATAATTAAAAAAGAAGTGCACCAAATGGTTGAAAACTTCTTTGCTTTAGGTACACCAAACCCTCATCTCAATAGTACTCATATAGTCCTTATTCCAAAAGTAGTACATCCAGAATATATAGCGCAATATAAGCCCATGAGTTTATGTAATTTCAGCTATAAAATCACATCCAAATTTGTGGCTAATCGATGAGGCAATCTTGGAGAATCCAAATTTTCTTTTTCTTTTTCTTTTTTTTTTAAAAAGAGGCTAAAATTGAATATATAAAAAAATTAGTGTCATGGATCTACTATTCCTATTTTATCACCTAGTAAAACATGACTAACTCCCTAAAATGCAATGAAATGTATCTAGTGTCAAATGCTTATTGATTCAAGATTTGCAAGCCAATTCAAAAAGTTATGTCACACTTTAAGTTCTAAACAAGAGTTATGCTACCATCAAATGTGCAATTCTAAATGAAGGTCAACTCTTGCCGGTTGTAGCTCTAGCCAGTTGCCGAAGGCTGGGCGATCGGCCAGAGGAAGAAAAGGAAAACATGTCCACATCAGCAAATTCCGGCCAAAATTGACCGGATGGACTCAATTGATAATACGTCGAAAAGGTTTAGTACTCAATTTGCAGAATTAGAAGGTTTATAATTGAATTGGCAAAAGTGTAATATAATTTTTCCCTTTAAACAATTATAATTGTGCATTTGATGATAACCCAGAAGAATACATATGTGTGTATATATAATTTATTTCTATACTGTGTATAAGGATGAATATTCTTGAAGAGACAAGTCGATTTGGCAATCTTATCAAAGAATCCGGCTTTCATTAGGACATGATTTGGATTTCTAAATATTATGGCTGCAAGCAGGTCAATTTGGCAATCTTATCAAAGAATCCCGCATCAATTATGATATGATTTGGATTTCTGGTAACTATGGCAGCAGGCAAATTGATTAGATTAGATTGCCTAGTCAACCTACCTCTTTGACAGTATTTATCTTTATACAATGTGTAATAATATATTCGGTTTGACATACTACCATCCATGAAATTGCGTCAATATATAACATGACTGGTCCTTTCAATATAAGAAAAATGAATCATGCATTCTCCATCTCTTCCCTATTCCCGATCCTTTTCCTCATGATCTTCTACTGTCAAACGATATCGTTCAGGACACCTGCAAGAAGATTGCAGCCAATGACCCAGAGTTGAACTTCATCTTCTGCATGAAGTTTCTTGGGTCAGATTCGAAAATAGCCATGAGGTGGATCTTGAGGGATTAGGACTAATGGGGCTAAGCTGTTACAAGCCAACTTGACGGGGATGACCGAGTACGTTAAACTAATGAAGTTTATGTTAGCCAGTAAATTAATGCTGGCCTATCAATCTCCACTGTATATTTAAGTCTTTTTTTTTTTTAAGGCAAACGCTCTATTTCTTGCAAACGGATTTTTTTTTTAAGATGGAGATCCTCTACCTATAGACAAATTCATTACTGTTGGAATGAAACTGATCTCCATAAAATCAAAATCAATGTTTGTGTCGAATAAGGGGCCCATTAGCAGTCCATCAATATCTCAACTTAAATCTCCAACACTTGATTATTTGCACCGTTTATTTGCTATTTTAGTTAAATATCATGCATGCTAACGAGTGCATGATGAATCAATTCTAATCCAATGAATCATTAAGAGTTAATAATTGTGTGTAATTGATTTGGTGTTGCTGTTTGACGGTGTGAGATCCTAACTTCGAATCCTAGCCCAAAAAAAAAGAAGAATTTTTACATTGTTGTCATTTAAATCGGATAAACTAATGGATAATATCCTCGAATATCTATATGCATAGAGTTCATGGGATTCGATTGAACAATAAATTAATGATTAGCTGCACAGCTCGAGCCCGATCAGCCCCTATTACCTCGAGATCCACCTCGTGGCTCTCCGGATTTGACCCAAAAAGAACACACTTCCTTTCAAGTCTCTTTGCAGAGCTTATCTGCTCGCATAATTGCTCGGCGCACAGGATCGGGAGAACTTCAGATCTACTTAAAATTTGATTGGGTGCTTGAAATCCTGATCAAGTCCCAAACACCTCGCAATATGGGGTCAAAGGGAGTCGTCCTAACTTGTTGCTATCAATTTCAAACAATGTTCTTCCGGTCACTGAAGATGGAGCAGTCTTATTGGTTTCATAAGCTTCAGTGAAATCCATGTATCAATTTCTAGTTCTCAAGATCTGTTCATTTGAACTGTAGTATGTAATGTATCGGTTTTGACTCCTCATTCTAAAGTACATGGAGTGCCATAAAGCTTATGAAAGTCGATTTATCAGTTTCTCATTGAACGATTTTTATCCATACAGTAGTCGGCCTATGCGATGTGAATTTGAAAGGTAGGTTTCCTTTCGACAAGTTATATGGTCAACTACTAAGAAGATGGATTTGCCCATGTTGAATAAAAAAAGGCATATCAATTATTAATGACAAATCATATACAAACCGTATTAATATCTATAAAGAAACGAGAGAGTGCGGTGAAGACAGTAGGAGTAACAGCCATTCCGTTTCTTGCTTTAAATCACATCCCATTTGCATCAGGGCATAGATGACGTTGCCTTCCTTACGAAATTTGAACTCCAATGTCAATAGCCTGATCGATTCTCTCTTCTACTGAGCATGATTCCATCGAATGAGGAAGCGGCTCTTGTTGGCTCTTCAGAAAATCCGACCAGTTCCAAACGGTCAGAATCCCTGCAGCGTCTCCCGTGAAGACAAGGCCTCCGGAGGAGAAGAGCCGTCTGAAGAGTCATGACTTCTCGTCTTGAGAATATCTTGCCCCTTTCATTGAACCTGGAGTGCAGGAAGTCAGCCAAGCAGAAGAGAACAGTCTTCACCGAGAGACAAGGATGTCAAACCAATTACAGAAATTATTTTGGACTTACGATGGGAGCTCGTACATGTGAACGGTGTTGTCTACGCATGCACAGAGGACTGGCTTACCACCAGCATCATTCATCCCTGACAGTGCAAAAATATCATGTGCTGGACAAAATGATATTTGCAACATCAAGATATGATATTACATCATTTCCATGAGACTAGGAGCATGGTAAGAAACAGACAAAGCATCGACAGGTAAAAGATGAAAATTCATGTCTTCTCCACATGGAGCAAGCAAGCACATGCAAGGTACTTGATCGTGTGGCAATATTACAAAGATTCATTCCACATTATTCATATAGTTATTTTTAGCTGGGAAGTAAAACCAAAAAGCAATAAGACACATATTTGTGATCTAATTTAGAAAAACAGGTCCATGCACTTCGCACATATGGAGTCAATAAGAAAAAAAAAAATCACTCTTTGCCTGCACTTTTTCCTATAGTACCATCATCAACCACAACATACCATAATCCACACAAGTGTAAAAAAAAAAAAAAATAGCAAGCAACATACATGGTCCTCATGATGTGCATAGGCAACTTCCAAGCTGCCTCCTTCAGTGGCAACTCAAACATTGAATGTTTGATCCAATGAACAAGATATCAAATACTGGTCCCAGCAAATCAGTGACATCGCCACATCAGTGTGTCCAACAAGTTCCAGAACACACTCCAGAGTGGGCAAGTCCCACACCTGCGGGGGAGAAAACAAGAAAGATGTGAGGGGTCAGCATGATGCTACAGTGGAGTGGCGCAGAAAAATACGGAGAGGACGTAGTAAACCAATAAAATAATGCAAGAGAAAACATAAACAACTAGGGCCAAGTCACGCCTTCCCCGAACACACAACTAATCAAGGGGTGAGACATCTATGACAAACCCACTTACCCTTTATGGTCCGGTCAATAGAACCTGAATACAACTAGTTTGGCCCAACAGTTAATGATACCATGCCATGAGTGTGACTCCTGAGACGCGCAGCCATCTGGAAAGGATTAGCCTCACTACCTCCTTTCCACACCAAGATAGTGCCATCCTAGAAGCAAAATTTGTTCAGTATAATCATCAAAAGACCGATATAATTCAGCACAAGTATCAACAGAATGAGGCAGTCAGTGATCATATGATCTTGTGTCCTCGTGGGAGAGAAAGATTGGCAAGGACCTAGAGAGGATGTATGTTCCAGATGAGCAGGTCTGAAGAACATTCAAGGTTAGGGATGCTTTTCTATCAGATTTAAGTACGTGATATTATCTCCATTCTCAAGCTCCGATTGGTCTACTTTTTCGGTCATATTGTAGAGGCGGCGGTTCCACTCGATGTCACGTTGGCCATATTCCATTCTTATTTTGTGAAAGGAGACCAAACCAACTTCAAGATTGAGCCATCATTTGGAGTGGAAGTTTCGGAGCTCTATCCCGATATCAAATACATGAATATGGATCAATACCTTCATCAGTTTGTCTAATTATTGAAACCGACTGTGCTCGGTAATTTCTCACATCAACTCGAATCGTAAATAATACATGACCGTGGATGCTGCTTCTCAGGATCCTATTCTGAAATGTCGCTCCTGCTAATCATCCCATACCCCATTCGTTCCATATGTGCGCATCCATGCAGTGCTTGGAGAAGTTGCCTCTGTTTTGCAGTTGATTAGGGTTTATGGGCCAAGCTAAAAGAAAGACATGGGTTTTTCTATTTTTGCGGCATGTCACGCTAGTGTCACTCCTTCTTTAAGAAACGAAATTTCTGCTGTCCATTGTATCAAATGGTATGCAATGCCAACAGTGTAAGTCTGGAATTAGGACCGAATAGAAGTTGTAAATGGGGTGAAATCTGTCGCGGATATGGAGGGCCAATCAAATCGATAAAACTAGTCAAAAGAAAGAAAAGAAAATCAAACACTATAGTAACATAATTTGATCCGAATATCGAAATTTAAGTTTATAAAGAGAACATCACAACATTTCACTATAAAAATAAGTGATGCAATAAAAATTATAATTATTCGAACATTTAATACACTCTCGATGTTTTCCTAATCTTTAATTATATCTAATAACTTATATAATATTTAGTTTCTCCTAATTTCTAGTGAAATATCATTCAAAAAATTACATGGATTTTACTCACTAGTATTTATCTCTCTGCACTCTTCTACAGTTTCAGAGCCCTCTCTCTCAGCCACCAACGATTTGGCGCACTTCTGCCCCGATGGCTCGTCTCTATTTATAAACGAGAGAAGCCTATCATCATTTAGCGCGGCGCGAGGACGTCTTCTTCGCTCTTTCTTTCTGTGCATGATGGTGTCGCTTTTCTCTTGACTTTTATGCACGAAGAGCTAAGAGCTTTTCATTTCTTCTCCTATCTGTCAAAGTCAACATTGATGGCTAATCAAAGTCAACATTGATGGCTAATGATGCCATCACTGTTCCCTTTCTTCAGAGAACGAAGCCAAAAAAAGCTGCTCATTTTCTCCTATCTTCCGGCGCGTGCGCGTTCGCGTTCACATGGCCAGTGCAGGAAGAGCATTAAATGCTGACAAGAAGAATAAACAAAGACGTCAACCGTTTTCCTCTCTCTTCATTTAATGCAAGGACGCATGACCCTGGAGATGGTCATCGCTTGCATTATTTAATTCACGAAGAGAACATTCATATGATGAGCATGAAGCGTGTTTCTACTTTCAACGTATTTATGAGAAATAAATGCTGTGTCTGGATGGTAGTGAGATCTGAACTCGAAATATTTTTTAATAAAAATCATGCTATATTATTATCATTTGGATTCATTTAAATTCAGAAAGTGAATTCTAATCAACAATCTTAGTATTTACTCCAATCATGAGTTTTCATAGGTTCATTGTGCTTCTTGAAAATTGAAAGATTCGTTGTTCTCTCGACCGATAAATAACGTTTACAAATGTGATAGATGAGTTGTGATAAGGGCATGGGACAAATTCAGTGATAAGTACGTGATTTTTGATTCTCCATCTCGAATTTTGATTATTTGCTTTCGCATGTTTAAATTCTAAGTAAGTTGTTAACAAATTTAAATTGTTTTTATCATTGTCATTTAACTTCATAATGCCCATGAAAGTAAGGACACCGTGACCTCAATTTGATCCGATCTCCCTAATCGAATAATGATCAATTTGGACTTGATTGTGATAGATTTCCAGAGTTGATGCATATAAAAGCAAGAGCAGGGGGTCGATTTGGACTGGGCCAAAACTTTGGGAGCCACATTGAAAATTTCCCAAATGATGTTGTCGGTAACAAATTTGTGATTGCATCTACATCTACATATAATAACTAAACAAAGCAGTTTTAGCCATACCCTAATATTTTTATCCACCTTTATGCCAACCCTCTCACAAGATTTTTTTACCCAAATTATATCTTTTTTATATACGACATTATCTTGACTTGATTTGAGTAAGGACTAAATACATGATATGCTAATATTCTGACTTTTATTCTTACTACCAAACGTAGCTTAATAGTCTACGCTGTTTCAATCGCTGCCTCCACTCGTTTGCTGCTCTCTCTCTCACACCAACCATGGTTCTCTTTTAGAATTTCGACAGAGACGCAGTCTAGCTTCATGCTCTTCTTCTAGCACACGTATTCTCTTGGTGCTATGATGTGCAGTCCTCCACAGCCGCGTAATTTTCTGTAATTGTGTGGTGCAATTCAGAGGAATGACATGTATATATGAGTTCAAACATCAACCACACTGGATGGTGTTGATGCACTGTGCGCACGCACAATAGTCTCTTTTAGTCTTGAAAAACAAAATTGCATTTCGCACCATTTGCTTTGTTCGCAGACCAAAAGAACGAAGAATCCAGGCATTGTCGGCAAGTGCAGCAAGGATCTTGATGATGTTATAAGCAAGTTCTGGGTGCAAATAGCTGATTATCGAATGAATACATGGTATCGACCATGCCTCGTGAATTATGGACATTGATGTCTGAAAGGAAGATGGGGATTCAATTAAGGACTTCTGTTGGCGAGTCTGCATAAGCAGATTTAAGAAAATGGAGGTCAGCCAACATAGCAAGTATTTCTGCAAGTTTTGTGGGAAGGTAAATCTTTTTGCTGCTCTTTTGTAATATTGCTTCTCCATTATCTTTCTAACTCTGTGCCTCACGGTATGCTGTGAAGAGGAAGGCTGTATGAATCTGGGGATGCAAGGCCTGTGGTAAAGTCCAGGCGGGCGGACAACTAATTTGGAATGCAAATGCTTTTTCCTTCGGTGCAGGTACAAATCTTAAGTCCACAACCTTTTATAGTTGTTGGACGTGTACATAATTTGACAAACATTAAAAAAAAAAAAAAAGACAAATGCATAAATGCACATAAAGTCAAATAATATCCACACAATAAATGCACTTGAAGATAGGTGCGGCGAACTCTTCAATGAGCTTTTAGAGCATTCTCTGTCTTCAGGGTGCAGAACGTTTCTTCATTAAATGCTTGTAGCTTTTTTTGTCTTCAATCTTCTTCCAATGCCTGCCATTACGCTCACCATAAATCGAGGCATTCATTAAAAAGTACTAACAACCAAATCTACGACTCAGCAACCAGCATGCTCAAATTTTAAAAAAATCACTTTTATAGTATTCCAAAAGCTAGGACGAATGACCGAATAACTCTTTTTCTCATCTTCAGTTTCAGTGCCACGGCACTGCTAGTGACGGTAAGCAGTACGGTCCGGAGGCCGAGGGAGCAAACTGAAAGTTGAGTGGCCATTCACCTCTTCAACCATTCTTGTCAGCAGCTTCGGCCCTTTTTGTTTATTTTTGTTTTTGTTCTCGAAATAAAAATTTCTGTTCTTTTATTTCAAAAACAAAAAAAAAATGCGTTTAGTAAAATTTTCGTTCTTGAAAAAAATATTTATTTTTTTGTTCCCGAAACAAATTTGAAACAGAAACAAAAAGTAAAAAAAATATTTTTGTTCCCGAAAACAATTCCGAAAAATAAATTTTCTCTCTCCTCTTTTTTTTCTCTTTCTTTTCTTCGTTTTTCTTTTGCTTCTTCTTCTTCCTTTTGCCGGTCACCGGCCTTGGCCATGGCCGGCGCCGGCGATCGGCCAGACGAGGGCCGGCGACCTCGCTGGAACGTCGCCGAGACACCGGAGACGCCGAGCCTCGTTGGGCCGAGCCTCGCCGTGGCTGGGCAAGCTCGACCTCACCGATTTGGGCGAGGTCGAGCCTCGCCGGTGGCCTCGGTGGCTAGGCGAGCCTTGCGAGGCCACCGGCGAGGCTCGGCCTCGCCTAGATCTAGCGAGGCCAAGTCTCGCAATGGCTCCGGCGAGGCTCCGGCGAGCTCGCCGAGCTCGCCCAGCCGATCGCCGGCCCGCCACCGTGGCCGCCACCGGCCACAAAGAGAAAGAAGGAAAAAAAAAAAAAAGAAAAAAAGAAGAAAAAAGGAAAATATAATAAAAAATATTGAAAAACTAAAAGAAACAATAAAATTATACAAGTTTACCAAACATATTTCAATTCCTGAAGTATAAATTTTTTGCAGTTACCAAGCGCGTTCTTATACTTAGAAATTGTTCCCGAAAACAGAAAAAAAAAAAACTATTTCTGTTCAAAAATTATTTCCCGAATGAAACGTTACTAAACACGCCCTTAGCTTGGGGAGAAAAAACAATATGTCCTTTGAGAGCGTCATCTACTTTGGCTGTTGTTTCGCTTTAAATCCCCCCCTTTTTTATGGAGATAGACACACAATTTTATCTTCTGTCTTTTGTTTGTAATAAGCAAAATGTCATCATCTTTGAATCATCGCCTATCGAACAGATTGAACTGATTGTCATTTTTTAAAATTCTATTAAAAGTTTTCGATTTCTTCAGTGATGTTTGATACTTTTTGTTGCCAATTTTCAAGAATTGGCCAAAGGCAAATGCTATGTCCATGTATCGGAATCTCTTTTGAAGTAAGGCAAGTTTTGACGCATGAATTAAATGAAGTTGCTCACTTTGTCCAAAGGCCTTGGATATTGTGAACACCATACTTTTAGTAACTCTAGTAGTAGTAATCTTGACAAAAAATGGCTCGACCAAGTACCACAATATGACCATCTCATCTAAGAAGTAATGCCATCTCATATAAGAACATTAACGGTGGATTATGCCCTTTGCAAGTTTTGCTTCAACTTTTGTCACAACACTTTCTCTTCAAGTTGGGTATAAGCAGTGTTTTTTCACAGGTAGTACGCAATAGTTAATAATTCTTAGAATCCCGAATCCCATCCAAGAGAAGGGCATCAAGCATTTGAGGTGGCAACTTTTCCTGATGAATCTAAGTTGATGAATAAATCAATCGGACTGAGTTGTGATGTGCATTTAAGTTAATTTTCCAGATTTTTCTAACATCATTAATACCTGAAAATTACCTTTCCAAGTCACTACAAAAATTTACCAAAAAGAACTAAGTCCACCTCAAAACATCCTTTGCCATTCAAATAAGAACAGTGCAACCATCCATCATAGGCAACAACCACAGATACGGAACAATGGAGATCACTGCGAGCGAAAATAAACAGTGACCCATTTGGCGATACACGACTTATTGAACGAGAATCATTACAAATTACAACTAAGAAACTCCCATCCAACTCTAGCCCAATGTGCGTGCGTGCGTTTGTGAGAGAGAGAGAGAGAGAATAGTTCAAGATGGCAATGATGAATCACTGCACATGACATTCTCAATCTTGAGCAAAATATTTCTCCTCGGTGTCGTGGCTGGCCTGCCTAAGCCAGCGATCGTCCAGGCTCTCGTCCTCATCTATTTTGGAGTAATCCAAGTGCTGGTGATCTTCCCGACAAAAACTTCTGCTGCATAATGGAAGTGAACCGATCCATCTGGTTTTGATTATTCATAGCAGATAAAAGTTTTGCCCTCCATCTCCCCTGCAGCGGCAGTCTGCATACCAACATCAACCGATCCAAGTGGTTAGTATTTCAGGGTACAAAATAAACTCAAAATCATCATAAACAACTTTGGTCGTGCATGAAATATGAAGGTCTTCTCAAAGCTAGGAATCCTGAATTGTTTGATAATATTATCTATCTTCGTGACAATATGCATTGCTTCAAGTCTTACACCGATATTTATGATTCTATGAAAAAAGATGAACTATAGGGATACGTTATTCCTATTCTTTGTTGGGATAATTTCCGCTAAGAAATGATTCTTTTTTATTCTGTTTCACAAAATAATTTTTGAACATTTGAAGACATTTAATAAGGGGGTGTTTGGCAAATTTTTGTTTCTGTTTCCCGGAACACAATTTTTGTTCTTTTGTTCCGGGGAACAAAAAAAGAACAGAAACGCGTTTGTTTATACTTTTGTTCCCAGGAACAAAAAATCTATATTTTTGTTCCCGGGAACAAATTTGAACAAAAACAAGAAGTAGAAAAAACTTGTTTCTTGTTCCTGGGAAACTTTCGAGAAACACTTTTTTTTCTTCTCATTTTTCTTCTTCTTTTTTCTCTTTCTTTTCTTCTTCTTTTCTTCCTTTTGCCGGTCACCGGCCTTGTCCATGGCCGGCGACCTCGCCGGAGCATCGCCGGCCCGAGCCTCGCCGTGGCCGCATGAGGCTCGGCCTCGCCAAGCCACCTCCAGGACGGCGTCGCCTAGCGGTGGCCCGGTGAGGCCGAGCCTCGTGCGGCCTCCCTAGCCGGCACGAGGCCGAGCCTCGCCGAGCCGGGCGAGGCCGACCTCGTGCCGCCTAGGCAAGGTCGAGCCTCGCCGGTGGCCGGCGGCAATCTCGCTAGGCCACCGGTGAGGCTCTCGCCTTGGTTTAGCGCGAGCTCACTAAGGGCCGGCGAGCCTCACCGTGGCCGCCTTGTCGTCGCCGGCCATGGCCGAGCTCACCGAGTTCGACCTCGCGCCGCCTCAAGGCCGAGCCTCGCCGGCGAGATCCTCGCCAAGCCACCGGCTCGGCGAGCGCCATGGCTGGGCGAGGTTGCCGACCCTCGTCGCCCGCCGGCCAAAAGGAAGAAAAAAAAAAAAAAGAAAAAGAAAAAGAAAAAATGAAAAATAAAATAAAATATTAAAAAATTAAAAGAAACAAAAAAAAAAATTAGATAAGTTTACCAAATGTGTTTCTATTCTTTTTCTATTCTAGGAACATAAATTTTATGCGCTTACCAAACACGTTCTTCTTTTCAAAAATTGTTCCCCTAACGAAAATAAATTGTTCCCGGAACTATTTTTCTATTCCATGGAACAATTTTTGAACAAAACGTTATCAAACGCGCCCTAAGTGTCAAAAATTTTTATTTCAGGAATAGAAGTGTGTTTGGTAAGACTCTTAATTTTTTTATTTCTTTTAATTTTTAATAATTTTATTATATTTTTCTTGTTTTTCGCTTTTTCCTTTTCTCTTCTTCTTCCTCCTTATTTGTGGGCGGCGATCGATGATCGTTGACGGTAGCGGCAAAGTGGCCAATGACTGGCTAGGAGGAAGGAGAGAGAAGAAGAGAGAAGAAGAAAAGAAGAAAATAAAAGAAAAAGAAAAATAGATTGTGCTTGATTTTGAAATTATTTCCGAGAACAAAAAGTAACTTTTTTTCCACTTCTAAATTTTGTTCCAAATCTATTATCAGGAACAAAAAATTTATCAAACGGATTTTTATTTTTTATTTGTTCCCAATAACAAAAGAATAGAATCGGTCACTATTGAGCAAGTTAGCAGATAGACCCTAGGCAACCTACAGAGTCTAGGAGTGTATGAGGCCCAACGTGATTGCAAGTCCTCAAAAAATTTGCTTGCTTAACATTCGAAAATCGAATTCCTTAACTTGAAACGGAAATATATTTTCTTGAAAAAAAAATTCCCAAAAAAAATTTCTCTTTATCATGAGTTTTTCCGCGAAAAGCTTCATGTTTAAGGTTTATACTAAAACCATTTTCAAGTCTTGTTTGGTTATTAACTTGAAAAGTCTTGTTTGGTTATTAACTTGAAAATGATTTCCTCCCTCGAGAGTAGAGAAAAGTTTCCTCGTTTTTTAGGGAGGATGTTTTCCTTTACTATAAATGATTTTTCATTAATCAATCCATTTTCGGTTACTAAACATGTGAAAATATAGAAAATGAATTTCCAGAAACCCTTTTTAACTATAAAAAAAAAAAACCCAGTAAAATGCAATTTCAATATTGAAAAGATAATCTAAAATTAAATCTTTCACATTTAATGATAAAGAGATTATTGTTATAAATGCCTAACTTACTTGCATCATGCACACTATTTAATTACTGAATCAATCTAACAAGGTTACTCTCGTTTCTACAAGAAGTTATGAATTATTTATAAAACATATTTTGTTGGCCAAAAATTTATTTCTTTTTATCGAAAAGTTGGCCAAAAAGTAATTTATGTGATTGACTACAGAAAAAAGAATTTGCACCTCAAAACAATCATGTAACAACCATAAAACTCCGTAATATCATGTATATGTATGCATAGGCATGTTGAGTAGCTCATTGTCTTCTCATAGTAATTTATATTATTTCATATGAAAAAGTAAACCTAAAAACTGGTTTCAACTTGTCTTTTATCAAAATCATGGTAAATTATAATAGTACAATATCAATTGAGAAAACAAACTATACTTTAAATTAAACAATTTTTCTAAAACTTCAAAATTAGGATTACTTAAAATTTTAAACACCATCCAAACTTAAATTTGGATTTTCTTATTCTTGGTAAGTTAAGTTTGTCTAGTTTAAGAGACAACATCGTTATTAAAATAATTTATATTTGATTATCTACCCCTTTTTTTCCGAGATTAACATCGCAAAAAAAATCTCAAATTAGTGCATTTATGTTATATTTACCAAAAATTAATTTTTATATCATAAAAATTTATATTGTTATATTCATATCATCCTAGTTTGTGACATTGGAAATTAGTTTTGGGCGTATATGGCACCAATGTACTAGTTTGGAAATTTTGTAGGGATAAGAACTTAATTTAATACAAATGTAACAGAAAATTAATTTCATGCACTTTTTTGCGATGAAAGATCAGATAGGGAAAACCACCGCCCTCAACGGCGCACAGCTGACTCGGGCTCTCTCCCCTCACGAAGGAGAAAAGTTTGAATCCCGTAGAGACGTCGTTAGGGATTCTTACCCGGAGTACTATGGTAGTGGGTCTTGCAATCGCTCCCTCAAGGTTTGCTCACCGGTTATCGGCTTACGGTCCCTGGTTACCAAAAAAATAAAAAAAGATCAGATAGGGAAAAGTCAATTCGCTGGAAAGACATTTCTTGAAATGACAATTACGCCTTTCTGGAATCGAAGTATAAAACGGCTCCGCGTGAAGAGCCCCCGCCCTTTAGCGCGCGCTCACCCTTTGTTACAAGCAGTTGGAGCAGAATCGCTACAGAGTCCGAGCGAGTTCGCCGGAGGAAATCCACCGACTACGCCGTGAAAAGCCACTCCGAGATGGCGGAGAAGAGCAAAGTCCTGGTGATCGGAGTCACCGGACTCATCGGAAAGTTCGTCGTGGAAGCCAGTGCTAAGTCCGGCCACCCTACCTTCGCTCTCGTGGCACCGCCGTCCACTCCGTCCGACGCTGCCAAGGTCGACCTTGTCGAAGGTTTCAAGAGCTTAGGCGTCCACGTAGTTCTGGTGAGAAGCTATTCCCGTGCGATCGCCTTCGTTTCCGACATCTGGTTCTGCTTCGAGGAACCGAAGCGTCACCTGCCGTTAAATCTCGTTCGCCGTCCTGAGATACGTCTTCAGCGGTAGAACCGGAGTTGATTTTCGTCTCCTTCGCTCGCTCGATCGAGTTGATTGGAGTCATGTTCGATTTGGTGTTGCTCTGTCATTTTTCACACTGCCTGACAAATCATCTCAGCTTCGCGTGTTGATTCGAACGAGTGCATTTTCAGAAAAATCTCACAGAAACTTCCTTATGTTTTAGCCGTTTATGGGACAGCTATAGCTACGTAGCTGCACTGACCTGTTCTTCAGATGCCATGGACGAGAATTCTGTAGTAGCTTGTTTTTTATTTGTCATAGTATTTTTTTCGTCTGATAAAGGTCTTGAAGTATGAATCTCTCCTACTCCTTTTCTTGGTCTTCCCACTGCCAAAACAGGATTTGTTGATGATTGCTGATTTCATCGATAGTTTATTCATGCTCTTGGTCATTTGATTATCAGGGAGATATAAACGATCCAGGTACTCTGTTGAATGCGATCAGGCAGGTTGATGTGGTAATCTCTACAGTTGAGACATCAACCGAGGACCAATACAAGATTATCGCTGCCATTACGATAGTCGGAAATATAAAGGTGGTGTTGTTTCGAATGATTTTGTCCTCGTAATCATTGTTCGTTTAGCATTTGACTGATGATACAGGTTGTGTTAGTTTAATTCTTTCCTTCTGGCATAAGTGCAACACCTTCTCCTTGTGAGCTTCGCTTTGACGTAATGGGATGCATTGACTCATTTATCTGTAGACTTCACATCTTTTTTCATCTTAAATGGTCATGACTTTGTGTAGAAGTCCCTGTGTGTTTGGGTTTCCTCTGGGTCAGCAAAGAAAAAAAACGTAAGAAGTTTCGATCACTCAATACGGACTATGGACATGTATCCCAGCGCTTTGATCATGAATTCGCAGGGAACATGAACTAGTTTAACCTTGAAATGGTCCTTTTCAAGAGTATTGTTGTTGCATAATGTTATCCCACGCCACTTACTGGGATAGTACTTAGTAGTAACTGTTGTTGCTGCGGGTGGTTGACAGCCAACAATGAATGGAACTCAGCATGCTCCCAAAAGGCGATGGACTTTCCTCTGATATCTTAGCACTTGTGAAAGTGTCCATCGAAGCAAGCAGCATGTTTGCATATTTTATGCTTGACAGAGTTATCTGGCTGCCGCCTAACAATTAAATCTTCACTTTCCATTTCTTCCATTTTTCTAATAGCACTTGGGCTAGAATTTGCTTAATTGCTGAATCTTTTATTTTACTTATGATCATTTTTTACTCCGTTATAGCAACATATTGACAAAAAAAAAAAGAAGAAGAAAGAAATTCAGTCTCGTATAAGTTTGTTTTGTTTTATTTTGCCAGAACTCATATAATTTTGTCGGATAAGGGCAATGTGCTCTAATTTTTCGTTGTTTTCCAATAGAAATGTTTCTTCTGATTTGGTTATTTTTATTCTAGAGATTCTTGCCTTCAGTGTTTGGAAATCATGCGGACCGTGCCCATGCTGTGGAGCCAGCAAGAACTTTTTATGCTGCTTACTATACCGACATCCTCCACCTTCTTGAGGAACAGGGAATCCCGTATACCTATGTGTCTTGCAACTTTCTTGCGGGTTGGCACCGTACTACTTTGGCACAGCCTGGGGCTACAGCTCCCTCTAGAGATAAAGTTGTCATCTTAGGGGATGGTAATGCAAAAGGTAAGTAGCAATTTGTTGAAATACGTATTCTTATTCGTCGGGATTTTTCTGTACAATTTTTACGATTTAACTACGGAAGTGATCAGATTGAGGGTAGTTCTTGAAGCTTGAGAATTTCAGGCAACCCCCTATCGAGATGTCGGGTCTTTTACATACATTAGTCTTGACTTCCAGAGACTCATAAATGATATGAAAGCGATGTTGGTTATCTTGGCACAATGCCGCCTGGTCAGCATATTAAGAAGGTTATCTTTATGCATCTGGTTGAGAAAAGAACATATGGATGCATTCGTCTCTAATAAAATAATTATTTGAAGAAAGTTCTTTAAATGTGAAGCGAAAGTATCTCTAGGAAGATCAAAGTTTCTGTGTTATATTTATTAGCGAAATTCTGAAATTCTCCCTGTCAATATACAGTGGTGTTTAACAGGGAGGATGACATCGGCATCTATACCATGAAAGCCATGAATGATCCAAGGACCTTGAACAAAATTCTCTACATTAGACCTCCTGCCAACACCTACTCGATGAATGATCTCGTGTCTTTGTGGGAGAGAAAGATCGGCAAGACCCTGGAGAGGGTTTATATTCCAGAGGAGCAAGTTCTGAACAAAATTCGAGGTCACAGATGCATTATTATCAGATTTCAGCATGTGGAAATCGTCTCCTATTCTCTAAGATATTTAAACCTTTTGATGTCCATCGGTCTACTTGTCCGCTCATATTGCAGATGCGAGATCTCCAGATGATCTGATGTGGGCCATATACCATTCTATTTTTGTGAAAGGAGACCAAACTAACTTCAAGATTGAGCCGTCATTTGGAGTGGAAGCTTCGGAGCTCTACCCCGACGTCAAATACAGCACCATGGATGAGTACCTTGATCGGTTTGTCTGATTGTCGAAACTTACTGTGCTTGGGGATTTGATTTCTCACATCAGCTTGTAATCAGAAATGGTAATAGTATTCTGCTTCTTACGAACCTAGTGTGGAACGTCGCTCCCATTAATCATCTCATGGCACTGTACGACCTCCAGTTATTAAGACGTACTATGAATACTGAATGAATATGTGCTCATCTGTGCTGTGTGCTTGGAGAAGTCACTTCTGTTTTGGAGTTGTTTTGGGTTTAGGGGCTAGCTAATAAATAAAAAAAGGAAAAGGGTTTATGGTGTCGTGCCAAAAGCCTTCCCCAAATTTGGGTAAAACCTAATTGACTTCTCAACCCGTAGAAGACTTGATTAGACAAATTGAAAGCACAGGGAGTTAATTAGAGAAGCGGTAAAAGTTCAGGGGTGAAAAGTACGAATCTTCCTTTTTTATTCTCGTAGTGGAGTATAGCTGATACTCACTTTTTTGAAATCAAATACTTTGTACGGCCTCGAAGATCTCCTCAGAATCTAAACTCGAGGTTTACTTAGTAGATTTTTTTTTTTTTTTAATAGAAGTTAGCAACGATGATATTTTTGTGGCCAGTTGTCGAAGGGTAAGCTTAAAGAATAGCAAGTTAAAACCCATTAATGAATACCTTGCGGTGTTGGATGATCCTTAATGTTTCGAGGACTGTTACGGGCGGGAACAAGCAAGAAGAAAGAGAGGCATGCATGATGAATCTGGACATCTCACGAACCAATTTCTTTACTAATCATGGTGGGCGCGGACTCGTGTCATTTCCTGATTAAGAAAGTCCAATAAGGCGATGACGTAATACTGTGTTTACAAATTAGGTAAATTGCAATTTCAAATTTCATATGAATGAGCTAAGTATGAAATCTTTTCCATTCAATGATAAAGAGATTATCTTACTACATGCTTAATATATGTGCATTGAACTCACTCTTTTGAAGCGGAATCAATCTAAAACCTCGGTTTCCTTTTCTTAAGAACTTGTGAATTTGAAAATATAGAAATCTCATGTTGCCCAAAAAATCAAAAAGAGTAATCTCTTGATCGACCCCCCTTTGGAAAGAATCTAGTGCACCTCAAAACAATCATTTAGCGATATGAAACGTCATGATACCATGCAAGTACATGCACATCGGATAGCTCATTGCCCTTTCATATCGTTTTCACTAGTCTTTTCATATGATACAAAAAAATGGTTTCAACTTTTATTTACATGAAAAATCATTGTAAGTTATAATAGTCTAATATCGATAGAGAAATAAAATCATCATACAAAATAAATTAGAAACTCTAATCCTTCAAAATTAAGATTACTTAAATCTTTAGCACCATCCGAACTTAAGCGTAGATTTTTTTTATTTTTAGTAAGTTAAATTTTCTTATTTCACAATAATTTGAATCATCTCTCAAACTCGATAAAATCTTTATTGAAGTACTTTGTATTAGATTTTCTTATGTTTCTATTAGTCCACTTCGCATGCACTTCTTTTCCAGCTAATGATGATATCAAGAAGTTCACATAAACGACATCTATGCCTTTCTGAAATCAAAAACAGATGGACGATTCATCTGGGATCCCGCCAACAGTTACGGCCCGAGACCGAGTGAGTTCGCGGGGAAAAACCACACCGCTGGCGGAAAGAACCTTAGGTGGCCACGAAGAACAAAGTCCTGATGATCGGAGGCATTGCATGCCTCGAAAGTACATAGTTGAAGCGAGTGCTAAGTCCGGTCACCTTACCTTTGCTCTCGTGAGGGAGCCCGCTCTCTCCGATCCCACCGAGGCCAACATCGCCCAAGGTTTCAAGAGCTTAGGCGTCAAATTTTTCATGTGTGTATCGTGTTGTGATTAGTCACTACGGTGCAATTATGTTCGTTTCCGACATCAACTTGAACCATAAGTTATATAGGATTCTGCTTCTCCGCATCCCGCTAATCATCTCACGGCACGTGCAAGTTCCTCATACGAGGACATGCTAGGAACATTCGATGTGCGAGGCGTCTATGCAGTGCTTGGAGGAGTTACTTCTATTTTGGAGTTTGATATGAGTTTTTCTATTTCTGTATATTATACGTTTCATGTTGTCGGTGTGGGTATTGAATTCGAGCCGCTGATGATGTTCGATAATTCACCTGATTTCCTGGTCTTAGACTAAAGATAATTGTGTCTTAAGCTCCATTTATTTCGCGAAAAATAAATAATTTAGAAGAAAAAATATCTCAAAAATGATTATTTATATTGCTTATAAAATAAATGGACAAAAAATATTTTCGTCGTCTACAAAAATATTTAGACATATTTTGTTGTTGATAATAACAACATTTTTCATTGACTAATCATTTTAAAATATGCAAGTAATCATTTTCTAGAAAATATATTTAAAATTACTCATTTTTTACTAAACAAATAAAGTTGAGTAGTTTTTCATGTCTAAATGGTCTATAGGCAATCATTGCGGTGAAATCAAATACTTTATATATCCTCGAATATCTAAAGTTAATTGAAACTCCGGGTTTCCTTAGCTGACGAAATCTCCTTTCATGAATGATAAACTTAAAAGAATAACAAGTTTAAGGATTCTTAATGCGGGGAACAAACAAGGCAAAGAAAAAAGGCAAATGTTCGATGAAGTTGGAACAACCCTCGAACTAGATTCGCGGATGCTGGTATGACTAAATGAATCCTTCCGTACTCTGCGTACTGCCTACCGTCCGCGTGCACTCTTGTGTCCTTTTCTTTTCAAGAATTCTACGGTGTGGTGGTTTTTAGCGTGAATATCTTCCTTTTTGTGAATGATTTTTCGTGAATTCATCCATTCACGATAGCTAACCATGTGAAATTATGGAAAACAAATTTCAGGAAACCCTTTTTAGCAAAACAAGCACTCAAATGATATGCACTTTCAATTTCAAATTGGTGATCTAAACATTGAATCTTTCACATTTAATGATAAAGAGATTATCATTTACTTATGTCTAACTTACTAGCATCATGCTCCCTATTCAATCAATGAGCCAATCTAACAAGGTTAGTCTCCTTCAATAAGTTATGAATTGTTTACAAGATAATGTTTTGTTGGTCAAAAAGTTAAAAAATTAATTAACGTGGTTGAACCTACAGGAAAAAAGAAATGGCACCTCAAAACAATCATAGAGCAACTATGAAACTCCGTGATATCATGTATATATGTGCATCTGCATGTCCAATAGCTCATTGTCCTCTCATACCATTTTCTTCTTTTATTTCATATGAT
This sequence comes from Eucalyptus tenuipes, assembly GCA_014182365.1. Classification (NCBI taxonomy): domain Eukaryota; kingdom Viridiplantae; phylum Streptophyta; class Magnoliopsida; order Myrtales; family Myrtaceae; genus Eucalyptus; species Eucalyptus tenuipes. The sequence goes on along the minus strand of CM024541.1, from coordinate 5,351,272 downwards.
AAAGTAAACCTAAAAAATGGTTTCAACTTCTTTTTTATCAATGACATAAAAAATCATGGTAAATTATAATAGTACAATATCAATTGAGAAAACAAAATAGTAGTTTCAATTAAACAGTATTTCTAGCACTTCAAAATTAGGATTACTTAAATTTCTAACACCATCCAAACTTAAATTTGGATTTTGTTATTCTAGGCAAGTTAAGTTTTTCTCATTTCACAAAAAATGAATCATCTTTCAAATTAGACAACATCATCATTAGAATACTTTATATTTTATTTTCTTCCCTTTCCTTTTTCAGGACTAATACCATTAAAAAAAAAAAAAAAAAAAAAAAAAAAAAAAAACTCAAACTAGTACATCCATATTATTTTGGTAGTCCTGGTGATCGGAGTCACCGGACTCATCGGAAAGTTCGTCGTGGAAGCGAGTGCTAAGTCCGGCCACCCCACCTTCGCTTTCGCGGAACCGCTGTCCACTCCGGCCGACGCTGCCAAGAGGCCCAAGACCAACTTCGTCCAAGGTTTCAGGAGATTAGGCGTCTACGTAGTTCTGGTGAGTAGCTAGCTATGCCCGTGCGATCGCGTTCGTTTCCGACATCTGGTTCCGCTTCGAGGAACCGAAAGATTCACCTGCCGTTGAATCTTGTTCGTCGTTCCGAGAAACGTCTTCGGCAGAAACGTCTTCGGAGCAGTAGAATCGGAGCTGATTTTTGTCTCCGTCTCTCAATCGATCGAGCTGATTGGAGCCACGTTGCGATTCGGTGTTGTTTTTTGTCTTTTCTATTATATTTTTTTTCGTTACTCTTCGTATGTTTATCAATAGGCGAAATAGGTGAAATTTTTTATGACGTCCTTTTGTCTCATTTTAGGTGAAATTTTTTATGACGTCACACTGCCTGACGATTCATCTCAGCTTCGCGTGTTGATTCGAGCGCGCGCATTTTCAGACAAATCTTACAGAAACTTCCTTATGCCTTAGCTGTTTTTGAGACAGCTACAGCTACGTAGTAACTGCACTGACCTGTTGTTCAGATGCCACGGAGGAGAATTCTGTGGATAGTGGCTCTTTTTTTTTTTTAAATTGTCATAGTTTTTTTTTCCCTTGCCTGATAAAGGTTTTGAAGTCTTATCTTCATCGATTATGAATCCCATTGCCAAAACAGGATTTGTTGATGATTGCTGACTTCATCAATTTATTCATGCTCTTGGTCATTTGATTCTCAGGGAGACATAGACGTTCCACATACTCTGGTGAATGTGATGAGGCAGGTTGATGTGGTAATTTCTACTGTTGAGACATCACCGGATGACCAATACAAGATTGCTGCTGCCATTTTGACGGCCGGAAATATAAAGGTGGTGCTGTTTCTAATGATTTTGTCCTCGTTATCAATGTTCGTTTAGCATTCGACTGATGATATAGGTTGTGTTAGCTTACTTCTTTTCTTCAGGTATTAGTGCATAGCGTTCTCCTTGTGAGCTTCATTTGATCAAATGGGATGCATTGACTCATTTATCTGTAGACTTCACATCTTTTTTCATCTTAATTGGACATGACTCTGTGTAGAAGTCCCTGTGGGTTTGGGTTTCCTCTAGGTCAGCCAAAAAAAATAAATAACATAAAAAGTTTCAGTCACTCAATATGGACTATGGACTTGTATCCCAGCGCTTCGATCATGAATTCGCGAGGAACATGAACTAGTTTAACCTTGAAATGGTCCTTTTCAGGAGTATTATTGTTGCATGTATGTTACCCAACCCCACTTACTGGGATAGTACTTAGTAGTAATCGTTGTTGCTGCGGGTGGTTGACAGCCAACAATGAGTGGAACTCAGCATGCTCCGAAAAGGCAATGGACTTGCCTGATATTTTATCACTGTGAAAGTGTCCATTCAAGCAAGCAGCATGTTTGCATATTTTATACTTGACAGAGTTATCTGGCTGCTGCCTAACATTGAAATCTTCACTTTCCATTTCTTCTACTTTTCTAATAGCACTTATGGTAGAATTTGCTTATTTGCTGAATTTATTGTTTCACTTATGATCAGTTTTTACTCTGTTATAGTAACATACTGACAAAAGAAAAAAAAAAACATGAAATTCAGTCACGTACAAGTTTGTTTTGTTTTATTTTGCCAGAACTCATATAATTTTGTTGGATAAGGGGAATGTGCTCTAAATTTTCGTTGCTTTCCAATGGAAATGTTTCTTCTGATTGGATTATTTTTCTTTCTAGAGATTCTTGCCTTCAGTGTTTGGAAGTGATGTGGATCGTGCCCATGCTGTGGAGCCAGCAAGAACTTTTTATGCTGCTTACTATACCGACATCCACCGCCTTCTTGAGGAAGAGGGAATCCCGTATACCTATGTGTGTTGTAACTTTCTTGTAGGTTGGCACCGTTCAACATTGGTGCAGCCCAGGGCTAGAGCTGCCTCTAGAGAGAGAATTGTCATCTTAGGGGATGGTAATGCGAAAGGTAAGAAGCATCGAAATACCTATTCTGATTCGTCAAGATTTTTCTGTACAACTTTTACGATTTAATTACGGGAGTAATCAGAGTGAGGACAATTCCTGAAGCTTGAGAATTCCAGGCAACTCCCCTAGCTGGAGATGTCGGGTCTTTTACATCCATTATTCTTGACTTCCGGAGACTAATAAATGATATAAAAGTGATGTTGGTTATCTTGGCACAATACCGCCTGGTCAGCATATTAAGAAGGTTATCTTATGTATCTAGTTGAGAAAAGAACATATGAATGCATTCGTCCATGATGAATCTTTTTATTGAGAGAGTTCTTTAAATAAGAGCCGAAAGATCAAAGTTTTTGTGATATATTTATTAGCCAAATTCTAAAATTCTCCCGTCAATGTACAGTGGTGTTTAACAGGGAGGATGATATCGGCACCTATACCATCAAAGCCGTGGATGATCCTAGGACCTTGAACAAAATTTTGTACATCAGACCTCCTGGCAACACCTACTCGATGAATGATTTCGTGTCTTTGTGGGAGAGAAAGACCGGCAAGACCCTGGAGAGGGTTTATGTTCCAGAGGAGCAAGTTCTGAAGAAAATTCGAGGTCACAAATGTGTTACTATAAGATTTGAGCACGTAGAAATTGTCTCTATTCCCTATGAGATTTAAACCTTTTGACAACGATTGGTCTACTTGTCCGCTCATATTGCAGATGTGAAATCTCCAGACGATCTGGTGTGGGCCATATCCTATTTTGTTTTCGTGAAAGGAGACCAAACTAACTTCGAGATTGAGCCGTCTTACGGAGTGGAAGCTTCAAAGCTCTACCCTGATGTTAAATACAGCAGCGTGGATGAGTACCTTAATCAGTTTGTCTGATTGTCAAAGCTTACTGTTCTTGGGGATTTGATTTCTCACATCAGCTTGGATACACAAATGGTAATAGTATATTGTTTCTCACGAACCTAGTGGGAAACGTCGCTCCCATTGATTATCTCATGGCACTGTACAACCTCCAGATATTAAGACATACTATGAATACTGAATAAGTGCTCATCTGTGCTGTATGCTTGGAGAAGTTACTTCTGTTTTGGAGGTGCTATGTGTTCAGGGGCTAGCTAACAAATAAAAAAAGGACGAGGGTTTATGGTGTCGTGCCAAAAGCCTATCCCGAATTTGGGTAAAACCTAATTGACTTAATTAGACAAATTGAAAGTACACGGACTTAATTGGAGAATCGGAAAAAGTAGAGGGGTGAAAAGTATAAATCTTCCTTCCGTTTTTATTCTCGTAGTGGAGCATTGTTGATGCACAATTTTGAAATCAAATAATTTACATGTCCTCGAAGATCTCCTCGGAATCTAAAATCGAGGTTTACTTAGCAGATTATATATATATATAGAAGTCAGCAAGGATGATGTTTTACCGACCAAAAAAACAAGGATGATGTTCTTGTTGCCACTTGGTGAAGGGTAAGCTTAAAGAATAGCAAGTTAAAACCCATTGATGAATACCTCGCGGTGTTGGATTATCCTTAATGATTTGAGGATTGTTATGGACATGGAACAAGCAAGAAGAAAGAGAGGCATGCACAATAAATTTGGACACCTTGCGAACCAAATTTTTTACTAAACGCCGAGAGTGATGACTCATATCCTTTACTAAACAAGAGAGTCCAATAAGGCGGTGTCTACATGGTACCGTGTTAACTTCACAGATTAGGTAAATTGCAATTTCAAATTTCATATGGACGATTTAAACATTAAATCTTTTCCATTTAATGATAAAGAGACTATCTTACTACTTGCTTAATATATGTGCATTGAACTCACTCTTTAGTAGCAGAATCAATCTAAAAACCTTAGTCTCATTTTTTTTAAGAACTCATGAATTTGAAAACATAGAAATCTTATGTTCCCTGAAAAATCATAAAGAGTACTCTTAGGATTTGTTCCGGAGAACAATTTCTTTTTAGAAATAGTCTTTTTCTATTTCTATTCCTTGAGACAATTTCTCAATAAAAGAATACATTTGATAACTATATAAAATTTCTATTCTCGGAATGGAAAAATAATAGGAATGTGTTTGGTACGATTCATAGTAATATAAAATTTCTTTTAATTTTTTTCTTATTCTTCTTTATTGCCGCCAATCACCGACCACCGCCGCAGCCGCCCACCGACCATTGATCATCGTTGATCATCGCTGCCCATTGCCAACCCCCACCGGCGATGATTAGTGGCAACAGGTGGCGGGTGGCGTTGTTGGTGGTCATCGGCAACGAGGGTCGGGGTGGCCGACGACAACAGTCGGCCAGCCGCAGTGGTTGACTGATGGCAAGCAGTAGAAGGGGGTGGCGGCTGGCAAATAAAAAAAAAGAAGAAAAGAAAAGAAAAAATAACTTATTTCTAAAAATTGTTCCCGGGAACAAAAATCTACTTTTTTCTACTTCTTATTTTTATTCCAAATCTATTCATTGGCCACTTTTTATTTTAGGGAATAGAAAAATTAATTGACATTACCAAAGGGATTTATTTACTTTTTTTGTTTCGAGAAACAAAAGAACAGAAATTGAGATAAACAAAAACGTTACGAAACAATGCCTCGATCGACACTGCCTTTGGAAAGAATTTAATGCACCTCAAAGCAATCATTTAGCGATATAAAACGTCTTGATACCATGCAAGCGCATGCACATCAAATAGCTCATTGCCCTTTCATACCAATTTCACTTACCTTTTCCTCAAAACAATCATTTAACGGTCGTCATGATTCCAGGCAAGCACATGCTTGTGGAATAACTTATTGTCCTTTCATACCATTTTCACTTTTCATATGATATAAAAGAACTATTTCAACTTCTTCCTTAATATTTACATGAAAAATCATTGTAAGTTAGAATAGTCTAGTATCAATCGAGAAACAAAACCATAATAATAAAATTAATTAGAATCTCCAGTCCTTCAAAATTAAGATTCCTTCTTTAAAAAACTCAATTTCTTATTTTTGGTAAGTCAAATTTTCTTTTTTTCACAATAATTTGAATTATCAAACTCTTTAGCATATTAGATTTTCTTCTGTTTCTATTAGTCCACTTTGCGTGCACTTCTTTTCCAGCTAATGGCGATATCAAGAAAAACCAGTTCACATAAAAAGACATTTACGCCCTTCTGAAATCAAAATCAGATGATGATTCATCTCGGAGCCTGCCAACACGCCAGCAGCTATGGTCCAAGACCGAGCAAGTTCGCCGGGAAAAACCATGCTGCCGCCGGGACGAACCTTCAATGGCCAAGAAGAACAAACTCCTGGTGATCAGAGGCACTGGATATCTCGGAAGGTTCAAAGTTTAAGGGAGCGCTAAGTCCGTTGACCCTCTCGCTAAAGGGGCTGCTCTCCTTGATCCCACCAAGGCCAACATCGCCCAAGGTTTCAAGAGCTTAGGCTTAAATTTTTTTTTCATGTGAGCATCGAGGCGATTGTGTGAGTAGGTATTACTGTGCAATTACGTTCGTTTTCCACATCTACTTGAATTCTATGTTGTATAGGATTCTGCTTCCCAGGATCCTAGTATGAAACGTCGCTTTCGCTGATCATCTCCTAGCACGGCCTCCGGTCAGCTTGGTGGCGGTGGTGTGCGGTGGTTTTTGAGAAGATGATCATCTATGCAACTAGCACCCTTAGAGCCACTTGCAGCTTCCAAAATCACCAAAAAAAAAAACGAGGACATACTTTAGGATCATTCAAACAGGGCCATGTGCAGCATCTATGCGGTGGTTGAAGAAGTTACTTCCGTTTTGGAGTTGATAATGGGTTTTATGGGCCAAGCTTAAAGAAAGACATTGGCTTTCTCTATTCATGTATTTGTTTTAAATCTATTATGGTATTAATAGCTTGTTATGGATCATAAAAAAAATTAATAATTAATAATTGTTGTAAGATTCACTCTAAGAATTTACAACTCACAATATACCGTTACTCTCATAATGACCCAAAAAATGTCATGCGAGCAAAACCCTTCTATATTTTATACGTTCTATGTCGCCGGTGTGGGTATTGAATTGGAGCTACTAATCCTCGTCTTATACTAAAAGATCATTATGCTTTAAGCGCCGTTTGTTTCGCGAAAATTAAATTATTTGGAAAAAAAATTCTAAAAATGATCGCTTGTTTCGCTTATAAAATAAATGGATGAAAAATATTTTTATCATTCATAAAAAATTTTAAATATAATTTATTATTGATAATAAAAATATTTTTCATCGATCGATTATTTTAAACTATACAAGCAATTATTTTTTAGAAAAATATTTCTAAAATTATTCATTTTTCGCGTAAATAAACACAATCGAATAGTTTTCCATGCCTAAATGGTCCGTAGGCAACTATTGTGATGAAAGCAAATACTTTTTATATGTCCACGAAAATCTCAAGGTAATTGAAACTTTGGGTTTCCTTAGCCGAAGAAATCTACTGTTGTGAGTTGATTATGGATAAACTTAAAAGATTAACAAGTTTAAGGACTCTCATGGGCGGCGAACGAGGCAATACAAAGAAAAGAAAAGAAAAGAAAAGGGCAAATGCTTGAAGAAGCTGGAACAAATCTCGAACTAGAATCCTGTCTCCACGCCCGATCATTCGTGGATGTCGGTCTTGACTAAATGAATCCTTCCGTACTCTGCATGCCGCCGCCACCAGCGTGGACTCTTGGGTCCTCTTTTCGAGAAACCGCAGTGCGGTGCAATGTCGTGTTGACTCTGCAAACGAAGACTTGCTTTGTTTAGTGAAAACTTCCACATGTCTAAGAAAGATGTTTTGTGCTGAAATCATTTTTAGCTATCGTTTGGTCATTAACTTGAAAATGATTCCCTCTCTTAAGGGTAGAGAAAAATTTCCTCATTGTTTACTGTAGATTTTTTGATAGAATTAATAATACTAAAATTTCCAAACTAGTGCATTTTTGATAAATTTACCCTCCGTTAGTTTTTATTAAATTTTACTGTCAAATTGCTAAGTTAGATGACATAAATAGTCGACAGATATACCGGTCTTGGAGTTTTACTTTCTGTTATCAATTTGTGTTTTTTCATGGCATTGATTCAATTTAACGAAATTTAACAGGGGATAAATTTATCATAAATGTACTAGATTAAGGTTTTTGGTGGTAAAAAAATTAGTTTAGGATAAATTTGTCACATATGTATCAATTTTGAGTTTTTGATGGTTGAAAAATTAGTTTTAGGTAAATTTATCATAGGTAAACTAATTTAGAAACGTTTTATGCGGAAATCATTTTTAGTTCTCATTTGGTCATTAACTTTAAAATGATTTCCTCTCTTTGAGAATAGAGAAAAGTTTCCTTGTTTTTGAGCATGGATGTTTTCCTTCATTGTAAATGATTTTTCGATAATCAATCCATTTTTGGTAACTAAGCAGGTAAAAATATCAAAAACAAATTGTACGAAACCCTTTTTGGCTAAACAAACACTCAAAAGATAAGCCGTTTCAATTTTGAAAAGGTGATCTAAACATTAAATCTTTCACATTTAATGATAAAGAGATTATCATTTATATTTGTCTGCATCGTGCTTCCTATTCAATCAATGAACCAATCTAATAATTTACCTCTCCTTTCTTCAAGAAGTTTTGAATTATTTATAAGATAATCTTTTGTTGGCCAAAAAGTTACAAAATTAATTTATGTGATTGACTCTACAGGAAAAAAGAATTTGCACCTGAAAACAATCATATATGGACTATGAAACTCCATGATATATATATATATATATATATATATATATATATATATATATGTATATGTATGCAAATGCATGTCAAGCAGCTCATTGCCCTCTCATACCATTTTTTCTTATTATTTCATATGATAAAGTACACCTAAAAGGCAGTCTCAACTTCTTTGTTTGTAATTATGGTAAATTATAATAGTATAATAGCAATTAAAAAAGCAAGCTACAGTTTAAATTAAATAATATTTCTAGCACTTCAAAATTAAGATTACTTAAATTTCAAACACCATCCAAACTTTAATTTAGATTTTCATATTTTTGGCAAGTTAAGCTATAACGTCTACGCTTTAGCCCATGAGAAATGGCTATAAATCGGTGTGCCCCAAGCACCACTCCAAGGATCACTTGCGATGGATCACGGACTAGTTAGGATCAGTCATGGATTAGCTTAGCGATCTTGCCACCCGGCCATTTGCCCGGCCATAAGCCCGGCCTTATGCTAGGCCATGAGCTGGCCTTAAGCCCGATTATCTTGGCCCTATGTCCGGCCAACTCTGGCCATGCGCTAGCTAGGATAGGCCATTGAACTAGCCATGCCGGTCAGGCTTGGCTACATCCCGCCTCAACCAGTTGTGAATTAGCCACAAACCTCAACTCGAATGGTGCAATTGATTGTGGATGAACATGAAAAACTCTCACACAATAATCTTGGCACTTCCATTAGCTTCCTTCTCATGTTTACGAAATGTTTTTTGGAAGTTAGTCCATAAATGAAGAGAATGACTCATCAACTTAAGTGGTAAGGAACTTGGGTGGCAAGGAAGAGGATTTGGTCATGATTACATATGACAACTTAAGTAGCAAGTTACTTGAGAAACAAGAAACATGTGACTAAATCCAAAGCCGATTATAACTAAATCTTAGATAACTCATATAGAATGAGTTGTCATTCAAGTGGCAAGATAGGGGTTTAACTTGAAGAACAAGTAATCTAATTATGTTTTTTGGAAGTTAGTAACTGAATAAAAGGGATGACTCACATGTCCAAGTGGTGAGAAATGAGTTCAACTTGGAGAACAAATAGTCTAACATGCGACAAAAATCCAAGCCTTATGATGACACCAAATCTAAGCAATTAATGAAGAGAACGAGTCATACGCTTGGGTGTCCTTATAGAAATGAGGTTATCATTACATTAAGATATCATCTTGGAGAGCAAGTTTAGCCAAGTTATTATTGAAAGATGACTCATGACATAGGTGGTCTAATGAGAAGAATGGCAAGTGCTCTTCTAGGGCCTTAGGACGCCATTTCATCAATGTAGGCGTGCCACCTCTTCAAGATAGTTTCTTCATTAAGGCGTTGACTTATGGCTAAGTGACCAATAAGAGACACTTTTAGGACTTTAATCATTTCTCTAGGCTATTAGGGCACCATCTCTCCTAATTAGCCTTGCCACCTAAAGAAGTTATTAGATCATTTGGAAAAGGCAATCATTGAGGTTTTTGCCTATAAATAAAAGCACCAACCCTTCATTTCCCCACCTTGGCTCATTTCTCCCACCTCTCCTCTCTTGCACACCCCTCCCCCTCCCTCTCTCTCGACCATTCCCTCTCTCACCATTCACCCCTCATCAATTTGCCATCGCTTGGCCATTGGCCACCACCTGGACAAGTCGTAAGTGAAATCTCTAACCTTCAGCTAGGGCAATGTGTTGCGTTGTTGGGCTTGGCTGTGTTCTCATCCGTGCTTAGTCGTGTGCATGTTGACGGTTGTTTGTATGGTTTGCTCATGTCCTTGTAGTTAAAGTAGAATTTCTAACCCTTAATAAGAGCGATGCGTTACATTGTTGGATTTAGTTATGTGCTCACCCATGTGTGGTCGTGTGCATGATGAGGATTGATTTTGTATGGTTTGCTCATGTCTTGCATTCATAAGTACAATCACGCTACGAGTCACGAATGAGTCTTACTTGGTTTTGGAATCGATGTTGAGGCGTGACGGACTAAACCTTGCTTGGCCTTAGATCGGCATTGAGGCATGTCAATTTGAGCCTCGCTTGGCTTTGGGTCGGCGCTTGAGCATGTCAATTCGAGCCACGAGTCACATGTCATGCTTAGCATAGTAGTAAAGTAACAATGTTATAGGTCATGACGCATGCATGCACTTGTATGAGCACGCTTTCAGACCTTGTTTGCACCAGCTAAAATTAAAGATAATAAATCGATTTGTGCAATGTAGAACATGTGATAACCTAATGAAATATAAGAACTATTGCCACTTGAGGTAATGACGATGACCCCATGCCAATGGGATGTTGTCGCCCATTGAGATGGTGACAATACCTCGTTCATGAGAATGAGATGTCCCCACGCCGACAAGATATCTCTTTAATGAGAACGAGATGCCTCTATGCCAAGAGGATGCCTCATTCATGAGAACAGGATACCTTGATTGAGTCAAGAAGTCCTTGAAAATATGAGATGCTTAGCTTGATGGTCAAATGCCTCGCTTGATGTTGGAATCCCCTGAAAGTATGGGAAGAATCATTTGAGACGGTTAATGAACCTTTATGCATGTTGTTGTGTGTTGTTTGATAAGTTTGAGGTAGATCATACATTGATGATAAGCCAAAATTGATCACATGCATATAATTAAGGTTTAGCAAAGGAATTGTTATTGATTTGCCATCAATGTTGTAGTGCAAGTAATGTTCGCATGCTAGATTCGATGACAAGCTGTCCTCTTATATGAGGATTAGTGACTTCATTGCTGATTCATTGACTCACTCTTTAATCTTTTAGACTTGTAGGTATGGATACCAATTTTGGAGCTTCGACTTCCATAGAGGAGATAGGAATACCTCAAGCTTATGCAGATAGATATAGCATGGTGGAAAAAGATATGTTTGATTGAGAAAGGGCTTGTAATATATTAATGTAATATAAAAGTGGTACGTTTGTGGTGTCTTTTCCTGGCTGTTGTTTGTTGTGTTGTCTTAGAGATCATTGATGGACACGCTTCCACATGCTCATGCCTAGGACGTCGCATCAATAATCCCTTGTCAAATTGTTACATAAGCTTTTTTTCAAATTACAGAAATATAAATCATCTCTCAAGCTAGACAATATCGTGATTAAAGTAATTTAAATATGATTTTCTTCCTTTTTCTCAAGACTAGCAATACAAAAAACTCTAACATCTACATGCGTGTCGTATGTATCGAAAATTAATTTTAGATTGCAAAAAATCTTACATTGTTACACTCAAGTCACCTTTATCGCAATTTTTTCCTAATTTATGATATTAAAGATTAATTTGTGGTAAATATAGCACTAATAAATCCGTTTGAGAATTTTATATGGATAAAAATAATTAATTTAAGATAAATGTAACAGACAATTAATTTCATGCACTTTTTTCCGGTGAAGGATCAGATCGAGGGAAGTCAATTCGCTGGAAAGACAATTTCACGGAAAAGACGCTTATGCCCTTCTGGAATCAAAATATAAATGGGCTTCCGTGCGAAGGACCTCCTCATTTTAGCGCGCTCTCTCCCTTTCTTACAAGCAGCTGGAAGCAGAGTCGCTCAGGAGACCGAGCGAGCTCGCCGGAGAAAATCCACCGACTCCGCCGTGAAAAGCCACTCCGAGATGGCGGAGAAGAGCAAAGTCCTGGTGATCGGAGTGACCGGACTCATCGGAAAGTTCGTCGTGGAAGCGAGTGCTAAGTCCGGTCACCCTACCTTCGCTCTCCTGGCACCGCCGTCCGCTCCGTCCGACCCTGCCGAGGCCGACCTCGTCGAAGGTTTCAAGAGCTTAGGCGTCCGTGTGGTTCAGGTGAGAAGCTATGCCCGTGCGATCGCGTTCGTTACCGACATCTGGTCCTGCTTCGAGGAATCGAAGCCTCGCCTGTCGTTGAGTCTTGCTCGTCGTCCTGAGAAATGTCTTCAGCAGTAGAATCGGAGCTGATTTTCGTCTCGATCTCTCACTCGATCGAGTTGATTGGAGTCACGTTGCGATTTGGCTTTGTTCATTACTGTTCTGATATTTTGTCTTTGTTCGTGAAAAAGGTGAAATTTTTTGTGACGAATCATCTCAGCTTTCCATGTTGATTCGAACGAGCGCATTTTCAGGCAAATCTTACAAAAACTTCCTTATGTCTTAGCTGTTTATGAGACAGCTATAGCTACGTAGTAGCCGCTCTGACATGTTGTTCAGATGCCATGGACGAGAATTCTGTGGATAGTGGCTTGTTTTTTTTTTTTTTTGTTTGTCGTCGTATTTTTTTCTTGTCTGATAAAGGTATCGAAGTCTTATCTTCATCGGTTATGAATCCCACTGCCAAACCAGGATTTGTTGATGATTGCTGACTTCATCGATTGTTGGTTCATGCTCTTGGTCCTTTGATTCTCAGGGAGATATAAACGATCCGGATACTATGTTGACTGCGATCAGGAAGGTCGATGTGGTGGTATCTACCGTTGAGACATCACCAGAGGACCAATACAAGATTGTTGCTGCCATTACAATGGTCGGAAATATAAAGGTGGCGCTGTTTCGAATGATTTTGTCCTCGTAATCATTGTTTGCTTAGCATTTGACCGATGATACAGGTTGTAATAGCATAATTCTTTCCTTCCGGTATAAGTGGATCACCTTCTCCTTGCGAGCTTCGTTTTGATGAAATAGGATGCATTGACTTACATATCTGTAGACTTCACATCTTTTGGTCATGACTTTGTTTAAAGTCTTCGATGAAATTTGAGAATAAATATTTAACATCCAAGTGTAGCCCAGTGTTCATATTGCGCTGCCTACATACTCCAGGAGGCTTCATATGTATACATATCCAGAACCTGTGTTTGGGTTTCCTGTAGGTCAGCGAAAAAAACACATGTTTCGAGCACTCAATATGGACTATGGACGTGTATTTGAGCTGTTCGATCATGAATTCGCAGGGAACATGAACTAGTTTAACCTTGAAATGGTCTTTTTCAGGAGCGTTATTTTTGCATTTATGTTCCCCAGCTCTACCTACTGGGATAGTACTTAGTAGTAATTGTTGTTGCTTCGGGTGGTAAACGGTCAACGATGAGTGGAACTCAGCATGCTCCCGAAAGGCAATACACTTACCTGATATCTTAGCACTTGTGAAAGTGTCCATCCAAGCAAGCAGCATATTTGCATATTTTATACTCGACAGAGTTATCTGGCTGCTGCCTAACATTGGAATCTTCACTTTCTATTTCTTCTATTTTTCTAATAGCACTTGGGGTAGAATTTGCTTAATTGCTGGATCTGTTTTCTCACTTATGGTCATATTTTACTCTGTTATAGCAACATATTGACCCAAAAAAAAAAAAAAAAGTACTTCATTCTCGTATAAGTTTGTTTTGTTTTATTTTGCCAGAACTCGTATATTTTGTTGGATAAGGGGAACGTTCTCTAAATTTTCGTTGCTTTCCAATAGAAATGTTTCTTCTGATTTGGTTATTTTTCTTTTTAGAGATTCTTGCCTTCAGTGTTTGGAAGTCATGTGGATCGTGCCCATGCTGTGGAGCCAGCAAGAACTTTTTATGCTGCTTACTATACCGACATTCTCCGCCTTCTTGAGGAACAGGGAATCCCGTATACCTATGTGTCTTGTAACTTTCTAGCAGGTTGGCACCGTTCGACATTGGCACAGCCTGGGGCTACAGCTCCCTCTAGAGATAAAGTTGTCATCTTAGGGGATGGTAATGCAAAAGGTAAGAAGCAATTCGTTGAAATACGTATTCTGATTGCTCAGGATTTTGCTGTACAATTTTTATGATTTAATTACGGGAGTGTTGAGATTGAGAGCAGTTCCTCAAGCTTGAAAATTTTGAGGCAACTCCCTATCTAGAGATGTCGGGCTTTTTACATCCATTAGTCTTGACTTCTGGAGACTAATAAATGATATGAAAGTGATGTTGGTTATCTTGGCACAATACCTCCTGGTTAGCATATTAAGAAGGTTATCTTTATGGGGAAAAGTACCAAAAAAGTTCTAAACCTATTGCATTGATACCAACTCAGTCCTAAACTTTTCGATTGAACAAATTCAGTCCTAAACCTTTTAATATTGGTACCAATTCAGTCCATCCGGCCAATTTTGGCCGGCCGGCGACGTGGACGTCGGCGCGACCGGACGCCGACGTGGCAATTTTTATGATTTTTTTATGATTTTTTCGAATTTTTTATTAATTTTTTCCCTTTTTTTTCTTTTTCCTTTTCTTTTCTGCTTTCTTCTTCGCGGTTGCTGACAAGCCTCCGGTGAGGCTCGCCAGCCACTGGGCGAGGGCCGCGAAGCCCTCGCCTACCGCCAGTGAGGGTCGCGGCCCTCGCCTGACCTCTCCCAGAGCCGCCGGCGAGGCGGCTTCACCGGATCTGGGCGAGGCCATGGCTGCCATCGCCGGGCGAAGGCGAGGGCCACGAAGCCCTCGCCGCCGCCGACGAGGGTCGCGACCCTCACTCGGCCTCGCCTGGGGCCGCGGCGAGGCCGGCCTCGGAAGAAGGAGAGGAGGGTGTTGGGGCGGCGGGCTAGGGTTTCGGAGGCGAAGATTGGGCGGAGGAGCGGCGGCGTGAGGCGCGGGAGGTGGGGGACCAGGGCCTCGAATTGTGATTTCGTGGAGGTGAGGGCGGCGGTGACGAGGTTGAGAAGCTCCGGGTCGACAGGCGGAGGAGACGCCGGGGACTCAACGGCAAGGCCGGGCGAGGCCGAGCGATCGCCGGCGGTTGGCGAGGGCTTCGCGGCCCTCGCCTCCGCCCTGGCGATGGCCGCCATGGCCTCGCCAGCCGCGGGCGAGGCTGGCCTCACCCAGATCCGGGTGAAGCCGTCTTGCCGGCGGCCCTAGGAGAGGCCGGTCAAGGGCTGCGACCCTCTCCGGCGGCTGGCGAGGGCTTCGCGGCCCTCGCCCGGGGCGGCGAGCCTCACCGAGGCTCGGGCAACCGCGAAGAAGAAAGCAGAAAAGAAAAAGGGGAAAAAAATTAATAAAAATTAATAAAAAATCATTAAAAAATCATAAAAATTTCCACGTTAGCGTCCGGTCACGGCCGACGACCACGCGGCCGCCGGCCAAAATTGGCCGGATGGACTGAATTGGTACCAATAGTAAAAGGTTTAGGACTGAATTGGTCCAATTGAAAAGTTTATCCGAATTGGTACCAATGCAATAGGTTTATGACTTTTTTGGTACTTTTCCCTATCTTTATGTATCTGGTTGAGAAAAGAACATATGGATGCATTCATCTTTGATGAATCTTTATTTCAAGAGAGTTCTTTAAATGTGAGCCGAAAGTAACTCTAGGAAAATCGAAGTTTTTGTGATATTTTAATTAGCCAAATACTAAAATTCTCCCTGTCAATATACAGTGGTGTTTAACAGGGAGGATGACGTTGGCACCTATACCATCAAAGCCATGGATGATCCAAGGACCTTGAACAAAATTCTGTACATCAGACCTCCTGCCAACACCTACTCGATGAATGATCTCGTGTCTTTGTGGGAGAGAAAGATTGGCAAGACCCTGGAGAGGGTTTATATTCCAGAGGAGCAACTTCTGAAGCAAATTCGAGGTCACAGATGCGTTACCATTAGATTTAAGCACGTGGAAATTGTCTCTATCCTCTACTTGACATCAATTGGTCTATTTGTCCGCTCATATTGCAGATGCGAAATCTCCAGATGATCTAAGGTGGGCCATATCCCATTCTATTTTCGTGAAAGGAGACCAAACTAACTTCGAGATTGAGCCATCGTTTGGAGTGGAAGCTTCGGAGCTCTACCCCGATGTCAAATACACCACCGTGGATGAGTACCTTAATCAGTTTGTCTGATTGTCGAAACTTACTGTGCTTGGGGATTTGATTTCTCACATCAGCTTGGATACATAAATGATAATGGTATATCGCTTCTTATGAACCTAGTGGGAAATGTCGCTCTCATTGATCATCTCATGGCATTGTACAACCTCCTAATATTAGGACATACTATGAATACTGAATATGTGTTTCATCTGTGTCGTGTGCTCAGAGAAGTAACTTTTGTTTTGGAGTTGCCCTGGGTTTAGGGGCTAGCTAATAAATAAAAAAGACAAGGGCTAAGGGGCTATCGTGCCAAAAGCCTAACCCAAATTTGGGTCAAACCTAATTGACTTCTCAATCCATAGAAGACTTGATTAGACAAGTCGAAACTACGGGACTTTAGAGTGCGTTTGGTTTAGCATTCTCAAAGGGCTTTCAGCCTCCAAAGCCCATTGAGGAAATGATGGATTGTTTAGCAACCATTTTGAAGTAACTTTCAAGTAAAAGTCAGCATTGGGAAGGCTGAAAGCCCAATCCTAGTAGGGACTAGCTTTGAGATTTCAATATTTGGCCAAATGTCAAAACTTTTTTTTTTTTTCCAAAACTATCTTCACTCATTCTTCAAATTTCTGATTTTGCCCTCGTTATTATTTTTTTAAATGCCAAAATAATGCTAAAAAGTCAAATATATATAAATGCTAAAAAATTAAATATATTTTGGTTTTTTAAATTATTTATATATTTATTTTTTTAGCATTATTATCAAAATTTATATTTAAAAAGTTGCATACATAATTTTTTTTTCAATTTTGAGCAAATAAAAATTAAAAAATTCCGATGAAGGGTTTGATATTTTTAAAGAAAAATTATATATATGTATTTGATTTCTTAGCATTATTTTCAAATTTATATTTAAAGTCTTACATTTTTTTTCAAATTTAAAAAAATAAAAATTAAAAAAATTCAATGAAGGATTTGGTCTTCTTTTGTCAAAATTTATATTTAAAAAGTTTTTTATTATTTTTTTAAATTTTAAACAATTAAAAATTTAAAAATTCTGATGAAGGGTTTGGTTTTTTTTTTTTTTAAAAAAAATATACATATTTATTTGATTTTTAGCATTATTTTCAAATTTATATTTAAAAAGTTGCATACATTATTTTTTCAATTTTAAACAAATAAAAATTAAAAAAATTCTACGAAAGATTTGGTCCTTTTTTTTAAATTATATATATGTATTTGATTTTTTTAGCATTATTGCGAAAATGTATATTTAAAAAGTTGCATACATAATTTTTTTTTTTCAATTTCAAGCAAATAAAAATTAAAAAAAAAAAATTCCAATGAAGGGTTTGGTCTTTTTTTTAAAAAAAATATGTATGTATTTTTTGAATTTTGACAAAAATATTTAAAAAAATCAAATACATACATTATTTTTTTCAATTTTAAACAAATAAAATTAAAAAAAAAAACTAATATTAATCACCAAAAGAGCTTTTCAAATGTGTTTTCTACCAAACGGCATTTCTTTCAAAGTTGCTTCTCAAAGCATAGTTTACCAAACGACCTTTGCATTTGCCTAAAGTTCTTTAGGCTAAACTGCTTTACATTTTTTCAATGAGCTTTCAAAATGCTGAACCAAACGCACCCTTAATTAGAGAATCGGCAAAAGTAAAGGATGAAAAGTATAATTTTCCTTTTCTATTCTTGCAATGGAGCATATAAAGCCAAACCAAAGTTGATACTCATTTTTCTGAAATCAAATATTTTATATGTCCTTGAAGATTTCCTCGGAATTGAGATTAAGTTTACTTGGCAGATTATTTGTTAAAGTCAGCAAAGATGATATTTCCGTTACCAGTTGATGAAGGGTGAGAGAATAGCAAGTTAAAACCGATCGATGAACAAATCTCACGATGTAGGATTATCCTTGATGCTTTAAGGACTGTTATAGACTTATAGTGTTATGGGCATGGAACAAGCAAGAAGAAAGAGAGGTGTGCATGATGAATTTGGACACCTCGCGAACCAAATTCTTTACCAGCCAAAGTCGGCGCGGACTCGTGTCCTTTTCTAAACGAGAAAGCCTGAAAAGGCAGTGTCTACATAGTACCATGTTAACTTCACAAATTAGGTAAAATGCAATTTCAAATTTTGTATGGATGATCTAAGCATGAAGTCTTTTCCGTTTAATGATAAAGAGACTATCTTATAATTTGTTTAATTTATTTATATCGAGCTCACGCTTTTATGAAGGCATCAATCTAACAAGGTAAGTTTCCTTTTTTCAAAAATTCGTGAATTTGAAAACATAGAAATCTTATGTTACCCAAAATAATAAAAAGAGTAATCTCATAATCAATGTAATACGTCAAGATACCATGCAAGCACATGCACGTTGAGTACCTCATTGTCCTTTCCAACCATACTCGCTTCTCTTTTATATGATAAAAAAAGGGTTCCAACTTCTTCCTTAATTTCTGCATGACAAATCATTGTAAACATCGATCGAGACTCACAATCACAATATAAAAATTAATTAGAATCTGCAACGTTCAAAATTAGGATTTACTTAAATCTAGCACAATCCAAACTTAAATGTAGATTTTCTTATTTTTGGCGAGTTGAGTTTTCTTAATTCACAATAATTCAAATCGTCTCCCCTCGAACTAGACAAACCTTTTATTAAAGTACCTGATATAAGATTTGGTTCTGTTTCTATTCGTCCACTTTGCATGTCCTTCTGTCCCACCTAATGATAAGATCAAGAAAAATCAAGTGGCTGAAAAGACAATGCATTGAAGAGAGAATCCGTTGAAAAGACAATTGTGCCCTTCCAGAACCAAAATAAATAAAATTAATATTCTAAAAAAATCCGAATGTTATACACTTATAATAAATTTAATCAAAGCTAATTTAAATTGATTCACCTTTAATATATTAATCCCATATTAAAATATTTATGATAAATTTACCCTACTATCAAATTACTAAATTTGATTATATGTGACAGTTGAATAGTGTATCGATTTGAGATTTTACTCTTCATATTTCATAATTGTATAATTTTTGTGATTTTTTTGTGATATTAATTCAATTTAATTGATGGTGGGCCAGACGTAAAGAAGAAGAAAAGAAGAATTTCGGGTCTAAACCAAAAATCCAACCTCACACTCAGCATCATCTTTTATATGACTTAGAGCAAGATTCTAAAGAAATAGACTAGAAAAAATTTCAGCAGATAAGTCAACTAAATTGACATTAACTTCTTTCTACTAACAAATTTTCTACTAAC
Organism: Eucalyptus tenuipes; assembly: GCA_014182365.1. Lineage (NCBI taxonomy): Eukaryota > Viridiplantae > Streptophyta > Magnoliopsida > Myrtales > Myrtaceae > Eucalyptus > Eucalyptus tenuipes. The sequence continues at coordinate 5,331,924 of CM024541.1, read as the reverse complement.
AAATTACCTGGGCTCCACCAAAAAGCATGTTATTAGCAACTTCCAGGGATGGCCCTGTCCAACTGGTCCACTGACATCATAGCTTGCACCATTCTAGATATTCCATACCTACAATCCATACCTACAAGAGATACAAGAGAATGCAATAAATTAAAGCTAGCTTAATTCAATATTCAAAGAAATTACCTGTTATTAGCAACTCCACTGACATCATAGCTTGCACCATTCTAGATATTCCATACCTACAATCCATACCTACAAGAGATACAAGAGAATGCAATAAATTAAAGCTAGCTCACTAATTCAATATTCGCCAAAGAAAATTATAACAAAGGACAAAGGAGACTCAGGCAACCACTCACCTTAACAGCATTAGGCACACCAACAAACACCCAAGATCCCTGCATCTAGTCAGGTGAATTCAGCGAATTCAATTTCTAGAGAGAGAGGTGACTCGTCAATAGATAAAAACCCTCAAAAGCCCCAAGAAAAAGTATGCCATTACTAGATATCAGGCAACTGTGTGAAAGGTAATGCGTGTCCTTTCTTGCATTGTGCAAACGGCAGAAACTAATATGTAAATAGTACCTTTTTATACCCCTCAAGCTTAGCAAAGGGCAAAATCAACACCGTGAAATTAGAACATGCATTGCCTTTCACAAAGTTGCCCGATATCCGAATGGCATACTTTTAAGCCAGACAAGCAATGATATTTCAACATCTCAATTAGTACAAGACAGAAACGAATTGGAGTTTAATAAAACAAGCTATGCAACTAAGTGTTCTCCAGCTATAGTCTTGGATGTCAGAGAACCAAAATGGCAACATGGCAAAATCAACACCGTGAAACCACAAATGCAAGAAAGGACTCGCATTGCCTTTCACACAGTTGCCTGATATCCAGTAATGGCATACTGCTTTTGAGAATTTTTATCTGTTGACGAATCACCTCTTTCTCTAGAAGTGGAACTCGCCAAATTCACCAGACTAGATTCAGGGCCCTTCACAGGGCAATCCTCTGGCATATAACTTGACTGCTTTGCAGCTCGATGGTAAACATCATGTGAAGAGATGCATTGCGCAAAAACCCGGGGGATTCCGGTTGCACTCCCCTTCTAAACCGGTAAGTGCAAACTTCGCGGCTGGTCAGTGCTGCTCGAAGCTGATTATAGTGAGGAGCTGATTTCTGTGGCCTACCCACAGTACTCCTTGCAGTCTTATCCATGCTATTATACAGAAGTACAGAGAATCAATCACTGAACTCAATGATCAAAGCCCCAAGGTCCACTGTAGTCAGCAATCCCAAGCATTTCAGTCCCTCCATCACCAACAACATGGATAAAAACTAAAGAACAATCGACCGATCCAGAAAATGCATAACTGACATCAAAAGCCCTCGACCCACGATTTCCTTTCCCATCTCCTTCAATTCCAACCGTAACAAATTCGCCCAGAACCATGATGACTGAAAACCCAGAACACGGACTGGAACACCAAACGAACGAACGACAACATTCGTACCACAATGTCGCATCGTCGGAGCCCATTCCAGTTCCAAACTCGCCATCCCCGTAACAGCCCCCTCAAAATCAAGGTACCAAATCCCCCCGATCCTTTCAGGCGGAAAGGGAAAAACCCCAGTTCCTTCGCCATCAAGAAAGCTAACGATCCCCGCCGGCGACTACCGAACGCAGGCCCCACGGCCGTCGCCCTCGCCGTCGCCGGCGGACGCGCAGCTTCTACAAACCCTCCGACGGCGAGCGGGAGATCGTCATTGTCGAAGGAAAATCAAACCCTAAGGGAATGCTTCCTCAGCTACTTCGCTAGAAACCGCATGCAGAGAGCGTCGAAAAGAGAAGCAGGCGAACCTGGAGATTTTCTCCTAAATATCGCGTCGAAGGAAATAAATATAAGGGGATGATTACCGAAATGACCTCGAAAGTTGGTTCAATATATGAGATGCTCTTTAAATTTTTAATTTGTTCAACATAATTATCATTTCCCTAATTTCTCAATCCTCGCCCAAGCTTAATGGCTTCCCAAACAAGGTGATCCAAAATTTTTTGTTCTTATCTTTATATTGCATACTCTTGAATTGGGGTATTGCGACATTATTGTCAATCATCTATGTTTGTACTATTATAATTTTCTTAACATATTTGTATTATCGTAAAATTTGAACAGTGAAATTTGAAAGTCGAAACAACTTTTGGATGAGATAAGAGGTACTAACCATTATGGGAGATTATTGATTTTGCGAAATAGTTTAACTTAGTTTTCTACCATCTACCAAAAAACCCTTTAATGTAGTCAAAGCTCACATTTGCGATAATCGGTCTTCCGAGCCGAGGACGGTGTCTATAAATTACATTGTAAACTAAGGTTCCTATTTTGCAAACCATTACCACTTCATGCAATTATGTTGCAGTTTTCTGGCTCATCGGTAGTTCACGGCATTGACGGATAAGGTTTCATTTCCATGTCAAGTATGAGGACAAGAAACGTTGGCATGTAATTCAAATTGCCACTTTTCGGCCATGGAAGAGATGGGGATCGAGGTACCACTTTCATAGTTTCCTAGCACTACTCCATATTGCCTTACACATTCTTAAGTCAGTGCACAAGCAGAAGAAAGATTCTACAATGTTTTTCTTACTCAAAAACCTGGAGAAAGATTGAATAAAGGCGTCCAGGAACAGTACATGTGCCGTTTCAGATGGTAAAAGTTCAAATAAGAGCACACATTCATCATCATTAACTCGAGAATTTAACGCCTTCGTCGTCCGCAGAAGTGCCCTTGAAAATCACCAGCTTCCCCTTGTGTTCTAGTAGTTTCAAAGCTCGCATGAGGATGACGCGATCCACGCCTTGAAGATCTAGCAGAGAAAAAGAAACCCCACTTAAGTTGCATGAAAAAAGTTGTGCCGACCCTAATGAGTTGCCAAACCATGATTCACTTAAGCTTGAATGATACTTCCTACCAAGACGAGAGGATAAGAGGAGAAATACTTTCAGAAAGAAAGGAAATTGTTCAGGAGAGCTTGTGATTAGCATTATCTGACCGCAGGACTTGGAGTGAAAAAACAGCTCATTTTTCTTCCAAGTTGAATTCAATAGCAACTATGTTTTACCTAATGTGCAAGTCTTGGAATTTTCTTTTAGAACATGCAAAAGGTACTTTACCTGTCCCCCGAGATTCAGGCCCAGTACGTATTTCCTCAACCGTCATCACAGAGTCCTCCAGCCCATTATCTTTCACCTAATCAAACAAGGGTGGTGAGCGCACTTCTCCTAACTTAACAAGCTTCAAATTGTACTGAAGCTCTGACTAACTCACAAAATTTAATATAATATCAGCCCAGTCTTGAATGCGGTGCCAGAGAATGAGACACTTCCTATGCCCTTTGTCCAACCATTCTGCACGTCCTGCTGGATGAGGAAGGTAATTAATGGTCTCCCATACAATATGATATTACTACATCAGTATATAGCATTAAACCAAACAGAAAACAGAAAGAAATAATCTATGAACTACTCCCACCTTCAGAAACTAAGGCAGCAAGGAATGCTTCCCTTGCTTCATGAGTAAGAGATCCTGCACTATCAGAGTGACCAGAGTAAAAACACGTATGTTGTTAGGTAGACAAAGCATTAGTGATCTCAGACCAACAACAATGTGAGAGGAACAGGGGAAGGTGCAAACCAATGCAATAGCTAAAAAAGATTGCATGGCATAAGGAAATCGATTCAGTGCAAAGAACTGGTAGACTCATCAGGACATACACGCATACTAATTTGTGACCAACTATGAAATTGTTTGGGAGGGATGTCAGACCTAGTGTTGTTCAGAAACATGGGCAGGTGGACAAAAGGCAAGGATATGAACCATGATCAACCAGTGAATTGGGGCAGATATACACGATGATTCCTGATTAGCATACATAGATTCCTTGTTCCATAAGAGAGAGAATGGAATCTCAACACTAAACACCAGGACACGGAAATTTTTTCATAATGATACCTGCTTTTCAAGTACCTTCTGCTGTGACCACCAAAAAAAGTACCTTTGCCAGCCAGCATTCTCTTGGCAAAGCACAAGGTAACACAGCCCTAGGTTTGCAGAAATAAGCAAAAGAAGTACTTAACACATAAATTGATGAAAAGGCCCTTACTCTCAATCGCAGGATTTGAAAAAAGTGGAAACTCTTCTTCCAATCCAATCACAAATATCTTTTGTGTTTTACAGAAATCAAGGATCAGTTCCTTCCAGAGTTGCACTTGCTTTTCTCGAGTGTCCCTTACTGGCTGCAAGCTGAAGAAGGTACAGCCAAGTTGTGAGCCATATGAATTCCCACTAATAAATGAAAAGGAGATGAAAATTTTTGGCAATGGAACTATGAAGACCACCAAAACAATCGATGCCAGAATGAGATAATTGCAGCTAACTACAGTAAAGCTGAAGAAGGTACAGCTAAAGCAATCCTTCATATGCACCATTGACACTGTATTTCTTTTTGAAAAAAGAAAAAAGCGGATGGCTGACTGAGATAATTTGCGGCCAACTTGCATCAACAACCTTTTTTAGACAACACCTAGCAGATAAAAAAGCAGTAGACGCAGATAATGTGCACCGGCAGAGATGGCAATTTGTGACATTTTTGTTTCATATGGCTTACGCATTCGCACACCAAATAGAAAACCAATTCTGCTGCAGTACACATTTTCCCTTTCACTTAAAGAAGACGGTTCAAAAGAAACTAGTTTCGGAAAACAACCACTAGTCACACCAAAGCTATATGCCTTGAATCCTAAAATCTCACTAATAATTCAATGGGCACATGTAAGATACTTTAAAGATTATGACATGAGCTAAAAAATGGTCTCAATGCTGATCAGAACAGATTCAGGCAGCTGGCCCACAAAGACTGGAAGCTATTTAACCACACAAACTGACAAAATTTTCTTGTTATGCTCATTAGAAAAAATACCCATCGGTCATACCATAAAATTCTTAAGGGGCTAAGTTATCTTCCAGACCAATAACTTTTTTTCCTCAAAGAATCGACAAGGGAAAAGCCCTGTCTTGCCTACAACTCCATTGGAAACAGAAAAACAGAGTATTGATAGAAGCAGGGACCTAAAACAGTGCCACAGACCAAAAGCAACCCTTTCCAGGGTTTTGGTTGTAACACAGGCTGCACTTCAGCACTGATAAACTAAGCCGAAACAATGTGCTCTTTGGTAGATGATGTATAGATAAATAGAAGGGCTCAATAATGACCATTGCATATAGTTTCAGAAAACTATTAACTCTTGTATATCAGGTTATTGATGCTAACTAAATTACGAGAAGTGCATCCTAACAATCAACAGAATAAGTGATACAACATTAACCTTCCCATCAGTAGAATAGATGCAAGGAGTTTAAGTCATTACGTGAAATACGGAGGGTAATTGAAGAATGGAGGCAATTTGAAATTGCCCAGCATCTGCATCTCTTCGACTATTCAGAGAGACAGTATTTGTTGCAAATCTGTCATCAAACCTGACAAAAGAACAGGATTAGCTCCAGCTACTTTTTTAGCATAATCATTCCTAGAACATCGCATAACACAACTAATTTCGAGATTTAGCTATCTATTTGGCCACCACAAACTGGATATTCAAATCAAATCACAAGTCTCTGTTAAAGCGATCGATGTAGAATGACGAGATTATAAAAATTGATGAAATAATGCCATATTACTGCTCCAGATCAAAACGTAAGATGTGATCTGACAGTAGAGGAACACAAAAATCAAGGACAGATTCAGGCTAAGTTATCTCGATAGCATACGAATGATCCTCTCTCTCTTTCACAAAAAAAAAAAAAAAAATTCTTATTTTCATAGCTCACAACTCGCGAGCTATATCCACCATTGCAAGGAGGCTAAAGCAGCTCAAGTAGCTCCAATTCAATACGAACTTGTATGCAACTGAGTAGAGCACGAGTAAACGTGAGTCGAGTTGCGAGCAGCTCGTGAGGAGCTCGGCTCGCTTGCATCCCTTTCCCTCACATCAAAGCTCCGAGATTTACAAAAGACTCAGGGATGCCGCCGGAACCAATCAGGCTCGTCCCCTACCGGAAAAAGCTCATCATTTTGCACAATGCCAATCAAGTCGCCAGATATCTCCCAGATAATCCAAATCAATCACTGGAATTCCCCTCTTCTTCCCCTCCATTTCGATCAGCGGATGGAGGTAAAGTAGAATACCGTCACTGCCACTGCCACCGATGGTCCGTGCGAACCGCACGGAAGAGAGGAACCTCGCAACGCCCGTAGATTTCCTCCGCAAGCTCGACACTTTCCTGCATACCCACGACCCGCAAGCTCGCAGCTTCGCGCTTCTCGTCTTCCCAAACCGACTCCTCGCGTTGTGCCAAAAACCAGCGCAATCGAAGCCTACGATGAACCGCGTCCCGCCCGAATCGACAACCTAGGACCGAGTGATCGGAAAAGACCGAAAGCGAGCTCGAAATGTCCCGACCACCGGCTACCCACCGCGCAGAACGCGACGATCTGATTGCATTGAATTGAGAGCGAGCGAGAGGATCCCGAGCGAAGGACGGAGAGAGAGAGAGAGAGAGAGAGAGAGTACCTGCTTCGAATCGCGCTTCGATGTCGTTCGACACAAGCTTCCGTCGATCCGGCTGCTGGAGCACCTGCTTCGAATCGCGCTTCGATGTCGTTCGACACAAGCTTCCGTCGATCCGGCTGCTGGAGCACCGCAGAAGAGAAGGAAGGAAGAGGAAGGAGAGAGTCAAAGCGAAATTCGTTGACCCTGGGACTGGGCTTGGTTTTGGGCCGTTTGGGCTCTCCAAGTTTAAGAGACTGTGGACTGGCCCAGTGAGCCCACAACTGTGCAAACATAGGGCCGCAAAGAACGAAAATTGCGCGCAAAAAAGAAAACTATGTTGGCGTTACGTGTTAGCCAAATCGGACGAAACTAATAAAGTGGCTTGACTGCATAAATATGACAAGTTTGGGGATTTGCTTGCACCATGTAAAAAATTTTAAGACATGATTATACATTTGCAATAAATTTTAAGATATCTAGTATATATATCATAATTGTTAAGTTGGTATACACATATTTGTTCTTTTGAATATAAAATTGGTGCATAAGTTTTGATCATGCTTTTCAGGTTGCTATGATGCAAATATAAGAATAATAAGAGAACTAAGAATCCTAAAAAGATAAGGATCGAGAGTTCATCTTTGTTTACTCTCCTTTGGCATTTTTGCAAATGTTAATATCCATCTTCCTATGTCCAACAAGGAGGTATAACATAGACATTAACCTTCACGTCACTCCTATAAAAACCTTGATTCGGGTCTCGTATTTTTTAAGAGTTTCATGTTATTGTTGCTCAACTCTGTCATATGGAAGCAGAATATCACATCCAATCACGAGAGAGTGACAAAATTTAGTCATAATTCCACATGATACAAGAATCTAAGTACATCAGAGATTATATCGATGTGTTCATTATTTGTGTCATCGAATTGGATGGAATTTGCGTGAGTCTAACTGATGTGTGCGAGCACACAATGATGATCGCATTGAGCTCTTGCCTACCCAAATTGGCTATGGGCATGGTGATTTCTCCCTAAGTATTAAAGAATGAGAAAGAAAAGACAAAGACGTTCAAAAAAGGTAAACGGAGATCCAGTCAAAATACAACCGCTGGGAGAGATCCCTCAGTCAACTTTGGCTAGAGGGCTCTTGCATTTTTATTAGTGCTACCGGACCAGAAATCTTCGGCATTTATATGGTACCAAGGGACAAATATTTTTTTATTAACTAATTATTTTAAGTGATATAAATAATTATTTTGAAAATATATATATTTTTCAAATCACTTATTTTTCACGAATCAAACGGACTCTTAATATAGTTGTGGCCAAATTTTAATCTAATAATTTGTATTTTAAAAAACTAGAAATTGTTGTAATTTGACGATGCGCATCAAACCTTTTTAGAAACGGCTATATGAATTGATATTAAACAATTGTCCAAAATAGAAAAGCGCAATGTTCAAACTTAACTTGAATTTTTTTTATGACATTAAAGAAATAATGAATCCATGGTCATGCCAAGTAAAGAAATCCACTTGGTATTTTCGACATAGAATTTAAAGAAATAGGAGAAGGATGAGGCCAAAAGGATGCATATTAATTCACATGCAGAACAAGAACAGAGATGGTAGGTAGCCCAGTGTGTACGAGCATTCAGCACCGAAATTCTCGTCAAAGAATCATACCCATCAACCGTCGCCTTCGCTGACAACATCGAATGGAAACGGATCTCATCTCGCAGGTGGTCTCTCTCTCTCTCTCTCTATATCACTCTGTGGGTTGGGGGTCCTGGGCCCGTCTGTAAAGTGGCAGACTTTCGTGCTTTAATTGCAGTTAGCTGCAGGGGGAAGTGGCATCCGCTTGGGAAACTCCGCTTCAAGAAGTTCGTCAGAGCGGCAGAGCGAGAGAGGGAGAGGAGGAGAGGCGGAGGAGGGAGACAATGTCAGTGTAAGGGCTCTTGAGTCCCCATCTGATTTGCTTTGATCCTAGCTGTTATTGGGTTTGCTGAATTATACCCATCTGCGGACCTCGGTTGCTTATGCTGGTTCCGCTTTGATTTGCTGATGAAATGCTAAGAACTCGAAGAAAGATCGACTTTTGGATAGTGGGTTTTTGTCTGAAATTGTTTCTTGTTTACCATTCAATGGAAAGTTGTATACATTCTTTTGTCTGCTTCATATGATGTTTTCTTGTTTTGCGGGTCAATGGATGATGTAATGTTGGGTTCGACCATGTGGACGGGAATCGTTCATGAATCACACTAGAAGCTTCATTTTCAAGGAGGGATTGATGCTTGATTCTAATAGTTTTGATATGTGGTAATCAGTGTTGCGTCAGCTCCTGGGAAGGTCTTGATGACCGGTGGGTATCTTGTTTTGGAGAGGCCAAATGCAGGGATTGTTCTTAGCACGAATGCTCGATTCTATGCAATTGTGAAACCTCTTTGCGAAGAAATCAAACCCGACAGCTGGGCATGGGTGCGTGATTTCGGAACTCTTATCTGTTAATGTTTGATTGCTGCTGTTTCTGTTGCTTGAATATTCTTTTGGAAAATAGATATTTTTTAATAAATAGAATTAGTCATTTGAGCTTTCTATTGTGAACCTGTTGCAAGTTATTCTATTTCCATCAACAAATATTTCCTTAATCTTCTGAGGCACTTTAAATTGTTGTTAGCAATTCCTTAAAATTAAGGTTTGTCCATTTCGATACACTAGGGTGGGAATCATCTACTGGAGACTCAAGTTTTGAACGGAACTGCTTTGTTGATTCTGAAATGCTGGAGTGAGATGCACCTAGGCCATATTGGCAAGATGTCCTGATCAGTTGATGTTATGGAGAGAGTCTTTCTCACTACAATCTGCCACAAGACCTTCCAGCAATAATTGTAATGCAAAGGGTCTTTAGATTTGATCTAAGAATGTTTCAGGGATTTTGTAGAATCCAGCAGAGTCCATTAGATTAGATCATTCATTCCCCTGTAAAACTTTTCTTGCATGAAGTTGAACAATTGCATCTTCTTCCAGGTATGGACAGATGTCAAGTTAACATCTCCTCAGTTGTCTAGACAAAGCAATTACAAGTTGTTGTTGAAGAATCTGACTCTCCAGACGGTCTCTTCAAGGTAGATTTTTATCACCTTTTATATCATTTGGGGAAAAAACTAAAGATTCTGTTTTTTAATAACTTTTAGGATGAGCGAACTGTGTATAGGGATATTATTAAACAGAGTATAACTCAGCTGCTTGAAATCTCAGCGACTCAGGGAACCCGTTCGTGGAATACGCTGTGCAGTATGCCGTGGCAGCTGCACATGCAAAATTTGACAAGAACAAAAAAGACGAGCTTCACAAACTACTCTTGCAAGGTACCGTTTGATGCGCATATGCCCGTATGCCTTTTGCAGATGGAAGTTTGACATTTTAATAATGTCTATTATTATTGTTGCAGGGCTTGATATTACAATAATAGGCTGCAATGACTTCTACTCATACCGGAATCAGGTAATGAAATACATCTATGGTTGCTTTAACTTCACTTTTCTTTCATTTGATGTCCCAGCAATGCTTTTGGATGCTGGCAGATTGTTTGTTCTTGTAAAGTTCCAGATGAATTTTTCTTTAAGCATTTGATGGATTTCTTTGAGGCCCAACAGCATTTGCATCCAAAAAAATGAGAACTTGGGGAACATATATGTAGATATGTTAAAAGTATTTTGTTCTAAAGTTCTATTTTTGGGTTCAGTTCTCTTTTATGACTCAAGAACGTGATTGGAATCTATTCTTATATTAGATTGAAGCTCGAGGATTACCTTTGGCACCGGAGTCATTAGCTGCTCTTCCTCCTTTTGCATCAATTACCTTCAATGCAGAGAACTCAAATGGAGAATGTAAACCAGAAGTTGCAAAAACTGGACTTGGTTCTTCTGCAGCTATGACTTCTGCTGCGGTTGCTGCTTTACTTCATTACTTTGGTGTTGTTAACCTTTCTCACTTGTCAACGGATTCCTCGGACCTTGATGTTGTGCATATGATCACCCAAAGTGCTCACTGCATAGCTCAAGGGAAAGTTGGCAGTGGTTTTGATGTCAGCTCTGCCGTTTATGGGAGTCAGCGTTATGTCCGGTTTTCACCAGATGTGCTTTCTTCTGCTCAGGTGTCCCTCCCTCGCCTTATATTGGCCTTGCCTCCCTCATGCCAATAACCTAGAAAATAGATAAGATGTTGGTTCATTTGATTGCCAGTCAAGGCCTACGGAGGATTAAATCACATTTTTGTTTTTTAAGTCCGACTATATTGATGTTTGGAGGATAAAGCTAGAGGATTTGTTTATTGGTTGTCATCTTCTGCAGCTGTAGAAAAGTTACCATGGGCTTCCCAGTGGTTTAGCATATGAGATTGATTTACCCAACTGAGTCTCACGTTAAAAAGTTACATGAACCCAAATTTTTGAGACTATGCGTCAAGAAGAAAGTTGGCTTCCTAGTGAATAACTGCCACATTCACTTATATTTTAGGTCTATAACATGCGCATGCGTATTACAATTGATTTTTAGATATCAAAGCTTTTATAGGTCGATGAAGAGGTGAATGTCTCATAAAGTTCCTGCACTTAAAAAATGATGAAGACACTTTGTTTCTCCTTGCTTTTATTATGATTTATGCAACATAAATGGACTCTTAATATTCTGTTCCATTTGATGGCCAGAACAACTTCTTCTCCAATCCAATTTTTATAAATATGCATGGTAATAGGTTCTTAGAGACATGATTCAATTTTGCAGCTGATATATTGGGTGCAGATCATAATGTTTGGATGTATAGGCTGAGTTTAGGTGTTATTGATTGCCTATAGTAGAGCGGTGTAAGATTGCAATGTCTTTAACTAAACTTATTCTTGAATGGCTCTTCAGCTTCAGATGGTTGAATAAGTTGTATTAACATCCTTAATGTTGGCTGCAATATTTCAAAGTGAATCAGAATATCTAGTTTACTCTGATTAAATGATATCCTGAATTAGGCTTTCTGAAAGTTGGACTTGCTTGTTTATGTGGGTCAACTGGGCACTTGTTGCCTTACATTGACGTATCTTTGAGAACAAGGGTGGCCTGATTGTATGTCCAAGGTTCGGTTATACATTCTATGGTCAAATTGCTTTTTTTTCACAATTCTCAAATTTTATTACCGAAACAAACAATTTGCAAATGGAGGTCAAAAGGTTAGTTTTCCGTTAGTCTCTGCATTCCTTCTTCTTCTTTTTTGGCCAAATGGTCTTTGCATTACTTGGATAAGTAAATTGGGACTCCATATGAATTATAACATATTGTAATGCTCTATGACATGTCCAAGAAGGATGTCATGAACTTCACGTTTTCATTTTAGAAAAATTCTCTTATTGAGTGCTAGGTTGCTGTCAAAGGAATGCCTCTAGATGATGTCATTGTTGACATCTTGAACGGAAAGTGGGACCATGAGAGGACCAAGTTCTCCTTGCCGCCATTAATGTCACTTGTAAGCATTCTCTCCTTTTCCATTTGATGCTAATGATAGTCCAGTGCTTTCACATTAAACAGAAGATGGATAGGTGAGAAGTAAATCTGTTGCCAAATGCCATATAACAGTTTCCGAAATTTGTTGTCCTGATTTCTTCGAAAATTTACAAGCCAATTGTAAAAATTGGTAACACTTTTAACCTGTGCCTTTGGCTTCTATTTGCCAGGCACATGTGTTATGACCTTTTCTGTACTACTTCTTGCATTGTTAATGGAATGGCTTGTGTTGAGACTTGAAGGCATGAATAACTACCCACTGGAAAGCAAGAAACAAACTATGGATATGTTTGGAAAGCTTTAACCTTCACTATTTTCTTTATATTAGCTGCTCGGAGAACCAGGAACAGGAGGTTCGTCCACCCCATCCATGGTAGGAGCTGTGAAGAAGTGGCAAAAATCTGATCCCCAGAATGCCCAAGAGACGTGGACAAAGTTGTCAGAATCAAATTCAACTCTGGAAAGACAATTTAACTTGTTGAGCAAATTAGCAGAGGAAGATTGGGACGTATATAAACATACTATAGACAGATGCAGCCCACTTAAGGCAGACAAGGTACTTTTCTGAGCCAGATTTCCCTCTCTTGAAGTGAAATTGATGACAAATATGATATACCTATGTGATGTTTTTTAAGAAATTTGGTGAAAAATTGCTTCCATTTTTCTGTTATTTGAATTATTGATGACTAGTCATTCATCCGGCGTTTAGAGTGTGCCCGATCTTTGTCGTATTTGGTATCCTTTATTACGGGAGGCTTTTTTAAGGAGGAGAGTAAATTTTCTTTATGCTTCTTTTTGTGGATGATGAGAAAAGCTTTTATTCTTCCCTGCAATTTCTCAACTTTCTTTTCCCTGGATGTGCTGCAATGTTGCCTGCTATTTTGTCCTAGGAATCCAACCACTCATGGTGCAGGATGCTTTTTCTCATAAGATTTGAATTATTTATGGAGAGATCAGCTACAGATCAGACTGTGGTGGTATAAGGTGGTCAGTAGAACTTTTAGAGTTTAATATTTAGCTTGGACTAGATAGGAGAAGTAGAATTGTGGACTCACCAGTATCCTTTAAATATCTTGTGTGTAATGTCTGTATGGTTTTATTTGTTTTCTTCCTGGGAAGCTCTATTGTCTTCCAAGTATTTTTGTGAGCTTTTGAAGCAGAGCAGGAGTAAGGCACTTGCGTATGATAGAGTGGGTGTCATCTTGTTAACATATCAGAACAATCTTGTGCTTTCCCCACATTTTACTGGCACTGTATTCTAGAGATACAAACTTCATACAGGGATTTATCCTTGGGCATAGGCATAGGTGACATGAACTTCATTAGTGTTCAAATGTCTAATATTTTGTCCTAATGGTTTCCAAAATTAAACAGATTTTTTGGTTTTGAATGCTAACTTGCTACTCATTTACCCAACAAAATTTAGGCCATCTAATATAAAGGGAAGCCATCTTTAGAAGGAAAATTTTCTACAGTGAGTTAAGGATATTTGTGCAGGCAACACGAGACATCGTTCTGTTGTTCAGAAGAAGAATATTTTATGCTGATCAAGCTTTTCTTTGTTAAATAGATATCTTTCTTCTATATTATTTTTTCATATCACTGGTGTTGACACAATCTGATGAACTTTATAAACAGTGGATAGAACTTGGAACCAAGCCAAGAGAAGAAGCTGTCGTCAAAGCTCTGTTGGGAGCAAGAGATGCTATGCTTGGGATCAGGAATCTTATGCGGTTGATGGGTCAGGCTGCTGGTGTTCCTGTAGGTTCTCTCTGTCACTGAATATCATATAACGTAGGCAAAATCAATCATATATGCATATGTTAATAATTTCTGCTGTTGTTATTAAGATTGTGGATATGCACTTGCGTTTGGAAATTTTGGATGACACTGCAGTAATTAGCACCTCATGCGGATGGTATATATCTGTGCTGATCATGCATTGTACTGTCTATACCAAAGGATAAAACCTTTTAGTAGGATGTCAAACTTTTTCTGTCTTATGCATGCCTAACGGTTGAAAAAGGATCTGCAGTAGCTCCAAATTGAAGAGAATGCGTTTCATGCCCATATTTCCTCATGTCCAATTCTATTTATTTTGATTACTACTGTTTAAAGTATCTTGCATGTATCCAAAGAAAAGATGTTGCCTTTAGATGGTGTTATTTTTTTTAATTTGTTGATACTTGATTCTTCATCTGAGGAGGAATGAATGAAACACTCCTTTTACAACGTACTAAATATTGCTGGGCCACTGTTGTAAACTTACGATCATGTTTCCTGAGAAAATTTGTCATTGGATAGTTTAGATTCTTCTCCAAGAAATTTTTTTAAAAATTCTGATTTGATCCTCCCCTCATGATTCTCGATCACTTAAAAAATTGCTTCCTTTTTTGGTTTACAGATAGAACCTGAATCACAGACTTGGCTTTTAGATGCTACTATGGCCATGGAAGGAGTTTTGCTGGCTGGAGTTCCTGGAGCAGGCGGGTTTGATGCAATCTTTGCCATTACTTTAGGAGATTCTAACCAAAATCTTGTCAAAGCATGGAGTTCGCTCAATGTCTTGGCTTTATTAGTCAGGGAAGATCCTAGGGGAGTATCATTAGAAGCAGGTGACCCAAGAACTGCAGAGATTACATCAAATGTTTCTTCTGTTCGCATTGAGTAGCCTGTCTTTTCTTTTTCCCTTTCTTCTATGCTGGAATTACAATTGTCATTCAAAAAGCTAATGGCTATTGTGTTTCGATATCTTGGGTTGGAAGCAAGAATTGTATTTCGATGTAGATGAATAATCTTAACGTTCAAGACATATTTGACTGGCAGAAGAAATAATTAAAAAAAAAAGTTTATTGTTTCATCATTTTCCGGGCCCATCGCTAGTATCCTTTTCATCTGTACTGCAATCCGTTGTTTTGACTTATATTTCTGCTCTAGGAAAAACTACATGGTTAAGAGTATGTACGCCACGATGCATCCCTTTGGATATATTGGGAAAATTGTAGTTCCAGTGGTGAGCATATATGGTTCTCATTAGCCAGAGACTTTGCATAAGCCTACAGTTAGAGGCTATCTAGATTTCCAGGCTATAGTATTTGGCTGTTCGAAGGAATCTTTTTCCTCTCTTTTGTCATTTATAAAATTGAGTCTGCAGGACAAGAAGAAGATAGTTTGCATAATGTTCTTTATGTGAGTTTAAAGAATCAAGACAGCCGAAAAGAGGCATCTAAATAATAATTTGAACTCTTCCATCGTGTCCCCACTTTCACTTCACTTTGTCCCTGTATTTTTCTATTTCAACCATGTTAGGATGTTATATCTTCCGCTAAGATCAAGAAATTATATGCTAGACGATTTCTCAATAGATGCTATTCCTTATCATGTAATTATATGTACCTGGAGATCAGAACTTCCACGTCAATTTTAACTCACCAGAAGTCATTACAAGAGCACGTTCCATCTCTAAAATGGTGGAACCGATTCCGATCCCTTACAGTAATTTCCTTTCATATATCAATGAGATGTACTTTGTGTAAGTGTGACAGTCACTACACATCCTGAGGTTTCTGGTGATTCTGATTGGAGAACCGCGAGATGTATTTAACAGGGCAAAAGCTATTGCTAGCTTCTGGCTGTGACCTCTCAGTCTCTGCCTCTTCTCTTCTTCTTGGACATTAAGCAAAACTTGCGAAGTGTCTGGGACATACCCTTCAAATTTCAGCTGCCACTCCATTTGGTGAATCATGTCGCAAATGCCATCGTGATGTGGGCACTTCACATCTTGCGAGAAAAATCTGTATATCTTCCTCTGCACCTCAACTGAGCTAAATCCCGGTGCCTGAGAAATCCCCTTACCGGCCAACTCTGTTCTGACCTGAGAAACATCCTCCCACCTCCCGGTTCTTGCATACATGTACGACAGTAACAGATAGTCGCCGGGATTCTTCGAGTTTGATTGGAGCAGTTCGTTGGCCGCAATTTCTCCTATTTCCAAGTTTTGATGAACTTTGCAAGCACTTAGAAGGCTTCGCCACACAACGTCATTTGGCTTCATGGGCATATTCTTTATGAGGTCATAGGCTTCAATGAGCAACCCTGCTCGACCAAGCAGGTCCACCATGCAGCCGTAGTGCTGAATGGTCGGTTCGACCCCATATTCAGATTTCATCTGCTCGAAAAATTGGAGACCCTCGTCTACAAGGCTGCAATGACTACAAGCGCTCAAAACTCCTACATAGATCACAGCATCTGGCTTCAGGCCTTCCCTGAGCATGTCTGAGAAAAGTTTCAGCGCCTCTCGGCCCTGGCCATGCATTGCTAGACCTGAGATTGCGGCACTATAGCTTAATTGATTTTTGTCTGGCATCTTCTTGAAGAGGCTCACTGCTTCTTGTATGGCCCCACATTTAGCATACATGTTTATTAAGGAAGTCTGTACAATTACATTGAGCGAGCTTATGTTCCTCAGCAACGAACCATGCGCACATTTTCCTAACTGCAGTGCACCCAAGTGAGCACAAGCACAGACCACATTCACCAAAATGCTCTCTTCAGGCTCCCCAAAACCTTCACTGTTCATGTCGCCAAAGAGCATTAAGCACTCGGACCATAGCCCCGAGCTAGCATTTGCTGCTATAATTGCACTCCAAGAAGAAACACTCTTCTGATCCATAGTTTCGAAAACCGCACATGATAATTCTATCTTCTTGCACTTCCCATATAAGTTGATCAAACTGTTTTGCACATAAAGGTCATCATAAAGCCCAAGTTTTAGGATCTGTCCATGAATTTGCATTCCCTCATCAAGTGCCCTTAACAGGGCACCTGCCTTCAGCAGAGCAGGGAATGTGAAATTATCAGGCTCAATCCCTCTCTCAAGCATATCAGCATAAACAAGTACAGCTTCCTCATAGTTCATATCCTTAACATGCCCTCTCATCATTGTATTGAATTGGAAAGTACCCGGTTCGCATATTTGGCGAAAGATTGAGCAGGCGTACGCCATGCTTCCCCAAACCGAAAGAGCACAAGTGGCCACAAGATTGCTTGCACAGAAAGAGTTCCAGAACAATCCCCACTTCAGGATTTGTGCATGTGCCTGCTTAAATTCTTCCATGTTCTTACATCTCTTCAACGATGACAAGCACTCTTGCTCCTTCAACTGGAGATTGAACACGGGTAATTGTTGATGATTTCTTGGTGGAATCGAGACATGGGTGGGTTGGAGATGATCTCTTGGTGTAATCAAGACATTGGTGTGCTGGACTTGTGTCCTAATCATCCTGATCCATCCACATCATTATAAAACGCGAGAGTTTAAACGAGAAACATCAAGATATGAATGAAGAAGGTGAGAAAAGACACGAAGAAGAAGAAGATAGGCCATGGCGGCCAAACTCCTGAGTCACAGTGAAAATGGCTATGGGTGTCGAAAGAGTGACCGAAAGAATGACTTGAGAATGGATTCAGATTTCAAAGTCAAAGGAGAAGTGAGCTGATGTTGTGTAATGAAGTGAGAAACTTCTTCCTTTACCCTGTTGAGCACTATATGGACATTATTTCCAAGATTGGGGTTGGAATTTCTCATCCATGAGATTGCTGGATGATTGGAGCCGTGAGATTGTGTCAGGGCCCATAAGAAAAGAAGATAATTTGTGGATAGGATAACGTTTTGGAGGGGATGTCTGCATCAGATTCCTCCTCTCAACATCCGGACCTGTAAAATCTTGCCACGTCAGCCAACGGATCCATGATCCATCATTCAACATGAGCATGTCACTGAGCTTTAATTTAAACTAGGCAGACTCACCCCTTAAGCATATTGATTACTTTTTACCGCAAAAACGATTGAAGCTCTTGACCATTTCTACTTCTGTGAGCCCTGCAATTATGTCTGCAAGATAAGACCATGGCATAACACCCACAACTTTATCTGGGCAATACTCACATGCGCTCGCTACATGTGAGCTGAGGCTACATCGACCACTGGATCATGAGGGATCCCGCTTGAGGCCAATGCAATCGAACGGCGGAGCTCAGGAGAGCTCGTGTGCAGCACCGAGACTACGAGGCCAACTTCACAGGATTAGTGACATCAAGCAGCGTCTGAAAGAGCTTCACAGTGGATATAATGAGTAGCAATAGTTGTTACTTCTGACTGAACTTGATAATGTGCTTGCCACTTTGCTAGATCTACACGTTTGCAAAGGGTGGGCTCATGTCACAGATGGGCCTAACGGGGGCTGCCATGAGGAAAAAGTGTTTCGAGGGGATGGACTTGAACAAGTGCTCTCTCTTCATGAGCTTTACCTAGGCCCGCATCGACCCGGACTTCCATTGAAAGTTTTTAGGTTTCTAGGGGGTAATTGATTTTTAAATTTGCGCATGAAACCGACCCGATCTAACTGTTGGACAATCTAATCTTTTATAAGCCCGGTCAAGACCGTCGATCTGCTTTCATATGACTTTCTCGCTCCCTTGCGAGAGATATGATATTGGCATCAAGTTGGTTTGGCAACTCTAAACACTTGATTCGCATGTTGACCGAGGCAATAATGAAGGCACTAGCCTTAAGGTCAAAACACAATAAATCTTCTTATGAATGTGATTACAGCATGCCGGGCACCCAACATTTTTTTTTTTTTTTTTGCACATGCCAAGTTCGAAATACCAGGAAAACCATGAGGGCATGACTGTCATATTCTCCACCGTCCCGAGATCTGATGCATAGATTCCAAATCTGTCATGAACAATCAGACGCCTTCCTTCCTCCCAAGCTCTTCTGTCCTTTGCCCCATGTCTTTCTTTGAGCAGTTTTCTAGCTAGGCCTGCAAAAGTGTCCGAGAAAGCAACACCAGGGTCTCGTCCTAAATAGATGTTGGGGATTAGATTCAAGGCAGCGTTGGCAGCAGGCCCCAACAACGGCAACAACAGTACCCAATTGGAACAAGTGAATCTGGTCAACAAAACCACTCATAATAATAGTCAAAGGAAAAACTAATAAAAAATGACACAACATGAGGCCTATCATTAATAGATCTGCTATGGCCCATCAGGAGAGAACGAGAGCAATAATTCAACTGCAACACTCACAGGGACAGTCTCCCAAAGCTTAGGTATGGAGAGGACTGCAGAGCTGTGGAGCCCAAACAGCATTTATCACGGTCGTGCATCAGAGAAGCCATTGGTGACCCTTGATTGGTGAAATGATCCAGCGGTCTTCGGTTGATGCCGGCTTGAAGAAGAAACATTCAACTTGTGATTTATATCAGAAGTATAATATCTCATCTCTCTCTCTATTTCTGTACCGCAAGTGGGAATAAAAATAAAGAGAATTCGAAGTTAGAAATATTTAAAGAAGATCCATTTTTTTTTTTGTTTTAAAAACTTCTTGTGACTCTTCTTTTCGACTATTTCCCGAGAAAGGTTTATCTATAAATAGGTCACAACATCAGAGGTTGTCTCTTGTTGATGTCTCCAATCGGTATGGGTAATCGATTCTAGAAGTAGAATCTAGTCTAACCGCTGAACCGGTTGTTGTTGCTTAGTCGGTTTCGATGAATCGGATAATGTTTCCGAATCGGCTGTGCTCCTTCCACTTCTTTCATAGCTTGGGGGGGTAGGCTTTTAATAAAAAAAAATATCAATAATAAGTAAGATACCACATCTTTTGATGTTCAGCAAAGAGGAATCATAGCCTCGAAGCGGCGAACTAGACCCGTTGGAAGTAAGCGCGTAGATGGCAATTTATCCTTATTTATGGACTTGGAACTCGGTCTGTGGGCGGTCAAGACATTAAGTAATCAATGAATCGAGTAGTAAACATTTGCAAATAAGACAGAGAAGACCTCTTTAGACGGGGAAGACCCTTACTCAGAGAATACCCCCATTGACGAATAGGGCAGATCTGTCTCTCGATCGGCATCTTCTATCGTGTAATCTTCATCTTATGCTATCTTCTGCATCAAGGATCTGCCCGTCGAGTCGGTAGATGAGAAAACTCCCGTTGCTTCATCGACTTATGCTTGAGTATATACTACTTTAGCCGTGAAACGGTTTCCTGTTCAACCCCTTTTTCTTGCCCAACCGCCCGCCGCTGCAGGAGAGAAAACTCATGCCGCCGACTCGACGCCGCGGTAATTATTGATTGATGTAGCTTCATCGTCTGTTTCTGATGGTCTTCCCTTTCCCAGCGGATGCTATCATAAGCCTAAAGATAAGATAATAGTCGGGCATCGGCCTAGAGAATAGGAGTTGCGAGAGATGCTATCGGTGCAGGCCCGAACTAATGGAATGGAACTCTTTTCCCTCTTTACATTGGTATTAGTATGACCCTTACTGCTCTTAGGTTGAGCAGTAAGGGTCGGAGAAGGGGTCGAGAAAATGCCCTGAGCCAATGTTCGAGTACCAGGCGCTACGGCGCTGAAGTAACCCATGCCATACTCCCAGGAAAAGCTCGAACGACCTTCAACAAAAGGGTACTTGTACCCGAAACCGACATAGGTGGGTAGGTAGAGAATACCTAGGGGCGCGAGACATCATAAGGTGCTGCTAAATGGAAAGATCTTATCAACGTCCATGAATGAGAAATCATAGATCGAACTGCCGAATCGGAAAAATTGGGTGCTATCATATAGCTTTGTATCGGCTAAGTTCACGAGTTGGAGATAAGCGGACTCGAACCGCCGACATCCGCCACGGGGTAAACCACCGCCTCTCGGCCCCGGGCCGATTCTACCATAGAGGCCAACGATAGACAATAGCTCCCCCGAACACACGACTTACAACTTTCATCGTCTTGTGCTCTCCAAAGAGCAACTCTTCTCAAAATCGCAAAGGGTGCTGAGTTGGAATCCCATTCTAACTAAGGATTCTTGTGGTTCCAGAGGATCCAGCTACAGGAGAACTAGGAACGGAGATCATCGCACGCGAAAAGAACACCACCTAAGGCACGCAAGACGGGCGAATAAGCAACGAGGGAAAACGAACGGAGCGTAGCGAACACAGTGGGCATTCGGACCGAGTCATATTGGCGGATGAAGAGAGAGAAGGAGAACCAAAGATATCAAGACTAGCTTGGCTGTCCATCGGTCTCCCAACGGGTAAGAGCGGGAACCGTGATTAGCTTAATGCCTTTCGGCTATAGTAGCATTTTACTTCTACCGGCTTACGGGAAAACTATTAGACTAGATCAAAGGAGTATATCGATCGGCGGCCATAAGCTGCATAGAAAAAAGCGATCCAAAAAGTTGGTCCTTCAACCGGTCTTTTTATAGTTCCACCTTCATAAGGAAGAACTACCCGGAAGGGTAGGAAATATTCCCACTTCCCTAGAGTTCTTCCTTCTAAGAGGGTTGGCACAAAAGCAGCAGATATTGAAACTAATAGCAAAGAAGGCTAGGCTCCTCGAACCTTCTTTTAGAGCTTCCCCTTTCTCTAGGTAGACTGACTCTGGATACAAAGAAGACCAAGCCTAGCAACTGTCATACCTGGTAAGTCCATCTCTCGTTGTTCGATAGGACCTAGAAAAAGCATGCTATGAATGACTCTCGCCCTTGGCTCACTGAACTAGAGGGGTTTCTATCCATATGAAATGAAAGCGGGTGTGAACTCCAACCTACCCCTCTAGCCAAGTCAAGCTTTTGCAGCTCTATATCCACTTCTCCTACTTTTGAATTGCCGAAGCAAGAACTTTATGTAAGAGTTGAAGCCCCAAAGGGAGAATTGGGAATTTTTTTAATAGGAGATCAGAGTGGTTTTCCTTGGAGGTGGAAAATTCGTCCACTTGGTTTTATCAATTTGCAAATTCTTCCTCAATTAGTTAAAAGAATGAAATTGGCCGATATTATGACAATACTAGGTAGCATAGAGATCATTATGGGAGAAGTTGATCGTTAAAATGATAATTGATACAACGAAGTACAAGATCTAAATTCTTTTTCTAGATTGGAATCTTTAAAAGAAGTCTATGGAATCATAGGGATGTTTTTACCTATTTTGACTCTTGTATTGAGAATCACAATAGGTGTACTCGTAATTGTGTGGTTAGAAAGAAAAATATCCGTAGGAATACAGATAGCTACATATGTTTATACTAAAATGAATCTAAATAATATTAGAATTTATTTTCAAGTATAGTCTCATACTTTCCAATTTGCAGTTTTATCACCCTCACTTTTGATTTGATAGCTTCTTTTTTTTTTTTTTTTTTTTTGGTGATTCAGGGAACCCCGTACAGTCGGCAGCCAACGGGCAAACCCTAGGGCCACACGAGGAAACCACCACCCCGTGCAAGTAGTTAAGGCACCAAGCGCCTCTACTGGATTTCGAACCTCTCACCTTAAAGGCAATGATCAACGGGGCTTTATCCAGCGGAGCCACCACGTCGGGTGGTTGATTTAATAACTTCTTTCATAACTTCTTCTTGATGTAAAATTTGATATTGAAACTTTCTATCCATTCGTATTTTGACCTAACTTTCCATCTTGTAACTTGTCTTGACAACGACGTTTAAAAATTAGGCAATGAATCCAAATCATTAGAATTGTGTGTAAATAGGTCTTTTTTTGTCTATTTCTGTACTTGCTATGCATCTTTTTAACAGTGTATATTACTCAAACTCGATGCAATTCTTTTTGAGTTTGCAACCAGCCTATGTAGGTCAAGCATTTGATTAAGCCAAACCAAACTTTGAAAAGTACTTGACTTGAAAAGCTTATTGAGAAAAAAAAAAAAAAAAAAAAAAGAGGGAATGAAAATCAGATGTGTGCATCTAAGTGCTTAAGACACAACATAAACATAAGAAAAAGTTAAAATTATCATAAGCATAAGAATCGCACAACATTTATGATTTACGAAACTGATCACATAAGAGAGATAGTTCATTAAAAGACAATGGAACCTAATACGCTTAGTATTAAAGATATCTATGATAATTCTGATAGTTTTCTATATATCTTAAGATTACATGAATACTTATTATAATTATACATATCTTGATTGACACATTATCTTATTTAGTCATTTCATTAAAATTTATACATAAACTGATGTGATATTCATCATGATTTATCGAAAATTACACAATTACTCCCTTTCACATCTCTTTCCCAATTCTTGAAACTCTTCGCATGGTATGGATATAGAATTAATTTATTACAAGTCCCTACGTTCTATGTTGACCGATGATGTCCCAGATGGATGCCCCATAGCCTATTCCCCCAAGAACATAAAGACCTTTCCCTTTCTTCCTAGAGAAAAAAACAGCATATCTTGGTCGCAAGCTGGTTTCTCTCTCCCCTTCCCTCATCATCATCATCACTGTTCCAATTCAACTTGTATCTCGATGGGCTCCAAACCGTGGACCCCACCTCCCTCCCTCTCTCTCTCTCTCTTCTCTCTCTCTGAAATGAAGCTCAGTTCCTGTTGATTGATGGGCTCCTGCACTGAACCCACTAAACTCTCTGATAGGTCCGGTGGTGGACGTGTGCGCGGGTGCGCTCTGCTTTTGTTGCACCGAACCACCCACCAGCTCCCTGCTCTTTGCTTTACCGAGCTCGAAAAGCTCTCCCCCTCTCTCTCTCTCTCTCTCTCTACTAACTCTCTGAGGAAGCTGCTCGCACAGTCGCAGAAAGCAAGAAGAACCCGCTTCTCTTTCTCTTACTAGGATTCGTGGGTTGTGCGTGATGTGATTTTTCGAGCTCTGAGTCGCTCTCCCGCTTTGTCCCTTTCCACTCGGGTACTCTCTGTCTCTCTCTCTCTCTAGAGTCGAAAGCTTTCGCCTTTCCTCGAAAGGGCATTTTTTCCCATGTACCCTTTACTTTCTTGATTATTCTTTCGAGGGAGGAAAGACGCTTAATAGTAAGCGAAGCATCTTTTGTTCGAAATTCTCTTGTTCCGCCTTTTTTGAGTGGTGGGTCTTCGGTCCCATCTCGCTTCCGCCGTTTACGATTCTGCTCTTGCGTTTTTTCTTCCTTTTTTTGGACCCCCAATTCTTTTCAACGCCCGTACTGTTCAAGAAGTTGAAAAAAATGTGATCTTCGCTCGGACGCGTCAAACTTGTCGTTCTAATCACTGAATACTTTGCATCTATGGGTTTTCTATGAGTAGGATAGGATTTCGTGCTTGAAGTCTCTCGCTGTCGTTTCCGGTATGAATTTGACTTTTCTTCGCCGTTGTTAATCTCGGGAAATGTCATTTTCAGGTTTGAGGCCGGTGCTGTCTGGCTTTTGTTTATGGCTGTGTGGGCTTAGCGAAGAAGGTCATGTTGGACTGAGAAAGGTTAAAAATTTCTGGGTTTGGCACGAGCTCCTGCGTCTGTGGTTCGTGATTTGATTTGTTTAAATTCGAAGGCTTTTAAAGCGGGTGAGCTTTTATGACTGACTGGTCTGATTGCGGCTTGCTTCATAATTGTCTCGAGATTTTAGTTGCGACCCTCATCAGCGAACGCCGAGCTGAGCAAAAGGAAGAGTAGTTTTGTGGCTGCTACTTTCTCCTGAATGTTGTAGGACTTTGCAAGGCATTTGGTCCTTTTATTGTGGTGGCAATATCTTGTTCGTGCGAAGAAATACTTTTGTTGGTTTTTCTGCTCTGGAGATTATAGTTGGGATGTGGTGTTTGGTTTAGTTTGTGGAGTAATGGATGAGAAGGAAGGAGAAAACTGGAAGGAAATGGTGAGGAAGATGCTTCCACCAGAAGCCTCCCTGCCGGACGATGCTACCAATCTTGATTACTCTATCGCCATGGAGTACGAGGGTCCGCCGGTGGCTTATGAGGTTC
Source organism: Eucalyptus tenuipes (assembly GCA_014182365.1). Classification (NCBI taxonomy): domain Eukaryota; kingdom Viridiplantae; phylum Streptophyta; class Magnoliopsida; order Myrtales; family Myrtaceae; genus Eucalyptus; species Eucalyptus tenuipes. The sequence continues at coordinate 5,306,979 of CM024541.1, read as the reverse complement.
CTAGGATCGAACCAGTTGATCTGAACCCTCGGCTGATACCTACAGCAGAACCCTTTTCGGAATCACAGAGAAGCGATGCTAATGCAGGGCCTCCGGTTGTCGAACCGATCTCGCTTCCGGTTTCTCGCATTGCCAATGTCATGAGCTCTCCTGTCCAAAGTCCGAGGGTATCGGCAAGTACGGAATCGGTAGTTTCTGTATTGCAGCAGCCCGACTCTTCCTCGGCTTCGCCCTGTGGTTCTCCTCATTACAACAATGGCCCGCCGGATGAACTTCCTAATCAGTTAGTTAGGAGAGCACCAGTGGTAACTTTTAATACTGAAGATAGATCGGAGCAGAAAGAGGTCGATGGGGAGGAGCCTAACTTTTCGGAGTATGTTGCGGTTTCAAAAGAGAGAAAGAAGAAGAAGAAGAGAAAAGTATGCTACAGATGTGGAAAAGGCAAGTGGGAGACTAAGGAGTCATGCCTTGTTTGTGGTGCTAAGTACTGCAGCAATTGTGTGCTTAGGGCAATGGGTTCAATGCCGGAAGGGCGTAAGTGCGTGACTTGCATTGGTGAACCAATTGATGAGTCCAAGCGCTTCAAATTGGGTAAACATTCTAGAGTCCTATCTCGGTTGCTCAGTCCTTTGGAAGTAAAGCAGATTATGAAAGCTGAAAAAGAATGCGCATCGAATCAGCTCCGGCCGGATCAGCTGATTGTGAATGGATGCCCTTTGAAGCCAGAGGAAATGGCCGAACTAATCGGGTGCCCTTTGCCTCCACGAAAGTTGAAACCAGGAAAATATTGGTATGACAAGGAATCTGGTCTCTGGGGGAAGGTAGGATCAGCATTGCCACACTATTTTGTTATGCTTGTGATTTCACTTCGTTTCTTAGTGTCTGAGTTATCGGTCAGCTTAGATAAATGCAATGCCAATCTCTTTATTAGCTGCATGTGTCAATTTTACAGGAAGGAGAAAAGCCAGATAGTATCATTAGTTCAAATCTGAATTTCTCGGGGAAGCTTAGGCCGGATGCAAGCAAGGGAAATACTGAAGTTTATATGAATGGGCGAGAAATAACAAAACTTGAACTGAGGGTACTTAAGGTAAACTGTTGGGCCCCATTGCAAAAGTTTATTTTATAGCTTCTTTCTAGCCTCTGTTTTGAAAATTAATCCCCAGTTGTACAAGTATGCTGCTATTTAGTGTCCTTAAGTTTTCTGAAACTCTTGCTTCTCATGCTCGTGGAAAGATCGTATCCTTGTGTTTTTTGTAGGCTTTTTCAATCTGTGCTGGAGTGCTTCATGCTCCTCATTATGTTGCTAACTTAAATCCATTTTAGCTGGCGAATGTCCAATGTCCACGGGACACACATTTTTGGGTCTATGATGATGGTCGTTATGAGGAGGAAGGTCAGAACAATATCAGGGGAAACATTTGGGAAAAGGTATTTGATGTAATGCTATCTATGGAAGTCTCTTGTTGTTGTGGATTGCTTTAGAGAGTACTTTTTGAACTGGTGTTGATTTGCTCTATCCTACTTAGGCATCGACAAGATTTGTCTGCACCTTGTTCTCTTTACCCGTGCCCCATGGCCAACCACACGGATTGCGTGATGAAGCTAGCAATTATACAACTATTCCAAATTATCTGGAGCAGAAGAAGTTACAGAAGATTCTTTTACTTGGACTTCAGGGATCTGGAACAAGCACTATCTTTAAGCAGGTAAAGCTGTACCCTTTAACAAGAACGGTTTCAAATGCTGTGACGGTGCATTTTCTCATAGGTGGGGATTTGTCACCAAGATTTGTCCCTGATGAGATATCTTCTTTGTACTGACTTTCATTCATTTTGCACAGGCGAAGTTTCTTTATGGAAACAAGTTCAATGCAGATGAACTGCAAGAAATTAAGTTGATGATCCAAAGCAACATGTACAGATACCTTAGCATTTTGCTCGATGGCAGAGAGCGCTTTGAAGAAGAAGCCCTGTGTAGGATGAGAAATCTAAATTCCCACGATCAAGCTACGGAAGCAGGTAAACTACGCAGTCTCTCACTATATCTTCCCTGTATGTGCATTCTGTACCACTGAGAAAATAATCAGCTAATTAGTCCATGTTTGGGAGTGTTTGATTGTAAGCATTTTCTTGACTAATATTTGTTAAATTAAGTTGGATGGGATTGTCATTGCTCTTTGGTATTGTGTAACAGGAAGAACGTCCTCATATATCTATAAGAGTTGCAGATGTGCTCTATAAAGTGAACCTTTATTTTAAGAAACTCTGGTTTATGCAAAGCAGTTTTATTATTCTATTGATAGGTTCTATATTGTTTTTAATGGCATTGGGGATACTTTTAGAAGTAGTCAAGACAGAACACGTTGCGAAAAAGATGCGAATTAATTGTCCGACCCTTTAATCATCATACGTTAATATACCATCATCTTGCATGATTTGAACTTTACTTTGAAATATATAGTATTAAAATCCTCAACTGAATTTCTGGTACCTGCAGCCATTCTGTGGGAAGGGCACCTTAACGAGCACTAAAAAAGTTGTAATAATTATCATGCTCATACTTTCTAAAAGATACTTCCTGCAGTTCGCACCTTTATGAGGCATCTAGATTACATCATTTCGATCTTAGATGTAGCAAATTGCCTTGCTTTATTGCATTAACGTGTTAAAAATAGAACCATCTCTTGCAGGTGGTTGTGTTTCGTCAGCTGTAGATACTCCCTGTGTTTATTCCATTAACCCTAGGTTGAAGCATTTCTCCGACTGGCTTCTGGACATCATAGCTACTGGAGATCTTGATGCTTTCTTCCCTGCAGCAACACGTGAGTACGCTCCATTGGTTGAAGAGTTGTGGAGGGATCGCGCAATACAGGAGACATATCGGAGAAGGAATGAGCTTCATTTCCTTCCTGATGTTGCAGAGTTCTTCCTGAGCCGGGTATGCGCCCTCTCTACATATGCTTTCCTAGTTCAGAATTCCTTGGACAGAATAAACAAATTTTCGACAAATAGTCTTGCCCGATTTCTATTAATTTTTTTTTTTTTTGCAGAGAACAGGTAAATATACTTACCTCTATCTATGTTATTCTGTCCCAACAGTCAGTTACGATGTTGTCTGATGTGTATCAAACAATTTTGTGGAGATGCAATTCAAATTGGTGGAATGTTTACAGCTTATTTTTGTGTTCTGTGTCAACATGTCAAGTGCAATGAGCATTTCTTGATGTTGATAGGTTGAGAGGCTTTGTCTGCTGTTCATTCTATGTGGCTATGCATGCCTGCTGCCTTCTGTTTCTGCAAATTCAGTCATGATGATTTTTTTCTTTCCAGGCTGTTGAGGTATCAAGCAATGAATATGAACCTTCAGAGCGAGATATAGTATATGCAGAAGGTGTCAGCCAAGGAAACGGTTTAGCCTTCATGGAGTTCTCATTTGATGATCGTAGCCCAATGTCTGAAACATACACGGATAATCTCGATCCTCCGCCCCAACCTTTGACCAAGTAATTATATTTTACCATTCCATATGACCATGTTTGCAATGGCTATAATTTAAAAGCACAATTGAGTCTGATCATTTGCTCTGTAGGAAAATTAGCAGACCCTTTTCTTGTTCTGGTAAACAACATGTCCACCACCAGTAAATTTTTCAAATACACAGTTTTCTGAATTTATACTATCACTATATGATTCTTCTCTGGGAGGCCAATTTCTAAGAATTTTCGGACTTCAAATTTTCGATGCAGATACCAGCTCATAAGGGTAAATGCAAAGGGGATGAATGAGGGATGCAAATGGGTTGAGATGTTCGAAGACGTGCGAGTGTTGGTCTTCTGCATCGCCCTCAGTGACTATGATAAGATGTTGCTTGCTACAGACAGCAGCGGCAGTGGCGCACTACTTAAGAACAAGATGATGCAAAGCAAGGAACTCTTTGAGACTGTCGTGAGACAGCCTTGCTTTAAGGAAACACCCTTTGTGCTGATATTGAACAAATATGACCTCTTTGAAGATAAGGTCAACCGTGTATCGTTAAGTTCCTGCGAGTGGTTTAACGATTTCAGCCCTGTGCAGCCCCACAACAATAACCAGTCATTGGCCCAACAAGCTTATTACTACGTCGCGATGAAGTTCAAAGACCTCTATGCTTCCATCACTGGCCGTAAGCTTTTCGTGTGGCAAGCTAGAGCGAGGGATCGAGTAACTGTTGATGAGTCGTTCAAGTATATACGGGAGGTTCTCAAGTGGGATGAGGAGAGAGATGAAAACTATTACGGTGGGCAGGAGGATTCGTTTTACAGTACAGACATGAGCTCTTCGCCATACATTAGGCAAGAGTAATACAAGGACTTATCTGAGATTCAGAGCAAGTGTAAAGTGGACATGAAACGGGAGGTAAGCGTGTGAATTGATTGTGTTTTATGTTGTAAACACATCGGTTTTGATTGACAAAAGAGTAGCAAGTTTGTCAGTCTCGAATAGAGAATGCAGATCACCGAGACTGTCTTCGAGCCGGAGTCGTCGGAATGGGGCGTTGCTCGCATTTCTAGTCCTTCTCTTTATTTTTTTCGTATTTGTCCCTTTATTTTTCAAAAATACCCTAGGGGACTGTATATGTCAAGAAGAGATTCAAGCAAGAGTATTTTTAGATGAGTGAATGCCCCCTTCTTTCCTTTTCTTTTCCTGCCTTATAAAATCTTGGATCCTCCTCTGTAGTTCTATTATACATAGTAGCCTGTAGGTTTTCACAGTGCTTTTAATTCCAATTGCTGAGTAGTTTGCTTTTACCTTGCGGTCTATCTCCAGCTAAGTGCCCACGCCTTACTTCGAATCTCAACAATGCAAAAGGGTTTTGAGCAGTTCCTAAAGTACTGGTTGGCTGGTATTATGCCACTGAACGGATCCAAAATTTCAAGCAGGGTGTCGCCTTGTCGGAGGGGTATGAATAGCTTCAAAAAGATGCTAAATAGAATAGCTAGACTGAAGGAATAAAGAAATTCATTGAGTTTGGGACTCAGATCATCCTAATTAGGGAAACAGTATGGTATGAAAACTCCCATTTGTCAATCGCTGATAGCTGGGGAAATTTTCGATCGTGAAAAACTCAAGGCCATGGAGCATGCAGATGTGTACAATGGCAACGCCTAAGTGCCCTAAAGACGCACAAGCAATGCGCTCGCACGCCTAAGTGCCCTAAAGACGCACAAGCAATGCGCTCGCACGAGAGCGAGTCCTTGATACATTGAATTTGTTGAAACCCAAATTTTCAGTCACGAAGAATTCAAGGCCATGGACCATGCAGATACATATAGCGGCATAATATGCCCCAAGAAGCACGAACGATGCACTTCGGGCCGCGAGAGTGAGGCAATTGGCACATCGAATTCCATGTCCATTTGAAAAATATAATGAGCAAATCAAACATATGACACGGATCAAATCAGGAATATCGAATGAGATCCTCCTTCCATATTCTGCTGTCTTTAGCAAGTAAATGATTGTCTTTAACCTAATAACTAAGTCTGCGATCGATTGCTGAATATTTTCACCCAAAGCAAATGAGACAGCCACTTCCAATGAAAAATGATTGAAGAAAATTAGGGACACAGAAGTAAGTCCTAATATGGACCAAGCGCCCAACTGCCTCACACTTGTCTCCTTTCTTTCACCTCCTTCTGCTTCGTTGTTGGCACATTTAGTCATGGGATGTTACTATTGGCGGAGAGGAAAGCAACATAAGACTACACAGCAACAAGGTCAGGTGTTTCTGCTTCAACGGATAACAAAGTAGTGTGTACTTTACGCAGCCAACCATCCAACCGATCTCGCAAGGATGTAACTTGCGAAATGCCCAGAACTCTTGGTTGGACCCAGGAAACATGCACTGTTCCCTCTACTTGATCAATTAGACCCTCAATAAGATGAACCTGTATCGACATAACCTTAGTTAAATATAACTGAATGAACGGGCAAAAAACAGTCCTTCAGAAAAAAATTACAAGGTACAAGAAAACGATGCAATCCTCTTGGACTTTGGGATTAACCAAAATTGAAGAGATGTAGGAAAGAACAAAAGATCTTCACTGCCCATGTATCTGCAGGATCAGACCAATGAGAAAAAGAAAGGCTCTTTTATGCTCTCTTAACTAGGAATAAAGCTTCCACCTATCCATAAGATTATCAAGTATTCATTTTTGAATCATCTAAACCACCAATCCATTCAGATGGAGTTCATTCTGTCTTAAAGCTTCATGTGTACAGCTGCACCATAAGGCCAAGTCAAACTATAGCCCAATGAACTCAAAAACTAGACAAGGATCATATACACAGCCATAACAATGATCACGTCCAATTTTCTCATCCAATGACATAGAACAGCCCACCAAATAAGATGTTACAGAATGACACAACCACCAAGAGAGATACAAAAGAATTGGGAAGACTTACAGAAAGGCTCTTCATGAGAAGGTGCTCAACATCAGCTACGCAAAGCTTTGTGCGTTCAGCAATAACACTCAGTGGAATTGTCCTATCTTCTGATGCACGGCTGCAAGGATAAGATTGTATACTTTATATGGGGAGGAATATATGCTTATAATGCAAAATATGAAATACTAAGTATGACAGAAATGGAGATAGGAAAAAGAATAGGAAGCGGGACCTGAATATGATTTCCATTAGGCAGAGAATGTTGATTTTCTCCAATAGTTTTTTCTCATTTTCAACCAAACCAGGTTGTGCATTGAGAGCAGCATTGTGTACATGACATAGTTTTTGATAGCATTGCAAATCACCAGCATTAAATGCCTCGAGAATGTAGTACATCCACTCAACATTTGTTCCCAAGAGGCTCTTTATCTGTCAAATTTGTTAAAATCAAGATATAACATGATGATAAAATAAATAAATAAATGAAACAACTAATGGCTAATTGGAAAGGACCATGTAACCAAAAAGCAAGTTATGCTTTAAGTTGCTTTGTAGAAAATGTGTCATCAACATAATATTAACAGCTACGCAATGAACATGTGTTACAAATGTGCCTCAAGCAAAACTAGGGAAATCGTTATGTACTTGGTTAAGTTAATGAGACCTACCACTACGATTTTGATGCTGAAACTAGTACAGACAGAAACCCTAAAGAGATTTATACCCTTTTTGGCAAAGTACTTACAATAGGATGCGATAACAGCTCACCAAAGTTGTATATGTCGTCTCCCAGTAGTGCAGATAGAGATAAATCAAATGCCAAATCCTAATAAAGAAGGATGTGTCAGAAACTAATTCTCATAAACAGCTATTACAGAAAACCAAATGAAATATAAGCATCAGTGATTCAGCATCAGAAACAAAAGAAGAATCTGCAATCCCTCTCTTCTCTGAGGTCATTTCCAACTTCTTGATGACAACCTCAACATGAAACATTCCTGAACTTTAACTGCCACAAAAGTCTTAGAAAAATATTTACTTCCACCAAGCAGTTTAATTCAGAATCTATCCACTTTCAATTGAAGTTAAGGTTAAAGACAAATGGACATTCATTTTACTGGAAGTCCATTCAACATAGTTTATGATAGTAAACATAACGCTGCGAAGTCCCACTAAAAGTCTAAAAGGAGAGCAACAGCTATACACAAACACACAAACTGAATTACTTGAACGGAAAGTGAGGTTTTGTGGCAAGGCAATATACAGACTACATGAATTAACTGCTAATACATAGAGTAATCATCCCATTCCACCAGTTACTATTTCTCCAACCAAGGAAACATCCAATTTACAAGAACCAAGAGAAAAAGAACGACAGTTTCATGAAAAAACTGAATCATCATTGAGAATTGACAACACATAAAATGCAATTAAAAAAGTAAGCTTGACGTACAATTGGGAACAGCGTCCTCTCTAGAAAGTGGCTTTACAGATTATGATGCAGTTGTAAACCAAGTACCTGTTTAAATGCATCCGAAAGAGATTCCACTGAGGTATACGCCAAATAGAGGAGAGCATTTTTATAGAACTCCGCATATTCCTTTCGAACTTTGTGATATTGTGATGAAAGCCAATAGTAGCTGGCATATACAGATGGATCTATGTCAGTCATGCTATCAAGAGTGCTCTTTCCTTCGTCCAAAAGTTTTTTACACTCCTTTTGCTCCTCATCGAGCTTGAACATAGCTATCTGCATCTTAATGTAGACGATAGGCTCTTCCACACGCTGCTCTCTGGTAGTTTGAAGCTTCTCTATAATCCCTTCGAGATAACTAATGGAAGCTTGTTTCTCTGAATACTGCCTAGAGACTACTACAGCGAAATGGGCAAGCTTGAGGAGATTAATTTTGGTCTCAAAGTCAGTGATGAAATTATGATACAACTGTATCAACAAATCACCAGCCTGAAAGTCAGCAAAAACAAAGGTTATAGGATGCTTAACAAGCATCAATGCCAAGCATAACGAATTATGAGTAAAAACATTGTGTAACTAACTAATCCCAAGAAGTTAAAATAACTTGCCAAGATGGAATGTGTTGCATACCTCTACCAGACAAGGCTAGACCAAGAAAAAATTACAGCTAATAATCGAAACACGTCAACGATGCTGATGATATTACTTTAGTCTGTTAAAGTCAGCCATAGTGCCCCAGGCCCCCTATATGGGAATGGACAAAACAAATCCTAGTCCACATTTTAGAAAACTTGCTGCACGCTAACCATCAAAACAGATATTACAAAGACTTACCTTATTCTACCATGCAAATACATGAAGGAGCAAGAGAGAGAAAGTAAGGGAGGAGGGACAGTGCAGGGGGCGCCCCATTCCTGGTCCCACAACCATCATTAGCTTAATTTCTTTTACACTTAGACACCAATTATATTAGTCATCTACTAGTATCAAGACAAAAAGGAAATAATGCATACTTGTACTATTAACAAATGCAACATTCCATAATAATTCATTTCTACTATGTTTAACCAGTGATCATCAGAAAAGTAAGCTATAACATTGTCATTAACTTTCTGTCAAAAACATTATAGTGAATAAGGCACATTCTACTCGTATCATATTTGGCCCCTCTAAACAGATCTATTCAAGAAATCAAGGGAGAGAGGGAGGGAGAGAGGAGGGAGGGAAGGGGAGTAGGGTCTTGATTGACTACTGATGCTTATCAAATTATCCAGAAAAGAACTATGTGACAGACTATGCAATGACTTATATGAGAAATGCATAGTAAGCACAAACCTTAATGGCGATCACAATCCACCACAAGGACAATATGTTAGAATGACTAAACAATTTAAAGTGACCACAGGTCTGCAGCCACTAAGTAATCTCCGCACCCTTGCTTAAAACAACCCACAGAGATCTCAATCTGGAGATACCCTCGCAATTAACTCCCCCTAAACTTCCTTGATTTCAGGAAACTTTAGCAGGTTACTTATTTGGTACTGTTAAATACTTTCCCAAAAATCAGTATATAATTTCCTCATGGAACCTCAGAACTGGCTTAGACAATCCCCTTTAGTCATCAGCTTAACATCAACAATTGACATATGGAAAAACCCGCCTCGGTCGCTAGCTACATTGTTGAAGAACTGCCATCCTAACAAGCACGGACTTGAGCAAACTTGAACAGAAGGAAAAAGACTTTACAGGCCTCCTTCTCCCTCGCTCCCTCCTTCCCTCCCTTTCTTTCTACCCCTACCCGTTTCAAATTCAATGCGAATAAAACGCCTTCCAATTCCCCAAAAGGCGCTCGACCGCAGCACAGAGTCATAGCCACCTCAGTCAACAGCATTCAAGGAAATTCCCCGCCAGCAGAAGACGTCGGAACTTCTCACGTTCCACATTTCTCCAGCACCAAACAATAGGACGACAATTAAAGCACCGACTTTCCATCTCGCCAAGGGATGAAAAGCCCCACCCACAACCCTAATTGCTAAATCGATCAGCTACGAGACCATAATTTCCCAACCGCGGGACGCCAAAACGGATGCCTCCCCCAAAACGCCTCAATTCCCGATCCGGCGCGGAAACAAAACGAAACCCAGTTCTCAAAATCGCGAAAGAAGATTGCCCAGATAGAGAGAGAGAGAGAGAGAGAGAGAGTGGGCGACCTGAGAAACGGCGAGAGCGACGAACTGCTCGAGCTTGAGAGTGAGCTGGTGCCAGAGCTTCTTCTGGTAGAGATCCGCCAGCGAGGTGTACCACTCCGCCATCTCCGGGTGCGCGCTGCGCAGCGTGTCCAGGTACTGCAACGCCGCCATGGCCGCTTCTCCGAGATAGAGAGAGAGAGAGAGAGAGAGAGAGAGAGGCCTCGTACGCAAGCAAAGCAAAGGAAGAGTTGGAGAAAATCAAGAACGCCTCGCCTGTCCCCCCTTGCCTCTTGGGGTTGTTCTGTCTTGGGGAGAAAGAAAAGAATCGCCCGATTCCGAATAGGGAAAACCGGTATTATTTTTATTTCTTTATTTTTTTTCTCTCTTTTTTTTCTTTTTCTGCTCTCCCCTTTTTCTCCTTCCTCCGGCCGGTTGCTGGCGAATGGCGAGCTCACCTCATTGTCGTTGGGCGAGGGCGAGCTAGCCCAGCCACTAGCGAGGACTTGCCTCATCCAGCGACAACAAGGCTAGGTCGCTACTGGATAGCGACTGGTCCTCCCCTCTAGTTAGTCGTCGAAGTAGGAGGAAGGAGGGAAAAAAAAAGAGAAAAAAAAAACTAACAAAAAAAAAGATAAAATAAAAATTCAAATAAATTAAATATTATTAAAAAATTGTTTGTCAATGTGCTTGTCACGTCACTATTAACGGATCAAATTTGGTAGATAAATTGAATTGATATAATTATAAAATATTTAAAACTAAATTGAAAAAAAGTTTGTGACTGAATTAAAAAAATTGTAATAGGTTTAAAACTTTATAATTTCTCTCATTTATCTATTGTGACTTTCCATTTTTTTTGTTTGTTTCATATATTTACGCAATAAGATAAATACAAATGTATTCGTTATCTTATGTTCCATGGTAGAAGTAACATTTTAAAAAAAGTTTCGTGTAAGTTAAAAGGAAGAAAAGGCCTAAAAACATTACTAAAAATGGATTTTTAGGAGGAAAATGGCCTTCAACTCTTCTGAGCCTCATTAAAAAGAAGAATTCCGTCTTTAGTTCAAATGAGCTCGGACCAAATCGAATAATAACCTATAGACACGGCATGGTTCGAGTCCTTCTTTTCACGATGTTCCCTTCCGATCCGCTCGCAGTTTAGATGTGAACGTACTCTCAAAACCGATTAGGGGGTAGTGTAACCAATAATATCACCTCCGTCACATTATTGCCAACTAATTTTGCTTTTTGATATTTTTTTAACTTTGTGCATCACTTAATCAATTGGGCAGGTTGGATTCTGGCTTAGAAGTCCTTGTCGATGCTTCCTATGATTTCGAAATCAGTGAAATTCTTTTCGTAAGATGACAAGGCCTAGAAAGGTCGGAGCCTCTATGGGAGCCAGCTCGAGCTCCAAAAGGAAACTGCTCGCAGCCCCACCGCTCGAGCTTTGAACTTGACCTTAATGAGCGAAACTTATTTTTTATAGGCTTTGGCTTAATTCTTTTTTATTTTTTCTCTTTTTTGTATAAAATATTTCGTATTTATGCCGTGGACTCAACTAATTCTCGCGCGTGTATACAAAGTTGTACCATCATTTTCTGACTTTTACTTTTCATGTAAGAGATTTGAATTTTGACTCTATTAAAAACCTTGAACCTATAAATGTGCATTTGACAACTTGCAAAATAGTAAAAATTTATATTCTTTTGTTTCTATGATTAAATTTGGAATAGGAATCAGTTTGGTATATTTTTTGTTTCTTTGGTAATTTTTTTACTTTCGAAAATAGATTTGAAGTAAAATTGAGAAGTAAAAAAAAGTTTATTCTTTATCCCCGAGAATAATTTCATAATCAAACCAACCCATTGTTTCTTTCTCTTTTTTCTTCTTTTCTTCTCATTCTTCTTCCTTCTCTTTTCTTCTTCCATTGTTCTTTGAGGTCAACCATTGCCATCCTCCACCAATGTTGGTCGTCGATGACTAGTTAGGTGAGGTTCGACAAGCTCGCCGGACGCTCGCCCAACCATCAATGAGGCTCAACCCCACTAGATCTAGCCATCGGTGGTTTGATGGGCCTCGCTCGAACCTCCCTTGGCCACTGGTGAGCCTTACTTGGCTGGGCGAGGCTCAATCAATCAAGCCTAACCACCAGGTGCCAACGGCTTGACCTCGCCAGCCATTGTGACGGTTGGCCTCGGCGAGGTGAAGCCGATCTTGTGGATGAGTAAGCTCAACCTCGCCAGATCTAGACGAGGCCGCTTGCCCAGCTAAGACTTGGCCAGTGATGCTCTAGCAAGATTGCCAACCCTCATTTGGCCTGTCGCTTGTCATCTTGAAGGCGGTGATCCGCCATCGCTTCAAGAAAAGAAGAAAGAAAAAAAAAAAAAAAAAGAAGAAAAAAAGAAAAAGGTAAAAAATTATCAAAAAAATTAAAAGAAAATTTGGATTAGAAATTTTGAGAAAAAAAGTTATTTTATTTCGAAAAAATATTTAAAAAATTAAAATAAAGTTAATTGGATTAGAAATTTTGAGAACAATCTAAATGCAATTCTATTTCAATAATGGAAATTTTGGACAGTTATCAAAAGACTTAAAATACCTAGAAATTATTATCGGGAACAAAATAAAAATGAATAGTTTCTAATTAGAAATTATTCACGAGAATAAAATGGTTAGCAAACGTACCCTAAATGGATCGAGAGAATAGAAGAATAGAGGAAATGGGGTGACAAAGAAGAAGATCTGTGGCCCGCCATTCGGTCAAATATTAGAAAATTCTTTGGTTACTTATTTTCTATGAACAAATTGTTTTATTAAGGAATTAGGGAGGCAAAATTTATTATTGGCATAATACAACAATTAGAACCCCATTGACCTTCTCAATTACATATTTCCACACTTTAGCTTTAAGTTAAAGTTCAGCTTACATGTGAAGAGGAGTGTTCGAATATTTAAATATTAACATAACACATTTATTTAATAGTTTAAATTTTTAAAACAATTGACAATGTCTCATCAGATCTCACAATTTGTTCTATAAAGAGTAAAGATAGATATTAAACTTTTGAGGTCATGCAACATTTTTAAAAGTGGAACTTATTTACTCTTTTAGTATAAAGGGTAAGACAAATATTAAACTTTTGAGTTCATGCAACATTTTTTAAAGTGAAACTTAGTTATTCTTTTGGCTAGATATGACGAGTATTTTTAATAAGTCAGTACGAGTAGATGCCTCCATTGAGATTCAACTACATTTCTATATTATATAGGGCAACAAAGTATGTCAATAAATCAAAGATCACTGAGATTGACTTTCAATTAGAAAATGAGCACAGCTTGCTTCGACCTCAATTCGGTATCAAGTGATCCCAAGATCCGAGATCTAGGGCTCGGATCTGACTGAGTTCGTGACTTGAGGCTTGTGTTCAATTTTGAGACTTGACAGTGACGACGACGCGAAGCAGAAGGTGAGTAGGGGGAAGAAAGAAAAGGGCCCAGCATGTTCACCTAGCTTCCAGTGGGGGCTTGCAGTGTCAATGGGGGAGGCGGAGGCATGGCTAAGCGCGTGCTTGTGTTCGATGGACGGGGCTGGCGGTTGATTGCCAATTATGCACAGTGCAGTTGCTAGTGGGAGGCGACAACAGTGGAGACAAAGGTACAAGTGAAATTGGGAGATTCCTATAAAGTGTTTTAATGGTGGGTCTAGAATAGTATTTGGGAAAAGTCTTTATATAAATGCAAATGACTTTAGCCTGAATTTCTTAAAAGTAAACGTTGTTTAGTAAACTTTAATTAAAATGTGCATTTGAAAGCAATTTTGAAGGAAACATCGTTTAGAAGATACACATTTGAAAAATCTATTGGTGTGACCATGTATTATTTTGGTCGTTTCCGGTCCTGAGTGCTCAGCAATGTGTTTGGCTGGCATTTTGATGAAGTTGAGTAATGCTTAGTTGGGATCAAGCAAGAAACAGATTTGGAGGTCTCTTATTAATCCTCCATGGATTAATTTGTATCTAGTATTTACTTTAATGTTGCCATAGCAAAATTACTAGTTTTCCTCATCCTCAATCAATGTTAAGAAACTGATATCTCCAGGAACACCGATCAAAAGACTTGAAACACAAGGAAAGCACCCCCGATCTAGTGACTAAACGAAAATAACCAAGTTTTGACAACCATATCTTGAAACAAAATATCATATTAGCGATAATAAGAAATTGAGAGAGTAGCTCAAATGGTTCCCAAACTTTGGTGTAACGTATAATGAACATTTTCCAAATGGGTTCCCATAATTGTTATTTAATTTACACACCAAAAATAGTAGCTCAAATGTTCATGAACATTTAATTTATGTAATGTGATTCCCGAATCTTAGCCAACATGCAATCTTATCCCAAAACTTTTAATTTATTCTGTATAGCTTCCGAAGTGACTTAGTGAGAAGCAGATTTCTCAAATGGGTTCCCAAAATTGTTCACCAAACACTCTATTATTTGCTCTAAGGGCCTTTAAAGGCCCAAAATACTTTGAGAATGTTTTTCCGAAATCACCCTTGGAGTCCATTTTGGGGGCTGGGGATGAACCTGCAAGAGAGGGTCAAAAAGTTCTTCGAGTCAAAGTCCAAGGCCATATCGCCCAATATTTGCATTAAGCGAAATTTCTCAAAGCCAGAGCCCCTTTCTAAATGCAAAGTCGTTCCCTTGAAACTCTCCCAAATGCGCTCTAAGCATGCTCACATGCATCGCCGAATTTATCGACAAGCTCGTGCCTAAAAAGTTCCTTTGATAAAGAAGCCACATTCCCTTTTCACATATCCTATCATATAACATATTCATGCTCATACAACCTCAAAAGACACTAATCATATAATACCGAGACAAAACACCAACCGTCGGTCCGGAAAGGCTCGAACAACCCAAGCTAAATGTCCGGACCGTTTGGACTTGGTCGGGGTCAAACTTTCCATCGAAGCCGACACGAAAGGCTGAATGTCCGAAGACTAGTTGCCCACGACTTGGTCCGAACGAAGGTGACCCCACCATAGCTCCGCTAATGTAGCGTCCATTTCGTCAAGATTGGCGACCAACTCCACCTAAAAAACCAACCCCACCCACGATCCGGCATCATCCCACCAATTCAAAAGCGCTACAGAAATCATATAAAAGGGATTTCAAATTCGGTGGAATCCAGCCACGAGAGAGAGAGAGAGAAGCTCAGAACCTTTCCTCGAAATCTCCGAAACCTTGTTCGCAGCAGGAGCAGAGACAGAGAGGAGGAGGATGGTGCGGTGCAAGACCTTGTTGACGTGCCTCGTCCTCGCGCTCCTGGTCCTCGCCGCCTCCGCCTCGTCGCATCACCCAACCACCGGAGGGATGCATCGTCACCACGGCCTGCCGCGGAAGCACCGCGCCGGTAGGCCGCACCCGCACCCGCACCAGCACTGGAGGCACCACGAAGGAAGGCATCGCGGCCCTAGGAAGCAGCCCCACCTCGTCGAGCCGGTGGGCGAGGAGTGCGAGCTACGGGCTCGCCGGTCGCCGCTGTAGCTCTCTTTTTAGCTTCTTGATGTTCCTGCCATGTGCCCACGGCTCATGGCTGCCGAACTGATTCACAGCTCGCTGGAGTTGAAGTTCAAAATGTAATCTTTTCAGTTTGCGTGCCTATTTTGTAAAGCGGATCTGGATATCCAAGTGCATCGACGACGGGCCAAGAGGAGGCCGGCAAGCGCGCCGCCCCCCTCGGTTGTTCGACACTTGTCGCAATTTCCAGCATATATAGAAGAGAAAATTCGAAAATTTGTACTCATCCTAATGGCTTTAAGATACATTGTAATTTCTTAGCTCAATGTGGATCTTGTAATTTCTTAGCTCAACGTGGATTTTGTATCAAATTGACCTGCAAACTTAATTTATAAAAAAAGTGATGTGTGTGATTATAAATGGAATCACACAAACGGTTTTCTACTTCAAGCCTGGCTTGTCCACCTTGGCCTTCTCCCAAACTTGCTTAGACCGGTGATCTTTCATAGAAAGTTCAGTAGTTTTTGATTAGGGATGAGCCCAAGTAACGAGCTGTCGGCTCGGTTGGCTCGAAAGACAAAATGGTAGGTCGGCCAGCACTAAGATGTTTAGGCCCTATTGTCCCGTACTACAATGATTAGTATAGTCCCTAATTGAGTTCCACCAGCATAGCATGTCCAATCTTCCAATTACACCTGGTCAAATTACTTTGTAAACCGATTTTTATATTTCCGTACTTATATGAATTATGATTTTTAACCTGTCATATCTATTCTCTTGATTTTTCATCAAGAGCCTTCTTCTTCATGACAGTCAAATCAAGATACAAAAAATGAATTGAAATTTCAAATCGATGAATAATAAATTGAATCAAATTTGATGAACTATCTAAAATTAAAATTTTGTTGACATAGACATAAAAAATAAGTGGAAAAGTTGCAAAATTTTTTTAAGTAAGATTCATGGTTAAATACAATGATATCTGAATTTTGGGTATATCAAGCCTTACATATTTTTATTGCATCTCATTGATTCTTTAAAAAAAATGATAATTACAGTTGGATTATAATGTCACAAATGGTCATTTATATAGTTATCAGATCCATACTATTATTTAGAGGAAATAAAGCCTCTTATTTTTAAAGAATGTCAATAATTTTTCTTTCAAGCCACAATGGGCATATGTGTAAATTAATAGTTCTACTAAGTTTGATATCCAAGTGCATCGACAACACAAGCCAAGAGGAGGTCGGGGAGGCCGCCACCCCCCTCAGTTGTTCGATACTCGTCGCAATTTTCAGCAAATATAAATTACAAAAATTCGAAAGTTTATGCTAGTCCTAATGGCTTTTATGATGCCTTGCAATTTCTTAGCTCAATATGGATCTTGTGTCAAATTAGCCTGCAAACTTAATTTACAAAAGTGATGCGATAGATTATAAATGGATTCGCACAAATAATTTTCTAGTTCGAGTTGGGCTTGTCCACCTCAACTCTCTTGATAATCTTATATAGAAAATTTGGTATTTTCTAACTGGCAATGAGCCCAAGTAATGGTTTTTCAGCTCAGTTGGCTTGAAAGACAAAATACGTAGGTAGGTTAGCGCTATCAAATTTCTTTGCTCGGCTCTCAAACTCACCAATATCCGATTTTAAGCACATGGGCTCAAATATTTTTAGGCCCTAATGTCTTGTGCTAGACTAACTAGCACACACCCTAATCAGGTCTAATCGGTAGACCAAATCAAATCCTCCAACAAGACTAGGTCAAATTACTTTGTAAACTTTTTCATACTTATATGACATTATAATTTTCTATCTATCACAATTGATCCATCAAGAAACTTTTTTCCGTAGTAGTTAAATTCAGATAAAAAATGAATTCAAATTTGAAATCCATGAATAATAAATTGAATGAAACTTGATAAAATATCTACAATTAATTTTTTTTTTTCACATACACTCATATAAATTAGTGGAAAAATTGTAAAATAAAAATTTTAAGTAAGATTTGTGATTAAAGACCGATACATGAGTTTCGGGCACATCAAACCTTACATATTCCAATTGCATCTTATTGATTTTCTTGAAAAAATTATATTAAAACCGAAAAAGAAGAAGAAAGTTTATGTGTCATATTAGTTACAGTTGGATTATAATGTAACAAATGGTAATTTATATGGTTTTCACTCAATTACTTATTTTACAATGGAAAAATGTGTAAATTAATAGGTCTATTAATCTCATATATAAATATACTTTATACAAAGACAGTATTTTCAGAAATATTTTAGACCTTGAAATATTTGGTTTTTTTCCTCAATACTCAAAATTTTTTCTATCAATAATTTGTCAAAATTATTTAATTCATTAGACTTTCAGTAATAAAGTGTTTTTATAAAATCTTTCAAAAATGTCAATACTTGTTTTTGTATCCATGCAATGTGCGCAACACATTTGCTAGTAAATGTATATACACTTTGGAATAAATCAGAAACTAAATCCAAAGGTAGGTACATCCACTAAATTGTGAATGTGTTGAATAAATATGTCAATGGAGAGTCAATTTATGTATTACTTATATCTTGAACCAAATGTGAATTGTAAGTTAGGGATAGAGAGAATCCATCAATATCAATAACTAAGCTTTCTCCCATTTCATATCTCTTTAGTATTAAAAATATATAGAAATAGCTTTAATTTATTTTGTGAAAAATAAATTATTTTAATTTTTTTAAATAATCGCGTATATTACTTACAAAAATGAAGAATTAAAAATATCTTTTTTAAAAGTTTGAATATAAATAATTATTGGTAATAAAAATATTTTTTTATCAACTAATTGTTTGAGTGGTACGAGTCATAATTTTTCGAAAACTTTTTAAATGATTTTTTTTATCGAAATAAACGAAATCGTACATGAAATAAATTTTCATTACCGTACTCGATTCACCTCGATCCCCTCTCAATTCCTCCACATTTTGTCCCCACAGGCCCACCACCGGGGAGGAAAATAGAAAAAAAGACAAACCCCAACGAGGCAGAAACCAGAAACCGAAATCAACCGAAATTCCAGGGCCAAACCGTAATTAAAGCATCTCCTATTTCACCCCTCCTCTGTGCTAAAACCTCTCTTCAATCTCAATCTTTCTCTCTCCGTTCACTCTCCCATGGCGACGACGCGGCTGCGCGAAGCGCCGGAGCTCGCCGTCCGAAGCCCCGCCGATCGCTGCCGAGCCGCCCGCTGAAGATATGACGACGATGGAGGAAGAAGGCGAGGGAGGGTTCGAGGAGTGGGACGCCGATTTCCTGGACCAGGTCATCCAGGTCGAGGAGCGCGCCCTCTCCGCCAATCCCTCCCAAATCCATCCCCCGACCCCCTCCTCTTTCCTTCCCTGCCTACTGCTCTGCCCTCCTACTTGCCCCCTCCGCAGCCGCGCTGGCCACCGGCGGCGGCGGCCGCGGCCTCGTCCTCCTCCTCCCTCGACTACGCTGCTCCCGTCAGCTACTCGCCTCCCAGGGAGCTCTCTCAGAGGCCGCCGAACGGAGCCGCCGCCAGGACCGCGCCCGCATTGCCGTCCTCCTCTCCGTCGTCAGCGCCGAGCTCCGGGAGTTTTAAGGAGCTCGAGATTGAGAGGCTAAAGGTAGGGCTTTTGAGGTGAATATGTTCCGCATTGCTTTCGGTCGGCACGAGCGGCTTATTTTCATTGTTCTTTCTTTGCGCCTTTTGGTGAGTGATGTTTCGGTTGTCTTTCGATGTGATGCAGAGAGAGCTCGGGTACGTTTCGAAGGAGATCGCCTATCGAGTAAGCTTCTCATCTGTCATTTTCTCTACGTTCGTGGCCAAGTCGTGATAATATGTTTATAAGATGCATGGTTGTTGGAGTCTTCGAAGATGTTTTGGCTAAGGAATGTCTTTTTGTCTTGCGGTTGGATTGCTTTTGGTGTTTTCGCTCTTTAAAGTTCAGTCTGATGATAATATGTTGGCCAACTGGATATTAGTATGTCTGCGATACCATATGGGGCATGTGGTCGCAACTCTACTAACATAGTATTCAACTGGCCAACGGTTGTCTTTCCCTCTTCTAATTTGGTCCCAAATTAGTTGCACATTCATGAAGATAGCTGAAAATCCTTCTTTTAATCATCTTTTCTTGTTTTGTCTTCACTACTCTTGGCTTTTTCTGCAGTCCTACAATACCATACAAATTTCTTTTATTAGTTGAATAAAGGAATGTTTTTTAATGAACTCTCAGGAGCCGGAACATGCTAAATTTAGGAAGGAAAGAGGCAAAAAGGGGGAGCAGTTTAAATCTGTATCTTCTCATGATGGAGGGAAACTTGCTGATAATCCCAGTTCAAAGAGAATTGGCTTGTAAGTGAAGCTTTTTTTCCTGGTTCCTTAGTCATTGATTTCAAGTCTGATGCTTATGAAGGAGGCAAAGGCAATGAAGGTTGGATAATTTGCTTCTAGCAGCAACAGGAAAAGTATTTGTGATATGGCTTTTCGTATTACTAGCATGCGTGACCCAAAAAATAGTATGAGTTATGTTTGTTCAGACCTATTCCTCTTTAGTTTTCTGGTGCTTCTTTTTCATGCTTTGATGTGATGAGCAATGTACCGTGATAGCTGAGACAGTTCCTAGTGGATGAGCCTTATTCCTTCAGACCTACATAGGCTGGGCTTCTTGATATATTTGAATAGGCAAGCAGAGTCTACGTAAAGCCATTTTTTATTATTTATTTATTGGTCATGGGTAGCATAAGTCAAACTACGTTGGAGTATCTGACATGCATGAGTATATTTATGATGCATGCAGCATTCCTGAATATATGCTGCAGCTTAAAATGATCTTGCGACTGCTAATGGTTATTTTTAGAATTTGGTTATCTATATGTCTTTTGACTTCTAAAATAACTTTTTGAATGCTCTCTTCATGTCTCTTTCTTTCATTCTCTAATGATTTCACTAGACATTATCTTTACAAAGGTAAACCTCAATTAGTTGCTTCAAATATTGCCAATCGATTTATTTTCTCCACATGCAAATTGCAAACAATATGCAATCTCCAGAAATGGCATATGTAGTCTTTTCCTTTTGGCCAGAACAATATGTAGTCTTGTATGTTCTATAAGTAGCAGAGCTTCTTGAGGATTTCATTGTAAAGACATTGTAAGCATTTGCAAACCAGACGGTTAACAGAGAGTCTTGTTTAGTTGAAATCAAATGACTCTTCACTAGGTGTGTTCTGGTCGTTGTCATGCTTGGTTTGTGAGTCGTGAATGAGAAGCAACACATTGACTGAGAATGAGAAGCAACACATTGACTGAGAATGAGAAGCAAACGATTGACAGAGAATGCCTTGAAGCACTTATTACTTGATGGTGGTCTGGATAGACATGCATTTTACAATTTTACTCATTCAGGACAACGATTAACTTGGAAAAGTAACTGCTTTGTTGGAGCCTTTATATGTTTGATTTTGAATATTGAGAAATATAAATCTTAAGAAGTCTGATATGGCAGGGACAAGGGAGTGCCTACTTCAGCCAATGTTGTGCTGGAAGTTGAAAATGCAAAATCATTGAATAATCAGGCTAGGTCTCAGACTAAGATAGGTAGGCATTGATTTATGATGTTTCTTAAATTGGTCCTAAAATTTCTTCTGCAAGGTTTTCGTTCTTTGGACACAGGCTTATGACAAATATGCACACTTCTCTGGCAGAATCAACCTCTAAAACCGTTGGAATTCAAACAGATGAAGCTGGTGAAACTACTGGCATTCAGTTCAATAATGATCTATATGCTCATCGTGGTCTCTCTAGGAAGTTGCTATCTGTGTGGAGTCCTTCACTTGACCAAAATGCTGGAAGAAGTCTTCTTCCAAAGTTGTATGTTGCCTCTCATTCCCTTTTCAGATGCATGGGCATAGATGTATCCTCCAAAATCAAAATAGACTCTTTGGCAGATGGGAGCTCTACTGATTTTTCTTGGTTATGCCATCCACATCCTCTCACTGCTTCAGAAGCTGCTAAAATGTCTAAATTTCATTCTGTTTTCACAAAGGTAATGGAATTTACCTGCACATGCTGCATTTTTGTTAAGTTGTGAGCCTATTAACATCCAAGGCCACAAGGATCAATTGGCTGTTGGAGTACATGGTTTTTTTTTTTTTTTTTTGGTTGTTGTATTCTGTTGCAGTATATTTCTTCATATATCGTAAGTAAATGGGAAGATGGTATAGCTCTCATTCATGCTAAAGAAATATAAGGGTGTCAAGGCTGTGTTGTGTCCTCATTCGAGTGTCTGCATTTTCTGTTGTTTCCTCCGTTGGTTCCTCAAAAAAAGAAAAAAAGAAAAAAAGGAAAATTCTTCTGGCAAAGATAAATTTGGGTACTGATGTTTGAGGAGGGTTGGAGTAAACATTGACGAGCTTATAAAGAGAGAAATTTAGGCTTTCTTGAGGAGAGACTCTTCATGTGTGACACTTTCTTCTCAAATGCAAAATGATTTTGTTAAAGGCAATGGTAATATATTGAGAAGAGAAGCTTACTAAAGAGTATCTAGGCCATTGCTTGGTCATCCCCAATATTGGGCTTATGACATTTCCCCTAAGCCTCCGCAACTTGTTGAAATTTTTTCAAAGCCTGAATTGGCAAACAGATATTTCAGTTGTGCCTATATAGGGAGCCACTTGCCTATACGACGTGCCTGGCTTGTGCCCTCCAAATGACTCATTGGATGGGCATGCAATTTACAAATATTAGCCTTATATTGTGGCTTTCTGTGATATTAGCATGTTATTAGCACTAATAATTTGCCTTGAATGTTGATGTCATCTAATTGCGATGCAGGTTAGCAATGGAGTGTCCCAGTTAGAAGCCTTGATCCAACCCTTGTTTGATCTTTGTCGTTTAGACAATGTAAGTTATGAAGAGTGCTTTGGTGGCAAAGTTTAAATTCGTTCATGATCTAATACTATAGTAAGAATTTACTCTTATTCAAATCTATTAGCAAATGCTGAAGGCAACTATTATTTAATAGCAGCAATGGTAATTCCAAGATAGTCATCTGCTTTAGGAGAATAAAAGTTTAAGAAGGTGCAATATGTAAAGATTGCTTTTGTTCCTTACTTCTTACTTGTTCTGTTCTTTTTTATTCCTTGCTTTTCTTTTACAGAGTTGGTCTATCTGAATGCCTCCAACCCATTGTCCTATTGAGTAACTCAAGGTGTATATTTATGAGAACGCTATGTGTAAATGGGTGCAAAATTGTGTGAATAGTTTTTTTGCTTAGGGGCAGTACCCCCTTGGTACCATCTTAATGAAACTTTGTGTAACATTCAAAAAGGAAAAGAATTTGAATAGTGGTTCATAAAATGAATTGTCAAATTAAGTAAAAGTTTTTAAAGCCCCTAAGAGTCTGAATATTCTAGGTAATCTTGCGTGTTTTGATACAAACTCAGATATTTTCTTTCATGATGTCCTTACTTATGAATCTTTGAGGGTAAAAAGTCTTTCACATCCTTCAGGTCGGTGTCTGCACTTTCCTTTGATTTTTTATGCAAACACATTTTCATTTCCCTTTCATTTCCCACCTTAACGTGCTATTGACTAGGAAGTCCCATATGTTGCTTTATGCCTTCTCAGTCACAGGTTCGGTGATCTTGATTAGTTGTTTTGTCATGTGTCCCTTGTCAGCTCGGGGGTGAGAAAGGTTGATTGTGATGCTTTTTTCTTGATTCTTGTTTCTCTGTTACAATAAGGAACTTGATTTGCTTAATAGGAGTTAATACCTTCTTGGCTATGCATTTTTCCGCTACCTCCTTTGTTTCCCATTTTCTTTCCGGCTGAAGTTGAATTTATCCCCAGATGCATATTATTAATCTATATTATGTTGGGTGACCTTTTCTTCCTGGGTACAGGTCAATATTGTACATAGGTCCCTCTGTATACTGCACGTGATTCTGAAGCATCTATGTAGCGAGGAAAGGAAATGTGGGGAAAGGTATATAATTGATCTCACGAATTAATTTTATTTCAGTTCTCTGAATAATAGCATCTTCAATTTTTGACATCAGATGTTTGCCTTTTCTTTTCTGTCATGAAGTATTTTATCTGTGTTCATTTATATCCTTGAAGAACTTGAGCAATGACTGCCAATAAAAGCGGATTTGAGTAGAGGATGAGCACTGGAAAACTTGAAGTTCATTCATGAGCACTAAATAAATGCATTTTTCTGGCATAACATTGACAAAGGTCATTTCCTTAGGCATTCTTTCCTTGATTGTATCAATAGTGTTTCCTTGACGCTGTTTGCTAATTCTATGTATGTTTTAAGATGGTATCATTTTAGTAATTTGATGGAGGGTAGAATCATGTATTTGCTTGTGCTTTTTAATATTTACTTATTCATTTTATAATCAACCATGGAATTACTGGCCTATCTAACTTATATGTTATTTCCACCATGAAATTGTTTCATTTACTGATAAGAAAAATTTGTGGCGAGAATACCTTTCGTGTAGTATATGAGTGTTGACGTTGAGCAAGTATTTTATGGGACGGATGCACCACGTAGCAGTGATTATGTGGTGTAATCAACCAATTACTATTGCCAGTGTGATATGGATCTCATCTTATCGGTGCATGTGGGTATGTGTCTCATGTTTTAATTGGTTTGCTAAACCATGTGTAACTGCTATGTGGTGTATCCCTCATATAAAATGCCTTCTCGGTGTTATGATTGGTGCCAAAGATGCCATGTACTTTGATGTTATGTTAACTCTGTTTAATTAGGTAATATCTAGATGCTTATGAGCTTTAATTTGATTTTTCCAGTGCACTCTACTCAGGGAAAATATCATAGTAGAGGGACTTATATCCAAGAAGAGTTTTTCGTGCATACGTGAATGTGGAAGTGGAATCAGTGGACACCCTCTTTCTGTGAATTGGGATGAGAGATCTCCCACTGTCTATGGTTCACATGGCTTAAGCTCTTCTGATCCAGAAATCAAGTTGATGAAGAGTCATAGCATGCTGTTGTTCTCCTTTCAAGACTGGGTTTCTATCTTTGAACTTATGTGTCAACTTGTCCAGAAGAACACTGAAGAATGTATAAGGGTAGAGGCTGTCTCCATCATGAATTTGATTCTGCTACGGGGCAGTGCTTATGAGGACAGGGAAAAGTAAGCTCTGATTGCACCTGCCAGTTAAAATTAGAACAATTTAGGATGAGCAACTTTTATACTGCCAAAGAAAAAGATGAGCAATTTTTTGACTCTTTTTAAACTTGATTTAATTGACTTCTATTTATCAGGTTCGGATGTCCACTGGTTCTTGAAAGCATTTCGACACTTCTAAAAAAGGAATCTGGATTATGTGTCCAAGAGCAAGCATTACATCTGCTGTTCCTTCTATTAAATAGTATGTGAAGTTTATGTGAACTTGTCCTTTTGAATTTCATTCTATGAGCATAGTTTGTTGGGACTTAAGAGATCAGATTGAGGTTAATTAGCAATGTTACCTTATCCAGGGACCTTGAAAGTGGGCCTCGGTAGATGTGCTTCTTGCTAGCATAAGCTCATAATCTAAGTTTCTATCATTATCTGTAGGTCCAAAAATCTTGGAGATGTTCTTCTGTGGTTTTAAAAATAGGGAATGTGCTTCCTCTATGGATGGCAACGAGGACAAAAAAATGACAATTTTTGGAGGATCTGATGTCATTCTTGAGGGCTTGGCAGATTGTGTATCTTCTAGGGGAAGTGGCATACAAGTAAGGATTGTTCTTCAGGTGTTCTTGTGTTCTACTGTTGCTTTGATGTACATTGATATCATATGATAATCAGCCAAAAGCTTATTTCTTGTTTTTGTCAATATATATTTTAAGCTAGCATTTCTACTAATGATAGTGTGAACAAAATCATCTCTTCATTGGAATTCCACTCAATGTCCACTTGTAGGACTTGAAACTTCAAAGAAGAGCAACAATTCTTCTGGCATTTTTAGCCTCATCTGGAACAACTGGCTTTGAAATCCTTATGAATCACAAGCTATCCAATGGAGCGAATTTCCTTATGTTGATTTTGCAAGCTTTGATGTCAGAGATGGATGTGGAAGCCGGAGGCCCTACTGAGGCACCAGATATCTTGAAAGAAAGGTACTTGATTATGACTAGCATCATGACATCTTTTTGGCTCTACTTCCTTTGCATGTAGCTTGATTTATTGGGTTGCTGTAGCAATTCCCTGAAGAATATACCAAAGATGATATTTGTTCTGAGACATTGCTACTTCAATTTCCTTGCCTCTTTAGTTTGATCTTTAGGGCCTCTCTCCTGAATTCTCTTGAAGCCAGTAAGAAATATTTTATTGAACAAATTTTTGGGGAAAGGTGACAAGTCCCGCTGCATGCCAGTACAAGAATGATGTATTTCTGTAAGTGGCTTCATCAACTGTAGTCTGTACCATGACAAAACTAGCTAAAGATATTGCAAGGTTCTACAGTTTACACAAACAGTATGCTGGATGCAGTACTCTTCCTTTTAGTTCTTCTTTAGTTGATGATTCATTTGTTAGATAGTTAAATTTAACATCCCAGTCATATGGCATTGCTATTTATCTGTGAAATTTGAAGGTGCTTGTGCTTGCATTTATTTTCAGCATGTTATTCTTGAAATACCAGTTGATTATCAGTTCTGTAACATCCCCATTGAGGTCTTTGCTATTGACTTTGGCTTTGTTTGTTTCATGAAAAATGAGTGATTTGAAATTTTTTTTCCAAAAAATAATCACTCGTATCACTTGAAATAACTAGTCAATGGAAATATTTTCATTATTGACAACAACTTATGTCTAAACATTGTCATGGATGATGAAGATATTTTCGCCCATTCATTTTTGAGTGGTAAAAGGCGATCATTTTTTGCAAAAATATATTTTAAATTATTCATTTTCTGTAAAACATCTAGAGCCTTAGTTTATCTTGCCTTCCTTTCTCGCGCACTAACCTGTACCATTTCTCAGGAGCTTACTGATGCGGGAGGCTTTGATATTTCTCAACCGACTCGTGTCCAACCCTGCGTATTCTGCTGCTAGCTTACAAATGTTGACAAACAGCAGAGATATGGCCAGCTTGACCGTTAACGTAGCAAACCGGATGTCCCAAAGAAATATTAGGATTATGCAGCTAGACAGTATGCATAGACAGACGAGGGAATCTGAGGTTGTTGAATTGGGAAGAGCATTTAAACGAAGAGTTTTTGCTTATTTAGGTGATCATGTATCATAAGAACCCCCAAATAACCGAGTGTTATGAAAATTTTGATGGCATCAGCATTTTCTGAAGCCAGCTGAAAAAATGAGCAAGAAAGGGCCCCTGCTCACCTTTTTGGGATGATGGATGCATTAGATGGGGATTTTTGGCACAGTTGAAGTTGAGCATAATCAAGGCGAACAATTTTGGCGCTGGGAGAATTATACCCTGTAATTGCTGAAGTGAAAGCTGAGGTTTTGGTCGGTTCAAGATTCCAGCTTTTGTTCATATGCTCCGAAGGATATGGCTGATCGGTTTATGTAATTTGGCTCTATAAAAGCTGTCGGAAATGTAATTATCCCCGACAATGTGACGGAGAACATTTTTTGGCATGGCGGGAAGTTTTGCAATCAATAAGAATGATTTTGCATGCGACACGGATTGTTCATGCTGAAATTTTCATAACCGACTTCATTGTAATTTTTCCAACTACACGTGTTCTAGAATGTCTAGATGGTATATCTCGTCGACAGCATTTTCAACATAAAACCCCTCAGCGGAAAGGACGGGAGTCTTAGCGGGAAGCTTTTGTGCTATTCTTTCAACCCGATCCAGGAACTCTTTGGCATCATTATATCGTTGAGACCAGTCCTGATGTGGATGCGTCCGCAATACTTTGGAAGTAACAGCATGCCGTTGAAGATGTTGCAAAATATGTAGGAAATGAAAGTAATTTCCTGATGGAAGAGCTTTTCCTCTCCATCAAGATTCCACTCTTATGTGAATGGATATTTGTATGGCCAAGGAAATTGACAGTGGTATCTTTTGTTTTACTCCTTGCCGATTCAGTATGGATCCTTCTCCTCCTAGTCGGCGCCTATTGTCTGTCAGTCGTCACTGCCTGCCTCTGTTCCTTTTGAGCGCAAGTATCCGGAACATCCGAATGCTTGAAGTTGTTTGAGTTTTACTTTGTCTCTATCCGTTCATTTCACGGAAAATTTCTTTCCGAAAACGGTTTTTCTTATTTGCTGACGTTTAAATCGCTTGAAAAAAATAAGTTGACGGATGACCTATGATTAAATTCAGGAAAATTCTTTCCTCTTTTAAAAATCAGAAATTATTTTCCAAAAAGAGGATTAGACTTTGAAGCTTAGACCGTAAACCATAGCTCTTGAAAATGGGAACCCAAATGCCCGTGCCCAGGTCCTCAGTGGTTGGGCCCATATCCCAGAAGCTGAACTTGGGTCCAGAAGGCTTGGATTAGTCTTTCAAGGCTAGACTGCTTGAGCCTATCCTAGAAGTCGAACCTGGCTCCAGAAGGCCAGTATCGAGCCTTTTGAGGCTGGACCACCAGGGCCAGTCCTAGTCCAAAAGTCCAGGACCAGGTCTTTTGAGTCTGGACTTGAGACACTGGTGCCCATGCCCGAAGTTCCTGGCTCCCATGCCCAAGTCATGGTAGTTGCCCCTACGTCCATTGAGGCTGGGCTTGAGATAAGGATGCTTGTGCTCGGGTCCTTGGGGGCTATGTTTTGGTACCTAACTCTAATGTCTAGGTCCTTGGCAGCCATGCCAGGGTAAATGGCTCTTGTGCTAAAGTGAAAAAACTAGGGCTCAAGTCTATTAAAGCTAGACCCGGGTCTCTCGAGGTTGAGTTCAGGACATCGGTGCTCGTGCCTAGGTCTTCTGTGGCAATGCCTAGGTACTCAACTTCGATGTCTAGATAATAGGGATCCAGTCCAAGGACCTGGATGCATGTGCTTAGTCTTGGGTAGGCATGTTCGAGTACTTGGCTCACTTGCCCATGTCGCTCACACTTAGGCCTAAGTCTATAAAGGTTGGGCCTAGATCCTTCGAAGTTGGGTCCTAGACCCTAGTATTTGTGCCTTGATTCCCATTGGTAGTGCTTAGGTACCCAACGCTTGCTCTTAGGTCATTGGCACTGGGACTTGTGTCTCTCGTGGTCAGGCCTGGGACCACAGGTTCCTTGTCTAGGTGCTCGGCTACCACATCAAAGTCATGGTCGCTTAGGTCTAGGCCCATCAAGGCTTGGCCCATGTGCTCAAAGGCCAAGCCCAAGTCCATAGAGGCTAGATTTGGGAACTTGGCATTGAAAAATATTTTTCAGAAATGTTAAATTTTATGTGAATAGCAAAGCGTTAGAGTTGCCATTGGAGAGAGAGAGAGAGAGAGAGAGAGAGAGAGAGAGAGAGAGAGAGAGGATTTCGTAACCCATTGTGGAAAAAGCGTGAAAGTTCCTGGAAACAAGACATTCACTAGAAGTCTCGTATAAGACATCACTAAATTAACTCATTTGAGGTATTATCTATTTTAATTCATCTCATGTCGAGCATCACAGTTCTGTCCTTTGGCATATAAGGCATCACTTTCCTATGAGATCACCCATCTTAGTAGTACTCTAGCCTAGGCTTGCTTAACTTTGAGTTCCAAAGTAAAGCTTGCCATTACGTAAAAGACACTTTCGTGAGTTAATTTTAGTTTTCACGTATATTTTCCGGAATTGCTCTCTCTCGTTTGGTGTATAGTTCGGTTCATTTTGGTCCTTTTACCATCCTAGAAGTAATAAGGAGTCGCTCCTTGTCTAGGTCCTCTAGCCTTGACGCTCACCGCTCTTGTCGGACTAGGTGGTTACTTGCCCATTAGCTTTCACATGGTTCGTCCTCTAACCATATACCTGCTAGACGGGGCTCTGTATGATATCATATTATGATATTTCTTGATTAATTTATTTGAGATATTGTCCACTTTGACTTGTTCCATATTAAGCTTCTTTAGCGCACATGCAAGTATTTTCCTAGAAGGTTACCCATCCCGATAGTGTTCTAGCCCGAGCTTGCTTAACTTTAAAATCCCAAAGTAAAGTTTGCCGTTGTGTCAAAAAGTGCCTCTGTGAGTTATTTCCAATTTTTATATATATATTTTAGAATCGCTCTCTCCCTGTTCGGTGCACAGTTCGGTTCATTCTTACTCCCTTCGTCATCCTAGAAGCTGGCATTTGCTTGAAAACAACACTCGTGAACATGGGCTAAATGAGGAAAACATGGAAAGTGTCTTCAATGACATGTTTAAAAAAAAAAGGTATGCATTCTTCTTTTTCTTCGCCAACTGAGGACGCCATTCATGAAAAGAGCAATGTCGAGACTGTTTTGGGGACGAAAGTGGCTATATCTGCAACACCCTAGGTTGCGCATCGGATCCTTCATAAGTAAGACTCTAACAACCTGACACGTACCATTTGGGCCTAGCCCGCAAAAGTAATACTCAAATAATCATGTACGGTGGTGACAAACATTTAAATGGTTTCTCATAATAGCAGAATTTCATCTTAAATCTGCATACACTCCAAGAAGTTCAAAGGTGTATATACACCATCACTTGACCCTTCTCTCCTGTAAGGAAAAAGGGACGTTGCCGAATAATGCAAACCAGCTGCTAAATGTCATTTACAGACCCATAGTAACCCTACACTATACTTTTAAACTATTATCACTAAGTAACAAGGATTTTCTAGCATTACAGTCATTCAATCGCTAATACCTTGCAAAAAGTATTGTACAGCCTAGGCTCAGCCAGTCATTTCAAGCATGGAGGAAATTCAAGGCTCCGCACACAAATGCCTTGGTGAGCACAATGTCCCATCGCCCATATCTCTGGTAACCATAATATACTTCTGGAACATGGGCCACTTTCAGATAATAATCATCTTGTCCATCTCGCATAAGTTCCTTCACGAACTCATCGGTCATGTCAATAAACTTCAGCACTTTCAGCATTTACAGGTGCTCAATGCCGGATGGAAGCTTCTCCAATTGCTTACAACTCTCAATAATCAACTCCTCAAGACAAGGCATTGATCCCTTCTCCACTTCCACGCATTTGAGTTGGTCAAAATGACCAAGGGCCAGAAACTGTAGATTCATAAAGTCGTTGGCTTTGAAACGCTGCTTGATTCCTTCATAAGCCTGACGCAAGGTGAGATGCACAAGATGAGGCAAATTCTTCAGAGAAGACAGTGGAATTTCTTTTAGCTGACTATGTCTCAGGTGCAATACCATTAGGCTATCAAGAGATGACATCCAACGTGGTAATGCCTCCAGACGTCCTGCCAAGTAGATTCTCTGGAAAAATGGAGGTGGAGAAGAGAGGGGTTGTAGTTCAATAATCTCGTTTACATCCACTGAAGTTACAGATAATGCTTGAAGCTTGGTTAACTTTTCAATGGACGAGCACAATTCCCTTGCATCTTCTTTTCTCAACTCCACAATGCCTAACCTATTCAATTGTTTCAACTTTCCAATCTCTCTCATTAAGTTGCTATTTCTCTTGTTACCTGCTTCTATGTAGCAGAGCTTTTGCAGGGACTGTAGAGCACCTATTCCTTCTGGGGACTTGAAGCCATACTTAAATAATGAGTAGGTTATGTTTGCATAACGATATACGAGTAGATGGTGAAGTCGGTGGAGCTTCAAGATCACAACTGGCAATTCTGTGACGTGTGTTTAAGGTCTAAAGTCTCTAGGTTTTGAAGGTTCCCTATGGAATATGGAACAGCTCTCACCTTGCCGTACCTAAAACTTAGGTAGCACCACTCACGAACTTGAGCTGGGAACCTTGTCAAAGAAGCTGTTTGCAAGTCCAGAACACTGAGCAGTCTCATTTCACTTCCTAGAATGACATCCATGGAAGATCTCTCCACCCCAAACATGCATAAAGAACGTCGTTGAGACAATGACCTTTTCTGTTGCGCAGCTTACGGGCTGCTCTGTATGGATAGGCAATGAGCTTTATCTGGCCATTTATGATGTTTTTCTAATGCAGTTTCTGCAAAGCCTTATCGACTTTGAAGTAATAATATCCAGTAGAAAATCATGGATATGGCAATACTGGATCCTTCCACTGCTTCTTTTAACAGCCACCTCTATCAGGCTTCTGTTCAAGAGCTCATATAGGTAGTCCTGGGCTGCTTCTTTCTACTGTCATGCCTTCTTTCTTGTCTACAAATCCTCCTGCAATCCATAATCGAATTAATCTCCCACAGCTAATGAGGTAACCCCTGGGGAATACACTCAAGTGCAGGAAACAGGACTCAAGTAGTATGGCAGGTCATCAAAACTAAGTGAAAGGACTCTCTTCAAGGTTCTGAGTTTGTCATTGCAATCTATTTCAGTACGGAGACTTCGATGAACCAGATCCCATTCATCCTTTTTTCTCGTGTCTTTGAAACCAAAACACTACTGATGGCCACAGTAGCAAGTGGCAACCCCTTGCACTTCCTTAGAATAAGCCTACAGGTCTCCTCTAGATGAGGAGGGCAGGAGTTCCCCTAAAATGTCTTTGCGCAGAAAAGCTTCCATGACTGTTCAGGTGGTGGTGGCTACATCTTGTAAATCATCCCTCTGAGGTATATGCTAAATCAGAATTCCTGGATTTGATGATTATTCGGCTGCCACAGTTGTTGTTAGGCAATGAATGTTTGATGGCATCCCATTCATTTATGCGCCATGCATCATCTACGACAATCAGGTACCTTGCTTTTTGTGGCAAGTCCTTGATAATAATCTTCTAACATAATCTATCCATGTTGTCCTGTAGAGGAGGAACTGGTGCTTGGGTTTCCCTCATAATTTGTTGAACCATGCCTTGAGGAGCTCTTCTATATTTGGAGATTGAGAAAGAGTTATCCAAGCACGTATCATGAAATGTTTCTTCACTTCTGGATCTTCATAAAATTGCTTGACTAACGTTGTTTTCCCCAGTCCTCCCATCCCCACGACTGAGATTACTTCCTGTGTGGAAGTGACCTCAATCAGGCAGCCGACCAGCTTTTTGGTTGGTTCACTGATGCCCACGAGCTTGGCTTTGTCTAAAAGAAGGGCATTTCCTCGCTGGTCCTGCCTTGTGTTGTCTGGCTTACTAGAGCCATAGTGATGTTTGAGTTCATTTAATTTGCCTCGGATTCTCCAGTGTCCATCATATATGCTTTTGATTCTGGAGTTGATGGATTTAATCTCCGAAGCAATCGGTATTGACCCTTCATGTTCTTGATACAACAGGACATCTTCGAGAGAAGACCGGGAAAACCAATTCCATGATCATGCGCCAGGAGAAGTTTGAACTCATCAGGAGCATCTTCAGTGTCATATGTGATTTCTCTCAGCTGCTTCACCCAAACTCTGACTTCCTCATCACTCTCTTCCAGGGAATCTGCAACCCTCAGAAATGCCCTTATGTACTCCAATTGTCTCTTCACTAAAGCAACTTCTTCCTCGGCATCTCTCAATAGAACCCCATTCTCTAAAACATCCTTGAGCTTGCCAAGTAGGCAGTTTACTAAAATTTCTGCCCTGCTCTATATTGCAGATATCGATGTTCTGGAGAATACACTTGCTGGTATCCACTAACATAGTGCTTCCACAGGCTTGGGGGTTTGGTGTGGAAATGGTCAAGCTTCTGACGTCTAGTGTTTTTATCAGTTTATGGCTGTTTGGTCATGATGTACACCTGCTTCACAAATTTACCTTACACTCTTTGTCTAGACTAAGTTGAAAATGACATTTCTGATATCTTTTGGTATGATTGCACGGTACTTAATTTGCTTGGTTTGTGTATTAACATACCTAATTCTGTGAATATATTTATTAAATTGTTGTTTAACTTTTCGGATGACATAATAGGGAACTTAATTAATTTCCTATCCATTCTTCTTTTATATTTCGGAAACTTCTCGGAAACTTCTGATATGGTTCTAATCAAAATTTTTGTAAAGTAGGGGAGTTCACTGCAAGTACTGAATATATTTTCATATTAATGTTAATGAGAGTGACATTTTCCTGAATGGCTATTGGCATCGGCCGGCCATTAATTTTAGATGATTGTTTCGGGTGTAAGTTACTGAACATATGCAGTCAACTAATCTGTTTCAGAATACCATTGTTTTAAAATCTTTCTAAAGCTTACTTCATCGAGTCAAAGAATCGGTTGGGTTTTTATGGTAATGAAGCAATCGGTTAGGTTTTTATGGTAATGAAGCAACTTAACTTTATACAGGACTTTTATAGCGGACCAGACTTTCAAACTGTCTCCTCCTCAGAAGCTCAAGCAAAATGAAGTCGTTGGTACCCACCTAGCAATTTCTATGCAAATTGTTGTTGGAGTTAGCGTTGTGATGGTGGCATAAGAAGATCTAGTAACTCATTGCTGAGATGCTGCTAACGTCCACTACTGCTGAGGAAGTGGAGATTTGTTCCACCTACTATGACTGGACAAGAAACTGAGGTCATGTACTTAAAATTTTCATTGTGCTATTCTTTGATTCTTCCATGGCTTCCTCTTATAGAAGCATCATTAAGTGACACTAATACGGAGATTTTATATGTCTACCTGCAAGCAAGTTTCTTGGCTTTAGTCTCTAATAAAGTATATTTCTTGCCCTTCCCAGTTGAGTGAGAAATATACCAGTCTAAGGAGGACAAGGTCGTTGCTAAAAAAATAAAGGAGGACAAGGTCTTTTGTTTTGTCTAGGGTTATGTCCGCACATCTGCTATATCAAATGAGGTGAACTGTAATTAAGGCGCTGCAGAAAATTATGAACGCAATTTACATATTTGGTGTTCTTCTAAGGTCATAAATTACTGTACTTTACTCAATTTAGTACCTTACAAAAATGAGTTTTCTGTTTATGGTATACTTAAAATTCCTTAGACAACAATTTGTGAAACCATTTTGTGTTCCATCACTGGTGACGGTAGCTTTAGGAATAGAGGGACAACACAGATACCTTGATAAGTTTTAAATCATTGGCACCCTTCTGGATAAGTTCAAAATATCGTTGCCTGTGTTTCATGTGGGGTCGACTTGGATAAAGAGAAGCTGTAAAAGCTGCTCCACTGAGCTCTGTCATACGTAAAGATCTGAAGGGAATAACTTACTTGTTTGCAAATGAAATCCTCAATATGAATCACTGTGGAGGCGTCGTAATGCAGCAGCACCAGCTCTCAAAATCTACTTCATTTCAATTGGTCCTTTCTATTTATCAGGCACTTACCATTAGGAGATTGCAGATTGTTACTAATTTTTTTCTGCAGAAATGGTGGACATCTTGTGTGATCATCCTATGAATTGTTACTTCCTACCACGGGCTATTTAATTTGTTTGATTTATGTTGATTTTGCAATCATTGATCTCAGAGATGGATGTGGAAGCAGGAGGCCCTACTAAGCCACCAGAAATCTTGAAAGAGAGGTAGTAGATTACGACTGGCATTTCAATTTTTTTTTGGCTCTACCTGTTTCTTTGCATGTAGCTTGATTTATTGGTTTATTGTAGCAATTCCCTGTAGAATATATCAAAGATGATATTTGTTGTGAGACATTGCTATTTCAATTTCCTCGCCTCTTTAGTTTGATCTTTAGAGCCTCTCTCCTGAATTCTCTAAAAGCCAGTGAGAAACTTTTTTGAACAAACTTTTGGGGAAAGGTGACAAGTGCTGCTGCATGCCAGTACTAGAATGATGTAGTTCTGTAAGTGGCTTCACTAACTGTAGTTTGTACCAAGACAAAACTGACTAAAGATGTTGCAAGGTTCTACAGCTTACACAAACAGTATGCTGGATGCAATACCCTCCTTTTAATTCGTCTCTTTTCTTTTTTTATTCATCTGTTAGATAGTTAAATTTAACACCTTAGTCATATGACAGTGCCATTATCTTTGAGATTTGAAGGTAGTTAAATTTAACACCTTAGTCATATGACAGTGCCATTATCTTTGAGATTTGAAGGTAGTTAAATTTAACACCTTAGTCATATGACTGTGCCATTATCTTTGAGATTTGAAGGTGCTTGTACTTGCGTTTATTTTCAGCATGTTATTCTTGAAATACCAGTTGATTATCAGTCCTGTAACATCCCTATGGGGATCTTTGCTGTTGACTTAGTTTCTCTTGCCTTCCTTTCTCGTGCATTAACCTGTGCTATATCTCAGGAGCCTACTGATGCGGGAATCTTTGATATTACTTAACCGACTTGTGTCCAACCCTGTGTATTCTGCTGCTAGCTTATAAAGGTGGACAAACAGCAGAGATATGGCTGGCTTTACCATTAACGTGGCTAACCGGATGTCCCAAAGAAATATTAGCATTGTGCAGCTAGACAGCATGCATAGGCAGATGAGGGAATCTGAGGTCGTTGAATTGGGAAGAGAATTTAAACGAAGATTTTATGCTTATTTAGGTGATCATGTATCATGAGAGGCCGCATATAACCGACTGTTATGAAAATTTTGATGGCATCAGCATTTATTGAAGCCAGCTGAAAAACTGACCATGCAAGGGCCCCTGCTCACCATTTTGGGATGACGGATGCATTAGATGGGGAGTTTTGGCACACTTAAGTGGAGCATAATCAAGGTGGACAATATTGGCGCTGAGAGGATTATTTCTGAAACTACCGAATCTGGAAGATGAGGTTTCGGTCGGTTCAAGATTCCGGCTTTTGTTCTTATCCTCCGAAGGTGCTGGTCAGTGTATGTAATTTGGCTACTATAAAAGCTGTTGGAAATGTAATTATCCCTGACTCTGTAATGGAGAACATCTTTTGGCATGGTGGGAAGTTTTGCAATCAATAAGAATGATTTTGTATGACAGTGGTCGTCCATGCTGACATTTTCATAACCGGCTTCATTGAATTTTTTCCAACTACACATATTCCGTTCCCCTAGAATGGCTAGATGATATGATCTCATCGACAGCATTTTCAACATAAAACTACTCAACAAAAAGGAAGGGAGCCTTAGCGAGAAGCTTTGGTGCTACTCTTTCACACCGGTGGTGGAAGTTCACAGCATCTTTATATGGTCGAGACCAGTCCCGTGTGGATATGTCTGCCAGCATACTGTTGAAGACGTTGCAAAATATATAGAAATGAACGCAATTTTTTGATCGAAGATCTCTTCCTCTCCATCAAGATTCAACTCTTATGTGAATGGATATCTGTATGGCCAAGGAAATTGATGGTGGTCTCTTTCGTTTCACTCCTTGCTAATTCAATATGGATTCTCCTCCTACTAGGTGCTTATTGTCAGTTGGCACTGCCTGCCTCAAGTTCCTTTTGAGTGTGAAATCCTGGAAGATTCGATTCAGGATTGAAGTTCAACTCTCACTTAAAATTGCTGTTCGTTGGGGTTGGAGAGAGAGAGAGAGAGAGAGAGAGAGAATTTTATAACACTACGGAAATAGATTGTAAGTTCGAGGGAAACAGGACCTTCACCAGAAGTCTCACGCTAAAATTCCTGGCATGGGAAAGGTATTCGACTAATACAGCTGAGAGAGACTAGTCATGGTCAATGCAGCAAAAACTATTTAAAAGTCCCCACCCGACGAGAAATTCAGTGAACTCCAGGAGGCCTGAATGAGGAAAACATGGGAAAGTGCCTTCACTAACTGATTACCCCATTCATGAGAAGAGCAACGTTGAGACTGCTCAATAGGCGGAAGCGTCTCTAATTGCAACACCCAAATCCTCATCAGATAGAAGAGGCCTTCTAAAGTGATTCATAAGTAACGATATAATGACCTGACATGTTCCATTTGGGCCAAGCATGCAAAAATAATCATACGAGGCGGGTGACAAACATGTAATTGGTTCCTCTTAATAACAATGTTTCTACTTAAATCTGCATATATCTCAACAAGTTCAAAGCTGAATACATACCATCCAACTTGACCCTTCTCTTATTTGAGAAAAAGAGATGTCGCACATAAATGCATTTCTAGCTGCTAAATGTCGCTTACAGACGCATAGTAAAGAAAGTATAATTGAGTCCTAAAACTTTCAAATAGTGTAATTAAGTCCTAAACTTGTCAAGTTGGTTCAATAAAGTCATTTCATTAACTTCATCCAACTTGAAAAACGGAAAATGCTAACAAGTTTTAAGGCTTGATTGCACCAACTTCACAAGTTTTAGGACTTATTGAACTTTTTGAAAATTTTATGACTCAATTGCACTTTCATGACAAGTCCTAAAACTTCTAATGCATTTGTCCCAACTTTTATTACAAAGTAACAACTATTTTCTAGGATTACAGTCATTCAATTATTCATACCTTCTTAGAAGTATTATACTGCATTCTAGGCTCAGCTGCTCATTTTGAGCATGGAGGAAATTGAACGCTCCTCATACAAAGGCCTTGGTGAGCAAAACATCCCATCCCCGATTTCTCCGGTAACCATAATATACTTCTGGAACATGTGCCACTTTCAGGTAATCATCATCTTGTCCTTCTTGCCTAAGTTTCTTCACTAACTCATCAGGCATGTCAATAAACTTCAGCACTTTCAACTTTTCCAGGTGCTCGATATCAGATGGACTCTTCTCCATTAGCTTACAACTCTCCATAGTCAACTCCTCAAGACAAGGCATTGATCCCTTCTCCACTTCCATGCACTCGAGTTTGTCAAAAGGACCAAGGAATAGAATCCGTAGCTTCAAGAAGTTGTTGGCTTTGAAACGCAACTTAGTTCCTTCATAAACCTGAAGCAACTTGAGATGCACAAGATTAGGCAAATTCCCGAGAGATGGCAATGGATCATCCTTTAGCCGACTATATTTCAGCTTCAATACCATCAGGCTATCAAGAGATGATATCCAATGTGGTAATGCCTCCAGACATCCCGTCAAGTAGATTCTCTGGAGAAATGGAGGTGGAGAAGTGAGGGGTTGTAGATGAATAATCTCATTTTCATGGACTAACCTTACAGCTATTACTTGAAGCTTTGTTAATTTCTCAATCAACAAGCACAATTCCCTTCCGTTTCTTAACTTCACGATGCCCAACTTATTCAATTGTTTCAACTTTCCAAGCTCTCTCATTAAGCTGCTGTTTCCCTCGTCACCTGCTTCCACACAGAGGAGCTTTTGCAGGGACTGTAGAGCCCCTATTCCTTCTGGGGGCTTGAAACCGTGTTTAAAAATTGGGTAGGGCGTCTCTCCACGACGACATATGAATAGATGGCGAAGTCGTTGGAGCTTCAAGATCATAACTGGAAATTCTGTGGCATATGTGTATTTAAGGTCTAGGGTCTCTAGGTTTTGAAGGTTCCCTATGGAATTTGGAACAGTTCTCACCTTGCTGTACCTGAAACTTAGATATCTCAGGTAGCACCACTCAGCAACTTGAGCTGGGAACCTTTTTAAAGAAGGAGTTTGCAAGTACAGAACAGTGAGCAGTCTCATGTCACTACCAAGAACGGCATCCATGCAAGATCTTTCTACCCCAAACATGTATAAAGAACGTAGTTGAGACAATGACCTTTTTTGTTGGATCGCTTGCAAGCAGTTCTGTATAGATAGGCGACGAACTTTGTCCGGACATTTATGATGTTTTCCTATGGCTATTTCTGCAAAGCCTTGGTTGCTTGACTTTGAAGTAATAATATCCAGCAGAAAATCATGGATACGGCAATACTTGATCTTTCTATCGCTTGTTTCAACAGCCATCTCTATCAGGCTTCTGTTCAGGAGCTCATTGAAGTAGTCCTGGGCTACTTCTTCTACCGTCATGCCTTCTTTCTTGTCTACAAATCCTTCTGCAATCCATAATCGAATTAATCTTGCATGCTTAATGAGGTAACCCTTGGGAAATACACTAAAGAGCAAGAAACAGGACTTCAAGTAGTATGGTAGGTCGTCAAAACTAAGTGAAAGGACTCTCTTCAAGGCTTTGAATTTGTCATTGCAATCGATTTCAGTACGAAGACTACGATGAACCAGATCCCATTCATCCTTTTTTCTCCTGTCTTTCGAAACCAAGACACCACTGATGGCCACAATAGCAAGTGGCAATCCCTCACATTTTCTTAGGATAAGCCTGCAAGTCTCCTCTAGATGAGGAGGGCATGAGTTCCCCTGAAATGTCTTTGCGCAGAAAAGCTTCCAGGACTGTTCAGGTGGTAGTGGCTCCATCTTGTAAACCATCCCTCTGAATTCTCCGCATGAGGTGTACGCCAAATCAGAATTCCTGGATGTGATGATTATTCGGCTGCCACAGGTGTTGTTAGGCAACGCATGTTTGATCGCATCCCAATCATTTATGTGCCATGCATCATCTACAATGATCAGGTACCTCGCATTTTGTAGCAAGTCCTTGATAATCATCTTCTGGCATAACCCGTCAGGAGGAACTGGTTCTTCGGTCTCCCGCAGAATTTGTCGAACCATGCCTTGGAGGATCTCCTCTATATTTGGAGATGGAGAAAGACTTATCCAAGCATGTACCATGAAATGTTTCTTCACTTCTGGATCTTCGTAAACTTGCTTCGCCAAGGTAGTTTTCCCCAGTCCTCCCATCCCCGCGACGGAGATTATTTCTCGCGTGCAAGCGCCCTCAATCAGCCAGCCCACCAGCATTTTTGTCGGTTCATTGATGCCCACGAGCTCAGCTTTTTGTAAAAGAAGGGCATTCCCTCGCTGGTCCTGCCATGTGTCGTTTGGCTTACTAGAGTCATGGCAATGTTTGGCTTTACTTAATATGTCTCGGATTCTCCAGGGTCCATCATATATGCTTTTGATTCTGGAGTTGATGGATTTCATCTCTGAAGCAATTCGGTATCGACCTTTCATGTTCTTGATACAGCAGGACATCTTCGAGAGAAGACCACGAAAACCAATTTCATGATCATGCGCCAGGAGAAGTTTGAATTCATCAAGAGCGTCTTCGGTGTCATATGCAATTTCTCTCAGCTGCTTCACCCAAACTTTGACTTCCTCATCACTCTCTTCCAGGGAATCTGCAACCCTCAGGAATGCCCTTGTGTACTCCAATTGTCTCTTCACTAAAGTAATTTCTTCCTCGGCACCTCTCAATAGAACCCCATTCTCTAGAAAGTCCTTGAGCTTGTCAAGTAGGTAGTTTACTGCAATTTCCGCCATGCTCTAATTTGCATATTTTGAAGTTCTGGGGAATAGACTAGCTTTCACACCCCGAATCCTGTAAGAATAGGGGTAATGCTACAACCATTCTTTTCACCTGAATAATGCAACTACAAAGTCAAAAACAACATATCGAAATTTCTACAATCCAACAAAAGAAATATTTACCCTTTTAGCTCACCTAAAGCCAACAAATGTTGTCTCGAACATATATCAAACTATCTCAACTCACACAAAAAAATCAACTACCAAAGTTCCCCATCGATAGTGCTCCTGTACTAATGGCTGCTAATCGAGGAACTTGAAAAGATTGGGAAGGAAATGGGTGGGCAATGACAACTCGGTGAGTAAATCGTATCTCTTCTAAGCAGATCGAGCACCTACTATGCACTTTACAAAACAATTTCAAAACTCATTTATCTCAATTCTAGTATATAATATATATACAAGATAAAAATGAGTTATATTGCTTTAACACAATCATACATATATTTATTGATTAGAAAATATTCGTTAACTCAATAATATCAGAACAAACACAAATGGTCTATTTAATTGATAAATCTCAAAAATTCACTTATCAATGGTTTATTCCATCGATCAATCTCATCAAATCACATATCAATGGTCTATTTTATCGATTTATCTCGTATCAAATCACATGTCGATGGTTCATGCATCGACCGATCTTTTGCTCAATATATTACCATGGTCACGATACAATACCTGCTACAAGGCGATCAAGATTCCCCCTCTGACAAGGTCTTCACCTACATCTTATACCATTAGACATTTTATAACTAGTGACTTAGCCTAGAAGGATATCATAACACCAATATACATACCCAAAAACTCCTAATAAGGTTCATGATGATATTTAGTTCCAATCCATTCTCCTCTAATATCAGAAATCCAATCTAGAATCAATCTCATAAAACCATAACACATTTCATATACCAAAATAGGTAACAGTTTTGCAACACATCTTGTTTGCTAGAAATACCTCTCTCAAGTATTTCATAAATCATCAGAAAATATTTCACAATCATATCGGAATCCATTTCATAAACTAGGTTCACAAATTTTGCAACACATTTCTTAAAACAATTTTCAAACCTTTCATAAAATACCAAAACATAGTAAATATCTGATTCGGATTTCTGCAATAAACATGCTTTAATAACTCATACAATACTCAAATTTTTATTACTTCAAGACATGAGTTTACAATATTAAAGAAGATATAGCCCCATGCACTTGGTAATGCCCCAAAACCAAACAACGTAGCTGAATGTGCTAATCATCTTGTAATCCTATCAATCAAACAAGAATCTACATCATAACCAAGTCAAATACTACTTTAACTAACGACTCGACTAAACTGCACTTAGTCCCTAACAAAATGACTCCCATGTGCTCGGAAGTCGCTTGTCCAAAGTGATTATTCAAAGCTATTTACGATAAGAGTTGATAAGAGTTTGCATGTCAAACTTTTTTGCGCTATAACTTTCTCCACCAAACTTCATGTCAAACGAGCTTTTAGTTAAAAGAAAGATCTTTCAAAATACAAGAACACCCATAACTTAAATCTAGCCGGGAACCGATAAAAATCAGCCTGAAAGCTGCTGTTGCGCACTGTTCACCATGGTGGGAAATTTTGAAAATTTGCTTCAGACAAACCCTTTCCGTAAAATGTTGTAGGTCCATAACACGCTAAATTATTAAAAGCCCATAATTTCTTAGCTCAACAATTCTTAAATTGGAGATTGCAACTCAAATTTCACTTAATTCCGAATTTGAGCCATAATTCTAAAAAGTCCTCCGATTGAATGAATAAAAATGTGGAGTACTTACCCAGCGTTACAATATGTAGGGTTATCGAGATTCCCGTGCCATGCATGCGTGAACCCCTCTTTCTCCTTTCTTTCTTTCCTTCTGTATTCTCTTTTCTTTCCCTTGCACGAGCTATCTGATCATGCCTCTCCCTCTCTTGTCGTTGCCCCTTTCTGTTCCCTTTATAATAAGAATCCCCTTTTTCTTTTTCCTTTTTTTTAACCTTTTGCTTTTGCGTTTTAACTGGGTCAAAACCCTCATGTTACACTAGATGCTCTCCTCTAGCTTAGTGCTTCCAGTGGCTAGGTTTTGGTGTGAAATTGGTCAAGCTTCTGACGTCTAGCCATTCCACGAGTTTGCGGCTGTTTGGTCATGGTGTACACCCACTTAACGAATAAAAAACCCTTACAATCTTTATCTAGGTTAAGTTGAAAATAACATTATCGATATCTTTTAGTATTATTGCACGCTACTTAATTGTTGTTTAACTTTTCAACCTAATTCCGTGAATTTTTTTAAATTATATTGTTGTTTAACTTTTCAGATGACATAATGGGAAACTTAATTAATTTCCAATCCACTCTTGTTTTATATCCAGAAAACTTCTCGGAAACTTCTAATATAGTTCTAATTAAAATTCTTGTTTACTAGGCGAGGTCACTGCAAGTACTGAATATATTTTAATATTAATCTTAATGACAGCGGCATTTTCCTGAATGACTATTGGCATTGGAATGATATTAATTCCAGATGATTGTTTTCGGGGAAGGTTACTGAACATTTGCAGTCAACTATTCTGTTTCAGAATACCATTGTTTCAATAGCTCTCCGGAGCTTGCTTTGTCGATTAAAAGAAAAGACCCTTTCAATCTTAACTTCATACTTCAGTCATTATGGACACTCGCTTAACAAATAAAAGACCCTTTCAATCTTTGTCTAGGCTAAGTTGAAAATGACGTTTCAATATCTTTTAGTATTATTGAATGCTACTTAATTTGCTTGGTTTGAATATTAACATACCTAATTCTGTGATTTTTTTTTAAATTGACGTTTAACATTTCAGATGACATAATAGGAAAATTAGTTAATATCCAATCCACTATTGTTTTATATCTAGGAAACTTATCGGAAACTTCTGATATGGTTCTAATCAAAATTCTCGTGTGTACTAGGCAAGTTCACTGCAAGTCTGCAAGTACTGAATATATTTTGAGACTAATGTTAATGATAGCTGACATTTTCCCGAATGGCTATTGGCATCGGCGTGCTACTAATTTCAGATGATTGTTTCTAGGGAAAGTTACTGAACATTTGCAGTCAACTATTCTGTTTCAGAATACCATTGTTTCAATAGCTTTCTGAAGCTCGCTTCATCAAGTAAAAGAATTGGATGGGGGTTTATGGTAATGAAGCAACTTAACTTCATACAAGACTTTATAGCGGACAAGACTTTTGAACCGTCACCTCTTTAGAAGCTCAGGCAAAAAGAAGTTATTGGTATTCTTTTTTCTTTTTTTTTCCTGTGCAACTTCTTGTTGGAGTTAGTGCTGTCATGAAGCGTAAGAAGATCAAGTGACTCATTGCTGCGGTGCTGGCAAAGTTCATCACTCCTGAGAAAGTGGAAATTAGTTTCACCTCCTATGAGTAGACTAGCAACTGAAGTTATGTACTTATAATTTTCGTCGTGCTCTTCTTTGATTCTTCCATGGTTTCATGCTAATAGAAACATCCAGTGACACTAAGACACAGATTTTATATGTCTGCCTTCGAGCAAAGTCCTAGGCTCTAGTCTCTGATAAGGTAGACTTCTTGCCCTTCCCAACCTAGTGAGAAATAAACCAAGTCTAAGTAGGACAAGGGCTGCTGTCTGGGGGCATGTGCCCAAACATATGCTGTATAAATGAGGTGAATTGTAATCTGTGTCTCTTGGAAAATTTTTAATGTGATTTATATATTTAATGTTCTTCTAATGGCGTAAACTATTGCACTTCACTTAATTTAATACCTTGCATAAATGAGTTTTCTGTTTATAGTATACTTCAAAATCCTTAAACAACAATTTGCCAAAACAATTTCATCTCCATCGC
The DNA here is from genome assembly GCA_014182365.1 of Eucalyptus tenuipes. NCBI lineage: Eukaryota > Viridiplantae > Streptophyta > Magnoliopsida > Myrtales > Myrtaceae > Eucalyptus > Eucalyptus tenuipes. The sequence goes on along the minus strand of CM024541.1, from coordinate 5,262,246 downwards.
TGGCGACAGAAGCTTTAGCAATAAAGGGGCATCAGCAGATACCTTGATGACTATTAAATTGATGGCACCCTTCTGGATAAGATCAAGAAGTAGTCACCGGTGTGTCACTTGGTGTTGATTCAGATGAAGAGGCGGTAAAAGCTCCTCCGCTGAGCTCTATTATACGGCAAGATCTGAAGGCAATAACTAGTTAGGAATGGAAATCCTCAATCTGAATCACTGCGGAGGCAGTCACTGCACAGCTGCATCAGCTCTCAAAGTCAGCTTCATTTTAATTGGTCCTTCCTAGTTATCAGGCACTTTACCATTAGGAGATTGCAGATTGTTACCACTTTGTTTCTGCAAACAAAATGTGGTCATCTTGTGAGATCATTCTATGAATTGGGTAGTGGATAGAATCACAGTGATGGGATGGTAAGTAGACATGCTGTCGAATTTCTTCCTTGAATATGAATTTGAAAATGCGCCTGCTTAAAACACAGCCATTATCGGCCCTTTCAGTTGGGTGATTAGTCTAGGCTTTTGAGTATGCCTGCGGGTTTCTTGCCTTGTTTATACAGCAACCAAAAGAAAGGCACGCTGTACACTGTGATACCGAACAGGGACCATTATCGGAAGGTTGAATAGTATATTTGACAAATTTCCATTTGCCATCAATTTTTATTTTTATTTTTATTTCTGTTGAATGGAATTAAGTAATTCCTACCTTATTTACCATATTATGAAAATTCTGGATTTAGTTAGATCTCTTACATCATCGATAAACAAGGTTATTCAAATATTTAAAATTTCACTACTGAATTTTACGCGATGGTAGTTTTTTTTTTAGTTGGTCGTGTTGGAAGTGTTGAAAATAATAATAAAGACTTTTTTTTTGATTATTAAAAATTAAAAGTTAAATATAATTAAGCTAATACATAACATAATACGGTGATAATTATTGGTAGGTTTTAGAAATATATTTGGCAAGATTCTGCTTGTCATCAATTGGTTTTTCTATTTATTGAATCAAGTGATTCCTCCCTTATTTATCATATTAAGTGAATTTTTGACTTAATTGACTCAATTAAGTCAATACTTCTAAAGGGAAAAGTAAATCACAAGTTTCATAACTTTTGTACGGTACTAGCTTTAGTGTTATTACTTTCTTTAATCAATTATGTATTACTTTAATTAAAAATTGTTCACTTGATTGCCATCGACGATTTGTAAAGCCATAAGATCCGACATGGCATCAATTTAATACAAATTGGCCGTGTCTCGCCCCTAAAATGAAGTCAATAAAACAGTGCATAAATAACGTCCTTTAGCCCAAATTAACGAATTGGGCTAAATCACCTAAATTTAGGAATTAGGGCAAAATTAAAGTCGTTCTCAGTGTTTTGAATGATTCAGATCGGTCTTCTTCACAATTTATACTTGGGCATGCATTCCCTCTCTGTATCTCTCCAGTAATCATTCAGATTGTTTCAATGTTGGTGACCATTTCGATTTAGCTGATGTGGCGACCGAGGAGCTCATCCCTTTCCCAGGAAGCGGTTCATTCGTTGGTGGCCAGATCCGTCTTGAAAGAGTGGCACTTGATCATGACCGGCATCTTGATATCTTTTTGGCTCTGTTCTTCCTTTGAAAGTAATTTGATTTATTGGTTTATTGTAGCAATTCCCTGTAGAATGTATCAAAGATGACATTCGTTGTGAGACATTGCTACTTCAATTTCCCCTTCTCTTTAGTTTTGATCTTTAGGGCCTCTGTCCTGAATTCTAAAAGCCAGTAAGAAGAATTTTTCTGGACAAATTTTCAAAAGGCGATGAGTCCTACTGCATGCCAGTATAATGATGATGTATGTCTGTAAGTGGCTTCACTAACTGCAGTCTGTAAACCACTGGGGTTTACCCTAGTGGTCACCCTTCCAACTTGAAAGGGGAGGTGGGGGGTTCGAATCCCTACCTTTCTCGGGGGTTCGGGTGGGGACGAATTAAGTTTCGGGAGTGGGTTTCGACTCCCACGCCCGCAGCAGGTAGGGCAAAAGTCTCGAGAGTGAGTTAGAATAGGAGTAGAGTAGAGACCGACAAAAAAAAAAAAAAACTGCAATCTGTCCCATGACAAAACTAAAGATATTGCAAGGTTTTACAATTCACGCAAATAGTATGCAAGATGCAGTACTCCTTTTAATTCTCGTAAGGACCCCCTTTGGTTCTTGTAAGGACCCTGGCTATCACTATATATATATATATATATTATTCGCTATATATATATTGTTCATTTTGAATATTAAGTTCTCACGGTTTTATTTTTTTCATGATGGCTCATACTATTTCAAGAAAATAAGCTAGCTTGGCGTTTGGGTCGTCACATTCTCCACCCTTTACGACATAGTGGCCTCATTACGGGAGTCAGCTCTGATATCACCTGTAAGGTCCTTGGGCCTTGGGCTTAAATATATTGTCTGCTTTGGACATTAAGTTCTCATGATTTTGTTTTTCTCGAGATAGTCCATATTATATGTCACGCCCCGAACCCCAAGCACGTGCCCATCTCTCTCTGGTCGACAATATCTTGCGACTTCCCAGGATGAGTCGCCGACCCTTTTTGTTTTATTGCACATGCGGAAGCAGAAATATAATCCCCTAACAGTAATCATCTCGGGATAGAAAAGCAGGACAACTGATTCAAAACAAACATGCTTTTATATTCACATAGAATTATGTAAAATTCTATGGCCAAAAGACTACAAAAGTCTAGCCTTCCAAAAAGAAGCGGTCCTAGCCAACCCACACTTCTGATCACCTCCTCTCTGCTCCAGGTCCTCCACTCGATGACCCTGAAAATTGTTATTCAATAACCAGTGAGACAATGTCTTAGCAAGTTCATCCACTAAACCTCGATTAGGAGGGAAATACGCTAAGAAGCGTCCTAACCACACAATCACACATTTAGCATAGAGGACTTACCTCGCCTCAGTTCCATCCTGCAGGTCAGCACAGTTCATATACCTCATGCATGAAATCGATGCACCCAACAATTGAAACGCATTACTCAACTCAATAAATCACAGGAGTCCAGATTATAGGGCTAAATCGTTATGACACGTCCCATACCATGTCACACAATTTTGTCCCATAATCCGACGCATATATTCCACTCAACATGCGTTCCAATTGATAATTACGCCCACTCTAGGGCACAGCCTACTCGAAGTTCAGCGATCTTCTGGTGTAGCCAGGCATCGTCTCATCCCATTGAGCACGGTTACGTCTCTCGAAGACGACTTTCCCGAAGGAGCATAGGTCTAGAATCTAATGCGACCCGAATCCCAATAAATGGGTAACGTCCACCCGACACAGTTCGGGGACGGGTTCTCTTAACCATCACACGACCAATCAATCTCGGCCTAGTATACTGTGCATTGCACTCAAATGCATCCATTAAAATAGTGATCCTGGCCTATTTTTTTCGTATTAAAAACATCCAGTGAAATTAGTCGTGCGTGGGTACACGGTCGACGGGACACTGAAAATTCATAGCATTCTTTTCAAAATCCCATTGGTTTATATAATATATAAAACTATTTTCGGTGTTAAAACCCGACACCCGGGATTTTCTTAATAAATATCGAATTTTATAAATTTTTGGAATAAATGTCCAAAAATCTAATTAGCACTCAATTTGCGTAATTTAACACTCAATTGTAGAAATTAACCACACCATTGCAATCAATCAACACGAAATTCCGGTCATCGGCTATCTCGGCCTAATTTCCGGAAAAATAATTAATAATTAAATAATTATGAAATTAATTAAATAAATGCATTAAATACTAAAAATGCTAACTTAGGCTATATAAATTTAATCTAACCACCTGTTGAGCTAAATAAATTATCCTAACCATTCTAACTAAATAACAGTACACTAATCTAATTAAATATAAGTCTCTAACTACCTAATTTCTTAATCTAACTATCCTAAAATAATAATTAAACTAATTACACTTAAATAAATCTAAACACCCCTTAGACGTCATTAGCTTACTAAGACGAGTTTAGTGAATAAACTCACCAGTTAATTGCGGAAATCGGTTCACCGCGACGGCGACGCGACGACGGGCGAAAACCGAACTTTCGGCAGCGTCAACGGACTTGGATCGGGCCCAAACTTGGCCCAACAAATCTCAGCCCAAATCTAAGATTTGCTTTTGAATTGGGCCGGGCCCGAAGTGGGCTGAGTTCACGGGCTTGGGCTGCTGAATTGGACTTGCTGAAAACACGCGGGCTTTAGTGGACTTGCTGGAATTGGGCCTGCTGAATTGGGCCGAACTAAACGGGCTTCGCTGGTTTCTTGGGCCGACTTCAAGTGAGCTGGGATTTTGCACTCTTGGGCCGGATTGTGGGCTTGCTGAACTGAAGCAAAGAAGCAGCAATTTGCTGGGCCGAAATCTGGATTCTCGAGTGGGCTGATGGGCTTCAATTTGCGGCAGAAATCACGGTGATGCTGGGCTAATGGACGGTGCTGCTTCGCTTGGACTTGCCTTGCGGAGACGGGCGAGCTGAAGACGTGAAGAAGTTGCTGCAGGGGGGTCTTCGATCGTTGCTGGACGTGGCCGCGTGGAGAGAAGAAGGTGCGGGCACGGCAGCAAACTAACAATACGAAGAAGATGGGAATTGGCTCGGTTTATTGTTGGCAGGTGGAGTGAACTATGGGGAAAAGAATCCCTTTGGTTGACCAAGTGAAGACGTGGCCTGCAGAGGAAAGTTCAGAGGGGGCGTGGGCATGTGGCAAAGAGATTTCGGTGGAGATGGCCTGCTCAATGAAGATGGAGAGAAAGCAGCCGTCGGTGGGGGAAATGAAAGAGATGGAAGTTGCAGGGAAATAAAAGATGGCGTGGGCTGGCTGCTCGAATGAAATGAGATGGACGGACAAAACAGAAGAAAACGAAAGAGAAGCCACGCGAAGGGGACCGGCCAGCAGAGGCGTGCGTGAGCAGCTTAGAAGAAAAAGGCCAAAAGTCAAAGAAATATCATAGGCCATTAAAGCTTGGTCCCCCTAGATCTTTATGCATAAATATCCCAAAGTCCCCTAATACTTTCTTGTAAATTAAATCCACAATTAAACCAAATGGAAGCCAAATTTCCAGCTCTAAAATTGGCATACGAATTTCATAAACTTCAGCTCCAAATTCTTTGCGAAATTTCCCAAATCGACGTCCAATTTCGGTGAAGAAAAATCATGAACAATTTTCTATAGGTCCTCAATACCCAAAGGTTCGGCTTGGAAGTCAAAGCTCGCTTAAATTCGGCCTGTACGAATTTCCGCAAATTTTTCGCAATGTCCGAATCGATTTTCCGCAAAAATCTCGGAATCTCCGAAAATTTTTCGGAGGATGAGTCGACGGTCCTAAAATAGATCGTGACATCATAGAACTTTCAATTTCTGAAATTGGGTTCAAATTCACGGTTAATTTCAATCCGATGCGATTTTAGCGTGACCTAGTCTACCGAGTAGTTTTTAGGAATTTTTAGTACAATTGACTCGTAATCGATTTATCTCGAGTCACATAGTGCATCTTCGACACATTGATGACTCTCGGTTGTCGTGAAAGTCTCAAGATTTTAAATACGGATACCGGATACATAAACGATAGAAAAATCGGTCTAGTGCCGATCGATGAGTATTTTGCAATCAGATGGAATCACCCACACACTAATCACATATCTCAATCGAATCAACCTATCTTCGATCTCTGATCGATTTTTGACGGTGCCACAATGACCCTTGCAGATCAACACGGTCGAGTAGTCGATTTCTGGTCGAATTCTCAAGTCCATTGTATTTAGATTCCTTAATTGCCCAGATAGTCTAGTTATCTCATGAGTGATCAGCTCAGAGAATAACACTTTCGGTGCGTCGACAAAATGCCCGATTTATTTAATCGAAAACGAAATCTGAAAATTCAGGCTGTCACATTATATAAAAAAACACATATGTATAGTTAGAGGAACCCAAGTCTTATAAGCTAACCCAAGACTCTCCCATAAGCGATGTGAGACTTGAGACATGTGCTTAGCCTCGATTACGCACTGCTGAGGCAATTCGTCTCTTCGTACTGCCTCGGATCTAGGTTGCCATAGTTTTCCTCTATTTGATGATTCATTTGTTAGATAGTTAAATTCAACACCTTAGTCATATGGCATTGCCATTACCTTTGAGATTTGAAGGTGTTTGTGCTTGCATTTATAGCATGTTATTCTCGAAGTACCAGTTGATTATTAGTCATGTAAAATCTCTATTAAGGTCTTTGCTGTTGACTTTGGCTCTGTTTATATCATGAAAAATTAATGATTTGGAAAATATTTTAAATAATAATTGCTTGAATCACTTGAAATAATTGGGCACTGAAAATATTTACATCATCGACAATAACTTATATCTAAACATTATCATGAATGATGAAGACATTTTCGTCCATTCATCTTTATAAGCAATATAAGTGGTCAAAATCATTTATTGCCTTCCTTTCTCGTGCACTAACTTGTACTATTTCTCAGGAGCCTGCTGATGCAGGAAGCTTTGATATTTCTCAACCAACTTGTGTCCAACCATGTGTATTCTACTGCTAGCTTACAGATGTTGACAAACAGCAGAGATTTGGCCAGCTTGACCGTTAACGTAGCTAACCGGATGTCCCAAAGAAACATTAGGATTATGCAGCTAGACAGTATGCACACGCAAAAGAGGGAATCTGAGGTCGTTGAATTGGGAAGCGCATTGAAATGAAGAGTTTTATGCTTAGTTAGGCAATCATGTCTCATAAGAGCCCTTGAAAAACCGAGTGTTATGAACATTTTGAGGGCATCAGCATTTATTGAAGCCAGCTGAAAAACTGAGCAAGCAACCCCCGCTCACCTTTTTGGGATGATGGATGCATTAGATGGGAGTTTTGGCTCACTTAAGTGGAGCATAATCAAGGTGGACAATTCTGGCGCTGAGAGGATTGTCCCTGAAACCAGTGAATCTGAAAGCTGAGGTTTTGGTCTGTTGAAGATTCCAGTTTTGTTGGTTATCCTTCAAAGGGTGTGGCTGGTCGGTTTATGTAATTTGGCTAGTATAAAAGCTGTCGGAAATGTAATTATCTCTGACAATGTAATGGATAACATTTTTTGGCATGGCGGGAAGTTTTGCAATTAATAAAATAATTTTCTATGTGACACTGATTGTTCATGCTTGACATTCTCACAACTGACTTCATTGAATTGTTTATAAACTACACGTATTATGGTCTTTTTGAATGGCTAGTTGATATGATCTCGTCGACAGCATTTTCAACATAAGACTACTCAGCGAAAAGGATGAGAGCCTTAGCGAGAAGCTTTTCGCGAAGCTTTTGTGGTATTCTTTCACCCGAGACAGCAACTTTTCCTCATTTTTATATCGTGGACACCAGTCCTTTTGTGGATGCGTCAGCCCAATAGTTTGGAAATGACAGAGTGCTGTTTAATATGTTGCAAAATGCATAGGAATTGAATGCCTTGTATGCTGTAAAGACGTTATACAACTATACAACCGTAACAGACTAGTCATGGTCAAAGCGGCAAAACCCTACGAGGTGAATTTCAGTGAACTCCAGGAGGGTTGGCAGTTGTTTGAAACCAACACAGTGAAGATGGGCTAAGGTTTGCGTCTTTCTTTTTCTATGCCTACCGAGGATGCCGTTCGTGAGAAGAGCAATGTTGAGACTTCCTGGACGAAAGTAATTCTAATTGCAACACCTCAAGTCCTGCACCAGATGGAAGAGGTCTTCTTAAGCGATTTATAAGTAAGATTGTAACGATTGAACACGCCCCATTTGAGCCAAGCCCAAAATAGAAATATTCAAATTATCACATGGTGATTATAAACATGTAATTGGTTTCTCATACTAGCATAATTTCATCTTAAGTCTGCACACACTCCATGAAGTTTAAAGCTGAATATACACCATCCCACTTGACCCTTCTCTTTTCTGAGTAAAACACAGCTGCGGAATAATGCGAACCAGCTACCAAAAGTCATTTGCAGACCCCATGTTTAATTTAGACCGTGCTTTTAAACTTTTATCACACAATAACAACTATTTTCTACAATTTCAATTATTTAATCACTCATACCTCATGAGAAGTGTTATACTGCATTCTAGGCTCAGCCGCTAATTCCGAGCATGGAGAACATTTGGGGTTCCTCATACAAATGCCTTCGTAAGCTTGACAACATCCCATCTCCCATCTTTCCGGTGACCATAACATACTTCTGGAACAAGTGCCACTTTCAGGTAATAATTGTCTTGTGCGTCTCGCGTAAGTTTCTTCACTAACCCATCAGGCATGTCGATAAACTGCAGCAATGTGACATTGCCAATGTCAGCTTTTCCAGGTGCTCAATACCCGATGGCAGCTCTTCCATTAGCTTACAATTTGCTATAAACAACTTCTCAAGACAAGGCATTGATCCCTTCTCCACTTCCACGCATTTGAGTTTTTCAAAACAACCAAGGCTCAGAACCTGTAGCTTCAGAAAGCCGTTGGCATTAAAAAACAACTTGGTTCCTTCATAAGCCTGAAACAACCCGAGATACACAAGATTAGGCAAATTCTCCAGAGACGACAATGGATTATCCTTTAGCTGACTAGATATCAGTTGCAATACCATTAGGCTATCAAGAGATGACATCCAATGTGGTAATGCCTCCAGATGTCCTGTCAAGTAGATTCTCTGAGAAACGGAGGTGGAGAAGAGAGGGATTGTAGATCAATAATCTCATTTTCATCGACTGAACTTACAGATATTGCTTGAAGCTTGGTTAATTTTTCAATCGGCAAGCACAATTCCCTCGCATCTTCTTTTCTCAACTTCACGATGCCTAACCTATTCAATTTTTTCAACTTTCCAAGCTCTCTTATTAAGCTGCTGTTTCTATTGTCACGCGCTTCTATGGAGCAGAGCTTTTGCAGGGACTATAGAGCCCCTATACCTTCTGGGGACTTGAAGCCATTCTTGAACCATAAGGAAGCTGGGCCTGAATAATGATATAAGAGTAGATGGCGAAGTCGTTGTAGCTTCAAGATCGCAACTGGCAATTCCGTGACATACGTGTGTTTAAGGTCTAAAGTCTCTAGGTTTTGAAGGTTCCCTATGGAACATGGAACAGTTCTCACCTTGCTGTACCTGAAACTTAGATATCTCAGGTGGCGCCACTCAGCAACTTGAGCTGGGAACTTTGTCAAAGAAGCTGTTTGCAACTTCAGAACAGTGAGCAGTCTCATTTCTCTACCTAGAACAGCATCCACGGAAGATCTCTCTACCCCAAACATGTATAAAGAACGTAGTTGAGACAATGACCTTTTCTGTTGTGTAGCTTGCACGCTGTTCTGTATTGATAGGCGACGAACTTTATCCGGCCATTTATGATTGTTTTCCATCGCTGTTTCTGCAAAACCTTGGTTACTTGACTTTGAAGCAATAATATCCAGCAGAAAATCATGGATATGGCAAAACTGGATTCTTCCATCTCTTGTTTTTACAGCCACCTCTATCAGGCTTCTGTTCAGGAGCTCGTACAGGCAGTCATGGGCTGCTTCTTCTACTGTCATACCTTCTTTCTTGTCTACAAATCCTTCTGCGATCCATAATCGAATTAATCTCCCACAGCTAATGAGGGAACCCCATGGGAAATACGCTCAAGTGCAGGAAACAGGACTTCAAGTAGCATGGCAGGTCATCAAAACTAAGTGAGAGGACTCTCTTCAAGGTTCTGAATTTATCACTGCAATCTATTTCAGTATGAAGACTTCGATGAACCAGATCCCATTCACCCTTTTTTCTCGTGTCTTTTGAAACCAAAACCCCACTGATGGCCACAATAGCAAGTGGCAATCCCTCGCGCTTCCTTTGAATAAGCTAGAGGTCTCCTCTAGATGAGGAGGGCAGGAGTTCCCCTGAAATGTCTTTGCACAGAAAAGCTTCCATGACTCTTCAGGTGGTAGTGGCTCTATCTTGTAAACCATCCCTCTGAATTCTCCGCATAAGGTATACGCTAAATCAGAATTCCTGGATGTGATAATTATTCGGCTGCCCCAGCTGTTATTAGGCAATGCATGTTTGATCACATCCCATTCATTTATGCGCCACGCATCATCTACAACAATCAGGTACCTTGCTTTTTGTAGCAGGTCCTTTATAATAGTCTTCTGGCATAATGTATCCATGTTGTCCTGCAGAGGAGGAACTGGTGCTTGGGTCTCCCTCATTATTTGTCGAACCATGCCTTGGAGGAGCTCTTCTATATTTGGAGATTGAGAAAGAGTTATCCAAGCACGTGTCATGAAATGTTTCTTCACTTCTGGATCTTCATAAACTTGCTTGACTAACATAGTTTTCCCGAGTCCTCCCATCCCCACAACTGAGATTACTTCCCGCTTGGAAGCACCCTCAATCAGCCAGCCGACCAAGTTTTTTGTCGGTTCACTGATGCCCACGAGCTCAGCTTTGTCTAAAAGAAGAGCATTCCCTCGCTGGTCCTGCCACGCGTCGTCTGGCTTACTAGAGCCATAACGATGTTCGGCTTTTAATCTGTCACGGATTCTCCAGTGTCCATCATATATGTTTCTGATTCTGGAGTTGATGGATTTCATCTCCGAAGCAATTCGGTATCGACCTTTCATGTTCTTGATACAGCAGGAAATCTTGAAGAGGACCAGGAGAACAAATTCCATGATCATGCGCTAGGAGAAGTTTGAACTCATCAAGAGCATCTTCAGCGTCATATGCGATTTCTCTCAGCTGCTTCACCCATACTTTGACTTCCTCTTTGCTCTCTTCCAGGGAATCTGCAACCGTCAGGAATGCCCTTATGTACTCCAATTGTCTCTTCACTAAAGTAACTTCTTCCTTGGCACCTTTGAATAGAACCCCATTCTCTAGAAAGTCCTTGAGCTTGTCAAGTAGGTGGTTTACTGCAATTTCTGCCATGCTCTATTTTGCATGTATTGAAGCTTCGGAGTGTTAAATTAATGTCTTGAGTTTGAAGTAAGATGAAGTAAGGAAGATGTAATCTACCACTATAAGATAAAAGGGGCACACTTTATTTTATATTTCTATTTATTTTTAAGGGGAAAAGACGAATTCGTTGGAAGAGATAAAAAGAGGAAGAGATCGAGGAAATTTTCAAAATTCCTTGTAGTCGTTGGTTTGTTACGTGGTGGGGCCCAAGGTCAAACTTTTGACCTTGGGCGCACACACAGCTACGAAAGACCTCTGCAACGTCTCTCCCACGTGAAGCCAAAAAGGAAAAAGAAGGTGGGCCCCAGGTCAAAGTTTTTGACCTTTTGGGCGCACACATATAAAAGGGAAAACGAAGCCACCGAAGAAAGTAGCTGCCGAAGCCTACGTAGAAGAAGCGCGTTCACGCCGCACGTCCGCCGAAGAGGAGCTGCACGAAAAAAAGAAAAGGACGCTGGAGATATCTTTTCTTTTTGGTGTACGACTTGAACGCGATAGTTTTGTACCGTGAATTTATATTAAAGTGAGTTATTTATTTATAAATATTTTGGGTTTTGAGTTAAATCTAGGTGTGAGAAACACTTGAATTTGTGAGTGATTGTAAACTCTGATTCTCCGATTATAGTAGATTATTCGCTGCTGGCTCTTTCCGTAGATGTAGGTACCAATACTCGGACCGAACCACGTAAATTTCTGGTGTTTTTATTTTTCTCGTTTATTTCTCTGGTGATTTTGCGTTGACGTAAATTGCAATGTCCTGCTGTTTCCGCATATTATATTCCAATAATTGGTATTAGAGCCAGGTTATATTTCTTGATTGTGATTTGGAGCTTTTGCTTGTCTGATTATTATCTAAAAATTATGTTATTGCAATTATGTCTAAGAGGAAATCTGAAATTGAGAAATTTAATGGGAGCAACAATTTTGTGTAGCATTATTGACAACACAAGATTTGGTCAAGGCACTGGATGGTGAAGATGAGTTGCTAATTATAATGAAAGCCTCTGAGAGGGTAGATCTAATGGAAAATGCAAAGAGCATAATCCTATTAAATTTGTCGGATGAGGTTTTAATAGAGATTGCTGAGGAGAAGGATGCCGTAGCATTATGGGCAAAACTTCAAGCACTCTATGTGAAGAAAAGATTTGAACAATCGCTTATACATGTTGAAGAAGATGTTTCAATTTAGATATACTGAAGATACGTCTATCAGAATCCAACTAGATGAATTTAATAAACTCATGATGGATCTGAAGAATGTCGGTAAGATACTTGATGATGAAGAACATGGCATGATGTTATTAGCCTTTTTACCAGAGTCATGGGAGCACTTTATTGATTCATTGTTGCAGAGGCGTACTACAATTACCTCAGAAGAGGTAAAGTTCGCCTTATTCTCTAATGAGTGGCAGAGAAAGTTGCAAGATGATGGTCTAGCGCAAGGAGTAGCGCAAGCACTGACGATTCGGGGTAGAGAATAACATTGAGGGTCTAGTAGCAGTAGATGAAAAATCACGCCATAGAAAGTTCAAGGGATGTGTGAAGTGCTTTGAGTGTCATGAGGAGGGGCATATCAGGAGAGATTGTTTAAAGCGGAGGAATAAAGTTGATAGGCAGAATGCCACAAACAGTGTGGCAAATGTTGCCGAGGGGAGCAATAGTGATGTAGAAGCTGTTTTATGTGTAACTGCTAGTTCATCAGTAAACGAATGGGTGCTGAATTTGGGATGTTCTTATCATATGACACCTCATAAGAACTGGTTTACTACTTATCAGACTGCAGATGGTGGTAGAGTTCTTTGGGGGAATAATGCAGTTTGTAAGGCTTTGAGGATATGGATAATTCAGATTCGGATGCACGATGGGGTGGTGCGCACATTGATGGATGTGAGGCATGTACCGGAGCTCAAGAAGAACCTTATTTCTCTGGGGACACTCGATGACATCGAGTGTAGGTACACCGCTGAAGGTGGAGTACTGAAAATCTCTCGAGGTGCCATGACAGTGATGAAGGGGAAGAAAGTGAATACTCTCTATCATCTACTAGGAGAGACCGTGATAGGCACTGCTGCAATTTCATTAAGTGAGTCAGATTCTGACTTGACTCAATTATGTCATATGTGTTTAGGGCACATGAGTGAGGCAGGTATAATGATGCTGAGTGAAAGGGGGTTGTTGAAGGGTCAGAAGATAGGGAAGCTGGACTTATGTGAGCACTGCATTTTTGGGAAGCAGCACCGAGTTAAGTTTACTATAGCTATTCATTCGACCAAACGACCAGTTGAATATATTCATTCAGACGTCTGAGGCCCGTCTTTGGTTCCTTCAAAAGGAGGTGCCTAATATATGTCGACATTTATCGACGATTATTCGAGGAAGGTATGGCTATACTTTCTGAAGCACAAATATGAAGTGTTTGATCGGTTCAAGAAATTTAAGGCATTGATTGAGAAGCAGTCAGATAAACAAATCAAGTGCTTGAGAACTGATAATGGCATGAAGTTTTGTGATAAAGATTTTACCGAGTTTTGCGAAAAAGAAGGTATTGTGAGACACCGCACAGTACCTAGGACACTACAACAGAATGTCGTGGCAGAACGGAAGAACATAACTTTGCTTGGGCGAGCTCGATGCATGCTTTCGCATGCAAGACTTGGCAATGAATTTTGGGTTGAAGCAGTAAACATGGCATGTTACCTAGTTAATCGATCTCCATCATCTGTTATCGAGTGGAAGACCCCTGAGGAAGTATTGTCGGGGAAACCTGTTGATTATTCCGAATTACATATATTCGGATGTCCTGCGTATGCTCATGCGAGTGATGGTAAGCTTGAGCTGAGGGCGAAGAAGTGCATATTTCTAGGTTATGCACATGGGGTGAAAGGCTACCGCTGTGGTGTACCGATTACAGATCACCCGGTTTTCTAATCAGCAGAGATGTGATCTTTGACGAGACTGCAATGCTTCAATAGAAGAGTTCTGAGACACAACTAGCAGAGAAGACAGATCATGGTGTCATTAGTGAGGTGGAGCTTCAGGTGGAGACTTCGGAGACCTCGGAGGTAACAGAAGTTGAGACTGCAGATAAAGTCGCAGCTCCTGAAGTCGGTGATAGTGAACAACTAGCAAAGCCACAGTACACTATAGCTGCCGATAGACAGAGAAGACAAATTAAATCACATGTATGTTATGGTTATACAGATATTGCTTATGCATTGACTGTAGGTGATGAGGTGGAGACATATGAGCCTTCATCTTACTCTGAGGCGATGGCTAGTTTGGAGTCATCGCAGTGGCTAGGGGCTATGAGTGAAGAGATGAAATCACTCCATTGAAATCAGACATGGGAGTTGGTCAAAGTACCAAAGAGCCAAAAGATTGTCGGAAGTAAATGAGTCTTTAAACGGAAAGAGGTCATTCTCGGTGTTGAGGCAGCAAGGTATAAGGCGAGACTTTTGGCGAAGGAATATATACAGCGTGAGGGCATTGGCTACAATGGGGTGTTCTCTCTTGTGGTAAGACATATTTCTATTCGTGTTTTACTTGCCTTAGTTGCTTTAGAGGATCTCGAGTTAGAGCAATTAGATGTGAAAACTGCATTTCTTCATGGTGAGTTGGAGGAGCAGATTTACATGAGGCAACTAGAGGGATTTGTTATTCCGGGTAAGGAAGATCATGTTTGCTTGTTTAAGAAATCTTTATATGAGCTAAAACAGTCTCCTAGGCAATGGTATAAATATTTTGATACTTTCATGGCTAGTCAAAAGTAAAAGTCAGATGGACAGCTGTGTTTACTATAGGAGATTGGAGAATGGTTCTTTGATTTATCTACTCTTATATGTTGATGATATGCTAATAGCAGCTAAGAATACGTCTGATATTGATGTGTTAAAAAGGCGGTTAAATGTTGAATTTGAGATGAAAGATTTAGGTGTTGCAAAGAAAATTTTGGGTATGCAGATTTTGCGTGACAAGGCTGCAGGAGTTTTACGTCTATCTCAAAAGAAATATATTGAGAAGATCGTGGCACGTTGTAATATGCAGTCGGCAAAATCTGTAAGTACATACTTAGCGAAGCACTTTAAACTTTCAGATAAATTATCACCGTAGACTGAGGAGGAGAAGGAGCATATGTTTTGTGTTCCTTATTTTAGTGTCGTGGGTAATATTATGTATGCTATGGTGTGCACTAGGCCTGATATTTCACAAGCTGTGAGCGTGGTTAGTCGCTATATGAAACATTCTAATAAAGCTCATTGAGAAGCTGTGAAGTGGATCCTCAGATATTTGAAGGGGACAACAGACGTGGGTATAGTGTACCAGAGGGATAGCAATGGCAGTGAGACCACTAGTTTTGTGGATTCAAATAACGCCGGTGACTTGGATGATTGCAGGTCTTTAGCAGGGTACGTGTTTACGCTAACGGGTGGTGTAGTTAGTTGGAAAGCGTCCTTACAGGATCACATTGCCTTATCTTCGACTGAGGTAGAGTACATGGCACTAACCTTTATAGCAAAGGAGGCGATATGGTTACAAAGTTTGCTCATAGACTTTGGATTAGAACAAAAAAGTGTATATATACACTGTGATAACCAATGTGCGATATATTTAGAGTATAATCCAGTTTATCACAAGCAAACGATATCAACATCAGGTACCACTTCATCTGAGATGTCTTAGCTAAGGGTAATGTTACTATTAAAAAGATTACTACAGTAGATAATCCAGCAGACATGATAACTAAGTTTGTTCCTTTGGCGAAGCTCAAGCTTTGCTTGAGCTCTATTAGTGTCTGTAGAGAGTGAGCGCCCATCGGGGCGTTGGAGAGCAGTATGGATGATGAACACTATAACTTGACTTCGAACGTTGAGTCAAGATGGAGAATTGTTAAATTAATGCCTCGAGTTTGAAATAAGATGAAGTAAGGAAGATGTAATTTACCACTACAAGACAAAAGGGGCACACTTTATTTTATATTTCTATTTATTTTTAAGGGAAAAAGACGACTTCGTTGGAAGGGATAGAGGAAATTTCCAAAATTCCTTGTAGGCACTGGTTTGTTATGTGGTGGGGCCCAAGGTCAAACTTTTGACCTTGGGCTCACACACAGCTACGAAGCACCACCTTTGCAACGTATCTCCCACGTGAAGCCAACAAGGAAAAAGAAGGTGGGCCTCACCTCATACAGAACTTTATAGCGGGACAAGACTTTGCACTGTCACCTCAGATAATTGCTTCGTCTTGTGGGCTCCTTTTCCTTTTCTTTCTTTCCTTCTCGTTTCCTTTCCTTTTCTCCTTTCGCCTGTACTCTTAAATACTGCTCCCTCTCTTTGACCAAGTCAAAGGCTATATGCCTTTTTTTTGGGTCGGGCGGAGGCTATATGCCTTTTGACCAAGTCAAATATTACACAATATGCTTTTAAACTTTAGATTTCTTTGTCATCGATGGATCACCAATTTTCAATAGACTAGACGTCACAAGCTTTACCATTTCCACACCAAACCCCCAGCCGGCGGAAGTACTATGTTAGAGAATACCAGCTAGTTTATTCTCCAGAACTTCGATATCTGCAAAATAGAGCATGTCAGAAATTGCAGTAAACTACCTACTTGGCAAGCTCAAAGACTTTCTAGAGAATTGGGTTCTATTGGGAGGTGCCGAGGAAGAAGTTACTTTAGTGAAGAGGCAATTGGAGTACGTCAGGGCATCCCTGAGGGTTGCAGATTCCCTGGAAGAGAGCGACGAGGAAGTCAAAGTTTGGGTGAAGCAGCTGAGAGAAATCGCATATGACACTGAAGACGCTCTTGATGAGTTCAAACTTCTCCTTGCGCATGATCATGGAATTGGCATTTCAGGTCTTCTATCCAAGTTGTCCTGCTGTATCAAGAACATGAAAGGTCGATACCGAATTGCTTTGGAGATGAAATCCATCAACGCTAGAATCAAAAGCATCTACGATGGAAACTGGAGAGTCCGAGACAAATTAAATAAAGTCGAACATCGCTGGGGCTCTAGTAAGCCAGATGACTCATGGCAGGACCAGCGAGGGAATGCTCTTCTTTTAGACAAAGCTGAGCTGGTAGGCATCAGTGAACCGACAAAAAAGCTGGTCGGCTGGCTGATTGAGGGCGCTTCCACTCGGCAAGTAATCTCAGTCGTGGGGATGGGAGGACTGGGGAAAACTACATTAGTGAAGCAAGTTTACGAAGATCCAGAAGTGAAGAAACATTTCATGGTACGTGCTTGGATAACTCTTTCTCAATCTCCAAATATAGAAGAGATCCTTCAAGGCATGTTTGGACAAATTATGAGGGAGACCGAAGAACCAGTTCCTCCACTAGAGGACAACAAGGACAGGTTACGCCAGAAGACGATTATCAAGGACTTGCTACAAAAAGCAAGGTACCTAGTTGTTGTAGATGATGCGTGGTGCATAAATGATTGGGATGCGATCAAACATGCATTGCCTAACAACACCTGTGGCAGCCGAATAATCATCACATCCAGGAATTCCGATTTAGCACATACCTCATGCGCGGAATTCAGGGGTATGGTTTACAAGATGGAGCCACTGTCAGCTGAAGAGTCATGGAAGCTTTTCTGCTCTAAAACATTTCAGGGGAACTTGTGCCCTCCTCACCTAGAGGAGACCTGTGGGCTTATTCTGAGAAAATGTGAGGGGTTGCCACTTGCCATTGTAACTATCGCTGGTGTTTTGGTTTCAAAAGACACAAGAAAAAAGGACGAATGGGATTTGGTACTTCGCAGTCTTTGTACTGAAATCAGTTGCAACGACAAGTTCAAAACTTGAAGAGAGTCCTTTCACTTAGTTTTGATGACCTGCCATACTACTTGAAGTCCTGTTTCTTGCACTTAAGCGTATTTCCCAAGGGTTACATCATTGACTGTGGGACAATATTTCGATTATGGATTGCAAAAGGATTTGTAGACAAGAAAGACGGCATGACGGTAGAAGAAGTAGCCCAGGAGTACTTCAGTGAGCTCCTGAACAGAAGCCTGATAGAGGTGGCTGTTAAAACATACGATGGAAGGATGAAGTTTTGCCGTATCCATGATCTTCTAGTGGATATTATTACTTCAAAGTCAAGCAACCAAGGGTTTGCAGAAACAGCCATAGAAAAACAGCCTAATTGGCCAGACAAAGTTCGTCGCCTATCTTTACAAAACAGCCTGCAAGCTATACAACAGAAAAGGTCATTGTCTCAACTTCGTTCATTACACATGTTTGGGGCAGAGAGATCTTCCATGGATGTTGTTCTAGGTAGTGAAATGAGACTACTCACTGTTCTGGACTTGCAAGCTGCTCCTTTGACAAGGTTCCCAGCTAAACTTGCTGAGTGGCGCTGCCTGAGATATCTAAGCTTCAGGTACACCAAGGTGAGAACTGTTCCAAATTCCATAGGGAACCTTCAAAACCTGGAGACCCTAGACCTTAAACACACGTATGTCGCAGAATTGCCAGTTGCAATTTTGAAGCTCCAACGACTTCGCCATCTACTCGTATATCGTTATTCAGACAGACCGTACTCATGTTGTAAGTACGGCTTCAAGTCCCCAGAAGAAATAGGGTCTCTACAGTCCCTGCAAAAGCTCTGCTTCATAGAAGCAGGTGGTGACAGAAACAACAGCTTAATGAGAGAGATAGGAAAGTTGAAACAATTGAACAGGTTAGGCATCTTGAAGTTGAGAAGAGAAGATACACAGCAATTATGCTCGTCGATCGAAAAATTAACAAAGCTTCAAGCAATATCTGTAACTTCAGTGGACGAAAATGAGATCATTGATCTACAACAGCTCTCTGCTCCGCCTCCATTTCTCCAGAGAATCCACTTGACAGGACGTCTAGAGGCATTACCACGTTGGATATCATCTCTTGATAGCCTAATGGTATTGCATTTGAAATGTAGTCACCTAAAGGATAATCCACTTTCGTCTCTGGGGAATTTGCCCAATCTTGTGCATCTCAAGTTGTTTCAGGCTTATGAAGGAACCAAGCTGCGTGCCAATGCCAACGGCTTTCTGAAGCTACAGTGTTTGGGCCTCATTTATTTGGACAAACTCAAATGCGTGGAAGTGGAGAAGGGATCAATGTCTTGTCTTGAGAAGTTGATTATTGCGAATTGTAAGCTAATGGAGGAGCTTCCATCGGGTGTTGAGCACCTGGAAAAGCTGACAGTGCTACAGTTCATTGACATGTCTGATGAGTTCGTGAAGAAACTCGAGAGATGGACAAGACGACGATTGTTACCCGAAAGTGGCCCAATTTCCAGAAGTATATTACGGATACCGGAGATGTGGGGGATGGGACGCCCTGCTCACCAAGACATTGTGTGAGAGAAGCGTTCAATTTCCTCCATGCTCGAAATGAGTGGCTGAGCCTGGGACGCAGTTTGATTGAATGACTGCAATTCTAGAAAATCGTTGACGCTTTGTGATATTTTCTCAGACGTGAGCAACAAGCAAAGAGGAGTTGCAGTCAAAAGATAAGAAAGTAGGTTGAAATATGACCGCAAAAGGACAAAAGAATTGGCTGAACTTGTGCTATCTTCCAAGGTGGTTGTAATGCTAAGGCAGGGAAGTTGCCTGTAAATAGGCATTACTCATTCATGATGAATGTGTGGGGAGTGAGCTCATAGATCCACTTCTTTAGCTCCTCCACCAAGACCCCATCAGCTGTATTTGTACAACTATTTCTTTTCATCCAATGAAACTATTTTATTTCATCTCATGACCTATACTCCTAAACTATCCTACCTTGTCCCTTCTCTATTATTTGTCCTTCACACACATGCAATTGCACATCTCTAACAAAATCTACTATTGATATTAAAATCATGATTTACGCAATTGCAAATTCCAACATAGTCATTCCATCAATTTATGGTTGTTTGGTCATGATGCACACCCGCTTAACAAATTAAAAAACACCTTACACTCTTGGTCTTGAATAAGCTATAAATGACCATTATTCATATCTTTTAGTATGATTGCATGCTATTTAATTTGCTTTGTTTGTGACTTGAGTACCAACATGCCTAATTTTCTTAAGCTGCTCTTCTATTGGCTAGGCTTCCCTGTGTAATATTGCCTTTTCAAAGTGGTGGGAACTACCCTTACCAAAAAAAAAAAAAAAAAAAAAAGAAAAGAAAAGAACTTCGATTTGGTCAATAACGAGAGAAAGGAGTCGCTCGGCTCGGACAAATGAGACTAAGGCTACGTTTGGTCGTCCGGATTTCTAATCGGGACAGGACTGGATAGGATAGAATATGAAATCCTAGGATTTTTTTATATCCTATCCATTATTTGGTGAATCGCAGTATTAAAGTCAGATATATTCACATCATATCATGTACATTTTTTTTTTTTTTTTATATAAATGGCATATCATTATAAATGAACCTAAATGTTTATAAACGGAGATGGTGAAAATCTCTCGTAACAATATTCTTTAATTTATTTTTATTTTATTTTTCTCTTTTTTATATTATTTTCTTTATTATTTATTTTTTCCCCTTTCATCATTTTTTAATAAAATTTTATCAAATAGTAAACTGTACTAACATACCTAAATATATAATAAATATAAATATTTAATTTATAGATTGAATGTTTATTATAAGATAGAATTAAAGTTGAATATATAAATTTAAGTAAGATTAATTAAAAATATTTTTTTATTTTTAATTTCTTAAATTAGAATTCAAATATTATTTATATTAAAAAATAATTTCAATTTTTTTATAAATTTAATAAGTTTGTTATTCGAGAAAAATAACTTTCTTATTATGGACGTTAGAAATCCTATCCACCTTTATCCCACCTCTCTCATGGGATAATTTTATCTTGCCTATATCCCTCTTATATCTGACTTTATCCTGTCTTGAGCGAGCACCAAATGTAGGATATGATAAATCATATCCTATCCCGAATTTTATCCCGACCACCAAACGCAGCCTAAGGGCACTTGCAAGTAAAAAAAAGGGGAAATAGAGAGAAGAAAAAAAAGGAAAGAAGAAAGATGATTAAAGCAAAGGATTTTTGCATGTACATGCCACAAGACCTTGTCAAGCTAAATCAACTATGAATTGCAACGTCGGGAGTCCTTTGATAATCCAATCGGAGTATTTTTTGGAGTTCAATTGTGTAGTTGAAATTTTGTAAAAATTGAGCCACGAAATCTGATTTTTGAGTTGTTGAGCTATAAGATTTTATGGAAATAGTGGATTATGACGTTATAGAGTCATGGTTTTGACGGGAGTTGTTTTGGTGAAATGGTTTAGTTAGAGCAAAATTATAGGGTTCTGTGTTCGAGTTCCGCTTGCGTTTAAGTGTGGATAATCGCTTTGAATTAGCTATTTGTTACCTTTTAGAAGTCGTTTTGTTAGCATTTAGGCATAGTTTAACTATTTTGCAATCGAGATAGAATTTTACTTGATTTTAACGTTGAATCTTGTTTAATTGTAAAAATCACGAGATCGTCCGTCCGTTTAGTTATGTGTTGTTTGGTTTGGGCATTCCTAGGTGAGTGGTGCTATCTCTTCTTTAGGTTTGTAAACTCAAATTTCAAAAACAAAATAGATTAGTTATGCTATGAGTTAAGAATGAGTATATTTGGATCGAGCATTTACTACCATTTGCGTATTAGATATGAAAATGTTATCTTGGTATTATAGTCTAAACTGATTGACCACAAATGGGTTTGCAAAACCTTTTGGCAAAACTCATGAGGAGTCTTTGACTTTAAATATGGTTTGTGAAAATTGATTTATGAACTAGTTTACAAAATGAAGTTCGGAATAGTTTGAAAAACGTATTGTGATATATGAAATGGTTTTTGGAGGCTTTGTGGATTGTAGAGAATGTTGTTGTGGATTGATGTTGATGCTTAGTGTCACAATGAGCCCATTGAAGGGTTTGTGGAGACTTTGTGGGCTAACTATCCTTGTGGGCTAACTATTGGCAATATAGGTGGAGACTTTGCTAGGAGGGGAGTTTGGTTGCCTTGTCACGAGGCATTATGTGTGACCATGGTTGATACCTAAGCACGAAATTGGCCAACGGAATGGACCATTGGTGTGTGATGTTATATGAGTTTGGTTAATGGAATGGACAATTGGCATGTGGTTTTTATGAGATTGATCAATCAATGGGTTAGGCCATTAATATTTGTTTTGATATGATTATGAAATGGATATTTCTGCTAAGAATATAGCTATATTAAAGCATATATTGTAATATTTGAGATTTTTTTATTAGGTCAAAGAAAAGGTGGTGGGACCCACTTTAAATAAAGAAAGAAAAAGAAAACAAAAAGGAGAAGAGATAAAAAGGAAAGGAAAGCCCATGTCCAGGCAGCAAAAAGAGGAAAGAAGAAGAAAGAAAGACAGAAGAAGAAGAAGAAGAAGAAGAAGAAAGAGAAAGAGAAAGAGAAGAAAGAAGAGAGAGAGCTTTGTCGCCGCAGGCAACTCACCAAGCTTATTTTCAACGCCCGGTAAGTGATCGCACCTTTCATTCTTCCAATCGGAGTAGTTTCAGAGTTAGGGTTTGAAATTCGGAATTTGGGAAAATCGAGTGGCGAAGTCTAATTTTGGAGTCGTTGACCACTGTATTTTTATAGGAATGATAGTTTAGGGTGTTGTGGAGTCGTGGGATTTTATGGATCGTGATTTGAGTTTATGGTTTGTTCAAAACAAAATTTTGAAGTTTCCTACGCACAGTGAACAGTACGCGTTCAGCAGCTTTGGGCCCGTATTTTGTCATTTTTCGGCTTGATTTTGGAACCGCCAAGTTGGGATTATTGTAGTATGTTTGAAGGGCTTTCTATTGATTATAAGTATGTTCGGATCGGGGTTCGGAGGAGAAAGTTAAGGCGCGATTAAGTTTTGCACTTAAACTCCGTGTTGCAAATGGCTTGAACAATCGCTTTGGTTATGCGATTTATTAGCGCATAGGAATCGTTTTGTTAACGTTTAAGCGTAATATAGCCGTTTCATGGTTGACGTAGTGTGTTACCCAAATTTAATGTTGTTTCTTGCTTATTTGATAGGACTGCGAGATTGAAGGATCAAATAACGTGTGTTATTTGATTCTGGGGCATCCCCAGGTGAGTAGTACTAATGTCTTTTTTGGTTTTGTGAACTCATGTACTAAGGTAAGATTAATCGACATATACTTGTGTAGGGAAGTGGGGATCTATTTGTTGTATATAGATTGATATAGTGCTCGGTAATTTTGAGTTATTGTGGGATGATTCGAGGTTATGCATGTTGTTTTGGTACAATTGATTTATGTGGTTATGTGATAACTATTGAAAGATGATATGTGTAGTGTAGAGGAAATCAAATGTGTTGTGAACAGGTAAATGACTAAGTGCTACACGATAACGAAATTTCGTGTGAGTCACCTCTAGGGCCTTGTAGTCAAGGGCTAAGTGCTATATAGCGACTTAATTCACATGGGAGCCACCTCTAGGGCCTTGCACTATTGCCATGCATAGTGAAGGACTAAGTGCTACACGATAACGTAATTTCGTGAGAGCCACTTCTAGAGCCTTATACTATTGCTATATGTGGTCAATGATTAAGTGCTACACGATAACGTAATTTCGTGGGAGTCACCTCTAGGGTATTGAGTTTCGATATTGAGTGTGGAATGAACCATCAATATGAGATAGGATGAGTCCGATTATTGAACAAAATTGGTGATGCTGGTTTTGTTATTATGGATGAATGAGAAATTTTGCTATTTGATATAGCTAGGTTGAGGTAACATATAACGTATTTTGTTCATGCAAGTTATCATATTTTTATTTGGCAATAATGAGCCATGTCGTGTGTTTTAAATGTGTAATGTGGAAGTTTGATATGCTTTTATGGTATGTATTACTCACTGAGCTTGTGGTTGCTCACCTCTCTATTTCCAAACCTTTTCAGGTCCTTTGGTTAGCAGCTAATAGGTCAAAGAGTGCTATTGATGGGGACCTTTGGAAGTGGACTTTGAGCATGGTTTGAGGTTGCATCCTTCTGGTAGAAGGACGGCCGTGTCATCCCCATCCTTGTAAGACTTGGGGTGTGACATATATAACTTATTCCCTAATTATAAGTTTGTTATATTCTGGATTTGGGTTAATTGGTTGTGGTTTGATTTTGTAATTATGCATATTAGGTGCTTGATCTGCTTATAAGAGATATGCAGTACTCACTGGCTTGTGATTACTCATTTTATTCATCTTTTGTGTTTTTAGGTTCCCTAGTTAGTGATTGTTAGAGTGAGAGCGCTATCGTGGGGACTTTTTATAGTTGGGATTTCGAGTGGTTTAAGGTTGTGTTCTTTGAGTAGAAGGATTGCTGGGTTATTACTCTTATCTTTGAAAAATTCGGGGTGTCCCTCCTTTTTGAACCATCTTCTTGTAAAGGCACGCTTAAATTGTAATAGGACCATGATAAGAAGGTTGAACACTAAATTTGGCAAGTTTCTACTTGCCATAAATTATTTTTCTCTTGAATGAATTAAGTAATTCCTGTCTTATTTTATATATTAAGAAAATTCTATATTTCATTGGATCTTTTAAGTCATTGATATATATGGTTAATAAAATATTGAAAATTTAAGTATTGAATTTTAAGTTTGGTAGGGTTGAAAATAATAAAGCAAAAATCCAAATAAGGATCTAAAGTGTCACTCTTTTCTCAAATAAAAACCTTAAGTGGATATTATTTCAAGTAAGAGCCTAAAGTGCAATTATTTTCTCAAATAAGAGCCTTAGTGGATCTTATTTCAAATAAGGGTTTGGACTGGCTATTTGGTGAACGGCAATTTCATCTTTTAATTTTTTTTAAATTTTTCATTTTTTCTTTCTTTTTTTTATGTTTTTTCTTTCCAAACTAAAATAAAATTTAACTTAAAAAACAAAGAAGAACACGCAAGGGGAGCCCTTGCTCCCATTTGTGGTCGCTGCCCCCATTAGGGCCCTATCCTTGCCTCACTAGTGATGGGATGGCGGCCATTGGTAGGAGACCCTCTCGCCTTTGTTTTTGCTTTATTTATTTATTTATTTAATTTGAATTATATTTGGACGAAAATATCCCTGATTGGTTGAAATTTTTGCTAGCTAGCGAGCTGACAAGGCTAAGTCCTTATTTGAAATAGTCATAATCACTTCACACCATTCCTTGAGATTGATATGGTAACTTCAGGCCTTTATTTAAAATAAGGTCCACTTCAAGTCCTAATTTGAAAAAAACGAGGGTACTTCGGGCCCATTTCTGGAATTTTCTCAAATAACAATAAAGAGTTGTTCGATGAATATTATTAAGCTCATACAAAACATAAGACAACGATCATTATTGGTAGGGGTGAGCGCGATTCCCGGGTAGAACCGGGAACCGGAGAACCGAACCGGAGGTTCCGGTTCGGTTCCGGTTCTTAAAGGACCGGTTCCGGTTCCCGGTTCCTTTTTCCGGGAACCGGCGATTCGGTTCCGGTTCCGGTTCCAAGCGGAACCGAACCGAACCGGTGCGGAACCGGAACCGGAACCGGTTTCGAACCGGTTTTGGAACCGATTCAAGCTCCAAAGGAGCCCCCCCCCCACTCGGCTGATGGTTAATATATGCGCCCAACAATCCCGTCTTCAATAGCCACGGGAAGCTTTACATAATGACCTTGAATGTGCTTTTTCGGGCACTCTCTTGCAAATAATCAACTACAATTTTACAAGTAGTTTCAATGGGTAGGGTTAGGGTTTGCTTCTTTGCCCAGATTTAGCCCTAATTTATCGATACGGGAAAATCATCCATAAAGCCCTAAAATTATTATATTTTAACCAATTCACTCTTAAATATTTTAATTATATCAATTGAGTTATAAATCTTTTTTATATTTTACTAATTGAATCCATAATTAATTTTAATTGGATATCACTAACGTGGACACCAATAATACCACGTAGGACGGCTTACAATTGACATGGATAATTTTTTTATATATTTTTGTAAGAAGTATGATTTATTTTTTTACTTTTTATTCTACCAAGTCTGACGAGGGTTGACCACCCTCACCAACCATAGACAAGGGCCTCGCATGTGACATTCGGGTTTTCACTTGATGGAATCGTGAGCCTTAAGCGACTAGCAATCATCGCCACGCTACCAAGCTCGTCACCGGATCATGCCATTCGCGCCACCACCACCATGTCATCTAGTCGCTATGCCTCACCACACCATTGCAAGGACTTGTCACCTTAGCTCGTCCCCGTCACCAACCGCGACACCTTAGCCAAACATTCGGCTTCACCGAGCCATCATCACATCAAAGCCACCGTTGACGCCGGGTCGCCGACGCCGCTCGCACGAACCTTCGCCGCTTGATGCCCTTCGCTGCCGTGCTCGCCTCTGCCCGTCACCGACGCTACTATAGAGTGTGCGTGTACGTTATAGTTTAAATATGAAAATGAAAAAAAAATTAAAAAAAATTAAAAAAAAAAAAAAAAAATAAAAAATAAAAAAAATAAAAAAAATAAAAAAATTGAAAAAAAAAATTGAAAAAAATTGAAAAAAAAAAAAAAAAAGGGAAAAAAAACTAAAATAAAAAGAACCTGTTGGAACACGGAACCGACCTTGGAACCTGTGACGGGGTAGGTTCCAGGTTCTTGGTTCCGACGGGTAGGTTCCGGGTTCCAAAAATTGAGGAACCCGTGCCGGGTAGGTTCCGGGTTCCGGACGGAACCGAACCGGAACCCGGAACCGCTCACCCCTAATTATTGGTAGGTTTCGGAAATATATTTGGCAAGATTCTTCTTGTCATCGATGCGCTTTTCTATTTATTGAATGATAATCCCTCTCTTAATTATCATATTTAGTGAATTTTTGACTTAATTGATTCAATTAAATCAATGATTACAAGGAAAAAGTATATAACAGGTGTTAAACTTTCATACGACGCCCTTGAGTGCCATAACTTTTTTCAATCAACCGTATGTCACATTGATTAAAAATTGTTGACTTGATCGCTATCGGCGATTTGTGTAGTCAGAAGATCCGACACGGCATTAATTTAATAGAAATTGGTCACTGTGTCTCCTCGTTGAGATGAAGTCGACAAAATAGTGTGTAAATAACATCCTTTGGCCCATATTGACAATTGGGCTAACTCACCTAAATTTAGGAATTAGGGCAAAATAAAAGTCGTTGTCTGTTTTGAATGGTTCAAATCATCTTCTTAACAATTTATACTTGAGCGTGCATTCCCTCTCTGTATCTCTCCAATAATCATTCAGTTTGTGATGAAATGGACAGGGGAAGTTCATAGTCTGTTTCGGTATTGGTGACCGTTTCGATTTGGCGGATGTGCGACCGAGGAGCTCATCTTTTCCCAGGCAGCGGTTCATTCGTTGGTGGCCAGATCGGTCTTGAAAGAGAGGTACTTGATTATGACCAGCATCTTGATGTGTGTTTGGCTCCCCTTCTTCCTTTGCAAGTAGCTTGATTTATTGTAGCAAATTAGCAATTCCCTGCAGAATATATCAAGATTATATTTGTTGTGAGACATTGCTACATTAATTTCCTTTCCTCTTTAGTTTGATCTTTCAGGCCTCTCTTCTGAATTCTTTAAAAACCAGTAAGAAATATTTTATTGAACAAACTTTCGGGCAGAGGTGACAAGTCCTGCTGCGCGCCAGTTCAAGAATGATGTATTTCTGTAAGTGGCGTCACTAATTGGAGTCTGTACCCTGACAAAACTAACTAAAGGCATTGCGAGGCTCTACAGTTTGCACAAACAGTATGCTGGATGCATTACTCTTCCTTTTAATTCTTCTCTAATTGATGATTCCTTTATTTGGTAGTTAAATTTAACACCTTAGTCAGATGTCAATGCCATTATCTTTGATATTTGAAGATGCTTGTGCTTGCATTTTTTTTCAGTGTCACTCTTAGAAAACCAGTTGTATCAGTCCTGTAATATCCCTATTGGGGTCTTTGCTGTTGGCTTAGGGCGTGTTTAGTAACGATTCTGTTCTCGGAAGTAGATTCTGATCAAAATTAATTCTTTTTTATTCTGTTTCCGAGAATAGATTCTAAGCATTTTAAGTCGTTTAGTAACTGTCCAAAATTTCTGATTCTCGAATAGAATTGCGTTTGGTACCATGCTCATTGATTCTGTTCCAACCAATTTCTTTTAATTTTTAAATAATTTTAATACTTTTTTCCTTTCTTTTTTTTTTTTTTTTTTTCTTCTTCTTCTTCTTCTTCTTCAGGCCGGTCGGCCGAGCCTCGCTAGTATTCTTCTTCTTCTTCAGGCCGGTCGGCTGAGCCTCGCTAGTAGTTGGGCGAGGCTTGCCCAGCCCTTGCCTAGCCCCGCCGAGGCTCAGCCTCGCCAGATATGGCGAGGCCCGCCCGGCCACCGGTGAGGCTCGCCCGGCCCCACCGAGGCTCGGCCTTGCCGGTGGCCGGGCGAGCCTCGCCCAACCTCGGCGAGGCCCGCCCGGCCACCGGCGGGGCTGGGCGAGCCTTGTCGGGCCGGGCGGGCCTCGCCCAACCCCAACGAGGCCCGCCTAGCCACTAGCGGGGCTTGGCCTCGCAAGATTTGGCGAGGCTGAGCCTCGCCGGTGGCTGGGCTTGCCTCTAGCGAGCTCGTTGGACCTCGCCTTGGCATGGCGAGCCTCTGGTGAGCTCGCCGGACTGGTTCCTGGCGACTGGCCGACGGCGGTGGACGGTGGTGGATGGTGGCGACGGGCGTGGCGGACAGGTGGCGAATGACAACAGAGGAGGGGAGAGAAGGGTTCCACTTTTTGATTCTTTTTTTGTTCCCGGAACAAGGATAATTTTTTTTTTATTCTTGATTCTACTCCAAAACTGTTCTTGGGAACAAATTTGTTCTTAGGAACAAAAATTTTATCAAACACGATTTTGTTCCCAAATTGATCCTGGGAACAAATTCTCTTGCCTTCCTTTCTTGTGCACTAACTAATACTATTTCTCAGGAGCTTATTGATGTGGAGAGCTTTGATATTACTCAACCGACTTGTGTTCAACTCGCGTATTCTGTTGCTAGCTTACAAATGTTGACGAACAGCAGAGATATGGCCAGCTTGACCATTAACGTTGCTAATCGGATGTCCCAAAGAAACATTAGGATTATGTAGCTAGACAGAATGCATGGGCAGATGAGGGAATCTGAGGTCGTTGAATTGGGAGAGCATTTAAACGAAGAGTGTACGCTTATTTAGGCGATCATGTCTCATAAGAGCCCTCGAATAACCGAGTGTCTTGAAAATTTTGATGGCATCAGCATTTATTGGAGCCAGCTGGAAAACTGAGCAAGCAAGGGCCCGTGCTCACCTTTTTGGGTTGATGGATGCATTAGATGGAGAGTTTTGGCTCACTTAAGAGGAGCATAATCAAGGTGGACGATCTTGGCGTTGCGAGGATTATCCCCGAAACCAGTGAATCTGGAAGCTGAGGTTTTGATCGGTTGAAGATTGCAGTTTTTGTGGTTATCCTTCGAAGGGTGTGGCTAGTCGGTTTATGTAATTTGACTACTATAAAACCTGTCGGAAATGTAACTATCTCTGACAATGTAATGGACAACATTTTTTGGCATGGCGGCAAGTTTTGCAATTAATAAAATAATTTTGTATGTGACACTGATTTTCATGCTTGACATTCTCATAACTGACTTCATTGAATTGTTTATAAACTACACGTATTCTGGTCATCTTGAATGGCTAGTTGATATGATCTCGTCGACAGCATTTTTAACATAAGACTACTCAGCGAAAAGGATGAGAGCCTTAGCGAGAAACTTTTGTGGTATTCTTTCACACCGAGACAGCAACTTGTCAGCATTTTCATATCGTGGACACCAGTCCTTTTGTGGATGCGTCAGCCCAATAGTTTGGAAATGACAGAATGCTGTTGAAAATGTTGCAAAATGTATGGGAATTGAATGCAATTTTTTGATGGAAGAGTTTTTCCTCTCCATCAAGATTCCACACTTCTTATGAATAGATATTTCTCTGGCCAAGGAGTTGGCCGTGGTTTGTTTCGTTTCACTCCTTGCTAATAAAATGTGGACCCTCCTCCTAATCGCTGTTTACTGTCGGTTGTCACTGCCTGCCTCAATTTCCTTTTGAGTGCAAAAATCCTGGATCATTCCATCCGTGCTTGAAGTTGTTTTATCACTTAAAATTGCTGCGAGGCCCGCGCCGGGGGGCGGGCGGCAGGTGGTGGGGAGGGAGGAGAGAGAGAGAGGATGTTGTAGCACATTATGGCAAAAGCATGTAAATTCGAGAGAAACAAGACCTACGACCTCCGGGAAGTCTTGTATGCTGTCAAGACGTTATACAACTATACAACCGTAACAGACTAGTCACGGTCAAGACAGCAAACCCTCCGAGGTAAAATTCAGTGAACTCCAGGAGGGTTGGCATTCGTTTGAAACCAACACAGTGAAGATGGGCTAAGGTTTGCGTCTTTCTTTTTCTATGCCTACTGAGGATGCCGTTCGTGAGAAGAGCAATGCTGCGACTTCCTGGACGAAAGTAATTCTAATTGCAACACCTCAAATCTCGCATCACATGGAAAAGGTCTTCTTAAGCGATTTATAAGTAATTTTGTAACAACTAAACACGTCCCATTTGAGCCAAGCCCGAAATTGGAATATTCAAATTATCACACAGTGGTAATAAACATGTAATTGGTTTCTCATACTAGCATAATTTCATCTTAATTCTGCACACACTCCAAGAAGTTCAAAGCTGAATATACACCATCCCACTCGACCCTTCTCTTTTCTGAGTAAAACACAGCTGCAGAATAATGCGAACCAGCTACCAAAAGTCATTTGCAGACCCCATGGTTAATTTAGACCGTGCGTTTAAACTTTTATCACAAAATAACAACTATTTTCTAGAATTTTAATCACTCAATCACTCAAACCTCGTGAGAAGTGTTATACTGCATTCTAGGCTCAGCCGCTAATTTCGAGCATGGAGAACATTTGAGGCTCCTCATACAAATGTCTTTGTGAGCATGACAACATCCCATCTCCCATCTTTTCAGTGACCATAATATACTTCTGGAACATATGCCACTTTCAGATAATAATCGTCTTGTGTCTCGTGTAAGTTTCTTCACTAACCCATCAGGCATGTTGATAAACTACAGCAATTTGAGCTTTTCCAGGTGCTCAATACCCGATGGCAGCTCTTCCATTAGCTTACAATTCGCTATAAACAACTTCTCAAGACAAGGCATTGATCCCTTCTCCACTTCCACGCATTTGAGTTTGTCAAAACAACCAAGGCTCAGAACCTGTAGCTTCAGAAAGCCGTTGGCATTAAAACACAATTTGGTTCCTTCATAAGCCTGAAACAACCCGAGATACACAAGATTAGGCAAATTCCCCAGAGACGACAATGGATTATCCTTTAGCTGACTAGATATCAGTTGCAATACCATTAGGCTATCAAGAGATGACATCCAATATGGTAATGCCTCCAGACATCCTGTCAAGTAGATTCTCTGGAGATACGGAGGTGGAGAAGAGAGGGATTGTAGATCAATAATCTCATTTTCATCGACTGAACTTACAGATATTGCTTGAAGCTTGGTTAATTTTTCAATCGACAAGCACAATTCCCTCGCATCTTCTTTTCTCAACTTCACGATGCCTAACCTATTCAATTCTTTCAACTTTCCAAGCTCTCTTATTAAGCTGCTGTTTCTATTGTCATGCGCTTCTATGGAGCAGAGCTTTTGTAGGGACTGTAGAGCCCCTATACCTTCTGGGGACTTGAAGCCATTCTTGAACCATAAGGAAGCTGGGCCTGAATAACGATATAAGAGTAGATGGCGATGTTGTTGTAGCTTCAAGATCGCAACTGGCAATGCCGTGACATATGTGTGTTTAAGGTCTAAAGTCTCTAGGTTTTGAAGGTTCCCTATGGAACATGGAACAGTTCTCACCTTGCTGTACCTGAAACTTAGATATCTCAGGTGGCGCCACTCAGCAACTTGAGCTGGGAACTTTGTCAAAGAAGCTGTTTGCAACTTCAGAACAGTGAGCAGTCTCATTTCTCTACCTAGAACAGCATCCACGGAAGATCTCTCTACCCCAAACATGTATAAAGAACGTAGTTGAGACAATGACCTTTTCTGTTGTGTAGCTTGCATGCTGTTCTGTATTGATAGGCGACGAACTTTATCCGGCCATTTATGATTGTTTTCAATTGCTGTTTCTGCAAAACCTTGGTTACTTGACTTTGAAGTAATAATATCCAGCAGAAAATCATGGATACGGCAAAACTGGATTCTTCCATCTCTTGTTTTTACAACCACCTCTATCAGGCTTCTGTTCAGGAGCTCATACAGGCAGTCATGGGCTGCTTCTTCTACTGTCATACCTTCTTTCTTGTCTACAAATCCTTCTGCGATCCATAATCGAATTAATCTCCCACAGCTAATGAGGGAACCCCTGGGAAATACGCTCAAGTGCAGGAAACAGGACTTCAAGTAGCATGGCAGGTCATCAAAACTAAGTGAGAGGACTCTCTTCAAGGTTCTGAATTTATCATTGCAATCTATTTCAGTACGAAGACTTCGACGAACCAGATCCCATTCACCCTTTTTTCTCGTGTCTTTTGAAACCAAAACACCACTGATGGCCACAATAGCAAGTGGCAATCCCTCGCACTTCCTTAGAATAAGCCTACAGGTCTCCTCTAGATGTGGAGGCAGGAGTTCCCCTGAAATGTCTTTGCACAGAAAAGCTTCCATGACTCTTCAGGTGGTAGTGGCTCCATCTTGTAAACCATCCCTCTGAATTCTCCGCATAAGGTATATGCTAAATCAGAATTCCTGGATGTGATAATTATTCGGCTGCCACAGCTGTTATTAGGCAATGCATGTTTGATCACATCCCATTCATTTATGCACCACACATTATCTACAACAATCAGGTACCTTGCTTTTTGTAGCAGGTCCTTTATAATAGTTTTCTGGCATAATGTATCAATGTTGTCCTGCAGAGGAGGAACTGCTGCTTCGGTCTCCCTCATTATTTGTCGAACCATGCCTTGGAGGAGCTCTTCTATATTTGGAGATTGAGAAAGAGTTATCCAAGCACGTATCATGAAATGTTTCTTCACTTCTGGATCTTCATAAACTTGCTTGACTAACGTAGTTTTCCCGAGTCCTCCCATCCCCACAACTGAGATTACTTCCCGCTTGAAAGCACCCTCAATCAGCCAGCCGACCAAGTTTTTTGTCGGTTCACTGATGCCCACGAGCTCAGCTTTGTCTAAAAGAAGGCCATTCCCTCACTGGTCCTGCCATGTGTCATCTGGCTTACTAGAGCCATAACGATGTTTGGCTTTTAATTTGTCATGGATTCTCCAGTGTCCATCATACATGTATCTGATTCTGGAGTTGATGGATTTCATCTCCGAAGCAATTCAGTACCGACCTTTCATGTTCTTAATACAGCAGGACATCTTGGAGAGAAGACCAGGAGAAAAAATTCCACGATCATGCGCCAGGAGAAGTTTGAACTCATCAAGAGCATCTTCAGCGTCATATGCGATTTCTCTCAGGTGCTTCACCCAAACTTTGACTTCCTCATCACTCTCTTCCAGGGAATCTGCAACCCTCAGGAATGCCCTTATGTACTCCAATTCTCTTCACTAAAGTAACTTCTTCCTCAGCACCTTTGAATAGAACCCTCTTCTCTAGAAAGCCCTTGAGCTTGTCAAGTAGGTAGTTTACCGCAATTTCTGCCATGCTCTGTTTTGCATATATAGAAGCTCCGGAGAATACACTAGCTAGTATCCTCTAACATAGCAATTGCACAGGCTGGGGGATTGATGTGGAAATGGTCAAGCTTTTGATGTCTAGTCATCCATCACTTCATGGCTGTCTGGTCAAGATGCACACCCCGCTTAACAAATTAAAGAAACTTACACTCTTTCTATTTACTAAGTTGAAAATAACCATTATTGATATCTTTTAGTATGATTGCGTGCTACTTAATTTGCTTGGTTTGTGTACTAATATACCTAACTCTGTGAAACTTTTATTAAGATAGATGTTTAACTTTTCAAAGGAAAAGGAAATGATAAGAAAGTTAATTATTTTCCAATTCACTCATGTTTTATATACGGAAACTTCTGACATGGTTCTAATCAAAATTTTTGCTTGCTAGGCAAGTTAATTGCAAGTGCTGAATATACTTTTATACTAATGTTAATGAGAGTGACATTTTCTTGAATGGCTATCCGCAGGCTATTGATTTCAGATAATTGCTTCCAGGGAAAGTCACTGAACATTTGCAGGCAAACTATTCTGTTTCTGAATACCATTTTGTTAAAGCTTTCTAAAGCTCGCTTCATTGAGTAAAAGAATCGGCCAATGGTAAAGAAGCAACTTGATTTCACACAGAACTTTATAGCGGGACAAGACTTTGCACTGTCACCTCAGAAGCTCAGGCAAAAAGAGGTTATTGGTATTCAACTAGCAATTTCTGAGCAACTTCTTGGTGGAGCTAGTGTTGTCACGAAGGCTAAAGAGGTTCATGTGACTTATTGCTGAGATACTCGTAAAGTTCATTATCGCTGAGGAAAGGGAGACTAGTTCACCCACTATGTGAGACAAGCAACTGAGGTCATATTCTTAAAATTTTCATTGAGCTCTTCTTTGATTATTCCATAACTTGATGCTAATAGAAGCACCATCACAATCCCGCACCCAGTGCCCTAACTTACCGCACTTGAAGCACGCATTATCCCTGACACTGCCACCGCGATTACCACCGCCAAGCCCTAACTGATCGCCGCTAATGTTAGCGCCACGACGACCTTCAGCCAACGAACTTGCTCTGCTGCTGGGCGGGGGGGGGTGAAAAGGCTATCCCATGAGGATGAGAAAGCTAATTTAACCAGCACCATTCTCCCGAATGAACCCGAAAAAACTTTAAAAAATTAAAAAACAGTTCCAAGACACATGTTCTGAGTCACTCATACCTTGGTGTATTCGTAATGTCTGCTGTTCTGCACGTTATTTTCCGTTTCCCGCTTGGCATTTTTTCAAACATTTGGTGGACGGACTTATGAGGAAAAGAAGGACACTCCATGTTCAAATCCCTGCGAACTTCCTTTTCGATGCTTAGCCTCGTTTGGAACAACTGGCTTCGAAATCCATATGATGATCATGCAAGCAGGAGGCCCTACTGAGCCACCAGAAATCTCGGAAGAGATGTAGTTGATTATGACCAGCATCTCTTGCTGTCTTTTTGGCTCTACTTCTTCCTTTGCACGTAACTTGATTTATTGGTTTATTGTAGCAATTCCCTGCAGAATATATCAAAGATGATATCAGTCGTGAGACATTGCTACTTCAGTTTCCTCGCCTCATTAGATTGATCTTTAGGGCCTCTCTCCTGAATTTAAAAGCCAGTAAGAAATATTTTATTGAACAAAATTTTGGGAAAAAGTGCAAAGTCCTGCTGCATGCCAGTACAAAAAATGATTTATTTCTGTAAGTGGCGTCACTAATTGTAGTCTGTACCATTACAAAACTAACTCAAGATAATGCAAGGTTCTACAGTTTACATAAGCAGTAGGCTGCTCTTCCTTTTAATTATTCTCTATTTGATAATTCATTTGTTTGATAGTTAAATTTAACACCTTAGTCATATGGCATTGCCATTATATTTGAGATTTAAAGGTGCTTGTGCTTGCATTTATTTTCAGCATGTTATTCTTGAGAAGGCAGTTGATTATCAATCTTGTAACATCCCTATGGGGTCTTTCCTGTTGACTCTGGCTCCATTTGTCTAGCGGGAAATGAGTAATTTGAAAAATAATTTCCAAAAAATAATTGCTTATATTGTTTGAAATGGCTAGTCAATGGAAATATTTTCATTAATTGTCATGGATGATGACCATTCATTTTTATGAGCGATACAAGCGATCATTTTGGAAAATATTTTCCATATCATTCATTTTCCATGAAGCAAGCAGAGCCTTAGTTTCTCTTGCCTTTCCTTTCTTGTGCACTCACCTGTATGATTTCTCTAGAGCTTATTGATGCGGGAAGCTTTGATGTTTCTCAACCGACTTGTGTCCAATCCTGCGTATTCTGCTGCTAGCTTGCAAATGTTGACAAACAGCAGAGATATGGCCAGCTTGACCGTTAACATAGCTAACCAGATGTCCCAAAGAAACATTAGGATTATGCAGCTAGATAGCATACATAGGCAGATGATGGAATCTGAGGTCGTTGAATTGGGAAGAGCATTTAAATGAACAATATATGCTTATTTAGGCGATCATGTCTCATGAGAGCCCTTGAATAACCGAGTGTTATGAAAATTTTGATGGCATCAGCATTTGTTGAAGCCAGCTGGAAAATTGAGCAAGCAAGGGCCCCTGCTCATCTTTTTGGGATGATGAATACATTAGATGTGGAGTTTTGGCTCACTGAAGAGGAGCGTAATCAAGGTGGACAATTTTGGCGCTGAGAGGATTATCCCTGAAACCAGTGAATCTGGAAGCTGAGGTTTTGGTCGGTTGAAGATTTCAGTTTCTGTGGTTATCCTCCGTAGGGTGTGGCTGATCGGTTTATGTAATTTGGCTACTATAAAAGCTGTCAGAAATGTAATTATCCCTGACAATGTAATGGAGAACATTTTTTTGGCATGGCGGGAAGTTTTGCAATCAATAAGAATGATCTTGTATGTGACACGGATTGTTCATGCTGACATTTTCAGGGAAAAGTGCCAAAAAGGTCCTAAATCTTTTGCCTTTGTGCCGATTCAGTCCTAAACCTTTTTACGTCGTGTCAATTCAGTCCTTTTCGGCCAATTTTGATCGGATTTTGCTGACTAGACGCTGGTCGGCTGACGTGGCTGACCGGCGTTGACGTGGTAATATTTTAATATTTTTGAATTTTTATTTTTATTTTTATTTTTATTATTCTTTTATTCTTTTTCATTTTGTCTTTTTCTCCAGCCCGGTCGCCGGTCCGGCGACCGGCTAGAGGCGATGGCCGGCGAGGGCGAGGCCGACCTCGCCGGCCACCTCGCGCGGCGAGGCTTGCCCTCGCCAGCCATGGGCGAGGCTCGCCCTCGCCGGATCCGATGAGGCGAGCCTCGTCCATGGGCGGCGAGGCTTGACCTTGCCGATCCGGTGAGGGCGAGGCTTGCCCTCGCCGGCCATGGGGAGGCTCGCCCTCGCCGGCCATGGGCGAGGCT
This sequence comes from Eucalyptus tenuipes, assembly GCA_014182365.1. Classification (NCBI taxonomy): domain Eukaryota; kingdom Viridiplantae; phylum Streptophyta; class Magnoliopsida; order Myrtales; family Myrtaceae; genus Eucalyptus; species Eucalyptus tenuipes. Next base: position 5,224,949 of record CM024541.1, on the reverse strand, counting down.
CCTGGCAAGGCTCGACCTCGCCAGATCCGGCAATGGGCGAGGCTTGCCCTTGCCGGCCATGGGCGAGGGCCTCGCCCGTGAGGTGGCCGGCGGGTCGACCTCGCCCTCGCCGGCCGTCGCCTCGGCCGGTCGTCGGACGTCGGTGACCGGCTGGAGGAAAAGACAAAACGAAAAAGAATAAAAGAATAAAAGAATAAAAGAATAAAAATAAAAATAAAAATAAAAATAAAAATAAAAATTTCAAAAATATTAAAATATTATTAAAAGTTGTCCATGTCACACCGATCTGGCCACTTCAGCCGGCCGACGTCCGATCAGCAAAATCCGGCCAAAATCGGCCGGAAAGGACTGAATTGGCACAACGTAAAAAGGTTTAGGACCGAATCGGCACCAAAAAAAGTTTAGGACTAAATCGGCACAAAGGCAAAAGGTTTAGGACTTTTTTGGCACTTCTTCCGACATTTTCATAACTGACTTCATTTCATTTTTTCCAATTACACGTATTCTGGTCTCCTAGAATGGCTAGATGATATGATCTCATCGACAGCATTTTCTACATAAAACCACTCATCGAACTTGGAAGGGGGAGGTGGGGGTTCGAATCTCCACCTTCTCGGGGGGTTGGGGTGGGGACGAATTAAGTTTCGGAGTGGGTTTCGACTCCCACGCCCGCAGCAGGAGGTAGGGCAAAAGTTTGAGAGTGAGAGTTAGAATAGGAGTAAAGTAGGACCGACCAAAAAAAAAAAAAAAGGACAGGAGCCCTAGTGAGAAGCTTTTGTGCTATTTTCGTAGACCGATCCGGGAACTTCTCAGCATCTTTATATTGTTGAGACCTGTCCTGTTGTTACTTACAAGTAATTTGTCTCACTCCTTGCCGATTCAATATGGATCCTCTTCCTAGTCGGTGCTTATTGTCAGTTGTCATTGCCTGCCTTGAATTCTTTTTGAGCGCAAAATCCTGGAACGTACGATTCATGGTTGAAGTTGCCATTTCACTTTGCCCCCATCAAGGTACCAGGCACCCGGGCTTGAGACCCTGACGCATGTGCCCAAGTCTTGGGAAGCCATGGTCAGCTACTTGGCTTATGCGCCCACGTCACTCGCACTTGGGCTTGGGTTCACAAAAGCTGGGCCTAGGTCCTTTGAGGCCGGATCCAAGACCAATGGCATCTATGTTGGGGTTTCTAGTGGCGGTGCTTGAGTACTGGACTCTTGCACCCAGGTCACTGGCACGCAGGCTGGGCCCCTAGACCCCGTGCCCTTGCTCGGGTACTTGGCTATCGTGTCCAAGTCATAGACCCTCAGGGCTGGGTCCATTGAGGCTTGGCCCAGGTCCACAAATGCCAAGCTCAGGTCCACAGAGGCTGGGTTCAGGAACCCGGTATAGGAAAATAGTTTTCAGAAATGTCAAATTTTTCGCAAAAAATGCAGAGTATTAAAGTTTCTGTCCACTGGAGTTGAGGAGGGAGAGAGACGAGATATATGAAAAAAGCATGCAAGTTTCCAGGAAACAAAACCTGGGACCTTCACCAGAAGTCTCGCATGCTAAAATTCCTGGCATGGGGACGGTATACGACTAACACAACCGTAAGAGACTCTTGTCATGGTCAAGGCAGCAAAGTCCATTTTAAAGTCTCTGCACGAAGTGAAAATCAGTGGAGAATTCCAGGAGGGTTGGCATTTTCTGAAAACAACGCTTGTGAAGATGGGCTAAATCAGGAAATCATGAGAAAGTGAATTTACTGACTTGTAGAAGAGCAAAAAAAGGTCTTAAGGTATGCATTCTTCTTTTTCTTCGCCAATTGAGAACCTCATTCATGAAAAGAGTAATGTTGAGATTGTTCGGGGTACGAAAGTAGCATTAACTGCAACACCCCAGGTCGCGCATCGGATGCTTCATAAGTAAGACCATAATGACCTGACATGTTTGATTTGGGCCTAGCCCCCGGTTCAAGAATTTTAACCCGATTTCCTTTCGAAGCTCGCACACGAAGCGCTATCTAAGGGGCTTCTACCGTCTCTTTGGATTGACTAACTCATGTACAAGTGCCGTTCACATGGAACCTTTCCCTTTTTTGGCCTTCTGAGTTTTCATTTGAATATTTGCTACTACCACCAAGATTTGCACCAAGGGCCGTTCTGCCTGGATTCACACCCTGGGTTTTGCAATGACTGTTGCGCCCCTCCTACTCATAAAGGCTTGGGACTTGCCTTGAAGGCCGAGTATAGGTCGGATGCTTCAGCGCTATCCATTTTTGGGGCTAGTTAATTCGGTAGAATGGATTTCGACTTTCATGACCACCATTCTGCTGTGTTAATTAACCAACACGGGTTATAGGTTAGCATGCAATTGGGCACCGTAACTCGACTTCCGATTCATCCCGCATCGCCAGTTCTGCTGATCAAAAATGGCTTATTTGGATCTCTTGATTCTATGGCGTGGCTCAACAAAGCACCTGCGCCGTCATACCTATTTAAAGTTTGAGAAGCCTTCCCTTATGAAGCAGGGGGCGAAGATCCTTCATCCTCAGTTACTTCCCGAGCAAACAACAGATAGGAAGGACGCCGGCCTCTACCTCCTCTCGACAATCGACCACCTGATCTACCCCTGCCCCTACGAGAATCGCAAAAGGAATACTCAAATAATCACGTAAGGTGGTGACGACCATCTAAATGGTTTCTCAATATAGCAGAATTTCACCTTAAATCTGCATACACTCCAAGAAGTTCAAAGGCGAATACACAACATCACTTGACCCTTCTCTTCTCTGAGGAAAAGGGACGTTGCAGGATAATGCAAACCAGTTGCCAAATGTCATTTACAGACCCATAGTAACCTTACCCTATGCTTTTAAACTATTATCACAAAGTAACAAAGATTTTCTAGAATTACAGTCATTCAATAACTAATACCTTGTGAGAAATATTATACAGCATCCTAGGCTCAGCCAGTCATTTCAAGCATGGAGGAAATTCAACGCTCGTCACACAAATGCCTTGGTGGGCACGAAGTCCCATCCCCCATCTCTCCGGTAACCGTAATATACTTCTGGAACATGGGCCACTTTCAGGTAATAATCTTCTTGTCCATCTGGCATATTCTTCACGAACTCATCGGGCATGTCAACAAACTTCAGCACCTTAAGCTTTTCCAGGTGCTCAATACCAGACGGAAGCTTCTCCAATGGCTTACAACCCTCAATAACCAGCTTCTCAAGACAAGGCATTGATCCCTTCTCCACTTCCACGCATTTGAGTTTGTCAAAAGGACCAAGGATCAGACACTGTAGCTTCATAAAGTCGTTGGCTTTGAAAGACAACTTGGTTCCTTCATAAACCTGAAGCAACTCAAGACACACAAGATTAGGCAAATTCCCAAGAGACAACAGTGGACTTTCCTGTAGCTGACTCCATCTCAGGTGCAATACCGTTAGGCTATCAAGAGATGATATCCAATGTGGCAATGCCTCCAGACGTCCTGTCAAGTAGATCCTCTGGAGAAATGGAGGTGGAGAAGAGAGCTGTTGGAGATCAATAATCTCATTTTTATTGATCGAAGTTAGAGATATTGCTTGAAGTTTTGTTAACTTTTCAATGGACGAGCACAGTTCCCTTCCATCTTCTTTTCTCAACTTCACGATGCCTAACCTAATCAATTCTTTCAGCTTTCCAAGCTCCCTCATTAAGCTGTTGTTTCTCCTGTCACCTGCTTCCAAGAAGCAGAGCTTTTGCAGGGACTGTAGAGCCCCTATTCCTTCTGGGGACTTGAAGCCATTCTTACACCATGGGTAGCCTACGTTTGCATAACGATATGCGAGTAGATGGCGAAGTCGTTGGAGCTTCAAGATCACAACTGGTAATTCTGTGACATATGTCTGTTTAAGGTCTAGGGTTTCTAGGTTTTGAAGGTTCCCTATGGAATATGGAACAGTTCTCACCTTGCTGTACCTGAAACTTAGATATCTCAGGCAGCACCACTCAGCAACTTGAGCTGGGAACCTTGTCAAAGGAGCTGCTGGCAAGTCCAGAACAGTGAGCAGTCTCATTACGCTACCTAGAACAGCAACCACTGAAGATTTCTCTACCCCAAACATGTATAAAGAACGTAGTTGAGACAATGACCTTTTCTGTTGCATAGCTTGCAGGCTGGTCTGTATAGATAGGCGACGAACTTTATTTGGCCATTTTTGATGTTTTTCTATGGCTGTTTCTGCAAAGCCTTGGTTGCTTGACTTAGAAGTAATAATATCCAGTAGAAAATCATGGATGCGGAGATACTTCATCCTTCCATCGTTTGCTTTAACAGCCACCTCTATCAGGCTTCTGTTCAGGAGCTCATTTAAGTAGTCATAGGCTACTTCTTCTTCCGTCATGCCTTCTTTCTGGTCTACAAATCCTTCTGCAATCCATAATCGAATTAGTCTCCCACAGTCAATAATGCAACCCTTGGGAAACACGCTCAAGTGCAGGAAACAGGACTTTAAGTAGTACGGCAGGTCATCAAAACTGAGTGAAAGGACTCTCTTTAAGGTTCTGAATTTGTCATTGCAATTGATTTCACTACGAAGACTGCGACAGACCAGATCCCATACCTCCTTTTTTCTCGTGTCTTTTGAAACCAAAACACCACTGATGGCCACAATAGCAAGTGGCAACCCCTCGCACTTTCTTAGAATAAGCCTACAGGTCTCCTCTAGATGAGGAGGGCATGGGTTCCCCTGAAATGTCTTTGCGCAGAAAAGCTTCCATGACTGTATAGCTGGCAGTGGTTTCATCTTGTAAACCATCCCTCTGAATTCCCCGCACGAGGTATGTGCTAAATCAGAATTCCTAGATGTGATGATTATTCGGCTGCCACAGGTGTTGTTAGGGAACACATGTTTGATCGCATCCCATTCATTTAATCGCCATGCATCATCCACAACGATCAGGTACCTTGCTTTTTGTAGCAAATCCTTGATAATCATCCTCTGGCATAACCTGTCCTTGTTGTCCTCTGGAGGAGGAACTGGTTCTTCAGTCTCCCTCATAATTTGTCGAACCATGCCTTGGAGGATCTCTTCTATATTTGGAGATCGAGAAAGAGTTACCCAAGCACGTACCATAAAATGTTTCTTCACTTCTGGATCTTCGTAAACTTGCTTCACTAATGTAGTTTTCCCCAGTCCTCCCATCCCCACGACTGAGATTACTTCCCGCATGGATGCGCCCTCAATCAGCCAGCCGACCAGTTTTTTTGTCGGTTCATTGATGCCCACGAGCTCAGCTTTGTCCAAAAGAAGGGCATTACCTCGCTGGTCCTGCCATGTGTGGTCTGGCTTACTAGAGCCATAGTGATGTTCGACTTTATTTAATTTGTCTCGGACTCTCCAGGGTCCATCATATATGTTCCTGATTCTGGAGTTGATGGATTTCATCTCCGAAGCAATTCGGTATCGACCTTTCATGTTCTTGATACAGCAGGACAACTTGGAGAGAAGCCCGGGAAAACCAATTCCATGATCATGCCCCAGCAGAAGTTTGAACTCATCAAGAGCGTCTTCAGTGTCATATGCGATTTCTCTCAGCTGCTTCACCCAAATTTTGACTTCCTCATCACTCTCTTCTAGGGAATCTGCAACCCTCAGGAATGCCGTTATGTACTCCACTTGTCTCTTCACCGAATTAATTTCTTCCTCGGCACCTCCCAAGACTTGAACCCCATCCTCTAGAAAGTTCTTGAGTTTGTCAAGATAGGCAGTTTACTGCAATTTCTGCCATGCTCTAATTTGCATTTTTGAAGTTCTGGGGAATACACTATCTGTCACAACCCGGATCCTGTAAGAATAGGGGTAGTGCTACAACCATCCTTCTTTTCACCTGAAGAATGCAACTACAAAGTCAAAAACAACATATACCGAAATTTCTATAATCCAACAAAAGAATATTCACACTTTCAGCTCAACTAAAGCCAACAAATGTCGTTTAGACATATATCAAATTATCTCAACTCACACCGAAAAATCAACTACCAAAGTTCCCCATCAATAGCACTCTTGTACTAATGGTTGCAAACCGAGGAACTTAAAAACATTGGGAAGGAAAGGGGTGAACAATGACAGCTCAATGAGTAAACCGTATCTCTTTTAAGTAGATAGAGCACCTACTATGCACTTTACAAAACAATTTCAAAACCCATTTATCATAATTCCAGTAAATAACACATACAAGATAAAAATGAGTTATATCGCTTTAACACAACCATGTATAGATATTTATAGATTAGAAAACATTCGTTAAATCAATAATATCTTAACAAACATCAATGGTCTATTCCATTGATAAATCTTAACAATTCACATATCAATGGTTTATTCCATTGATTAATCTCAACAAATCACATATTAATGGTCTATTCCATTGATTAATCTCATACCACACATTAACAGTCTATTCCATCGATTTATCTCGCATCAAATCACATGTCGATGGTCTATGCATCGACCAATCTTTTGCTCAATATATTACCATGTTTACAATATTATGCCTGTTGACAAGGCAACTAAGATTCTTCCTTTGGCAAGGTCTCCACCTATATTTTATAAACCATAACACATTTTATAACTAGTGGCTCGGCTTAGAAGGATATCATAACACCAATATACATATCCAAAAATCCTAATGCGGTTCACGGCAATATTCAGCAACAAACCATTTTCCTCTAATATTAGAAATCCAAAATTAGAATCAATCTCATAAACCATAACACATTTTTTATACTGAAATAGATAACAATTTTACAACACGTCTCGTCTGCTAGAAATATCTCTCTCAAGCATTTCTTATAACATTTTTGAATGCATTTCATAAATCAGAATATATTTCACAAATCATTTCGGAATCCATTTCATAAACTAGGTTCACAAATTTCGCAACACATTTCTTAAAACAATTCTCAAATCTTTCGTAAAATACCAAAACGTAGTAAATATCTAATCTGGATTTATGCGATAAACATGCTTTGATAACTCATATGATACTCAAATCTTTATTACTTCAAGACATGAGTTTACAATATTAAAAAAGAAATAGCACCACGCACATCAGAATGCTCCAAAACCAAACAATGTGGCTAAACGTGCTAATGATCTCGTAATTCTATCAATTAAACGGGAATCAACGTCAAAACCAAGTAAAACATTGCCTTAACTAACGACTCAACTAAACTGCACTTAATTGCTAACAAAACAATCCCATGCGCTAAAAAATTGCTTGTCCAAAGTGATTATTCAAAGCCATTTGCAATCGGAGTTTGCATGTCGAACTTTCTTGCACTATAACTTTCTCCACCAAACTTTGTGTCAAATGAGCTTTTAGTCAAAATAAAGATCTTTTGAAGTATTAGAACACCCATAACTTAAATCTAGATGGCAACCGACGAAAATTAGCCCAAAGTCTGCTGTTGCACATTGTTTATCACGGTGGGAAATTTCGAAAACTTGGTTCAGACAAATCGTAAGCTCAAATTAATTTCCATAAAATACTACAGTTCCAAACACCCTAAATTATTAAAAGCCCATAATTTTTTTAGCTCAACAAATTTTAAATTGGACTTCGCAATTCAAATTTAACTTAATTCTGAATTTAAGCCATAATTCTAAAACGTCCTCCGATTGAATGAACAAAAATATTGAGTACTTACCCAGCATTGCAATATGTTGGCTTATCAAGATTCCTGTGCCGTGTATGCGAGAATCCTCTTCCCCTTTCCTTCTTTCCTTCTTTGTCCTCTTTTCTTTCTCTTGCACGAGCTATCTGGTCGTGCCTCTCCCTCTCTCTTGTCGCCGCCCCTTTCTGTTTCCTTTATAATAAGAATCCCCTTTTTTCTTTTTCCTTTTTTTTTCTTTCTGCTTTTGCCTTTTAACTGGGTCAAAACCCACATATTACACAAGATGGTCTCCTGTAGCTTGGTGCTTCCATTGGCTGGGTTTTGGTGTGGAATTGGTCAAGCATCTGACGTCTAGCTGCTCCATCAGTTCATGGCTGTTTGGTCATGATGTACTCCCGCTTAACAAATAAAAAGCCCTTACACTCTTTATCTAGGCTGAGTTGAAAATGACATCATCGATATATTTTAGTATTATTTCACACTACTTAATTTGCTTGGTTTGTGTATTAACATAAATAATTCTGTGAATATTTTTTATTAAATTATTGTCTAACTTCGCATATGACATAATAGGAACTTAATTAATTTTCAATCCACTGTTGTTTTACATCCAGGAAACTTCTCGGAAACTTCTAATATGGTTCTAGTCAAAATTCTTGTTTACTAGGCGAGTTCACTGCAAGTACTGAATACATTTTAATATTAATGTTAATGACAGCGACATTTTCCTGAATGGTTATTAGCATTGGCATCCTATTAATTTCAGGTTATTGTTTTCGGGGAAGGTAACTGAACATTTGCAGCCGACTATTCTGTTTCAGAATACCATTGTTTCAATAGGTTTCTGAAGCTTGCTTCATACTTTAGTCATGATGTACACCCGCTTAACAAATAAAAAACCCTTACACTCTTTGTCTAGGCTAAGTTGAAAATGACATTTCAATATCTTTTAGTATTATTGCATGCTACTTAATTTGATTGGTTTGTGTCTTAACATACCTAATTCTGTGAATTTTTTATTAAATTGATGTTTAACTTTTCAGATGACATAATAGGAAAATTACTTAATTTCCAATCCACTATTGTTTTATATCCAGGAAACTCATCGGAAACCTCTGATATGGTTCTAATCAAAATTCTTAAGTACTAAGCGAGTTCACTGCAGTACTGAATATATTTTCAGATTAATATTAATGACAGCTGACATATTCTTGAATGGCTATCGGCATTGGCATGCTATCAATTTCAGATGATTGTTTCCGGGGAAAGTTAATGAACATTTGCAGTCAACTATTTTGTTTCAGAACACCATTGTTTTAAAAGCTTTCAAAAGCTTGCTTCATCAAGTAAAAGAATCGGTCGGGGGTTTATGGTAACGAATCAACTTCACGTCACACAAGACTTTATAGTGGACAAGACTTTTGAACCGTCACCTCTTCAGAAGCTCAGGCAAAAAGAACTTATTGGTATTCACCTAGCAATTTCTGTGCAACTTCTTGTTGGAGTTAGCGTTGTCACGAAAGCTTAAGAAGATCAAGTGACTCATTGCCGAGATGCTGGTAAGGTTCATTACTGCTGAGAAAGTGAAAATTAGTTTCACCAACTATGACGGGACCAGCAACTGAGGTCATATACTTGTAATCTTCCTCGTGCTCGTCTTTGATTCCTCCATGGCTTCATGCTAATAGAAACATCATTCAGTGACACTCACATAGAGATCTTATCTGTCTGCCTTCGAGCAAATTTCTAGGCTCTAGTCTCTGATAAAGTAGATTTCTTGCCCTTCCAGGTAAGCAGAAAATAGACCAAGTCTCAATGGCTGTTGTCTAAGGGCATGTGTCCACGGGCTTGCCATATAAATGAGGTGAATTGTAGTCAGTGTGCCTTGGAAAAATATTAATGTGATTTGTTTATATATTTAATGTTCTTCTAATGTCGTAAATTAGTGCACTTCACTTAATTTAATACCTTGCAAAAATGAGTTTTCTGTTTATAGTATACTTAAAAATCCTTAGACAACAATTTGCGAAACAAATTTCGTCTTCATGGTAGCTTTAGCAATAAAGGGGTATCAGCAGGTACCTTGATGACTATTGAATTGATGGCACCCTTCTGGATAAGTTTAAGAAGTAGTCACCGGTGTGTCATGCAGGGTCGATTCGGATGAAGAGAGGCGGTCAAAGCTCCTCCACTGAGCTCTATTATATGGCAAGATCTGAAGGCGATAACTTATTCATTAGGATCTGAAATCTTCAATCTGAATCACTGTGGAGGCATCATTACTAAGCAGTCCCAGCTCTCAAAACCAACTTCATTTTAATTGGTCCTTCCAGTTTATCAGGCACTTACCGTTAGGAGATTGCAGATTGTTACTACTTTGTTTCTGCAGAAAAGGTGGACATCTTGTGTGATCCTTCCATGAGTTGTGTAGTGGATAGAATCAAAGATAGAATCTCCGGTGTGACAAAGCCTTCTGCCGCTCAACATAAATCTCCTCCTGCAACACTCCATTCAAAAATGCAGATTTCACATCTAACTGATATACCTTCCATCCTTGTTGAGCTGCCAAAGCAAGAATCATTCTAATTGTATCAAGTCTTGCCACGGGAGCAAAAGTTTCTAAGAAATCAACTCCCCAAACCTGTGCATATCCCTTCACCACCAACCTAGCCTTATGCTTATTCACTGAGCCATCAGGATTAAATTTGGTCCTGAAAACCCATTTTACTCCAATCACCTTTCTGTCTTCAGGCCTCTCCATTAGCTCCCATGTTTGGTTCTTTTCTATCATAGCCAACTCTTCATTCATTGCATTCATCCACCTCTGATCGCTTTTAGCTTCCTCATAACCTGCAGGTTCCAAAACAGCCACACTGCACCTTTGATATATATATCAGTCAAAGATCTGGTACCTCTAACTGGAACATCATCCACCAGCTCGTCAGGTTCCAATGAGACCTCTTTGTGCTTGCCTTGTGGCTCATTTGTCCAATCCCATTTCTCATCTTCTAAGAACTGAACATCCCTACTAGTGATCACTTCCCTGTCTGTGGTTGATAGATCCTGTAAGCTTTTTGACACTAAACCGTAGCCAACAAAGATCCCAAATTTCAGCTTTCTCTCCCAACTTGTCTCTCTTGACCTGTGCAATATGAGAAAAACACAAACAACCAAACACCTTCAATTTCTTAGAATTAGCTTGACATCAAACCAAGCTTCAAAGGGTGTCTTCATCTCCAATATCCTCGTAGGTAGTCTATTCAGCAGAAAAACTGATGTGTTTGCTGCTTCTGCCCAAAACTCTTTTAGTAGATTCTTCTCATACAGTAGACACCTAGTCATCTCCATAATAGTTCTATTCTTCCTCTCACTAACTCCATTTTGCTGTGGAGAGTAAGGAGCAGTAAGCTTATGCTCAATTCCAGCCTCTTCACAGAAAGAGTTAAACCTCTGTGAAGTGTATTCTGTTCCATTGTCAGATCTAATGACCTGAATCTTGCAGTCACTTTGGTTCTCAACCCATTTCTTAAACTTTAGAAATACCTCAGCAACTTCTGACTTTTGCTTCATAAAGTAAATCCAGCACATTCTAGTATAATCATCAATGAAAATAATGAAATACTTGCTGCCATTTAGTGAAGGAGTCACTTGTGGACCACATAGATCTGTATGAATCAGCTGCAGCTTCTTTGTAGCTCTCCAAGTGGATTCCTTGAAGGGAAGTCTTGTCTGTTTGCCCAACAAACAAGCTTTGCACCTTGTGATATGCTCCTCCAGGCTTGGTAACCCAGTTGCCATTTCATTCCTCTGCATGAATAGCACGCCTTTGTGATGAAAGTGCCCCAACCTCTTGTGCCACATTTCTGAATCATTAGCCTGACACTTGAATGCCATCTACTCCTTCTCAAGAGGATTCAAAGAAAAACTCTTCTGTTGCATCTTTATCTGGAACAGCTCCTGACCACTGGAGTCAAAGATCAAACACTTCTCCTCTTCAAATATCACCTTAAATCCCTTTTCTACCAACTGCCCCACACTCAGCAAATTCTGATCAATTTTAGGCACATACATCACATCAGAAACTAGCTTAGTTCCAGCACAACTCTCCATTGCTACAGTCGCTTTACCTTTCACTTCTAAGTACTCCCCATTCCCAATCCTCACTCTTGACTTCAACGACTTGTCAAGGTTTATAAACAGTGATTCATCACTTGTCATGTGGTTTGTGCAACCACTATCAACAAGCTAGCCGTCACATGGAGTACTAGAGGAGAAACAAGAGGCAACAAACATTTGATCTACCTCTTGCTGGACTGCAGCATGTACCTCACCCTGCTGCTGATCTTTCTTCTCTTTGCAAAACTTCTCAATGTGTCCAAGCTTATGACACTTTCTACACCTTACATCTGGCCTTCTCCAACACCTAAAGTGTGGATGATTCTTTTTTCCACAGTGCTGACATGAGGAATATCTTCCCTAATTGTTCTTGGAGTTGCCCGCACTGTTCTCTCCTGCAGCAGCTTCTGAACCACTACTGCCATTTCCTTTCTTCCTTTTCCACTTCTTGACTTTTCCTCCTACATTCTGCTGTTCTTTGGCCAGCAAAGCTCCTTCTGTACTTCCTTCCAGCCTCATTAACCTCCTCTGCTCTTGTGCTTGCAGAGCACTTAGCAGTTATGCCAACTTGATCTGAGACAAATCCTTGGTATTCTCCAAAGAGGCAATGGTTGCCTCAAACCTTTCGGGCAAGGAGACAAGAATCTTCTGTACTAGCCCATTATCAGAGAGGTCAGTGCCTAGAACTCTTGCCTGATTTGCAATGCTTATCAACTTATCAGAATACTCCTTAATTGTCTCAGATTCCTTCATCTGCAGTCTCTCGAATTTTGTGATTAGGTTTAGGCCCTTCATGCTTTTGATCCTCTCATCTCCTTAGTACTCAGCTTTGAGGAAGTCCCAAATAGCTTTGGCTGATTCACAAGCCATAATTCTGCTGAAAATGGCAGGTGAGACAGCAGCATATAAACAAGACTTTGCCTTTGCTTTCCTTGTTGTCCTCTCCTTGTGAAGCTTGATTTGATTGACGGTTGGATTGTCAGGAAGGGGAGCAACTTCATAATCTTGTTCCACAGCTTCCCAAAAATCACAACCCTCTAGATAGGCTCGCATTCTCACTGCCCAGGCTTGATAATTTTCTCCATCAAACGCTGGCGGAGCCATTGCTGAAAAACCACTCGATCCTGCCTCCATCTTGCTTTTAACTTCTATGGATGTAGACACACCTCTCAATCAATCTCACAAGTCACTCACAGCCCCTTAAGATCAAGAAGGTTCTGATACCAATGTTGTTTTTGAAAGAACAAAGAAGGAGTTGACAGCAAAAGCTATCTGTCTTTTTTTCAGAAACTGATAAAATGTTCAAAATACATACTAGAACTTAACCATAAACCCACGTATACATCAACAAATCAGAGTGATGGGATTCTCAGGGAACATGCTGTCAAATTTCTTCCTTGAATATGAATCTGGAAATGTGCCTGCTTAAGACACAGCCATTATCAGCCCTTTCAGTCTTGTTGGCTGATTAGTCTAGGCTTTTGAGTAGGCCTTCCTGGTTTTTTACCTTGTTTATACAGTAACAAAAAGAAAGGAGCACATAGATAGATGGACTAGGCTGCTCTTCCGTCGACTAGGCTTGCCTGCTTCTCGCACCATCTTCTAGTAAAGGCACGCTGTACGCTGTGATACCGAACACGGACCAGTATTGGAAGGTTGAACAGTATATTTTGCATGTTTCCACTTGCCATCAATTATTTTTGATGTTGCATGAATCATTACCTTATTTACCATATCATGAAAATTCTGGATTTATTATGAAAACTCTGTATTTAATTGGATCTTTTAAGTCAATGATAAATAAGGTTATTAAAATATTGAAAATTTAAGTACTGAATTTTAATGGTTGGTGGTGTTAACAATAAAGATTTGTTTGATGATTATTAGAAATTAATAGTTAAATATTATTAAGCTCGTACAAAACATAAGACACTGATCATTATGGGATGGTTTTAGAAATATATTTGGCAAGTTTTTACTTGTCATCAATTAGTTTTCCTATTTATTGAATTAACTCCCTTATTTATCATATTAAGCGATGTTTTGACTTAATTGACTCAATTAAGTCAATGCTCATAAAGGAAAAGTACATCACAAGTGTCATTACTTTTATACGGTACTCACATGGGTGCTGTAACTTATTTCTACCAATTATATGCCACATTAGTTAAAAATTGTTCACTTGATTGCCATTGGCGATTTGTGTGGCCAAAAGATCCGACATGGCATCAAGCATCAATTTAATACAAATTGGCCATTCTGTCTTGCCGCTGAAATGAAGTCAACAAGATAGAGCGTACATAACGTCCTTTTGGCCCAAATGAACGAATCGGGCTAAATCACCTGAATTGAGGAATTAGGACAAAATTAAAGTCGTTCTCAGTGTTTTGAACGATTCAAATCGGTCTTCTTCACAATTTATACTTGAGCGTGCATTCCCTCTCTGTATCTCTCCAACAATCATTCAGTTTATGATGAAATAGATAGGGGAAGTTCATTGTCTGTTTCGGTGTTAGTGACCATTTTGATTTAGCAGATGTGGCGATCGACGAGCTCATCTTTCTCCTAGGAAGCGGTTCATTCGTTGGTGGCCAGATCCGTCTTGAAAGAGAAATACTTGTTTATGACCAGCACCTTGATGTTTTTTGGCTCTGCTTCTTCCTCGGCACCTCTGAATAGAACCCAGTTTTCTCTAAAGTCCTTGAGCTTGTCAAGGAGGTAGTTCACTGCAATTTCTGCCATGCTCTATTTTGTGTATATTGAAGTTCTGGAGAATACACTAGCTGGTATCCTGTAACATAGTGCTCCCACAGGCTGGGGGTTTGGTGTGGAAATGGTCAAGCTTCTGATGTCTAGTCACCCATCAGTTCATGCTGTTTGGTTATTATGCACACCTGCTTAACAAATTAAAAAACCGCACACTCTGTCTTAGTAAGTTGAAAATAACCATTATCGATATCTTTTAGTAGGATTGCGTGCTACTTAAGTTGCTTGGTTTGTGTACAAATATACCTGACTTTCTGAAACTTTTATTAAGATTGTTGTTTAACTTTTCAAAGGAAATGACAAGAAAATTATTTTCCAATTCACTCATGTTTTATACTCGCAAACTTCTGATGTGGTTCTAATCAAATTTTTTCTTTACTGGGCAAGTTCACTGCAAGTGCTGAATATACTTTTATACTAATGTTCATGAGAGTGACTTTTTCCTGAATGGTCAAGATTCCTGTTACTAGACAAGTTCACTACAAGTACTGAATATATTTTTATACTAATGTCAGTGGGAGTGACTTTTTCCTAAATGGTCAGAGTTCCTGTTTACTAGGCAAGTTCACTGCAAGTACTGAATATATTTTCATACTAATGATAATGAAAGTGACTTTTTGCTGAATGGCTATCGGCCGGCCATTGATTTTCGATAATTGTATCCAGTGAAAGTTACTGAACATTTGCAGGCAAACTATTCTGTTTCAGGATAGCATTGTGTTTAAGCTTTCTAAAGCTTGCTTCATTGAGTAAAAGAATCGGTCAGGGCTTTATGGATATGAAGCAACTTAACTTCGTACAAAGCTTCAAAACGGACAAGACTTAACTGAAACCTCCGTAGGACGCGTTTGGTAACGATTCTGTTCCTGGGAACATATTCTGATCAGAAATGATTCTTTTTTATTTTGTTCCCGGGAACAATTTCTGATTCTAAGCCGTTTGGAATAGAATTTCTGATTCTGGAATAGAATTGCGTTTGGTATTGTGCTCATTGATTATGTTCCAAATCAATTTCTTTTAATTTTTAAATAAATTTTCTTCTTCTTGTTGTGGCCGGTTGTCGGACCGGCGATTGGCCGACGAGGGCCGGATACCTCACCGAGCGTCGTCGGCCCTCGTCGGCCGAGCCTCGCCGGTGGCCAGGCCAGCCTCGTCGGGGCTGGGCAAGGCCTGCATGGCCACCGGCGGGGCTGGGCGAGCCTCGCCGGGGCTAGGTGGGCCTCCCCCAGCCCCGCTTGGCCTTTGGCGAGGCCGAGCCTCACCGGTGGCTAGGGCGGCCTCCGGCGAGCTCGCCGGACCGGTTTGCCGGCCACCGGTGGCGGTGGACGGCAGCGACCGACTGCGGCGGACGGCGGTCGTGGGATGGCGGTCAATGAAAGAAGAAGAAGAGGAGAAAAGGGAAGAAGAAGAGTTGGTTTTGATTCTTAGATTTATTCCCGAACAAGAATCAACTTTTTTTAATTCTTAATTCTACTCTAAATCTGTTCTTGGGAACAAATTTGTTCCCGGAAACAAAAAATTTACCAAAGGCGATTCTATTCCCAAACTGCTCCCGGAAAAAAAAATCAGAATCAATCATTGTTGGGATGGTTACCAAATATGGCTTTAGAAGCTCAGGCAAAAAGAAGTTAATTGGTATTCTCCAAGCAATTTCTGTGCAACTTCTTGTTGTAGTTAGTGCTGTCGTGATGGTGTAAGAGGATCATGTGACTTATTGCTGAGATAATCGTGAAGTTTATTATTGCTGAGGAAAGGGAGACTAGTTCACCTACTATGCTAGACAAGCAACTGAGGCCATACACTTCAATTTTCAACGTGCTCTCTTCTTTGATTTTTCCATGGCTTCATGCTAATAGAAACATCATTCAGTGACCAGCATACAGAGATTTTACATGTCTACCTTCAAGCGAATTTCTAGGATCTAGTCTCCAATAAACTAAATTTCTTGCCCTTCCCAGCCAAGTGAGAAATAGACCATGCCCAAACTGATAGTTGCTAACATTAGCACCATCGGCCGTGACGACCTCGAGCTGACTTCCCACGCCGATGAACTTGCTCTGCTGCCTGGGCCACAGGCCCGGGGTGAAAAGGCTATCCCATGAGGATGAGAAAGCTACTTTTACCAGCACCAATCTTCTGAATGAACGTGCTATACCCGGAAAAAAAAATAATAATAAAACAATTCCAAGACACGTTCTGAGTCACTCAGAATTCCGTGTATTCGCAATGTCTACCGTTTTGTACCTTCTTTACCGTTTCCTGCTTGGCATTTTATCGAACATTCGGTGGACGTACTTGAGATGAAAAGTAGGACACTCCATGTTCAAACCTCTGCGAACTTGCTTAGCCTGATCAGGGACAGCTGGCTTTGAAATCCTTATGAATCACAAGCTATCCAATGGAGCGAACTTCCTTTTGTTGAGCTTGCAAGCATTGATATCAGAGATGGATGGGGAAGCAGGAGGTCCTACTGAGCCACAAGAAATCTTGAAAGAAAGGTACTTGATTATGACCGGCATTACTTGATATTTTTTTGGCTCTATTTCTTCCTTTACAAGTAGCTTGATTTATTGTTTTACTGTCGCAATTCCCTGTAGAATATATCAAGATGATATTTGTTGTGAGAAATTGCTACTTTAATTTCCTCGCCTCTTTTTAGTTTGATCTTCAGGGCCTCTGTCCTGAATTTTCTAGGACCCAGCAAGAAATATTTTATTCAACCGATTTGTGTCCAACCCGGCGTATTCTGCTGCTAGCTTACAAATGTTGACAAACGGCAGAGATATGGCCAGCTTGACCGTTAGAGTAGCAAACCGGATGTCCCAAAGAAATATTAGGATTGTGCAGCTAGACAGTATGCATAGACAGATGAGGGAATCTGAGGTCGTTGAATTGGGAAGAGCATTTTAACGAAGAATTTATGCTTATTTAGACGATCATGTCTCATAAGAGCCCTTGAATATTCTAGTGTCATGAAAATCTTGATGGCATCAGCATTTATTGAAGCCAGCTGGAAAATTGAGCAAGCAAGGGCCCCTCCCTCACCTTTTTGGGATGATGAATGCATTAGATGGGGATTTTTGGCACGCTTGAAATGGAGCATAATGAAGGCGAACAATTTTGGCGCTGGGAGAATTATCCCTGAAACCAGTGAATCTGGAAGCTGAGGTTTTGGTCGGTTGAAGATTCCAGTTTTTGCGGTTATCCTCCGAAGGGTGTGGCTGGTCGGTTTGTGTAATTTGGCTACTATAAAAGCTGTCGGATATGTAATTATCTCTGACAATGTAATGGAGAGCATTTTTTGGCATGGCGGGAGGTTTTGCAATCAATAAGAACGATTTTGTATGCAAAACGGATTGTTCATGCTGAAATTTTCATAACCGACTTGTTCAACTATGTGTTCTGATCTCCTAGAATGGCTAGATGATATGATCTCGTCGACAGCATTTTCAACATAAAATTACTCATCGAAAAGGACGGGAGTCTTAGTGAGAAGCTCTTGTGCTATTTTTGTACACTGATCCAGGAACTTCTCAGCATCTTTATATGGTTGAGACCTGTCCTGTTGTGGAACGTTCGCCCAGTAGTTTGGAAGTAACATCTTGCTGTTGAAGATGTTGCAAAATACGAAGGAAATGAATGCAATTTCTTGATGGAAGAGCTTTTCCTCTCCATCAAGATTCCGCCGTTGCGTGAATGGGCATTTGTATGGCCAGGGAAATTGACAGTGGTCACTTTCGTCTCACTCCTTGCCGAATCAATATGGATCCTGTTCCTAGTTGGTGCTTATTGTCGGTTGTCACTGCCTTCCTCGAGTTCTTTTTGAGCGCAAAATCCTAAAACATACGATTCATGGGGACATTATACAATTAACGGATCCGCAAGAGACTTGTCGTGGTCAAGGCAGCAAAAGCCATTTCTAAAGTCTACCCGAAGTGAAATACAGTGGTGAATTCCAGGAGGGCTGGCATTTTTCGAAAACAACACTCGTGAAGATGGGCTAAATGAGGAAAACATGGGAAAGTGTCCTCACTGACTTGTAGAAGAGCAACGTTGAGAATGCTCGGGGGACTGAAACTGCAACACCCCAGGTGGCGCATCGGATGCTTCACAAGTAATACTCTAACAACCTGAGACGCACCATTTGGGCCTAGCCCGCAAAAGTAATACTCAAATAATCATGTACGGTGGTGACAAACATCTAAATGGTTTCTCATAATAGCAGAATTTCATCTCAAATCGGCATACACTCCAAGAAGTTCAAAGGTGTATACACACCATCACTCAACCCTTCTCTTCTGTGAGGAAAAGGACGTTGCAGAATATTGCAAACACCTGCTCTTCTGAGAATTGAAATTTTGGACAATTATCAAACATTTTAAAATGCTTATGAATTATTCTCGGGAACAGAATAAAAAAGAATCATTTCTTATCATAAATTATTCTCGGGAACAGATGCATTACCAAACGCGCCCTAAATGTCATTTACAGACCCATAGTAACCCTACACTATGCTTTTAAACTATTATTACTAAGTAACAAGGATTTTCTAGCATTACTGTCATTCAATCGCTAATACCTTGCAAAAAGTATTATACAGCCTAGGCTCAGCCAGTCATTTCAAGCATGGGGAAATTCAACGCTCCTCACACAAATGCCTTGGTGAGCACGACTTCCCATCCACCACCTCTCCGGTAACCGTAATATACTTCTGGAACATGGGCCACTTTCAGGTAACAATCGTCTTGTCCATCTGGCGTAAGTTTCTTCACAAACTCATCAGGCATGTCAACAAACTTCATCACTTTCAGCTTTTCCAGGTGCTCAATACCGGATGGAAGCTTCTTCAATAACTTACAACTCTCAATAATCAACTCCTCAAGACCAGGCATGGATCCCTTTTCCACTTCCACGCATTTGAGTTTGTCAAAAGGACCAAGGATCAGAAACCTTAGCTTCATAAAGTTGTAGGCTTCAAAACACAGCTTGGTTCCTTCATAAGCCTGAAGCAAGGCGAGATGCACAAGATTAGGCAATTTCCCGATAGATGGCAGAGGATTATCCTTTAGCTGACTACATCTCAGATACAATACCATTAGGCTATCAAGAGATGATATCCAATCTGGTAACGCCTCAAGACGTCCTGTCAAGTAGACTCTCTGGAGAAATGGAGGTGGAGAAGAGAGGGGTTGTAGATCAATAATCTCATTTTCATCCACTGAATTTACAGATAATGCTTGAAGCTTGGTCAACTTTTCAATGGACAAGCACAGTTCCCTTGCATCTCCTTTTCTCAACTTCACGATGCCTAACCTATTCAATTGTTTCAACTTTCCAAGCTCTCTCATTAAGCTGCTGTTTCTCCCACTACCTGCTTCTATGTAGCAGAGCTTTTGTAGGGACTGTAGAGTCCCTATTCCATCTGGGAACTTGAAGCCATACTTAAACCATGAGTAGGCTGTGTTTGCATAATGATATACGAGTAGATGACGAAGTTGTCGAAGCTTCAAAATCACAACTGGCAATTCTGTAACATATGTGTGTTTAAGGTCTAGGGTCTCTAGGTTTTGAAGGTTCCCTATGGAATACGGAACAGTTCTCACCTTGCTGTACCTGAAACTTAGATATCTCAGGCAGCACCACTCGGCAACTTGAGCTGGGAACCTTGTCAAAGAAGCTGTTTGCAAGTCCAAAACAGTGAGCAGTCTCATATCACTACCTAGAGCAGCATCCATGGAAGATCTCTCTACCCCAAACAGATATAAGGAATGTAGTCGAGACAATGACCTTTTCTGTTGGGTAGCTTGCAGGCTGTTCTGTATTGATAGGCGACGAACTTTATCTGGCCATTTATAATGTTTTTCTATCGCTGTTTCTGCAAAGCCTTGGTTAGTCGACTTTGAAGTAATAATATCCAGCAGAAAATCATGGATACGACAATCCTGGATCCTTCCATCGCCAGCTTTAACAGCCACTTCTATCAGGCTTCTGTCCAGGAGCTCATATAGGTAGCCCTGGGCTGCTTCTTCTACTGTCATACCTTCTTTCTTGTCTACAAATCCTTCTGCGATCCATAATCGAATCAATCTCCCACAGCTAATGAGGTAACCCCTGGGAAACACGCTCAAGTGCAGGAAACAGGACTTCAAGTAGTATGGGAGGTCATCAAAACTAAGTGAAAGGACTCTCTTCAAGGTTCTGAGTTTGTCATTGCAATCTATTTCAGTACGGAGACTTCGATGAACCAGATCCCATTCAGCCTTTTTTCTCGTGTCTTTTGAAACCAAAACACCACTGATGGCCACAATAGCAAGTGGCAATCCCTCGCACTTTCTTAGAATAAGCCTACAGGTCTCCTCTAGATGAGGAGGGCAGGAGTTCCCCTGAAATGTCTTTGCACAGAAAAGCTTCCATGACTCTTCACCTGGCAGTGGCTCCATCTTGTAAACCATCCCTCTGAATTCCCCGCATGAGATATTTGCTAAATCAGAATTCCTGGATGTGATAATTATTCGGCTGCCACAGTTGTTATTGGGCAATGCATGTTTTATCACATCCCATTCATTTATATGCCACGCATCATCTACAACAATCAGGTACCTTGCCTTTTGTAGCAAGTCCTTGATAATAATCTTCTGACATAATCTATCCATGTTGTCCTGTACAGGAGGACCTTTTGCTTGGGTCTCCCTCATAATTTGTTGAACCATGCCTTGGAGGAGCTCTTCTATATTTGGAGATTGAGAAAGACTTATCCAAGCACGTATCATGAAATGTTTCTTCACTTCTGGATCTTCGTAAACTTGCTTCACTAATGTAGTTTTCCCCAGTCCTCCCATCCCCACGACTGAGATTACTTCCCATGTGGAAGTGCCCTCAATCAGCCAGCCAACCAGCTTTTTTGTCGGTTCACTGATGCCCACGAGCTCAGCTTTGTCTAAAAGAAGGGCATTGCCACGCTGGTCCTGCCATGTGTCGTCTGGCTTACTAGAGCCAAAGTGGTGTTCTACTTTATTTAGTTTGTCTCGGATTCTCCAGCGTCCATCAAATACGTTTTTGATTCTGGAGTTGATGGATTTCATCTCCAAAGCAATTCTGTACCGACCTTTCATGTTCTTGATACAACAGGACATCTTGGAGAAAAGACCAGGAGAACCAATTCCATGATCATGCGCCGCGAGAAGTTTGAACTCATCGAGAGCATCTTCAGTGTCATATGCGATTTCTCTCAGCTGCTTCACCCAAACTTTGACTTCCTCGTCACTCTCTTCTAGGGAATCTGCAACCCTCAGGAATGCCCTGACGTACTCCAATTGTCTCCTAACTAAAGTAACTTCTTCCTCGGCACTTCCCAGTAGAACTCCATTCTCTAGAAAGTCCTTAAGCTTGTCAAGTAGGTAGTTTACTGCAATTTCTGCCATGCTCTAGTTTGCATATATCGAGGTTCTGGAGAATACACTAGCTGATATCCTCTAACATAGTACTTCCACAGGCTGGGGGTTTGGTCTGGAAATGGTCAAGCTTCTGATGTCTAGTCATCCATCAGTCATGGCTGTTTGGTCATGACGCACACCCGCTTAACAAATTAAAAAACCTTACACTGTGTCTTTACTAAGTTGAAAATAACCATTATTGATATCTTTTAGTATGATTGTGCGGTTCTTAATTTGCTTGCTTTTTGTATTAATATACCTAATTCTGCGAAACTTTTATTAAGATCGTTGTTTAACTTTTCAAAGGAAATGATAAGAAAGTTGACTTTTTTCCAATTCGCTCATGTTTTATACTTGAAAACTTCTGATATGGTTCTAATCAAAATTTTTGTTTACGCAGCAAGTTCGCTGCAAGTGCTGAATATACTTTTATACTAATGTTAATGAGAGTGACTTTTTCTTGAATGGTCAAGATCTGCTACCAGGCAAGTTCGCTGCTAGTGCTGAATATATTTTTATAATAATGTTGCTGAGGGAGTGACTTATTTCTGAATGGTCAAAGTTCCTATTCACTAAGCAAGTTCGCTGCAAGTACTGAACAAATTGTTCATACTAATGTTAATGAGAGTGACATTTTCCCTGAATGACTATTGGCCAGCTATTGATAATTGTTTCCAGTGAAAGTCACTGAAAATTTGCAGGCAAACTATTCTGTTTCAGATTACCATAAATTAGCGGGCAAACTGCTCTGTTTCAGAATACCATTGTGTTAAAGCTTTCCGAAGCTTGCTTTGTTGAGTAAAAGAATGGGCCAGGGCTTTATGGATATGAAGCAACTTAACTTCGTACAAAGCTTCGAAATGGACAAGACTTATGAACTGAAACCTCCTCAGAAGCTAAGGCAAAAAGAAGTTATTGGTATTCACCTAGCAATTTCTGGGCTATTTCTTGTTCGAATTAGTGTTGTCATGAAGGCTTAAGAGGTTCATGTGACTTATTGCTGAGATACTTGTAAAGTCCATTATCACCGAGGAAAGGGGGACTAGTTCGAATGCTAGACAAGCAACTGAGCTCATATCCTTAAAATTTTCATTGTGCTCTTCTTTGATTCTTCCATGGCTTCATGCTAATAGGAACATCATTCAGTGAACATCATTCAGTGACACTAGTGCAGAGATCTTTATATGTCCAGTTTCAAGCTATTTTCTGGGCTCTAATCTCTATTAAAGTAGATTTCTTACCTTCCCAGCCAATTGAGAAATAGACAAAGCCCTGACCGATTGCCGCTAACATTAGCACCATTGTGGCCGCAACGACCTTGAGCCGGCTTCCTGCCCTGACAAAGTTGCTCTGCTGTCGGGCCCCAGGCTGGGGGTGAAAAGGCTATCCCATGAGGATGAGAAAGCCACTTTTAGCAGCACCAATCTCCTGAATGAACACGAAAAGGCTTTTAAAAAATAAAAAAAACCATTCCAAGACACATGTTCTGAGTCACTCATACTTTGTGTATTCGTAACGTCGGCTGTTCTGTACCTCTTCTGGAACAACTGGCTTTGAAAACCTTATGTTGATCTTGCAAGCATTGATATCAGAGGCGGATGTGGAAGCAGGAGGCCCTACTGAGCCACCAGAAATCTTGAAAGAAAGGCAATTGATTATAACCGGCATCTCTTGATATCTTTTTGCCTCCACTTCTTCTATTGCACGTAGCTTGATTTATCGGTTAATTTTAGCAATTCCCTGTAGAATATATCAAAGATGATATTTGTCGTGAGACATTGCTACTTCAATTTCCTCGCCTCTTTGATCTTTAGGGCCTCTCTCCTGAATTTTCTAGAACCCAGCAACATATATTTTATCGAACAAATTTTTGTGGAAAGGCGACAAGTCTTGCGGCATGCTGGTACAAGAATGACGTATTTCTACAGGTGGCTTCACCAACTGTAGTCTGTACCATGATTAAATTAGATAAGGGAGCGTTTGGTAACCATTCTATTTCGAAGAACACTTTTTTATTAGAAATAATTTTTTATAATTCTATTTTCGGAACAATTTTTGAGTAAAAAAACGCATTTGGTAACTGTGCAAAATTTTCATTCTTAGGATAGAAATGCATTTAATAGAATTCTTAAATTCTTTTGTTCCGTTTAATTTTTAATTTTTATATATATATATATTTATATTTTTTTTTTTTTTTCTTTTCCCTTTTCTCTTCTTCTTTCTTCTTCTTTATGGTCGGTCACTAGCCATAGCGATGGTTGACGATAGTTGGGTGAGGTCCAACAAGCTTGCTGAAGCCTTGCCAAGCTAAGGTGAGGTATGGCGAGCTCATTGGGGCCTCGCCTAGCCACCGCGAGGCTTGAGCTGACGAGTCTTGTTGTGGCTCGGCATTGGTGGGGGTCGTCAACGCTCTCACGAGGGGTGGGAGTCAGCAACCAGCCAAAAGAAAGAAGAAGAAAATGAAAGAGAAGAAGAGGAAAGAGAAGGAAAGAGGAGAGTAAAGAAAAAAAAAAAGATTTGATTCTTGGAATTGTTTTGGGGAACAAGAAATAACTTTTTTTTTCTCAATTCTGTTCCAAATCTATTTTCGAGAGAAAAAATGAATTTTTGTTTCTAGATACAAAAAATTTCTCCAACAGATTTCTATTTTTTTTTTTTTTTTTTCGGGAACAAAACAATAGAATCGGTTATTCTTAGGAGTGTTAACTAAACAGGCCCTAAGGATATTGCAAGGTTTCGCGGTTTACACAAACAGTATGCTGGATGTAGTACTCTTCCTTTTAGTTCTTCTTTATCGGATGATTATTATTAATTTATTATTATTGTTTTTTTGGTCCGAAATATGTACTTTTCATTGATAATTTGAAGAAAAGGAGCTCACTAGCGGAGTCTCATCACATAGCAGTTCTTTCAGGGCCTACAGAAGATGGGCCAACCAATTCAGAGGGAGGGCTTTCTTTCTATGGGTCTTTGCTACCCATTGGCCACATGATTTGTGGCCCCATTACAATGGGCTATCTTTTAATAAGGGAAAAGAAGAATCAACTCACGTGCTTCTTTTATTAACGCTCGTTCTTCCCACGGCAGCAACTGAACAGAAGATTTCACGCTTTTAACTAAGCTAAGGCAGTCTTCTTTTATCGGATGATTATTTGTTAGATAGTTAAATTTAACACCTTAGGCATACGGTGATGCCGTTATCTTTGAGATTTGAAGGTGCTTTTGCTTGCATTTATCTTCAGCATTTTATTTTTGAAATATTAGTTGATTATCAGTCTTGTAACATTCCCTATCGGGCTCTTTGCCATTGACTTTGGCTTCATTTGTTTCGAGAAAAAATATGATTTGGAAAATATTTTTTTTAAAGAATAATCACTAATATTGTTGGAAATAATTAGTCAATGGAAATATTTCCATTTCCATAACAATTTATGTCTAAACATTGTCATGCATGATAAGGATTTTTTTGTACATTCATTTTTATGAGTGATACAAGTGATTATTTTTTGAAAAATGTTTTTCATAACATTTATTTTCCGTGAAAGAAGTGGAGCCTTAGTTTCTCTTGCCTTCTGTTCTCATGCACTAACCTGTACTATTTCTCAGGAGCTTACTGATGCGGAAGCTTTGATATTTCTCAACCGACTTGTGTCCCAACCCTGTGTATTCTGCTGCTAGCTTACAGATGTTGACAAACAGCAGAGATTTAGTCAGCTTGACCATTAACGTAGCTAACCGGATGTCTGAAAGAAACATTAGGATTATGCAGCTAGACAGCATGCACAGGCAGATGGGGGAATCTGTGGTCGTTGCATTGGGATGAGCATTTAAACGAAGAGTTTATGCTTATTTAGGTGATCATGTAGCACAAGAGCCCTCGAATAATTGAGTGTCATAAAAATTTTGATGGCATCAGCATCTATTGAAGCCAGCTGAAAAAATGAGCAAGCGAGGGCCGCTGCTCACCTTTTTGGGATGATGGATGCATTAGATGGGGAGTTTTAGCTCACTCAAGTGGAGCATAATCAAGGTGGACAGTTTTGGCGCTGAAAGGATTATACCCTGAACCACTGAAATAGAAGCTGAAGTTCTGGTCGGCTCAAGATTTCAGCTTTCGTTCTTATGCTCCGAGGTGAGTGGCTAATCAGTTTATGCAATTTGGCTATTATAAAAGCTGTTGGAAATGCAATTATCCCAACAATTGTAATCGAGAACATTTTTCGGCATGCTGGAAAGTTTTGTCATCAATAAGAATGATTTTGTATGCGACACTGATTGTTCATGCTGACATTTTCATAATTGACCTCACGGAATTTTTTCCAATTACACAAATCTCCTAGTGTGGCTTGATGGTATGATCTCATCAACAGTATTTTCAACATAAAACTATGGTGCTATTCTTAAACGCAGATCTAGGAACTTCTCAGCATCTTTATATTGTTGACTCCAGTTCTGTTGTGAGACGCGTCTGCCCAATACTTTAAAAGTAACAGCACGCGGTTGAAGATGTTGCAAAATAAATAGGAAATGAATGGAATTTTTTGATGGAAGAGCTTTTCCTTACCAGCAAGAAGATATCGTCCTTCTGGGAATATTATTTTTATGGCCAAGGAAGTAGATTTTGGTCACTTTCGTTTCACTCCATGCTGATTCATTATGGATCTTCCTCCTAATCGGTGCTTGTTGTCTATTGTGATTGCCTGCCTTCAGTTCATTTTGAGTGCAAAATCTGGGAACATTCGGTTCATGGTTGAAGTTGTTCAAGTTTCACTTAAAATTGCTGAAAGGATATTGTAACGCTATGGAAAAAGCATGAAGTTCAAGGGAAACATGACCTAGGACCTTCACCAGAAGTCTCATACGCTAAAATTCCAGGCATAGGGACGGTATACGACTAATATAATTATAAGAGACTTGTCATGATAAGGCAGCAAAAACCATTTTAAAGTCTCCACCCGAAATGAAATTCCGTGGAGAACTCCAGGAGCGTTGGCCTTTGTTTGAAACCAACACCTGCGAAGGTGGGCTAAATGAGGAAAACATGGGAAAGTGTCTTCACTGACTTGTAGAAGAGCGAAGGACTCCAAGGTGTGAAACTTTCGTTTTCTTTGCAAACTGAGGACGCCATTCACGAGAAGAGCAATGTTGAGACTGTTTGGTGGACAAAAGCGACTCTAATTGCAATCTCCATGTCTCAAGAGGTCTTCTTGAGTGATTCATAAGTAAGATTGCAATGTCATGAGATGTTCCAATAGGGCCAAGCTCACAAAAGGAATACTGAAGTAATCATATAAGTTGGTGATAAACATTTAATAGGTTTCTCACAAGAGCAGAGTTTCATCTTAAATCTGCATATGCTCCAAGAAGTTCAAAGTGAATATACACCATCCCACTAAGACCCTTCTCTTATCTAAGGAAAAGGGACGTTGCACAATGATGCGAACCAGCCGCTAATTGTCATTTACAGACCCATAGAAACCTTGGACTACGTGTTTAAATTTTTATCACAAAGTAACAACTATTTTCTATAATTAGTCATTCAATGACTCATTCCTCTTGAGAAGTATTACACGCGTTCTAGGCTCAGCTGCTCATTTTGAGCATGGAGGAAATTCAACACTCCTCATACAAATGCCTTGGTGAGCACGACATCCCATTCCTCATCTCTCCGGTAACCATAATATACTTCTGGAACATGGGCCACTTTCAGGTAATCATCATCTTGTCCATCGCGCCTAAGTTTCTTCACTAACTCATCAGGCATGTCAATAAACTTCAGCACTTCCAGTTTTCCAGTTGGTCAATGCCGGATGGAAGCTTCTCCATTAGCTTACAACTCTCCATAGTCAAATTCTCAAGACAAGGCATTGATCCCTTCTCCACTTCCACACGCTTGAGTCTTTCAAACGGACCAAGGACCAGAATCCGTAGCTTCATGAAGTTGTTGGCTTTGAAACGCAACTTGGTTCCTTCATAAGCCTGAAGCAACTTGAGACACACAAGATTAGGCAAATTCCCGAGAGACGACAGTGGATTATCCTTTAGCCGACTATATTGCAGCTCCAATACCATTAGGCTATCAAGAGATGATATCCAATGTGGTAATGCTTCCAGACATCCTGCCAAGTTTATTCTCCGGAGAAATGGAGGTGGAGAAGAGAGGGGTTGTAGATCAACAGTCTCATTTTCATTGATTGAAGTTACAGATATTGATTGAAGCTTGGTTAATTTTTCAATCGACGAGCACAATTCCCTTCCATGTTCTTTTCTCAACTTCAAGATGGCTAACTTATTCAATTGTTTCAACCTTCCAAGCTCTCTCATCAAGCTGCTGTTTCTCTCATCACCAGCTTCTATGTAGTAGAGCTTTTGCAGGAACTGTAGAGCCACCATTTCTTCTAGGAACTTGAAGCCATACCTAAACCATGGGTAAGGTGTTTTTCTATGATGTAATATGATTAGATGGCGAAGTCGTTGGAGCTTCAAGATAAAGACTGGCAATTCTGTGACATATGTATGTTTAAGGTCTAGGGTCTCTAGGTTTTGAAGCTTCCCTATGGAATTTGGAACAGTTCTCACCTTGCTGCCCCTGAAACTTAGATATCTTAGGAAGCACCACTCGGCAAATTGAGCTGGGAACCTTGTTAAAGAAGGAGTTTGCAAGTCCAGAACGGTGAGCAATCTCATTTCACTACCTAGAACAGCATCCATGTAAGATCTCTCTACCCCAAACATGTATAAAGAACGGAGTTGAGACAATGACCTTTTCTGCTGGATAGATTGCAGGCTGTTCTGTATAGATAGGCGACGAACTTTGTCCGGCCATTTTTGATGTTTTTCTATGGCTATTTCTGCAAAGCCTTGGGTGCTCGACTTTGAAGTAATAATATCCAGCAGAAAATCATGGACACGGCAATACTCGATCCTTCCATCGATTGTTTTAATAGCCATCTCTACTAAACTTCTGTTCATGAGCTCATTTAAGTAGTTGCGGGCTACTTCTTCTTCCGTCATGCCTTCTTTCTTGTCTACAAATCCTTCTGCAATCCATAATCGAAGTAGTCTCCCACGCTTAATGAGGTGACCCCTGGGAAATACACTCAAGTGCAAGAAACAGGACTTCAAGTAGTATGGCAGGTCATCAAAACTAAGTGAAAGGACTCTCTTCAAGGCTTTGAATTTGTCATTGCAATCGATTTCAGTACGAAGACTGCGATGAACTAGATCCCATTCATTCTTTTTTCTCGTGTCTTTTGAAACCAAAACACCACTGATGGCCACAATAGCAAGTGGCAATCCCTCACACTTTCTTAGAATAAGCCTACAGGTCTCCTCTAGATGAGGAGGGCATGAGTTTCCCTGAAAAGTCTTTGCGCAGAAAAGCTTCCATGACTGTTCAGCTGGCAGTGGCCCCATCTTGTAAACCATCCCTCTGAATTCCCCACATGAAGTATATGCCAAATCAGAATTCCTGGATGTGATGATTATTCGGCTGCCACAGTTGTTGTTAGGCAATGCATGTTTGATCACATCCCAATCATTTATGTGCCACGCATCATCTATGATGATCAGGTACCTTGCATTTTGTAGCAGGTCCTTGATAATCATCTTCTGGCATAATCTGTCCATGTTGTCCTCCAGAGGAAGAACTGGTTCTTGGGTATGCCTCATAATTTGTCGAACCATGCCTTGAAGGAGCTCTTCTATGTTTGGAGAATGAGAAATAGTCATCCAAGCACGGATCATGAAATGTTTCTTCACTTCTGGATCTTCATAAACTTGCTTGACTAACGTAGTTTTCCCCAGTCCTCCCATCCCCACGACCGAGATAACTTCCCGTGTGGAAACGCCCTCAACCAACCAGCCGACCAGCTTTTTTGTCGGTTCACTGATGCCCACGAGCTCAGCTTTGTCTAAAAGAAGGGCATTCCCTCGCTGGTCCTGCCATGATTCGTCTGGCTTACTAGAGCCATAACGATGTTCGACTTTTAATTTGTCTCGGATTCTCCAGTGTCCATCATATATGTTTCTGATTCTGGAGTTGATGGATTTCATCTCCGAAACAATTCGGTATCGACGTTTCATGTTCTTGATACAGCAGGACATCTTGGAGAGAAGACTGGGAAATCCAATTCCATGATCATGCGCCAGGAGAAGTTTGAACTCATCAAGAGAGTCTTCAGTGTCATATGCGATTTCTCTCAGCTGCTTCACCCAAACTTTGACTTCCTCATCACTCTCTTCCAGGGAATCTGCAATCCTCAGGAATGCCCTTACGTACTCCAATTGCCTCTTCACTAAAGTAACTTCTTCCTCGGCACCGCTCAATAGAACCCCATTCTCTAGAAAGTCCTTGAGCTTGTCAACAAGGTAGTTTACTGCAATATCTGCCATGCTCTGTTTTGCATATATCGACGTTCTGGAGAATACACTAGCTGGTATTCTCTAACATAGTGCCTCCACAGGCTGGGGGTTTGGTGTGGAAATGGTCAAGCTTCTGATGTATAGTCATCCATCAGCTCATGGCTGTTTGGTCATGATGCACACCCGCTTAACAAATTAAGAAACCTTGCACGCTTTGTCTTGACTGTCACACCCGAATCCAAAAAGAATAGGGGATGATACGGTTGTTCTTTCACATGAAGAATGCAGCCTCAATCACAACTGACAAACTGTTATCAAAATATAGATTATAAGCAAGCAGGTTGTTCCAACATTAAAGTTTCTTAAATGAATCATCAAGAATACTTACATCTCAAAACTTAACTAAATGAGTATCAACTCAAGAAATCATACAACTAGCTTAGCTTCAGACCCAGAATCATACCTACCAAAAGTTCGCTGTTGATAGTACTCTCGCCTTACTTGCTGCTAATCACTGAACCTGAAAGATATGAAAGATAAGTGGAATGAACAAATACGACCCAGTGAGTAGTGCATCTCTTTAAATAGATCGAGTAGCACTATGCACATTTATAAGATCATAACAAAACTTAATAATCCCAAATCCAATTGATGACAACACATGTACAACTTCAAATATAAGTTATTTACTTTCAGCAAATATTCGTGCACATAAGGTCAAAATGAACAATGAAATATGAGGTCACAAGAATGGCAAAATAGTAAAATACTTTTTATTTTCAAATACCACAGTTCATATACATACAATACCAAAAGCGGGTAATATTTTTCCCCAAAACTCTACACATATTAGAAATCCTTAGTATGGTATGTACATAGTCAAGAACACGTTTTATTTTTTCAACGAAGCTATATCAATATTTAAAATACTCATTTTCTAAGTAATATCAAAACAGATGATCAATGGTTCAGTCCATTGACCAATTTCAAATCATATGTCAATAGTCTATTCCATTGACCAAACTTGTATGACATCACATCTCAATGCCCAATGAGAACCACATGACTTGAGTCACCGTGTAGCATTTACCCTTTCACTACAAGACTTTAGAGGTGGCTCCCATGAAGTTACATTATCGTACAACACTTAATCCTACACCAGTCCATATCACTGTTGGTTTCACAAACCAAAATATAGCATTTCACCAATCAATTCTTTCCACAAAACCAATCCAGAATCTGTATCATAAATTAGTTTCACATACCAATCAAATTATCTTTCATAAACTATACTCAAAGTTGATGTAATTCTTTCACAAAAAGGTTTTGCTAACCCAAAATATATTATATTTCCCAACTCCGTTAATCAAAGAATATATATATATATATATATATATATTATACATTTCTCACACCATTTCAGAATTCATTTCATAAACCATTAACCTTTTGAAATGTCTTTGTTAAACGTTTCCCAAATTATTTTAGAACTCATTCCATAAATCGGTTCTAATGTAATTTATATCTATAAACTTTCACAACACCTTCCATAATACGTTTTGTAAAACATTCGTAAATAATCAAGAAGAAGTAATTGCTCGATCCAACTTTTTATGCAATAACCATGCTATTTCGTGACTCATACTATACATAATCTGTATTGCTTTCCATATATGAATTTACAAACTCAAAGAAACGATAGCACCACTCACCTGGGAATGTCCAAAATCAACAACACTCAATTGAATGAGTCAATCTCGTAATTATAACAATTAAATGAGAATTAACATCAAAATCGAGTAAAATACTATAACAACTGCGAAACAATAATACTAAGTCTAAAGGGAAAAGTACTAAAAAAGTTATAAATCTATTGCATTGATATTAGTTCAGTCCTAAACCTTTTAATTAAACCAATTTAATTCTAAACTTTTTCACATTGGTATCAATTTAGTCATTTCGACCAATTTTGATCGGCTAGCACTGGTGTCGACATCGGCAAGCGGCGAACACTAACATGGAATTTTTTTAAATTTATTATTTTCAAATTTTTTATTAATTGTTCCTTTTTTTTTTTTTTTTTTTTTTTACTTTTCCTCTTCTTGCTCTTGGCTTTTGGCAAGGCTCAACCTCGCCTAGGACCACAAGCAAGGCAATTTTACTGGATCTAGGCGAGGCCTGCCTTGCTCGGGCAAAGCCGCCTCTCCTGTGGCCTTGAGCGAGTTTGGATGAGGGTTTCGCGGCCCTCGCCTAGTGGCCGGTGAGCCATTGGAGGCTCTTGGGCCACCGCAGGAGAAGAAGCCAAGAGAAAGAAGAGGAAAGGGGAAAAAAAAAAAAAAAAAAGGAAAACTTAATAAAAATTCCAAAAATAAAAATTTATTTAAAAATCACCATGTTAAGCATTCACCGCCCGACCGGCGTCCATGTTAGCGCCAGCCAGTTAAAATAAGTTGGAAGGACTGAATTATTAATAATGTTAAAAGATTTAGAACTAAATTGATCAAATTAAAAAGCTTATAACTGAATTGGTACTAATGCCATACGTTTAGGATTTTTTTTTGTACTTTTCCCTATGTTGAAATGATAGCAAAATGACTCATACACCTTAACAAAACTTCCAATTGAAGTGGATATTCAAAGTTATTTACAACGTGGTTTCGCACAATAACTCTCTTTGTCGAACCCCATTTCAAGTGAGCTTACCGTCCAAAGAAAGATTTTAAGACATTAGAAGACCCATAACCTGACTCAAAATTGAGCCAAAAGTCAACAAAATCTGGCCCAAAAGCTGCTGCTTGCGCACTATTCATCATGCACAGAAAACTTCGAAAAATTATTTTGGGCACGTAAACTCAAATCAAGTTTCGTAAAATGCTATAACTCTAAAACACCCTAAACTATCAATCCCCTATAATTTCTTAGCTTAACAATTCCTAAATCGGACCTCGCAATTCCAATTTCAATTAATTCCGAATTTGAGCACTAATTCTGAAAATCACTCCGATTAAACGAACAAAGAGCTTAAATTCTTACCCAACTTTGCAATTCGGAGTTGAATCAGTTTGTCGGGTGTCCAAATTGTAAACCTTTCCCTTTCTTCTTCTTCTTTTTCTTTCGGAGTTGAATCAGTTTGTCAGGTGATTGAATTGTAAACCCTTCCCCTTCTTCTTATATTAATATACTAACTCTGCGAAACTTTTTTTAAGTTTGTTGTTTGACTCTTTAAAGGAAATGATATGAAAATTATTTTCCAATTGACTCACGTTTTGTATACGGAAACTTCTGAGATGGTTCATATCAAATTTGTTTTACTAAGCAAGTTCATTGCAAGTGCTGAATATACTTTTATACTAATGAAAATGAGACTGATATTTTCCTGAATAGTCAAGATTCCTGTTGCTAGGCAAGTTACTGAATATATTTTTATACTAATGTGACTGAGTGTGACAGTGTGACTTTTTCCTTCGTAGTCAAAATTTCCGGTTTACTGGCCAAGTTCGCCGCAAGTACCGAATATATTTTCATATTAATCTTAAAGTGACATTTTCCTGAATGGCTACCAGCCAGCTATTGATTTTAGATAATTGTTTCCGGTGAAACTTATTGAATATTTGCGGGCAAACTATTCTGTTTCAGAATACCATTGTGTTAAAGCTTCTGAAGCTTGCTTCATTGAGAAAGGACAAATTAACTTCATACAGAGCTTCAAAACGGACAAGACTTATGGACTGCAACCTCCTCGGAAGCTCAGGCAAAAAGAAGTTATTGGTATTCACCTAGCAATTTCTGTCCAACTTCTTGTTGGTGTTAATGTTGCCATGATGGCGTCAGAAGACCAAGTGGTTCGTTGCTCAGATGCAAGTAATGTCCATTATTTCTGAGAAAGTGGAGATTAATTCACCCACCATGACTAGACGAGCAACTGAGGTCATGTACTTAAAAGTTTTATTATGCTTTTCTTTGATTCTTCTATAGCTTCATGCTAATAGAAACATCATTCAGTGGCACTGATACTGAGATTTTTATATGTCTACCTTCAAGCAATCTAGGCTCCTGTATCTGATAAAGTAGAGTTCTTGCCCAGCCCAGCCAAGTGAGAAATAGAGCAAGTCTAACTACAATGGGGGCTCTCGTTACGTCTAGGGGCATGTGTCGACACATTTGCTATATAAATAAGGTGAACTGTCATTGGTGTGCCTTGGAAAATTATAAATGCGATTTAATATATTTTAATGTTCTTGTAACGTCATAAATCACTTTACTTCACTCAATTTTCTATCTTGGCAAAGTGAGTATTTTGTTTATAGCATACGCAAGAGTCGCCAAAAAACTTGTGAAACCAGCTCCTCGACAGAGCTCTATCTTGGAGTGATAAGTTTCAGAATAAGGAGGTTCTGGACCAAGAACCATGAACCTACCCTAACAGAACAAGTTTTAGGATTTTGGAATTGAGAATCGAATTCACTCCCTTTGGAACTTTCCAACTTTTCCTGGTTCAAAACCCATCCCCCAACATATCTATGGTTTTGTAAATTCAGGAACCGAACCAATCAAAGTCAATTCTCCAATTTTTCACCAAGAACCTCCAATCTGAAGGTCGTAACTGTAAGGACTCGGGCCTCCCATTGGGTAATATTGTCCGCTTTGGGCCTTCGGCTCTCACGGCTTTAAAACGCGTTACACAGGTTAGAGAACCCAAGCCACTCCCCCTCTAAGCGATGTGGGATAGGAGACATGCGCCCCTACGCACGTCCGAGGAACGAGGCGCGGACACACCACCATCCCTCCTCCCCGCGCACCGCCGCCTAAGCCGTCACACTCTCCCCCCCCCCTGGGAGCACAGCACCCTCGTTGTGGCCCCACATACGGTTGGGAGTCGGCTCTGATACCATTTGTAAGGACCCGGGGGGCCCAAGCGGCGGTGCGCAGGGAGGAGGGATGGCGGTGTGTCCACGCCTCAGTCCGGACGTGGGCAGGAGGGGGCGCGTCTCCCCGTCCCACATCGCTTAGGGGAGAGTCCTAGGCTAATTAATAAGGCTTGAGTTCTCTAACCTGTGTAATGCGTTTTAAAGCTGTGAGGGCCAAAGGCCCAAAGCGGACAATATTACATAGTGGGAGGTCCGGGTCCTTACAAATAGTATCGAGCGACTCTGACCGTGTGTGGAGCCACAGCGAGGGCGCTGTGCTCCCAAAGGGGGGAGAGTGTGACAGCCCAAGCGGCGGTGATTTGCCTCGGTCCCCGGATGTGCGCAAGGAGAGGGCGCGTCTCCTGTCCCACATTGCTTAAGGAGGGAGTCATGGGCTAGTTTATAAGGCTTGGGTTCTCTAACTTGTGTAACGTATTTTAAAGCCGTGAGGGCCGAAGGCCCAAAGTGGACAATATTACATAATGGGAGGCCCGGGTCCTTACCCTAACTTAGGGCGTGCATGACGAAATTTTTATTTCTCTATTTCTCTGTTTCTCTGTTCCCCGGAACAGGTTTGGAACAGAAATCCGTTCGGTAACGCCATTTCATTTTTCTATTTTTGGAACAGATTTCTATTTCAGAAATAGATTTGGAGCAGAAATCAAAAGTTAAAATTTTTAGCTTTTCTATTTCTAGAACAGAAATGAGAAATTAAAATTTTTCTCATCATTCACTCTTGTCACTGCCCGTCACCCACTTGCCGCTCGTGGGATGCTTGGATGCCCGCCGCCCGGCTGCCGGCCGCCGGCCACTAGCCTCGGCCACTCGGTCGCCGGCCACCGGACGTCGGCCGCCGGCCACCGCACTCCGGCCGCCCATCGCCAATCGCCGGTCGCTAGATGTCGGACGCCCACCGATTGTTGGCTGCTCATCGGCAATCATTGGATGCCGAGGCTCATCACCAACCACCGGATGTTCACCAACGACCGTCCGCTGCTCACCACCGGCCGCCGGATGTCGGCCTCCCACCACTCGCCGCGGGACTTCGCCCACGGCCACCCGCCGCCAACCTCCGGTCGCCGGACTCGGGATGTTGGACGTCGGACATTGAACTCCGAACGTTGGACACCGATTGCGGGTCGCCGAACTCCGGTGTCGGACTCCGGACTTTGGTCGCCCGCCACCGGTCACCGGACTTGGCGCTGAATGCCGAACGTCGGACTTCGAACTTCGGCTGCTCGCTGGCCACCGGACGTCAAACACTGGTCGCCGAACGTCGGACTCCGGCCACCGGACGCCGGTCGTTGCTGCTCCTAGAAATAAAAATTTTATTCTGTTATCAAACGAATTTTTATTTCAGAAATAGAAATTTTGAATTGTTATCAAATGCGTTTCTTTATTTAGAAACTCATCCATGAAATAGAAATTGAGAAATCAATTTCTAGCTAAAAATTGATTTATGTTTCAGAAATTTTGTCATGCGCGCCCTTACTTGTTAGGATCTGAAATCCTTAAACGGAATCACAGTGGAGGCATTACGAAGCAGCAGCACCAGCTCTCAACATTAACTTCATTTCAATTGGTCCTTCCTATTTCTCAGGCACTTCCCATTAGAAGATTGCAAATCGTAACAACCTTTTTCCTGCAAGAAAAGTTGGACATCTTGGGTAATCATCCAATCAATTCTGCAGTGTATATAATCACAATGATGGGATTGTAAGCAAGCATGTTGTCGGATTCCCTCCTTGAATATGGATTTGAAAATGTGCCTGCTTAAGACATCCATCATCGGCCCTTTCAGTCTTGTTGGCTCATTAGTTTTAGACTTTGAGATTTCAGACGCACCTCCATCTGATATGTGACGAGTTTGCTTGAAAAGGATTTGGTCCGTCTTACAGTTTGGAACGTATGCTCTTGGTTATTTCAATTGGTCCTTGAATCTTGTTCTTCTTTCAAAAAGCACCCCAGCTGTGAATTTCGTATACATTCCTTATTTGGTAAGACTCTCGACGAGCCTGCTCTTCTATTGACTAGGTTTCCCTTCTTCCTTGCACCGTCTTCTCATAACGGTACGTTGTGTTCCCTAATATAGGACAGTGTTTATTATTGGAAGGTTAAACAATATGTTTCGCAAGCTTTGCCATCATTTTTTTTTTCTATTGAATGAAATGAGTAATCCCTCCCTTTCTTACCATATAAAGTAAAGTTTAGGCTTAATTGTATCTATTAAGTCAATGCTAAATAAGGTTATCATAAAAGTGAAATTCAACTACTGAATTTGAAGTGTAGATGATACTAAGTGTAGAAAATAACAATAAAAACTTGTTTGAAGATAATTAAAAATCAATAGTTGAATATTTCTAATTAATTAGAAAAGATATGACAATAATCATTATTGGGAAAAGTACCAAAAAAGTCCTAAATCTATTGCACCGATATCAATTTATTATTAAACTTTTTTGCATTAGTACCAATTTAGTTCATTCAATTAAGGCCTGAAATTGCTGATGTGGACACGGCATCTTACATGGCATAAATGGTGCTGACATGGACAAATTTTATAATTTTTCAATATTTTTATTTTTATTTTTAAAATTTTTTGTACACTATAGGCTGGCGAGATCGCTAGCTATAGGTGAGGGCTTTCACACCCTTGCCTAGATCCAAGCAGAGGCCCTCGCCCAAATCCAGGCAAGGGTCGTGATGCCCTTGCCTAGTTTGGGTGAGGCATTGGGGTCCTTGCCCACCATGAATGAGGGCCTTTGTGCCTTCACCTATGGTGGACAAGGGCGCGGAGGGCCTTGCACGTGGTTGGTGAGGTTTGCGATGCCCTTGCCTGGTCTAGGGGAGCACGTGGAGGCCCTTGCCCAGACCAGTCTGTGGAAGCCGATGGTTGGCCGGTGAGGGTAAAGAAAAAGAAAAAAGAAAAAAAAGAAAAGAAAAGAAAATATTAATTTTTTTTGAAAATATAAAAAATTATAAAAAAGATTTTCACATCAGCTCCGACCGTATCACGTAGGACTATTTGAGTCCATGTTAGCAATTTTCAGTCTAAATTACCAGATGAATTGAATTGATACCAATGTAAAAATATTGAGAACCGAATTGATACTAATGCAATAGGTTTATGATTTTTT
This sequence comes from Eucalyptus tenuipes, assembly GCA_014182365.1. Taxonomy (NCBI): domain Eukaryota; kingdom Viridiplantae; phylum Streptophyta; class Magnoliopsida; order Myrtales; family Myrtaceae; genus Eucalyptus; species Eucalyptus tenuipes. The sequence continues at coordinate 5,186,578 of CM024541.1, read as the reverse complement.
TAGTAGTTTTCTTGATATTATTGGTTGGTTTTAGAACATTTGGCACCATTATTCTTGTCAACAATTTTTCAGTCGCATCAATTAAGTAACATCTTCCTTACTAATCATGTTAAGTGAATTATTGACTTAATTGAGAATTTAAGTGAATACTAATTTTCAATTTTCAACGCTTAACAAAATTATGAAATATTTCTTAACTGCAATTTTCAACATTTGCGATTATGAAACACACAGGACATTGTCAAAAATTTTCAAAAAGAGCTTGTTAAGCAATCAAAAAGAAAATATACAATTTTTAATGGTCTAATCGTTCTCTTGATATGCATAATCAATGCTTCCACGATCGACATTTTCCTCATTAAATATGATTAAGAACTGTCTTAGGGGTAGAGATGATAATAGGATGGGCTGACTTTCGAGCAAGAATAATTAGCGATTTGGCACTTTCAAAGTGGCAAAAATAATTTGAGACACTACATGGACAAGCATCGAATGTTGGAGAGGCAAATTCAAAGGTTGCTCTATAGGATTGTAGGCAGATGATGGTAGCTACAGCTTAAGGGGGTAATTAAGCTAACAAAGGTTGTATTCCAGGACATTTGCTGGAAATTACAATTATCATCGCATCTGCCTACTTTGGCAAAGCCATAGTTGCAAGAGCTGAAGGCTAGCATCAGAAACATCTCAAACCTGGATTAAGCAATTAAATAGCAGGAGAATTGAATCTTCCGGCGGTGATAATGCTATTGAATAAGAGTTAATAACATGTTGAATCTTGAATGTTTTTACTTACGCCAGTCTTTGAATACCTATATGAAAAAACAAGAGTAAGTAAAATGAGAGCAAACTAATCTGCTCCTGTACATGTTCTAGGTTTTAGGGATCACACAATAAAGGGAGAGCGAGAGCAATCACAAAAGGACTACATCTTTACTAAATGGCTTACTAAAACATTACATACGAGCTCTATATATAGAACATCAAAAAATACAACTAAGATCCTAAATGCCTTAATCAATATGACCAAACAGCTAACTCCAAACATTACTACTACATTTTTGACAGCTCCCAGATGTCATTTACAGACAGACTCGCAGTCACAACTACCTTACAATACCTTCACATTTACAATTCATAAGTCGCTAACATTTGGCAGACTCACATATATTCACTTATGTAGGACACTCACTTCCAACATGGGAACTCATTGCTCCTCATGCTGGTGCCTTGGGTGGTGGCACCATCTCTCGGCACTGATCTCTCGATTAACTGGATGTCCCAATCCTCGTTCTCTTCAATTTAAAGGTTTCAACCCATCTTAACTAGTTTCTTCATTCTCTTCAATTTAAGTTATTAAGGAGCATTTTACTATTGATGGCATTAAAACTATTTCAATTAGATATTTTTAAAAGCTTTATTTATTATGAGAACAATCTAATATAGCACTGATGTGAAAACTCATCATGATTTTTCCATACAAACATACTAAACATCCTTTCTAATTCATTTGAGACGTAAAACAAAATATACTCACATAGTAAGTGTGACAACCCTCAGTTCATACTGAGTTTCATGGTTTTGTCATTTAGCGCACAGACACATTTTCTAGATGTTAGCCATCTTACTCTCATCTGAGCACGCAATATTGGGGTCTCTTACGAGTTAATTCCAGTTTGACATATAATCTCTTCTTTGTTCAGCATGCAATTTGTTACCTTTTTTATCCCTTCGCTATCCTAGATTTATGTCAGGAGCCATTTCTAGTCGAGGCCCTCTTGCCCTCTCTCGCCCCGATCACTCATGGCCCTCAGTTAGATTGGGTTAGTATGGTAAGGATCACATGATTACTGGAAGGGACACGCCCTTCCTAGCTTGTACCACATTTTCTGGGAATGAAGAGGAAAGATTCTTTTTGGAGATAGAGAAACTTTGCTTGAAGGCGTTTTGGTGTAATATAATATCTGAGCATTCTACGTCATGTCTTCTCCTTTTCAGTTGATTCGAAGAAAGAACGGTTTAAATATAAATTTTCTACATGCTCAACTTTTCAACATCTTGTCTCAATCACTTAGTCACTATTCCCAAATTTATTAAAGAGTACTTTTCAATTAGGTTTGTGCTGACTCAGACTCCAACATATATGAACTCTAGCTTCTTATGGCAAATCCTGGCTGTGAGGATTCACCTAAATCAATTTTGGCCTCCTTTGGAGAGTATTTCTACTATCCTAATACATATTCGCCCTGTAACAATTCTCTGGTGAAGAAATTTGGTAAAAAATTTGATTCTCCTTTAATATATATTTTAATTTCAAAAGCGAATTGAGGAAATTGTCTCCACCTCAAATCCTTGCCCACCAGCAAATATTGAGGAAATTGTCCAATTAGTCTTAAACGCATTGTATGAATACCAATTTAGTTTCAAACATTTCACAATTTTGCTAATTTAATCTTAAGCGTCTGTGTGTAATTTCAATTGATCTCCTGAAATCACTAATGTGGCGGTGTGCCTTGTAGGACGGCCAACAATAACTGGATCTTTACTTTAGTGATTTTCAGCGAAAATTGGCTCAAAAGAACTACAGTGGAATTTCACACAAAAATTCATGTTTAAATTAGCAAAATTGAAAATTTACAATTAAATTGGCATTTGTATAATAGGTTTATAATTGATTTGGTAATTTCCCAGCAAATATTTGTTTACACGTTTAGGTTTTTATATCTTAAAGCCAAACATCTTTTGCAATTATTCCAGGTTCTTCTTTTGGGATTTATGATGACCTCCAACTAGCATAATCTGCAATCTTACTTAAAAAAATTACTCTCTCCAATTTCTCTTACTTTCTCTTTCTGATTCCTCGTTGGCTTTTTATCACTTTATCTTCATCTACGGTGAGTTTCCATAATCTGTCGACTAATTTTTGCTTCAAATAATCTGATTTGGTTCCTAACTTGAAGTCTGGTTCTCTTGTTGGCACCTTGATATCATTTGGTGTTTCTAGTTTCTTCTCTTCTGGTCTCTTCCCCAATTTTATTTTCATTCTATTAAGAACACATTACTATATTTGTTGTATTCTATTACTGATCAACTTCTTCTAAAGTAGCAGGTCTATTCCATTCTTCTTTCTTGCCACTTACCTCATATGGTGATGCTTTGGTGCTCTGTTATAGTTTTGGTCCAGCCGCGGGACGATGGATTGATCTCTGAAGCTTTGCATTTATTTTAGTATAAATTGGATAATGATCTTCTATGCCATTTATGCTTCCTTGTTTAACTCTAGGCAAATCGATCAAATAATTTATATTTTATAATATTTTTAATTTATCTCACTATATCAGATGAAAATTTCCCGTGTCAGACAAACAAAATATAACAAATGACTATACGAATGTATGTCAACTTAAAAGAAATAATTAGTGGGCAACACCATAATTCTGGATATGGTCGTAGTCGTGCATGAACCCATAGAAGCTTCCCTTGTCACTTTCGGAGTTTGTCAAACCGTCCATCTAATCTTCTCCTGTTGTGGCGCGTGCTCCATGGAAACCATCTTAATAATTGATTAAATGATGTGCAAAAATTAAGCTCGGCAACATGTGAGGTATAGCATTAAATAAGAAACCAATCTTTACATCTGCTAAAGAAAAATGGTAGATCTTTACACTTTATGATGCCCAGAAAAGCCAGTTCACTTGTCCGACTATATGTAAATATGACCGGACTATTTCTGTTTTGGATTATTAATAAGTTATTTTAATAAAAATTTTTCCAACATATTTCTGATTGTTGGTTTGTGGGCATCACTCACACACAAAATTATATATATATATATATATATATATATATATATATATATATATAGTATATATGATTGTGATTGTAACCCATTAATCAAAAGATTGGCTGGAAGAAAATATGACTTATTCCCTGTAAAATAAATTAAGATGATATTTGTGCTGAGACATTGCCACTTCAATTTCCTTGGCTCTTTAGTCTAGTCTTTAGGGCCTCTCTCCTGAATTCTGGAGAAGCCAGTAAGAAACATATTATTGAAAAATCTTAAGGGAAAGGTAAAGAGTCCCACTCCATGTCAGTACAAGAGTAATATGTTTCTATAAGCCCCCACATAAATTGTGGCCTATTTTAGTATATTTATATATTAAATCACAGCTTTATTTAACCGCTTACTTTTAGAATAGTTGTAAGTGATCATATGAAATTTCAGGCAGTTCTGAGTCCAAATAATCTTGATAGACTCTATTTGTGTCCTTAGTTATATATTTCAACGCTTTAATCTTGGCCAAAGTTTAGCCTACATGTAAGGGGAAGTTTTTCGAACAGCTTAGAAACAGTACGCAAGATGCAGTACCCATGTCCTTTTAACGCTTCTCTATCAGATGATTCTTTGCTAGATAGTCAAATTTAACACCTTAGTCACATGGCAGTGCCATTATCTTTGGTAATTGAAGGTACTTGTGCTTGCATTTATTTTCAGCCTGTTGTTCTTGAAATACCAGTTGATTATGAGTGCTTTAAAATCCCTGGGGGGGTCCTTGCTATCGACTTGGTCTCTTGCCTTCCTTTCTCCTGCATTAACTTGTACTATTTCTCAGGAACTTTCTTTAATGTCATTCAATCGGCTTGTATCCAACCCTGCTTATTCTGCTTCTAGCTTACAAATGTTAACAAATAGCAGAGATATGGCCAGCTTGACCGCTAATGTAGCAAACGGGATGTCCCAAAGAAATATTGGGTTTATGGGGCTAGATGGCATTCATAGGCAGAAGAGGGTATCTGAGGTCGTTGAATTGGGAAGCGCATTTAAATGAAGAGTTCATGCTTATGTCGGCGATCATGTTTCATAAGAGCCCTTATACATCCCGGTGTTTCGTAAATTTTGATTGCATCGGCATTTCTGAAGCTAGCTGGAAAAACTGAGCAAGCAAGGGCCCCTGCTTACTGTTATGGCATAATGGTGCAGTAGATGGGGAGTTTTGGCATACTTAAGTGGAGCATAATCAAGGAGGACAATTTCCACGCTGAGAGGATTATACCTTGAAACAGCTGAAGTAGATGCCTATTAGGTTTTGATCGCTTCAAGATTCCTGCTTTTGTTCTTATGCTCCGAACCGTGTGGCTGGTGAGCTTATGTAATTTTCCTATAAAAGGGTAATAGATGAGCCCAACAAGAAAAACCCAGCCTATGTTTCCCAAAGCCCAAGCTTAACACATTATTTTGTTAGCCTTAGCCCATATAAATTAAGACGATCTTCTTTTCTTTCCACAAACTTCGTGAATGACAAGAATAAGAGGAAACGAAGGCAAAAGAGAGGAGAGAGAAAGCTTGCGCGTACACGCCACGGTACCTCGTCAAGCGGGATTAACTTCATTTAGTAGTGCTCGTAACTGAACTCATTGTTTGTCTAATTTGGAGTAATTTTTGAGGTTAAGTCATAAATTCAAAATTATACGAATTTCGAATTGCAAGGTCTGATTTAGGAGTTGTTAAGTTGTGGAGTTCTGTGAAACAATGGCGTTATAAAGTCGTGGTTCTTGACGAAAATTAATTCCAATGTATGGTTGATTGAAATGGATTTTTAAAGTTTCGCATGTGAGTTACGCATAATGGACAAAAATGAATGTTCCCCATGAACAAATCTCTTTGTCAGCCGTAGGAGACAATTGATCGACAAATAAGCATAGTTAGTTGAGTAGTTCATTAGATTAGTGTTATACTTTGAATTTTGATATTGTTTTTCGATTACTTGATAGAAATATACATACACTCCAAGAAGTTCAAGGCTTAATATACACCATCTCCCTTGACCCTTCCCTTCCATGAGGAAAAGGCATGTTGCAGAATAATGCAAGTCAGCTGCGGAATGTCATTTACAGACCCATAGCAACCTTAGACAATGCGTTTTAACTTTTCTCACAAAGTAACTACTTTCTAGAGTTACAATCATTCAATCCTCATACCTAGTGAGAACTATTATACTGGATTCTAGGCTCAGCGGCTCCTTTCAAGCATGGAGGAAATTAAATGTGGAGACCCTGAGAGTGTGATGGGGATGGCAGGGGAGGCTGCGCCGACGGGTGACCTGAGAAGCTAAGCACATGTCTTATGTTTCACATTGCTTAGGAAAGAGTCTTGGACTAGTTTATAAGGTTTGGGTTCTCTATTCTGTATAACTCGTTTTAAAACTGTGAGGGCCGAAGGTTCAAAGTGGACAGTATTACACATGGCGACCCTGAGGGATGGTAGGATGGCAACCGAGGTAACTCAAGAAACTAAGCACCTGTCTCTTGTCCTACATCGTTTAGGGGAGGAGTCTTGGGTTGGTTAGTTTATAAGGATTAAGTTCTCTACTTTATATAAGGCATTTTAAATCAAGCCATGAAGGCCGAAATCCCAAAATAGACAATATTACATAGTGTTAGGCTTGGGATCCTTACATTTAACGTTCCTTGTACTGATGCCACTTCTCATCTTCTATTTTTTGGCTAACCATAATATACTCTTGGAAAATGTGCCACTTGTGGACAATCATGGTCTGTCCATCTCCCATTAGTTTCTTCACTAACTCATTGGGCATGTCAATGCACTTCAGCACTTTCAGCTTTTCCAGGTGCCTAATACCAGATGGAGGTTTCTCCAGTACCTTTCAATCCTCAATAATCAACTCCGCAAAACAAGGCATTGATCCCTTCTCCACTTCCACGCATTTGAGTTTGTCAAAAGGACCAAGGCCCAGAATCTGAAGCTTCACGAAGGCTTTTGCTTTAAAATGCAACCTGGTTCCTTAATAAGCCTGAAGCAACTTGAGATGCACGAGATTAGGCAAATTCTCAAGAGACCACAGTGGATTATCCTTTGGGAGACCCCACGACAGGTGCAATACCATTAGGCTATCAAGAGATGATATGCAACGTGATGATGCCTCCAGATGTCCTGTCAAGTAGATTCTCTGGAGAGATGGATGGGGAGAAGTGAGGGGTTGTAGATCAATAATCTCATTTTCGTTGACTGAAGTTAGAGATATTGCTTCAAGCTTGATTAATTTTTCAATCGACGAGCATAATTCCCTTCCATATTCTTTAGTCAACTTCAAGATGCCTAGCCTATTCAATTCTTTCAACTTTCCAAGCTCTCTTATTAAGCTGCTGTTTCTCTCGTCACCTGCTTCTATGAAGCAGAGCTTTTGCAGGGACTGCAGAGCCCCTATTTCTTTTGGGGACTCGAAGCATGGACCCTGAGTAACTTCTGTATCCATAACCATGTATGAGTAAATGACGAAGTTGTTGGAGCTTCAAGATCTCAACAGGCAATTTTGTGACAAATGTCTGTTTGAGGTCCAAGGTATCAAGGTTTTGAAGCTTCACTATGGAATTTTGAGCAGTTCTCTCTTTGCTTTTCCTGAAATTAGATATCTTAGGTAGAACCACTCAGCAGCTTGTGCTGGGAACCTTGTCAAAGAAGCAGTTCCCAAGTCCAGAACAGTGAGCAGTCTCAATTCACTACCTAGAACAGCATCCATGGAAGATCTCTCTTCCCCAAGCATGTATGAAGATTGTAGTTGATACAATGACCTTTTCTGTTGCATGGCTTCCAAGCTGGTCTGTGTAGATGGACAATGAATTTTATTCGACCATTTTTGATGTTCTATTATGGCTGTTTCTGCGAAGCCATGGTTGCTCAAATTTGAAGTGATAATATACAGCCAAAAATCATGGATACGGCAATACTTGATCCTTCCATCGCTTGTTTTAATGGGGACCTCAGGCAGGCTTCCATTCAGGAGCTCGTTTAAGTAGTCCTGGGCTACTTCTTCCACCGTCATGCCTTCTTTCTTGTCTACAAATCCTTCTGCAATCCATAATTGAATTAATCTCCGACAGTTGATGAGGTAAACCTTGGGAAACACACTCAACTGCGATAAACAGGACTTAAAGTAGTATGGCAGGTCATCAAGACTAAGTGAAAGGACTCTCTTCAAGGTTCTGAATTTGTTGTTGCAGTTGATTTCAGTAAAAAGACTGCGACGTACCAGATCCCATTCATCCTTTTTTCTTGTGTCTTTTGAAGCCAAAATACCACTGATGGCCACAAAAGCAAGAGGCAACCCTTGCACAATAATCAGAATTCCTATATCAATTCTTGTAGGTTTTAGAGATCACACAACAGAGGGAGAACGAGAGCAATTAAAAGACTACATTTTTATTGAATGGCTCACAAAAACCTTACATACGAGCTTTATTCATAGAGCATCGAGAGGCATAACTAAAACGCTACTTGCCTTATCTAATATTACCAAACAGCTAACTCCGAACAATACAAACACATTTTTGATGGCTCCTAAATGTCATCTAGAGACAGGCTCGTAGTCACTGCAATAAATTTACAACTGTGGGTTCTCATGGCTCCTCGTGCTCGTGCCTTGAGCACGCACTGATCTTATCTCTCTGAAGTGATCTCTCCATCAACTGGACATCCCAACCGCCATCTCTCCAGTAGCCAAAATATACATGTGGAACATGCGCAACTTTCTGATACTCATCATCTTGTCCACCTTGCACAAGCTTCTTGATGAGCTCATCCGGCATATCGAAAATCTCCAGCACTTTCAGCTTTGTCAGGTGTTCAATGCCTGATGGAAGCTTCTCCAATAACTTGCAACGCTGAATGATAAACTTCTCAAGATAAGGCATTGCTCCCTTCTCCACATCTATGCACCTGAGTTCGTGGAAATGATCAAGACCCAGAGTCCTTAGCTTCTTGAAGGCTTTTGCTTCAAAGCACAGTGAGCTTCCTTCATAAACCTGAAGCAACTCGAGATGCATAAGATTGGGCAGACTTTTGAGAGAAATGAGAGGGTCATCCTTTAAGCGACTGTGCCTCAGGTGCAATTTCGTTAGGCTAATGAGAGAGGGTAGCCAGTGTGGTAAAGCCCCCAAGCGTCCTCTCAAGTAGATTCTCTGAAGGAATGGAGGTGGACTAGAGAGGTGCTGCAGATCAATAATCTCATTATCATCAACAGAAGCTACAGATATTGCTCGAAGCCTAGTTAGTTTGGAGATCGACAAGCACAAATCCCTTCCATCTTCTTTTCTAAGTTTCAAAATGGCTAACCTATCCAGTTGTGTCAACATTCCAAGTTCCCTAATCACACTGTTGCTACTCTTGTCATCTGCCTCTATGTAACAGAGCTTCTGAAGGGATTGCAAAGCCCCTATTCCCCTAAAAACCCTAAAGCCAAATTTGAAGGATGAATAGGATATATTCTTGTAACGATAAACAAGGAGATGACGAAGTCGTCGAAGTTTCAAGATCTCAAAAGGCAGCTCAGTGACTTTAGTGTGTTTAAGGTCTAGAGTCTCTAAGTTTTGAAGCTTCCCGATAGAACTTGGTATTGTACTCACCTCAGTGAACCTGAAACTTAGATATCTTAGATAACACCAATCAGCAACTTGAGCAGGGAACCTTGTCAATGGAGCCGCTTGTAAATCCAAAACATTGAGTAGTTTCATATCACTAGCTAGAACCTCATTCATAAATGATCTCTCTATCCCAAACATATATAAAGAACGAAGTCGAGACCAGGACAAGTTCTTTTGCAGAGCTTGCAGGGTGTTCTGTATTGACAGGTGACGGACTTTATCTGGCCATTCATGATTTTCTTCTTTGGATTTTTCTGCAAAGCCCTGATCAATTGACTTTGAAGTGATAATGTCCCGCAGAAAATCATGAATGCGGCAATACTTGACCCTTCCATCACTTTGTTTAGAAGCCACCTCTATCAGGCTTCTGTTCAACAGCTCCACGAAGTATTCCTTAGCAACTTCTTCCAGGGTCTTTCCTTCTTTCTTTTCCACAAAACCTTCTGCGACCCATAACCGTATCAGTCTCCTACGATTAATGGGGCGGCCCTCAGGAAATAAACTTAAGTGCAAGAAGCAGGATTTTAGGTAGTATGGCAGATCATTAAAGCTGAGGGAAAGAACTCTCTTCAAGTTTTTAAATTTGTCATTGCAGTCGATCTCAATATGAAGACTGCGAAGAACCAATTCCCATTCATAGATCCTCCATTTGTCCTTTGAGGCCAGAAGACCGCTGATGGCCACGATTGCCAGTGGAAGTCCTTCACACTTTCTCAAAATGTACTTACATATCTCCTCCAGGTGGGAAGGGCATGAGTTCCCCTGAAATGTCTTCCTACAGAAAAGCTCCCACGACTGTTCGGGATCAAGCGGCTCCATCTTTTTTGCCTGCCCATTGAACTCCTTGCAGGAGGTAGACGCCAGATCTGCATTCCGGGTAGTGATGATCACCCGGCTTCCGTGACCATTGGTAGGAAAGGCATGCTTGACCGCATCCCATTCGTTTATGTGCCATATGTCATCGAGGACAATCAGGTACCTCCTCCTCTGAAGCAAGTCCTTGATGATCATCTTCAGCCAGTGGCTAGTCATAGTGTTGGCTCCATGAGGGACCGGTTTCCTGATCACGCTTATGATCTGATCAAGCATGTCTTGGAGGACCTCTTCAATCTTCGAGGACCGACAGAGAGTGATCCAAGCATGCACCGTGAAATGCTTCTTCACAGCAGGGTCTTCGAAGACTTGCCTCACCAGAGTGGTTTTGCCCAACCCTCCCATTCCCACGATGGAGATGACCTCACGCCTGAGACCCCAGTCAAGTAACTGCCCAACCAGCTCGTTTTTTGGTTGCTCAATTCCCACTAGGTCAGTTTTGTCTAGAAAAACGGCATTGCCTCGGTGGTCCTGCCATGTGTCATTCGTGACAGTCAAGCTCAGATCTTCTTGAGCCCTGCTGAATTTGTGCAACAGCCTTTGGTACCCATCACATATACCCTTTACTCTGGAGTTGATGCGCTCTATCTCGGACTTGACACGGTATCGAGCCTTCAGGTTCTTGATACAGCAGGACATCCTGCTGATGAGGCCAGTGAACCCGACTCCATGATCATGTCTCAGGACCAGTGAGAACTCATCGAGTGCGTCCGCCATATCATAGGCTGTGTTTCTCAACTGCTTCACCCACGCTTTGACTTCGTCGTCAGTTTCCTCGAGGGAATCTGCAACCCTGAGGGAGCCCCGGACACGCTCGAATTCTACTTTCAGTGAGAGAGCTTCTTCTCGAGCATCTGTCAGGTACCTCACCTCATTCTCGAAGAATTGTGTGAGCTTGTTGAGTAGGAAAGTCACTGAGCTCTCTGCCATGCCTCTAGTCTGGCGAGGCTTTTGGTACTAGAGGTTTTAGACTAAGGTTACAAAGGTGGTTTTAGACTAAGGTTTCAAAAGTTAAGGCTTTTCATAGTGTCTGAAATTGAGTCTTATATTTATAGCTGCTTTGCATGGGATCCGTGTCCACCAAGCACATTGCACAAGTTTTGGTTTAGATTCACGGTATGCCTCTGAATTTTGCATGATTCTGTTAAATATTTTTGCCTTTGACAGCAAGCAGTTCAATTGTCTTGTTTCATGTAGAAAAGTCTTCGTCTTCGAGTATGTTTAGTACTTTATTCTTTAGTAGTCTCATGTTATCTGAAAAAGATAACCGAATATTCTTAATTCGTCAGCAGAAATAACTTGTATAATGCTGTCTGAATATTATATATCTAATGTGAAATCACAGGAAGTTTCGAAGGAACTTTCATGTTTTATTTTGTTGGAGTAGATTCTTACCTGCATCCAGGAACGGCTACTTTAGATGTGCTTGTTGTTAGTCCACAATCATGTCATTCTCTCTGGGTAGCTTATCGAAATATATTTGAGATACCAGTCCCTACTATTAAATTTTATTGAAAAATTTGCATTGCAAGGTAAAATAGCTGACTTTTGACTGATATTGATGGAGCAAACTTTCAATCCATTCTGAATATCATGATGGCCAAGAATAATCCATCTGTCTGTCAACTGTTAAGTGAAATTCGACGGCTAATCACTGAGTATCGCAAAAACCAAAATTATTTTTTGACCAGGTTACATGAAGAAAATTCAAGCAACATTTCATTGCTAGCAAGTAGAAGAGATCATCAACTACAGTAAGGGGACGAATGAGCAACTGAGCTCAGATCTTTCGTGAATTTCACCGTACACTGCTCTTATTTTTTTATGGCATTACCCTACTGAATCATCAAATACGAAAGCGACACTTATTGAACTAAAAAAGGACTATCATTACGGCTGAAGCGATCAAGCAAAATAAAGTGAAGAGTCGCATATCAGTCATTAAGGACAGATGGCATTAAAATATAGAATGACATCAACAAAACCTTTATAAAATACGCAATTATGGCGTCTTTTAGATGAGAATAGAGTGGTTGTCACGGTCTATTATATAGGGCCTGTTTGGTTCAGTTTTTCCAAGGGACTTTGGGCCCCCAAACTCCATTGGAAAAAATATTTGGTGTTTGGCAATCATTTTCGAAAGCTACTTGGCCAAATGTCAGCATTCCCAATGCTGAAAGCCCAATGCTGGGGAGGACCAACTTTGAGCACGTTCAGTGTTCATCATCCACTGCTCATCTTCTTCCCCCTTCTTCTCCGTTCGTCTTCATCTTCCCCGCCGGCTGAGAGTTCGGCTTCTCCGGCAGCCGCCACCGCTGCGTGGGGGTCCCACGTCCCCGGTGACCACCGCCCGGGGTGGCGGGACCCGTGACGCAGGCGGCATCGCCTGGCGGGCGCGAGCCAGGCAACACCGCCTGGGTCCGTGTGACCTTAGGCGGCGTCGCCTGGTGCATGCGAGCTAGGCGACGCCACCTGAGGTCGCGCGGACCTTAGGCCGCCAGATCTGGCAGTCCGGCAGCCAGATCTGGCGGTCTTGAGGCCAGATCTGGCCTTCGCGACCTTAGGCTGCCAGATTTGGTGGTCCGGCGGCCAAATCTGGTTGGCCGACGGATGGCTGGCGGTTGGCCGGCCTTTGCTGGAATTTGATTTTCTGACCTAAATAAAAAATAAAAAATAAAAAATACCAAAAGTCAATTACAAAGGTGAATTTTACCAAACGGTGTTTATGCTAAGTTGCCTTTTAATGTTATAATTTACCAAACGGTGTAACATTCCCGCAAACCCCTTTACCTCAAATGTATTTGCATTCTTCCAATGGCATTTCAGAAAAGCTGAACCAAACGGGCCCAAAGTTGATTAGGATTCCATGCAGAGGAAACGCCGGCTTTGACAAGCCACTATTCCAAGTTTGGACATGAACTCCCTCCCAACAAGTTTTGAAGAACATGCAACTAATATAACAACCACTTGTTACATCCAAATTGTTAGGCCACTGTCTCTAATCAAACTTCTTGTTTACTAGTCAAGTTCTCTGCGAGTGCTGAATATATTTGCATATTATTGTTAATAAGAGAGACAATTATTCAATGGCTATTGGCATCGGCCGGCTATTAATTTCGGGTAACTGTTTCCGGTGAAAGTGACTGAATATTTGCAGGCAACTATTTTGTTTCAGAATTCTAAAGCTTTTCTAAAGCTTGCTTATCGTCAAATAAAAAATCAGCCCTCATACAGAACTTTATAGTGGGACAAGACTTTTGAACTGTCGCCTCCTCAGAAGCTCAGAGGAAAAGAAGTTATCGGTATTCACTTAGCAATTTCTGTACAACTTCTTGCTGGAGTTGCTGTTGTCATGCAGGCGAAAGAACATCAAGTGGAGTATTGCTGAGATATTGTTAATGTCCATTATACCTGAGAAAGTGGAGATTAGTTCACCTACCACCTATCAACTTCTCAGGACCTCAAGCTGAATGATCCTCCCCGTGATCCTGGAAATTACCCGATCAGCACAATCTGTGAAGTGAACAACCTCCAAGCCTGTACAAGCAGTCCATCTCCATAACTCTATCCTATCTCGGCAACGAGCCAGTTCTTCAACCCCTACACGCCTCCACATTTCGGGAAACCACTATTACCTACAAGTCTGCACAATTTCTTCCGTTCAACAGTTTCCATTGCCATTAGCATTTTGCTGGAAAGTACAAGATCAACATTTTCTTTTTGGGCCAAAACGCACGAGATCAACCGGTTACAATTTCTCAGTTGAATGAGAGGAAACCAAACGTCTTTACTTGATGACATCATCGAAAAGTCCAATGGACCGTTTCTTCCTAGGAAACTGGGGCGAAATTCATCTAAAATGGTTCTAAATAAGTAGGTGAGGTCACATGCTTAGAAACTTCATAGTTCCCTTTTAATATTTCTGTGCCTTACAAGATTTGCATCATCATTGAATAAACTAATACGAGAATTCCCTATCCAACTCCCCAATAAAAACTCTGGTGTTGGTCCCCAGGAAAGCTCTTGCCCTTGTACAGTCGAGGTAACTAGACCAAGTCCGAGGTACAACAACAAATCAGAGAATGGAAAAGGACTTTGATTACAACTGAGCTACTAAACTATGAGCAAATTGTCACACTCAATCATCAATCACTAGGGAGGTGAAACTTTAGAAACAGGGTCCACCGATGGATTTTTAAGAAAAATTGGAGTATTCAATACTTAACCACCATAATGGTGGTGACCCATTCCGCCATCCTAAATGACTATCAAGAGCTGCTCCTTATTTAGGTCATTTGTCCTGGCGATAACTCTTCAACCTTGTTGGACTGGATCGTTACAATAAGAAATTAAAAATCTCTGAATTCTCAGTATTCTTCCAAAATGAGATTGATCGGTGATGGCCACGTCTCGACCTGACCATTCCAAGCGCCAGCGGATCCGGATGGTCGTAGTTAACAAATGCAAGCTAATTTCATCCTAGTTGCATGGTTGCCTGAGGCGGACACGCTTACTCGAAGCAAAAATTAGTTGCTTTCGTGATGTCGTGCGTAATTAATTTAAAGAAACCCGTGAAAAATATTAAACTAAATTCTCTTAGACAGATTTAGCGTAAACCTTTGGACGCATCTTAAAAAATCTAAACCAATGCCATTGAGGCAAATCTACTCTGATGCCACTAAAATTCCAAAGGCTGGAGGTTTGGTATGGAAATGTTCAACTCCTGATGTCTAGTCATTCCGCCCGTTACCCTATAGAATTCGCAATTTTTGTCTATAAACCTTAAATTGAGATTTTGTCTCAAATCTGTCCTAAATTACTTTTGTATAAAAAAATCATAAACTTAAACTCTAATTCCAGATCTTCTCCCTTAAGCCCTCCGTCCAAAAATTGTCGTTATTCGTCCCTAATTTCCCTAATTTCATATCAAAAAATGGTTTTGTTTTGAAGATAATTTTTCACGTCACCTTGCTGACGTGGATATGCTACCAATGGGGAAATGCTACATTAAATAACCAATGACGATTTTTGGATTGAGGGTTAGCAAGGGTAAATTTGAGATTATATGGAAAGTTAATAATATCTTTTAGACAAAGACAAGTTCGAGACAAATTTGAAATTTGAGTTTAATGTTTGCAATTTTTTTTGGACAAAAATTATTCAGGACATTGGACTTAAAATTTAGGGCCTTTTAGACAAAAAAATTTTGGGCCAATATTGAAACTAAATCTAAAGTTGGGATCTTTTCTGGCAAAAAAAAGTTCGGGACAGAATTGAGATTAAATCTAAGATTGGGGCTTTTTTAGGGAATTAGGCCCTAATCATTCCATTAGGGTATGGCTGTTTGTTTATGATGCACACAAGCTTTAACAAATTAAAAATCCTCGTACTCTTTGTCTTGGCTAAGTTGAAAGTGACAAGCATTGAAATCTTTTAGTATGATTGCATGCTCCTATAATTTGCTTGGTTCGTGTATTAACATACCTAACTCTGTGAATTTTTTTATTAAATTGTTGTTTAACTTTTCAAAAGAACTGATGGGGAAACATAAGTAATTTCCAATCCCCTCTTGTTTTATATCTGCAGAAACTTCCCGGAAACTTGTTGGATACTTCTGATGTAGTTCTAATCAAAATTCTTGTTTACTAGGCAAGTACTGAATATATTTGCATATTAATGTTAATGAGAGCGACATTTTCTCGAATGGCTATCGCCATCAGCCAGCTATTAATTTCAAATAATGGTGTTTGGCGAAAGTTACCAAACATTTGCAGTCACCTAATCTGTTTCACTATACCATTGTTTTAATAGCTTTCTAAAGCATGCTTCGTTGAATAAGAGAGTCGGTCGAGGGTTTGTGGTAATGAATCAGCTTAACTTCACACAGAACTTTATAGCGGACAAGACTTTTGAACTCTCGCCTCCTCAGAAGCTCAGGCAAAAAGGAAGTTATTGGTATTAACCTAGCACTATCTGTGCAATTTCTGAGAAAGTGGAGACTAGTTCACGTTCACCTACTATAACTAGACAAGCAACTGAGGTCATATATTTAATGCAGAGATTTTTAAATGTCTACCTTGAAGCGATCTAGGCTCTAGTATCTGATAAAGAAGATTTCTTGCCCTCCCCAGCCAAGTGAGAAATAGACCCAATCTAAGTACGACAAGGGCTCCCGTTACGTCTAGGGGCATGTGTCCTAGCAATTGCTACATAAATGACATGAACTGTTATTGATGTGCCTTGGGAAAATATTGATGTGATTTAACATATCTTAATGTTCTTCCAACGTTGTAAATCACTGTACTTCACTCAATTTACTATCTTGCAAAAATGAGTATTTTGTTTATAGTATACGTAAGGATCCCTTTAACAATTTGTGAAACCATTTCATGTCAATCGCTGGTGACATTAACTTAAAAGTAGAGGGGCATCAATAGATACCGTGACAATATTAAACTAATTACAGCCTTCCGGATAAGTTTAAGTCGTCATTCCTGCGTCAAGTGGGGACAGTTTGAAATGAGAGGGCAGTAAAAACTCCTTCACTGAGCTCTTTGGGATGATAAGTTTCAGGATGAGCAGTTTCTAAACTAAGGAATCAGGAACCTATCCTATCGTACTCATTTCATGAATTTGGGAATCGAGAATTGAACTGATACCCTTAAGAATTGGCTTGGAATTGAACCAGTTGAGTCCCTGATTGACTCGGAACTCAAACCTAATTTTAAGAAGTGTGACTATTATTATGAGGAAAACATTTCATGTGATAATCTGCGGCATGGTGGTTAAAGCCTCCTAACATATTAATTGGGAAAATTGTCCAAAAAGTCATAAACCTATTGCACTTTTGCCAATTCAGTCCTAAATCTTTTAATTTTGCCAATTGAGTCCTAAAGCTTTTCACTTCTTGCCGATTCAGTCAATCAAGCCAATTTTGGCCAGAAAATGTTGACGTGGACACCGGCAGTGCCATGTAGAATCATCCAAGATCGACGTGGATAATTTTTAATAATATTTTGATATTTTTTGAATTATTATTATTTTTTCTTTTTTTTTTGGCTTTTTTGGCCTTTTCCGGAGGTCGGCCACCGGCCACAGGCAACGGCCGGCCACTGGCCACAGCCAGCCGGCTGGCCTCGCTCGCTTGCCACAAGTGAGGCCCGGCCGGGCGAGGAGGAGCCCGGGCGAGGGGAGCCCTTGCCTAGGCGTGGCTCGGCGATGGTCGCCTAGGCGAGGCCGACCCTCGCCCAAGCCGGGGTGGCCTCGCCGGGCTCCCCCTCGCTAGGGCTCCTCCTCGCCCGGTGAGCCTCGCCTATGGTGGGCGAGGCAAGGCCGTGGCCGGTGGCCAGCCATCGAAAAGGCCAAGAAAGCCAAAAAAAAAAAGAAGGAAAAAATAATAAAAATTCAAAAATATTAAAATAGTATTAAAAATTGTCCACGTCAGCGCCATCAATCTTACGTGGCACCGTCAGCGTCCACGTCAACATTTTCCAGCCAAAATTGGCCGGATGGACTGAATCGGCAAAAAGTGAAAAGGTTTAGGACTCAATTAGCAAAGTTAAAAGGTTTAGGACCGAATTGACAAAAGTGCAATAGGTTTAGGACTTTTTGGACAATTTTCCCCACATTAATCTCTTTGTAAAATATGGGAATCGAACCAATCAAGGTCAACTCTTTAATTTTTCTCCCATCAACAATCATGATTGGAAGGCCCAACAATATAATTGGAAACCTTCTACTTGTCATCAGTCAATTTTTTTTTAATAATTTTTTTTATGTTGAATGAATCGAGTTACCCCACCCTTACTTACCATGTTACATGAATTTTGGACTTAATTGAATCTTTTAAGCCAATGCTAAATAAGATTATCAAAAAAGTGGAAACATAAGTATTGATTTCAGTGTGAATAATATTAAGTGTTGAAAATGACAACAAAATGTTTTTTTGGTGACAACTAAAAATTAATAGTTGAATATTATTAATTTTTCACAAAGAATAATACAGTGATCATTATTAGTAGGTTTTAGCAATATATTTGGGAAGATTGTACTGGCCATCAATTATTTTTCCATTGGAATGAATTAATTAACCCCTCTCTTAATTACCATATTAAGTAAAATATCAACTTGATTGAGTCTTTTTACGTCAATACTAATTAAAATGATCAAATAAAAATCTCGTTAGGCATTTGAGTTTTCTATTTTCAACGCTTTAATTGAATTGTGACATATGCCTTAAGTGAACTAAAAATATTAATTTTCAACATTTGCGGTTATGAAAGACACATCTACTAGTTAGGATTTTGCTATACGGAGCCCCTTAAATACTTGTTAAGCAATTGAATAAGAGAAATTTACAAATTTCCATATGCTTATTATGTTGGTGATATGCATAATCAATGCTTTCAAGACAAATCATTTCGTTATGGGACGGGCTAACTTTTGAGCCAGCACTTGAGACTTGGCACTTTCAAAGTGGCAAAATTAATTTAAGACACTACATGGACAAGCGTCGAATATTGGACATTCAAATTCATAGTTTGCCTTATAGGATTCTCTAGTATCAAGAGCAAGCAGATGATAGCTTTGGCCATTTGCTCCTCGCGCGGGTACTATTCACGGGTGCTTTCTGCTGGGCGCTTGCGGTACTATTCATCCATCTGGTCTGTTGCTCGTTCCCAGAGTTCCAGCTGTTCGTTTGGGCCAAAACTTGGAGGGTAGGCTCTTATGATCTTCCTCTTCTTCTCCATCGAACGGATTCCCCTAGTTTGGCCTGCATTTTGAGATCTCATCCACCCTAGGGGCTACTTGCGACCTAGATCTACTAGACTGGGTCTTGCTCGGTGTGGGTGGTTTAGCTAGTCGTTCGGCCCTTGCTTTGGAGGACAAGGTCTCCTTGCTTACCTCCTTTGGCCCACCAAACCGTGTCTATTAGTTCAGCCTCCAACTTCAAGTCTCGCCTGCTCAAGGGTTTCGTGAACTATTCTAGCGCCCCTACTGCTCGGCCCGTGTGTTCTTCGCTGTCCGCGGGGGCCAAGTCTAGAAGGATAGGCGAGCCTGGTCTCCTTCCCATCCCTCTTGAAGTTGGTCCCTGTTTTTGGACCGGCCCCTTCTTTAGCCCTCTTCGAAGTGCTCGAGTTGTTGCCTCTTGCCCCATTCCTATTGGTGCTGCTTTGTATGTTGTCTGCTGGGCCTTCTCTGAGTAGGAGTGACCTAACCTCTCCTCTGCCGTGTCTCATTGAGGTCTATCCTAGTAAGTTCCTGTCCCTACGATGGTCTCCCTATGGTAGTGAGTGGGCTGCATATTAGGTGTTTGTGTTATGGCCTCTTCCACGATTGATGTGGCTGGCCTTTCTCGCGAGGCCCAGCAAGCTCTTGGCATCTCAATGGGCTGAACCCCTTCCCGTGTCCATATTGGCATGCCCTCTGAGCTACCAGGTCAGTCCGACCCCATCAAGTCGGGCCTTGCAGGGCCGAGGGTCAATCATCAAGCGCCTAAGAAGGCTCTAGCCCATTCGGGTCGTTCTCGTGGTCGAAACCAAGTTCGGTCCTCCTCCAAGCGTCCGCACGTCTTTGCCCAGCAACCAAGAGACCCGAAGCCTACTCTGCCCACACTCGGGCTAATGCTGTGTGGCTTGTTGCGAAGGGATACGATCTATCTTATACTCCCCCTTCTTTTGTGGATAACAAGCCGATTGTTCACCTCTCCAAGGAAGTTTTGGAGGCATTTGATCCCAAGTGGCACGAGTGCCTCATTGGGTATTATGTTGGGAAGATGCTTCCCTTCAAACTCACGGAACAAACTTTGATGCAGACTTGGGGCTTGAAGCTTGTGGAGGTTATAGCAGATAATCAAGGTTTTTTTTTTCTTCCATATCCCGGATCCGGCTTTCCGATGAAAGATCCTCGAAGATGGGCCCCTCACGGTGGCAAGGGTTCCCCTCATCTTGCAGCAGTGGCAGCCACTCCTGGAATTAAAGATGGATAATCAAAATTCCATTCCGATTTGGATAAGGTTGAAAAACCTTCCCTTTGATTTGTGGTCGGCTCTAGCGATTGGTGGCATTATGAGTGCGGTTGGGAAACCCCTCTATGTTGATCAACGCACGGAGTAAATGAAGATGCTCGCATTTGCAAGGGTGTGTGTAGAGATTTATGCCAAATAACCAAGATGCACCTCGGTTGATGTGGTCTTGAACGGGGTTTCGTGCTCAATTGCTATTGAGTACGAATGGAAGCCAGTTGAATGTCCTTCTTGTGGCACCTTCGGACATAGGTGTGAGGATGTTGTAGCAAATGTCAACTCAGGAAGAGTCGTGTAGCTTGATCAGACCATCACCAGCCCTACCGTCACTAACCAGGCCCCGATCCTGCTCCGGTCGTGGCTGACAGTTCAGAGGAGTCTTAGCAAGGTTGGAGTTCGGTTAAGGGGAAAAAGAAGAAGCCGTTGTAGCAGAGGGAAGGTCCCTCATCCCGCCTGCCTTCCTCCAGCGAAGTGGGCGGCATTCTCAAGCTCAAGGACTCCACCGCTAATAATGGTCCCCCCCTTCCATCAGCTCATAAGTCTCTGAGGAGTCTTATAATGCCGAAGCCGGTGTCCCTTCCTCCTAGCCTTGTGGAGGAAAGACCTAGCCCTTTGCTGGAGGTCCCTTCTCCTTCTCATGCGGTAGATAGAGACCCAACCGAAGCCTCCAATTTCGGTCTGCTCCGGTTTGGTGTTGAATTGGAGTTCTTGGGTAGCTTTAGTAGCTCTGATGATGACTTGCTCTCTCCTGACCCGTCCCCGAAGGCTCCTCCTATTACAAGAAGAGTCAAGACCATCCAAGAGAAGCCACTGGCCCTCGATCTTGCCCCTCCTCCTGCTGCGACCCCTGCTGCCTCGGCAGCTTCTAGGCGGGAGCTTAGTAGGCGGAGGTAGGCCGTCCCTCCCTCCCTACAGTCCTTTTATATATTATATATATTAGGTTTTGGAATGTGAGAGGTCTTATTGACCCCCCAAGGCAAGCCGAAGTTAGAAAACTCGTGTCTTCTAATGGGTTTTGTCTTATCGATTTATTGGAGACCAAAGTGCCGGAATCTCTGTTTGGTTCCATTTCTGTTAGGCTTCTGACAGGGTGGAGTTGGGTTGCCAATTATGAATTCTCTCATAGGGGTAGGATTTGGGTTGGCTGGAACCCTTCTTTGGTGAGCTTTAAAGTGACTTCTTCCAATAGTCAGGTCATTTATGGTAGCTTGAAGTTTCTTATGTCTGATATGTGCTGCTGTGTCTTGGTGGTATATGCTGAACATACTTTTATAGCACGAAGGCCGATATGGGCAGAACTTGTACAAATGAGTGCTGTGTTCCAGGATTTGGCTTGGCTAGTGGTCGAAGATTTCAATGCTATCATGGACCCTTCTGATCGGCTTGGGGGCTTTGATACCTGGATTCCTTATTTTGATGAATTCAATCATTGCTTGATAGTCAGAGCTTGAGGACCTGAGGTATGTTGGATTTCGTTATACTTCGTCTACTTCCTCGGGGGTTAACCGGAAGGCCAGGAAGATAGATCGAGTGCTTATGAATGCTAAATGGAGCCAAGATTTCTCTTATTCCGAAGCATCTTTTCTAGCACCTGGCATCTTTGACCATACGCCAATGGTGGTTAAAGTGTTGCAACCGATTTCTCGAAGAAAGCCTTTTAAGTTCTTCGATTTCTGGACTAAGCACCCGTCCTTCCATGACATTGTTTCGCAAGTATGGGAGAGCCCGGGTGAAGGGGTTCCTATGTTTAGGCTAGTGAATAAATTGAATGCCCTTAAATGCCGTTTGAAGCAACTTAATAGAGAGTCTTTCTCTAATATCTCCGAGAGGGTTGATGTAGTGAGGAGTGCTCTAAGGAGAGCCCATATTGGCCTTCAGCAGGACCCGACTAGCGAGCTTCTTGCAAATTTGGAGAAGACTCATCGGAGGACTTTCGTGGAGTTGAGAAATCAGGAGGAGTCTTTCTTCAGACAGAAGTTCAGGATCAGGTGGCTTGAGGAAGGTGACTGGAATACCAAATTCTTTCACCATTCCGTTAATAGGAGATAGCTGACAAACTTGATTCTTTCTATTATGGATACCTTTGGTAATATTGTTTCGGACTCGAGCTTAGTGCAACATACCTTCGTTTCTCATTTTCAGGAGCTCTTGGCACCGTGCTCCCTGTCTTCCAGTCCCTCTTTGTTGGATATTCGGGAGGTCATCCGGTGCCCTCTTAAGGAGGAACATGTCAATTTTCTCTCTCGTCCATTCACTGAGGCGGAAATTCATGATACCATGTTCTCACTTGCTTGGGGGAAGGCTCTAGGGTCGGATGGATTTAGTGTTGAGTTTTTTTAAACATAATTGGGAAATGGTAGGACCTTTGGTCATTGAAGTAGTAAAGGATTTCCTTGCCACTGGGAGACTTTTCAGAGTGATCGACAATACCATCCTAGTGTTGATCCTGAAAGTTCCCAAAGCGACATTCGTCAATGATTACAGGCCTATTGCCTGTTGTAATACTATTTATAAATGTATTACTAAGGTTTTAACTAACCTTGTGGCTGCAGTCCTTAGCGATATTATCATCCCTTATCAAAATGCTTTCATCAAAGGCCGGCGAATCAAAGACAATATTTTTCTTGTCCAGGAGTTGTTTGCTAGATTCCATCTTGATCCATACGAGCCCAAGTGTGCTGTCAAGGTGGATTTCCAGAAAGCTTATGGCACGGTGGACTAGGACTTTCTTGAGTTGGTTCTTCGTGCATTTGGATTCCCGGATCACCTAATTCGGAATATCATGGTATGTGTACGCACTCCTAAGTTCTCTATTTATTTGAACGGGGAACTTCATGGGTTTTTCCCTAGTGGCCGAGGCCTTCGTCAGGGGGATCCCATTTCTCCCTATCTTTTCACTTTGGTTATGGAGGTCTTCTCCGAGATCCTTAGTGCTCGTGCCAGGCAACCGGGATTCAAGTTCTTCTGGAGGTGCAGGGCTTTGAGTCTTTCTCACATGTTCTTTGCGGACGGTGTCTTCCTCTTCTGCGGAGCTGATTTGGCCTTGATCTCTCTCTTGAAGGATGGTCTGGATACCTTCTTCGCTTGGAGTGGGCTAGAGCCAAACTCCAATAAGAGTGAGATCTTTCTTGCTGGAGGGTCGGCAGGCTTGCGGACTGAGATTCTTCTTGCCTTTGGATTCCTTGAAGGGAAATTGCCGTTGCGTTATCTGGGAGTTCCTATCATTTCCTCTTGGCTCGGCAAGGCGAATTGTGTGTCCCTAGTTGATCGCATAACGACCAGAGTTAAGTCTTGAACTCAGCGCTTTCTCTCCTTTTGCTGGCTATCTTCAGCTTATAAGGTCAGTACTTCATGCAATCCAAGCTTACTAGGCGAGTGTATTTATTATACCTGTTGCAGTGTTGGTTCGCATTGAGCAGATCTTGAGACAGTTTCTCGGAAGGGCCCGCGCCTAAGGAGGGGTGGTGCCAAGGTTTCCTGGGAAGACATTTGCCTTCCAAAGGAGGAAGAACGGCTCGACATTCGTAGACTGAGGGATTGTAATAAGGCAGCGATGCTGAAGCACATCTAGATACTGTTTACGGACAAATAGTCTTTATGGTGTAAATGGATCCATTCGACTTTCCTGAAAATAAAGAGTTTCTAGGTGGTAAGGAAACCCACTTTCTACTCTTAGGCTTGGAAGAGAATCCTTCATCTCGGGACCGAGTTTCGACTTTCATTCCTTTGGAGGGTAGGGGCTGGCCTTTCAGTTTCCTTTTGGTTTGACCACTGGCACCCGAGAGGCCCCCTGAACCTTTCATTCTCGGACTCTTTGATCTGTTGGTCTGGTTTACCCAGGCACGCTACAGTGGCTGATCTTTTTTCACCGTCTGGTCAGACCATGAGAACAATGTTAGAGTCTTGAGAGCAGCCCTTTCCTATTCTTTCTCAAATATCGGATTGCTTTACTTGGCTAGGAAGCTCTTCCGGTTTATTTTCTGTTGCTTTGACGTGGCATGCTATCAGAAGGAAGAAGGCTCGGGTTGATTGGGCTTCCTTGATCTGGAATAATGTCATCTCTCCAAGATATCAGTTCAATCTTTGGCTTATCACTATAAACCGTCTTCCCACTCAGGCCTTGCTTTTATCTCACGACACGATTGGGGATGCGTTGTGTGCCTTCTGCAAATTGAAGCCGGATTCCATCGATTACCTGTTTTTTGGTTGTTACGTCACAGCCAGTTTTGCCTTCCTTTGGGCTGCTAGATGCAACCTCCCTTGGCGCAACAAGGCATGGTCAGAGAATCTTCGTTGGGCTATGAAATTCCTTTCCGGTAAGGATTTCTATCGCTCCATCGCCCGCTTTTCGTTTGGTGCTCTTTGCCACCTTATTTGGAAGTACATGATCAAGATTATGTTTAGAGATTATACCCTGGCAGTTCCAGCCATGAAAAACCACCTCATTAAGGTTGTTAAGGATAAGGCCTTAACTTTCACAAATGTTGAGGACAACTCGAGGAACATGAGACTTCAACGTAGCTCAGAGATTGATCCTTGCATTTTCTCATCTGATCCGGCTCATCCTTAGTGTTCCTACTTGTGGACGCTATTTTGCTGCTGGCTGGCTCACGGTGCTGAGTTTCGCTGCGGGGGTTTCGCTTTGCTTCTGCCGTGGAACGCTTCGCTGGGTGTTGCTCGTGGAGGGCAGCGTTGTTTTGCTTGGGATTTTTAGGCGTGGGTAGCCATTGTTTGGCAAGCTGGTTGCCTTCTTTTGTTTGGTGGTCCTTCATTGTGGCTTTCGTTGTGTTGGCTTTGCCGTGTAGCTCGTTGTGCCTTGTTTTTTGCGTTTTCCTTCTTTTGGCACCCTTATACTCATTATGCCTCTGTTTCATTTAGAGTGTTTTGGTGCTGTTCGCTTGTATATATTGGTTAAAGCTTAATACAATTACCTTTACCAAAAAAAAAAAAAAGAGCAAGCAGATGATGGTAACTACCAAGAACACCCGGAGAACACTCCATCGATAGTTCAACGATATAAATAATTTAACCAGGTTTATTATACAAAAATTGACCTGATCTCCCTTTTATGCAATCAAGGAAACCATGAGACTTGACATTTGCCAGAAAGTTCAGTTCTGCAAGAAAACCACTCATACCCGGTAGCTTACTACAGAAAAGCCGTAGCTGCAAGAGTTGATGGCCTGCATCAGAGACATCTCAAACCTGGAGTAAGCATTACATAGCAGGAGCATTAAATCTTCCGGTGGTGAAATCGCTTTTCAATAAGAACTCATAACAGGTTGGATCTTCACCGTTTTGCCTAAGCCAATCTTTGGATACATATAGTGAGCCTTACGAGATCGTGACAGGGTTGAATCCCTCTTATTGTAATTCTAATTATCCTACTCCGATGAAATTTCCTGACAACTTTGAAAAAGGGACATCGTAAAACGAGATCAAAGTAATTAGTTCCAGTACATGGTTTAGGTTTCAGGGATCACACAACAGAGGGAGAGCGAGAGCAATTACAGAAGACTACAAATTTACTGAATGGCTTACTAAAACATCACGTACGCCCTATTCCTACAGCATCAAGAGACACAATTCAAACCCTTATTGCCTTATCTAATATCACCTAATAGCTACCTCCAAATAGTATTAACATAGTTTTGACTGCTCCTAAATGTCATTTACAGACAAGACTCGCAGCCACAGCAACCTTACTACACATTCACATTTACAAGTCATCAGTCACAAACACTCCGTAGACTCACAATTATTCACTAATATAGTACATTCACTTCCAACATGGTGGGAACTCGTTGCTCCTCATGCTAGTGCCTTGGGTGGAAGCAACATCTCTCTGCACGGATCTCTCGATTAACTGGACGTCCCAACCTTCATCTCTCCAGTAGCCATAATATATTTCTGGAACACGTGCAACTTTCTGAAAGTCATCATCTTGTCCACCTTGCACAAGCTTCTTAACGAGCTCATCCGGCATATCGAAAATCTCCAGCACTTTCAGCCTTGTCAGGTGTTCAATACCTGATGGAAGCTTCTTTAGTAACTTGCAACGCTGAATGATAAGCTTCTCGAGAAAAGGCATTGCTCCCTTCTCCACTTCTACGCACCTGAGTTCGTCAAAACAATCAAGACCCAGAGTCCTCAGCTTCTTAAAGGTTTTTGCTTTAAAGCACAACGAGCTTCCCTCGTAAACCTGAAGCAACTCAAGATGCACGAGATTGGGCAGATTTTGGAGAGACACGAGAGGATCATCCCTTAGGCGACTGCACCTCAGGTGTAATTTCATCAGGCTACTGAGAGAGGGTAGCCAGTGTGGTAAAGCCCCTAGGCGTCCTCTCAAGTAGATTCTCTGAAGGAATGAAGGTGGACTAGAGAGGTGTTGCAGATCAATAATTTCATCATCATCAACAGAAGCTATAGATATTGCTCGTAGCCGGGTTAGTTTGGAGATTGACAAGCACAAATCCCTTCCGTCTTCTTTTCTAAATTTCAGAATGGCCAACCTATCCAGTTGTGTCAACATTCCAAGTTCTCTTATCACACTGCTGCTATTCTCATCATTTGCCTCTAAATAACAGAGCTTTTGAAGGGATTGCAAAGCCCCTATTCCCCTAAGGGCCTTAAAGCCAAATTTGGAGGATGAATAGGACACATTCTTGTAGCGATAAACAAGGAGATGACGAAGCCGTTGGAGTTTCAAGATCTCAACAGGCAATTCGGTGACATTTGTGTGTTTAAGGTCTAGAGTCTCCAAGTTTTGAAGCTTCCCAATAGAACTTGGAATTGTACTCACCTCAGTGAACCTGAAACTTAGATATCTCAGATAACACCAATCTGCAACTTGAGCGGGGAACCTTGTCAAAGGAGCCGCTTGCATATCCAAAACAGTGAGCAGTTTCATATCACTAGCTAAAACTGAATTCATTAATGATTTATCTACCCCAAATATATATAAAGAGCGAAGTTGAGACAAGGACCAGTTCCGTGGCAGAGTTTGCAGGGTGTTCTGTATTGACAGTCGACGGACTTTGTCTGGCCATTCACGATTTTCTTCTTTTGCTATTTCTGCAAAGCCCTGATCGGTTGACCTTGAAGTGATAATGTCCCGCAGAAAATCATGGATGCGGCAAGTCTTGACCCTTCCATCACTTCGTTTAGAAGCCACCTCAATCAGGCTTCTGTTCAACAGCTCCGCGAAGTAGTCCTTAGCAACTTGTTCAAGGGTCTTTCCTTCTTTCTTTTCAACAAATCCTTCTGCAACCCATAACCGAATCAGTCTCCTACGCTTGATGCGGTGACCCTCCGGAAATAAACTTAAGTGCAAGAAGCAGGCTTTCAAGTAGTATGGCAGATCATTAAAGCTAAGGGAAAGAACTCTCTTCAAGTTTTTGAGTTTGTCGTTGCAGTCAATCTCACTACGAAGACTGCGACAAACCAATTCCCATTCATCTATCCTGTGCCTGTCTTTTGTAGCCAAAACACCACTGATAGCCACTATAGCAAGCGGCAGTCCTTCACACTTCCTCAAAATAAACTCACAGGACTCCTTTAGATGGGAAGGGCAAGAATTCACCTGAAATGTCTTCTTGCAGAAAAGCTTCCGTGAGTGTTCGACTGGCAAGGCTCCATCTTGTAGACCTTCCCCTTGAATTCTCGGCAGGAGGTGTATGCTAGATCAGCATTCCGGGTTGTGATGATTATTCGGCTGCCGCACATGTTGTTGGGCAGTGCGTGTTTGACAGCATCCCATTCGTCAATCCTCCATGTGTCGTCTAGAACAACCAAATACCTCATTCTCTGTAGCAAGTCCTTGATTATCATCTTCAGCCAGTATATATTTGTGGTCTCCGCACCAGAAGGAATCGGGTTTCTGATCACTCTCATAATTTGCCGAAGCATGTCGTGGAGGAGCTCTCCTATATTTGGCGAGCCAGAGAAAGTGATCCTAGTACATATTGTGAAATGTTTCTTCACCTCTGGATCTTCATAAACTTGATTTACCAGTGTGGTTTTGCCCAATCCTCCCATCCCAACGACAGAAATAACTTGACGCTTAGAAGTGCCCTCAACCAGCCACCCAATCAGCTGCTTCTTCGGCTCTTCAATGCCCACAAGCTCAGTTTTGTCTAAAAAAAAGGCATTATTTTGGTGTTCATGCCATGTGTCGTCAGAGTAATTGAAGCCTGGGCCATGTTCAGCTTTGCTAAACTTGTAGCGTAGCCTCTGGTGTCCATCACATACGCTTTTGATTCTGGAGTTGATGTTCTGTATCTCCAAAATGGTTCGATATCGAGCTTTCATGTTCTTTACACAGCAAGATATCTTAGAGAGAAGACCAGCAAACCCAACCCCATGATCATGTGCCGAGAGAAGTTTGAACTTGTCGAGAGCATCTTCAGTGTCATATGCAATCTCTTTAGCTGCTTTACCCATACTTTGACTTCCTCATCGTTCTCTTCCAGGGAATCTGCGACCCTCAGGCACGCCCTTATGCATTCAAACTGTCCTCTCACTGAGCTAACAACTTCCTCAGCATCTCTGAAGAGTTGCCCTTCATTCTCCAGAGAATTTGTGAGCTTGTCAATAACGAAGTTTATAGCAGCTTCTGTCATGCTCTAATGGTGCATGTGCAGAAGTTGAGGATTATAATTCTGCCAGTATCCTTTACATAGTGGCTCCAAAAGTTGGGGAGTCCAATGTGGAAATGGTGAAGCATATGATGTCCATGCTGAATTTTATGTTTTGTGTATCTTTCCTGATGGTCCACATCTGCTATAGACTTGAGCAAACTATAATATTTAGTCCTTTTCCGAGCGCAGTAATTGTTATTCATTCCCACTTTGGGCTATTTAATTTGTTCGATTTTTGTAGAAATACCTCTTATGGTGAGAATTTCTCAACGTTTCAATCTTTCTAATGAAGTAACGTAGAACTTGTCATGTAACACCCCAAATCTTACAAGAATAGGGGTAATGACATGGCCGTTCTTCCACCTGAAGGATGCAGCCTCTAATCACCCCAAACAAACTCCCAAAATTCCCCTCGTGATAATGCTCTTACTCTAACGACCACTAACTGAGGGACTTGAAAAAGAAGAAAGATGAATGGTATGAGTAACCACAATCCAGTAAGTAGTGCGTATTTCTTCTAGAAAACTATAACAAACTTATAATAAGATAATAAGTTATATATGCTTCAAATACCTATATTTATAGTAGAAATATCTATTTCACAATAATATCAAAATAAATATTAAAAGTCGAGCCCATTGATCAATCTCGTCAAAATCACATGCCAATGATCAATTCCATTAGCAAAACTCATATAACATCATACACCAATGGTCCATTCTGTTGGCCAATCTCCTGCTCAAATTTCAATCATGACCTGGCATAATGCCTTGTGGCAATGAGACCAACTTGCTTCTATTGGCAAGGTCTCCGCCTACATTGCTGGTGGTTAGCCAACAAGGATATCTCAAACTAGTATGCGTATATCCACAAGTCTCTTATTAGGCTCACATTAATATTGAGTATCAACACTAATTCACAACATCTTCCACAATCCACAAAACCAAATCCAAAATTCCATTTCATATAACAAAATACGTTTTCCAAACTTTTTCAAACTTCATTTCATAAACCAGTTCACAAATCAATACATAACCTTTCATAAATCAGGTTCACAAATCAACATATATACATATAACCTTTCACAACAACTTTCAAAAACATTCGGCAATTTGGAAGTACCAAGTTGTAGTAAATGCATGATCCAAATTTTATGTAACAAAACATGCTTATAATAATATATTGAATCTCTATGACTTTCAACGCATGAATTCATAAATTCGAAGAAGAGATAACACCGCTCACTTGGAAATGCCCAAACCAAACAACGTGTAGCTAAATAAGTCGACAATCTCGTGATCTTATCAATTTAAGCGAGAATCAATGTTGAAACTAATGAAAACACTACCTCAATTGCAAAATGGCTTAACTACACCTAAACAATGACAAA
Organism: Eucalyptus tenuipes; assembly: GCA_014182365.1. Lineage (NCBI taxonomy): Eukaryota > Viridiplantae > Streptophyta > Magnoliopsida > Myrtales > Myrtaceae > Eucalyptus > Eucalyptus tenuipes. The sequence goes on along the minus strand of CM024541.1, from coordinate 5,156,214 downwards.
AAGACTCATACACGCTAACAAATCGCTGACTCGAAGTGATTATTCAAACCTAAACACAATGTAAAACTCGGCCTTGAAATCCTAAAATTTCGCTCGACTAAATTGTTGCTTAAAATATAACTCCATCAAACCGCATGGCTCTATAATGACATGAACCAAAAACATTCTCATGATATCACGAAACTCCAATTTTAAAAACTATCCTAATTGGATGAATGAGGAGCATGAGCACTTACCAGAAGTCGCGATACACAATCAAATTGGCTTGGCAAGGTCCCATAATACGTGCAAAATCCTTTCTCTTTTCATCTTTCTTCTTTCTTTCCGTTTTTTTCCTCCTTTCGTTTCTTTCCCTGTTTTTCGGTCGTGGTCTGCTTTTGTTGACTTTTCAACCCATTTTCTCCTTTTTAAATTCTTTTTTTTACTTCTGACTTGTTGACCGGCGCCATTACATCAAGTAACTTGATTTGCACTTCCACTTTTGGGTTTTGGAAACAATTGACCTGGTTCTAATAAAAATCACTGACTAGGCAGCCCACTGCAGGTTTTGAAGAAAATGTCATACCGATGTTGCCGGAGTATACTATTTAAGCATTTCCATGAAGGCTCGCTGTGAGTTCGTAATAATTTTTTGAAGTCAAGTTAATTGAATCTATCTTGTGGGCTATCGCTGTTTCAGCTCAGCATACCGATGCAGTGAAGACTTTCTCAAGCTTGCATTAGGTAAAAGTTTGGCATGAGGTTAGGTTTGAGCTTATGAAACAATTTAAGATCAGGTCATATGTAAAAAATTGATGGTGAAGACTTCACAACAATCATCTTTTCAGGACCTCAAGTTGAATGATCCTCACCCCATCTCCACAAATGCGCCCCGTCTTGGCAACAAGCCAGTTCCTCAACCACCATACGCCTCCACAATTCGGGATACGACGTTTACCTACAAGTCTCTGCACAATTTCTTCCGTTCAACAGTCTCCACCGCCATTAGCATTTCGCTGGAAATTACATAATCAAGTGGTTACTTCTTTTGGTTGATTGACAGGAATTCAATCGTCTTTACTTGAAGACATCCATTAAACCGTTTCTTGATGGGAAATTGGGGGGAAATTCATCTAAAATGGTTATAAATAAGTAACTGAGGTCACATACTTGAAATTTAACAGTTTTCCATTTAATTTATCAGTGCTTTATGAGATTCGATCCTCATTGAATAAGCTAATGACAGGATTCTCCACCAAACTTGCTAACAAATACTTGGGTTTTGGTCTCCAAGAAAGCTCTTGTTCTTGTACAGTCGAGAGAACTGGACCAAGCCTGAGTGGGACAACAACATATCAAAAAATGGAAAAGGACATTAATTATACGACTGAGCTACTAAAGTATAAGCAAATTGTCACACTGCCTCGTCATCACTAGCAACATGAAACTTTAAAAACTGAGTCACACCAATACATCTTTAAGAAACATTAGAGTATTGACAAATGCATCGCCATCTATTCGGTGGAGTTGATTTGGATCCCATGAGGATGAAAAAGCTACTTTTACCGGCACTAATCCACTGATTCAACGCACCATACCCGAAACAAGAAAACAATTACAAGGCGCATGTGCTGAGTCACCCATACCTTTGAATTTACAATGTCTTCCATTTTGTACCTTCTTTTCGGTCTCCCAATTGGCATTTTATCAGACACTTGGTGGACATATTAGCAAGGAAAAGAAGGGCCCTCCAATTTAAAACCCTGCTAGAATCTCAAAGAATGAATTCTTCCAAGATTCAAGACTGAAAAAGAGTGTGTCTATTAAAATTAGATTCACGGTGACTTTTGAAAATGAGCTTGATCGGCAATGGCAACATCTAGACTTGACCATTCCCAGCTTCAAGGGATTTGGATGATCACCCTTAACAAATGCAAGCAAACTTCCTCCCGGTTACATGGTTGCCTGGGACTACACGTTACTCAAATCATATACTATATCTCTTTTACCGCTATGCGCGTAATCACTTTTAGACAAAAACCCATAAAAAATTCTGAACTATGTTCTCATGGAAGATACCTCTAAATCTCAAGAAAGAAGAAATACTTCGATTTCATGTGGCACCGGAAGAGATAAAATTACCAAAGGAATATATTCATCGTATTAAAAAGTTGCTAGAAGATTTTTCCTTCCAAATGATAGCATTACCGCTTTCTCTTTGCATGATTTTACTTGTAAAGTATCTTTTGACCATTCACAAACATGTCATAGTTATGCATTTCATATTATGAAGCATTTCTCCATTCCTTTCTTTAGTAGATGTAATACCTCCTACAAAATGTTTAAAAATGGTAAGTCCTAAGGTGTCAACTGCATTTGACTCATTTTGAACATACTACATTCCATCTTCTCCTACTAAATAGGTTTCTTCATTTCCATGATTGACGATCGAATTGGATGGCTGTGAGTTTGCAATAATTTTTTCTTGTCAAGTTTATTTAAACTATTTTACATGCTATCACTACTTGAGGTTGGCATACCGATGCATTGTAGGCTTTAAAAGCTTGCATTTCTAGGTATAAGTTTGGATGAAGTTAGGTTTAAGTTGATGAAACAACTTAAGATCAGGTCTTATGTTAAAATTTGATGGTCAAGACTTCACAGCAATCACCTTCTCCGGACCTCAAGCTGAATGATCCTCCCCCTGAACCTGGAGGAAATCTGATCAGCACAATCTGCAAACCGGGCAACCTCCAAGCTTGTACAAGGAACCCCATCTCACGAATCCGTGCCATCTAGGCAACAAACCAGTTCCTCTACCACTATACGCCTCCATGATTCAGGATACCACTTTTATTTACAAGTCTCTCCACAATTTTTGTCGTTCTACAGTTTCCACTGCCATTAGCATTTTGCTGGAAAGTACAAGATCATTTTTTTTTTGTTGGCCAAAACATAAAAAATCAATTGGTACATCTTTGTTTGATTGCTAGGAAACCAAACGTCTTTGCTTGGTGTCATTATCGCAAAGTCCAATAAACCGTTTCTTTCTAGGAAATCAGGGTGAAATTCATCTAAAATGATTTAAAATAAGTGATTGAGGTCACATAGTTGAAATTTAAAACTTCTCTTTTTAATTTTTGTGTGCTTTAAGAGATTGGATCATCATTGTATAAGCTAACAAGCTTCCTAATAAATACATTGGCGTTAGTCTCCAAGAAAGCTCTTGACGCTTGTACAGTCGACAGAACTAGACCAAGTCTGAAAGGGACAACAAATCGAAAATGGCAAAGGACCCCTTGTACAGTCAAGAGAACTAGACCTAGTCTGAGTAGGACAACAACAAATCAAAAATGGGAAAGGAAATTAATTACAATTGGGCTACTAAAAAATAAGCAAATTATCATGCTCAATCGTCAATCACTAACGACATGAGACTTTAAAAACAGGTCGCACCAATAGATATTCAAAGTGTCTAAACGGATGAGAACACGAGTTAGGTGAAGTTAACTTGGACCCCATGAGGATGAGAAAGCTGCCTTTACCAGCACCAATCCACTGAATGAGCACGCCGTGCCTGAAACAAGAAAACAATTCCAAGGCGCATGTTCCAAGTCACTCATACCTTTGTGTGAATTTACAATGTCTTCCGCTTTGTATCTTCTTTTTCGGCCCAGTTGGCATTTTATCTAACGCTTGGTGGACATGCTTTTGAGGAAAAGCAGGGCCCTTCTTATTCAAACACCAAACGACAATTTCAAAGGATGAATTCTTCCAAGATTCCAAAAAGTAAATGAATCTGTCTCTATTAAAATTAGATTCTTGGTGATCCTTGAAATGAGCTTGATCAATGATGGCAACATCTAGACTTGACCATTTCAAACACCAAGGGACTTGGATGATCAATTTAACAAATGCAAGATGGTTTCCTCCTAGTTGCAGTTGCCTGGGACGTACACGTCACCCCAAGCAGAAATTATATTGTTCTCACTGTGCGTACGTAAATTAATTTTCGATAAAACCCATAAAAATTCTAAATCATGTATTTTTTAACAGATTCACCTAAAATTTTTAAATATCTTAAAATCTCCTAAATGAGACCTTGGGATAAATGTACTCTATCGCCACAAACTTCTTTAAGTTCAGTAATATTTCATCGAAACTTCCGATATTGTCCTTTAAATTCTTTTCATCAAAACTTTTCAATTGTTTAGGATGATCGGCATTAATGTCAACGATTTCAGCCAAAATTTATTGGAAAGACTATATTAACGATAAAAAATTTAGGACTAAATTAGTAAAAGTGAAAAGTTTAGAGTTGAATTTACTGCCGTAAAGTAGGTTTAGGATTTTTTGAACAATTTTCCCTTTGAAAAGTATGCTTGCTATTCTGATATATTTTTCCTATAGAAGTTCTCTGTTCAGGAACTGATCGTGAGAATAAATTACTATGATTGTATTGTTCTATTACGGCATTCACTTTTTTTCTAATGTCGCAGATTTCTTATGTTCTTTCTTGCCACTCACTATATATGGTAATGCTTTCTTGTTCTCTCACCATTTTAATTGAACCACAAGAGAATAAATTGATCTCTATTTATTTCAGTCATGGAATAATATGGTATGTTATAAAGTACATTGAAAGTTCTAAAACTTGTCAACAAAATGCAATTTAGTCCTACAACTTTCAAAAATTAAATTAAGTTTTAAAACTTGTTACAAAAGTGTAATCGAGTTCTAAAACTTTCAAAAAATGCAATCAAATCTTAAAATTTGTCAAATTGATCAAATCAAATCCTTTTGTTAATAGCATTATCTGATAATTTTAGGACTTCATTGTACTTTCGTGATAAATTTTAAGATTTTATTGCACTTTTTAAAAGTTTTAGGACTTAATTGCACATTTTTAAAGTTTTAACTGTACTTTCATGATAAGTTTGCATAATTTTAGTGTACTTATCTCATATTTTTTGTTTTACTCTTTGGAGAAACCAATAAAAAAATTTTAGTTTTATTTTTCGTTTCGTTATATCTGCGTACCACTATTCTTAATAAAGAAATTTTTTTCTTTCTTGGATCGTATGTTTCTGCAAACCCTTTTGTATTTCCTTCTCTGTTTTCTGAAAAGGAATGTTCTTTTAAGACTTTTGTGATTTATCTAAAAGGAAATGTTGATAAACTCATTTGAAATGTCCAATATTTCACAAACTTAATCTATTATTTCAAATTTGTATAAATGGAGGGGCCATATATTTTAACATCTCCATAGAGAGGCCGATAATAACTTCTATAAAATTAGTAATCATCATATAAATGACTTTTTGAAGAGTGTATGTCAAATTAAAAGAAATAATTAATGGGCAATGCTTTAATTCTTGATATGGTCGTAGTTATATATTGTCATGACCGAACCAACCCATAGAAGCTTCGTTTGGCTCTTTTGGAGTTTGTCAAACCGTCCATCTTATCATTCCTGCCATCGCGTGCTCCATTGAAACCATCTTAATTTACAATAAAATAGATTGATTGATTTGCTAATATTATAATTGCCAAAATGTAATTCACCCATTGATTGTTTTATTGTTTGTGGTCCTCACATCTGATATGCATATCGTTTTGTCTTTTTGTGCAGCATCAGGCAGGTCGTTGGGTGGGTTGCCTTAGGATATCGCAGGATTGGTGTCTGTCATCTAAGTTCTAGGACAAGGAGAACGACGGACATCAAGACCTTCGACGTCATTTGGGTGAAGCACTGCCTTTACAGCATCGTCTACGGATGTCCAAAACTGAGGTTATGATCCCAGGAGGAGTGAGCGTCGATTTTAGAGGAAAGGATGTAGATGAAAGTTAATATCATGAAAAATCTAAATTAGTAGCCTTGTAATAAATTTTCATCAAACTAATTTTTGATCACTAAAAACCTCAAATTGGTACATTTATGATAAATTTATCCTCTATTAGTTTCCGTTGTATTAAATAATATTACGAAAAATCATAAACTGGTACACTTGTAACAAATAGAAGATAAAACTCTAAATTGGTGTACACATCAATTGCCATGTGTAATCCAACTCAGCAATTTGATAGTAAAATTTAACGAAAATTAACGAATGGTAAATTTGTCACAATTGTATCACTTTTGGATTTTTTGTAGCCAAAAAATTAATTTGGGTAATTTGTTGCAGATGTACAAGTTGGGATTTCTCGTGGTATTAACCCTATAAAGAAGACTTTGCTAACTTCAAATAATTAGAGGGACTTTGCATGCCCAGATATATGACACTAATTGCGCAAGCAGATACTTCCGTTCCTGCATAACATAGGGGATAATAGAGCGAGGAATTGTAAATGACCAAGGCAAAATTGTCCCTATGCCTGTCAGTTGACATGCCATAAGCTAGTGAGCTTACCATCTCGCCATTCATCCTATCCTGTTAATTATGAGGATATGATCAATTTAATGGTATGATTGGCAAGATGAAGTGATCGGCAGGTATCTATTGCCGGGAGACTTATATGAGAATGCTAGAATTTTTGATTGCCGGAGATCCCCCAATGAGTCGCAACTATCAAAACAAGGAACCTTGATGGCAGTATGCCCTCAGAAAAGCAATCTATTAGGGAATGCACACAGATAAGTAAAACAAGGTTGCTGGTTTACAACCTCATCTGTCAAAATACTAGGTGGATCGTTTACCGAACTTATTTAGGCCGAATTTATATGGAGATGGCAGTAGGATAACAAGAGACCTGGAGCAAGCAGTGGGTAATATTCATTTTAGGCAGGTGAGAGAACGCTAATACTTCAGAAATATCTTCCATCTGTCACTGAGATTGTGTTTAACACTGATATACATAAAGGAACAAGTAGAAGAATTGTGCCAGAGTATTAATCTGAATATTGACGTGGCAACGAATATTAGTATTCTGAGCTTTTCTCGTTAACAGCAGCTCGGGATCTTCCCACTGCAAAATGGTTGTGAATTTGTTCTGTTCTTTCCCCTCAAAACAGTATGTTGTCTTGTTAAATGAACTTCATTTATTTATCATGGTTGGTCATCTTTCATCGGCCTAGTTGCGAGCCTCTTACTATTCTACATTGATAAGCATCTTTGATGCCCAAGGAAGAAGCACATTTCAAGAGGACTGCTTTAATCATGTCATTTACAGGCACATAAAATTACCTTAGTATTTACATTTTTTGTATCGGAAAAATTACTGAAAAAGTCCTAAACCTATTGTAATTGTGCCAACTCAGTCATAAACTTATTTTATGGATCAATTGAATCGAAAACCTTTTACAATTATTCCCGATCAGTCCATCCGGCCAAAATTGGCCGGCCGGCGCCGACGACCTTTTTATAATAATATTTTATTAATTTTTTTTTATCTTTTTTTTTTCTCCCTATCCCTCCTTCCTCCTTTTCTCTCCTCCTCCCTCCTTCTTCCTTTGGCTCCGTTGATCGGCCAGGGGAGGGCTGGCCGGGCTAGCTCGCCTCGCCGTCGCCGGTCGAGGGCGAGCTCGCCCGCCACCGGCGTGGCGAGCCCTCCCCAAATCCGGCGAGGGGGCCTTCTTTGTCGTCGGGTTTGGCAAGGCTAGCCTTGCCGGATCTCGGCGAGGGGGAGCCTCGCCATTCGGCGAGCTCGCACCTAGCAACGACGGGGCGAACCCCACCGAATCTAACAAAGCAATCCGGCGGGCTCGCCCCGGCGACGGCAGGGCGAGCCCCTGCCGGATCTGGCGAGGGCTCCCCTCGCGGTTGCTAGGCGAGGCGAGCCCTCGCCGGATCCGGTGAGGGGGCTCGTTGTCGCATCCGGCAAGGCCCTCCTCGCTAAATCGGCGAGGGCTCACCGATCTAGCGGGAGCTCGCCAACCGGCGAGGCGAGCTTGTTGGATTGCCTTAGTTCGGCGATCGGTCGGCGCCGGCCGATCGCCACATCAGTGCCGGCCGGCTAATTTTTGCCGAATGGACTGATCGGGAATAATTATAAAAGGTTTAGGACTCAATTGGTCAAAAATATAAGTTTAGGACTAAATTGGCACAATTGCAATAGGTTTATGACTTTTTCGGTAATTTTCCCTATTTTGTATGTGCTTCATGTCGTCAACATTTGCTATACTTAAAGTAATACTCTCACTCATATATATATATTGCAAACTTTATGCACTTCTCAGATCAGGAGAAGGAATCAGTCCATTACTTCCAGCATGGAAGGAACTCACTGCTCCTCATGCTAGTGCCTTGGCGAGGGGAGGCATTGCCCCTGGACGATCTCTCTATCGATTGGACGTCCCAACCTCCATCTCTCCAATATCCATAATAAACTTCTGGAATGTGTGCGACCTTCTGATAATCCTCGCACTGCTCGTCTCACACAAGTTTCTTAATCAACTCATCAGGCATGTCGGAGAATTCAAGCACTTTGAGCTTGGTCAAATACTCAATGCTTAATGGCAGCTTCTCCAGTAGCTTGCAGCACTTAATAATCAACTTTTCGAGGCAGGGCGTTGCTCCTTCCTCCACTTCAACTGATCTGAATTCATCAAAATTGTCAAGTCCCAGAATTCTCAGCTTCCTAAAACATTTGGCTTTGAAGCATAAGGTCTTTCCTTCATAGACCTGGAGCAGCTCGAGATGCATGAGGTGGGCAAACTTTGAAGTGATATGAGGGGGTCATCCTTCAGCCGACTCCACCATAAGGGCAAATTGTAACGCTGTCAGAATATTATATATCTAACACATAATCAAGGGAAGTTGCAAAGGAACTTTCGTGTTTTATTTTATTATAGTATATTCTTATCTGAATACAAGTATAGCTAATTTAGATGTGCTTGTTGTGAGTTCACAATCCAGAGATTTTCTCCGTGTAGTTTATTGAAATATATTTCAACTACCAATTCCTGCTTGATCACACCATTATGTCGACATAAACTTTTCTTATAAAACTTGCATTGCGAGGTATAAGAGATGATTTTGACTAAGATTGACGGAGGAAAGTTTCAATCAATTCAGAATATCATGTTGGTCAAGAGTTCATCATAATTAAGACTTCAACACCTGAGGCTAGGACAATTCATCTGTGCCTGAATATTCAACCGAAATTTGCAGACTTATCACTGAGTACCACAAAAGCCAAATTTATTTTTTGACCAGGTTACCTGAAAGAAACTCAAGCAACATTTCATAGCTAAGAAATAGAAGAATTAATCAACTGCAGTGAGGCGATGAACAAGCAAATGAGCGAAGATTATTCACGAACTTTACTGCACACTGCTCGGATTTTTTCGTGGCATTCCCCTGCTGTATCATCTCAAATGTGAAATGGTCAAGATTGAAATCTGTAGCGATATATACGTCTTGTTCTTCTACTGGCGAAGGAGAGGACCGAAATTTTGAGAGGAAAAGCAACACCTATCGAATTAAAATAAATGAACCATTATTGCATAGGAAGCAACTGACCAAATAAAAAATAATATGACATCAACTGGATCTTTAAAATAGATAGCATTAAACAATAGAATGACATCAACTAAACCTTTAGAAAACACGAAATTATGGTGTCTTTTTAATAAGATCGGAGTGGCTGTCGCTGTCTATTTTGTGGAACTGATCAGGATTCCATGAGGAAAAGCTGGCTTTGTCACACCACTATTCCAAGTCAAGACAGGAGCTCCCTCCTAACAAGTCTTGAATAACATGCAATTAATTTAATGACCATTTGTTATATCCATATTGTTAGGCCACTGTCTCATTTTTGTGAAGGTGTTTCGCTTTTCGATCAAATTATAGACCATACAACCAGTTTTCCATCGATGATCTTGAATTGCTTTTCTTATGCCTGATCAAGACAATGGAAGGATTGCAGAGGAATGAATTAAGATCAGACGTCATCAAATCAAATCAGAATTAAAACATTTACACACATACATGGTATTCGAATGGGAGGGACCAAAAATGCACAGGTCGTTATATCTACTTCTGCACTCTGTTAAACTAATCTTAAACATTGTAGATTGTTTATGTCGTGCAGAAGCTAAAGTGTTTCCGTTTGAGTTATGTTCCATGAGTATCAAAATTTGGCCTGGTAAATGGAAATTGATCATGGATGTAACATGAATTAGGACATAACACTGATTGAACCGGATTGTCTATCCATTACTAAAGTTCGAGACTACAGCAATATATTATTGATGTTGCTATAACACATTCCGCTTTACCTCGCTGCATGTCGTGCACTTCTCATTTTGTTGCATTTTAATGCCGTGTTTCAGCATCAGGGAAAATCTGTCTCTATTGAATGGATAAGGGCCAACCGTTGACCCTGATCTTTGATGGCCCCATTTGGAGAATTTGGCCTTGTAACGAGCACCAAGAGTTGCGGATAACTACTATTTAAGAACAGAAGCTAATTTCCTTGAAGTTTCATAGCTGTTTTGGAGATAGAGCTTACTCGTTACTCCAGGAAATCCAGGATTTCGTTATCTGCGAATAGCATATCAACTATTTAATTTGAAGAAATGCCACTCAAGAGGATTGCAATAAGTTTCCTTGGTCTTTCGAGTGTCGGTTGCATTCGTGGCAAAACATGTCAAATATCGGGAAACATCCAATCAGCTCAGCAAGGTTACAACTAGTAATAATAATCTAAAGATAGTATTGGTTGAGTAATGAACAATGGATTAACTTCTCACCAAATTCTGTTTTTTTTTTTTTTAAATTGAAATAGCTTCCTCACGCAATTCGTTTTCTCTATCATAGTGTTATGAAGATTTCGGTTGCCATACTCATAATAAGCGTATCGAATTGTGTTAAGTCATGCCTCTAACTTATTTTCACGTGTGCGAACCCAAGCCCACTCATTTCATTTTTTTATATTTAAAATGGTTATGTCATGGGGGATCCAATCTACATAAAGTTGCTTGGGCCAAACCCTGTACAACGTACGACCGGGCCGTGGGCCCCACGTCTGACTTCATGAAAGAAAGCAAACAAGGTTTCAAATTTGTTTTTTGTTCTCACTCTCTACGCGGTACATCTCTCGTCCATTTATTTTTTATATTTTTTTTCTCTTTTTTCGTCCTCTTCTTGACCCTAAATGTACACCCCAAAACACAAACTCCATGGACGATGCAGCCGGCCATTGCAAACCAATCTCATTTATGATTGAACTTTGCATGAGAATTGGTGAGAATCATAGGCAATTTTGTATCATCAGAAAGCTGTGTGATTTCTGCTTATGTGCCTTTTACACCAACAATTTCCTTTATGCTCAGTTCAGTTGTGTGCGTTTAAACTTACATTTATCCTAAGAAATTAAAACAAGAACGATGATTGAAATAACTGATAATTTACACTTATGTGCATCAATGATAATCATAGACTTTCATTTTGCCTCTTTATAAAGCGTGGAAGCTGAACCTTACTCTTGAAATTAAACATCCTCACCCCGCCCAATTCTCTTACCATTGGACTGTTTACCTAATGGCTTCTTACCATTATCTGGCCAGTCTTCGTATCCAGTTAATTCCAAGAATTCAGCTTCCCCGGGTACATGGTCGATGGTCAATTCTATGGTATGATTAGCAGGATGAAGTAGAGAATGCCAAAGTTTATTTACTGCTAGAGATTTCCTAATGAGTTGCAATTGTCTAAACAAGAAACCTTGCTGGCATTATGCACACAGAAAAGCAATCCGTGAGAAAATGGACACAAGTTAGTATAATAGGGTTGCTTGTTTACAACCTCATCTATCAAAATGCTAGGTGGATCTTTTACCGAACATATGCAGGCCATATATATATGGAGATGATAGTAGGATAACAAGAGACCTGGAGCAAGCAGGTGGAATATACAGTCTAGGCTGGTGTTGGAACGCTATTACATCTAATATATCCTCCATTTGTTAGTGGGATTGTGTTTGACACTGATATACATAAAGGAACAAGTAGACTTATTGTGCTAGGGCCGTAATTTGTATATTAAGGTAGCAATGAATGCAAGTATTTTGAGCCTTTCTCATTAACAGCAGTTCTGGATCTTCCCACTGCAATATGCTTTTGAAAACTTTATCTGTTCTTTACCTTCCAAGCAAACTGTAGTCTTGATAAATGTACTTCAGCTTAGTTGTCTATCATAGGTCGATCATCTTTCATTGGCCTAGTTGCCAGCCTCTTGTTATTCTACATTGATGAACATCCATGACGTGGAAGCTGGAAGCACATTTCACAAGGATAATATAGTGAGCTAGCTGCTTTATTCATGTCACTTACAGGCATAGAAAATTACCTTACACTAGTATTTACATTTTTACATGTGCGTTGTATGGTCGACATTTGCTATATTTACAATCACTCTCACTCACATGTACATGGCAAACATTGTGCACGTACTGTACTCTGATCAGGAAAAGGGGCTCAATCCTTTACTTCCAGCATGGAGGGAACTCACTGCTTCTCATACTAGTGCCTTGGCGAGGAGAGGCGTTGCCCTCGGATGATCTCTCTATAGACTGGACGTCCCAACCTCCATCTCTCCAATATCCATAATAAACTTCTGGAATGTGTGCGACCTTCTGATAATCCTTGTCCTGCTCGTCTTGCACAAATTTCTTGACCAACTCATCGGGCATGTCGAAGAATTCAAGTACTTTGAGCTTGGTCAAATAATCAATGCCTGATGGCAGCTTCTCTAGTAGCTTGCAGCGCTGAATGATCAACTTTTCGAGGCAGGGCATTGCTCCTTCCTCCACTTCCACGGATCTGAGTTCGTCAAAGTTGTCGAGACCCAGAATTCTCAGCTTCCTAAAACCTTTGGATTTGAAGCATAAGGTCTTTCCTTCATAGACCTGGAGCAACTCGAGATGCACGAGGTTGGGCAAACTTTGCAGTGATACGAGTGGGTCATCCGTCAACCGACTCCATCGTAAGTGCAACTTGACAAGACTATTGAGAGTGGCTAACCAGTTTGGTAGCATCTCGAGACGCCCTCTCAAGTAGATCCTCTGTAGCAATTGGGGTGGAGATGTAAGGTGTTGCAGATCCAATATCTCATCGTCCTCAACCGAAGCCACGGATAATGCACAAAGGTTGGTTAATTTCGCTATTGATGAGCACAAAGCCCTTCCGTCTTCTTTCCTCAACTTCAGGATGCCCACCCTGCTTAACTGCGTCAGCTTCCCAAGCTCTCTCATGATGATGTCATTCCTCTCATCGGCCGCCTCTATGTAGCACAACTTTTCAAGGGACTGCAGAGTCCCAATATCCGTGAGTGCCTTGAAGCCATACTTCTTGTGCAAATAGGATATATTCTCATACCGATACACCAAGAGATGCCGAAGTTTTTGCAGCTTCAAGATTTCGACAGGCAATCGAGTTACGTTTGTGTACTTAAGATCCAGTGTCTCTAGGTTCTGAAGCCTCCCTATCGAAGAAGGAATTGTTTTAATTTCAGTGTGCCTGAAGCTTAAATATCTTAGGTAGTACCAGTCAACAACTTGAACTGGGAACTTCGACAAAGGTGTGGCTTGCATGTCTAAGACATTAAGCAGTTTAATGTCACATCCTAGGACAAGGTCAATGAATCCCCTGTCTACACCGAACATGTATAGAGAGCGCAGATGAGAAAGTGACCTATTTTGCTGTGCCGCTTGCAGGCTGTTGTGCAGTGAAAGGCGGCGAACTTTTTCTGGCCACATGTCAGTCTGCTCTTTGGTGATCGTTGCAAAGGTTTGATCTCTCGATTTTGAAGTTATTATTTCCCTCTGGAAATCATGGATGCGGCACAACTTGACCCTTCCATCGGTTGTTGTTTCGGCCACTTGGATTAGGCTTCTGTTCAGGAGCTCGCTGAAGTATTCCTTTGCAACTTCATCAGGTGTCTTGCCTTCTTTTCTCTCTACAAACCCTTCCGCTACCCAGAGCCGCGTCAGTCTCCTGCGCTCGATCAGGTGACCCTCAGGAAATACACTCAAGTGTAAGAAACAGGACTTCAGGTAGTACGGCAAATCGCTGAAACTGAGGGAAAGCACCCTCTTTAAGTTCTTGAGCCTGTCGTTGCCGTCAATCTCGGCACGAAGGCTGCGTCGTACCACATCCCATTCGTCAATCCTCTGTTTGTCTTTCGCGGCTAGAACACCACTGATGGCCACGATTGCCAGCGGCAGTCCTTCACACTTTCTCAAAATGTACTGACATATCTCCTCCAGGTGGGAAGGACAAGAGTTCCCCTGAAATGTCTTCTGACAGAAAAGCTTCCACGACTGTTCCGGATCGAGTGGTTCCATATCTTTTAGCAGCCCACTGAACTCCTTGCAGGAGGTAGATGCCAGATCAGCATTCCGGGTTGTGATGATAACTCGGCTTCCGTGACCGTTGTTGGGCAAGGCATGCTTGACTGCATCCCATTTGTTTATGTGCCATGCATCATCGAGGACGATCAAGTATCTCCTCCTCTGAAGCAGGTCCTTGATGATCATCTTAAGCCAATGGCTATTCATAGTGTTGGCTCCTGGAGGGACTGGTTTCCTGATTACCCTCATGATCTGATCAAGCATGTCTTTGAGGAGCTCTTCGATCTTCGAGGACCGAGAGAGAGTGATCCAAGCATATACTGTAAAATGCTTCTTCACAGCGGGGTCTTCATAGACTTGCTTCACCAGAGTGGTTTTGCCCAACCCTCCCATCCCCACGACGGAGATGACCTCCCGCCTGAGAGCCCCCTTAAGTAACCGCCCGATTAGCTCATTCTTGGGCCGCTCAATGCCCACTAGGTCAATTTTATCTAGGAGAAGGGCATTGCCTCGGTGGTCGTGCCATGTGTTATCTATGTTGGTCGAGCTCTGATCTTGTTGAGCCCTACTGAATTTGTCGCAGCCTCCGGTGCCCATCGCATATGTCCTTTACTCTGGAGTTGATGTGCTTTATCTCGGACGTGATACGGTATCGAGCTTTTAGGTTCCTGATGCAGCAGGACATCCTGCTGATAAGGCCAGTGAATCCTACTCCATGATCATGTCTCAGGATAAGGGAAAACTCGTCGAGCACGTCCTCCATTTCGTAGGCTATGTTTCTCAACTGCTTCACCCACACTTTGACTTCATCGTCACTTTCCTCGAGGGTATCTGCGACCCTGAGGAAGGCGCGCACACGCTCCATTTCTCCTCTCACTGAGAGGGCTTCTTCTTGACCGCCTGTCAGGTGCCGCACCTCGTTCTCAAAGAACTGCGTAAGCTTTGTGAGTAGGTGAGTCACTACGCTCTCTGCCATGCCTCTAGTCTGGTGAGTGGAGGTGAGGTTTTCAGTTTATGTGTTGCCTAGAGGCTTTAGGCTGTGGTTGCAAAAGTTGAGGCTTTTCATAGTCTCTGAAATGTTAAACTGTCGTACCCAAATCTTACAAAAATGAGGAAGTGACACGGCCGTCCTTCTGCCTCAAAGATGTAGCCTCAAACCACAAATCCAACGCCCAAAAATTTCCATCGATATCGCTTTTGCTCTAATGGTCACTATTTGAGGAACCTGAAGAGATTGAGAAAGAGAGAGGTGAGCAACCACAGCTCATTGAGTAATACATATCTTCTAAACAGATTAAGTACCCACTATAAATACATATATGCAAAGCAATACCAAGATTTCATAACCCAAACTCATGACATATAATACATATCGAATCACATATGAGCTATCTCATTTCAACATAGCTTTGTACAAGTCAGAGATTCTCATTTAAATCCACTATCACAATTTAAGCTTCAATGGTTGAGTCCATTGATTAATGTCCATCAAACACATGCAAATAGTCCAATCCATCGACTAATCTCAAATGAAACTTGTATCACACATCAATTGTCTATTCCACTGATCAATCTCATAGCACATCACATCTCAAGCCCCTAAAAGTGACTTCCATGAGACCACGTTATTATGTAGTACTTAGCCCTTAAGTAATACAAGGCCTTAGAGATGACTCCTAAGAAGTTATGTTATTGTGTAGCACTTTGTCCTTAATCAATATATATCAATAGTATAAGGCCTTAGAAGTGGCTCTCACAAAATTACGTTATCATTTAGCACTTAGCCTTTAAGTACAAGGCTCTAGAGATGGCTCCTATGAAATTACGTTATCGTGTAACATAGAGTCTTTTACCCGTCCATATCACAGTTGATTTCCCAAGCCTTTCACAAATCAATTCTTTCCATAAAATCAATTCAGAATTCATATCATAAATTAGCTTCACATATCAATTCTTTCCATAAAATCAATTCAAAATTCATATCATAAATTAGCTTCACATATAGAATAAATCACCTTTCATTAACCATACTCAACTCAATGCAATTCTTTTACAAAAATGGTTCCACAAACCCAATCTCCTAACTCCGTTCATTAGACAATACATGCACGCACGCACGCACGCACCATTTCGGGAATTCATTTTATAAACCATTAACATTTTGAAACGTCTTTCTCATTAAACATTTCCTAAATTATGAGAATTCATTTTATAAAGCATTAACATTTTGAAACATCTTTCTCATTAAACATTTCCTAAATTATGAAAGAATCCATTACATCAATCAGATCTCATCATAATACACATATTTAAACTTTCATGACACTTTTTATAACACGTTTCTCAAACAATCTCAAATGAATAAAATGTAGTAAATATCCGATCCAATACTCTTGAATTTTAGCCAAATCACGATTTGCACATAATATACCTCATACTTTTCATTTTCAAAGTATGAGTTTGCATATTCAAAATGAAGATAGCACCACTCACTCGGATATGCCCCAAACCAATAATAAGGTTTACTCGATTCAATGAACTCGCATTCCTATCATATAAGCAAGTAATAGCATTAAAACCAAGTAAAACGCTATCTTAACTATGGCTTGGTTAAACTAAGCTTAAATGCTAATAAAATAACTCCCATGCATCAACAAATCACTTGCCTGAAGCAACTATTCGAATTTAAATGCAACGTGAAACTCATCCACAAAACCCTGAAATCTCTCTCCAATAGAACCGTTGCTCTAAAACGGTTCTCAACTAACCCAATGGCTCCATGACATCACAAACTTCCATTTCCATGTAATTCCATGGGTTGACAACTCAAAAATCAGATTACGCAGATCAAATTTTCCAAAATTCTGAATTTTTGCCCCAAATACAAAAACTACTCTAATTGGATGAACAATGGGCATGGGCACTTACCGGATGTGGCGTTATGGACTTGAATCATTTTGGCAAGGCCCTCGCAGCATGACCTCGCGCTCTCTCTTTTCCCCTCCTTCTCCTTCTCCTCCTCTTCTTCTCCCGAATGTGTGCTCCTGTCCTCCTCTTCCTTTTCCTTTATCTCTGTATGACTTTTCAACCCTCCCTTCAATTTTTTGTTTTTTTTTTTCAGTGCCTAGCACTAACTAAAATATTACATAAACTGCTTAACGTTAGTGAATCTTCTATTTATGGCTGCCTTGTGTGGGATCCATGTCTGCTTAGCACATTGTACAAGTTTTGGTTTATTTTAGTGATATCCCTTTTAATTTTTCTTGATTGTGTTAAATATTTGTGCCTTCGACGGCAAGCTATTGAACTTTCTTGTTTCATGCGGAAAGGTCTGCAACTATGTCTAGTATTTTATTCTTTTGCAGTTTCATCTAATGTGAATAAGCTGAGCTGACAAAGTTTTTTTCAGCTGTCAGCAGAAATAACTTGTAACCGTCTGAATATTATATATCTAACGCGTAATCATGGGAAGTTGCGGAGGAACTTCCGCTTTTTATTTTATTATGGTTCTTATCTGAATACAGGAACAGCTAATTTAGATGTGCTTGTTGTGAGTTCACAATCCACAGATTTTCTCCATGTAGTTTATTGAAATGTATTTCAGCTACCAATTCCCGCTCGATCACACCATTATGTCGACATAAACTTTTCTTGAAAAACTTGCATTGCAAGGTATAAGAGTTGATTTTGACTAAGATCGATGGAGGAAACTTTCAATCAATTAACAATATCATAATGTTCAATAATTCATCAAAATCGAGACTTCAACACCGGAGGCCAGGACAATTCATCTGTACCCGAACGTTCAAATGAAATTCGCAAACCTATCACTAAGTATCACAAAAAGCCAAATTTATTTTTTTGACCAGGTTACCTGAAGGAAATTCAAGCAACATTTCATAGCTAGGAAGTAGAAGGATTAATTTAATTCAGTTAGACGACGAACAAGCAGATGACCTCAAATTACTCCCGAACTTCACTGTACACTGCTCTGAAATTCCCGTGGCAATACCCTACAGTATCATCTCAAATATACGTCTTGTTCTTCTACTGGTGAATGAGAAGGCCCAAATTTGAGAGGAAAAGCAACACCTATCGAATTAAAAAATGGACTATCATTGCGTATGAAGCAATTAACCAAATAAACAATAGAATGACATCAACTAGATCTTTGTAATAGGTAGCATTAAACAATAGAATGGCATCACCTAGATCTTTATGAAACACGAAATTATGGCGCCTTTTCTAGTTTAGATTGGAGTGGCTGTCGCAGTTTATTACGTGGAATCGATGAGGATTCCACGAGGAGGAAAAGCTGGCTTTGTCAAGCGACTATTCCAAGTCAAGACAGGAACTCCCTCCTAACAATTCTTGAATAACATGCAATTAATTTAATGACCATTTGTCTTATTTATATTGTTGGGCCACTGTCTCTTATTTGATGGAAGTATTTCGCTTTTTGATCAAATAATAGACCATACAATCAGTTTACTACCAATGATCTTGTATTGCTTTTCTTATACATGATCACGACAAGGGAAGGATTGCATTGGAATGAATTAAGATCGGACTGTCATCGAATCAAATCGAAATTAAAACATCTAACTGACATACGCGGTATTCGAATGGGAGGGGCCAAAGACGCACAGGTCGTCATATCCACTTCTGCATGTTGTGCGGAAGCTAAGTGTTTCCGTTTGAGTTATATTTCACGAGTATCAAAATTTGGCCTGGTAAATGAAATTTGATTGTGGACGTAAGATGAGTTAGGACATAAGACCGATTGCATTGGGTTGAATATGTTGCTGAAGTTTGAGATTACAGCAGTGTTATTGTTCACGATTTTTTAGTGTGTGCTTGTGACGGAATTAGTTCATCTGTCTATTTCGTTCAACGAGTACCCTTGCTAATAAAAAACAGAAGAACGAGTTCCATCTTACCTCTAATGCATGTATTAACATTTTTCTAGCCCTGATTCAGCATCAAGGAAAATGGACGTGCTGGTGCTGAATCAAAGACTCCCAGAAAGTTTGTCCATTTGACTGAGCAAAATCAAATGAGCATTTGGGCCTCAAGCGAGCTCCTGTATAGACTTTCAAACGCGGTGAATACATTCTTGCTCATTCAAAGAAGTCAAAAATGAATATGTCTCTATCGCATGGATAAGGGCCAACCTTTGACCCTTAACTTGATCTTTGATGGCCCCTTTTTGAGACTTTGGCCCCAAAAGTTGTGGATAACTACTGCTTAAGAAACAGAAAATACTTTCCTTGAAGTTTCATAGCTGTTCTGGAGATAGAGCTTACTCGTTACTCCAGGAAATTTAGGGGATTTCGTTATCTGCGAATAGCATATCAACTAATTGGGACCAGAACTTCTGTTTTTGATCTACCGCAGGAGAAGAAAGAGATATAGAAGTGTTCATGGACATTTGGTGGTTAAGTTAGTTATCTTGTGTGCTACAATCGATTTGAGGGCCCTGTGTCGAAAAGTTAACAACGGTTTTCTATCAATTTCGTGGATTGAAGAAAAAAATGTGAATACAATTATCTTTGTTAAGAACAGTTCGATTTAATTTGCAGAAATGCCACTTAAGGGGATTGCAATAAGTTTCCTTTATCTTTTGAGGGTCGGTTGCATTCCTGGCAAAACATGCCGGGAAACATCCAATCAGCTCAGTAAGATTACATCTAGTAATAATAATCTAAATATAGTATTGCGTGAGTACAATCATGAACAACAAATTGACTTCTCACCTAATTCTCTTCTTTTGAATTTTTTTTTTTTTTGGTCGGTCTCTTCTTTTGAAATTGAAAGCGCTTCCTCACGCACTTCGTTTGCTCAATCATAGGGACGACATGTGTTATCAACCTAAGACTAAAAAGAAGAGATACTTTCCGGAGAGGCAACGAGCTGATCTATGTGCTCACCTTTTAATTGGCATAAAATCACTAAATTATAAAGGGAAGCTATCATCTGACGGCAATTCTTGTCATGTTGACATGTTTGCTCCAATAAATTGTGCATGTTCAATTTAAGTATTGTTAAAATATTCAAATATTAAATCAAGCTGTTTTTTTTATAATTTAAACTTTTAGAACAGTTGTTAATAATCTTATAAAAATTTTCGTGGTATCAAAGATTGAAGTCCAGAGACTTAACACCTAGCTAAGGATAAAGTCCAATCTACATGTGGTTGAATGTTAAAATATTTAACTATGAAATCACAATTTAAGGCAAAGTCCAGCCTATATGTGTGGGAAGTGTTAGAAAATTTAAATATTAAACTACGCATATTTTTCTAACAACTAAAATTTTTAGAATTGTTGGCTAAAATTTTTTTCAAGTGTTAGAAAGATTTCGGTTCTCATACTCTTAACAAGCGTATCAAATTGTGTTAAATCATGCGTTTAACTTATATTCCTCAGTTTCTTTATCATGTTCGGAATGATTTTCTCTATTACGTGATGGATAGACGCAAGTTCCCTCACTGTCGTCAAGTGTGTGAACCTAAGCTCCCTCATTTCATTTTTTATTTGAAATGGAAATGCCACATGGGACCCAATATCCGTAAAATTGCCCCGTGCTGGACCCAGCACAGTCTTCGACCAGGCCTCACGTCTGACTTTTTCAAAGACTGCGAACAAGGTTTCGACATTCTTTTTCGTTTCCCTCTCACATCTGGTCCATTTATTCCGTCTCTATTTTCTTTCTCTCCTTTTTTCTTTGTCCTCTTCTTGAAATATCTAAATCTAAATCTCAAAACAAAAAATTCCATGGATGAGGCTGCCGACCATTGTAAATTGATTTCATTTATGATTGAATTTCATGTGAGAACTTGTGAGAATCTTGGTTCATCCTCTTCTTGAGATCCCTAAATCTAAACCCCAAAAGAAAAATTCCATGGATGAGACAGCTGGCCATAGCAAACCGATCTCATTTATGATTGGACTTTGCGAGAGAACTCGTGGGAATCTTGGTTCGTCCTCTTCTTGAGATCCCTAAATCTAAACCCCAAAACAAAAATTCCATGAACGAGGAAGCCGGCCATTGAAAAGCGATCTCATTTATTATTGAACTTTACGTCAGAATCCATGGGAATCTTGGTTCGTCCTCTTCTTGAGATCCCTAAATCTAAACCCCAAAACAAAAATTCCATGGACGAGAAAGCCGGCCATTGAAAATCGATCTCATTTATTGTTGAACTTTGCGTCAGAACCCGTGGGAATCTTGGTTTGCCCTCTTCTTGAGATCCCTCAATCTAAACCCCAAAACAAAAATTCCATGGACGAGGCAACCGGTCATTGCAAACCGATCTCATTTATGATTGAACTTGGCATGAGAACTTGTGAGAATCTTGGTTGGTCCTCTTCTTGAGATCCCTATATCTAAACCCCCCCCAAAAAACAAAAAATCCATGGATGAGGGAGCCGGCCATTGAAAACCGATCTCATTTATGATTGAACTTTGTGTGAGAACTCATGGGAATCTTGGTTCATACTCTTCTTGAGATCCCTAAATCAAACCCCCCAAAAAAAAAAAAAAAAAAGAATCCATGGATGAGGGAGTCGGCCACTAAAAATTGATTTCATTGATTGAACTTTGCATGCGAACTCATGGGAATCTTGGTTGGTCCTCTTCTTGAGATCCCTAAATCTAAATCCCAAAACAAAAAGTCTATGGACGAGGCAGCCAGCCATTGCAAACCGATCTTATTTATGATTGAACTTTGTGTGAGAACTCATGAGAATGTTGGTTTGTCCTCTTCTCGAGATCACTAAATCTAAACCCCAAAAAAAAAAAATTCCATGGATGAGGCAGCCGGCCCTTGCAAACCGATCTCATTTGTGATTGAACTTTGTGTGAGAACTTGTGGGAATCTTGGCTCGTCCTCTTCTTGAGATCCCTAAATCTAAACCCCAAAACAAAAATTCCATGGAGGAGGGAGCCGGCCATTGAAAACTGGTCTCGTTTATGATTGAACTTTGCATGAGAACTTGTAGGAATCTTGGTTTGTCCTCTTCTTGAGATCCCTAAATCTAGACCCCGAAACAAAAATTCCATGGATGAGGCAATCGGCCATTGCAAACCGATCTCATTTATGATTGAACTTCGCGTGAGAACTCGTGAGAATCTTGGTTCATCCTCTTCTAGAGATTCCTACATCTAAAGTAAAACAAAAATTCCATGGACGAGGTGGCCGGGCATTGCAAACCGATCTCATTTATGATTGATCTTTTTGTGAGAACTTGTGAGAATCTTGGCACATCCTCTTCTTGAGATCCCTACATCTAAACCCCAAAACAAAAATTTCGTGGATGAGGCAGTTGGCCATTGCAAACTAATATCATTTATGATTGAACTTTTCTTGAGAACTCATGAGAATCTTGATTCATCCTCTTCTTGAGATCCCTACATCTAAACCCTAAAACAAAAATTCCATGGACAAGGCAGCCGGCCATTGCAAACCATTCTCATTTATGATATTACTTTGCGTGAGAAGTTGTGAGAATCTTGAGCAATTTTGCAGGTCTAAACTTACTCGTATCTTGACAAATTAAAACAAGAGTGACGATGGAAATAACTAATGATCTACACTTACGGGCACCAACGATAGTCGTAGACTTTCACTCTGCCTCTTTGCAAAGTGTGGGGATCGAACCCCACACTCGAAATTAAATGTCCTCACCTCATCCAAGGGTGTGTTTGGTTCGGCTTTGCAAAAGAGCCTTGGGGAAATGCAAATACCTTTGACTTATTGCTCATTGAGGATGCAAATTGCATTTGGTAAAAAATCATCTACAAAGCTACTTTTTCCTAAATATGTTTAGCAAATATTTTTCTTTTTTCAAAAGGCTTTTGGATCTAATTTTAAAAACAATAATAATAAAAACCCTCCCACAAAGTGCTAATGCTGCCAATGCTTGCTAGCCGGCGATCGTTGCCCAAGGTCGTGTGACCCTCAACAAGGGTCACGTGACCCAAGCGGCGGAAGCCCCTTGGCATGGGTCGTCAAACACCCTAGCATTTCCTCAAAGGATTTTCAAAGCCGAAAGCCCATTGAAAAAGTTGAACCAAACACACCCAGCCCCTGACTATTGGACCACATGCTCAATGGCTTGTCACCTATAGTTACGAGAATTCCATACATCGCATGGACATGATACTAGTAGTAGTGATAATGAAAATAACAATAACGACAACATTAAGAATAATAGTAATAATTTAGTCAATTTGTATCGACACAGTACCATATCAATGGCGCTAAAATATTGCACCTGTTCGAATGTAAAAAGCGCCTTAGTTTTGTAAAACATATAATTAAGAATGTTTGGAGGAAGAAAATAAATGTTTTAAGATTTCTTAAAGTAAGAGGCCCTCACTGTTTTATATAATGGTATAGATAATAGAGATGAAAGGTTTATTAAGTTGTTATATACATATTCATAGAAAAATTAAATTAAGTCAATAATTTTGTGTGGGGACATTTTTGAAGGAAATGATATCATGACAAATTCACAGCTTTGGCACAAAAGAAAGAAAAAGGACATAAAGGGCCTGTTTGTTTGTGTTCCTTGTTTCTGTTTTTGAACAAAAATTCTGTTTTTTTGTTCCCGGGAACAAAAAAAGAACAAACGAAACGCGTTTGTTTGCGTTTTTGTTCCAAATCTATTTTTTGTTCCCTGAACAAAAAAAAAGAACAAAACAAGAAACAAAAAAAAGTTGTTTCTTGTTTCTGGAACAACTTTTGGAAACAAATTTTCTCTCTCCACTCTTTTCTCTTCTTCTTCTTCTTCTTTTCTTCTTCTTTTTTCTTTGGCCGGTCGCCGGCCTCGGCCATGGCCGGCGACCGGCCGTCGGGGCCGGCGACCTCGCCGGAGCGTCGCCGGCCCCGGCGACCTCGCCGAGCTCGCCGGCCTCCCCTTGGTTCGGCGAGCCCGGGAGGCTCGGCCTCCCTTGGTTCGGCGAGCCGGGCTTGCCCGGATCCGGCGAGGCTCGGCCTCGCCGGTGGTCGGCGAGGCTCGGCCTCGCCGGTGGGCCGGGCGAGCTCGGCCTCGCGGATCTGGGCGAGCCCGAGCTCGCCGAGCCTCGAGGCGCGGGCGAGGCCGGGCGAGCTCGGGCTCGCCCGGATTCGGCGAGGCCGAGCTCGCCCGGCCACCGGCGAGGCTCGGCCTCGCCGGATCTAGGCGAGCCCGAGCTCGCCCGGCCAAGGCGAGGTTGAGCCTCGCCCAACCACGGCGAGGCTCGGCCTCGCCGGGGCGGCGAGCCTCGCCGTGGCCGGGCGAGCCGCCCGTGGCCGGGCCCGAGGCCGGCCAAAAGAAGAAAAAAAGAAAAAAAGAAAAAGAAAGAAAAAAATAAAAAATTAAATAAAAATATTAAAAAATTAAAAGAAACAAAAAAGAACACAAATTTACCAAACATGTTTATGTTCTTTTTTTTTTCAGGAATAAGTTTACCAAACACGTTCTTTTGTTCAAAAATTGTTCCCCTAATGAAAAGTTTTTTCTATTTCGTTCCCCGGAAAAAAAAAAGAATGTAAACACAAACAAACGCACCCAAAGTAGGCGGCAAACAATTATAGTTGGTTTTGATTAAAAAAAATTTATAATTGGTGGATCATGTTTAAGCTTTGTTTATTTTGAAAAAAATAACTATTTAATTTTTTTTTCCCAAAATCACTTGTATCATATGAAATAATTAGTATATATAAAATGTTTTGTCTAAGCATTTTTATGGATGAAAAAGATATTTTTATTTATTTATTTTTGTAAGAGATATGAGTGATTCTTTTTCAAAAAAATATTTTTTAAATAACTCATTTTCGACAAAACAAATGGCGACTAAGCAATGTTCAAGAAAATTCAAATTGCTATAAGTTTTTTCTGAAGAACACTTCCAAAACTACATAATTCTTGGTCTTTGTCAAAGCACAAATCGGTCGTCATCTACTCATTCAATTGAAGACTTCACAATAATATATCACACAAATTTGCTGTCTGCGCAATGACGCACCCAAGGTGCACACATCTTGAGTATTATATTCATTCAATTTTCTTTTAACAAAGTTACTTTCAAGAAAAATAGACAAGTGGAGATGAAAATTCTTAATCTATTTTCTTGTACAGAAAGGGGCAATTTCGAAATTGAAACAAGGGGGGCAAAAGAAGCATAGGCTCAAGCCCAATCATCCAAACGCTATTTTTAAGCCCATGTAGCTATCAGCCCACTGAATGTTCTAAATACCCATGTCATTTATTCCTGAGCTGGTTCCGAAGTGCAGAAATGGTGGAGAGAGAAAGAGAAACCGAATTTGCTTATAAATTCAATATATCCCCTCACATTCACATTTCTATTGCCTCCTGTTATCTGATCTTGCCATTATTTATTCATTTATTTCTGCTCAATTTGCTAAGAATTTAATGTATTATCCGAGCCTCTTGAATGTAAATTGCGTGTTGATATTTCTATTAGTTGCTATGTGCCACGTGGATACTTTAAGATGCCACATTTTATCTTTATTACTTTCTCTAAGACATTTTTGTTGGTGTCAGCACATGAGAAGAAAGCTTAGAACTGATATCTGACTTGAGCCCTCTCTTGAAGTGTACGGCTTTATCTTTATCATTGGCCACAAAGTTCTTTGCAAATCTACCCATTTGGTTGAAGCGGCCAGTGTACTCTATATAATAGTAGAGTTAACCTGAGATATATACGAACGCACACGAAGTTGCTCCTCATTTTCGCTAGAAAAGAGCAAGGGAAAAACTGAGTGCGAAAAGCCTCAATAAAGCTTCCCATGAAAAAGTTGCATGTTTAACCCAAAAGCTGGTCGAGCTTTCTCCCATCGGCACTTAGCTTCACCTTCTAGGTGGTTGTTGGCAAAGCCAATTTTATGATTCCGTCTGATGGATTCACCTCTGAATTGGTCTAAAGTCTATTGTCTGTCATTCGGAGTTAGCGACTCCACTTCTACTTAATTCCTTCATTTGATGATGCAAATCAATCAACAATTTATAAACTCTGTCTAAATCAGTTCCAATGATAGGTTAGTGGTAGGGCTGAGCAGAAGGAACCGCTTGGACCGGGAACCACCGGGACTGACGATACTATTTGGTCCGGTTCTCGATTCTGTGACTATTTGGTCCTGTTCCGCATTCTAGAAAGGGGGAACCGGTCCAGTTCTCGATTCCTGGATGGAACGACCGGACCTGAAATTGATCACCATTAGGTGGTGGATCTCATCCTTGCCTCCTACAAGTCAAGACATCGATCATGATGATCCTTTTGTCTCATAGTGAATTCACGTCTCGAGAACCTTAAATGGTGTTGGAAGTATTGACTTGCTTGTCTTTATTATTGTTATGAAGAGTATTGACTTGCTTGTCTTTATTATTGTCACAAAGTGAAGCTAGTATCTCTGAGTGAGAATTCAAGATCATCTAGACTCTAGATAAGTATATTAGAAGTGTCAAAAGTTATGAACGACACTCACTTTAGTGTCAAAGGTTTTCGCCAGCCCACTTAAATGGCAACGGCGAAAAAATCTGGCCAAATTGATTACATGACATTTATAAGTACAATTATAATGTGACTTGCAATTTTTTAAAAAACTTCAATCCCCATGGCATGCTTACCATTGAAATGAACTCCTTTTAATGACTGGCACTGAAATGATTACTTTAAACAAGATTTGGCATTCAAATGATCACTATTTACAATTTTTAGATGACGCCATTAAGGAGTTATAAGCTAACTAGGCATGCCGATGAGCCACATAGAACTGACAAATTAATAAAATATAATCACGTCGGACTTCTGGCGATCTAAATTGGAGTTGACTTTTAAGTGATCGTTTATTTTAAAAAGCGATAGTTAAGTGATCCAATTTTTTTTTAAAATATTAAAGTAAGTGTTGTACACAACTTTTGATTTTTCTAGTGCCCTTATCTTTTGGACTCATAAAAGACAGATGAAGTAGGCCGCTCACAATTGGGTCACATGCTGTATCGATTAGGCGATCCCACGCATTGGACGAGAAGGGTAGGAAACTGGGTAAGAACTTAAAGAGATCTAACTGTTCGGTTTAATTCGGATCAAGGTAAAGGAACCCGAATTGGCTAAATCACAAAGAAATGGGATTTTCATTTCACTTTGTCATGTCACATAAAATTAGCGGTTCCTCTTTTCCTTTTCTATGGTAGTAAGCTGTGGAATTAGGCCAAACACAGTAAGGTTAGGGATTCGTGGTCGTTTGTCTCTTTCATATTTTAGCTAGAAAATTACTTTTCAGCTAAATTTAAAGATCATTTAAATTTTCAAATTTTGTGAGAAATTACCTGTGAAATTACCTGAGAAATTACCACGCATGTCAACCTCGAGTTGAGTAAGAATTAGAATTGCAAGTTTCGCATCTGATCAACCAGTTATCCTTGAAGCATGCTTTTAGATCCGTTAGCCATTGCGTCCATCCTGGATTTCCTTGAAGTTATTCGGTATTACCTCATAATATCAGCATTCTACTCCTTTTGTAAATCAACATAGTCACCAAAACTTGGGGTGCAAAACGTAATTCAGCCAATTTTATTATTTTACGGTTCTCAAATCTGATATAAATAGGTGGCTTGCCTCGGGTATTTGCAGAATCGGTGTACTGTCCTCTGTGTTCTCGGTCTAGGAGTACAAGCACATCGAGAGGTTTGACGTCACTTGGCTGAAGCAGTGCCTTTTTAGAGCATTGTCTAAGGATGTCCGAAACCGAGGTTTCAATCCCAAGAGGAGTCGATGTTGACTGTGGAGGGAAGCATGCGAAGAAGGCTCGGTTAAGTTCAAGTAGATTGGAGGGTTTTGCATGCCCAGATACATGACACTGAGCAGGCAATTAGATACTTCTGTTCCTGCATAACACGGTATGACGTGACAAGGAGTTGTATATTGTATTTCATTATGACTAAGGCGACATCTTCCCTATGCCTGTCAGATGACATGCCATAAACTAATGAGCTTACTATCTGGCCATTCTTCTTATCCGGTTATTTCCAAAAATTCAACTTCCTTGGGTACGTGGCCGATGATCAATTTAAGGTATGATTAAAAAGATGTAGTGATCAGCAGGTATCTATTGCGGGGAGACTTACAGAAGAGAATGCCAAAGATTTTTATTGCTAGAGATGCCCCAATGAGTCGCAACTGTCAAAACAAGGAACCTTGCTGGCATTAGGCACTCAGAAAAGCAATCCATGAGGGAATGCACACGGATTAGTATAACAAGTTGCTTGTTTACAACTTCAGCTATTAAAATGCTAGGTGGATCGTTTACCGAACATATGCAGGCCATTTAGATTTGGAGATGATAGTAGGATAACAAGTGACCTGGAGCAAGCAGGGGAAAATATTCAGTCAAGGCTGGTGTTAGAGCGCTATTACATCCACTATATCCTCTTTCTGTTAGTGAGATTCTGTTTGACACTGATATACACAAAGGAACAAGTAGGAGTGTTGTGCCAGAGTCGTAATCTGTACATTAAGGTGGCGACAAATGTAAGTATTTTGAGCCTCTCTCATTAACAGCAGTTCCGGATCTTCCCACTGCAATATGCTTTTGAAACGTTATGTGTTCTTTACCCTCTAAGCAATGTTCAGTCTTGAAAAATGTACTTCAGCTTAATTGTCTATCATAGGTTGATCATCTTTCATTGGCCTAGTTGGGAGCCTCTTGTTATTCTACATCGATGAACATCCATGACGCCGAAGGTGGAAGAACATTTCAAAAGGATAATATAGTGAACTAGCTGCTTTATTCATGTCATTTTAAGGCATAGCAAATTACCTTGCACTAGTATTTACATTTTTTACATGGGCAATGTATCTTCAACACACGCTATACTTACAGTCACACTCTCACATATACATGGCAAACAATATGCACGTACTATACTCAGATCAGGAAAAGGGGCTCAATCCTTTACTTCCAGCATGGAGGGAACTCACTGCTCCTCATGCTAGTGCCTTGGCGAGGAGAAGAGTCGCCCTTGGACGATCTCTCTATTGATTGGACATCCCAACCTCCATCTCTCCAATATCCATAGTAAATTTCTGGAATGTGTGCGACCTTCTGATAATCCTCATCCTGTTCGCCTCGCACAAATGTCTTCACCAACTCATCAGGCATGTCAAAAAACTCAAGTACTTTGAGCTTGGTCAGATACTCAATGCCTGGTGGCAACTTCTCCAGTAGCTTGCAGCGCTGAATGATCAACTTTTCGAGACAGGGCATTGCTCCTTCCTCCACTTCCACGGATCTGAGTTCGTCAAAATTGTCGAGACCCAGAATTCTCAGCTTCCTAAAACCTTTGGATTTGAAGCATAAGGTCTTTCCTTCGTAGACCTGGAGCAGCTCAAGATGCACGAGATTGGGCAGATTTTGCAGTGATATGAGTGGGTCATCCTTCAGCCGACTCCATCGTAAGTGCAACTTGACAAGACTATTGAGAGTGGCTAACCAGTTTGGTAGCATCTCGAGACGCCCTTTCAAGTAGATCCTCTGTAGTAATTGAGGTGGAGATGTCAGGTGTTGCAGATCCAATATCTCATCGTCCTCCACCGAAGCCACTGATATTGCACAGAGGTTGGTTAATTTCACTATTGATGAGCACAAAGCCCTTCCGTCTTCTTTCCTCAACTTCAGGATGCCCAATCTGCTTAACTGCGTCAACTTCCCAAGTTCTCTCGTGATTATGTCATTCCTCTCATCGTCCGCCTCTATGTAGCACAACTTTTCAAGGGATTGCAGAGCCCCAATCTCCGTGAGTGCCTTGAAGCCATACTTGTTGTACAAATAGGATATATTCTCATACCGATACACCAAGAGATGCCGGAGTTTTTGCAGCTTCAAGATTTCAACAGGCAATCGCGTTACGTTTGTGTGCTTAAGATCTAGTGTCTCTAGGTTCTGAAGCCTCCCTATCGAAGTAGGAATTGTTTTAACTTCGGTGTGCCTGAAGCTTAAATATCTTAGGTAGTAGCAGTCAACAACTTGAACTGGGAACCTCGACAAAGGTGTGGCTTGCATGTCTAAGACATTAAGCAGTTTAATGTCACATCCTAGGACAAGGTCAATAAATCCCCTGTCTACATCGAACATGTATAGAGCGCGCAGATGAGAAAGTGACCTGTTTTGCTTTGCAGCTTGCAGGCTATTGTGCAATGAAAGGCGGCGAACTTTATCTGGCCACATGTCGGTCTGCTCTTTGGCGATCATTGCAAAGCTTTGATCACTTGATTTTGAAGTTATTATTTCCCTCTGGAAATCATGTATGCGGCACAACTTGACCCTTCTGTCGGTTGTTGTTTCAGCCACTTGCACTAGGCTTCTATTCAGGAGCTCGCCGAAGTATTCCTTTGCAACTTCATCAAGCGTCTTGCCTTCTTTTCTCTCGACAAACCCTTCTGCTACCCAGAGCCGGGTCAGTCTCCTGCGCTCGATAAGGTGACCCTCGGGAAATACACTCAAGTGTAAGAAACAGGACTTCAGGTAATATGGCAAATCACTGAAACTGAGGGAAAGCACCCTCTTTAAGTTCTTGAGCCTGTCGTTGCCATCAATCTCAGCACGGAGGCTGCGTCGTACCACATCCCATTCATCGATCCTCCGTTTGTCTTTCGCGGCCAGAACACCACTGATGGCCACGATTGCCAGCGGCAGTCCTTCACACTTTCTCAAAATGTACTGACATATCTCCTCCAGGTGGGAAGGGCAAAAGTTCCCCTGAAATGTCTTCCGACAGAAAAGCTTCCACGACTGTTCTGGATCGAGTGGTTCCATATTTTTGACCAGCCCATTGAATTCCTTGCAGGCGGTAGATGCCATCTCAGCATTCCGGGTTGTGATGATAACCCGGCTTCCGTGACCGTTGTTGGGCAAGGCATGCTTGACTGCATCCCATTCGTTTATGTACCATGTGTCATCGAGGACGATCAGGTACCTCCTCCTCTGAAGGAGGTCCTTGATGATCATCTTCAGCCAGTGGCTGTTCATAGTGTTGGCTCCTGGAGGGACCGGTTTCCTGATCATCCTCATGATCTGATCAAGCATGTCTTTGAGGAGCTCTTCGATCTTCGAGGACCGAGAGAGAGTGATCCAAGCGTACACTGCGAAATGCTTCTTCACGGAGGGGTCTTCATAGACTTGCTTCACCAGAGTGGTTTTGCCCAGCCCTCCCATTCCCACGACGGAGATGACCTCCCGCCTTTGAGGCCCATCAAGTAACTGCCCAACCAGCTCGTTCTTCGGCTGCTCAATGCCCACTACGTCAGTTTTATCTAGAAGAAGGGCATTGCCTCGGTGGTCCTGCCACGTGTTGTCTGTGCCCATCAAGCTGGGACCTTGTTGAGCCCTGCTAAATTTGTGGCGCAGCCTCCGGTGCCCATCGCATATGCCCTTTACTCTGGAGTTGATGCGCTTTATCTCGGACGTGACACGGTATCGAGCCTTCAGGTTCTTGATGCAGCAGGACATCCTGCTAACGAGGCCGGTGAACCCGACCCCGTGATCATGTCTCAAGACCAGCGAGAACTCGTCGAGCGCGTCCTCCATGTCATAGGCTGTGTTTCTTAACTGCTTCACCCACACTTTGACTTCCTCATCGCTTTCCTCAAGGGAATCTGCGACCCTGAGGAAGGCTCGGATTCGCTCCAATTCTCCTCTCACTGAGAGGGCTTCTTCTTGAGCGCCTGTCAGGAACCGCACCTCATTCTCAAAGAATTGTGCGAGCTTGTTGAGTAGGTGAGTCACCGGGCTCTCCGCCATGTCTCTAGTCTGGTGGGTGGTGGTGAGGTTTTTGGTTTATGTATTGATAGAGGCTTTAGACTCTGGTTGCAAAAGTTGAGGCTTTTAACAGTGTCTCAACCGTTAAACTACTTGACTTTAGTGAAACTTATATTTATAGGTTCTTTGTGTGGGATCCATGTCTGCTTAGCACAATGTACAAGTTTTGGGTTATTATAGTGATGTCCCTTTTAAATTTGCATGATCCTGTTAAATATTTCTGCATTCGACAGCAAGCTATTTAAATTTTCTTGTTTCATGGGGAAAAGTCTGCTAAGATTCGCAAGATCAATTGCTTAGTACTTTAATCATTTGTAGTTTCATCTTATCTGAATAAGCTATTTGTCAGCAAAAATAATGTGTATGATGTTTGAATATTATATTTCTAACACAAAATCACGGGAAGTTTCCAAGGAACTTTCGAGTTATATTTTATAGGATTAGTGTCTTATCTGAATCCAGGAACAGCTAATTTAGATGTGTTTGTTGTGGGTTTACAATCCTGTCATCTTCTCCATGTAGCTTATTGATGTATACATATATAAATAGCACCACTTCCTGCTTGATCACGGCATTATGTCGACATTAATTTTTCTTGAAAAACTTTCATTGCAAGTTATAGAAGATGATTTTGACTAACATTGATGGAGGAAACTTTCAATCGATTCAGAATATCCTGATGATCAACAGTTCATCAGAATCGAGACTTCAACACCAGAGACCAGAAGAATCCATCCATACCTGAACATTCTAGGGAAATTCGCGGATCTATCACTGAGCATCACAAAAGCCAAATGTATTTTTTGACCAGGTTACCTTAAGGAAATTCAAGCAACATTTCATAGCTAGGAAGTAGAAGAATTAAACAAGCAGCAAGGCGATGAACAAGCAAATGAGCTCAGATTATAAGCTAACTTCACTGTACAATCCTCCGATTTTTCCGTGGCATTACCCTACCGAATCATCCTGAATCATTTCAACTATTAAATGGTCAATAATGCAAACAAACAACTTGTTTGTATAAATCCAACGTGTTAATCTGTAGCGATGCATATCTGTAGTGAAGGAGAAGTGGACAAAATTTGAGAGGAAAAGCAACATTAATCGAATTAAGAATAGGACTCTCATTACATATGAAGCAATTTATTAGATAGAGTAAAGAGTCACATTTCGGTCACTAGCGACGGATAGCATTAATTAATAGAATGATGGTGAAAATCTTTATAGAAATGCAGAATCATGGCGCCTTTTCGATTAGACTGGAGCGGCTGTCGCTATCTATTATGTGGAGTGATTAGGATTCCATGAAGAAGA
The DNA here is from genome assembly GCA_014182365.1 of Eucalyptus tenuipes. Lineage (NCBI taxonomy): Eukaryota > Viridiplantae > Streptophyta > Magnoliopsida > Myrtales > Myrtaceae > Eucalyptus > Eucalyptus tenuipes. The sequence continues at coordinate 5,122,808 of CM024541.1, read as the reverse complement.
AAAGCTGGCTTTGTCAGGCCACTGTTCCAAGTTAAGGCACGAACTCCCTCCTTACAAGTTTTGTGACATGCACTTAATTGGACAACCATTTGTTACCTACTTATTGTTAGGTCACTGTCTCTTATTTTAGTAGGAGTAGTTCGCTCGTCGATCAAATTATAGACCATACTCTCAATTTTATATCGATGATCTTGGATTGCTATTCTCATGCCTGATCAAGAAAAGGGAAAGGGAAGGGTTGCAGAAATTATGTGTTACCGTCATTAAATCAAATGAAATCAACACATCTACACATACACAATTTAGTTTGCCGTATCCACTTCTGCAATTTGCTAATCTATGCTTAAACGGTGTCAATTTTTTTTTACGTCATGCAGAAATTATGTGTTACCGTTTGAGTTATATTTCGCTTGTATTGAAGTTTGGCCTCAAGATTTCAGCAATCTACTGTTGACAGTTTTTAAGTTTGGGCTTGTAATAGAATTAGTTCATCTGAAAATTTCGTCCAACGAATACACTAGCTAACGAAAATCAGAAGGACGAATTCCGGTTTACCTCGATGCATGTATTGCATTTGTCATGTATCGACCTTTTCTATTCCCATGTCCGCATCAGGGAAAATGAAGGTGCCGGTGCTGAATCAGACTCCCAGAAAGCTTATCCTTTTGACTGGCCAAAGTCAAATGAGCGTTTGGTTCTTAAGCAATTACCTGTGAGACTTTCAAATGTGACAAATACATTCTTGCTCATTCAGAGAATTCAGACATAAATCTTTCTCTATTGAATGGATAAGGGCCGACCCTTGACCCTTAACTTGATCTTTGATGGCCCTATTTGGAGACTTTAGCCTTCTTAACGAGCACCAAGAGTTGTGGATAACTACTATATAAGAAACAAAAGCTAATTTCATTGAAGTTTCATAGCTGTTCTGGAGATAAAGCTTACTCGTTACTCCAGTAGATTCAAGGAATTTCGTTGTCATTTTGCCTGCGAATAGGACATCAACTACTTATACAAGGGTTTGTGCTTTGCTGACACATGGTAGTTAAGTTACTTATCTTGTGTGCTACAATCAATCCGAGGGCCACGTGTCAAAAAGTCAGCAAGGGCTGTCTGTCAATATCTTGGATCGAAGAAAAATATGTAAATACATATGAACTTGAAAACAACCTGCAATGTTTCATCCGATGGTGTTCTCAATCTTTCGCCTTCCTAGAAGACCGGAATTATCACTTCTCGACCTTTCAGGATCTGCCTGGACCTAATCCGTCGTCGCGCTGCACATGTACTCAAGGAGTTCTGCTCTAATACTATCTATAACAGCTCAATTCGACTCATTTGGATATGTTGACACCGTAAAATCTTAAGTCCAGAATTTTCCGACTTGATAAGGAGTTTGTTTGCTAATTGACCGAAAAACTACATTATTCATTTTGACATTAGAAAAGGATCAACCAACTTGAAAGGAAGTTATTGATGGATAATGCCAACTCTGGATAAGCAGAAATTTGCAAGTGGACGGGAATTTCTTCTTTAATTCTCTTTCGAAGTGCAACTGTTTAGATTTATGTTAGTGTGGCATTGTACTTGATAAGAAGTACCGTTCATAATAGCCTACAAATAGGAATTGTGCACTTTGTAATAAAAGTTCCCCGAATCACATATCAATCTGTCATTTTTATCGTGGAACTTTACTTTCAAATTTGCTGTCCATTTCTTCAATTTCCTTACCGTTTACTATTCTGTCGAAGCAGATATATATATTTTTGTTAGAAATTTGTGATTGGAAAAAAAAAAAAGGAAAATTCTATATTAATTAAGTTTAGGTTATCGATTTAGATGTTTACGTTTTCTTCTTTCTTCTCCTCGCTGCTCCTCAACCACAAGTCGAAGTAGCTCGCTGAAGATCTGCTACCATGAACTTCAAGAACCCGAGAATGATTGTTTAAATCGTTCTTGAACTTGACTTCAAGGTCCAGGATCAAGTTCTAGTTCCACTATCGATGGCAATCATTTGTTTAACTCAGAAGGACTGCTGTTGCATCGAAGTTTTCGATTTGTTTAAGTCAGGCAACAAAACAAATCATACACGGCACACCTGGCATTTTTCTGACCTGTGTAATTTGGCGCAGCCAGGAACAAATACTTCATTTATTTAGGGTACTCATCACGCATAGATTTAACCCTATAAGTCACGCTCCCTATTTCGTGGAAGCCTTTACCTTCTCAGAGAAGTCATCTCGTATTCCTTCATCTATACCAACTTCGATTGAGTTATTTTATTTTATTTGTTAAGGCTTCGTTTCTTTTACATAAAATGAATGATTTTAAATACATTTTCTTAAAAATGATGATTTGTATTATTTATAAAAATTAATGAATAAAAAATATCTTCATCGTTCACGAACTAAATTGTTATTGATAATAAAAATAATTTTCGTTGACTAATTATTTCAAATGATATAAGTGATTACTTTTAAGAAACAAAACGAGCTTAAGAGAAGTTCAACTTAGTACACAAAAATGACAATCAAGATGATTGAAAGAAGTTTCCATGGTCTTTCAAGTGTTGGTTGCATTCTTAGCAAAATATGTCAAATGTCAAGCAACAGCCAATCAGCTCAGTAAGATTACAATTGGTAATAATAATCTAATGATGGTATTGCTGAGTACATTCATGAACAACAAATTGACTCTTCACCTAATTCTGTTTTTTGAAATTGAAATCGCTACCTCACGCTCTTCATTTGATTTATCGAGGTGATTACATTTGTTACTAAACTTAAAACAAATAGAGGAGATACTTTCTGGAGGGGCAACGAGCTGGTCCATGTGATCTTCCCTTTCAATTGCCATAACATCACTAAATCATAAAGGAAAGATATCATTTGACGGCAGTTTGTGTCGTGTCGACATGTTTGCTTCAATGAGCATGTTCAATATTAATACTATTAGAATATTATTAACCACGCGTTCATCTAATATTTAAATGTATCATAAAAATTTTCATGGTGAGCTCTTGAGTTCAAATTTTTTGGGACTCCACACACAATTTAGGCTAAAGTTCAGCTTACATATGTTGGAGTGTTAAGATATTTAAATGTTGAGCTATAGTCTTTGGTCAAAGTCCAAATCATATGTGAAGGAAGTATTAAAATATTAAAATATTAAATTATATATTCATCTAACAATTTGATCTTTTTTATTGTCAACTCATCAATTAGTATTGGAGGATGCTTGGAATGGTGTTCTTTTTTACATGAGAGTGTTAATACTCCCTGAGTGTTCAGACCCAAGCCAATCCTTCCATTTTTTATTTGAAATGAAAATTCCAAGTGCGACCCAATCTATAAAAAGTTGCTCGGGCCGGATCTTAAACGGTACACGACTGAGCCCTATGTTTGACTTCATCAAAGACTGAACAACAAAGTTTTTAAAATTTATTATGAAAATACTCTTTTTTGTTTCTCTCAGTCTGCATCAAAATGTTCACTTATTTGCTCCTTTTTTTTTTTTTGAATCTTTTTAGGTTTTAGGTACATCTGCCCCCCCCCTCTTTTTTGTTTCTCTCATTTTGTCTCTTTTCTCTCTCGTTCTTTTCTTCTTCCTCTTCTTGAGATTCTCAATGAAACCACAAAAATGCTCCACTTATTAAACGGTGATAACTTCGGTCATAAATCTTTCAATTTTATCAATTTACTTTTAAATCTTTGAATGATTAATTAATTTAGTTCTTAACCTTTCAATTATGATAATTTAATCATAAACTATTTAATAACTAACCAATCTAGTTTTAACCATTTTGATGATATACTAATTTAGTCATTCTGACAAATGTTAGTAGGAAATTGTTGATATGACGGTCTAGTCAATGCCGGCTACCTATGTGGCTCATTTGGCATGTTAAGTGGACATATTTTACAATTTTTTTTTAATTTTTTGATTTTTTCCAATAAAATTTAGAAATGCCTTTCATAAAACATTTCCTAAACTATTCATAAATAATCAAAAAGCAGTAAATACATGATCCAACATTTTTTGCAACAAACATTAGTTTACTTTTGAAATATGAGTTTACAAACTAGGAAAAGACATAGCACTACTTACTTAGGAAAGTTGAAAATCAACTATGGTTACTTGAGTTGATGCACTTATATTCATATGAATTAATTGAAAAACAATAAAAAAAAAAAACCTAGTAATACACTACTCCAAGGAAAGACTACTAATTATGCTCAATTGTTGTTAATGACACCTACAAGCCAACAAGAAACTTGTTTATAACAAAAATTCATATTTTTCTGTTGCATGTAACCCGAACACGAAAGTTTCGAAATTTGTTTTGATCAAATCATACTTCAAAATCAACTTTTGTCAAATCCCACAACTCCACAATGCCACCAATTATTATTTCCATATATATATATATATATATATATCCATAGCTCAACCACACCTCAATTGAACCTCACACTCCAAAATCGATATAATCTAGGATTTATGACCTAACTTCGAGAGATACCCCGAATAAACGAATAATGGGCTTGAATACTTACCCGTGTTACAATTCCGAGTTGATTCAACTTGTCTGCAGGTTCAGATTGGCTCCGTGCGAAAATAGTTCCGTTCTCTCCTTTTCCCCTGACAAAAGTCTTGTTCTTTCCTTGGTTTGTCCGCTGAATTCAATGGCATCATCTCTTGAATAGGAATAAAATGGATGGGCTTAGGCTTTCAGAGACATGGGCTGGGCTTTGAGCCCATCTATCACAATGCTTATGTTGTCACTTCCTTTTTTTCTTCTTTTTGTTGGAATTGTAAATATATATCACTGCAAAACCAATTAATGTGGAAGGACCAGCCGACTAGTGTCTGTCATCAATGCAAGTAAACAGCAAAGAGGTGAGCACTTGGGCAAAAAGCAAAAATCCCTACTCTATCAATCAAAATCTGACCTTGCAAGGTCCGCAAAAATCTTTTAACTTAGCAATTGTTCTTTGCCATCCTGCAATAGAGATTCAAATGCAATTCCAACAAAAAACAGGACATCGGCAACAACTCTTTGAGAAGTGCAGCTTCCAAGATCCAGGCAGGTGAAGCAGGGCAGCCTCTAGCAGGTCCGATGAAGCCAAAAAACTGTAGAAAATGCTCCCAGATATGCTTTGAAAAGTTGCAATAGGAGAACGAATGATCTTCTTATTCATTCTCCAGTTTGCATATAACACATATTCCATCAACGCAGCTCAATTTTTCAATCCTATGGAAAGTTTGCAACCTACTAGGACTGGCCAGTCCATGAGAGCAATCTTAAGTGCATTTGGTTTCAACCAAACGAGGCAATGCCACGAGGCGATGCCAACTGACTTTAAATTCTCTGTGTCTGACCAAATCCCATGCTGCAGCCGCGGTGAACACCCCATCTGTCTTCTAAGTTCAGGAGATATGCAGCCTAGCCAGCCACAAGGTGCAGCCATGTATGTCAATCTGCTATGAGGGTCGACCTGTATAAGAATTGTAAGTCCACGTCTGATCAGCCAGTTGTCTGCGTGCTATCAGATCCGTTAGCCATAGTGTCCACCTTGGATTTCCTTTAAGTAATACAGTCATTACCTCATAATATCAGCTTTCTACTTCTTTCAGAAATCAACATAGTCACCAACATATGCAGAATCCTCTAAATAAGGTAGCATATTGGACACACCTAGTTTGACAATAATCAAAGTAACATCCCAGAATTTTGCTAAGAACAACAATCACGAGTGAAACAATAAGGCCAGGATCGAGTCTCCGTGTGGGGACCCGTATACAAACAATCCCATACTGTTTTCCTTTTCTATATGTTTATCCCGTATTATAATATCTCTAATTTCTAAGTTTCATAGAATTAGATTCCAATGTGTGCACATATAATGTCTCGAATATTCTATAAAAATGTCAAAGTAGAGAGAGCTAGCATGGCAAAATGCAAATTCAACTTAAACGTACTAATTTTTCAATGGAGGGCTTATGTAAAGTTGAGTAGGATCAAAAATACCCAACCTTCTGTCTTATTGAAAACTCGCAATCCATAAACCCGCTTGTATTGATTAATAACATTCGGATATGCACGTGGACTTGCATTCGCACTGTTAGTATCAAGTAAGATTCAGGACGACATGTGGGCATTTGAATCCTTCACCTGAAGGACGACAGGACCAGCATAAACTCTCTGTGTCGGATGAAATTCGTATCCTCGAAGTGGTGAGGCTGGCCTCGGAGATACGAGAAGAAATATTGAGTCAAAAGTTCACATTTGGTCTGGCTTGATGGGCCAGAAGTTGAGCCCGACTATCTTATGAAAGATGAGCAAATGTGCAATGTTTCATCCGAGGCAGCTTTAATAGTTGTTTTGACAGGATCCAGAGCTATTCATGCAGACTCAGCAAGTTATAACATGATCCACGGCCAAACGAAGTTGCTCCCAAGACTGACAACATAGGCCAAATTCAACGATTCACTCGATGCGCGATGATGACCAAGGATTACTTTCCTCCTTATGTAAAAGTCCACTGCTTCATTTCCGAATCCGGCAGCTCACTGTAAATATTAACGAGCGTTCTTTCAAAAATTGGTTGCAGGTAATCATCGAGAAAACATTGTTGTTAGATTTATAAATCATAGAAGGACAGTCTATAATTTTGCAGGCTATCTCTTCGAATTAATTTCGGATGTGGCTGGTAAACTACCTTGCTATATTGTTTTGGTCATCTTTGATGATGTGGGGGTGAACTAGGACAAGCCCGCCATGACATTCACCCTTTCAAAAACAAGTATTAGTTTGCTGGTTGTCCTTAGCCATATTAATATAACATCAACATCCGATGAGTCTCTCCAAATTTAATTAAGGAATTGGCCTGCAAAATTTTATAGTTGTCCTTTTACGATACATTAGTTAAATAATAACCAATTTCTCAATTATATTACCTACAACCAATTTTTTAAAAGGCAACTGTTGATTCTTGTAAGGCAGGGGGAAAAATCCCTTTTAGGTTACTCTGCTCATTAACTTTGGTCGGCCATCTCAATCTTCGTTCAAGATTTTTTACTTCACTTGTGAAAGGGACCGTTTTTGGGATTTTTATTTGGTACACTGTGGATGTAAAAAAAAATCATAGCCAGATTCAAGTGTTGATATGTCTAACCTTTTTAATTCTGATAAATAAATTCATTCCATTGGCATAAGATAGATTTTCATTCATGACTACTTAGGAGAGAAAAAAAAAACAACAACATTCTACACCAGTGATACCTTATATAAACCCACAAATAAATTCTTTATTATTGTGATGCAATGTTGATTTGCCTATCTCCATGTGAAGTTCTGTTTAGAGAAATGTGAAAGGTATTTGTAAAGAAAAAGATATGTAAGTGGTCATTGTATCAAAGCAAGGTATGATTTTCGTTTTTGTTTTCTTATTAAGAGAAGTTCGATATAATATGCAAAAATGACAGTCAGACAATTGCAAGAAGTTTCCATGGTCTTTCTAGGGTTAGCAGCATCTCAAGACAAACAAGTGAAATGTCCAGAAACATTGAATTGGCTCAGCAAGATTACAACTAATAGTGATAATCTAATGTTGATATTGCATAAGTACATAAATAAATAAAGGTAGTCCCCTAGCTAACCTTTTTTTTTTTTAAAATTGAAATCGCTTTCTCAAGCACCTTATTGGCACCATCATATATAATTATAAATTTGTCTTCATCACTCCTGACAGCAATTTATGTCATGCCCACATAAGCTTTTCACCTGCTCAGGCATTGGGCTCTTTTCCTTGGTGAAAAAGTGCATGACTTCCTCGCCAATGAGTCATCCGATCCAGTGACTGGGAGGTTAGAGAGAGGACGTCAAAGTCCAAGGTTCAAAACCAAGCCAAAAAAAATAAAATGAAGTACCTCCTCTTGAACTTGCTTCGGAAAAATAGCATTTTAAAGATGGATTTTGTTAACAAGATCCCTAAACATTCAAATAAAAATAATTCTTATTTTGAAAACACCGTCATCACATAAGGTACAATCAGTGCATTGGAAATGGAAACGTTTCCTTATTAGCAATAGGCAACAAGTACTAGGGGGTCACTTGTTAACAAAGCCCTTTAAAAAAGGAGAGACTTCGACATACAAGATACATCTTTCATAATAACCCCAAGTCATTAATATTGCCCCATTTTCCCATTCTATCTAGAGTTTGCAGCCTCTTTAGCAAGGTCAGCCAACAATTCATGCTTAGCCACTTTCCTTTTCCTGCCAATCAAATTTCCATTCTGGGTGCATTTGAAAGGCTTTTGGAGAAAGTCTTTAGGAAAATGCAAAGACCTTTGAGTTAAAGGTGTTTTCCAAAATACAAACTGTGTTTAGTAAATTGTAGTTTGAAAGCCCCTTGTGAAGTACTTTGAGCAAAATGGTGTTTGGGGGAATTATATCTACAAAGAACTTTTGTGATAAAAAAAAATTATCAAAAGAAAAATAAAAAAAATTGACCGGCAAGGGTAGGGGTCGGGAGACCTCCGGCGAGGGCTGCCGGATGTTAGGCGACCCCGCCACGACCCAAATCCGGGGCAGTGAGGGCTGCTAGACGTCGGGCAACCCTCGACGAGGGCTACCGGACATTGGGTGACCCCGCCGCAACCCAAATCTAGGGCGGCGAGGTCGCGGGAGGACCTCACTGCCTTTAGCTCTGGGTCGTGGGGGGGTCACGCAACCGCACCGCCCCCGGATCTGGGTCGGCTAGGTCGCGGGAGGTTCATCGCGACCCATGGCGATCGCTACAACCCAGATAGGGTGGTGGTTGCACCACTCCCCGGCGATGGTCGCCTGGGGCACCGCGACCATGCCGAGCCGTCGGCGGTCGCTCACAGCTTCGAGCAACCCGTCGGCCAACCTCAACGTTGAAGAAGATGAATTGTACAATGACGAGGGCAAAATCGGAAAAATCAAGAGTAAGTGAGGATGGTCTTGGAAGAAAATATAAAAAAAATGAACAGTACTTCTTGTATGCCAAGAAAGCTTAAAGCCCAAGGCACCCTCACACCTGCCTTGGGCTTTTAGCCTTGAGAAGGCCAACTTTGGCCTAATGGGAATTTGAAAGTTGTTCCCAAACACTCAAACTTTGACCTAAGTATCCTTGGAAGCCCAAAGCCCTTTGCAAAGTCAATTCCAAACGCACCTCTCTATGTGGAGTGGCTGAATGTGGGAACATTGTGCTAAGAATTGCCGCTTGTGTATATATTTTGACAAATATAAGATTTTGCACATATTTGGCTCGTGACTATTGCCAAGTTAGAAGTTTCCATGAATAAGTGTTTTAGTGCATATCTAGGCCATTTAGATTACGTTATTATGTAATACCACAATTGCATGTCATTGCCATAAATAACATGTCGTAATGAATTATAGTAAAAATATAATATCTTGCATGTCAGTGATTTTAGGTTGCATTTTCACAACAAAAAAAATCACATAAAAATATTTTCAGGATTGCATATTTGTATCAACTAGAGTAGATGTACATTTCCTGTTTTGCGTGGTTCTCTTTAGGATTTTATTTTGCAGGAGTCATGACAAGCATGAAAATTAGAATGTCCCCTTACTAGATTTAGGGCTACATTTTACATAGAATTCTTTAGATTACTTTATGAGGATATTCATTTTCATGTTTGTTGGCTCAATATAGGAAAGTAACTTATTTAGGACATACTATTGCATAGCAATGCTATTTTTAGGGAATGTGCACATATGGTAGCATATCATATGTGCACATTCACTCTCTTTTCATTTATATGTTTATTTTAGGGAATGTGCACAAACATGTTTAGACTCATTTACCATTCATGGGGTCCCAGTCCTTGGGCAAATAACGAGGCACTCTTAGTTATTGCTCAAGACGACTTGGGTTGATTTCTTTTTCTTTATATTGCTCGGGATGGCATTAATTAAATTTATGTATATAATTCTTTATTATGCGTTTATTATTTTCTACATTGAGTGTTTCATTCCATTGTTTGCACACTTATGCATGTGGGCTCTAACCATACAACTTATAGGGGAATGGAGTAAATAGGTTGTTTTCAAGAGTTAAATAATTTTTTTTGCGGAAGAATAAACATAATCTGATGGTGATCGGTGGTAGATCAACGGTGATAGCCTGATAGCATTACTGACAATTCGGATGCTATTGATAAAAAGCTGATAATGAGGACACAGAGAAGATTGTTCAGAGATTTATAGAGTTTTAACTTTATCCCTAAGCTTATGTCCTCTTGGACCCTCAATATTGGTTGACTTCCTCTAATAATCTTTAAGTCAAGTTATAATTAGCATGTACTATTCCTATCAATCGATAGATCACACTATTAGGACACAAGTAATGCTATCATCCTACTTAATTACAAGCAACAAGAACACTACACAAAGAACTTTTAGCCAGACAAATATAGGGAAAATGTCATAAATGGTCCCTATACTTTTACTTAATGTGCAATTTCATCCATGAACTTTCAATTTGCTCAATTTGGTCCCTGAACTATTGATAAATGTCCGATCTAATCATTCGTTACTGTTTTTCCTTTTTTTTTTTTTTTTTTTTTGCTTTTCTCTAAGCCAGCGTCCGGTGAGAGCGACCCTCGCCGGCGTCGGGCAGCCCTCACCGGCGTTGGGCGAGGGGCTCCCTTGCTAGTGTCGGGCGAGGATGGCCCTCACCCAACGCCGGCTTCCCTCCACCGGAGCCGGCGGAGGGAAGAGAGAAAAAGCAAAAAAAAAAGGAAAAATGAAAAATAGTAACGAAGGACTAGATCGACATTTATCAATAGTTCAGTGACTAAATTGAGCAAATTGAAAGTTCAAAGATGAAATTGCACATTAAGTAAAAGTATAGGGACCATCTATGACATTTTCCCACAAATATACAATATTATTAGGGAGAATGTTGAAAATCGTTAGTAAATCTCCATCCATTTTTCCAACCAACCCTTGAGCTTCTTTAATTCTTATTATATAGAGATCTTCAATCCATCTTTACAATTAAGACTCATTTATTGAGATTGTTTGTCATTGATTGTAATCTCTTTTGAGAAGTGTATGAGTGATCGTAACAATGCTTGGGATTAGGTGGTGTGATCTACCCGTTTCGAGAAAAACAACAAGGGTTACTTTGTAACTACTCAAAGATTTACTAGTGAACTCAAGTCTATTGATGGCTATTAATTTGAGAGAGTAAGATATAAGCTTGATATAAGCCAAATCACTATAAAGATACATCATCTTTGATCTCTTTACTCATTCCTTTGCTTGTCTGATATAAGCAATGCACTTGATTTTATCAGCTCACTCCTGCATGAATTTTTATGTTGCTACTTACATTAAACTTGATTTTAACAACTCTACAAAAAATTATCAAATTTTGTGAATCAACCTATGCGCCCTATAGGTTGTGTATTTAGCCATAAAATGGAGCACACTTCTTGTATAATGTCTCTTTCTTTTTCAATAATTAATGATATCCCAATTGCAATTAGGGGTGGCAAAATGGATCAATGACCCATATTTTAACCCACATGTAATGCATTGGGTAGAAAATGAGTTAGCTAAAGATTTAATATAGGTTGGAAATGGGTTTATTATGATAGAGCCCAATTGAAAAATGGGTCATAAATAGGTCTATCCCAAATCCATTTATTATCCATTAATAACTCAACAAAACCCACTACTTTACAATTTCCTTTTCCTTTTCTTTTTTTTCCTTCCTCATTGGCCAATCACCGGCCACAATGGCAGCCAACGATCGACCACAAGTGAGCTCAAGCCTAATCAGTCCTCTATGATCAGGTGAGGCCAAGCTTGCCGACTTGGGTAAGGCTCAAGCCTCACCCAAGGTTGCTAGAGCCTTGTCGACGTCTAGTGACTTCAGGTGAGTCTTGAGTCGAGCCTAGGTCTCCAGATCTGGCGAGGCCCAAGCTCACCTGACTAGCCTCGAGCAAGCTCAAGCCTCGCCATATTTGGCGACTTGGGCGGGGCTTGAGCCTCGCTCTAGGTTGCCACTCATTTAGAAGTATCAGGGGAATCTTCCTAAGATGTAGGAATAATAAGACCTATTCTTTCTTTTCTTGTCTTTATCTTTAATGAAATAAAAGGTATAAAAATATGAAAAATAGAATGTCAAGATAGATACAATTAAAAATAATAAAAATCCTTTTAAATATTTGATCTTATTTATTATGATGATATGAATAAAAATTTTACCGATAGTAAAAATAAGAATTTGCCCCACCGGATTTTTAAAATATTCAAAAAAATGAAACCTTGTTCTTTTTTTTTTTTTTTTATTAATGTGTTTTGATATGTAGGTCGGTCGGTGGGGTATGGGTCATAAATTTACATTGTATGAAAATAGTTTAAAATGGATTAAATGGGTCAATATGGGTCGGACCATTTTCAATCCGACCCAACCCGACCCGAATTGAGCCAACCCACCGGTTTGATGGCCCTAATTGCAATGTCAATCCTCAACATTGTTCATCTCGTTCAATGGTGATGTTAGTAGCAACATTGTCATGTAGCTTGTCGCTTTAGGCACAACAGCCTTTTGTTGTGACATTGTCCTGCCATAACCAGAACCTCTCGTCCCGATGACCAGCCTCATATCACATAGTATGCATAACAATAATGATAGCATACTATAGCAACATAAGCAACCATGTAATCTCCATCGGTTCTCTCTTCAGCACAACAACCACTTCAACAATTTATGATTTGGATCTTTCATCCAAACTCAAATTGACTTCTTCTATTCACCTTGAGTTTAAGAGGGTATGTTAGACATATTTAGGATATATTCCCCTTAATTTATCATATCTCTCGTGATATTACTAATGTCTAAGAGAATTCTATATTATTTGATCTATATATTACCTTAAATAATTATATAATAAAGCCTATAAATAGGATCGTATTCTCTTTATTATAACATACGGAAATATACAAATTTTACACAATTTTCCCTTCCACATTATTTCCTATCTGTCTCTTCACTAAATTGACTTCTTCCTCGGCCTCTCTCCAGAGTAAAACCCCATTCTCTAGGAAGTCCGTGGGCTTGCCAAGTAGGTAGTTCACTGCATTTCTGCCATGCTCTGTTTTGCATACACCGAAGTTCGGTGAATACACTTGCTGACATCCTCTGACAAAGTGCTTGCATAGGTTAGGTATGGAAATGGTCAAGCTTACGATGTCTAGTCATTTCATCAGTTAATGGCTGTTTGCTTCTGATGGACTCCCGCTTAGCAAATTGAAAAAGATTACACTCTGTCTTGACTAGGTTGATTATGACCATTATTCATATCTTTTCGTATGATTGCATGCTACTTAATTTGCTTGGTTCGTTTACTAAGATAACTACTCTGTGAATATTTTATTAATTTTAAGTTTAACAATTCGAAGGAAACGATAGGAAACTTAATTAATTCCAATCCCCTCTTGTTTTATTTCTTGGAAATTTCTCGGAAACTTCTGATATGGTTTTTAATTCAAAAAAATCTTTTTTACTAGGAAAGTTTACTGCAGCTGCTAAATATGTTTTCATTTTGATTTCTTTTGCTCAGTTATGAAAATATCATAAAATGAAAATATACAAAAAATGATATTTTAATATTGATGTTAATGAGAGTGACATTTACCTGAATGGCTATCCGCCGGCTATTAATTTCAGATAATTGTTTTTGGTGAAAATTACTGAACTTTCGGAGGCAACTATTTTGTTTCAGAATACCATTGTGTTAAAGCTTTCTAAAGCTTGCTTCGTCAAGTAAAAGAATTGATTAGGGTTTATGGTAATGAAGCAACTTAACTTCATACAGAGCTTTATAGTGGACCAGAGTTTTGAATTGTCACCTTCGTAGAAGCTCGGGCAAGAAGAAAGTTAGTGGTAACTAGCAATTTCTGTGCAATTTCTTGTCGGAGTTAGCGCTGTCATGAAGGTGCAAGAGATCAAGTCACTTATTACTGAGAAACTGGTAATTTCCATTATTGCTGAAAAAGGTGACATTAGCTTAAAAAATAGAGGTGCATCAACAGATATCTTGATAGTATTAAATTGATGGCACCCTTCAAGGTAAGTTAAAGAAGTTGTCATGGGTGTGTCATGCAGGGTCGATTCGGATAATTAGAGGCGGTAAAAGCTCCTCCACCGAGCTCTATTATGCATAGAGATCTGAAGGAAATAGCTTACTAGTTAGGATCCAAAATCCTCAGTCTAGATCACTGTGGAGACATCACTATGCAGCAGCACCAGCTCTCAAAGTCTTTTTCATTTGTAATTGGTCCTTCCTATTTACTAGGCACTAATCATTAGGAGATTGCAGATAGTTACTACTTTGTTTCTGCAAGACAAAGGTGGAAATCTGTGTGGTCATTCTATGAATTGGGCAGCGGATTGGATAGGATTATAAGTGAACATGCTGTCGAATTCCCTCCTCAAATATGAATTCGATAATGCGCCTGCTTCAGATACGGTCATTATCAGCTCTTTCAGTTTTGTTGGTTTAAACTGTTGAGTAGGCCTTCCTGGTGTGTTACCTTGTTGAGTAGACCCTCGTCTTTCAATTATTTCAGATTTGACCTTGAATGTTGTTTTCTTTCAAACAGCTCCCCAGCTGTGAATGTTGACTGTATTCCTTGTTTGGTACCTCTCTCGACGAGCCTGATTTTTTATTGACTAGGCTTCTCGTCCTGTTGCACCGTCTTCTCATAAAGGGACGTTGTGTGCTGCAACCATCATTATTTGAAGGTTAAACAATTTATTTTGCAAGCTCCTACTGGCCTCTAAATATTTTTCTCTGTCTGTTGAATGAATTTAGTAACCCCTTCTTTTTTACCATATCAAGTAAATTTCGGACTTGAGGAAATGTTTTAAGTCAATGCTGAATTAATTTACCAAAAAAGTGAAACTTTAAGCACTGAATTTTAAATGTAAACAATATTAAGTAATGAAAAATACAATAAGAAATTGCTTGTTGATAACTATAATTTATAGCTGAATATTATTAATTTCTTATGAAACATGAGACAATGAAAATTGTTAAGATGTTTTAGCAATATATTTGGCAATATTCTACTTGCCACCAATTATATATTATTTTGAATAAATTAAGTACCTTCTCCCTTACTTACCATACTAAGTAAATTTTTTACTTAACTAAGTGAAGTGTTGAATTTTCAAATTTTCAAGACTTAATTCAAAAATGAAGCAAGTTTAATCTTATGAAGTGTTGAATTTTCAATTTTAAGACTTAATTCAAAAATAAAAGATGCCTTAAATTCATTGAAAATTTTAGTTTTTGGTACTTGATGTTATCAAACACACCTGTAATATTTAGGATTTTGACAAAATAAAAAAACTCTCCAAGACACTTCTTAAGCAACTAAATATGAGAATATTACAATTTTCAATGTACTAATTGCTTTCGTGATTTGTATAATCAATGTTTCAAAATTTACAATTTTCTCATTAAGTATGTTTAAAAACGTCTTAGGGTAGAAGTGATTTGAGAATTGACACTTTCAAAGTGGCAAAAATAATTTAGAACACTGCATGAATAGGCATCGAGCAATTGGAGAGTCAAATTCAAATTTCACTCTATAGGATTCTCTCGCATGAAGATCAGGCAGATGATGGTACCTAGCACTGAAAAAGAAAGTCTGAACACTTTTATAATGTATTTCCAGACATTACTAACTTATTTTTGACGACTCCTAAATGTCGTTCACAGACAGACTCGCAGTCACAGCTGCCTGACGTTACATTCACATTCACCGGCAATATGCTGTTGTCGTAATTGGAGAAAGCCAGGTCAATAGCGCTATTACCTTGCTATTACTTTTTACCTTGTGCCTAGCGGTATCTCTCTGTATCGGCTAAGTCAGAAACATTTCGCAGACTCAAAGTTACACTTTTGTAGTACATTCACTTCCAACATGGTGGGTACTGAGTGCTACTCATGCTAGTGCTTGGAACATGCACCGATCTGATCTCTCTGCACTGATCTGTCTGCACTGATCTATCGATTAACTGGACATCCCAACCCCCGTCTTTCCAGTAGCCATAATATACTTGTGGGACATGCGCAACTTTCTGAAAGTCATCATTTTGTCCACCTCGCACAAGCTTCTTGACGAGCTCATCTGGCATATCAAAAATCTTCAGCACTTTCAGCTTTTTCAGGTATTCAAAACCTGATGGAAGCTTCTCTAGTAACTTGCAACGCTGAATGATAAACTTCTCAAGATGAGGCATTGCTCCCTTCTCCACTTCTACGCACCTGAGTTCGTCAAAATAATCAAGACCCAGAGTCTTTAGCTTCTTAAAGGATTCCGCTTCAAAGCACAGTGAGCTTCCTTCATAAACCTGAAGCAACTCAAGATGCACCAGATTGGGCAGATTTTGGAGAGACACGAGGGGGTCATTTTTTAGGCGACTGCACCTCAGGTGCAATTTCATCAGGCTACTGAGAGAGGGTAGCCAGTGTGGTAAAGCCTTCAAGCGTCCTCTCAAGTAGATTCTCTCAAGGAATGGAGGTGGACTAGAGAGGTGTTTCAGATCAATGAACTCATCATCATCAACAGAAGCTACAGATATTGCTCGAAGCCTAGTTAGTTTTGAGATTGACAGGCACAAATTCCTTCCATCTTCTTTTCTCAATTTCAGAATGGCCAACCTATCCAGTTGTATCAACATTCCAAGCTCTCTCATCACACTGCCGCTACTCTCGTCATCTGCCTCTACGTAGCACAGCTTTTGAAGGGATTGCAATGCTCCTATTCCCCTAAGGGCCCTAAAACCGAATTTGAAAGATGAATAGGATATATTCTTGTAGCGATAAACAAGGAGATGACGAAGTCGTTGAAGTTTCAAGATCTCAACAGGCAATTCAGTGACATTTGTGTGTTTAAGGTCTAGAGTCTCTAAATTTTGAAGCTTCCCATAGAACTTGGGACTGTACTCACCTCAGTGGACCTGAAACTTAGATATCTCAGATGATACCAATCACCAAGTTGAGCAGGGAACCTCGTTAAGGGAGCTGCTTGCATATCCAAAACAGTGAGCAGTTTCATGTCACTGGCTAGAACTGTATTCACAAGAGATCTCTCCATCCCAAACATATATAAAGAGCGAAGTTGAGACAAGGACCGATTCTGTTGCAGAGCATGCAGGGTGTTCTGTATTGACAGGCGACGGACTTTGTCTGGCCATTCATGATTTTCTTCTTTGGCTATTTCTGCAAAACCCTGATTGGTTGACTTTGAAGTGATAATATCCCACAGAAAATCATGGATCCGGCAATACTTTACCCTTCCATCACTTCGTTTAGCAGCCACCTCTATCAAGCTTCTGTTTGACAGCTCCATAAAGTAGTCCTTAGCAACGTCTTCGAGGGTCTTTCCTTCTTTCTTTTCAACAAATCCTTCTGCGACCCATAACCGAATCAGTCTCCCACATTTGATGCGGTGACCCTGGGGAAATAAACTTAATTGCAAGAAACAGGATTTTAGGTAGTAGGGCAGATCATTAAAGCTCAGCGAAAGAACTCTCTTCAAGTATTTGAGTTTGTTGTTGCAGTCAATCTCAGTACGAAGACTGCAACGAACCAATTCCCATTCATAGATCCTCCGTTTGTCTTTTGCAGCCAGAACACCACTGATGGCCACAATTGCGAGCGGTAGTCCTTCACACTTTCTCAAAATGTACTCACATATCTCCTCCAGGTGGGAAGGGCACGGATTCCCCTGAAACGTCTTCCGACAGAAAAGCTCCCACGACTGAGCGGGATCAAGTGGCTCCATATTTTTTAACTGCCCGTTGAACTCCTTGCAGGAAGTTGATGCCAGATCGGCATTCCGGGTTGTGATGATCACCCGGCTTCCATTACCGTTGTTGGGGAAGGCATGCTTGACCGCATCCCATTCATTTATGTGCCAGACGTCATCGAGGATGATCAGGTACCTCCTCCTCTGAAGCAGGTCCTTGATGATCGTTTTCAGCCAAAGGCTATTCATAGTGTAGGCTCCTGGAGGGACCGGTCTCCTGATCACCCTCATGATCTGATCAAGCATGTCTTTAAGCAGCTCTTCGATCTTCAAGGACCGAGACAGAGTAATCCAAGCATACACTCTGAAATGCTTCTTCACGGCAGGGTCTTCATAAACTTGCTTCACCAGAGTGGTTTTGCCCAACCCTCCCATTCCCACAACGGAGATGACCTCCCGCACAAGAGCCCCATCAAGTAACCCCCTGACCAGCTCGTTCTTTGGCTGCTCAATGCCCACTAGGTCAGTTTTATCTAGGAGAAGGGCATTACCTCGCTGGTCCACCCATGTGTTGTCTGCTCCAGTCGAGCTCGGATCTTGTTGAGCCCTGCTGAATTTGTGGCGCAGCCTCCGGTGCCCATTGCATATGTCCTTTACCCTGGAGTTTATGCGCTTTATCTCGGACGTGAGACGGTATCGAGCCTTCAGATTCTTGATGCAGCAGGACATCCTGCTGATGAGGCCAATGAACCCGACCCCATGATCATGTCTTAGGAGTAGCAAGAACTCGTCGAGCGCATCCTCCATGTCGTAGGCTGTGTTTCTCAACTGCTTCACCCACACTCTGACTTCATCATCGCTTTCTTCAAGGGAATCTGCAACCCTGAGGAAGGCCCGGACACGCTCCAATTCTCCTCTCACTAAGAGGGCATTCTTCTTGGGTTCCTGTCAGGAGTTGCAGCTCATTCTCAACGAATTGTGCAAGCTTGTTGAGTAGGTAAGTCACTGGACTCTCTGCCATGCCTCTAGTCCGGTGAGTGGTGGTGAGGTTTTTGGTTTATGTATTGCCTAAAGGCTTTAGACTGTGGTTGCAGAAGTTGAGGCTTGTCATAATGTCCAAACTGTTAAACTGTTTTAACTTTAGTGCATCTTATATCTACAGCTGCTTTGTGTGGGATCCATGTCTGATCAGCAAATTGTACAAGTTATAGTTTTTTCTTTGGGTGACATCCCTTTCGATTTTGCATGATATTGTCGAATATTCTTGCCTTTGATAGCAATCTATTTAATTTTCTTGTTTCATGTGGAAAGTCCGCAAGTATGTTTAGTTTTTTTGTGTTCCATCTGATTCGAGGAAGCTAATTAAAATTTCTTAATTTTCAGCAGAAATATCTTGCAGAATGCTGTCAAATATAATACAAGGTAAATTCATGGGAAGTTTCAAAGGAGATTTCATGTTTTACTTTATTGGAGTAAATTCATATCTGACTCCAGGAATATTTAATATAGACGTGCTTGTTGTGGGTTCACAATATCCAAATATATTTTAGCCACCATTTCCAGCCTGATCACAACGTTATGTTGCATTGCAATTGTAGAGCTGATTTTTGGCTAAGATTGATGGACGGAAATTTTGATCAGTTCAGAATATCATAATGGTCAAGAGTTCTTCAGAATCAAGACTTTATCACCAGAGGCCGGGGTAATCCTTCTATGCCTGAACGGTTGAGTGAAATTCATGGACTTTTCACTGAGTATTGCAAAAACCATATTTATTTTTTGACCAGGGAATGTGAAGAAAATTCAAGGAACATTTCTCTGTAGGAAGTAGAAGAATTTTTCAACTAAAGTAAGGCAATGAACAAGCTAATGAGCTCAGATATTTCATGAATTTCACTGTACAACGCTCTGAATTTTGTGGCATTACCCTATTAAGTCATCTTAAGTACGAAATGGTCAAGATTGCATACACATAACTTGTTCATACAATTCATATACGTAAATCTATAGCTATACATACGTCTTGCTCTTCTACGAGCGAAGGAGAAGGAGACAATATTTAAGAGGAAGAGCAACACTCATTGAATTAACAAAAGAAACAACTATCGGTACATATGAAGCTATTAACCAAATAAAGAGAATAGTCACATGTAAATCACTAATCACGGATAGCTTTAAGAAAAGAATGACATCAACAAAATTCTTATCAAAACACAAATTATAATGTCTTTTCGATAAAATTAGAGTGGTTGTCGCTGTCTATTATGTGGAGTTGATTAGGATTCCATCAGGAAGAAAAGCTGGCTTTGTCAAGCAGCCATTCCAGGTCAAGACATGGACTCCCTCTAACAAGTTTGGAAAAACATGCGATTAATTTAACAACCATTTGTTACGTCCATATTTTTAGGCAACTGTCTCTCAATGAGATAATTGTCCAAAAAGTCTTGTATCTATTGTATGGCGGCTAATTTAGTACTAAACTTTTCATTTTTGTCAATATAGTCTTAAACCTTTAGATGATTTGCCAATGTAGTCCTTGAGCCAATTTTGGCCTGAAATTGATAATGTGGACACCGATCGTCTATGTGGGCACATCCGCCATGTCAGTGATTTGCCAGAAAGATCACATTGGCAACTTTCAAAAGATCTTAGATTAAATTGGCAAAATTGAAAAGTTAAAGAATGAATTGGGCACTGTACAATGGATATAAGTTTGGCATGAAGTTTGGTTTGAGCTGATGAAACAATTTAAGATCAGGTCATATGTTAATTGATGGAGGAAACCCAATCAGGACAATTGGCAATCCGAACAACCTCCAAGCTTGTACAAGGAACCCAATCTCCACAAATCCGTATCTGTCCCATCTAAGAAACAAGCCAGTTCCTCAACCGCTTTACACCTCCACAGTCCGGGATACCACTTTCACCTTTCACCTACAGGTCTCTCCACAATTTCTGTCAATCAACAGTTTCCGCTGCCATTAGCATTCTGCGGGAAGGTACTAGATGGTCTTTTTTCTTGGCCAAAACATACAAGATCAACTGTTTACATCTTTTGGTTGATTGTCAGGGAACCAAATGTCTTTGCTTGATGACGTTATTGAAATGTTCAATAAATCGTTTCTTCCTTGGAAATCGGGGTGAAATTCATCTAAATTGGTTCAGAACAAGTGATTGAGGTCACTTGCGTGAAATTTAATACTTCTCTTCTTTTAATTTTCGTGTGCTTTAGGAGATTGGATCATCATTGAATAAGCTATCAAGAGGTTTCTCTATCAAACTTCCTAATAAATACTTTGGCGTTAGTCTTCAAGAAAGCTCTTGCCCTTGGACAATTTACAGAACTAGACCAAGACTGAGTGGGACAACAACAAATCAAAAATAAAAAAGGACATTAATTATAACTGAGCTACTAAAATATAAGGAAGTTATCAGATTCAATCCTCAATCATCAATGACAAGAAACCTTAAAAACAGGGTCACACCAATAGATATTCAAAGCGTCTATATGAATAAGAACACGAGTTAGGTGGGGTTGACTTGGATCCCATGAGGATGAGAAAGCTACTTTTACAAGCACTGGTCTACTGAATGAACACACCATACCCAAAAAAAGGAAAAAGAAAAGGCAATTCAAGACGCATGTTCTGGTCGCTCTATCTTGGTATGCATATGCAGTGTCTTCCGTCTTGTCCCTCTTATCTCCTGCTTGGCATTTTATCAAACATTTGGTGCACACACTTGTGAGGAAAGGCAGGACACTCCCCAGCAAGAATTTCAGAGGGTGATTTCTTCCAAGATTTCAAGAAGTTAAAAAAAAAATCTGTCACCATAAAAATTGGATTCTGGGTGATCCTTGAAAATGAGCTTGATCAGTGATGGCAACGTCTAGACTTGACCATTCCAAGCGCCAAGGGGGATGGATGAACATATTTTACAAATGCAGGCTAGTTCCCTCCCTATTTGCAAGGTTGCCCGGGACGTTCACGTTACTCAAAGCAGAAATTATAATGTTTTCACCATGCGTACGGAATTAATTTTCGATGAAAACCCATGAAAAATCATAAATTATATTTTTTCAACAAATTTCACATAAATCTTTTTCATTTTAAAATATCCCAAATTAAGTGGCCATCCTTCTCACATAAGAATGGGAGGTCGGGGGTTTGAATCTTATAGAAATAATTTAACTTTAGGTATGAGTTTCAACTTTCACGCTCTAAAGAGACAGAGCAAAAGTCTAAGAGTGAAAATTATATTAGAAATAGAGTAGAACTGATAAAAAAAAGTCCTAAATTGATTTTTTGGAATAAATGTGCTCAATCCCCACAAATTCCGTTAAATTTAGGGATTCTTTTTTAAACTCCCGATTTTGTCCTTCAACTTCAACTTTTTCTATAAATTTTCTCCCTACAAGTGTAAAAGTTTCTATAATTGTACTAGCTTTCTTCACTCATTTCAGTCTAATCCATAGGGAGCATTTTTCTATTGATCGCGTTGAAATCATTACAAATGAAGGATACTAATCTAAATCTCTTGAAAGAGTAAGCACGTTGATCTCATCTAGTGCTGGAAAAGATAAAACTACCAAACAAAATATCCATTATAATTAAAGGCTCACACTATTTTTACTCTTTAAATGGCTATAATACTCCCTAACTTATTGAGTTGATGAAAATAACCTCAAGAGAACTAGTTTATAAGAATCACAAATGGAAAATGGAAAACGTGAATGTTGCTATTTATTGAAAATGTAAAAACAACGTATTGTCATGAAAAGATTCAAGACTATCCACACTATTAATAAAACAATGATATTTTATTTCGCTACCTCAGTCATCATCCATTCATTTTTGCACAGACTTCATTTCATCTCTTCTATTTACTGATGTGCTTAAGCTGAGCTCTATAAAGGAATTTTTATTTTATTTTTGCAAAGGGTCTGACCCTTGTTATATTTTTTATTTAATTTCTGTTAATTATAAATAGGATAAGTACATTAGAAGTCATAAAACTTGTCATGAAAGTGCAATTAAGTCTTGAAAATTTCAAAAAATGTAATCGTATTTTAAAACTTATAAAACAATTGACTCTTAAAATTTTCAAAATTACTATTGAGTACTAAAATTTATCATTAAAATATAATCAAGTCCTTAAATTTCCATTGATTGCACTTTTTGAAAGTTTTATGACTTAATTATACTTTTGAAAAATTTTAAGACTCAATTGCACTTTCATTATAAGTTTTACACACTTTTGAAAAATTTTTAGAACTCTACTTTCATGACAAGTTTTAAGATTTTAAATGCACTTATCCCAATATAAATTATAATCATAAAGAGGTCAAAACTTTAACTAAAGAATTTCCCTATTAAAAACTTAAACTAATGAATTGTATATTACAAATGGTTATTATCTCAAATTGAACTTTAGAAAACATTGTAAATAAATGTACTTTATTATTATTCGTTTAAATTAGAATCCCAATCATTGCATGTATTAAAATACTTGAATCTTAGTTCTTGTTAAAAAGCAACGGACATGTAGACTTCTCAACTTGAACATTAAAGAAGAAGAAATTTTGTTTAAGAAAAGGTTTATAAAAGCCATTAGATTGATTGATCTCTATTAAAGGTATACTTTTTTTTTTCTTTTTTTATCAATTTTACCACTAACGGGGTCTCAACGAAGGCTATTTTGAACCATTTAAACTCTAGAGTGTATCTAAAGCTATTTAAAGGGTGGAAATAGAATGGGAGTTACCACATGTGATTCATCTTAATTTTAGTGACCCCCAATTCTGATCAGATAAAGCATCCATTCACAAAAATAACTAAAAATTTGTCTGCTATGAGAATAATATAACATGGCTCCGATACCAAAAACTATCATGATCTTTCTACACTAAATCTGCACTAATCCTGAAAAGCACAGTATTTATAAAACGATTACAAACACACGGCAGATCTTCCAATATTTTCTTCTTGAATTCTGACTTTGAGATCTCAATTTTGCAAGGATCACCAAAATAAAATTTATGGAGGGCATAATTTAAGTAGTTCATATGGGGGCGGTGGGGGAGGTCCTGTTGATGCGGATTTTTTTTTTTCTCTTTTTAAATCTTGAAAAGCCTAATGAAATTAGACAAAATAATTTCATAATCATATCTATCCCACTGCATGACAGATACTAGGGATGTGCATGGTCCGGGTGGGCGGTTCCCAACCTAGAATCGGGAACCACCCGCTAAGGACTATTTTCAAAAAATTGGAATCGGGAACCGCCCCTTAGTTGCATGGATCCACCTAAGAACCGGACCACCAGTTCGATCCAGTTCCCGAGTGAATCCATGGAACTAGTCTAACCAATAATAATATTGTTTTCCAAATCTCACCGTAAGTACTTTTCTTATCGAGTAATATTCTTTAAATCGAACCGGTTTAATTAAGGGTACCATTCTTTCTTTATTTTATTGGAAAACACTACCAAAGAAGAGAAATATGTTTTTTTTCCTGTTTTTGAATCATTTTAGTTGAAATCTAAAATATTCTTTAAGTTTAAGGTTCTGGATGATTGTCATATGTAGATCGTCTTTTCCTTTATCCCCTAACAGTGCTCAATCTTTTACAACATTTGTTTTATTGAATTCTTTTTCTAGAAACAATTCCACCGGTACTCCATGTCACGCCCCGATCCTCGAGCGCATGCCCATCTATTTATGGTCAATAAAATTTTGCGACTTCTCAAGACGAGTCACCGACCCTTTCATTTTATTGCACATGCGGAAGTGAATAACAAATCCCCTGACAACCATCTCGGGATAGAAAAGCAGGACAACATATTCACAAACAAACATGCTTTTATAAACATACTGAGTCATGTACAAAAGTCTATACCCAAAAGATTTCAAAAGACTAACTCTCAAAAAGTAGCTGTCCTATCTGACCTACACTTCAGGTCCCCTCAGCTCGACTCCAAGTCCTCCTACGGTCTTGAAAATTTAAGCGCATGACGGGGTGAGATATAAATCTCAGCGAGTTCACGCTTTAAATCTCGATTAGGAGGGTAATACATCTAGAAGCGTCCTAACCACACAACTATACAACATAGGGAATTACCTTGCCTCAGGTCCTCCCTGTAGGTCAGTACAATACATACCACAGACAACATGAAAACATGAGCAACAACCATGCTCAATTAACTGGAACGCCACTCTCAAATTTCAAATAAGCATAAGGGAACCTGATTATAGGGCCAGATCGTTATGACATGTCCTATACCGCGCTACACAATTTTGTCACATAATCCAACACATTCAACTCAATTAATCATGCGTTCCTAGTTTTGATCTCAGCTTATAGCACGACCTACTCTCTGTCTAGCGGTCTTCTGGCATAGCCAAGCGTCGTCTCACCCCATTGAGCACGGCTTCACTATGTCGACGGCATTCTTGAAGGAGCATGGGTCCAGACTCTACTGCGACCCGCATCCGTTGCACAAGGGCATCCTATATAAGGGTAACGTCCAACTTAACAGCTCGGGACGGGTTCTCTTAACCAACACACAACCATTCAATCTCGGCACAGGATAACGTGCATTGCACTAAAATGCCTCAATTAAAATGATGAACCTGGCCTATTTTCTTCGTATTAGAAATACACAGTAAAATAGTCGTGTGTGGGTACACGGTTAACTCGACCCTGAAGAAATGATATCTTCCAATTTAAAATCCCACAGTTTTATATAGTATATAAAATCATTTTCGGTGTTAAAATCTGACACCCGAGATTTTCTAAATAAATACCGAAATTCACAAATTTTGGAATTAAATACTCAAAATTCCAACCAAGACTCAATTTGCACAAATTAACACTCAATTGCATAAATTAACCACAACATTGCAATTAGCACGAAATTCCGGTCATCGGCGATCCCGGTCTAATTTCCGGAAAATATTTAATAATTAATTAATTACCAAAATTAATTAAATAAATCAATTTAAATACCAAAAATACTAACCTAGGCCGTAATTGCTAAATTAAATACAAAAACTGGCCCGGAAAATTTCCGAACCACTCTAGATAAGTAGCACATCCTATGTTGACCTTAATTAGTCTAATCTAACCACCTAACTTGCATATTTGAGTAATTAAATCACTAATCTAATCTAACTAACCACCTAATCACTAATTAATTTAATCTAAACACCCCCTTAAATGTCATTAGCCTACTAAGTAGAGTTTAGTGCATAAACTCACCGCCTTAATGCGAAAATCGCTTCACCGCGTCGGCGGCGAGACGGCGGCCGAAAACCAAACTTTCGACGACACCAATAGAGACTCGGACCGGGCCGAAACTGCCTTGCAAGCCCACAAAGAAATTTGCTAGGCTTGGCTGAATTCGTGGGCCGAAGCTCACAGGCTGAAGACGGGCTGGACCTGGCTGAACTTGCGGGCTGGGTTTGCTTCATGGGCTTCAAGTGGCCTAGACCAAAGGCTGAAGATAGGATGGAAAACACAGCTGCTAACTTCGTGGGCTCGGCTGAGCTGCTAGGAAGCAGCTTCGGGTTGGGCTGCTTCGCTGGGCTTGTGAAAGGAAGGCGGACGAAGGAGAGGGACATAGACAAGGGTGGTAGCGAAATGGAAGGGAATTGGTGGCGTTGGCGGTTGGCTTCAACGTGGAGAGGGATCAATGGAGTGGAGTCAACGTTGGGAGCTTCTCTTGAGGTAGGGTTGACTTGAACGTGGCAGCTTGAGATGAAGGCTCGGTGGATGAAGATGGCACACGACAGCAGGAGACAAACAAAGGTGGAAGGGGGCTTTGGTGAGTGGAGCTGGATACGTGAACTTGCGGTCAAAAAACTGTTGGAGTTGACTTCGATGGACGTGAAGACACGAGGGAGATGGAGAGGGGCAAGTTGGCAGCAGCTTCGGTGGAGGCTTCGAGCAGCTGGAGACAAGCGAAGGTGGAGATGGGGCAAACGCTGGCATGCAAATTAACTGGGACCAAAGAAGAGAAATGAAATAGAGAAGACGGGCAAATGATGGATGGTTGCTCTTCCTCTCTTATAAAAATTTCGTCATCAAAATTTAAACCATTACAAACTTTAAACAAAAAGATGGGGGTACAGTCGTCTCATCGAATCTTTAGTTTCCTAGGTTGCTCCTTCAATGCCGTGGTGTTGCCAGACCACTTTGACCAATGGGATGGTCTTGGTGCGCAGAACTTGCTCTTTCCGATCCACAATCTGAATCGGGCTTCCAATGTACGACACTCTATTGTCCACGTCCAATTCCTCAAAATTTAGCACGTGAGTTGGGTCAGGCTCATACTTCCTCAACATTGACACGTGAAAGACGTCGTGCACTTGCGCTAATGTCGGCAGTAATGCAAGACGATACGCTAGGATCTCGATTCTCTCTAGAATCTCCAAAGGACCTACGTACCTCGGACTCAACTTTCCCTTCTTGCCAAAGCGTGAAGTACCCCTCATTGGTGACACATTTAGAAAGACGTGATCACTAACATGGAATTCCAATGGCCTTCGACGCTTATCGGCGTAACTTTTCTGGCAGCTCTGAGCAGTCTTTAATCTATCTCTGATGACGGGTACTGCATTCACTGACTGCTGAACTAACTCTAGGCCTATGATCTTCCGTTCTCCAACTTCATCCCAACACATCGGCGTTCTGCACACTCTGCCATACAACGCTTCAAAAGGAGCCATCTAAATGCTCTGCTAATAGCTGTTATTGTAGGCGAACTCGACGAGGTGAAGCTGTTCCTCCCAGCTTCCCTTTAAATCCAACACGCAAGCTTGCAACATGTCTTCGAGAGTCTGAATCGTCCTCTCAAACTGGCCATCCGTCTGAGGATGACATGCCATACTGTACTGTAGCTTTGTTCCCAAAGCACTCTGCAAACTTTTCCCGAAGGCAGTTGTAAATTTCGGGTCTCGGTCTGATGTAATCGTCACCGGCACCCCATGCAGACGAACGATCTGACGCACGTACAATTCTGCATGCCTATCCAAATCAAGGTCTTTTCGTACTACGATGAAGTGAGCCGACTTCGTCAGTCTATCGACCACTACCCAAATAGAACCATTTCCTCTTTGACTCCTTAGTAAGCCCGTCACGAAGTCTATTGTGATGTGTTCCCATTTCCACTCGGGAATCTCGAGAGGTTGTAGAAATCGTCCCAGCTTACAGTGTTGTGCCTTCACTTGCTGACACGTTAGACACTTAGTGACATGCTTGGCGATGTCTGCCTTCATACTAGACCACCAATAGTGTTGACGCAAATTCTGATACATCTTTCTACTACCAGGATGAATGTTGTAATTGCTACGATGATCTTCTGACAAAATCTCTTCCTTAAGCTTTGCATCGTCCGATACACACAATTGTCCTCGGAACCTTAGTGTTCTATCATCAGAAATCTGAAAGTCAGGTTTTCTCTTTTTGGTATCCTCTTGTGGGATCTTCTGAATATATGGATCTGTCGGTTGAAGCGTCTTGATTCTGATCTGCACTTCCGGTTCAATTCTGAGGGTGGCCATAAGATTTGAAATGTGGCCTACCTCAAACTTGAAAACTGAATCTCTAGCCTTCTTGATCAAAGTCCATTCTTTGAGCACCATCTATGCAACTGAAGACTTCCGACTTAGCGCATCCGCGACCTTGTTCGCCTTTCTAGGATGATACACAATCATAGTCTTTCAAGAGTTTCATCTAGCGATTCTGTCTCATACTCAACTCCTTCTGAGGGAATAGATACTTGAGACTTTGATGGTTTGTGAAGATCCGGAATCTTTCTCCACACAAATAATGTCTTCAAATCTTCAAAGCGAAAATAATTGCTGTGAGTTCTAAGTCATGTGTTAACACCTAAATTTCACCTAAATTAATTAATTTAGAGTAGTGTTAAAGGTTAGGAATTAGTCACAAAAATTATTATTAAAAAAAAAAGAGCAAAAGAGTTTTTTTTTTAAATCGAAAAAAGATCGAAAAAAAAAAAAAGAAGGGAAATGGCCGGTCGGGCCGACCCGACAGCTGGCCCAACCCGCCCCTCTCTTTTCTTCACCTCGCGCCGGGCTCGGCCCACTCTTTCTCTCTTTCGCGGCCCGCGTCCGGTCTCCTTCTCCCCCTCTGCTGGTCTTCGCTCGAAGACTTGCAGAGCCTGCAGAAAACAGAGAGGATGATCAGCAACAGAGAGCAGGGAGATCGGTGGCAGGCGAGCGGCGTGATCCGCGGGTCGGGGGTGCAGTCCGACGGCAAGCTGGCAGATGCAAAAGCCATGCGCGCTTGCCGGTCGAGCATAAAATCGAAAGAGAGGACAGAGAATTGAAAGGGGGATCGGCATCACAAAAACACCAAGAGAAAAAACACAAAGGGGAGCAAGAGAAAACACACCAATCACAGAGAGAGGATCGGCGCAAGGAAGAGAGGACCCCTCTGAACGGTCGACCACCGCCGTTGATCGTTTCCGGAATCGCCCTTCGCCTCCAACCCCACCGGAGCCCAGTAGACCATAACACACAGAGAGGTGGAGCGGGAGTTCAAAGGGGAGAGACCGAACTAGAGAGCTCGAGGGAGTAGCTCGTTGTCGCCAGAGGTCCGTCCGCCCATTGTCTTCTACCGTAGCCCACCACAAGACGAGGTAGGTCTCCTGAACCCCTTGGTCTCGTTTGTGAAAACGTCGGACCGGAGCTCGCGGCCGACCGGTTCACGTGAGCTCCGGTCCATGTCGCCTTTGCACTCGCTCCATTGTTCTCCTACGTGATATCCAAGGACCCCTAAAGCGTGTTCAACGCTCTGCTGAGCCGGAGTCCTTCTAGTTCGGTAGTGCAGGCCATATGTTCGACAAAATTCCTCAAAGAAAACCGAGGAGTATTTTGCGTTTTAACGCCGAACCCACCCATTTTTGCCCCTGTGCTTGCTGAATCCTTGTTGCTTCGTCTGTATTCGTTGCGTTTTTCAGACGATTTGCACGAGATATTGGCATGTATTTGAATCGACGACTCGTTCCGTCGGAAATAGGGTAGTCATTGCCGAAATAGGTAACCGGCGAGGGCCGGCGCCGGTCGAGAGGATGACCGGTGGGCGGCAGTGGTCCGGCGACTCTCCCTAGGGCTGTTGGTCCTCACGGAACAGTCGGCGTCCGTTCGACGAGGGAGCAGTAGAAGCCTCGGTTTGTCGCGGCTGCAGGAGGAGAGGGATCGAAGAAGACGATCCGAAAAGGGGTAGAAGAAAAAAAAAAAAAAAAAAAAAGAAAACAAAAGGGCTGAAAATAGAAAATGAGAAATGGGCTTGGGTTTGGGCCGGTTTAGGATTTGGACTTGTGGGCTTCCCTTTTTTTTAGAAAAATAGATTGACTCGGGCCTACGAGGGAGTTTCCTCCGCGAAATGGGATTGGGCTCGTCGACAAGCCCAACCCCCATTTGAGAAATGGCCCGGCCACCTCGGCCGGCCTAGTTCCTTTTCGAAGCGGCCGGCCGCCCGCCTACCCACCGGATCAACCCGGTCCTGGCCTGAGACCTGGACTCAATCCGCAGACCGGGCCGAACCCCAAGGTCAGTCAAACCGGACCCGAGCCGGTTCGCCCTTTTTCAAATAAAAATTATTATTTTTTTCAAAAATTAAAAATTAAAAAAAAAAATCGAATTTTTTAAAAAATTAATTAATTAAAAAATTAAAAAAAATTAAAAAATTTCAAAAGTTTCAAAAATTCAAAATGATAGGGTTTGGTTAGGAATTGCTAGGTGCTATCGTTTTAAGTGTAATTATGCATTTATTTTGATTACGTCGCACGTTTAGTTCGTATATCTTGTTATGTTTAATGGTATGTGTGTAGTCTTATGGTGATTAGGACATTGTTAGCTATGATTATTGGTGGATATGTTTAATGGTATGTGTGTAGTCATATGGTATGTTTAATAGTATGTGTTTAGATTGCACCCGTATGATCACTTTAATATGTTCATGGATGAGTAAAATCAATCCAAACTGCCTGACAAAAAAAAAATCATTTTGTTAAAATGAACAAGATTAGGTACCGAAAGGGCATTAATTAACCAATTAGTGTAATCAAGTCCCCGACCCTAGATTCTCTCAAGTTGCGTAGGAAGTGAGGTATACTCCCATGCCTCACTTGGTTTCTAGCCGACCCTAATAGGCTAGTGGCGACTCCTTTTGTGCAAAATTCATAGAAAATATCCAAATGTCACGCGGGGTATGGGCTTGGGAGAGCTCACGCCTAATCATGGGCCTTAGACCCATCTTTTAGGCAATACCCCTAAACCTGTTCCCTCCCCCTGAGGGTAGGTCGCGACATCATGCGTCGGGTAATTCAGCTCGTGAGGTCTCAACTGACGGGATGCGTGTGCAACAACCCTACCATGTTGCATCAACTCGCAACCCAGTCCCCTAAACGACGCATTACTGTAGATCTCGTATCCTCCACGACTAGATGGTATGGTAAGCATAGGTGCAGTAGTCAGCTTCTATTTAAGCTCTTGGAAACTACACTCGCATTTGTCCATCCACATGAACTTTTCTTCCTTCTTCAGCAGTTGAGTCAAAAGCGAAGCTAATGCTGAAAATGCTTCCACAAACCGTCTGTAATATCCTACTAAACCCAAAGGTCTTGGCCGCTGATCACCGCTTTCTATCTTGGTCGGGTCTATGGAGATTCCTTCTCTTGAAATCACGTGACCTAGGAAAGCAACACGAGTCAGCTAAAACTTGCACTTGCTGAACTTGGCATACAGCTCATGAATCCTCAGAGTCTGGAGTACCATCCTCAAATGCCTCTCATGCTCCTCTGGACTCCTCGAGTACATCAGTATATCGTCGATGAACATGATCGCAAACTGATCTAGGTACTCTTGAAAACTCGGTTCATCAAATCCATGAAAGCAGCTGGAGCGTTCGCCAATCCGAACGGCATTACAGTAAACTCATAATGGCCGTTTCGAGTACGAAACGCTGGCTTAGGTATGTCCTCCTTTCTAATCATCAGCTGATGATATTCCGTCCTCAGGTCAATTTTAGAAAATATCGACGCTCCTTGTAACTGATCAAACAAGTCGTCAACCTCGGCAGTGGATACTTGTTCTTGATCGTCACCTGATTGAGTTGGCGATAGTCGATGCATAGGCACAACAAACCATCTTTCTTTTTCACAAATAGAACTGGTGCTCCCCAAGGTGACACACTAGGACGTATGAATCCCTTATCCAACAACTCTTGCATATGGACTTTCAGTTCTTTAAGCTCCGATAACACCATCTAGTAAGGAGCCTTAGAAATTGGCTCTGTCCTGGCAGCTAACTCGATCACGAATTCGATTTCCCTTTCTGGCGACAGACCTAGTAGTTCTTTCGAGAATACATCTGGGAATTCTTGAACCACTGCAATATCCTTGATCTTCAGTTCCTCAATTATCGTGTCCACGACAGTCGCCAAGTAACCATGACAACCCTCGTCTAACAAACGGGTTGCCTCGAGCGACGAGATCAAGGTAATCGAGGGTCCTCCTCGACTCCCAATAAACTCGAAGCTCTCACCCTCTATCGGGTTAAACTGAATCGTCTTGCGATAACAGTCCATCTTAGCTCGTTGCTTGGTGAGCCAGTCCATGCCAATTATCACATCAAAATCATACATGGCTAGGACTATCAAGTCTATCTTCCCCTCTCGCTCACCAATCGCTAACGTGCAACCAGGATCCCCACTGTAGCTAACACCTTATCCTTTAACGGTGTCGATATACTAATCACTGACTCCAACAACTCAGGAATCAATCCTACCAACTTAACATACTACTCAGCTATAAATGAATGAGTAGTTCCTGGGTCAAATAAAGCATAAGTAGTGTGGTTGTTCAACGAGACAGTACATGTAATCACATTAAGCGCGTCCAACACCTGTCCTCTAGTGATAGCGTACGTCCTTGTCCTTCCTTGAGCTGGAGGTCGGATCAATCCACCCTGCTGTAAATTCGGTGGCGCGATTCCTCGGTTCTGATTCATTAGTTGCGGTGACGGCAACTGTGGTCCCATCTGTCTCCTGGGACAATCCCTGGCCATGTGACCCTACTCGCCACACTCAAAACAAGCACCCGGCCTAGAATGGGATGGGGCCGATCCATGTTATCTTCCGCAAAACGACACGCACCATTCTCGTCTCGATGCTAACTTTCTTATTCCACCCTTCCCGTTGGGCGGGACATAGTATCTTCCTTCGATCATCGGTCTCTTCCTAAACCAATTTCCATCCCGATTATAACTAAACCGTGACCCCAATGCGGCGGCTCATTCATTCTAGGCTCTCTCTATCATCTGAACCCATTCATACAGGTTGTTGTAATTCCTCAAGTTAAGTAGTATCAGCGGACTCCTCAATTCTGATCTGAGTCCATCTCTGAACCTTCTAGCTCGATCTACCAGATCCTCGACCAACCTAGGGGCGTACTGCGACAGTTCAGCGAACTTCGCTTCGTACTAATCCACAATCATTGAGCCTTGGTGAAGGTGCTGAAATTCTACCATCTTCAATTCTCTGGTAGTCTCATAAAAGTACTTACTGTTGAAAACCCTAACAAAGGCGTTCCACTCCAGAACCACACCTTCAGGAAATACGGTTCTTCTAGTGGCTCTCCACTATGTGCTTGCAATTCCCTTCAGTTGGTAAACTGCAAGGACAACCTTCTCTACCTCAGTGCACATCAGCAGTGCAAAGGCATTCTCCAATTTCTGGATCCAGAGGGTTGCAGTATTGGGATTTCTCGCGCCAGTGATCTTTGGCGGGTTCAATTTTAAAAAACTATTCCACCAGTTTGTGCATCAGCCTCACAGCGACCACGTTCCCAGGTGGAACCTTAGCAGGTACGACAGCAGGTGTGGCAGCGGCGGCAGCAGCAACAACAACATTGGTAGCGGCAGTGGTGAGGGCAGTAATAGCGGCAGCTTGATTCTAGGTCTGTTGCCCCATCTATGCTCCCATAACTTCGAGCGCTTGTATGATCCCCTTGATCCCGGGATCACTAGGGGCTACTACCCTAGCACGAACCGGAGACGGTGCTACTCGCTTGCGCCGGCCTCGCCTACGCTCTACCTCGACCGCCTCGAGTACCGACCCTTGTCGCCGTCCTATCCCGAGTCACCGATGCCGTGGTCCTCTTTCTAGGAGTCCTCTGCTCCTGATCACTCATAATGCAGACTTTCTACAAAACCTATTCTCAATTCCATACCGAATTAAAAACCGAGTGATCCCACAAACAAGCTACCAATCGCTATCAATCACATGCATCAAAGATAAAATAGAGGTCATTCCTACTAACTATCCCAAGAACCCATCACACCTTATCACTTCGAACACTAACTCCGCTCCCGATACCACTTCGGGCGAAGATGTCATGCCCCGATTCTCGAGCACGAGCCCATCTCTCTATGGTCGATAAAATTTTGCGACTTCCCAAGATGAGTCACTGACCCTTTCAATTTATTGCACATGCAGAAGCGAATAACAAATCCCCTGACAGTAACCATCTCGGGATAGAAAAGCAGGACAACATATTCACAAACAAACATGCTTTTATAAACATACTGAGTCATGTACAAAAGGCTATACCCAAAAGATTTCAAAAGACTAACTCTCAAAAAGCAGCTATCCTATTTGGCCTACACTTCAGGTCCCCTCAGCTCGGCTCCAGGTCCTCCCCCTACAGTCTTGAAAATTTAAGCCCACAACAAGGTGAGATATAAATCTCAGCGAGTTTATGTTCTAAACCTCAATTATGAGGATAATACGCCTAGAAGCGTCCTAACCACACGACTATACAACATAGGGACTTACTTCGCGTCAGGTCCTCCCCGCAAGTTAGTACAATTCATACCACAGACAGCACGAAAACATGAGCAACAACCAAGCTCAATTAACTGGAACGCCACTCTCAAATTTCAAATAAGCACAAGGGGTCCTGATTATAAGGCCAAATTATTATGACACGTCTCATACCGTGCCATGCAATTTTGTCCCATAATTCGGCACATTCAACTCAATTAATCATGCGTTCCTAGTTTTGATCTCGGCTTATAGCACGGCCTACTCTCTATTCCGCGGTCTTCTGGCATAGCCAGGCGTCGTCTTACCCAATTGAGCACGGTTTCGTCACTACGTCAACGGCATTCTCGAAGAAGCATGGGTCCAGAATCTACTACGACCCGCATCCGTTGTCGAGGGGCATCCCATATAGGGGTAACGTCCAACTTAACAGCCCGGGACGGGTTCTCTTAACCAACACACAACCATTCAATCTCGGCCTAGGACACCGTACATTGCACTAAAATGCCTCAATTAAAATGGTGAGTCTGGCCTATTTTCTTCGTATTATAAATACACTGTAAAATAGTCATGTGTGGGTCCACGGTCAACTCGACCCAGAAGAAGCGATGTCTTCCAATTTAAAATCTCACTGGTTTATAGAGTATATAAAACCATTTTTAGTGTTAAAATCCGACACTTAGGATTTTCTGAATAAATATAGAAATTCACAAATTTTGGAATTAAATACTCAAAATTCCAATCAGCACTTAATTTGCACAAATTAACACTCAATTGCAGAAATTAACCACACCATTGCAATCAGCACGAAATTCCAGTCATCGGCTATCTCGGTCTAATTTCCGGAAAATATTTAATAATTAATTAATTATCAAAATTAATTAAATAAATCAATTTAAATACCAAAAATACTAACCTAGGCCATAATTGCTAAATTAAATACAAAAATAGGCCCGAAAAATTTTCGAACCACTCTAGATAAATAGCACATCCTATCTAGACCTAATTAGTCTAATCTAACCACCTAACATGCATATTTGAGTAATTAAATCACTAATCTAATCTAACTAACCACATAATCCCTAATTAATTTAATCTAGACACCCATTAAACGCCATTAGCCTACTAAATAGAGTTTAGTGCATAAAATCACCGGTTTAACGCGAAAACCGGTTCACCATGATAGTGGCACGACGGTGGCCGAAACCCGAACTTTCGACGGCACCAACAAAGACTTGGACCAGGCTGAAAATGCCTTCCAAGCCCATAGCAAATTTGCTGGGCTTGGTTGAATTCGTGGGCCCAAGCTCACAGGCTAAAGACGGGCTGGACCTAGCCGAACTTGCAGCCGGGTTTGCTTCGTGGGCTTCAAGTGGGCTAGACCAAAGACCGAAGATTGGCTGGAAAACACAGCTGCTAACTTCGTGGGCTCGGCTGAGTTGCAAGGAAGCAGCTTTGGGTTAGGTTGCTTCGCTGGGCTCGTGAAAGGAAGGCGGACGAAGGAGAGGGACACGGACGAGGGTGGCAGCGAAATGGAAGGGAATTGGTGGCGTTGGCGGCCGGCTTCAACGTGGAGAGGGATCAGTGGAGTGGAGTCAACGTTGGGAGCTTCTCTTGAAGTAGGGTTGACTTGAACGTGGCAGCTTGAAATGAAGGCTCGGTGGATGGAGATGGCACACGACAGTAGGAGACAAACAATGGTGGAAGGGGGCTTTGGTGAGTGGGGCTAGATACGTGAACTTGCAGTCAAAAAACTGCTGGAGTTGACTTCGATGGACGTGAAGACACGAGGGAGATGGAGAGGGGCAAGCTGGCAGCAGCTTTGGTGGAGGCTTCGAGCAGTTGGA
Source organism: Eucalyptus tenuipes (assembly GCA_014182365.1). Classification (NCBI taxonomy): domain Eukaryota; kingdom Viridiplantae; phylum Streptophyta; class Magnoliopsida; order Myrtales; family Myrtaceae; genus Eucalyptus; species Eucalyptus tenuipes. Next base: position 5,086,282 of record CM024541.1, on the reverse strand, counting down.
GACAAGCGAAGGTGGAGATGCGGACAGACGCTGGCATGCGAATGAGCTTGGACCGAAGAAGAGAAATGAAATAGAGAAGACAGGCAAATGATGGACAAATCGAAAAGATGGAGGCCGCTTGGTTTTCGGCGTGCCGAAGAAGCCTTGGAGGAAGAAGTCAAAGAGAATTATCCATTCCATCTATAACTTGGTCTCCCTAAAGCCCTCATGCTTATCTCTAAAGTCCCTATTTACTTTATAGCAAATTAAACCCATAAATAGCTCAAATTGATGCCAAAAATACAGCCCCATGCCTAAATCCGAATTTCATAACTTTGGGGCTTCAATTTCTTCACGAATTCTCCAATTTTGAGGTCCAATTTTGTTGAAGAAAAAGCCCGTACAATTTCCACATTTCTTGTCACCAAGTAGCTTGGTCTGGAAGTGAAAATTCCCTTCAATTTGGCCCATCTCGAATGTCCGTTCGTTTTCTGAATCGTCCGAATCAATTTTCTGCAAAAATGTCGAAATCACCGAAAATTCTTCGAAGGATGAGTCGACGTTCCTAAAATGAATCGTGACATGACAGAACTTTCAATTTCTGAAATCAGGTTCAATTTCGCAGTTAATTTCAATCTGACCCGATTTTAGCGCGTCCTAAACTACCGGATAGCTTTTAGGAATTTTTAGTGCAATTGACCTGTGGTCGATTATTTTCGAGCAACATTATACATTTTCGACACATTGACGACTCTTAGTTGTCGTGAAAATCTCAAAGTTTCAAATACAGATACAGGGTACCAAAACGATAGAAAAATCGATCTAGTGTCGTTCGATGAGAATTTTGCAATTAGGTGGAATCACCCACGCACTAATCACATACCTCTATCAAATCAACCTATCTCCGGTCTCTGATCGATTTTGGTAGTGCCTTTATGATCCTTGCAGATTAGCACGGTCAAGCGCTTGATTCCTAGTCGAATTCTCAAGTCTATTATGTTTAGATTCCTTAACGACTTCAATTGATAGGCTAGTTACGTTTAGAGAAAAAGGCTATAGTCACGTCGATGAAAGGCCCATTTCATCTCATCAAAATCAGACTCGAAAATCAGGATGTCACAATATCCTATGTGAGTCCCGAAAGTATCCTTTGAATGAGCCATTCGTTGAGTTACTGAAAGGCAACTTACACACTTTACTAAATTCTTATAAAAACATGGAAACCATGAGAGGAGATGGAGCCATAAAATTTAGGTTTGATAATTAGTAATTTTGAAATTTATTTTAATATTAAAAAATAATATATTATTATAATATAATCGGTTCGGTCCGGATGGGCGGATTCGCCCATGGAATCGGGAATTGGATTGGTACCCACCAATTTCCATAAATTGAAACTAGAAACCGGACCGATTCCCTCAAAAACTATCGTTTTCGGGTGGTTTTAGTTTGTTTCCGGGCGGTCCGGGCGGTCCGGACGGGTCCGGATTCATTTGCACACCCCTAACAGATACCACTTTCCAAAGTGTAAGAACTTGATGATATTCCTTTCCCTATGGACATGTCTGCCATTCCCATCTGAATATTTAAGAGGCCTTGTACAGTACGATGAAATAGAACAAGAAGCTTTCTAGTTCAATGAAATTGGCATATATTTGAAAATGTACAGATTCCCTAAATAATTTCTGAACTCTTCTGGTTCCATATTAGTTCCGAACAGAGTAAAGCAATATTTGAATCAATTTGGAATTTCTGAACACAATAAACCAATATTAGATCCCAAAAAAAAAAAAAAAAAATCAACTTTGGAATTTTTGTTTGCCTACATCTAGGTTGGATAAACCATGAATGTTTTTGTTCACTATTTTGAAAGCACAAAAGTTTCTCAAATGCATTCAAATAATGAAAATATATACATTGGGTAATAAAGTTTGGTGAAAAATGAAAGATTTCTAAAATATTTTCCTAAAAATGATCACTTTTAGTGAATGAACAAAAAATATCTTCATCATCCATGAAAATTTTTAAACACAAATTGTCATCAATAGTTAAAAAAAATTATTTATTAATTATTTCAAGCGATACAAACCATCATTTCCAAGAAAAAGTTTTACAAATCGTTCATTTTCTGCAAAATAAAAGCATGCAAGATTGAAAAGGAACCTGCTTCAATTTTTATTTTTATTTTAATATTCTCTTCTTATGCCTAAAAGATGAATGTTGTTCATGTCAATATTAAACAGGCTTAACTTCTCAACATGCTATCTCAATCCACTTAAACTCTATTCCTTATTCGACCAAAAAAAAAAAAAAAACTCTATTCCTTAAGTTTTAATGCGTAGTTTCACATTAGGATAATATTCTTACTCGGACTCAGACGAATATGAATTCAAGCTTCCTATGATCATTCTGGCCGTGACGATTCTCGTAAATCAAATCTTGGTCTCCTTTGGAGAGCATTCTGCTGTGCTGATACATTTTTCCGGTAAAAATTCTCTATTTGAGTAATCTGTTAATGAATTTGATTATAGGAATAAACTAGTATAATTATTTTTTTCTATTAGGTAATTAAACTTTTTTTCTAATGTGGCAGATTTATTCCATTCTTCTAACTTACTTGATGTGGTAATGCTTTAGTGTTCTCTATGCAACCACAGGAGAATGGATTGATCTCTCGGTTTCTCATTTATCGTTGTATAAGTCTTATAATAATTTTGTATGTTATTTATGTTTTTTCATTTCACTCTCGGGAGAAGCCAATAAAAATTTCATTATTACTTTTGTTTTCTTTAATTCTGCATACCAGTATTCTTAAAAGAAACCTTGTTTGTTTTGCTCCTGGATCGTATGTTACTGAAAACCCTTCTCCGTTTCCTTCATCCTTTTCTGAAAGAAATCTTGTTTTGAACTTTTGTGATCTTTTTAAAAGGAAAGTGTTGATAAACTTATTTAAAATGTCCAATATTAATCTTTTCTTTTTTTTAAAAAAAAATTGTATTAAGGAATGTGCAACATAAATAAAAAAAAAAAAAAAAAAATACTTTGAGAGCCCCATGGAGACTATATTAGAAGATAATGTAACCTGTCAGACAAACAAACTATAAAAAATGACTTTTTGAAGAGGCACCAATGTATGTCGACTAAAATGAAATAAATAATGGGCAACACCATAATTCTTGACATGGTCATAGTTATATATTATCCTGCACGCACCCACAGAAGCTTCATTTGGCTATTTCATAGTTTGTCAAACCGTCCATCTTATCTTCTCCGTCTATTGCGTGCTCCATTGGAACCATCTTAATTTACAATAAAATAGAGTAAACAATTTGCTATAATATAATTGCCAAAATGTAATTTACCCAATGTAAACGTTTTATTGTTTTGTGGTCCTTACATCTGATATACATATTTTTTGTCTTTCTTGTGCAGCATCAGACAAGTCTTTGGGTGGGTTGCCTCAGGAGATTGCAGAATTGGAGTCTATTCTGTGTGTTTAAGGACTAGGAGTCTGAAATACATGGAGAAGTTTGACGTCACTTGGGTGAAGCAGTGCCTTTCCAGCATCGTCTTCGGATGTCTGAAACCGAGGTTATAATCCCCAGAGGTGTCAGTTGATTGTAGAGGGCAGGATATAAAGAAGACTTGGCTAACTACCAAGTAGTTAAAAGGATGTTGGTGCCCAGTTATATGACACTAATTTGGCAAGCAGATACTTTTGTTCCTACATAACACGGTATAATATAAAAAGGGAATGTAAATTGCATTTCATTATGACTGAGGCAACATGTTTCCTATGCCTGTCAGATGACGCGCCGTAAGCTAATGAGCTCACCATCTGGCCATTCCTCTTATCCTGTTAATTCCGAGAATTCCACTTCCTCGGGCACGTGGCCGATGATCACTTGAAAGGTATGATTAGCAAGATGGAGTGATTGGCAGGTATCTGTCGCAGGGAGACTTAGACAAGAGAATGCTAAAGTTTTTTATTGCTGGAGATCCCCAACGAGTCACAACCATCAAAACAAGGAACCATACTGGCAATATGTACTTAGGAAAGCAATCTGTAAGGGAATTCAAACAGATTAGTTTAACAAGGTTGCTTGTTTACAACCTCAGCTGTCAAGTAATGGGTGCATTATTATATGCAGGCTAAATTGATAGGGAGATGATGGGAGGATAGCAAGAGACCTGGAGCAAACAGTGGAAAATATTCAGTTTGGGTTGGTGGTAGAACGCTGTTACTTCCAATATATCCTCCATCTGGTAGGGAGATTCTGTCTGCCCTGATTACACAAAGGAACAAGTAAAAGAATTGTGCCAGGGTTTTAATCAGTATATTAAATGGCAATGAATTTAAGTATTTTGAGCCTTTCTCATTACTAGCGTTTCAGGATCTTCCCATTACAGAATGCTTTTAACAACTTATCTGTTCTTTCCACTCTCAGCAATCTGTAGTCTTGATAAATGTACTTCAGTTTAGTTGTCTATCATAGGTTGGTCATCTTTAATTGGCCTAGTTGCGAGCCTCTTGTTATTCTACATTGACGAACACCATGATGCCCAAGGTGGAAGCGCATTTCGAGAGGAGAATACAATGAACTAGCTGCTTCATTCATGTCATTTTTTTTTTTTTCGGTCGAACATTCATGTCATTTACAGGCGTAGAAAATGTCAAAGATGGGTTTGAAAAGTCAAAAGAAGGGAAAAAAAGGAAAAGGAAAAGAAGTGTTATAAAGGGGAAAAAGAGATCATCAGTCGAGAGCACGCCGAGAAGAGAGAGAGAGAAGGAGGGGGAGGAGGAGGAAGAAAGAAGAGGATTTGGTGCCACAAGGTCCTCGCCAAGCGATCTCAATTATGTAATGCAATGTTCGGTAAACACTCTCACCCCTCGTTCTTTTAATCGAAATTTGGAATTGGGGCTCAAATTCAGAATTAACTGAAACTTGAATTGCAATGTCCGATTTTGGAGTTGCTAAGTTGAGAAATTATGGGAGAATGATAGTTTAGAGTGTCATGGAGGAGTAAGATTTTACGAAATTTGATTTGAGCTCATGGTTTGTTCGAAATAAATTTTCAAAATTTTTCACATGTGATGGACAATACGTGTCCAGAGATTCTAGGGTCCTATTTCGTTGGTTTCAGCTCGATTTTGGGTAGGGTTCTTATAGTACGTTGAAAAAGTTTTTTATTGACTATAATTACATTTGAAATAGGGTTCGCTGGAGAAAATTAAAGTTTGATCAAGTTGCGCGCTCATGCCCCATGTTGTGAATGACTTTGAATAAATGCTTTGGACAAGTGACCCGTGGGCGCGTTTGAGTTGTTTTGTTAGCGTTTAAGCTTAACTTAGCCGATTTATAGTCAAGGTAGTGTTTTACTCCATTTTAACGTTATTTCTCACTTATTCGATAGGATTGCGAGTTTGACGATTCGAGTGACATTTGTTGTTTAGGCATTCCAAGGTGAGTGGTGCCATCTTTCCTTTTGATTTGTAAACTCATATATCGAAAATGAAAAGTATGAGGTATATTATGTGCACATTGTGAATTGGGTAAAAAGCAAAAGTATTGTCATAACACTAATGCATAACTAATGCATAACTTCGAATTGAGCATTTACTACTCTTTATTCATTTGAGAATTGTTTGAGAAATGTGTTATGGAAGGCGTGGTGAAAGTTATGAACTGATTTATGAATGGATCCTTTAACGACTTGGGAAACACCTCATAAGAAAAAGGTTTCGAAACATTACTAATCATGAAATAAATTTTGAAATGATGTGAGAAATGTATTGTGAATGTCTGATGACGTAGTTGGGAGAGATGATACATTGTGGGTTTGCAAAATGCCTTTGTGAAAGAATTGTGTTGACTTGAGTATGATGTCCCTATCACGCTACAGCTAAAATAATTATCCACTTATTTTCTCCTTTTAAGTATTCAGAAGTGTTTTTAGACTAATATTAACCCAAAACATAGGAACTCAAAGAATGCTTGCGAAAATATAAACCAGGTTAACGCGTTTCGTTTCTTTTTTTTATTTATGTTAGGTGACATGGTTGGTATACTAGGGATTTTAAAAATCAGTCATCCTGAACTACAACAAACATACACCCATGGTACTATCTTGACCCTAGGACTGTCTGTACATGCCCCGCCACCTATCCTCCCATGCTAGTACATCCAAAAGTCGTCGCTTGGATCCAAAAATACGGCTTCAACTTCCTACCCCTGCCTCAATCGATTGTACTACCACCATTGTTGTCTCCATAGTCACCTAGATGTGGAAACGACCCCACAAGCTATCCTCCTACTTGCCCATAGACTGCTAGGAAATCCATGAGTATGGGGCCTGCCGGGACTCCTATGTCTACAAACAATATTGCTATGCATCGGATGAAAGTGACATGTGGAAAGACCGGATCCACCAACTTGAAAAAAATCCCAAGTGAGGTCCACCGGTACCCCATAACTTATGGAAGTATAGGCAGGAAGGATCAACATAATTACTATTGATTTGAAAAAGGATAATTAACAACCAGTAAGCCTAAATTCAGCAAACAGAAAGTACACTAGTCTATACTATATAAATCAATCACTATACTAGCAAGGAAAGCTTCAATATAAAGTTTAGGAAATTATTTCCAAATTAAGTTGTCTGAGAACCTTTTTCAAAAGTAACATAACAGATTAATAAAAAATGTACCATTTCTAAACAAGTAACCTAGTGACTCAAATGGAAAGTTAAAGGTATTAAGACTATGTTCAATATGAATTCATGTTGTCATCATCCTCTGGGAATCTCGTTACCCCCTGAGCATCTTGCACCCATCGAGCATCGTGAGGACATCTGTGGGAATCATGTTACACCCCCCAATCATCCGGAGGAACATAGTTACCCCTCCAGACATCCCTACGACAACCAAGGATATAGTCGTCCCAAGGACCGACGGCATTCCCAGTCATATATCTATACCATGGTGCGGCAACTCCATAATTCAATTTAAAAATGCCATTGACCTCATCACTATCAGGGAAGCTCAAGTGTTGAACCAATAAATACTCATTCATTTATAAACCACTAGACTAATATAGCTCATTTGTACACTACATCGGACAAGCTGCAAGAAGAATTCCATCCCAAAGTCCCCAAACTTGGCCTATAATGGCATTCCGCCTGCCTTTGGAAATTGCAAACATTGTCTAGCTAAATGGGTTTCAAAAATTATGAAATTGTAACATAAGATAGACAAGATCCATAGGAACATTTTCCGTGAATGAATCAAAGTCTAACTCTGTTTATACGACACTATTTTTTTATTTTATTTTGAATACCGGACTGAAATAGTAGGGTACTCTGGCAATTAACAGAACCAAAAAGGGCATGTTTTCGCAAACTAAACGATTTTGAAAAATTCTGGAAATTTTATATGCGTAGTCTAGGATGTACTCTACAACTTTCATAGCAGATGCCCATGAAAGTTCTTGACCGAAAATTCTATGGAAAATGGAAATTAGAGAAAGGTCAGTTTAGTGTCAGTAAAAATAGATTATATATTTGATCTTTTTCAAATATATTTTTGCATACGAAATCCAAAAATATGAATTTAAAGTATGTCGTAGAACAGACAATAAAGGATGACTTTCGTGAAGGATATCCCATAAAAATTCATATCACACAAGTCAATACAAAATTAGAAAAACTGGGTTCGTACCGAAAACCGAATCTGACTTTAACAACATTACTATTTTGGCTCAAGTTTTCGGCGAGTATGTACGAGATTCAATGGATAATACTTCCATGACATATACACGGACCAAATAACTAAGGTTTCAAACATTTTAGCTAGATAGCCTTTTTCGAAACTTCCAACTAAGTACGAATATCTACGGGATTATGAAAATTCAAGAAACTCTGAAAAAACTCTCCTCGCCATAAAACAATCGATTGATAGAGGATGGAATGGAGAATATTCACTTGCCTTGTCTCCTAGAGGACTACGATCGCGGTTCGGCAGGCTCCCGAATCATTGATGTTCGAGCGGAGAAGACGGTGCAGTTGACCGTGGCGACGTGAGTTTGTGGCTATTTCTTAGTACGGGTAGGAACCGGATGAGGTGTAGTGGCTGGCATCGCCGGCTTTTGTGAGTGGGAAGGGGTTGCGGTGCAAGCACAGGTGAAGTTGAAGTGAAAATGTAAGAAACATAGGAAGACTTAGGCGGTGAAAGCAAGAAGGAAAGGAGCGGCTCCATTATTCTCTCTTCCAACTCAATCTTCACCATTTCACTGCTGTTGAGGGGTGAGCATGGTCCGTGTTGGGCCGGCCCACCCCCTAACCCTAGGACCAACCCGCACAGTACTGGTCCTCAATTCTTGAGACCGAGGACCGACCCTATTGAGCTTGGGACTAAGAACCGGATTGACATAGTGGGTTTGGTCTGGTTTCGGGTCAACCCGGGACCAACAAATAATTTATTTATTTCATTTTTTGTACTATCTAAAAAGGCAATCGAGGACTAGACCGACCCAATGGGTTTGGTCCGATTCTAGGGTCAACCCAGGACCAACCAATAATTTTTTGTTTCATTTTTTGTATTCCCTGAAAAGGCGAGCGAGGACCAGACTGACCATATGGGTTAAGTGACGAGCGAGGTCAGCTAAGAAAGGCGAGCGACGAGTGTCAAGTGGGGTGAGCATTGAGCATCGAGCAAGGAGCAACAAGCCGGCGAGCATTGAGCAGCAAGTGGCAGGAGTGACCCAAAGCGAGTGAGGCGAGTGTCAAGTGGCGAGCGGAGAAGTTATTTCTTTCAATTTTGGCAAATTAAAGACTAAGAGGACAAATAGGACAGAAGAAAATGAATATTAGAATAGGACGCCGTGAGGAGTTATTTATGCCCTTTTGAACGCCATGAGAACTGTTCATAAAAACATATTTCTCCTTTGTAAATTATGGGTTTTGATGCCGTAAAAAACATTAAAAGATCTAAATTATTATAAAATAGTGTAAAATTACTTGAACTCCTTGCTAAGGAGCTATTTAATATTGTTGACGCCATTTATTTTAAAGTTTTCTCTACATAAAAAATTATAAATAATATATATAGAATCGGGGTTGGTCCGAGTTGGACCGACCCTAAACTCCCAAGACCAAGGACCAACCCGCACAGTGCTAGTCCAGGAATCCCAGGACCAAGGACTGACCCGATCTCCCTAGGAACCGGACCAGGACCGACAAGGTTGGGCCGGTCCAGGATTGGTCCAGGGTTGACCCTAGATCGATGCTCACCCCTAGCTTAGGTGTCATCCATCTAAAGAGAGTGTTGGGGGAGGCACCATAGAGCTAGTCTCCATTTTTGACTCTAAGGGAAGACATGGCAAGGTGTTGAATGTGCTACGGTGTGAAGCAAGAATAAGGGAAAGGTTGGCTCTCTCTTCTACCGCTTGTGGTCTTTGTGCCACGAGGAAGAATTCGGCATAGATTGCTAGCCAGTTGACTTCCCCGCACAGTCTCGCGCTAGCTAGAATTTATGAATGCTGTTGTTGCAGCAAGGTTGAGGCGGTGGTGGCGCTGGTGATTGCTTTGGCGACAGTCTGGTGGTGAAGAGGTGTTAGGTTGGTGTCGCCATGAAACGATGGCATCACAATTAAGGCTTAGGTGGCTCGATAATGACGGGAATGAGTGAAGGCTAAATGTCGTCATGGTAGTGCAATTGGTACGATCCGATGACGAGTTCAATGATGTTGCATGAACTGTTAAGCGTTCGGGGCTTGCAATATGTCGAGTGAAAATCCGAATGTGACAAATCTCTCGCTCTTAAGGAATTTTATCCTCAAAATTGAACGTCCCCTATGTTCTATTGAAGAGATGAGGACACCGTTGTGTCATTTCTTCCTCGCTTTCCCATGTTGCTTCTTCCACTTTGTGGTGTCACCATAAGACTTTGATGAGTAGGATTAACTTCGTTTGAAGAACTTGCTCTTTCCGATCCAGTATTCGCACTAGCTCTTCCACGTATTTCAATTTTTCATTCACTTCGATAACCTAATAATTTCTCAACATCAATACGTGGAAGACATCATGTAGATTTGATAGCTTAGGAGATAATGCCAATCGATAGGCTAAATCCCCTATCATTTCAAGGATTTCGAAGGGTCCAACGAACCTTAGGCTCAACTTGCTTTTCTTTCTAAATCTTGATACACCCTTTATTGGTGATACTTTTAAGAATACGTGATTTCCCACGTTAAATTCCAAGGGCCTCCTGAGCTTATCAATGTAACTTTTCTATCAACTCTAGGCTGTCTTGAGCCAACTCCTAATTATTTCCTTCCCTACAGTGCCTCAAATGGGGCCATAGCAATACTCTATTGGAAACTATTGTTATAGGCAAATTGTATCAAATGCAGTTTTTTGTTCCAATTTTCTTTAAAATCGAGCATGCAAGCCTTTAACATATCTTCTATTACTTGGATTACTCTTTCTATATGTCCATCTATTTGTGGATGAAAGGCGGTGTTAAACTGAATTTTAGTCCCTAGTGCAATTTGGAGACCTCGCCAGAAATTTGAGGTGACTCTTGATTCTCGATCTGAAATGATGGTCACTAAGACACCATATAAATGTACTATTTGCCTTACCAATATCTCTACATATTTGTTCATCAAATAATCCATACGTGCTGCTAGGAAATGGGTAGATTTGGTTAGACGATCTACTATTACCTAGATATAATCGTAATCGTTTGATGTCCTTGATAATCCTTTCACAAAATCCATCGTTATATGCACATCAAGGTCAAGTATTGAGAAACGTGTTCAAGGATGTCTGCCTTCGTTCCATTCCACTAGTACTGCTGACAAAGGTCTTGGTACAATTTCGTATTTTCAGGGTGGATACTATAATTACTCCTATGTGCATCTAACAAGATTTCCTTTCTTATTTCCTCCTTATTAGGTACACATAATAGTCCTTGGAGTCTCACGATTCCATCCTCAAAAACTTAGAACTCCGATGTTTTCCCCGATGATACCTCTTCTTAAAATTTCACGATTCCTGAGTTCGACTATTGTAGTGTCCTAATTATTTAGATGATTTCTAGTTCAATTCTCAGCGTAGCTAGTGCACCAATAAGATGGTCCATTTCTAACTTAAACTTAAAATTGATGATCATTTCCAACAAGTTCCATTTTCTTGTCCTTATACTTGTCATACCACTTGTTGACTTACAACTAAAAGCATCCGCAACCCTTTTCGCCTTTCCTAGATGATATAGTATCTCACAGTCAAAATCTTTCAATAGTTCAAACCATCTCCTTTGTGTGACATCTTGAATTTCAAGTTCTGTCTTCGATTAAATAAGTAGGGCTTTTCATCGACACGCTTATAGTTATTTTCCCTGAGCTGATCATTGTTCATTAAATTCTAAACGCAAGTGAACGTGTCGAACAAGTAATATAATGATGAGAGAGAATATCATCCCACGGAGATTGATGCTTAATAAACTAAATAAATACTAAAATAGATTAATTCTAAAATTTATCTAACAGATCAAAATATAATTGAAAATAAATTAAAAACTAAATGCAGTAAACTAAATGCAGTAAATAGATCAGATAAATATGTTAGAGCATCCGATTTCACCATAACCACTAGATATGAATTTCAGATTGTTATGGGTACAAAAACGATATCAAACATGTGATAGTGGAATTTCCTAACCTATTTACTATCCTATCTCTAGGTATAGCAAACCTACTCAGTTTATTACTCAACTATATCTCTATGTGAATTAAAATAAACATAAGTGCATTAAAAATTATGAATATTCCCAGCTTACAATGAGTCTTTTTCATCACCTTATCACCGAAAGTTACACAAATAACACGATATATCTCTATCCACGTTTAATTCATGGCTATATATTATAATGAGCAATTGCATATTATCACTTCTCAGTCTCAAACATGTACATCAGATCATTCAAGTGGTGGCTAGTCACTCAAAAGCATTATGCACAATAATATATAACTCACATGAATGAAATCAATTGCAAATCATAAAAATCATGAAATTCACATCATCATGGTTAGGCTACATCGTAGCCCTAACAAAAGAAAATTAGAACATAATAGAATAAGAAATAAAAATATAAATCAAACTCAGCATCTTGAATCAAAGAACAAGAATTTTGTCACAACTTTTGTCTTATCTTCAAAATACTTGAAAAACTCTCAGAACAATGAAAAACGATCTAACAAAAACCTAACTGCTAAAAAAAACTAGCTGCTCTATTAGGCTCTCCTATTTATAGGATATATCCAAGATCCTTATCTCCAAGCAATTGCGCACAAAATCAAGGGAGTAAATCAGAGGATTTTGATTTGATATCTATCTCCCACTGCTACTTGATTTAAATTCCTGAGTTTTGCCATTTTTTTCTTTATCTTCTCCATATATCATTATTCTGCATAAATAAGGAAAATTCAAATAATCAGAAGGAAATCCAAATATTTTCTCATAGATATTGCATTAATTGTTACCTAAAATAGGTAAAATAACTCTATTTTTATAGAGTTATCAATCACTCACGGGATAACTAGCCTATTAGGTGAAGCCGTTAAGGAATCTAAATGCAATGGACTCAAGAATTTGATCAGGAATCGACTGCTCGGCCGTGCTAATCTGCAAGGGTCATTACGGCACCGTCAAAATTGATCAGAGACCGGAAATAAGTCGATTCAATAGAGGTATGTGATTAGTGTGTCGGTGATTCCACCTAATTGTAAAATTTCTGTCGAACGACACTAGACCGATTTTTCTATCATTTTCGTACCTTGTGCTCGTATTTGAAACCTTGAGATTTTCATGACAACCAAGAGTCGCTAATGTGTCGAAGATGCACAATGTGGCTCGAAAATAATCGACCACGGGTCAATTACACTAAAAATTCCTAAAAGCTACCCAATAGGTTAGGTCACGCTAAAATCGCGCCAGATTGAAATTAACCGCGAATTTGAACCTGGTTTCAGAAATTGAAAGTTCTGTCATGTCACAATTTATTTTAGGAACGTCGACTCATCCTTCGAAGAATTTTCGGCGAGTTTAGGATTTTTACGGAAAATCAATTCGAACGATTCGGAAAAGAACGGAAATTCGGATGGGCCAAATTGAAGGGGATTTTGGCCTCCTTAGTGAGTTATTTGGTGAAGGGAACTTGCAGAAATTGTGTGGGCTTCCTCCTTAGCAAAATTGGTCACCAAATTGGAGAGATTTGTGGGGGCTGCAACATTTGGCTTCAAATTGGATTAATTGTGGAGACTTATACAAGAAAGTAATAGGGTGGACCAAGCATTTAATTAAGTGGATATGTTTGTTGACTTCCCCCCCCGCCATCGCCAGCTTCTCCAAGACGCTAAGGTTGTCGCCTCTCCTCCTTCGTGCGACTCCTACCCCAACCGAAGACCCTAGCTCAAGTTTCAGCTTTTCTTTCATTCTTTCCCTTCAAAGCAACCCCACCATCTTCACGTGTCTCTTCTCCTTCATCCCTTTTCTCTACAGCCGCATGTCTTCATTTCACGTCGCTACTCCACCATCGAATTCCCCTCCATCTCCACGGCCCCACGCGTCCGCAGCAATTCCACCGAGTCAGCTCCCCTCCTCAAACGAAACCCCAAACACCGACTTCGCTGCTCCTCTCCTTCATCCACATCTCCCTCAGCCGTTTTTCTTCATCTCCACTTCTCGGCTCCATCGATTTCTCCACGAGACCAAGAACCGCACGTTCCACCGGTCAATTCCAGCTTTCCAACGAAGCCAAGAGTTGACCCGCCAACTGACTTGCGCACCTCCAGCATCAATGACCGAAACAGCTCCTCCATTTGAAATCCCCCTGCCAGCACATCCACACTTCAGCCCACTCACGGATCAGGCCCATATTTAGCCCACGTAAGTTCAGCCCAGCCCGCAATTGCAGCCTAGTCGAGTCGAGCCCAGTAACTCGCACGATCAGCCCCAAGTCCGAACCGAAATCCAGCTTAGGTCCGTGGGCTTCAAGGCCCATTTCGACCGCTTCCAGCCTCGACGGGTGTCGCCGCTCGGAGTTTGTCGCCCGTCTCTGCATCGCCGTCGTCGTGAACTCATCGGAATGCTAATCCAATGAGTTTACTCACTAAACCTTGCTTAGGAGGTTGATTATGCTTATGGGGTGATTAGTTAACGTTAATTAAGGATTAGGTGGTTAGCTAGATTAGATTAGTGATTTAATCATCCAATTTCGCATGTTAGGTTGTTAGATTAGACTAATTAGAGACTAGACAGGTAGTATTAATTATTTAGATTGGTTTGGGAATTTTCCAAGCCCGTCTCGGTATTAATTAGGCTTTTCCAGCCTAAGTTCCTATTTATAGCATTTAATTGTAATTATTTAATTAATTTTGGTAATTTTTTAATTTTTTAATTTTTTTTTCGGAAATTAGATCGGGATAGCCGATAACCGGAATTTCGTGCCGATTGCAATGGTGTGTTCAGTTTATGCAATTGGATGTTAATTTGTGCAAATTGAGTACCGATAGGATTTTTGGTCCTTTATTCCAAAATTTGGGAAATTTCATTATTTATTCAGAAAATGCCGAGTGTCGGATTTTAACATCGAAAATGATTTTATATACTATATAAAACAGTAGGATTTTAAAAAGGAATGTTATGAATTTTTAGGTTCAATCCGATCGTGTACCCACACATGACTATTTTCACCGGGTCTCTTTAATATGAAGAAAATAGGTCAGGATCACTATTTTAATTGAGGCATTTGAGTGTAAAGCACGGTGTCCTAGGCCGAGAGTGAATGGTCGTGTGTTGGTTAAGAGAACCCGTCCCAAGCGTTTATGCTGGACGTTACCCATTCATTGGGACTCGGGTCGTAGTAGATTCTGGACTTACGCTCCTTCGGGAAAGCCGTCTTTGAGAGACATAGCCATGCTCAAAGGTGGTGAGACGATGCCCGGCTACACTAGTAGAGCGCCAAACTCAGAGTTGGCCGTACCCTTGAGGGGTGTAATTAACAATTGGAACGCATGGTTAGTTGAGTTAGCTGAGCCTCATTATGAGACAAAACTGTGTGGCATGGTATTGGACGTGTCATAACGGTTTGGCCTTATAATTGGGACCCATGTGATTAATTGTGTTGGTGAGGCGTTTCAATTGTTGTGTGCCGTGATTTTGTTCCTTGTGTGTATATGAACTGTGCTGACATGCAGGAGGGAACTGAGGCGAGGTAAATTCTCTATATTGTGTGGCTATGCCACCCTTGGGTGTATTTTCTTCATAATAAGGGTTTAGGGGGTGAACTTGCCGAGACAATATCTCACCCCATCGTGGGCTTAACTTTTTAGGTCCTCAGGTGGTGTTGGTGGAGGACTCGAAGCCCGGAGTCTGTAAAGGTGGAGTCTGAAGGATCGGCGTATGTGTCCGACTAGCTTGTCATAGGACAGCTTCTTTTTGAGAGCCGATATTTTGTAGACTTTTGTCTAGACTCTTTTGTACCTAAACCCCATTGTTTATATAAAGTTGGCCTTTGTGAAATGTAGTCCAACTTTCCTATCCCATGTTATTTATTGTCAGGGGTTTATTGTTTCGCTTCCGCATGCATATTAAAATGAAATGGGTCGGCGACGCGTTCTAGGAACGTCGCATTTGTATCGACCATTGAGGGATGGGCGCGCACTCGAGGATCAGGGCGTGACACTTTGTCTCATGTTTAATTCATTCAACTAGAATAGGTACTTCAAACTTTTATGATCTATATAATTTCAAATTTTCCCCCATACAAATAATGTCTCCTTATCTTCAACACCAAAATTATTGTAGTTAGTTCTAGATCATGAGTTGGGTAATTCAATTCATAGGGCTATGACTTCTGATGTTGCATCAAGACACATCACAATCCCTTGTGGGAGGCGTCACTATGTATCATGAATCCACTAGATCCATAACGAATAATTAATATTGGAGATGTGGTTAATCTTTTCTTGAGTTCCTGGACACTCCGTTCACATTCATCACTTCACTCAAACTTCACATTTTTCCTAGTTAGCTGAGTCAATGGTAGTGTCGTGGGTCTCGATCAATTCACTACTATCTCAACCATTGCTGGGTCCATCGAAATTCCTTCTCTAGATACCACATGACCTATAAATACTACTCGATCCAACCAAAATTCACAATTTCTAAATTTGGCGTACAATTTATATTCTCTAAGAGTCTGCAATACTATCCTCAGTGCTGCTCGTGTTCTTCCGGTCCTTTTGAATATATCAAGATGTTTAAATACCCTATTCATTAAGTCCATGAATGCAGCTGGTGCATTTGTCAAGCCAAATGGCATAATTAAGAACTCATAGTATCCATAACAAGTCTTGAAAGCGGTCTTTGGAATATCCTCCTTAATTATTAACCGATGGTATCCTGACTTTTAAGTATATCTTAGAAAAGACAAAACTCCCATGCAATTGGTCAAATAAATCGTCAATTCTAGGCAACAGGTACTTATTATTGTTTGTGACTTGATTTAGTTGCTTATGGTCAATGCAAAGATGCATGGATCCATCATTCTTTTTACAAATAGGACAGTTGCACCCCATGGGATGCACTCCGCCTAATGAATCCCTTATCAAGTAATTCTTGCAACTGCACTTTCGACTCCTTTAATTCCGCTAAGACCATCCTGTACGGGACTTTTAATATTGGTTTTGTTCCTGGCATCAATTCAATTACAAATTCAATCTCCCATTCCGGTGGTAATCTCGATAATTCCTCGGGAAACACGTCAAGGAATCCTTACACCACACGGATCTCTTTGAGTTTGGCTTCTTCTTTAGTTTGATCCTTTAATACTGCGAGATACCGTTGACATCCTTCATCAGGAGGTATATGCGCATCTACTGCCAAAATAAGGGTCATTAAAAGGTTTGTCTCATTCCCAGAGAACTCAAAACTAGTCTTATCTAGTGGGTTGAACTGAATCATCTTCCTATAACAATCCACCTTAGCCCATTGTTTACAGAGCCAATCCATTCCTATGATGGTGTCAAAATCATACATGGTCATCACTACTAGGTCTATTTCCTAATCTTGTTCATTTATAGATATCTTACAATTCTCACATAATAACATGGACGACACCACATCTTTCAGTGGTGTAGAAATACCAAGAGGCATATCGAGGGGTTTGGTTTTCATTTTACCCAATCATCTATATCTTTCAAACACAAAAGAATGCATTGCACCTGTGTGAAAAACAATGCATAAACCTTCTTGTCATTTAAAGAAACTATACTTGAGATAACAGCCTCAAAAGCCTTCGCTACCTCTTGAGTGACTATGTACACTCGTCCTTGAGCCAGTGGCCATTGCAATTTTCCTCACTAAGATGCTTCGCTCGGATGCTATTATGTCTATCGTGTAGGGCCAGCATTCACCTAGTTCCTTTCCTACAGATAGTCCCTCCTAATGTAGCCCTATTGTCCACATCTAAAACATCTCCTTGACTCTTGACATGGTCCTAGTCCATGCTGTCCGCTAGACCTTTTGCATGGTTCATTTCAATACAACACCTAATTTACAGCTTAGCATTTCCTGATTCCTCCATAATATCCAAAATTCCACTTCTTATGAGAGGGACTAGCCTGTCCTTGAGATGGGTGGGGCCTCTTGTCGCATAAAGCATAACTTAGTGCCGTATAACGTTCGAATCATGTTCACCGTTCATTTTTTTCCTGTTCCCTCATCAATTCTTGTTCTACAAGCTAAGCTCACTCGTAAATTTCATTATAGTCCTTGATATTAAGGGGTACTAGTTGCTTTCTGATGTTTGTCCTTAGGCTTTTTCAGAAATCTCTTGACTTTCTCTTCTCGATCTTCAACTAATCGAGGAGCATACTTGGATAGTTTAGAAAAATTTGCCTTCATATTGGTCCACAATCAGCTCCTTCTGGCTTAGTTGGACGAATTCCGTTATCTTCCTATTTTTGGCATAGTCAAAGAAATGTTTTCTATAGAAGGCCATAATAAACTCGTCCCGCATCACTGCTGTATCAGCTGAGAAAATCATGTTCCTAGAGGCTCTCCATCAATACTTGGCATTTCCTTCGAGTCGGTACTCCGCTAGAATTATCTTTTCTGTATCACTACAGTTCAACAGCTAGATGATTCTCTCCATCCCATCAATCCATTGTTCTGCCTCTTCTAGACTTCCCATTCGGTAAATGCGGATGGCTTCAATTTTAGGAATTGTTCTACTAATCCCTGGGTGCAACATTTCGCTCCAGGTTGCTGTTCGGCTTGCCTTTCCATCCAGGGTTCTGTCCTCAAAGCAGTGGCTTCCACCCTCGATGGAGAAGAATTTCTTGATCTTACCATGTTTCCATGCAAATTACTGAGCATTACCTATGTAAACAATTAGTGACCCAATTCACTAATTGTATAAACGTTAGTGGAATCATACCAGTAACATATATATGTTACTAGAATACACTAGTAACTTACAATCGTTACCCACACTATATGAGTGACAACCCATCACCCGTTATTCAAAACAAATCAAACACATGCATTTAGTGTCTTATTGTGGGCGTCCATCCTAACTCCCTCCACCACCAATGCACCTTATCACTCTAGTTAGACCTATGCTCTGATACCACCAGAGTTGTGACATGCCCAACACGTTATGACTAACATATTTTTTCAATTCTTTTATCTTTTTAACCGTGCGGAAGCATTTTTAGACCAATAATAACCTAAAACATAGGAACATAAAGAATGCATGCGAAAATATAAACCAGATTAATGCTTTTCATTTCTTTTTTATTTACATTAGGTGGCACGGCCGGTATACTGGGGATTTCAAAAATTGGTCATCCCAAACTACATCAAACATACACCCACAGTACTACCCCGACCCTGGGACTGCCTATACATGCCCCGGCACCTATCCTCCAATGCTAGTGCGTCTAAAAGTTGTCGTTTGAATCCAAAAATGTGGCTTCACCTTCCTACCTCTACCTTAGTCGATCGTACTACCACCATCATTATCTTCATTGTCACTTGGATGTGGGATCGGCCCCGCGACCTATCCTCCTACTCGCGTGTAGACTGCCAAGAAACCCATGAATACGAGGTTCATCGATACTCCTATGTCTACGGACAATATTGCTATGCATCAGATGAAAGTGGCATGCGAAAAGTCTAAATCCACGAACTCGGAAAAATCCCAGGTGAGGTCCATTGGTGCCCCATAACTGATGGAGGTAGAGGCAGGAAGGATCGGCATAATTACTACTAATCTAAAAAGGATAATTAACAACTGGTGAGCCTAAACTCGGCAAGCAGAAAGTCCACCGATTTATACTATATAAGTCAATCACTATACTTGTAAGAAAAGCTTCAATATAGAGTATAGGAAATCATTTCCAAATTGACTTGCCCGATAACCTTTTTCAAAAGCAACATAACAGATTAATAAGAAAAGTAGCTTTTCTAAACAAGTAACCTAGTGACTCAACTGGAAATTTAAAGGTACCAAGACTATGGTCAATATGAATTCAGGTTGCCACCATCCTCCGGGGAACCCCGTCACCGTCCGGGCATCTCACACTTATCTGACATCGCGAGGATATATGAGGGAACCATGTTACATGCCCAAGGCATCGGGAGGAATCCAATTACCCCTCCAGGCATCCCTACTACAACTCGAGACATCGTCGTCCCCAGGATTTATGGCAGTCTCAGTCACACATCCATACCATGGCGCAGCAACTCCATAATTCAATTTAAAAATGCCATTGACCTCATTACTATTAGGGAAGCTCAAGTGTCGAACCAACAAATACTCATTCACTTATAAACCACTAGACGAATACAACTCACTCATACACCACATCGGACAAGCTGCAAGAAGAATTCCATCCCAAAGTCTCCAAACTTGCCCTATAGTGGCATTCCATCCACCTTTGAAAATTGCAAATGTTGTCTAGGTAAATGGGTTTAAAAAAATTATGAAATCATAATATAAGATAGCAAAGATCCAAAAGAATATTTTCCGTAAAGGAATTGAAGTCTAACTCAGTTTATATGACACTATAAAAATTTTTGAAATCTGTACTGAAATAGGAGGGTACTCTGGCAATTAACAAAACCCAAAAGGTCATGGTTTCACCAACTAAACGATCTTGAAAAATTCTGAAAATTTTATATATGATATTTTAGGATTACTCTACAATTTTCATAAAGATGCTCGTTAAAATTCTTGACTAAAAATTCTGTGGAAAATAGAAATAAGAGAAAGGTCGGTTCAGTGTCTGTAAAAATAGATTATATATTTGATCATTTTTCAAATATATTTTTGTCATACAAAATCCGAAAAATTTGAATTTAAAGTGTGTCATAGAAAAGCGAATAAGGGACGACTTTCGTGAAGGATACCCGATGCAATTCACACTACGCAAGTCAATGCAAAATTAGCAAAACCAAGGATCGTATTGAAAACCAAAATCTGACTTAGACAACATCCACTATTTTAGCTAAACTTTTCGAAGTTCCAAGCCCGAGTGTGCATGAGATCGAATGGATAATACTTCCATGACATATACATGGACCCGATAACTAAGGTTTCAAATATCTTAGCTAGATAACCTTTTTCGAAAGTTCAGACTAAGTACAAAACATTTATGGGATTACGAAAATTCAAGAAACTCTCCTCACCATACAACAATTGATTGATATAGGATAAAATGGAGGGTATCCAGTTGCCTTGGGTCCTGAAGGACTACGCTCGTGGTTCGGCCGGCTCCCGAGTCGTTGATGTTCGAGCTGAGAAGACGTTGCGGTTGATGGCGATGACGTGAGCAGCTAAGCTGGCAAGAAAGAGCGAGCGGGTTTGTGGCTGTTTCTTGGTATGGGTAGGGACGAGATGAGGTCCAGTGGCTGGCGTCGTTGGCTTCTATGAGTGGCCGGGGGTTGTGGTGCAAGCAAAGGTGAAGTCAAAGTGAAAAACGGAAGAAACAGAAGAAGACTTAGGTGGTGAAAGCAAGAAGAAAACGAGCAGCTCCGTTCTTTTCTCTTCCAACTCAATCTTCACCGTTTCGCTGCTACTGAGGTGTCATCCATCTAAAGAAAGTGTTGGGCGAGGCGACACGGAGCTAGTCTCCATTGTTGACTCTAAGGGAAGACATGGCAAGGTGTTGGATGTGCTGCGGTGTGAAGCGAGAATGAGGGAAAGGCTGACTTCCTCTTCTGCTGCTTGTGGTCTTTGTGCCACGAGGAAGAATTTGGCAGAGGTTGCTGGCCAGTTGACTTCTCTGCACAATCTCACACCAGCTAGAATTCATGAATTCTGCTGTTGCAGTGAGGTTGAGGTGGCGATGGCGCTGGTGATTGATATGGCGATAGTCTGGTGGTGACGCGGTGTCGGGTTGGCGTCGCCAGGAAACAAGGGCGTTGCAATTGAGGCTTAGATGGCTTGGTAATGACGAGAAGGAGCGAAGGTTAAAAGTATTTGCAATGGTGCAATTGGTACAGTCCAATGTCGTTTTCAATGATGTGGCGTGGATGGCTAAGCATTCGAGGCTTGCAATATGTCGAGCAAAAATCCGAATGTCACATCGAGTATGGTTTATGAAATGTGATTTGATTTAGT
Source organism: Eucalyptus tenuipes (assembly GCA_014182365.1). Classification (NCBI taxonomy): domain Eukaryota; kingdom Viridiplantae; phylum Streptophyta; class Magnoliopsida; order Myrtales; family Myrtaceae; genus Eucalyptus; species Eucalyptus tenuipes. Next base: position 5,064,612 of record CM024541.1, on the reverse strand, counting down.
ATATGAAACTGATTTATGGTACGGATTCTAAATTGGTTTTGTGGAGAAAATTGATTGGTGAAAAGTTTCGTTTTGGTTTGTGAAGCCAATTGTGATATGGACTGATAAAGGACTAAATGCTATACGATAACATAATTTCGTGAGAGCTACCTCTAGAGTCTTATACTATTGATATGTATTAGATAGGGATTAAGTATTATACGATAACGTAACTTCATGAGAGCCACCTCTAGAGCATTATAATCTAGGGCTAAGTGATACATGATAAAATAATTTCATGAGAGCCACCTCTATGGCCATTTACTATTGATATATGTGGATCAAGGACTAAGTGCCACACGATAACATAATTTTGTGAGAGCCACCTCTAAGTCCTTGTACTACTCAAGAGCTAAGTCTTATATGAGGACATGAGTCTCATGGGAGTCACTTCTAGAACCTTGAAATGTGATGTGATACAAGTTTGAACAATGGAATGAATCACTGACGTGTGTTTTTATTAGATTGACCAATGGACTTGACCATTGATATTTGTATTGTGATGGCGGATTTAAATATGTATTTCTAATTCGTACGAAACTTTGTTAAAATGAAACAATTCATATTTGATTCAATACGTATTTTATAACTTTGAGTTTGGATTACGAGTTTTTGGTATTTGCTTTGTATATAGGCATAGTAGCTGCATGATCTGATTAGAAGAGATACATACTTCTCACTAAGCTATAGTTGCTCACCCCTTTTTCTAAATCTTTTCAAGTTCTTTGATTAACAGCTAGTAGAGCAAGAACGCTATTGATGAGGACTTTTGGAAGTGGAATTTGAGTATAGTTTGAGACTGCATCTTTCACAAAGAAGAACGACCGTGTCATCCTATCCCTGTTGTTTCGCGATGTGACAGAAAATCACCTTACATTAGTGTTTACATTTATTACACGTGCATTATATGGTCAACATCTGTTATACTAGCAGTTAGACTCTCTTTCAAATGAACATGGCAAACATTAAGCACATACTATTCTCAGATCAGGCCAAAAGGCTCAATCCATTACTTCCAGCATGGAGGGAACGCATTGCTACTCATGCTAGTGCCTTGGCAAGTAGAAGTTTCGCCCACGGACAACAATCTATCTATGGATTGGACGTCCCAGCCTCCGTCTCTCCAATATCCACAGTAGACTTCTGGAATGTGTGCGACCTTCTGATAGTCTTCGTCATGCTCGTGTCGCATAAACTTTTTGACCAACTGATCAGGCATGTAGAAGAACCCAAGTACTCTGAGCTTGGTCAGATACTCAACGCCTGATGGCAGCTTCTCCAGTAGCTTGCAGCGCTGAATGATCAATTTTTCAAGGCAGGGCATCGCTCCTTCCGCCACTTCCACGGATCTGAGTTCGTCAAACTTGTCGAGACCGAGAATTCTCAGCTTCCTAAAACCTTTGGATTTGAAGCATAAGGTCTTTCCTTCGAAGACCTGGAGCAGCTCGAGATGAATGAGGTTAGGCAGACTTTGCAGTAATGCGAGTGGGTCATCCTTCAGCCTACTCCATCGTAAGTGCAACTTGACAAGACTATCGAGAGTGGCTAACCAGTTTGGTAGCATCTTAAGACGCCCTCTCAAGTAGATCCTCTGTAGTAATTGAGGTGGAGATGTAAGGTGTTGCAGATCCAATATCTCGTCAACCTCGACTGAAGCCACAGATAGTGCACAGAGGTTGGTTAATTTCTCTATCGATGAGCATAAAGCCCTTCCATCCTCTTTCCTCAACTTCAGGATGCACAACGTGCTTAACTGTGTCAGCTTCCCGAGCTCTCTCACGAGGATGTCGTTCCTTTCGTCGTCCGCCTCTATGTAGCACAACTTTTGAAGGGACTGCAGAGCCCCGATCTCCGTGAGTGCCTTGAAGCCATAATTGTAGTACAAATGCGATATTTTCTCATATCGATACACCAAGAGATGCCGGAGTTTTTGCAGTTTCAAGATTTCAACAGGTAATCGCCTTACATTTGTGTGCTTAAGATCTAGTGTCTCTAGGTTCTGAAGCCTCCCTATCGAAGTAGGAATTGTTTCAACTTCGGTGTGCCTGAAGTTTAAATATCTTAGGTAGTAGCAGTCAACAACTTGAACTGGGAACCTTGACAAAGGTGTGGCTTGCATGTCTAAGATATTGAGCAGTTTAATGTCGCATCCTAGAACAAAGTCGATGAATGCCCTGTCTACCCCAAACATGTATAGAGAACGCAGATGAGAAAGTGATCTATTTTGCTGTGCAGATTGCAGGCTGTTGTGCAATGAAAGGCAGCGAACTTTATCTGGCCACGTGTCAGTCTGCTCTTTGGCAATCGTTGCGAAGCTTTGATCACTTGATTTTGAAGTTATTATTTCCCTCTGGAAATCATGGATGCGGCACAATATGACCCTCCCGTCGGTTGTTGTTTCGGCCACTTGCACTAGGCTTCTGTTCAGGAGCTCGCTGAAGTAGTCCTCTGCGACTTCTTCAAGGGTCTTGCCTTCTTTTCTCTCAACAAACCCTTCCGCTACCCAAAGCCGGATCAGTCTCCCGTGCTCAATTAGGTGACCCTCGGGAAATACACTCAAGTGCAAGAAACAGGACTTCAGGTAGTACGGCAAATCGCTAAAACTGAGGGAAAGCACCCTCTTTAAGTTCTTGAGCCTGTCGTTGCCATCAATCTCGGCACGAAGGCTGCATCGTAAAGCATCCCATTCATCGATCCTCTGTTTGTCTTTCACGGCCAGAACACCACTGATGGCCATGATTGCGAACGGCAGTCCGTCACACTTTCCCAGAATGTACTCACATATCTCCTCCAGGTGGGAAGGGCAAGAGTTCTTCTGAAATGTCCTCTGACAGAAAAGCTTCCACGACTGTTCTGGATTGAGTGGCTCCATTTTTTTTACCAGCCCATTGAACTCCTTGCAGGAGGCGGATGCCAGATCGGCATTCCGAGTTGTGATGATAACCCGGCTTCCATGATCGTTGTTGGGCAAGGCATGCTTGACTGCATCCCATTCGTCTCTGCACCATGCATCATCGAGGACAATCAGGTACCTCCTTCTCTGAAGTTGGTCATTGATGATCATCTTCAACCAATCGCTATTCATAGTGTTGGCTCCTGGAGGGACTGGTGACCTCATCACCCTCACGATCTGTTCAAGCATGTCTTTGAGGAGCTCTTCGATCTTTGAGGATCGAGAGAGAGTGATCCAAGCGTACACTGCAAAATGCTTCTTCACGGAGGGGTCTTCATAGACTTGCTTCACCAGAGTGGTTTTGCCCAGCCCTCCCATTCCAAGGACGGAGATGACCTCCCGCCTGTGAGCCCCGTCAAGTAACTGCCCGATCAGCTCGTTCTTCGGCTGCTCAATGCCCACAAGGCCAGTTTTATCCAGTAGGAGGGCATTGCCTCGGTTGTCCATCCATGTGTTGTCCGTGCTGGTCGAACTCCAATCTTGTTGAGCCCTCCTGAATTTGTGGCGTAGCCTCCGGTGCCCATCGCATATGCCCTTTACTCTGGAGTTGATGCACTGTATCTCTGACGTGACACGGTATCGGGCCTTCAGGTTCTTGATGCAGCAGGACATCCTGTTGATAAGGCCAGTGAACCCGACTCCATGATCATGTCTCAGGACCAGCGAGAACTCGTCGAGCGCGTCCTCCATGTCGTAGGCTGTGTCTATCAACTGCTTCACCCACACTTTGACTTCCTTGTCGCTTTCCTCAAGGGAATCTGCGACCCTGAGGAAGGCTTGGATTCGCTCCAATTCTCCTCTCACTGAGAGGGCTTCTTCTCGAGCGCCTGTCAGGAACCACACCTCATTCTCAAAGAATTGTGCGAGCTTGTCGAGTAGGTGAGTCACTGCCCTCTCTGCCATGCCTCTAGTCTGGTGGGCGGTGGTGAGTTTTTTGGTTTGTGTTGCCTAGAGGCTTTAGACTCAGGCTGTAAAAGTTGAGGCTTTTCGTATTCTCTGAAATGCTAAACCGCTTAACGTTAGTGAATCTTAGATTCATCGCTGCCTTGTCTGGGGTCGACGTCTGCTTAGCACGTTGTACAAGTTTTGTTTTATTTTAGTTATATCCTTTATTTCTTGCATGTTCCTGTTAAATATTTTTGCCTTTGACAGCAAGCTATTCAATTTTCATGTCTCGTGTGGAAAGTTTGCAAGCATGTTTAGTATTTTATTCTTTTGTACTTTCATCTCATATGAATAAGCTAACTAAAATTTCCTAATTGTCAGAAGAAATAACTTATATAAACTTGTCGAATGTAATATATCCAAGGAAAAATCATGGGAAGTTTCGAAGAAACTTTCTTGCTTTATTTTATCTGAGTAGATTATTATCTGAAACCAAGAACACCTAATTTAGACATCCCTCTTGTGAGTTCACAATCATGTCATTTTATTCGTGAAGTATATAAAAATATATTTCAGCTACCAATTCTTGCTCGATCACACCATTATGCGGACATAAATTTTTATTGAAAAACTTGCATTGCAAGGTATAAGAGCTGATTTTGACTAAGAACGATGGAGGAAATTTTCAATCAATTCAGAATATCATGATGGCCAAGAGTTCATCAGAATCAAGACTTCATCACCAGAGGCCAGGACAATCCATCTGTAACTGAACACTCAATGAAATTCGCGGACTCATCACTGAGTATCGCAAACGCCAAATTTATTTATTTTTACCAGGTTACATGAAGGAAATTCAAGCAACATTTCTTCGCTAGGATTTAGAAGAAATAAGAATCAACTACAGTAAGGCAATGCACAAGCAACTGAGCTCAGGTTTTTGGCGAATTTCACCGTACCGTGCTCTGAATTTTCCATGGCATTACCCCACTGAATCATCTCATAAACGAAATAGTCAAGATTGCGTACAAATAACTTGTTATATAAATCATAGGCGTAAATTTGTAGCGATATATACGTCCTATTCTTCTACTGGTGGAGGAGGGGTAAATAAGATTTGAGAGGAAAAGTAACATCAATCGAATTAAAAAAGGACTACCATTACGTATGAAGTAAATAACCAGAAAACGTAAAAAGTCACATTTCAGTGACTCATGACGGATAGCATTAATTAATAGAATGACATCAAATAAATCTTTATAAAATGCAGAATTATGGAGCCTTTTCGATTAGATTAGAGCGGCTGTCGCTGTCTATTATGTGGAGTTGATTAGGATTTCATGAGGATGAAAAGCTAGTTTTGTCTCGCCACTATTCCAAGTCAAGACAGGAACTCCCTCTTTACAAGTCTTTAAAAACATGCAATTTTAATAACCATTTGTTATATCCATATTGTTAGGCCACTGTCTCTTATTTTGGTGAACGCATTTCGTTTTTCGATCAAATCATTGACCATACTCTCAATTTTTTATCGATGATCTTGTATTGTTATATTCGTTCATGTTAATGATTTCTGACTAAAATTAGACAAATGGACTTAATTGACAAAATTTGAAAAGTTTGGTAACTCAATTATCACTATTAAAATATTTAGGACTTAATTGACTAATGTGCAATATGTTTATGACTTTTTTGATAATTTTTCCCCATAATTCTTGATATGATAGTAGTCAAGCACGAACCCATAGAAACTTCGTTCGGCTCTTTCATAGTTTGTCAAACCCTCTATCTTCCCTAGCTACTGCATGCTCCATGGAAACCATCTTATAATATGTAATACGATTAAATAATATGCAAAACATTAAGATTGGCGATATGTTATGCATAGCATTAAATAAATACTTAATCTCTACATCACCCAAAGCAAAGTGGATGATGTTTAACACTTCAGGGAAAATTGTCGAATTAGTCCTAAACATATTGTACGGATGTCAATTGGATGGAGTATAACTTAACGGTAGAGTGTCACCTTGACGTGGTGGAAGTCATCAATTCGAGTTTGATTATCCCTAAAACTGATAAGAGTTTTTATATTTTGACTTACTCCCCCGCTGTTATTTGCCATGAGATTCTCTTAGGAAAGTTGTGTAGAATAAAAAGAATCACTCAAAAAAGATGTCAAAGCAATGAGTTATACTATTTTAAAGTTTTGCCCAATCAATCATCTTTGAACTGGAGAAATAACGAGAGAGAGGTGTTGTAATGGCTTTTTTCACATATTTTTCTAGTAATTTATTATTTATATCGTAATGTCAATAATTTCTGGCAAAATTGATTGGAGGATTCTATTGGAATTTTACACAAAGGTTTAGGACTAAGTAGTAAAATTGAAATGTTGAAAACAAAATTGATATTTGTATAATATATTTAAATCGAACGGGGTAATTTTCCCTTACATTTTATAAAGCCTAAGAAAGCAACATCCACGTTTGATAAATTAGGGCTGCATCATGGGCCATCGTACGTCACTAGTCAGCTCTACTTTCTGCTACTCTGTGAAGGCTACATTTCACCTCCAATCAACTTTCTCCGGCCATCCATTTGATTAGTACTTTACAAGTTGTTAACATTACCTACATATAAAATTGTTTAAATATAAAGGTGGGGCCATTAGCAAAACCAAATAACCAAAAAAAAAAAAAAAGGACTAAAACATCTATTTTTGTACTTTCTTCCATTGTTCAATCCCAATGTTTGGATTTTTCTTTCTTCCAATCCAATAATTAATCTTAAGACAGCGACGTGGGCAACTTCCCTCGGCCATGGACGCAGCAGAAAATCCAGTGGCGTCTCTCTCTCTCTCTCTCTCTCTCTCTCTCTCTGAGTGCAGCAAGTAGTCAGGTTGGGATATGTTCCTAGAAATCGGAATAGAATTTGGCCCTGAGTCAATTTCCGGGGGTAAATAGCAAAGAACTTTCCAACGTCGGGAGCAGAGCAGGTGGAGATGGCTTTGCGGAAACTGAAATATCAACGGCCACTTGGCACAATACCATAACCTTGGGGTGCATAATGTAATTCGGCCAATCTTATTATTTTGTGGTCCTCAAACCTGATGTAAATAGGTGCGTTGGCTCAGGAAATTGCAGGATTGGTGTATGTCCTGGGTGTTCTAGGACTAGGGAGTACGAGCACAGACGTCACTTGGCTCAAGCAGTGCCTTTTACAGCATTGTAATGTCCGAAACCGACGTTACAATCGCAAGAGGAGTTGGTGTTGACTGTAGAGGGAAGCATATGAAGACGGCTGGGCTAGCAATTGGCTACGATTAAGTTTCCTTTTCAGTCCTTTATTTCACGGTCAAACTCTAGTTCGGACTCCAACGTGAGAATAACAAAATCGACTCAAGCATCGAAGCAATTCCCGAATTTGTGAGATGTGGCTTTCAGCTTCCATGCTCATGCATAATTCAAATCAGGTTAGGTTTGTTCAATGGACTCAAACTCGAGACATATTTTAGCAACTTGAGTGAAGCAGTGCCTTTACAGCATTGTCTTCAAGTGTTTGAAACCGATGTTATAATCCCAAGAGGCGTTAGTTTGATTGTAGAGGACAGGAAATAAAGAAGACTCGGCTAACTACCGAGTGGTTAAAAGGATTTTGCATGCCCAGTTATATGACACTAATTTGGCAAGCAGATACTTTTGCTCCTGCATGACACGGTATAATATAAAAAGGGGTTGTAAGTTGTTTTTCATGATGACTAAGGCAACATTTTCCCTATGCCTGTCAAATGACATGCCATAAGCTATTGAGCTTACCATCTGGCCATTACTCTTATCGAGTTAATTCCGAGAATTCAACTTCCTCAGGTATTTAACCGATGATCAATTTAAGGGTATGATTAGGAAGATGAAGTGATCGGCTGTTATCTGTTGCAGGGAGACTTACACAAGAGAGTGCTAAATGTTTTGATTGCTGGAGATCCTCCAACTAGTCGCAACTATCAGAACAAGGAACCTTGCTGGCAATATACACTCAAGAAAGCAATCTTTTTGAGAATGCAAACAGATTAATAAAACAAGGTTGCTTGTATACAACCTCAGCTGCCAAAATACTAGGTGGATCATTTACTGAACATATGCAGGCCAAATTGATATGGGGATAATAGTAGGATAGCTGGATAGCAAAGGACCTGGACCAAGCAGTGGAAAATATTCAGCTTAGGCTGGTGTTAGAACGCTATTGCATCCAATATATCCTCTATCTGTTAGTGAGATTGTGTCTGACACTAACATACACAGAGGAACAAGTAGAAGAATTGTGCGAGGGTTTTAATCTGTATATTAATGTGGCAACAAATGTTAAGTATTTTGAGCCTTTCTCATTAACAGCAGTTCTTGATCTTCCCACTGCAAATGCTTTTGAAAACGTTGTCTGTTCTTTCCCCTCTGAGCAATCAGTAGTCTCGATAAATGTACTTCAGTTTAGTTGTCTATCATAGGTTGGTCATCTTTCACTGGCCTAGCTGCGAGCCTAATGTTATTCTACATTGACAAACACCATGACGCTTAAAGATGGAAGCACATTTGAAGAGGAGAATACCGTGAACTAGCTGCTTCATTCATGTCATTTACAGGCATAGAAAATTACCTTACACTAGTGTCCACATTTTTTACATGTGCATCATATCATCAACATTTGCTATACTTATAGCCAGACTCCACAGGCACATGGCAAACATTATGCTCATACTATTCTCAAATCAGGAAAAAAGGCTCAATCCATTACTTCCAGCATGGAGGGAACGCACTGCTACTCATGCTAGTGCCTTGGCAAGAAGAGTTGTCGCTCACAGACGATGATCTGACTATGGATTGGACGTCCCAGCCTCCATCTGTCCAATATCCATAGTAAACTTCTGCAAAGTGTGCGACCTTCTGATAATCCTCGCCCTGCTCGTGTCGCACAAACTTCTTGACCAACTCATCAGGCATGTCGAAGAACTCAAGTACTTTGAGCTTGGTCAGATACTCAATGCCTGAGGGCAGCTTCTCCAGTAGCTTGCAGCGCTGAATGATCAACTTTTCAAGGCAGGGCATTGCTCCTTCTTCCACTTCCATGGATCGGAGTTTGTCAAAATGGTCGAGCCCCAGAATTCTCAGCTTCCTAAAACCTTTGGATTTGAAGCGTAAGGTGTTTCCTTCATAGACCTGGAGCAGCTCTAGATGCACGAGGTTGGGCGGACTTTGGAGGGATACGAGTGGGTCATCCTTCAGCCAACTCCCTCGTAAGTGCAACTTGACAAGACTATTGAGAGTAGCTAACCAGTTTGGGAGCATCTTAAGACGCCCATTCAAGTAGATCCTCTGTAGTAATTGCGGTGGAGACGTAAGGTGTTGCAGATCCAATATCTCATCGTCCTCGACCGAAGCCACAGATATCGCACGGAGGTTGGTTAATTTTGCTATTGATGAGCACAAAGCCCTTCCGTCCTCTTTCCTCAACTTCAGGATGCCCAACCTGCTTAACTGCGTCAACTTCCCGAGCTCCCTCATTATGATGACATTCCTCTTGTCATCCAACTCTATGTAGCACAACTTTTGAAGGGATTGCAGAGCCCCGATCTCTGCAAGTGCCTTGAAGCCACACTTGTAGTACGAACAGGATACGTTTACATACCGATACACCAAGAGATGCCGGAGCTTTTTCAGCTTCAGAATTTCAACAGGCAATTGCGTTACCTTTGTGTGCTTAAGATCTAGTGTCTCTAGGTTCTGAAGCCTCCCTATCGAAGCAGGAATTGTTTTAATTTCGGTATACCTGAAGCTTAGATATCTAAGGTAGAACCAGTCAACAACTAGAACTGGGAACCTTGACAAAGGTGTGGCTTGCAAGTCTAAGACATTGAGCAGCTTAATGTCACATCCTAGGACAATGTCAATGAATTCCCTGTCTACACCGAACATGTATAGAGAGCGGAGATGAGAAAGTGACCTGTTTTGCTGTGCAGCTTGCAGGCTGTTGTGCAACAAAAGGCGGCGAACTTATCTGGCCACATGTCGGTCTGCTCTTTGGCAATTGTTGCAAAGCTTTGATCTCTCAATTTTGAAATTATTATTTCCCTCTGGATATCGTTGATGCGGCAGAAATTGATCTTTCCATCAGTTGTTGTTCCAGCCACTTGCATTAGGCTTCTCTTCAGGAGCTCATCGAAGTAGTCCTCTGCAACTTCTTCTAGTGTCTTGCCTTCTTTTCTCTCGACCAACCCTTCCGCTACCCAGAGCCGGATCAGTCTCCTGTGCTCGATCAGGTGACCCTTGGGAAATACACTCAAGTGCAAGAAACAGGACTTCAGGTAGTACGGCAAAGAACTGAAACTGAGGGAAAGCACCCTCTTCAGGTTCCTGAGCCTATTGTTGCCATCAATCTCACCACGAAGGCTGCATCGTACCTCATCCCATTCATCGATCCTTCGTTTGTCTTTTGCAATCAAAACACCACTGATGACCACAATTGCAAGCGGTAGTCCATCACACTTTCTCAAAATGTACTCACACGTCTCCTCCAGGTGGGAAGGGCAAGAGTTCTTCTGAAATGTCTTCAGACAGAAAAGCTTCCACGACTGTTCCGAATCGAGTGGCTCCATATTTTTTACCAGCCCACTGAATTCCTTGCGGGAGGTAGATGCCAGATCAGCATTCCGGGTTGTGATGATGACCCGGCTTCCATGACCGTTGTTGGGCAAGGCATGCTTGACTGCGTCCCATTCATTTATGTACCATGCATCATCAAGGACAATCAGGTACCTCCTCCTCTGAAGCAGGTCCTTGATGATCATCTTCAGCCAATGGCTATTCATAGGGTTGGCTCCTGGAGGGACCGGTTTCCTGATCACCCTCGCGATCTGATAAAGCATGTCTTGAAGGAGCTCTTCAATCTTGGAGTACGAAGAGAGTGACCCACGCATATACTGTGAAATGCTTCTTCACGGCAGGGTCTTCATAGACTTGGTTCACCAGAGTGGTTTTGCCCAGCCCTCCCATTCCCACGATGGAGATGACCTCCCGCCTGAGAGCCCCCTCAAGTAGCCACTCGACCAGCTCGTTCTTTGGCTGGTCAATGCCCACTAGGTCATACTTATCTAGGACAAGGGCATTAACTCGGTTGTCCTGCCATGGATTATCTGTGCCGGTCGAGCTCGGATCTTGTTGAGCCCTGCTGAATTTGTGACGCAGCCTCTGGTGCCCATCGCATATGCCTTTCATTCGGGAGACGACGTGCTGTATCTCAGATGTGACACGGTATCGAGCCTTGAGATTCTTGATGCAGCAGGACATCCTGCTGATAAGGCCAGTGAACCCGACTCCATGATCATGTCTCAGGACCAGCAAGAACTCGTCAAGGGCATCCTCCATTTCGTGGGCTATGTTTCTCTACTGCCTCACCCACACTCTGACTTCGTCGTCGCTTTCCTCGAGGGAATCTGCGACCCTGAGGAAGGCCCGGACACGCTCCAATTCTCCTCTCGCTGAGAGGGCTTCTTCTTGACCGCCTGTCAGGTGCCGCATCTCGTTCTCAAAGAACTGTGCAAGCTTTGTGAGTAGGTGATTCACTGGGCTCTCTGCCTTGCCTCTAGTCTGGTGAGTGGTAGTGAGGATTTTGGTTTATGTGTTGCCTTGAGGCTTTAGGCTGTGATTGCAAAAGTTGATGCTTTTCATAGTCTCTGAACTGTTAAACGTTAGTGAATCTTATATTTGTAGCTGCCTTGTGTGGGATCTATGTCTGCTTAGCACATTGTACAAGTTTTGGTTTATTTAGTTATACCCCTCTTGTTTTTCGCATGTTCCTGTAAAATGTTTTTGCCTTTGACAGCAGCTATTCAATTTTCTTGTTTCGTGTGGAAAAGTTTGCAAGTATGTTTAATATTTTATTCTTTTGTAGTATCATCTTATGTGAATAAGCAAACTAAAATTTCTTAACTGTCAGCAGAAATAACTTGTATAATGCTATCGAATATTATATATCCAAGGAAAAATCACGGGAAATTTGAAGAAACTTTCGTGTTCTATTTTATCCGAGTAGATTCTTGTCTGAAACCAGGAACAGCTAATATAGATGTCCCTGTTGCAAGTTCACAGTCATGTCATTTTCTCAGTGTAGTTTATCGAAATATATTTCCGCTACCGACTCTTGCTTGATCATACCATTATGTCGACATAATTTTTTCTTAAAAAACTTGCATTTCAAAGTATAAGAGCTAATTTTGACAAAGACCGATAGAGGAAAATTTCAATCAGCCTAGAGTTCATCAGAATCAAGACTTCAACACCGAGGCCAGGACAATCGGTCTGTGCTTGAACATTCAAGTGAAATTTGCGGACTTAACGCTGAGTATCGCAAAAGCCAAATTTATTTTTTTCACCAGGTTACCTGAAGGAAATCCAAGCAACATTTCTTCGCTAGGATTTAGAAGAATTAATAATCAACTACAGTAAGGCGATGCACAAGAAACTGAGCTCAGGTTTTCGTGAATTTCACTGTACACTGCTCTCAATTTTCCATGGCATTTACCCTACTGAATCATCTAATTTACGAAATAGTCAAGATTGCATAAAAATAAATTGTTATATAAATCGTACGTGTAAATCTGTAGTAATATATACGTCCTGTTCTCCTAATAGTGAAGAAGTTGACAGGATTTGAGAGGAAAGGCAACATCAATCGAATTGATAAAGGACTACCATTACGTATGAAGCAAATAACCAGATAAAGTAAAGGGTCACATTCCGGTCACTAATGACGATTAGCATTAATTACTAGAATGACATCCACTAAATCTTTATAAAATGCAGAATTATGGCGCCTTTTCGATTAGATTAGAGCGGTTGTCTCTGTCTATTATGTGGAGTTGGCTAGGATTCCATGAGGATGAAAAGCTAGTTTTGTCACGCCACTATTCCAAGTCAAGACAGGAACTCCCTCCTTACCAGTCCTGAAAAACATGCAATTAATTTAATAACCATTTGTTATATCCATATTGTTAGGCCACTGTCTGTTATTTTGGTGAAAGCATTTCGCTTTTTGATCAAATAAGAGACCATACTCTCAATTTTTTATCGAGGATCTTGTATTGTTATACTCATCCACGTTAGCAATTTCCAATTAAAATAGGCCAGATGAACTTAATTGATAAAATGTGAAAAGGTGGGTGACTCAATTGTTGCAATTAAAATGTTCAGGACTAAATTGACTAATGTGCAATAGATTTAGGACGTTTTACGGTAATTTTTCCCCATAATTCTTGATATGATAGTAGTCAAGCACGAACCCATAGAACTTCATTCGGCTCTTACATAGTTTGTCAAACCCTCTATCTATCTTCCCTAGCTATCGCATGCTCCATGGAAACCATCTTATAATATGCAATACAATAGATTAAATAATGTGCAAAACATTAAGATTGGCGATATACTATGCATAGCATTAAATGAGTACCTAATCTCTACATCACCCAAAGCAAAGTGGATGATCTTTAACACTTTAGGGAAAATTTTCCAATTAGTCCTAAACATATCATACCGATGTCAATTGGACGGAATATAACTTAATGGTAGAGTATCGCCTCGACGTGGTGGAAGTCATCAATTCAAGCCTGATTATCCCTAAAACTGATAAGAGTTTTTTCTATTTTGACTTATTTTCTTGCCGTTATTTACCATGAGATTCTCTTTGGAAAGTTATGCAGAATAAAAAGAATCACTCAAAAAAGACGTCAAAGCAATGAGTTATACCATTTTAAAGTTTTGCCCAATCAATCATCTTTGAACTGGAGAAATAACGAGAGAGAGGTGTTATAATGGCTTTTTTCACACATTTTTCCAGTAATTTATTATTTACATTGCAACGTCAATGATTTCTGACAAAAATTGATCAAAGTATTATAATGGAATTTTACATAAAGATTTAAGACTAAATAGTAAAATTGAAAGATTGAAAACTAAATTGATTTTTATATAATATATTTAGATTTAATGGGTGTCGCGACCTACCCTCGGGGGGAGGGAACAGGTTTAGGGGTATTGCCTAAAGGACGGGCCTAAAGCCCATGATTAGACGCGAGCTCTCCCAAGCTCATACCCCACGTGACATTAGGGTATTTTTAAGAATTTTGCAATAAGGAGTCGCAACTAGCCTATTGGGGTCAGCTAGAAACCAAGTGAGGGTCGGGGACTTGATTACACTAATTAACCAATTAGCGCCCTTTCGATGCCTAATCTTGTTCATATTAACAAAATCAGCTTTTGGCAGACAGTTTAGATTGATTTTATACCTATCCACTAACATGAGGTGATCATGTGGGTGCGCAATCATTAAGTAACAATCATAGCTATCAAGATACTAATTGCAATAAAACATAATTAGACATTCAAATTAAACACGTGATATAAAAATACGAGCAAATAAATGCCTAAGTACACTACGAAGACAAGATATGACAATTCCTAACCAAACCCCATCATTTTTGGATTTTCGAAATTTTTAAATTTTTTAAATTTTTTATTTTTTTTGGCGGACCGGGTCGAGTCCGGTTTGACCCGACTGGTTCGACCCGGTCTCGCGGAAGTCGGGTCCGGTCTCCGGGTTTAGTCCGGCCGGGGGCCGGCCGGTCGGCCCGCTCCTAAAAGAGATTTGGCCCGACCAGAGATGGTCGGGCCATTTCTCAAATTAGGGTTGGGCCCACCGACGGGCCCAACCCTCCTTTCGCAAATGAGGCCCCCGCGGGCCCACGGCCCAGTTAGCTCCGGGCTGTTGGCTGCGGGTGGAGGAGGCGGGCCGGATCGCGGATCGCCCGGCTCGGCTGCGGTCCCACGCAGCGACCGCTCGGTCGCGACCGGGGAGGCCGCGACGGCGTGCCGCCCGCGGGAGTCTTCCGAGGAAGGCGACGGCGCCGTTTGGGGTTCCCACCAGAGCGGCGGGCGTCGGTGCAAGACTCCGTTGGCCGCGACCGCCCGTTCGGCGGGCTGTTTGGGGGCAACGAGAGAAGAAGCGCGAGCGAAGGGTACGGGCGGTCCCATTTGGGGGCCGCAATGGCGTCGCCTCGGTCCGGCGGGGACGCAGACCGACTTCCGGGCAAACGGCGGTGGCCCTCTCAGGCCAAAATCCTAGCTGGGCTTTATACGGAGGAGCCGGGAGGCGGAGCTCACTCGAGCATTTCGTCAAGCGGTAGCGCGCGCCCATGAACCATGAAGTTTCAAATCCAACCGAGACCCGAGACGACAGCGCGGTGACCAGCAAGCGACCAGCGGTAAATGGGGGCTTAAGAGGAACCTACGGAGGCCGGATCTCGCCCGAAACGGACGGAACGAGCTCCGGCCAGCTCGACCTCAAAAATGCACACCAGGTGTTCGACGAAATACCAACCTAAGTCCGGCGGGAATGGCGGTTCGAAGACGCGTCGGCGGCGGCGGCGATCACCCGGAGGCGTGTCTGTGGCAGTCGCAGTGGTCGGTTCTCGCCTCCTCCTTGCTCTCGGCACCTCCTTCTTTCCTTTCTTCTAGTTTTCTCTCCCCACAGCCGAGCTCCACGCTCGCTGTCCTCTGCCTCCTGCTCTCTCTCTCCGCTCTGGTCTCAGGGACTACGGCGGCGGTCGGCGGCTCACCGGCGGCGGGCCGGCTCCGGGGTGTCTCTTGTTCCTTTCATCCTCCTTCTCTCGGCGTTTCGCTCTCTCTCTCGCTGATGTTCTCTCCTTTTCTCTCCCTGTTTTTAGTTTCCCCCTCGCTTGTTCTCTGTTCTGCCTCTTTTCTACAGGTACCTCGAGCTCTTCAAGGTCAATGGTCGGTGTGCACGGTTCTGGTCCGACCTTTCGACCGGCTGCTCCCCGACCCGCGGATCATGCTGGACTCCGATCCTCCTGCTCCTCTCGCTGCTCTTCTGTCTCTGTGTTGCTGCTCTGCTTCTCTTTCCTTTTCCAGCTCTATTTTTTGCAGGTTCTTCAGCGAAGGCAAGCCGAAGGAGGAAGGGGAGACGCAGGCCGGGCCGAAAGAGAGAAGAGGCTGGGCCGACCCAGCGAGCGGGGGAAAAAAGGAAAGAGAGAAGGGCCCCTCTCGTTTTTGTTTTTGTTTTTTTTATTTCGATTTTTTTTAAATAAAGAAGAAAAAAATTGTAAACTTTTTTTTTTTTTGACAAATTTTAAAACTAGTGACGCAAATTCTCCTAATGCCTATATATGATGTAATTTTAATGAAAGCTTTTGTTAAGGGGTTAGAAATTAATCCCTAATTTTCCAATGCAATTAATAAACATTTAAACAAATCGACAAAATTTAGGTGTCAACAACGGGGCAATTTTCCCTTACTACATTTTATAAATTTATAATGCCTAAGAAAGTAACATCCATGTTTGATAAATTACGGCTGCAATATGAGCCATCAAACGTCACTAGTCAGCTCCACCTTCTGCTACTCTGTGAAGACTACATTTGCCTCCTGTCAACTTTCTCCGGCCGTCCATTTGATTAGTACTTTAGAAGTTGTGAACATTACCTACATATAAAATTGTTTAAATATAAAGGTAGGGCCATTAGCGTAAGCCAAATAAAAGAAAGAGGATTAAAATATCTATTTTTGTACTTTCTTCGATTGGTCAATCTCAATGTTTGGATTTTTTCTTTTTTCCAATCCAATAATTAAACTTAAGACAGCGAAGTCGGCAACTTCCCACGGCCATGGACGCAGCAGAAAATCCAGGGGCGTCTCTCTCTCTCTCTCTCTCTCTCTCTCTGTGAGTGTGGCAAGTAGTCAGGTTGGGATATGTTCCTAGAAATCGGAATAGAATATGGCCCCGAGTCAATTTCCGGGAGTAAATTGCAAAGAACTTTCCAACGTCGGGAGCAGAGCAGGTGGAGATGGCTTTGCGGAAACTGAAATATCAACGGCAACTTGGCACAATACCATAACCTTGAGGTGCATAATGTAATTCGGCCAATCTTATTATTTTGTGGTCCTCAAACCTGATGTATATAGGTGCGTTGGCTCAGGAAATTGCAGGATTGGTGTATGTCCTGGGTGTTCTAGGACTAGGGAGTACGAGCACAGGCGTCACTTGGCTGAAGCAGTGCCTTTTACAACATTGTAATGTCCGAAACCGACGTTACAATCGCAAGAGGAGTTGGTGTTGACTGCAGAGGGAAGCATATGAAGAAGGCTTGGCTAGCTCCGACTAGTTTGGAGGGTTTTGCATGACCAGATATATGACGCTGAGTAAACAAGCAGATACTTCTGTTCCTTCATAACACAGGGTATGACATAACCAGGAGTTGTAAATTGTATTTTCATTATGACTGAGGCAGCAATTTCCCCATGTCTGTCAGACGACATGCCATAAGCTTGTAAGCTTACCATCCGGCACATTTATCTTATCCTGTTAATTCCGAGAATTCAACTTCCTCGCCTACATGGCTGATGATCAATTTAATGGTATGATTAGCAAGATGAAGTGATCGGCAGGTATCTGTTGCAGGGCGACTTACAAAAGAATGCTAGAGTTTTTTTATTGCTGGAGATCCCCTACTGAGTCACAACTATCAAAATGAGGAACCTTGCTAGCAATATGCACTCAGAAAAGCAATCTGTTAGGGAATGCACACGGATTAGTAAAACAAGGTTGCTGGTTTACAACCTCATCTGTCAAAATACTAGGTGGATCGTTTGCTGCACACATGCAGGCCAAATTGATATGGAGATGATAGTAGGATAACAAGAGACCCGGAGCAAGCAGGGGATAGCATTCAGTTTAGGCTGATGTTAGAACGCTATTACTTCCGATGTATCCTCTATCCATTAGTGAAATTGTGTTTGACTCTGATACACAATGAACAAGTAAAAGAATTGTGCCAGGGTTCCAATCTGTCTATTAAAGTGGCAACAAATATAAGTATTTTGAGCCTTTCTCATTAACAGCAGTTCTGGATCTTCACTGCAAATGGCTTTTGAAAAGGCTGTTTGTTCTTCCCCTCTAAGCAATCTGTTGTGTTGAAAAATGTACTTCAGTTTAGTTGTCTACAATAGGTTGTGCATCTTTCGTTGGCCTAGATACGAGCCTCTTATTATTGTACATTGACGAACATCCATGATGCCAAAGGAGAAAGTGCATTTCACGAGGAGAAAACAGTGAACTAGCTGCTTCATTCATGTCATTTACAGGCGTAGAAAATTACATTAACTTAGTATTTACATTATTTTACATGTGCCTGATATTGTCAACATTTGCTATACTTACGGTCATACTCTCCCTTGTATGTACATTGCAAACATTATGCACATAAAATTCTCACATCATGAAAAAAGAGTCAATACATTACTTCCAGCATGGAGGGAACTGATTACTCCTCATGCCAGAGCCTTGGCGAGGAGAGGCGTCGCCGTCGGACGATCTCTCTATTGATTGGACGTCCCAGCCTCCATCTCTCCAATATCCATAGTAAACTTCAGGAATGTGTGCGACCTTCTGATAATCCTTGTCCTGCTCGTCACGAACAAACTTCTTGACCAGCTCATCAGGCATGTCGAAGAACTCAAGTACTTTGAGCTTGGTCAGATACTCAATACCTGACGGCAGCTTCTCCAGTAGCTTGCAGCGCTGAATGATCAACTTTTCCAGGCTGGGCATTGCTCCTTCCTCCACTTCCACGGATCTGAGTTCATCAAAATTGTCGAGACCCAGAATTCTCAACTTATTAAAACCTTTGGCTTTGAAGCATAAGGTCTTTCCTTCATAGACCTGGAGCAGCTCGAGATGCACGAGATTGGGCAGACTTTGGAGTGATATGAGGGGGTCATCCTTCAGCCGACTCCACCGTAAATGCAGCTTGACAAGACTGTGAAGAGTGGCTAACCAGTTTGGTAGCATCTCGAGACGCCCCTTCAAGTAGATCCGCTGCAGTAGTTGAGGCGGAGAGGTAAGATGTTGCAGATCCAATATCTCGTCGTCCTCGATTGAAGCCACGGATATTGCACGGAGGTTGGTTAATTTCGTGATCGATGAACATAAAGCCCTTCCGTCCTCTTTCCTCAACTTCAGGATGCCCAACCTGCTTAGCTGCGTCAGCTTCCCGAGCTCTCTCATGATGATGTCATTCCCCTCGTTGTCCGCCTCAATGTAGCACAACTTTTGAAGGGACTGCAGGGCCCCGATCTCCGGGAGTGCCTTGAAGCCGTACTTGTAGTACAAATAGGATATGTTCTCATACCGATACACCAAGAGATGCCGGAGTTTTTGCAGCTTCAAGATTTCGACAGGCAATCGCGTTACATTTGTGTACTTAAGATCTAGTGTCTCCAGGTTCTGAAGCCGCCCTATCGAAGTAGGAATTGTTTTAACCTCAGTATGCCTGAAGCTTAAATATCTTAGGTAGTACCAGTCAACAACTTGAACTGGGAACCTTGACAAAGGTGTGGCTTGCAAGTCTAAGACATTGAGCAGTTTAATGTCGCATCCTAGGACAAAGTCAATGAATGCCCTGTCTACCCCAAACATGTATAGAGAACGCAGATGAGAAAGTGACCTGTTTTGCTGTGCGGATTGCAGGCTGTTGTGCAATGAAAGGCGGCGAACTTTATCTGGCCACGTGTCGGTCTGCTCTTTGGCAATCGTTGCAAAGCTTTGATCTCTTGATTTTGAAGTTATTATTTCCCTCTGGAAATCATGGATGCGGCACAATATGACCCTCCCGTCGGTTGTTGTGTCAGCCACTTGCATCAGGCTTCTGTTCAGGAGCTCGCTGAAGTAGTCCTCTGCGACTTCTTCAAGGGTCTTGCCTTCTTTTCTCTCAACAAACCCTTCTGCTATCCAAAGGCGGATCAGTCTCCTGCGCTCAATTTGGTGACCCTCGGGAAATACACTCAAGTGCAAGAAACAGGACTTCAGGTAGTGCGGCAAATCGCCGAAGCTGAGGGAAAGAACCCTCCTCAAGTTCTTTAGCCTGTCGTTGCCATCGATCTCAGCACGAAGGCTGCGCCTTACCACATCCCATTCGTCGATCCTCCGTTTGTCTTTTGCAGCCAGAACACCACTGATGGCCACAATTGCGAGTGGTAGCCCTTCACACTTTCTCAAAATGTACTTACATATTTCCTCCAGGTGGGAAGGGCACGAATTCCCCTGAAACGTCTTCCGACAGAAAAGCTTCCACGACTGTTCAGGATCGAGTGGCTCCATATTTTTTACCAGCCCGTTAAACTCCTTGCAGGAGGTAGATGCCAGATCGGCATTCCGGGTTGTGATGACCACCCGGCTTCCGTGACTGTTGTTGGGCAAGGCATGCTTGACCGCATCCCATTCATGTATGTGCCATGCATCATCAAGGACAATCAGGTACCTCCTCCTCTGAAGCAGGTCCTTGATGATCATCTTCAGCCAATGGCTATTCATAGTGTTGGCTCCTGGAGGGACCGGTTTCCTGATCACCCTCATGATCTGATCAAGCATGTCTTTGAGGAGTTCTTCAATCTTTGAGGACCGAGAGAGAGTGATCCAAGCATACACCGTGAAATGCTTCTTCACAGCAGGCTCTTCGTAGACTTGCTTCACGAGAGTGGTTTTGCCCAACCCTCCCATTCCCACGACAGAGATGACCTCCCGCCCGAGAGCCTCCTCAAGTAAACGCTCGATTAGCTCATTCTTCGGCTGCTCAATGCCCACTAGGTCAGTTTTATCCAGTAGGAGGGCATTGCCTCGGTGGTCGTGCCATGTGTTATCTGCGCCAGTCAAGCTCGGATCATGTTGAGCCCTGCTGAATTTGTGGCGCAGCCTCCGGTGCCCATCACATATGCCCTTTACTCTGGAGTGGATGCGCTTTATCTCAGATGTGACGCGGTATCGAGCCTTCAGGTTCTTGATGCAGCAGGACATCCTGCTGATAAGGCCAGTGAACCCGACTCCATGATCGTGTCTCAGGATCAGCGAGAACTCGTCGAGCGCGTCCTCCATTTCGTAGGCTGTGTTTCTCAGCTGCTTCACCCACACTCTGACTTCATCATCGCTTTCCTCGAGGGAATCTGCGACCCTAAGGAAGGCCCGGACACGCTCCAATTCTCCTCTCACTGAGAGGGCTTCTTCTTGACCGCCTGTCAGTTGCCGCACCTCGTTCTCAAAGAATTGTGCAAGCTTTGTGAGTAGGTGAGTCACTGGGCTCTCTGCCATGCCTTTAGACTGGCGAGTGGTGGTGAGGTTTCCGGTTTATGTGTTGCCTAGAGGCTTTAGGCTGTGGCTGTAAAAGTTGAGGCTTTTCATGGTCTCTGAACTGTTAAACTTTAGTGAATCTTATATTTATAGCTGCCTTGTGTGGGATCCATGTCTGCTTAGCACATCGTACAGGTTTTGGTTTATTTAGTTACATCTCTTTTGTCTTTCGCATGTTCCTGTAAAATATTTTTGCCTTTGACAGCAACCTATTCAATTTTCTCGTTTCGTGTGGAGAGGTCTGCAAGTTTGTTTAGTATTTTATTTCTGCAAGTTTGTTTAGTATTTTATTCTTTTGTAGTTTCATCTCATGTGAATAATTTAACTAGACTTTCTTGATTGTCAGCAGAAATTACTTGTATGACGCTGTCGAATATAATATATCTAAGGCAAAATCACGGGAAGTTTCGAAGAAACTTTCGTCTTTATTTTATCTAAATAGACTATTATCTGAAACCTGGAACACCTAATTTAGATGTCCCTCTTGTGAGTTCACAATCATGTCATTTTCTTCGTGTAGTTTATTGAAATATATTTCAGCTACCAATTCCTGCTTGATCACACCATTATGTCGGCATAAATTTTTCTTGAAAAATTTGCATTGCAAGATATAAGAGCTAATTTTGACTAAGATCGATTGGGGAAACTTTCAATCAATTCAGAATATCCTGATGGTCAAGAGTTCATCAGAATCTGGACTTCAACACCAGAGGCCAGGACAATCCATCTATGCCTAAACATTCAAGTGAAATTCGCGGACTTATCACTAAGCATCACAAAAGCCAAATTATTATTTGACCGGGTTACCTCAAGGAAATTCAAGCAACATTTCATAACTAGGAAGTAGAAGAATTAATTAACTGCATTAAAGCTACGCACAAGCAAATGAGCTCAGATAATTCGTGAACTTCACCCTGCACTGCTCTGATTTTTCCGTGGCATTACCCTGCCGTATCATGTTAAACATGAAATAGTCAAGATTGCAGACAAATAACTTGTTTATATAAATCGTTTGCATAAATCTGTAGTGATATGCACGTCTTGCTCTTCCACTGGTGAAGGAGAAGGGCCCAAATTTGAGAGGGAAAGCAACAGATATCGAATTAGAAAGGGACTATCACTGCGTATGAAGCAATTAACCAAATAAAGCGGAGTCGCACTTCAGTCACCAAGGACAGATTGCATAAAACAATTGAATCACATCAACTAAATCTTTTATAAAGCACGAAATTATGGTGCCTTTTCGATAAGATTAGAGCAGCTGTCGCGGTCTATTATGTGGAGTTGATTAGGATTCCATGAGGAAAAGCTGGCTTTATCACGCCACTATTCCAAGTCAAGACAGGAACTGCCTCCTAACAAGTTTTAAAAAACATGCAATTAAGTCAAGAACCATTTGTTACATCCATGTTGCTAGGCCATTGTCTCTTAGTTTAGTGAAAGTATTTTCGCTTTTTGATCAAATTATAGATCAAACCATCAATAGTCTATTGATGACCTTGTATTGCTATTTCTCTGCCTGAGACAAGGGAAGGATTTCAGACGAATGAACTAATAGTCGACTATCATCGAATCAAATCAAAATTAACATCTCTATACATACACGATAGGGAATGGGAGGAACCAAAGATGCATAGGTTGCTGTATCTACTTCTCCAATTTGTTAAACGATGCTTAAACAGTGTCAAATTATCTATGCCGTGCAGTTTCCGTTTGAGTTATGTTTCATCTATATTCAAATTTGGCCTCGTAAACTAAATTAGATTATGGATGTAACCTCAGTTAGGACATAAGACTGATTGAACCAGGCTGTAGGTCCGTCGCTAAAGTTCAAGATTACGGCAATACATTGTTGATGTTACTATAAGGAATTCTGTTTTACTCTCGATGCGTGTCGTACACTTCTTATTTTGTTGACCTTTTGTCGCCATGTCTGGGCATCAGGGAAAATGAAGGTGCTAATGCTGAATCAAAGACTCCCAGGAAGCTTGTCCACTTGACTGACCAAAATCAAATGAGTATTTGGTCCTCAAGCGAGCTCCTGTATAGACTTTCAGATGTGGTGAGCATTCTTGCATCTGTCTCTATTGAATAAAGAAGGGCCAACATTGGACCCTTAACTTGATCTTTGATGGCCCCATTTGGAGACTTTGGCCTTGAAACGAGCTCCAAGGGTTGTGGATAACTACAATTTAAGAAACAGAAGCTAATTTCCTTGAAGTTTCATAGCTGTTCCGGTGATAGAGAGTACCCGTTACTCCAGGAGATTCAGGGGATTTCGTTAGCATTTACCGGCGAATAGTATATCAACTGATTATATAAGGGTTCATGTTTTGCTGACATTTGGTAGTTAAGCTAGTTATCTTGTCTGCTGCAATGGATTCGAAGGCCACCTGTCGAAAAGTCAACGAGGGTTTTCTATTAATATCCTGTACACATGGACGTGAAGGAACCTGACAGTACTTTATTCGATTACACTCGCTCTTTAGCCTTCCTAGAAGACAGGAGCGATCATTTCTCGGCTATGTCGGGATCTGCTCGGACCTAATCCATCATTGGGCTGCACATCAACTCGAGGAGTTCTCTAATACAATCCATGACCGCTCAACTCGATTTATTTGGATAACTTGGCACCGTAAAATAATAAAATATTAACTGTAATTTTTTCGAATTGATATGGAGTTCGTAAATTGACCAAAAACATTATTTTGCTTACTACATTATTCTTTCGAAATGTAACTGTCTAGATTTATGGTGAATGCTATTGCGCTTGAAAAGAAGTTGCGTTTATGCTATCCTATAAAGAGGCATTATGCGCTCCGTAATAAAGGTTCCCTGAATCACATAATTATTTATCATTGTTATCATGTAAAAGTTGAGGCTTTTTATTGTCTCTGAACTGTTAAACTTTAGTGAATCTTTTATTTATAGCTGTCTTGTGTGAAATTCATGTCTGCTTAGCACATTGTACAAGTTTTGGTTTATTTAGTTATATCTCTTTTGTTTTTGGCATGGTCTTCTAAAATGTTTTTGCCTTTGACAGCAACCTATTCAATTTTCTGGTTTCGTGTTGAAAGATCTGCAAGTTTGTTTAGTATTTTATTCTTCTGTAGTTTCATCTTATGTGAATCATCTAACTAAAATATATTTGAGGCAAAATCACGGGAAGTTTCGAAGAAACTTTTTTGTATTATTTTATCCGAGTAGATTCTTATCTGAACCCAGGAACAGATATGTGCCCATTGTGAGCTCACAATCATGTCATTTTCTCCGTTTAGTTTACCGAAATATATTTCAGCTACCAACTCCTACTTGATCATACCATTATGTCAACATAAATTTTTCTTGATAAACTTACCTTGCAAGGTAGAGATGATTTTGACTAAGATCGATGGAGGAAACTTTCAATCAATTCAGAATATCCCGATGGTCAGTCAGAATCTGGACTTCAACACCATCTGTGCCTGAACATTGAAGTGATATTCGTGGACTTATCACTGAGTATCACAAAAGCCAAATTTATTATTTGACCAGTTTACCTCAAGGAAATTCAAGCAACATCTCATACCTAGGAAGTCGAAGAATTAATGTAAGGCGATGAACAAGCAAATGATCTCAGATTATTCATGAACTTCACTGTACACTGCTCTGATTATTCCGTGGCATTACCCAGCCGGATCATGTCAAACATGAAATTGTCAAGATTGCATACAAATAACTTGTTTATATAAATCTTTCGCATAAGTCTGTAGTGATATATACGTCTTGCTCTTCTACTGGTGAAGGAGAAGGGCCCAAATTTGAGAGGAAAAGCAACACCTATCGAATTAGAAAATGTCAGACAGAAAGGCAAAAAGAATTAGAAAAAGGACTATCATTGCGTATGAAGTTTTTTAACCAAATAAAGTGGAGTCACATTTCAGTCACTGAGGACAGATAGCGTTAAAAAATAGAATGACATCGACTGAATCTTTTACAAAGCACGAAGTTATGGCGCCTTTTCGATAAGATTAGAGAGCTGTCGCCGTCTCTTATGTGGAGTCGATTAGGATTCCATGAGGAAAAGCTGGCTTTGTCACGCCACTATTCCAAGTCAAGACAGGAACTACCTCCTAACAAATTTTAAAAAACATGCAATCAAGTTAACAACCATTTGTTACATCCATGTTGTTAAGCCATTGCCTCTTATTTTAGTGAAAGTATTTCGCTTTTTAATCAAATCGAAATTAACACATCTACACATACACAATAGGGAATGGGAGGGACCAAAGGTGCATAGGTTGCTGTATCTACTTCTGCAGTTTGTTAAACTATGCTTAAACAGTGTGAAATTATTTACGTCGTGCAGAAGCTATGCGTTTCCATTTGAGTTATTTTTCAAGCATATTAAAATTTGACCTCGTAAACCATATTTGATCATGGATGTAACATGAGTTAGGACATAAGACTGATTGAACCTGGTTGTCAGTCCATTGCTAAAGTTCGAGATTACAGCAATACATTGTTCATGTCGCTATAAGGAATTCTGTTTTACCCTCAATGTGTGTCGTGCACTTCTGATTTTGTTAACCTTTTATTGCCGTATTTCGGCATCAGGGAAAATGGAGGTGCTGGTGCTGAATCAAAGACTCCCAGAAAGTTTGTCCACTTGACTGACCAAAATCAAATTAGTCAAGCGAGCTCCTGTATAGACTTTCAAAGGTGGTGAATACACTATTGCTCATTCAAAGAAGTCAAAAGAATATCTGTCACTGTCTCTATGTAAAGAAGTCAAAAGTAGATCTGTCTCTATTGAATGGGACATGGACCAACTTTTGACCCTTAACTTGATATTTGATGGCCGCATTTGGAGACTTTGGCCTTGTAACGAGCACCAAGAGTTGTGCATAACTACAATTTACGATAACAGAAGCTAATTTCCTTGAAGTTTCATAGCTGTTCTGGAGATAAAGCGTACTTGTTACTCTAGGAGATTCAGGGGATTTCGTTAGCATTTACCTGCGAATAGGATATCAACTTATCATACGAGGGCTCATGTTTTGCTGACTTTTGGTAGTTAAGTTAGTAATCTCGTGTGCCACAATCGAATCGAGGGCCACGTGTCAAAAAGTCAATGAGGGTTGTCTATCAATATCCTCTACACAAACATGAACGTGAAGGAACCCGTCAACACTTTCTTTATTTGATTACATTCTCGCTCTTTCACCTTCCTAGATGTCTAGCAAGGCTCGAGCTCCCCAATCTGGCAAGGCGGAGGCCTCGTTGACATTTGGCGAGACTTGAGCTCGTCGGCGTCGGGCGAGCCCAACGAGCTTGAGGCTCACCGTGGCCGATCGTCGGCCATCATTGTGGCCAGCGACTGGCCGTTGTCGTGGCCAAAGGCTGGCTGTAGAAAAAGAAAAACAAAAAACAAAAAACAAAATTAAAAATTATATTCTTAAAATATAAAAATAATTAAAGAATTCGATTTTTTAAAAATAATTTTTTAAAAAATTATAAAAATTGTCCATTACATTTGTATCGTATAAAAGTATTTTACCAATACCTTTAATAAAAAATTATAAAAAATAAGTTTTCTTATGTTTAATTAAATGAGTTGGGTATGAGTCGGATATGGGTTAAGTTGGGTATGGGTCAAAAAAATTTGCACTATGATAAATAGGTTATAAACGGGTTAAATGGGTCGATTTTGATTGGACCATTTATGACCCGACTCAAACCCAACCCGACCCACACGTTTAACGGGTCTAATGGACAACAAACAAAAATCCATATTCGGGGCTTCTTCGTGTAGAAATCTTCTCTATGGGAAGCATTGTTCATGTTTCAAGTGAGAGTACCGTGTGCGGAAGGAAGAAATTAGCCATGACCATGCTCACTTTACTTCTTGGGATTTCCTGGGTATAATTTGTGATATAGCCTGAAGACTGAGATGGGTTGAGATAAATAGTTCCATGGACTTCACTGAGATACGGGTTGAGTCTCTCGGGCATGAATCGTTTTTTTCATTTAAGAGTCGCATTTGTTACAATATACATCGGTTCCGTCTCCATCCCTCGTCGGCGTCGATCAGACAAAGGGATGAAGTCAGCCGCTCACAACCGTGTGACACGGTAGGATCGATTACCTGTACTCGACAAGGAGAGATCTTCTAGTTGAGTAAGCTGCAGGTCATGGGGAAGGAACCCGAGTTGGCTATTTCACAAAGAAATTGGATTGTCATCATCCAAAGGAAATTCCGGAGATATTCATTCTCTGTCTGTAGAGCACCGCAGATAGATTCGCCAGCTGTTGTGTTCATCTTGGATTTCCTTTTAAGTAATTCAACCATTACCTCATAATAGCAGCTTTCTACATCTTTTAGAAATCAGTGTAGTCCTTGCGTATTTTCAAAAATTGGGATCAATAATGTGTCTGCGTATGATCTCTCAATTAGTCCATACAAATGTTAAACTAAAGAGGGCTAGCGTGGTAAAATGCTAACTTAACTTAAACACATCGAATTTTCAATGCAGGGCTATGTAAAATAGAGTAGGTTTAGACATACCTAACTTTTCGTTTCAATGAAAACTCTCAATCTATGAATCCGCCCACATTAAGTACTAATATTCGGACATGTGCATGGACCTGCACTAGTACTGTAAGTATTAAGTAAGATCCAGGACAACATGTGGGGATTCAAATCCTACGGCAAGATGAACATGAAAATTCTATGTCGGATGAAATTCCTATGCTCGAAGTGCTGAGGCTGGGCTCGGAGATATGCCTTGACTGGCCATACCCAAGCCCACTCAGACATATTTAAAGCTCTAACAAACGAAGTTGAGCTTAACGAGCCAAGTTCCCATTTGGGTCGGTCTTGATGGGTCGAAACTTTAACCCAAACTATCTTATGAAAGATGAGCAAATGTGCAAATGTTTCATCCGAGGCAGGTCCAGTAGTCGTTATTGACAGAACCTCCAGAACGAACTCATGTAGACTCAGCAAGTTACGACGTGATTCCCGGCCAAAAGAAGTTGGTCGCAAGACTGACAACTTCATCGGCCAAATTCGACGATTCACTGGCAGCGCGATGATGACCAGGGATTACTTGCCTCCTCACGTAAAAAACCACTGCATTTCCAAATCCGGGAGCTCATAATAAACTGTTTTGTTTCCCTTTAAGTCTATATTAACGAGTGTTCTTTCAAAATTGAATCACTGAGAAAACGATGTTGTTAGATTCATAAATTATACAAGGACAACAAGTATAAAATTTTGTGGGCTATCTCTTCAATTAATTTTGGTTATGGCCGGTAAACTACCTTGTTAAATTGTTTTGGTCATCTTTGATGACGTGGGGTAAACTAGGACAAGCTCTCCATGACCTTTCACCCTTTCAAAAACAAGGATTAATTTGCTGGTTGTCCTTAGCCATATTAATTTAACATCAACATCCGATGAGACTCTCCAAATTTAATTAAGGAATTGGCCTGCAAAATGTTATAGTTGTCCTTTTACAATACAGTAGTTAAGTAATAACAAATTTCTCAATCATACTACCTACAACCAATTTTTAAAAGGCAATTGTTGATTCTTGTAAGGTAGGGGAAATTATTCCTGTTAGGTTACTCAACACATTAACTTTGGTCGGCCATCTCAATCTTCGTTTAAGAATTTTTTGCTTCACTTGTGAAAGGGACCATTATTGATTTTTATTTGGTACCCTAGGGATGTAAAAAAATCATAGCAAGATTCAAGTGCTGATTGATATGTCTGCGTTTTTTAATCCTGATAATTAAATTCATTCCATTAACATAAGAGAGTTTTCATTTCAGGAAAACTTAGGAAAAAAAACATACCTTATATAAAACCACATATAAATACTTTGTTATTGTAATGCAATGTTGAGTTGCCTATCTCCATGTAAGTTTTGTTTCGAGAAATGTGAATGAAATTTGTTAAGAAAAAGATATGTAAGTGGTCATTGTATCAAAGCAAGGTATGATTCTTGTTTTTGTTTTTTTTATTAAGACAAGTTCGATATAATATGTAGAAATGACAGTTAGACAATTGCAAGAAGTTTCCATGCTCTTTCGAGGGTTAACAACATTTTGGTAAAAAAACAGTGAAATGTCAGGCAAACATTGAATTGGCTCAGCAAGATTACAACTCGTAGTGATAATCTAATGTATTGCGTAAGTACATAAATAAATAAAGGTAGTCCCCCAAGCTAATCTTGTTTTTAAAATTGAAATCGCTATCTCAAGCAGCTTGTTTGCATTATCATATATAAGTTTGTCTTCATCACTCCTGATGGCAATTCGTGTCATGCCCACACGAATTTGGCTCTTTTTCTTAGTGAACAAGTGCTAGACTTCCTAACCAATGAGTCACGCAATCAAGAGACTGGGAGGTTAGAGGGAGGACGTCAAAGTCCAAGGTTCAAAATGAAGCCCAAAAGAAATTTAAAAAAATGAAGTACTTCCTCCTGAACTTGCTTTGGAAAAATAGCATTTTAAAGATGGATTTTGTTAACAAGATTCCTAAAACATTCAAATAAAAATAATTTTTATTTTGAAAACACCGTCATCACGTAAGGTACAATCAGTGCATTGGAAATGGAAACGTTTCCTTATTATCTCTATCGCTACTGCTAACAAGCCAGATCTTTTGTCCGATCACATCTTCACGAATCTGTATATTTTTCAATCTTCCTCCAGCTAAAATATGCCACGGCCATGGTGCAGAAACTCGATCTCTCCCACTCTCTACGAGGAGGGTAGCTTGTCGGTGACGTCGGAATCGACGATTGGGGGGAGAGGCCGAACGAATGGACGGTTCTTTCTAGTGATTCTCACCCATTTGAAAAAAAAAAAAAAAAGATTCGACGATGGAGTGCGCAAGTCATTAAACAGATCTACACTTCAAGATTTATATATAAATACTCATGACTCATGATTATCTGGTTTTTTCTTCTCCATTCAAGTATGGAAAGAATGCAAACTAGGGTTACGCTTGTATATAATACGTTGACCGGGCGTTGCCTCCGTTCGGTCCTTTCGTCGCTTGATTATACGCCATGATTGATGAGTGGTCCTCAAGGTTCCCCCTGAGTTGTTACGTCGTCTTCCTATATATCTTTAGAGTAGTGGCGGCTGCTATGTACGAAACTTGGAGGCACTGTGCCCAGAATTTCTCCGTTTCTATTGTGACATCCTGATTTTCCACTTCTATTTTCAATTGAATAAGTCGGGCTTTTCATCGACACGCCTATAGCCTTTTTCTCTGAGTTGGTCACTCACGAGTTAATTGATCTATCAGGTGAAGCCATTGAGGAATTTTAACGCTACAGATTCGAGAATTTGATTAGGACTCGACTACTCAACCGTGCTAATCTGCAAGGGTCAATACGATATTGTCACAATCGATCAGAGGTCTGAGATAGGTTGATTCGATTGAGATATGTGATCAGTGAGTGGGTGATTCCACTTGATTGCAAAATTCTCGTCGAACGATACTAGACTGATTTTTTGTCTTTTCTGTACCCTGTGTACGTATTTGAAATCTCGAGATTTTCACGACAACCGAGAGTCGCCAATGTGTCAAAGATGTACATTGTGGCTAGAAAATAACCAACCACAAGTCAAATGCACTTAAAATTCCCGAAAGCTACTCGGTAGATTAGGACGCGCTAAAATCGTGCCAGATTGAAATTAACCACGAATTTAAACCCGATTTCAAAAATTGAAATTTCTATAATGTCACAATTCATTTTAGGAATGTCGATTCATCCTTCGAAGATTTTTCTGCAAACAGAGATTTTTGGCGAAAAAGCAAAGTATGGTTATTTTGGATCAGGAAATTCGTAGGCCCGCTTTTGGTCGCATTTTGGGATTTGAGTTGGACGAATGGACGAGGAAAAAACCACCGGCCGTGGTGGCTCCGCTGGATAAAAACTCCGTTGATCCTTTCCCAAAGGTGAGGGGTTCAAAACCCAGTGGAGGCATTTGGTGTCTTAAGTGTGGCGCCGGGGTGGTGGGTCCTCTGCTAGCGTCACTCTAGGGTTTACTCGGCGGCTACTAGCTGTACGGGGTTCCCTGGGTATCAAAAAAAAAAAATGGACGAGGAAAAATGTTGATTCGGATGATGGCACCTTGGTTAGATTTATGGACAACAAATTGAGCTAAATTGGATGAGGGTTGAAGGAGAATTGGTGGGGAATTGAATCCAAATTGAGTGGGCAATGCTCAAATTCGCAGCCCCGCATGGTGTGAAACTTTTTGACCACTTGGGAATCTTCTAAGGGAAGCTTGGCTGCTACTATTTGGCTGAGGATGACAGCCAACCATGGTGGGGCAAGAATTCAAGTGTTTTAGATATTTTATGGCCCCCTTTGCTTCAGCCACTTCTTATTCTTCCTTTGGCTTTGCTATCTCCATGAGAGGCCATTTGAAGCTCCCAAAATACTAGAGGAACCAAGCATAGCCTCCCCCTAGCCGGTCACACGCTCGACCAAGCCATCGGACCTCTTTCCTCCCCTATTTTCCTCTCTTCCAATTTCTGCTCCAGCTAACCTTTCCCCAAAGATCTAAGTTAAAAGTTGTCTTCCCGTGGTAATTAGCTCACACTCCACCCACCACCATGACCAGGACATCTATTCCATACGGGGGCACCTCGCCGCTCGTCGGAACGATCCGCTGGCCGTCTGTCATCAGTCAACCGTAAACCGTCGGTCCGCCCGCCTGGTCCGTTTGTTTCGCGATTTCTTCGATTTTTCTCCTATTCTGACCCTTCATTTGCCCGTTCCAACCACCAGCAAGTCCCCCTTGACCCCCGGGAGCCGCCGGTTGCCAGCCACCCGCTCGCCAAAGCTCTGGTAAGCCCATCCTCGCCATTTCATCCGCTGGTTTTCTCTCCCGGTTTAGCCAATAATAGAAGCAGAAACCAGCAAGGCTTTGGTACTTCGTGGCCAGTTTTTTATCCCTTCCCAGCCTTGGTTGGTGTCACCGCTAGGAGGATTGTCTCCCGCCTTGGCGTCGCTGTCACCATGGACTAACCGGTGAGTTTACTCACTAAACCTTGCTTAGGAGACTAATTATGCTTAAGGGTTGTTTTGATTAGCTTAAGTATGGATTAATAATAATCTAGAATGATTAGATTAGCCTTATAATTGATTATTGTTAATCTAATTAGTGAGATTAGCACCTTTGAGTATGATTTAGTCGAATTCAGTGGTTTTTCCTCAGAACTGATTCTTGGAACCTCGCCGTTTGCCATTTTTGTGGACCGAAGTGTGTTGCGATTTTGAGGTTGCTTCCTTCTTAAGAAATGTTTTAGACATCTTCAGATATAACATATATTTTTCTCAAGATTTTTATGGATTTCAAAGAAGGAGATATCGGCTCCGTCATTTGCAAACAAAATCTTGAACTGTGCTGGAATTTGTGACCTTTTGGAATTCTAGGGGTTTTTATCAACTCTTAGGGTTTGAATGTCAAAAAAATTTCTTCACAAGAGTTGTTTTTTCACATATTCTAGTTTAATATACGCAAATTCCAGATCAAATGGACAAGTTTTGGACCTCGAACCAAACTGATTTTGGAAAACAGACTTTTTGGAGACACTCAGTTTTTGTACTGGATTGAGCGATTTACTAGGTTTAATATATAAGGATCTGGGTTAAGGTGTCTTCATGAAAAATTTCTTTTATGTGTCCTTTACAACATGTTCAAATTTGGGAATTTTCCGAACTCATTGATTAGATTGCTAGATTTAAACGTGGAGACGCGCAAGTGGGCCGTTTCTGCCAGTTAGGATCGGTAGTATTTTGTGATTGTTCTTGATGCTATACTTGCTAGAAAATGCATATATGATGATGTGGTTGATTTGTGACATGCCTAGAGCTTATGCTTGATGATCGTGTGATGGTTTATAGTCATGGTAAGGTGACTATTGAACATTGAGGTGATCAGTGTTGTGTTGAGAGAGCCTGATAGGTTGTGAGTAGATAAAGGGTTAAGTGCTACACGATAGCGAGACTACGTGTGAGTTACCTCTAGTGCCTTATACTATTGCTTATTGTAACCAAGGGCTAAGTGTTACATGACGACTTGAGTCGCTTGGGAATTACCTCTAGAGCCTTGTAGTATTGTCAAGCATAGTGAAGGGCTAAGTGCTACACGATACTGAAACTCGTGTGAGCCACCTCTAATGCCTTGCACTATTGCTATATGTGGTCAGGGACTAAGTACGATGACGAGACTTTGTGTGGGTCACCTCTAGAGCCTTAGACTATTGCTTATTGTAATCAATGGCTAAGTGTTACATGGCGACTTGAGTCACATGGGAACAACCTCTAGAGCCTTGAGTTTGTTTATTGAGTGGGGATGTTGAGTGGAATTGGAAATTTGATTATTGAGAGTGAATATCGGGGGTGGATTGAACCACCGATATGATTTACCCGCGCCTGATTATGTGATGAAATTGTGTGACACGGAATGTGACGTGTCATAAAGATTTGGTCTTATAATCGGGACTTCTGTGTTTGATTGGTTTGATAGTGAGATGCTCTAAATGATGAGTGCATTGATTATATGCATATGTTTTACGAACTGTACTAATGTGCAGGAAGGAATTGAGGCGAGGTAAGTCCTTTGTTCAAATTGTGGTTGTGTGGCTAGAGTGCCCTAAAGTGTATTTTCTACCTAATAAGGGTTTAGGGGGTGGACTTGCTAAGATATTGTCACACTGGTTATTGTATAACCATTTTCAGGTCCTTAGAAGGTGGTCGTGGAGGACTGAAGTCCCGAAGTCTGTGGAGGTAAAGTCTGAAGGATCGGCGTTTGTGTCCGACTAGTATGTCGTAGGACAATTCCTTTTTGAGAGCCGACTTTCTTGTAGAATTTTTACCATACTCTTTTTGTATCTAAATCCGTTGTTTATAAAAATTGGCCTTTGTGAAATGTGCCTTGCTTTCCTATCCCATGTTGTTTGTTGTCAGGGGTATTTGTTTCGCTTCCGCATGTGCATTTAAAATGAATGGGTCGACGACGTGTCCTGGGAATGTCGCATCTGTATCGACCGCAAAGGGATGTGCGCGCGCTCGAGGTTCGAGGCGTGACATCCCCGTTTAAATGGTATTAGAGCGAAGTTTGTGTTTGGAGTGATAAGATACGATAGGTTCTTGGGATAGTTAGTAGAAATGGCCTCTATTTTATGCTGATGCATGTGAGTGATAGCTATTTGGTAATTGTTTTTATGGGGATCACTCAGTTTCTAATTCTGTGTGGAATTGGGAATGGGTTTTGTAGAAAGTCTACAGCATGAGTGATCAGGAGTAGAGGACTCCTAGTAAGAGGACCATCAGACTTGCAACTCTGGGTAGAACGCCGACAAGGGTTGGTACCCGAGGTGGTTGGGGTAAAGCGTCGGCTCAGGCCAGCACGCGTGGAGTAGCACCACCTCCAGTTGGTGCTGGGGTAGCAACCCTTGGTGACCCCAGGATTGAAGGGATCATGTAGGCGCTTGAAGTTATAGGAGCACAGATGGGACAACAGGCCCAGAATGAAGCTGCCGCTAATGCTTCAGCCACCACTATAGCCGCCGTTACCGCAGCCGCCACTACTGCCTCCAATGCCGCCGCTGATGATGCTGCTGCTATTGCCGCAATCGTTGCCGCACCTACTGTCACCCCAGCCGAAGTTCCAACTGGGAACGTTATCGCTAAGAGAGTGAGACCCATGCATAACCTGGTTGAACAATTTCTAAAACTGAACCTCCCAAGGTTCGCCGAGATAGGAGATCCCGAAGCTGCACCTCTCTCGATTCAGAACCTCGAGAAAGCATTTGCACTGCTGAGGTGCACTGAAGAGGAGAAGATCGTCATTGCAGCCTATCAACTGCAGGGGATTGCAAGCACTTGGTGGAGAGCCACCAGAGGAGTAGTATTCCCGGAAGGTGTGGTCCCAAAGTGGAACGCCTTTGTTGAAGTATTCAATGGCAAATATTTCTCAGATAGTGCCAAAGAATAAAAAATGGCGGAATTTCAGCACCTTCGCCAAGGCTCAATGACTGTAGATCAGTACGAAGTGAAGTTCGCTGAATTATCGCAGTACGCCCCCAAATTAGTCGAGGACCTGGTAGATCGAGCTCAAAGATTCAGAGATGGGCTCAGACAGGAGTTGAGAAGTCCGCTGGTGCCATTCAATTTGAAAGATTACAACGACTTGTATGAACGGGCTCAACTGATAGAGAGAGACCTAAATGAATGAGCCGCCGCATCTAGGTTGCGGTTTAGTTCTAACCGGGATGGGAATAGGTTTGGGAAGAAACCTATGACTGAAGGAAGGTATCCCATTCCGCTCAACAAAAAAGGATGGGATTGAAAAATCAATGCCCAACTCAAATGACGTGTGTTGTTTCAGTGGGAAAAGACATGGTCCAGCTCCATGTTATAGGAGGACGGGAGCTTGTTTTAAATGTGGGCAACACAGCCACCAATTCAAGGATTGTCTGCGTAGGCAAATGGGACCATTGCAGTTGTTACCGCCACCAATAATGGGACAGAACAGAGGAAATACACTGCAGATAGGACGCCATTATGATGGCTAAAGGGACAGGAATGAACCGACCATGCAACGATCGAGGAAGAATGTTTTTGTGGTAATTTTATCAGAGTGGTGGAGCGAAATTTTGGTTAAGCTTATAGAATTTCAGTTTGTTGAAAGGAAGTTGTACAAAGGAGAATCACTAGCTAGAGTTGTGCTTAACTATTTTGCTTATGTATAACTGTGGTGTCATATATAAAAAGGGTTGGTTCAAGAAACATCTTGTGGTAATGGATTGTTATGGTGAAGTAATATAGTTTAACTCGTTAGCATGTGGAAGTTTGGAATTTGTTAGAAACCAATAAGGACCTTCGATTATTTTAGATTCGTCACTTAAGGAAATCAATTTTTGGAGGTAGGTTGCCAATATTATTTGGCAATTGTAGTGGATGCGATGGTTGAGGAATAGAAGATAGAGAACGTAGTTGTGGTACAGGAGTTTTTTTAAGGTGTTTCTTGAAGAATTAACCAGTCTGCCCTCGGAAAGGGAGATTATGTTCGTGTTTGAGTTGGCCCCTAGGATGGAGCCAAACTCTAAGGCCTCTTACCGTATGCCGCTGTCAGAATTGAAGGAACAGAAGTTATAGATGTGTTGAGTCGAAAGTCATCGATTGCGCACATGGTGTTTCAGGAGTGGATTTTACTTGAAGGAGTTAGAGATTCGATTTTCAAAATTGAAGTAGGTCACCTTTCAAGTCTTAAGGCCATCCTCAAAATTGAACCGGAAGTACAAATAAGGATCAAGGCGCTTTAGCTGAAAGATTCAAAAGATCTTGCAAGAAGATACTGAGAATCAAAAAACCGACTTTCAAATCGCTAAAGACGGAACACGAAGGTTCCGAGGACGATTATGTGTACCTAACGATCCAGAGCTTAAAGAAGAGATCTTATTAGAAGCTCATCATAGCAGTTACAGCATTCATCTTGTCAATATAAAAATATATCAGAATTTGCGTCAACGCTATTGGTGGTACGGTATGAAGGCGGACATCGATAAGCATGTAACCAAATGTCTGACCAGCAAGTGAAGGCTCAGCATTGTAAGCCGAGAGGACTTCTGCAACCTCTCGAGATTCCCAAGTGGAAATGTTAACACATCACAATGGACTTTATGACGGGCTTACCAAGGAGTCAGAGAGGTAATGACTCTAGGCTGGGTAGTGGTCGACAGATCGACGAAGTCGGCTCACTTCATTTCGTATGAAAGGACCTTATTTTGGATAGGTACGCGAGCTATACATGCGTCGGATAGTTCGTCTGCGGGAGTGCCGGTGACGATTACATCGACCGAGACTCGAGGTTTACATCTGCATTTTGGAAAAGCTTGCGAACGCCTTGGGAACGAAGTTGTAGTTCGGTACGGCTTATTATCCTCGGAAGGATGGCTAGTCGAGAGGACAATTCAAACTCTCGAAAACATGCTGCGAGCTTGCGTGTTGGATTTCAAGGGAAGCTGGGAGGAATAGCTTCACCTTGTCGAGTTCGCCTACAACAATAGCTACCAACAGAGCATTCAAATGGCTCCTTTTGAAACATGGTATGACAGAGCGTGCAGAACTCCGGTGTGTTGGGAAGAGATCGGAGAACGAAATATCACAGGCTCAGAGTTGGTTCAGCAGTCGGTGGATGTAGTTACCGTTATTAGGGACAGATTAAAGACCGCTCGGAGCTGCCAGAAAAGCTATGCAGATAAGCGTCAAAGGCCTTTGGAGTTCCAAGTTGGTGATCATGTTTTTCTGAAGGTGTCACCAATGAGGGGTACTTCACGCTTTGGTAAAAAAGGAAAGCTGAGTCCGAGGTACGTAGGTCCCTTTGAGATTCTTGAAAGAATCGGGATCCTAGCATATCGTATTGCATTGCCGCCGAGATTGGCATAAGTGCATGACGTCTTTCACGTGTCAATGTTAAGGAAGTATGAGCCCGACCCAACCCACGTGCTTAATTTTGAGGAATTGGCCGTGGACGACAGAGTGTCGTACGTGAAAAGCCCGGTTCAGATTGTGGATCGGAAAGAACAGGTTCTGCGCACCAAGACCATCCCATTGGTCAAAGTGGTCTGACAACACCACGGCACTGAAGGAGCGACTCGTGAGAGTGAAGATTCGATGAGACGACTGTACCCCCACCTTTTTGTTTAAGATTTATAATGGTTTAAATTTCGAGGACGAAATTTTTATAAGAGGGGAAGAGTTGTGACATCCTGATTTTCCACTTCTGTTTTCAATTGAATGAGTCGGGCTTTTCATCAACGCACCTATAGCTTTTTTCTCTGAGTTGGCCACTTACGAGTTAACTAATCTATCATGTGAAGACATTAAAGGAATTTTAACGCTACAGACTCGAGAATTTGAGTGGGAATCGACCACTTGACCGTGATAATCTGCAAGGGTCAATACGGTACTGTCAAAATCAATCAAAGGTCAGAGATAGGTCGATTCACCTGAGATATGTCATCAATGAGTGGGTGATTCCACCTGATTGCAAAATTCTCGTCGAACGACACTAGACTGATTATTCTGTCTTTTCTGTACCTCGTGTCCGTATTTGAAACCTCGAGATTTCCACGACAACCGAGAGTCGCCAATGTGTCGAAGATGTATATTGTGGCTCGAAAATAACCGACCACAAGTCAAATGCACTTAAAATTCCCGAAAACTACTCGGTAGATTAGGACGCGCTAAAATCGCGCTAGATTGAAATTAACCACGAATTTAAACTCGATTTCAAAAATTGAAATTTCTATAATGTCACAATTCATTTTAGGAACATCGACTCATCCTTCAAAGATTTTTCCGCAAACGGAGATTTTCGGCGAAAAAGCAAAGTATGGTTATTTTGGATCGGGAGATTTGTAGGCCCGCTTTTGGTCACATTTTTGGGATTTGAGTTGGACGAATGGACAAGGAAAAATGTTGATCCGTATGATGGCACCTTGGTTGGATTTATAGACAACAAATTGAGTTCAATTGGATGAGTGTTGAAGGAGAATTGGTGGGGAATTGAATCTGAATGAGTGGGCAATGCTCAAATTCGTAGCCCCCCATGGTGTGCAACTTTTTGACCACTTGGGAAGCTTCGAAGGGAAGCTTGGCTGCTGCTATTTGGCTGAGGATGACAGCCAACCATGGTGGGGTAAGAACTCAAGTGTTTTAGATATTTTGTGGCCCCACTTGCTTCAGCCACTTTTTCTTCTTCCTTTGGCTTTGCTTTCTCCATGAGAAGACATTTGAAGCTCCCAAATACCGGAGGAACCGAGCACAGCCTCCCCCAGCCGGTCGTATGCCCGCCCAAGCCACCGAACCTCTTTCCTCTCCCCGTTTTCCTCTCTTCCGGTTTATGCTCCAGGTGACCTTTCCCCAAAGATTTTAGTTAAAAGTTGTCTTCCTGTGCGAATTAGCTCACGATCCACCCACCACCATGACCATCACATCCATTCCATACGGGGCACCTCGCCACTCGCTAGAACAATCCACTGGCCGTCCCGTCCACCAGCCGTAAGCTGCCGGTCGCCGGTCCATCGGTCCATCGGTCCGCTCGCCTGTTTCGTGATTTTTTCGGTTTTTCTCCCATTCCAACCTTTCATTTGGTCGTTCCAACCATCGGCAAGTCCCCCTTGACCTCCCGGGAGTTGCCAGTTGCCGGCCACCCGCTCACCAGAGCTCCGATCAAACCATCCTCGCTGTTTCAGTCCTTGGTTTTCTCTCCCGGTTCATCCAAGAACAGAAGTACAAACCAGCAAGGCTTTGGGACTTCGTGGCCCATTTTCAAGCCCTTCCTAGCCTTGGTTGGTGTCACCGCTTGGAGGATTGTCGCCCGCCTTGGCTTCGCCATTGTCGTGGACTCACCGGAACGCTAAACCGATGAGTTTACTCACTAAACCTTGCTTATGAGGTTAATTATGTTTAAATGTTGTTTAGATTAGCTTAAGTATTGATTAATGATAATCTAGAATGGTTAGATTAGCCTTAGAATTGATTGGTGTTAATCTAATTAGTGAGATTAGCACATTTGAGTATGGTTTGGTTGAATTCAGTGGTTTTTCCTCAGAATTGATTCCTGGACCCTCGTCGTTTGCCATTTTTTTGGACTGAAGTGTGTTGCGATTTTGAGGTTGCTTTCTTCTTGAGTAATTTTTTATACATCTTCATCTATAACATATATTTTTCTCAAGAGTTTTACGGATTTAAGAGAAGGATTTATTAGCTCCATCATTTGCAAACAGAATCTCGGACTGTGTTGGAATTTGTGACCTTTTGGGATTCTAGGGGTTTTTATCAACTTTTAGGGTTCAAATTTCAAAATGTTTTCTTCACAAGAGTTGTTTGTCACATCTTTTAGTTTAACATACGCAAATTTCAGATCAAATGGACAAGTTTTGGACCTCAAACCAAATTGATTTTGGAAAACATACTTTCTGGAAATAGACTCAATTTTTGTACTGGATTGAGCGATTTACTTGGTAATATATAAGGATCTGGGTTAAGGTGTATTCATAAAAAAAAGT
Organism: Eucalyptus tenuipes; assembly: GCA_014182365.1. Classification (NCBI taxonomy): domain Eukaryota; kingdom Viridiplantae; phylum Streptophyta; class Magnoliopsida; order Myrtales; family Myrtaceae; genus Eucalyptus; species Eucalyptus tenuipes. The sequence goes on along the minus strand of CM024541.1, from coordinate 5,024,404 downwards.
TTCTTTTATGTGTCCTTTACAACATGTTGAATTTGGGATTTTTCTGAACTCATTTGATTAGATTTCTGGATTTAAATGTGGAGACGCGCGAGTGGGCTGTTTTTGCCAGTTAGGACTGGTAGTATTTCGTGGTTGTTTTGATGCTATACTTGCTAGAAAATGCATATATGATGATGTGGTTGATTTGTGACATGCCTAGAGCTTATGCTTGATGATCGTGTGATGGTTTATAGTCATGGTAGGGTGACTATTGAACATTGAGGTGATCTTTGCTGTGTTGAGAGAACCCGATAGGTTATGAGCAGATAAAGAGCTTATGCTTGATGACCATAGAGGGATGTGCACGTGCTCGAGGTTCGGGGCGTGACATCTCTCCTCCTTATCCCTTCGCGTCTCTGTCAATAGGCAGTTATGGCACGACTCTTGTTGACGAACACGCAAGAGGAGGAAGAAAAGATTAATTGCACGACCAAAGGGACTAGATTAGAAGCTATATTAGTTATTATTGTCGTTCGGTTTAAGTAACGCAATACCTATCACTATATTTGGTTTCATGAATGATGCATGGTGTCAGGGAAGAATGGTATCAAAATTTCTCAAAATCCCAAATTATAATTAGAGGGAATGTGTTATAATTATCGCTCTAATAGTTAACCATGACTCATGAGTTTATTTCACCTGCTCAGGAATTTGGCTATTTTCCTTAGTGAACAAGTGTGTGACTTCCCTGCCAACGAGCCATGCGATCCAGTGACTGGGAAGTTAGCGTGAGGATGTCAAAGTCCAAGGTTCAAAACTACGCAAAAAAAAAAAAAGTATTTCCTCTCGAACTTGCTTCGGAAAAATAGCATTTTAAAGATGGATTTTGTTAACAAGATCCCTAAAACATTCAAATAAAACTAATTCTTATTTTGAAAAAACCATCTTCATGTAAGGTCCAATCAGTGCATCGGAAATGGAAACGCTTTCTTATTAGCAATAGGTGACAAGTACTAGGGGGTCACTAGTTAACAAAGCCCTTAAAAAAAGAGAGACTTCGACATTCAAGATACATCTTGCATTATACCCCCAAGTCATAACCATTACCCTATTTACCCATTCTATCTAGAGTTTGCAGCCTATTTAGTAAGGTCAGCCAAACAATTTATGCCTTCACTTTTAGTACTTCTCCTGTCAATCAAATTCTAAGCTTGAACCTGAGTAAGCTTTCCATTCTATCTGGAGTGGCTGTGTTTGGGAACATTGTGCTAAGAATGGCCGCTTACGTATATATTTGGACATGTATAAGATTTTGCACATATTTGGCTCATGACTATTGCCAAGTTAGAATTTTCCATGAATAAGTGTTTTAGTGCATATCTAGGCCATTGAAATTACGTTATTATGTAATTACCACATTTGCACGTCATTGCCATAAATAAATGTTGTAATGAATTTTAGTAAAAATATGATATCTTGCATATCAGTAATTTTAGGTTGCATTTTCATTTAAAAAAATCACATAAAAATATATTCAGGATTGCATATTTGTATCAACTAGAGTAGATGTACATTTCCTTTTTTGCATAGTTCTCTTTAGGATTTTATTTTGCTAGAGTCAAAACAAGCATAAAAATTCGAATGTCCCCTTACAAGATTTAGGCCTACATTTTACATAGAATTCTTTAGATTACTTTATGATGACATTCATTTCCATGTTTATTGGCTCAATATAGGAAAGTAACTTATTTACTCTTGCATAGCATGTCATATGTGCACATTCACTCTCTTTTCATATATATGTTTATTTTAGGGAATGTGCACAAACATGGTTAGACTCATTTACCATACATGGGGTCCCCGTCCTTGGGCAATAACGAGGCAATGTCAGTTATTGCTCAAGACGACTTGGGTTGATTTCTTTTTCTTAATATTGCCCGGTATGGCATTAATTGAAGTTATGTATATAATTGTTTAGTATGTGTTTATTATTTTCTACATTGAGTGTTCATTCCATTGTTTGCACACTTATTCATGTTGGCTCTAACCATACAATTTTTAGGGGAGTGAAGTGAATTGGTTGTTTACAAGAGTTAAATAATTTTTGTTTTTTGCGAAAGACAAAAAACATAACCTGATAGTGATTTGACAGCAGATCAATGGTGATAGACTAGGAAGTACCGACATTTTCTGAGAGTCTTTGTTGTTGTGTCGGACATTCCGACACATGTTTGATACTTTCCAACATGCTTCGATACTTGGTCAATAGGTATCAAGAAAATGGTCAACTCTCTCGACACTCTCTGACATGCAAGTTCGAAATTTCAACATGTGAGTTCAGAATTCTGACACGTGATTTCGATACACACGGGTCAATTTTTAAAAATTTTCAAAACTGACAGGTCAAAATGTAAATATATAAAAAATAATAAAAATAATGAAGGATGAAAGCAAAAAACCCTATCTTCTCTTCTCTTCTGATTCCCACTTCCCGTAACACACAATTCACCCCCCAAGTTTTTTCTTTTCTCTTATCTTCCGACTAGTTTTGACACGGGGAGTCTAGAGCACGGATTGCTTGTTTTTTCTCCAAATTTTATGAATTTTTGGAATGGAGATGAATTTGTTAAACTGAAACAATGAATGATATTAACAAATGGTTGATTGATGTCTTTAGTGTAAATATTTTGGGTTTTTTTCATTATTTATTTATTTGTGAATTTGCATCAAATTAATTTGATTAAAATAATCATAAAAATGATAATTTATCATGTATATATAAAAATATACATTTAATATATAACGTCTCCTAACGTGTCAGAATTCTCTATTTTTTGAGAAATGACGTGTTGACGTGTCATGTCGTATTGTGTCATATGTCATGTGTCGGTGTCAGTGTCATACTACTTAGATGATAGGTGCAAGCATTACTGACAATTCGGATGTTGTTAATAAAAAGCTAATAATGAGGACGCAAAAGATTGTCTAGAGATTTATAGAGGTTCAACTTTATCCCTAAGCTTATATCCTCTTGGACCCTCAATATTGGCGAGCTTCCTTTAGTAATCTTTAAGTCAAGTTATAATTAGCATGTACTATTCCTATCAATCGACAGATCACACTATTAGGACACAAGTACTGTTATCATCCTTGTACACTTGCTTATAACTTAATTACAAAGCAATGAGAACACTACACAAAGAACTTTTAGACAAACAAATGTACAATATTATTAGAAGGGAAGAATGTCGAAAATCGTTAGTAAATCTCCATTTTCTGTCCAACCCTTGAGCTTCTTTAATCCTTTTTATGTAGAGATCTTCAATCCACCTTTATAATCAAGACTCATTTACTAAGATTGTTTGTCATTGATTATAATCTCTTTTGAGAAGTGTATATTTGACTGTAATAATGCTTGGGATTAGGTGGTGTGATCTACAAGTTCCGAGAAAAACAACAAGGGTTACGTTGTAACTACTCAAAGATTAACTAGTGAACTCAAGTTTGTTGGTGGCTATTAATCTGAGAGAGTAGACATAAGCTTGATGTGACATCTAGATTTTCAGGTTCTGAATTCGATGGGATAAATTTGGCATTTCATCGACGCGACTATAGTGTTTTTCTTTGAGTTGGCCACTCACGAGATAACTAGACTAGCTGGGTAAGCTATTAAGGACTTTAAGGCAAATAGACTTGAGAATTCGACCAAAAATCGACTTCTCGACCGTGCTCATCTTTAGAGATCATTGCGGCATAGTATAAAATCAATTTGAAATCAGAGATAGGCTGGTTCGACAAAGATGTGTGGCCAATTGTGGGTGACACCACTAAATTGGGAAATTCTCGTCGACCGGCACTAGACTGATTTTCTTATTGTTTTGGTACCCTATGTCCATATTTGAATCCTCGAGATTTTCACGACAACCGAGAGTCACCAATGTGTCGAGTGGGTTCATCGTGGCTCGAACAAAATTGACCACGGGTCATTTGTCCTAAAAAGATCTAAAAACTACCCAGTAGCCTAGGTCACGCTAAAAACGCATCAGAGTGAAATTAACCACCAATCTAAGTCCGATTTCAGAAATTGAAGATTCTATCATGTCACAATAAATTTTAGGGACGTCGACTCATCTTCAGAAGATTTTTTCTACAGATAGAGTTTTTCGGCAAATTAATCAAGGTATGGTTAATTTGGCTCGGGAAAATTGGTAGGCCCGCTTTTGGTTGTGCTTTTGGGCTTCAAGAGGGTTCTATGGACAAGTAAATATGTTAATTGAAGTGTGGTGACATTGGATTAATTCATGGACTTCAATTAGGTTCAATTTGAAGAGAATTGAATGAAATTGAAAGAATTGACGTACAAATAAGTGAAATTCGTATGCCATGGTGGACTAAGCAAAACGGACCCATTAGAAGCTTGTCTTGGAAGCTTGGAGGTGAGTGGAAGGTGACATCACATGAGGTCATTGTGGGCCATGTTTGTGGGGCCAAAGAGAGAGGGAAAGAGAGAGAGAGAGAGAGAGAACCAGTTCTTCCTTCCCCCCCATCTCTTCCGTCGAGCTCTTTCTTCTCTCCATCTTCTTCTTCTTCGAAAGCCTAGCAAGCCGAAGACTGCCGGAGCAGCAGCGCCGCACGCCATCACCGCCGTCCTGCTGCCGCGCGCAGCTCCGCCCCAGCCCCTCTCTTCCGACACCCCTCTCTCTTCGTTTCCCTTGGTTCGTGCAATGCCCTAACCAGCAGAAGCAGAGGTAGCAACCACAGAGGGAAGAAGACCGGAGCAACTCACCGTCGCCATCACACGCCGCACGCCGTCCTCGCCCCACGTCGCCTCACCGCCGTGCTGCCGTCCTCGCGGGCCGCTGCTGGCCGCGCGCCCTCGGCCTCCTTCTCGCCCAACTCATCGTTCCAATGAGCTGTCCGGCTCGTGCGGAGTCGCCGAAGCTCCCTCCGGCCATCGTACGCCGCCACCTCGACCCACCGGAGTCCCCTCGCCCTCCGTCGGCCTTACCTCATCGTCTCGGCCCTGAATCCGGCCCCAACCAGTAGTGAATCGAGAGGAAGAAAATTGGTATGACAGCAACTGTTTGGCCCGTTTTGGTCGGCTTCCCGAGCCCGGATGCTTGGCCCGCCTTGAGGAAAGTCAATCCTCGCGTTGATCTCGTCGTTTTGAGTGAGTTTTGCTCACTAATGCCTTCTTAGTTTGCTAATTATTTTTAAAGGTTGATTAGTGTTAGTTAAGTGTAATTAGGTGGTTAGATTAGAATGGATTAGCGATTATTAGTTAATTGCATTGCATATTAAGATTATGGTTAGTGCATTTAGCTAAATGAATGCCTATAGTATTTATTGATTTCTTCTTGGGATTTTTCCCGATCCTTATCGGGTTTTAATTAGGCAATTCGGGCCTAAATGGAATTTTTAGTAATTAAATATTAATTTTCGAAATTAATTTAATTAATTATTTATTTTCCGAAAATTCAACCGGGATGGCCGGTGACCGAGATTTTATGCTGATGATCGTGACGCAGTCTGTTTATTTAATTGAGCTTTATTTTAAGCTAAATTGGAATTAATGTATTTATTTATTTATTTTTCGAAATTTATTATTTATTAATTATTTTTTCGGAAATTAGGCCGGATGGCCGGTGACCGGAATTTCGTGCTGATTGCAATGGTGTGGTTAATTTCTACAATTGAGTGTTAAATTATGCAAATTGAGTGATGATTGTATTTTTGGTATTTAATTCCAAAAATTGTGAAATTTCAATATTTATTCGAAAAAATCCCGGGTGTCGATTTTAACACCGAAAACGGTTTTATTTACTATATAAAACAGTGGGATTTTAAAAGTGGAAGATATCAATTTTTCTGGGTTGAGTTGACCGTGTACCCACACACAACTATTTTACATTGTATTTCTAATACGAAGAAAAAGGGTAGATTCACCATTTTAATTGAAGCGTTCGAGTGCAATGCACGGTGCCTTGGGCCATAATTGAGTGGTCGTGTGTTGGTTAAGTGAAATTGTCCCAGGCTGTTGAGCTGGACGTTACCCCTGGATGGGATGCCCCTAGACAAAAGGAAGTCGGTCGCAGTAGATTTTGGACCCTATGCTCTTTCGGGAAAGCTGTCTGATAAAGAGACGTGCCGTGCTCAATGGGGTGAGACGATGCCTGGCAATGCCAGAAGACCGCCGAACAGAGAGTAGGCCGTGTTATATGCCGAGATCAAAACTAGGAACGCATGATGAATCGAGTATTGTGTTCCAGTTAATTGAGGACTTAAGTGTGGCATCTTAGAAGAGATATGTGGGCTCGATGATTTGATGCATCACTTTGGTGAACTAGTGCCTAAGAGAATGTACGTGTGCTCGACAACTAGATGTACATTGTGAGGAATGTATGGTCTGTTTAATATGTAATCGACTAGGTCGATTGATCATTGCTTTGATTTGATGTTGTGAATTGATTGATTGAATGGAAATGACCGGTGAATGATTCGATTGAGATGTAATCGACTATGTCGATTTGATCGATGCTTCGATCAGTGATGTGATTGCTTGGGTGCCTATTTGATCTGTGCTAATATGCAGGTGGAATCTGAGGCCAATGTAAGTCCTCTGACTCATGTTGTGCATAGGCAGCCTTGAGGTGTATTAGTTTACTAATCGGGTCTTAGGGGGTAGAACTTGCTGAGATGTAGTCTCATCCCGGTTGTGGGACAACATTTCAGGACCCTGATGAAGAACCTGAGGAGAAAGAACCCGAAGAGGAGTATCTGAAGGAGGACCCGAGGATGATCCAGAGTAGGATCCTGATGAGAATTTAGCCTCCACTCCTATCTGATGACTTTTGCTGTTGAACCTATTTGAGTAGAAACCAACCTTTTTAGCATGGCTTGTATATGTACATGTATGACTGAGTTGTTATATGTGTACATAAGGGTGTTGGTTTTCAGGTTCAAGTTTCTAGTCCTACTTGTATATCCCATTGCTTTATTGTCTGGGGATTTTTATAACTGCTTTCGCATGTGCTATTTAAAATGAAAGGGTCGGCAATATGTAGTCCTGGGATATCGCATTTTAAAATCGACCAAGGTAAGGGATGTGTGCGTGCCGAGGGTCGGGGCGTGAGACTTGATATAAGCCAAATCACTATAAAGATCTGCATGCATCATCTTTTATCACTTTACTCGTTCTTTTACTTGTCTAATATAAGCAATACACTTGATATTATCAGCTTACTCTTGCATATTTTATTATGTTCCTACTTATATTAAACTTGATTTTAACAAGTCCACAAACAATTATCAAATTTTATGAATCAACCTATGCACCCTATAGGTTGTGTCTTTAGCCATAACATGAAGTGCACCTCATATATGATGTCTTTTTCTTTTTCAATAATTACTAATATCCCCATTGCAATATCGATTCTCAATTTTGTTCATTTCATTCAATGGTGACATCAGTAGCAACATTGTCGCATAGCTTGCCGCTATAGCCACAATAGCCTTTTGTTGTGACATTGTCCTACCATAACAACAACCTCTAATATGGACTCCCAGACTCCTGTCACATAATATGCATAGCAATTATGACAACACGCAATAGCAACATATAAGAAACCATGTAAACTCTATTGATTCTCTCTTCAGCACACCAACCGCTTCACGATTTATCATTTGGATCTTTAATCCAAACTCAAAATGACTTCTTCTATTCACCTTGAGTTTTTGTGACATCATGAATTTTCGATCCTATTTTGATAATATGAACTGGGTTTTTCATCAACGCGCCTATGTTCATTTTTCTCTAAGCTGATCACTCACGAGATAACTAATCTATCAAGCAAAACCATTAAGGGATATAAACGCGACATACTTGAAAATTGGATCAGAAATCGATTGCTCGACCGTGATAATTGGCAAGGGTCAATATAGCACCGTATAATCGATTAGTGATCGAATATAGGTCGATTCGATGGAATGGCGTAATTAAATTGTGGGTGATTCCACATGATTGCAAAATTCGCGTCGAACGACACTAATCCAATTTTTATCAATTCTATAACCGGTACCCATAATTGATACCTTGAGTTTTTTATAACAACCAAGAGTCGCCGACGAGTCGAAGATGCATAAACGTGGATAAAAAATTATCAACCACGGGTCAAACGAGATAAAATTCCTAAAACCTACCTGGTAGGTTAGGTCACGCTAAAATCGCGTCCGGTTGATTTTAACCACGAAATTGAACTCGGTTTTGGAAATCGAAAGTTCAAGCGTGTCATGATTTATTTTTAGGACATCATCTCATCATTTGAAGAATTTTCGGCGAGCCTAGAATTTTGGCAGAAAATCAAAATTTGGCAAATTAAATTCAAGGAAATTCGGATGGGCACTTTGGTGTGGAATATTTTTGCTACCAAGTTGAGTTGATTTGTGAAGAGTTGAAGGGAAAATTGTAAGGGCTACTACCATGTCATTTTTGGCCACCGATTTGACTTGATTTGGTGTGGAATTGAAGATGAAAATGAAGAAATTTGTAGGGGCTGCTGTTGTGTTGATTTTGGACATCAAATTGAAGTTATTTGGTGAAGATTTGTGAAGAAATTAACTTGTGGATGAAGCCTCGGCAGCAAGGGTAGAAGACTTTTGGGGTTAGCCATATTTTTTGCATGAAACCTCATTGGCCAATGCATGGACTTCTAGGGCTCTTGTTCCCCCTTGTTCCCCCCTCTCCCCTTCTTCTTCTTCTTCTTCTTCTTCTTCTTCTTCTTCTATTTCCTCTTGTGCAACAACCCCTAGACCGAACTTGCATTTGCTTGCTTCATCTCCTTCTTCTTCCTCAATTCTTCTTCATCTTTATTCCCTTGAAACCAACCAGCCACCATCCCTCAGCCACTCAAGCTCGTCTAGGCTGCCTCACGCCGCCCACTCGAGCTACGTCACAACCCCAACGCCAGCCCCGTGACCAGTGTCCTCGAGCCACCAACTCACATCCAAGCCGCCGCCGTCTAGCTCTAGTTGAAACCTCCTCCCATCCCCATCACTACCTCCCGTTGTTTGCCATTTAGTCCTCGCTGTTCCAACCGTTCGGTTAAGCCAAGCTTACGACTAGCCCCCTTGAGTAGAATTGGTTTTCCAGCTCAAGCTATGAGCTTTCAAGGCTGTTTTCAGCTCTTTTTGGTCCTCCGTTGGAGATGCCATAGGCCCGAAATTTCACCGTCGTCGCACCACCGTCGCCATGAACCCGTTTGTTCGCTAATCCGATGAGTTAGCATCCTAATCTTTGATTATGGGATTAATTACACTTAAGGGGATTATATTAAGGTAATTAGGATTATGGTGATTTAGTTAGTGTAACTATTTAGTTAGATAGGTTAGTTAAGTGAACTAGGTGGTTAGATTAATTTAGTTAGGAGTTAGTTAGGTTATGTAGTTAGTGTGATTAGATTAAATTAGTTAGTTTAGTTAAATTAAATTAATTAGTCTAATTATATTAGTTAGGTTATATTATTTAATTTAATTAAGTGGTTTAAATTAAATAATTTTCAATTTATTTAATTAATTATAATTAATAAATTATACCATAATAGCCAGTTGTCAGAATTTTACGCTAATCGTCGTGGTTGCATTGATTTATGAAATTGATTGCTAATTTATGCAATTGAGTACTTGATGATGATTTTTAATTATTATTGCAAAAATATGATTTTACGGTATTTTATTAGAAAAATACCGGGTGTCGGGTTTGATACCAAAAATATTTTACGTACTATATAAAATCGTGGAATTTTAAAAAGAGAGTATATCAAGTTTTATGGTTCGATTTGATCATGTGACGACGCATAATTATTTTAACGGGTATTTTTAATATGAAGAAAATTGGTCAAGTCCATTATTTGAAATGAAAGTACTTGAGTGCAAAGCATGATATTCTTGGCCGAGCATGGATGTGCGTGTGATCGCTATCAGAACCCGTCACTCGATGAAAGTCGGGGTGGCGATACCTATTAAGTTCAAATGTCCTTGACAACGGATGTCGGTCGTAGTGGAGACTGGGTCGATGCTCCATCGGGAATGCCGTCTAGATGTAGACATTGCCGTGCCCGACGAAGCGGGACGACGCCCGGTTATGCCGGATGACCGCCAACTGATGAGTTGGCCGTGGCCGTTGGGTCGTAAATAATTGGAACACGCTTGAGTGATTGAGATAGCCATGCTTGATTATGGGACAAAATTATGTGGCATGGAATGGGACGTGTCATAACGATTTGGCCTTATAATTAAGACTCCTGTGAATATTCGATGATGTGTAGTGTTGCAGTTAGTGAATATGTTTGTTGTATGCATATGTATATGAGATGTACTAATGTGCAAGGAGGTGCTGAGGCGAGGTAAGTCTTATATGGTGTATGTTTAGGCTGCCTCTAGGTGAATTCTCGTCCTATTCAGGGTTTAGGGTGTAGACTCGCTGAGACTTTGTCTCATCCGTCGTGATTTAAAATTTTACAAGTCATTAGATGGAGGTGCGCCACGTTCATTTTGGGTGGCCACGAGAGGCGGAGACCGAGCATACCATTCTCCCTATCCACGGGACTCCCTAGACTCGTGAGCTCGTCGTTACCACCATTTGGGTCGATGAGGGCCTACATCAATTGGTACCTCATCGATTCAAAGCGTAATTCCGTCATGAGCCTAACGGGGTTTGGAAAGGCCCCTTGGATAGTTTCGACGGACCTGCCATTGATGTCAAGTATGAGGAGGTACTCGACTCGTGTTTGATGTCGATATTTTGGCTGATATCGAGGCGCACTAAGGGCTCAAGGCTGAAGAGCCCGCAATAGAGGTAGCTGACTCTCTGGACATCGACATCCCATATAGTGTTGTGGTAGACCCGGATCCTAAGTAGGTAGGGTCCGGGGTAGAGTTAGCTTGGTAGCTCCTTTTTGGGTCTAGGCCTTTTGTACATAACTTGTAGGGGTAACCTGGTTTGTTTATAAAATATGTTTTATGTTAATTGATTATCCTGCTTTTACTGTCCCATATGTTTGTTTGTTGGTTGGGGAGTTATTAGTTCGCTTCCGCATGTGCATAAAACGAATGGGTCGGCGACACATCCTAGGAATGTCGCAAATTTTAGTCAACCATCGAGGGATGTGTGCGTGCCCGAGTTCGGGGCATGACAGTTTGAGAGGGTATGTTTGACATATTTAGGATATATTTCCCTTGATTTACCATATATTTCGTTATATTGCATATATTTAGAAGATTTTCCACATTATGCATATCTTTGATTGATATATTACCTTAAATAATCATATAATAAACCCTATAAATAGGATCATGTAATCTTTATTATAATGTACGGAAATATACAAATATTACACAATTTTCTCTTCCGCAGTATTTCCTGTCTGTCTCTTCACTAAATTAACTTCTTCCTGGGCCTCTCTCTGAATTGAACCCCATTCTCCAGGAAGTCCGTGGGCTTGCCAAGTAGGTAGTTCACTGCATTTCTGCCATGCTCTGTTTGGCATATACGGAAGTTCGGTGAATACACTTGCTGACATTCTCTGACATGGTGCTTGCATCGGCTGGGGGTTTGGAATGGAAATGGTCAAGCTTGTGATGTCTAGTCATTTCACCCGTTAATGGCTGTTTGCTCCTGATGCACACCCGCTTAGCAAGTTGAAAAACATTACGGTCTTTGTCTTGACGAAGTTGAAAATGACCATTATTGATATCTTTTAGAATGATTACATGCTACTTAATTTGCTTGTTTCCTTTACTAAGATAACTACTCTGTGAATATTTTCTTAAATTTAAGTTTAACAATTCAAAGGAAACGATAGGAAACTTAATTAACTTCCAATCCCCTCTGGCTTTATATCTTGAAAACTTCTCGGAAACTTCTGCTATGGTCTTTAATAAAAAAAAATCCATCACCTTCGCTGAAGCTCAGGCAAGAAGGAAGTTAGTGGTATTCACCTAGCAATTTCTGTGCAACTTCTTGTTGGAGTTAGCGCTGTCATGAAAGTGCAAGAAGATCAAGTGACTTACTACTGAGAAACTGGTAAACTCCATTATTGCCGAAAAAGGTGGCATTAGCTTTAAAAATAGAGGGGCATCAACAGATGTCTTGATAGTATTAAATTGATGGCACCCTTCTAGGTAAGTTAAAGAAGTTGTCATGGGTGTGTCATGCAGGATTGATTCGGATAATGAGAGGCGGCAAAAGTTCCTCCACTGAGCTCTATTATCCGTAGATATCTGAAGGAAATAACTTACTAGTTAGGATCCAAAATCCTCAGTCTGACTCATCGTGGGGACATAACTATGCAGCAGCACCAGCTCTCAAAGTCTGCTTCATTTGTAATTGGTCCTTCTATTTATTAGGCACCAACCAATAGGAGATTGCAGATAGTTACTACTTTGTTTCTGCAAGAAAAGGTGGAAATTTGTGTGGTCATTCTATTAACTGTGTGTTGGATTGGATAGGATTGTAAGTGAACATGCAGTCGAATTCCCTCCTCAAGTGTGAATTCCAAAATGTGCTGTCTACACCAGAACAATGATCATTATTGGAAGGTTAAACAATATATTTTGCAAGCTTCTACTTGCCACTATATACATATACATATATAAGTCAATGATGAATGAATTATCAAATAAAATCATACTAAAACAACAATAGGAAGTTGTTTGTTGAGTAAAATTTTCACTTTACTAATGCTTTTAAGCCAATGCAAATTAAAGCTATCAAACGAGCTTAATCTTATTAAAAACTGAATTTTCAATTTTTAAGACTTAATTAAAAAATGAAAGATGCCCTAAATGCATTGAAAATCTTAGTTTTGGGTACTTTGCTGTTATCAAACACACCTTTAGTAGTTAGGATTTTGTCAAGAAAAAATTAAGCAATGAAATAAATAAGAGAATATTACACTTTTCAATGTACTAATTGCATTCGTGATATGTAAAATTGACAATTTCCTCATTAAGTATGTTTAACAAATGTCTTAGGGTGGAAGTGACTTGATACTCGGCACTTTCAAAGTGGCAAAAATATTTTAAGACACTGCATGGATAGGCATCGAGCATTGGAGAGTCAAATTCGTAGTTCTCTCTATAGGATTAATAGGATTAACACAAAGAGCAGGCAGATGATGGTAGCTACAACCGAAAAAGTAAGAACATTTTTATAATGTATTTATAGACATTACTAACTTCTTTTGATGGCTCCTACATGTCGTTTACAGACAGACTCGCAGTCACAGCTATCTTACAATACATTCACATCGACCAGTCATGAGTTACAAACATATGGTAGGCTCAGTTATTCATTCATGCAGTACATTCACTTCCAACACGGTGGGTACTGATTGCTACTCGTACTCGTGCTTGGAACGTGCAATGATCTGATCTCTCTGCAATGATCTCTATGCACTGATCTCTCGATTAACTGGACATCCCAACCCCCGTCTTTCCAGTGCCCATAATATAATTGTGGAACATGCGCAACTTTCTGATAGTCATCATTTTGTCCACCTAGCACAAGCTTCTTGACGAGCTCATCTGGCATATCGAAAATCTTCAGCACTTCCAGCTTTTCAGATATTCAATACCTGATGGAAGCTTCTCTAGTAACTTGCAACGCTGAATGATAAACATCTCAAGATAAGGCATTGCTCCCTTCTCCACTTCTACGGACCTAAGTTCATCAAATTGATCAAGACCCAGAGTCTTTAGCTTCTTAAAGGATTCTGCTTTGAAGCACAATGAACTTCCTTCGTAAACCTAAAGCAACTCGAGATGCACAAGATTTGGCAGATTTTGGAGAGGCACAAGAGGGTCATTTTTTAGGCGACTGCACCTCAATTTCAATTTCATCAGGCTACTGAGAGAGGGTAGCCAGTGTGGTAAAGCCCCCAAGCGTCCTCTCAAGTAGATTCTCTCAAGGAATGGAGGTGGACTCGAGACGTGTTGCAGATCAATAACCTCATCATCATCAACAGAAGCTACAAAATTGCTCGAAGCCTGGTTAGTTTGGAGATTAACAAGCACAAATCCCTTCCATCTTCTTTTCTTAATTTCAGAATGGCCAATCTATCCAGTTGTGTCAACATTCCAAGCTCTCTTATCACACTGCTGCTACTTTCGTCATCTGCCTCTAAATAGCAGAGCTTTTGAAGGGATTGCAAAGCCCCTATTCCCCTAAGGGCCTTAAAGCCAAACTTGAAGGATGAATAGGACACATTCTTGTAGCGATAAACGAGGAGATGACGAAGCCGTTGGAGTTTCAAGATCTCAACAGGCAATTCAGTGACATTTGTGTGTTTAAGGTCTAGAGTCTCCAAGTTTTGAAGTTTCCCAATGGAGCGTGGAATCGTGCTCACCTCGGTGAACCTGAAACTTAGATATCTCAGACAACACCAATCAGCAACTTGAGCAGGGAACCTTGTTAAAGGAGCCGCTTGCATATCCAAAACATTGAGCAGTTTTATATCACAAGCTAAAACTGAGTTCATTAATGATTTCTCTACCCCAAACAAATACAAAGAGCGAAGTTGAGACAAGGACCAGTTCCGTGGCAGAGTTTGCAGGGTGTTCTGTATTGACAGGCGACGGATTTTGTCTGGCCATTCATGATTTTCTTCTTTGGCTATTTCGACAAAGCCCTGATCAGTCGACCTTGAAGTGATAATGTCCTGCAGCAAATCATGGATGCGGCAAATCTTGACCCTTCCATCACTTTGTTTAGCAGCCACCTCTATCAAGCTTCTGTTCAACAGCTCCACGAAGTAGTCCTTAGCAACTTCTTCGAGGGTCTTTCCTTCTTTCTTTTCAACAAATCCTTCTGCGATCCATAACCGAATCAGTCTCTGACATTTGATGCGGTGACCCTTGGGAAATAAACTTAAGTGCAAGAAACAGGATTTCAGGTAGTATGGCAGATCATTAAAGCTCAGCGAAAGAACTCTTTTCAAGTTTTTGAGTTTGTTGTTACAGTCAATCTCAGTCCGAAGACTGCGACGAACCAATTCCCATTCATAGATCCTCTGTTTGTCTTGCCCCGCCAGAACGCCACTGATGGCCACAATTGCGAGTGGTAGTCCTTCACACTTTTTCAAAATGTACTCACATATCTCCTCCAGGGGGGAAGGGCATAAATTCCCCTGAAAAGTCTTCCGACAGAAAAGCTCCCATGACTGAGTGGGATCAAGTGGCTCCAAATTTTTAACCAGCCCGTTGAACTCCTTGCACGTGGTTGATGCGAGATCAGCATTCCGAGTCGTGATGATCATCCGGCTTCCCTGACAGTTGTTGGGCAAGGCATGCTGATTGCATCCCATTCGTTTATGCACCAGGCGTCATCGAGGACGATCAGGTACCTCCTCCACTGAAGCAGTTCCTTGATGATCGTCTTCAGCCAATGGCTATCCATATTGTAGGCTCCAGGAGGGACCGGTTGTTGGATGTATGCCCTAAAGCTACTATGTAATAGTTACATATTAGGGATTTCAGTTGTACTTTCATTATTATTATTTAATTAATGGCAATGACGTATTCATTCATTTGTCCAATTGTTTTATATTTATGAATGATTCCATAAGATCAGTTGAAACTAGACCTATTCTTGAGGCGTCAAGAATATATGTGACGGGTTCATAGTTAGACTGAATCTTTAAATCGTTCCCGGTCGATGGATTATTGAGTGGATATTGATAATCCTGTTGAGACCGGTGTGTTCTTAACTTCACCATTAAGTATTGGATACTTAAGGGAATGATGAGTCACAAGTCATTGGGTATTATGATGCCTGAGTTAAGAACACGAGTGTTTGTATTAAACAATATCACTGAACGTGACGATATGGAATGATTAGCAACATGGAAGCTTTTAGTGTGGTCAATGTCTAATTGTTCATGCTTTGGTCTTGTGTAAATAATCCTTAGACCTGAGGCACAGTGTTAACTTGTGTGTCGAACAACTATGGTTCACGGGTACACATAATGCCGGGTCGTTGATCCGTCTTTATACTTGATGGTCATAGTTCGTTCATATACGAAGTTACACGTGTGCGCAATATGGAATCTATCTCCTTGTTATATGCAAGGTATGATAATGATGTCCTATGCGATCTAATTGTGATACTTGCATTGAAATCCTCGGCCGGGGTTGTAACCGAGAATAAATTGTTTATGTCTCGAATAAAATGCATGTCAATTAGATTTGTGCATATGATCGAATTAATGACTTGACAAATATTCCATGGTTTTTGTTTGATCGGGACATAGTAAGACAGAGGATTGAATTACACTGTAGCCAAAGCGACGGGTTCATTATGTTCTTAAAGCATTCACACTATCGGGTAGCCATGACATATTGCTAGATGTCAATCATGGCTTGTAGGACTCAAAGGTTAATCGGGACAATTAATTCTTTTGGAAGTACTAATGTGTTAGTACGAGTCTTACTACCAGCTTAGTGATGAACCTAGGGATGTCACACACCATAAACAATTAGGATAACGTGGAACAAGAGAGAAATGATGTTGCAAATTTGTTTGCAATTATTGCAATCGAATTGAGTCGATTTGAAATTAAATTAAATGAGATTTAATTTAATTTGTATTATAGTCACGAGCCTATGTGCATATGATGCACACGCATGCCCAAAGTGAATACATATTAATGTATTCAAAATGCACATATAAAGATCATGTTTTTTTTTTTTTTTTTAAGGGAATTATTAATTATTAATTAATTAATTAATTGATTAATTAAAGTGGAAATGGTCAGCAATTTTTGCTGACCATTTCACACGAATACGTGCACATGCACGCACGAATTCGTGCATGATGGTCAGCAACCGCTGACCATCATACACGCATTTTGTTCGTGCATGGATGGTCAGCAACCGCTGACCATCATGCACGAAATCGTGCATAAACGGTCAGCGGTTGCTGACCGTTCCGTTCATGCACGATCGTGCTCGATCGTGCATGAGAATGAGGATCAGCAACGGTTGCTGATCCCACGATCGGCAACCGTTGCTGATTCGTGTATAAATTTTAAAAAGAAAGGCTGCAAAAAAGTTGCAACGTAGAGAGTTTCCGTGCGCGTGTGTTTTGTGTTTTAGAAACACAAGAAAGGGCTGCAGAAATAGAGAGAGAGAGAGGAGTGTTCTTGTGTTTTTCGAGACGCAAGAAAGAAGAGGTTTCTCTCTTCCGGGCCGTGACTATTATACATCAAGAATTCAACGGATTGTTTCCACGTGATTGCTAGCACGATCGAAGTGGTGAATATCCGAAAGTTCTCTCTTCCGTTCGACGTTCGTTGTTGGTGTGTCTGAACTAGAGGTCCAACATTTGTGGGGCTCGAACTGTAGAACATCCGAACCAATTCGTGCAAAGCGCGCTTCGAGAGGTAATTCATGTAACTCTCTTTTACATTCAGATTTTTTATTAAAACGCACGAACAACGCCTTCGGAGAATCATGAAAAAATATATCTTCTTGTTTCCGCTGCGTTCTTTACACCGGTGTCCTGATCACTTTCATGATCTGATCAAGCATGTCTGTGAGGAGCTCTTCGATCTTTGAGGACCCAGAGAGAGTGATCCAAGCATACGCCATGAAATGTTTCTTCACGGCGGGGTCTTCGTAGACTTGCTTCACCAGAGTGGTTTTGCCCAACCCTCCCATTCCCACGATGGAGATGACCTCCCGCCCTAGAGCCCCCTCAAGTAACCGCCCGACCAGCTCATTCTTCGGCTGCTCAATGCCTACCAGGTCAGTTTCATCTACGAGAAGGGCATTGCCTCGGTGATCCTGCCATGTGTTGTCAGCTCCAGTTGAGCTCGGATTTTGTTGAGCTCTGCTGAATTTGTGGCGCAGCCTCCGGTGCCCATTTCATATGCCCTTTACTTTGGAGTTTATGCGCTTTATTTCAGATGTGAGTCGGTACCGAGCCTTCAGGTTCTTGATGCAGCAAGACATCCTGCTGATGAGGCTGATGAAACCGACTCCATGATCATGTCCCAGGAGCAGAGAGAACTCATCGAGAGCATCCTCCATGTCGTAGGCTGTGTTTCTCAACTGCTGCACCCACACTTTGACTTCATTTTCGCTTTCTTCTAGGGAATCTGCAACCCTGAGGAAGGCCCGGACTCGCTCCAATTCTCCTCTCACTGAGAGGGCTTCTTCTTGGGCTCCTGTCAGGACTTGTACCTCGTTCTCAACAAATTGTGCGAGCTTGTTGAGTAGGTAATTCACTGGGCTCTCTGCCAGGCCTATAGTCTGGTGAGTGGTGGTGAGGTTTTTTGGTTTATGTATTGCTGAAAGGCTTTAGACTGAGGTTGCAGAAGTTGAGGCTTGTCATAGTGTCTAAACTCTTAAACTGTTTTATCTTCAGTGAATCTTGTATTTACAGCTGCTTTGTGTGGGATCCATGTCTGCTTAGCACATTGTACAAGTTTTGGTTTATTTTAGTGATATCCCTTTTGATTTTGCATGATCCTGTTGAATATTTATGCCTTTGACATCAATCTATATAATTTTCTTTTTCATGTGGAAAAGTCTGCAAGTAGGTTTGGTACTTTATTCTTTTGCAGTTCCAGCTAATTCGAAGAAGCTAATCAAAATTTCTTAATTACCAGCAGAAATAACTTACTTCGCTGTCGAATATAAGGTAAAATCATGGGAAGTTTCAAAGGAACTTCCATGTTTTTCTTTACTGGAGTAGATTCGTATCTGACTCCATGAACATTTAATTCAGATGCGCTTGTTGTGAGTCAAATATCCCAATATGTTTCAGCTACCGATTCCTGCCGGATTACAGCGTTATGTTGCGTTGCAAGGTAGAAGAGCTATTTATGACTAAGATTGATAGACAAAAGTTTCAATCAATTCAGAATATCATTAAAGTAAAAAGTTCACCGGAATCCAGACTTTAGCATCAGCGACCAGGATAATCCATCTGTGCCTGAACGGTCAAGTGAAATCTGCGGACTTATCACTGAGTATTGTAAACACCAAATTTATTTTTTGACCAGGCTACGTGAAGAAAATTCAAGCAACATCTCTTTGCTGGGAAGTAGAAGAATTCATCAACTAAAGTAAGGCAATGAACAAGCAATTAAGCTCAGATATTTCGAGAATTTTATTGGACAATGCTTTGAATTTTCCCGTGGCATCACCCTATTAAATCATCTCAAGTACGAAATGGTCAAGATTGCATACACATAACTTGTTCAAACGATTTGTATGCGTAAATATGTAGCTATATATAGGTCCGCTTCTTCTACGAGCGAAGGAGAAGGGGACCATATTTGAGAGGAAAAGCAACACTTACCGAATTAATAAAAGACTCTCAGTACGCATGAAGCTATTAACGAAATAAATTGAAGAGTCGCATATCAGTCACCATTGACAGATAGCTCGAAAAAAAGAATGACGTCAACAAAATCCTTTTTAAACACAAAATTGTGGGGCCTTCTCGATAAAATTAGAGCGGTCGTCGCTGTCTATTATGTGGAGTTGATTAGGATTCCATCAGGAAGAAAAGCTGGCTTTGTCAAGCCACTATTCCAAGTCAACACATGAACTCCACTAACAAGTCTTTGAAAAACATGCAATTAAGTTAACAACCATTTGTTACATCCATATTGTTAGGCCACCATCTCTTATTGGGATAATTGTCCAAAAAGTCCTATACCTATTGGGCGATGGCCAATTCAATCTTAAAATTTTCAAATTGATCAATGAAGTTCTAAACTTTTCGAAGATTTGCTAATACAATTTTTCTAGAATATTTTGGCTAAAAATTGCTGATGTGGATGCTTGTCGTCTTATGTGGCACAACCATTATGTCAGCAATCGATTTATATTTCATGTATATTGAAAGTTGGCCTCACAAACAAAATTTGAGGATGGATGTTAAACGAGTTAAGACACAAGACCGATTGAATTGGGTTGTTAATACGATGCCAAGTTCGAGATTACAGCAATCCATTGTTTATCTTTTGTAGTTTGGGCTCGTAAACAGAATTAGTTCATCTGAATATCCCATTCGATGAATGCACTTGATAACGAAAATCTGAAGAACGAATTACGATTTACCTCTATGCATGTATTGCATTTCTCATTTTAGACCTTCTCTAGCCCCACTTAGGCATCGGGGAAAAATGGAGATGCTGCCGCTGAATCAAGACTCCAGAAAGTTTTTCCATTTGACTGACCAAAATCAAATGAGCATTTGGTCCTCAAGCGAGCACCTGTGAGACTTTTAAACGTGGTGAGTACATTCCTGTTCATCTAAAGATTTCAAAGCAGTCTGTCCCTTTTGAATCGATTAGCGGCAATCTTCGAGCCTTAACTTGATCTTGGAGACTCTGGCCTTTTGATGAGCACCAAGAGTTGTGGATAAAAACGGTAGCTAATTTCGTCGGAGTTTTGTAGCTGTTCTAGAGATAGAGTTCGTTCGTTGCTCCAGGACATTCAGGAGATTTCATTATGATATACCTGCAAATAGGATATCAACTGATTATAACTAGAACTTTTGTTTTTAATCTACCACGAGAGATTAAAATGACATACAAGGGAGGTTAATATTTTGCTGACACTCGATAGTGAACTTCAGCAAGGACTCTAGTCTGATTCAGTTCAAATTATCAGGGGAACATTCTGTAGATAGTTTGAGGATGCAATTAAGCTGACCAGGTTTATCAGACAACAGATGACCTGATCTTCTTTTCATGCAATCATGGAAAACATGAGACTGGACATCTGCTAGAAAGTTCATTTATCTTCTCATCATCCTACTACAGGAAAACCATAGCTGCTGGAGCTGAAGGCTAGCATCAGAAACATCCCAAACCTGGAGTAAGCAACTAAAAAGTAGGAGCCTTAAATTGTCACACCCCAAAATCATCAAGAATGGGGATGACATGGCCGTCTTTCAATATGAAGGACACAGCCTCAAACCACCAAAATCACCTCTCAAAACTCCCTTTATTGATATCACTATCGTACAACTCATCGCTAGCTAAAGAATGTGAAAAAGATTGGAAGTAATGGGATAAGCAACCACAGTTTAGTGAGTAATGCATCTGTTCTAAGCAGATCAACCTCTCACTATGCTCTTTTACAAAACATAATATCACCATTCATAAATCACAAAGCTAGAGTACCATATATGTAAAATATCAAAAGTAGATAATATCTTTTGAACAAACCTTTTACGTATAAGATCAATAACAATATCAATTCATAATAACAAATTAACCCTTAATGGTTTATTCCATTGATTTATCTCATTTAATCACACATCGATGGTCTATTTCATTGACAAATCTCAAAAAACACATCAATGGTCTACTTCATTAACCAAATGCATAACATCCAGTGACAAGAGAACCAAGGTTTTTCCTTACCTAGGTCTCCACATATAATGCTCGTGGCTCAGCCGCAAAGATATCCTAACACTAATATGCGCATATCCACAAACACTCAATCGGGTTCACAATGATATTGAACACCAACTGTCATAAGTAGATAATATCTTTTGAACAAACCTTTTACGTATAAGATCAATAACAATATCAATTCATAATAACAAATTAACCCTTAATGGTTTATTCCATTGATTTATCTCATTTAATCACACGTCAATAGTCTATTTCATTGACAAATCTCAAAAAACACATCAATGGTCTACTTCATTAACCAAATGCATAACATCCAGTGACAAGAGAACCAAGGTTTTCCCTTACCTAGGTCTCCACCTATAATGCCCGTGGCTTAGCCACAAAGATATCCTAACACTAATATGAGCATATCCACAAACACTCAATCGGGTTCACAATGATATTGAACACCAACTGTCATATTCCAATACTAGAAATCCAATCCATAAACAATCTTATATATCGAAATACACTTCACAAGTCAACACATAACCTTTCGCAAAATAACTCCAGCTAGAAATACTTTTCGTAAAACATTTCTCAAATCATTTTAAGACTTGTCTTGTAACCCCCATATTATAAACCGAATCAAATCAAATGCATATTATAAAGCATTTTACAAATCAATATATATATATATATATATATATATATATATAACATTTCATAAATAATACTCATAGTCAAAAGTTTTTACTAAAAAGGTTTCGCATACTCAAATTATATGATATTTATTAACTTCGTTCATCAAACAAAATATATATTTTCACCAAACAGTCACAAATACCAAAATATAATAGATGTCCCATCCAAATTTTATGTAACAGCCATGTTTATTTATATTATCAAAACTTTATCATTTTGAAGACATAAATTTATAAATTTTTAGAAGAGATAGTACCTCTTACTTGGAAAAGCTAAAAAACTAACTAATGGTGGTTACTCGAGCCAATGTACTAGTATCCCTAACACTTAACCACAAAACGACATTAAAATCCGAGTAAAACACTCCTCCAATGAACGACTCGACTAAACCACACTTGACTATCAACAAATTGACTCCTATGCACTAACGAAGAAGCTTGTTCATAGCATATGTTCATCTTTTTCCTTGCGAGTATAATCTGTTACATGTAACTCACACACAAAACTTCCAAATTCCGTTCCAAACAAACCATACTTCAACATGGTTTTCCGTCAAACGCCACTGCTCCACAATGCCATAAGCTACTATTTTCACAAAAATTGCAGCTCAAAAACACTCCTCAATTGAATCTCATAGTTCAAAATTCAGATAACCCCAAATTTGTGCCCTAATTTTCAAAAATTATTCTGATTAGATGAATAATTGGCTTGAACATTTACCTTATATTACAACTTATAGTTGATTCCGCTAGTCGAAGCATCCCGATGGGCTATGCGTGCCAATTTCTCTCTCCTCTCTTCTTTCCCTCTATTCTTCTTCATGGTCAAGCTACTTGTTTTCCTTCTTTTCCTTGTTCTGTCCGCTACTTTAACTTCATGTGTGATATGTAGGGGTGAGCATGGTCCGGGTTGGGCCGATCGACCCCTTAACCCTAGGACCAGACTGACCCAATGAGTTCGGTCCGGTTCCAAGGTCAACCCGGGACCACAATAATTTTTTATTTCATTTTGTGTGCTCCTTGAAAGGGCAATCAAGGACAAGACTGACACAATGGGTTGGATGACGAGCGAGATCAGCTACGAAAGGCAAGCAGTGAGGGTCGAGTGGGGTGAGCATCGAGTGTCGAGTGGGGAGCAACAAACCAAGTGAACATTGAGTGCCACCCAAAGCAAGCGAGGCGAATGTCGAGTAGCGAGTGGAGACGTTGTTTCTTTCGATTTTGGCAAATTTAAGATTAAGAAGACAAATAAGACAGAAGAGAACAAGTACTAGAAGAGGATGTCGTAAATAGCTATTTATACCCTTTTGGACGCCGTAAGGACTCCTCACAAAAACATTTTTCTCTTTCGTAAATTATGACTATTGACGTCGTAAAAGATATTAAAAATTTAAGTTATTAAAGAATAATGTAAAATTACTTGAACTCCTCACTAAAACATTTTCCTCATTCTGCAAACCCTTGATTGGTCGACTTGGAAGTGACAATGTCTCACAGAAAATCATGAATGCGGCAATAATCGACAGTTCCGTCACTTTCGTCCAGCAGCCACCTCAATCAGGCTTCTGTTCATCAGCTCCATGAAGTGGTCCTTTGCAACTTCTTCGAGGGTCTTTCCTTCTTTCTTTTCAATAAATCCTTCAGCGACCCATAACCGAATTAGTCTCTTACGCTTAATGGGGCGACCCTCAGGAAATAAACTTAAGTGCAAGAAGCAGGATTTCAGGCTTGGTATTGAAATGTTCAACTTCTGATGTCTAGTCATTCCGCCTGTTACCCTATAGAATTCTCAATTTTTGTCTAAAAAATTTCAATTTAAGGTTTAGTCTCAAATCTGTCCTATTCTTTTTTTTTTTTTTGTATAAAAAAATCACAAACTTTAACTCTAATTCCAGACCCTCTCCCTTAAGCCCTCCATCCAAAAATTGTAGTTAGTCGTCCCTAATTTCCCTAATTTCATATCAAAAGATGGTTTCGTTTTGAAGATAATTTTTTACGTCACCTTGCCAACATGGATATGCTACCAATGGGGAAATGTTACGTTAAATAACTAATGACGATTTTTGGATTGAGGGTTAACAAGGGTAAATTTGAGATTAGATTGAAAGTTAATAATATCTTTTAAACAAAGAAAAGTTCGAGACAAATTTGAGATTCGAGTTAAATGTTTGCAATTTTTTTAAGACAAAAATTATTCAGGACATATTTGAGACTGGACCTATTTAGGGTTTTTTGGACAAAAAAATTTTGGACCAATATTGAAACTAAATCTAAAGTTGGGATCTTTTCTGGCAAAAAAAAAAGTTCGGGACAGAATTGAGATTAAATCTAAAATTGGGGCTTTTTCAGGGAATTAGGCCCTAATCATTCTATTAGTGTATGTATGGCTGTTTGTCTATGATGCACACGCGCTTTAACAAATTAAAAATCGTTGTACTCTGTCTTGGCTAAGTTGAAAGTGACAAGCATTGAAATCTTTTAGTATGATTGCATGCTCCTTTAATTTGCTTGGTTCGTGTATTAACATACCTAACTCTGTGAATTTTTTTTTATTAAATTGTTGTTTAACTTTTCAAAGGAACTGATGGGGAAACATAAGTAATTTCCAATCCCCTCTTGTTTTATATTTGCAGAAACTTCCCGGAAACTTGTTGGATACTTCTGATGTAGTTCTAATCAAAATTATTGTTTACTAGGCAAGTTCACGGCAAGCACTGAATATATCTTCATATTAATGTTAATGACAGCGACATTTTCACGAATGGCTATCGCCATCGGCCGGCTATTAATTTCAAATAATGGTGTTTGGCGAAAGTTACCAAACATTTGCAGTCACTTATTCTGTTTCACTATACCATTGTTTTAATAGCTTTCTAAAGCGTGCTTCGTTGAATAAGAGAGTCCATCGAGGGTTTGTGGTAATGAATCAACTTAACTTCACACAGATCTTTATAGCGGACAAGACTTTTGAACTCTCACCTCGTTAGAAGCTCAGACAAAAAGAAGTTATTGGTATTAACCTAGCAATATCTGTGCAATTTCTGAAAAAGTGGAGACTAGTTCACGTTCACCTACTATAACTAGACAAGCAACTGAGGTCATATACTTAATACAGAGATTTTTAAATGTCTACCTTGAAGCGATCTAGGCTCTAGTATCTGATAAAGTAGATTTCTTGCCCTCCCCAGCCAAGTGAGAAATAGACCCAGTCTAAGTACGACAAGGGCTCCCGTTAGGCCTAGGGGCATGTGTCCAAGCAATTGCTTCATAAATGACGTGAACTGTTATTGATGTGCCTTGGGAAATTATTGATGTGATTTAACATATCTTAATGTTCATCTAAAGTTGTAAATCACTGTACTTCACTCAATTTACTATCTTGCAAAAATGAGTATTTTGTTTGCAGTATACGTAAGTCCCTTTAACAATTTGTGAAACCATTTCATATCAATCACGGGTGACATTAACTTAAAAATAGAGGGGCATCAATAGATACCGTGAAAATATTAAACTGATTACACCCTTCCGGATAAGTTTAAGTTGTCATTGGCGCGTCGAGTGGGGACAGTTTGAAATGAGAGGACAGTAAAAACTCCTCCACTAAGCTCTATGGGATGATAAGTTTAGAATGGGTAGTTTCTAAACTAAGGAATTGGGAACCTATCCTATCATACTCATTTCATAAATTTGGGAATCAAGAATCGAACTGATTCCCTTAAGAATTGGCTTGGAATTGAACTGATTGATTCCCTAATTGACTTGGAACTCAAACCTAATTTTAAGTAGTATGACCATTGTTACGAGGAAAACATTTCATGTGATAATCTACGGCATGGTGGTTAAAGCCTCCCAACGTATTAATCTCTTTGTAAAATATGGGAATCGAACCAGTCAAGGTCAACTCTTTAATTTTTCTCCCAACAACAATCATTATTGGGAGGCCAAACGATATAATTGGAAACCTTCTACTTGCCATCGATCAATTTTTTTTTTCTTTATCTTGAATGAATCAAGTTACCCCACCCTTACTTACCATGTTACATGAATTTTGGACTTAATTGAATCTTTTAAACCAATGCTAAATAAGATTATCAAAAAAGTGGAAAAATAATTACTAATTTCAGTGTGGATAATATTAAGTGTTGAAAATGACAACAAAATGTTTTTTTGGTGACAACTAAAAGTTAATAGTTGAATATTATTAATTTCTCACAAAACATAAGACGGTGATCATTATTAGCAGGTTTTAACGATATATTTGGGAAGATTGTACTGGCCATCAATTATTTTTCCGATGGAATGAATTAATTAACCCCTCCCTTAATTACCATATTAAGTAAAATATTGACTTGATTGAGTCTTTTAAGTCAATGATAATTAAGGTTATCAAATAAAAATCTCGTTAGGTATTTGAGTTTTCTATTTTCAACACTTAATTGAATTGTGACATATGCCTTAAGTGAACTGAAAAATATTAATTTTCAGTATTTGTGGTTATGAAACACACATTTACTAGTTAGGATTCTGCTACAAGAAACCCCCTAAATACTTGCTAAGCAATTGAATAAGAAAAATTTACAATTTTCCATATGCTTATTATGTTGGTGATATGCATAATCAATGCTTTCAAGATAAATTGTTTTGTTATTGGACGGGCTGACTTTTGAGCCAGCATTTGAGACTTGGCACTTTCAAAAAGGCAAAATTAATTTAAGACACTACATGGACAAGCGTCGAATATTGGACATTCAAATTCATAGTTCACCCTATAGGATTCTCTAGTATCAAGAGCAAGCAGATGATGCACAGACGCAACGAACCATCTTTCTTCCTCAAGAACAAAACTGGTGCTCCCCAAGGTGATGCACTAAGACATATAAATCATTTGTCCAACAACTCTTGCATCTGCTCCTTCAGTTCCTTCAACTCTGACAACAACATACAGTAAGGAGCTTTAGATATTGGCTCCTTCTCAGGGGCCAACTCAATTATGAACTCGATCTCCCTTTCTGGAGGCAAACTGGGTAATTACCTAGGAAACATATCAGAAAACTCCCATACCACGGCAATGCTCTCCATCTTCAACTCCTCTACTGTCGTATCCACTACAATTGCCAAATAACCTTGGCAACCCACATCTAATAAACAGGTTGCCTCAAGCGATGAGATTAAGGTAATCAAGGGTCATCCTCGACTCCCAATAAACTCGAAACTTTCACCCACTAATGGGTTAAACCGAATCGCTTTAAAATAACAGTCTACGGTAGTTCGTTGCTTGGTGAGCTAATTGATACCAATGATCACATCAAAATCATACATGGCCAACACAATCAAATCTATCATTTCCTCTCGCTCACCAATGACTAACTTGCAACCAAGACACCCTACGTAGACAATATCTTATCCTTTAACGGTATAGATGTACTAATGACTAACCCCAACAGTTTTGGACTCAACCCTACCAACTTAACGTCTTTGCTCAACAATAAATGAATGCGTAGCTCCAGGGTCAAATAAAGCATAAGCAGCATGGTCATTTAGCGAGACTGTACCTGTGATCACGTCTAGTGAGTCCTCTGCATCGCGTCGGGTGACAGCATACACCTTTCCCTATGCTGAAGGCCTGCTCATCATACCCTGTTGTGCGTTCTGCAACACACTCCCTCAGTTCTGTCCCATCGGCGGTAGTGACAGTGTGATCCCATCGCTGCGTAGACAATCTACTCGGTCCGGTGGCCCCGCTAGCCACATCCAAAACAAGCACTGTTCTAGTGAAACACGGGGCGATCCATGTCGTCTCTTACGAAATGACACACTCCATTCTGGTTAGGCGCTGAATTTCCAATCACACCCTTTCTGTTGGGCGGAATGGGATACCTTCCTCCCGACATCGGCTTCTTCCCGAACCGATTGCCATCTCTATTTGACCCGAACCGCGACCCAGATGCGGTGGCTCGTTCATTCAAGTTCCTTTCTATTAGCTGTGCCCTTTCATACAGGTCGTTATAGTCCTTCAAATTCAGTGGCACAAGCGGACCTTTTATCTCCGGTCTGAGGCCATCCTTGAACCTCCTTACTCTATCTACCAGATCCTCTATCAGCCCGGGGGCGTATGTCACGCCCCAATCCTCGAACACGTGCCCATCCCTCACCTGGTCGATATAATAGCGACGTCCCAGGACGCATCACCGACCCTTTCATTTTAATGCGCATGCGGAAGCATATAAATAAAACCCCAGACAATAAAATAATGGGATAGGAAAATAGGATCAATTTTTCACAAGAGACCTTTTTATAAACACACAGGTTTATACACTGAAGCCGACAAAAGGAATCAACTTTCATCAAACTAGAATTGTCCTATGACTCACTAGTCAAACAAGGACGCCGATTCTTCGGGCTTCACCTTCTAACTCCAGGGCTTCTGATCCTTCACCAACACCACCTAAGGACCTGAAATGGTTATACAATAACCAGTGAGATAGCGTCTCAGCGAGTTCTACCCCCTAAAACCCGATTAGGAAACCAATATGCCATAAGGGCTGCCTATGCACATCACGGGTCAGGGGACTTACCTTGGCCTCATATTCCACTTGCAATTTAGCACATTTTGAATAGGCACCCTATCAACCATAACAGATCGAAACATTGACCGATCAACCTAGTCGATTACATGTCAATCAGACCATTCCCCGATCATCTCAATTCAATACTGTCCAATCTCTCAAATAACCAATCGAGTTACCGAGCCACTATAATATACTATTCATTCTCCAAGATAACCTATCGAGTTACCGAGCTAGTATATTATCCTATCTCCAGATGACATATAGAGCCATCGAGCGGGTATGTATAACGTTCTATCTCCGAGACAACATATAAAGTCATCAAGCTGTTATAACATACCTGTGCATAACGTTCTATCTCCAAACGATATATAGAGTCATCGAGCTGTTATAACACACCGTTGGGGCATACCGTCCTATCTCTAAGATGACATATAGAGTCACCAAGCTGGTATACAAACAATTCCTTCTCAAGATGACATGAAAGTCCTCGAGCTATCAAATCATACCGTCCTATCTCCAAGATAACGTATAGAGTCACCGAGCCGGTATACAAACAATTCTTTCTCGAGATGACATGAGAGTCATCGAGTTATCAAATCATACCGTCCTATCTTCAAGATGACGTATAGAGTTACCGAGTCGGTATACAAACAATTCTTTCTCAAGATGACATGAGAGCCATCGAGCTATAATAGTATAACGTCCATTCTCCAGATGACATACGAATCATCGAACCCCTATAGCATTTTTGTTCTAAAAACACAATCAATTTACTCTTGTTATCATGCTTGATAAAAATACACGTGTGTGGGTACATGACTGGCCTTAGTCAAAATATAACGATTTCACTTTTTGAACATCCCACCAGTTTCAACAGCCCAAAACATATTATTGGCGCTATAAACCGACACTCGGTAATTATCCTATTAATTACCAAAATTAATTAATTTAAAAATAATATCCTAAAATCATACTTAATTCAATTCAGCACAATTCAACGCTCAAATAAATAAACAAATTACACCATCATACTAAGCATAAAATTCCGGTCGTCGGCTATCCCAACCTAATTTCCGGAAAATAAATAAAGAATTAAATAATTCCGAAAATTATTAAATAATTACAATAAATCCAATTTAGGCTCGTAATGCCTAATTGGAAGCCGAGACGAGCCTGGAAAATTACCAAGACTCGTTCAATACATAACAGAGCGTATCTACTTGCTAAATACACTAACCATTTGCCTAACATGCATAGGTAAATCCCTAATTTAATTATTCTAATCTAATCTATCCACCTAATTGCACTTAATTCAATCTAATCAACCCCTAAGCATCATTAGTCTACTAAGAAGTGATTAGTGAGTAAAACTCACTTGATAACGAGCGAGTCGGATCAAACCGACGGGAACGTCGCGGGGGACGTTTCTTCTCAAAGCGGGCCTAGGTTTCGAGACCCGGAAGCGCCTCAAAACAGGCCTAACAGTTGCTATGAAACCCAAAAAACTTCTATTCTGTTCTTGCTGAAACAGAGAGGAAACAAGCTTGGTTAGGCAAAGCAAGACCGGTGGAAGGCTTGGCGAGGCAACTGGTGGCCGAACGGCGAAGAAACGGGTTGATCAAAGCTCCGGCGAGCGGGTGGTTGGCAACCGGTGGCTCCCGGGGTCAAGGGGGATGTACTGGTGGTTGGAACGGGCAAAGGAATGGTCGGAATTGGGAGGAACTTGCAAAAAACACGAAACAGTTCACTCGGCAAGGCTCTAGACGGTCGACGACCGGTAACTTCACACCGGCGTCTTTGGATCGCCGGCGGCTCTGTTCGGGCGAGTCGAGCTTGATGGAACAATCTGGATGTCCTCTTGATGGAAATGGGTGGCTCGTTCGCTGATTCATGCAGGGAAGACCACTTTCAACTCGATCTTTGGTAAAGGTCGGTTGGAGCGGAAACTGGTAGAAGTGAAAATATAAGAGGAAAACGGTCCGACAGCTTGCTGGCTGTCTTCCTTGGCTGTTGGTGTGTCGAGCAAGGCAAGGGGGAGAGAGAGATGGCTTGGATGGCAATGAGGGAGAGAGAGAAGGAAGAGATGAGGTTGGAGTTGGAAGGATAAGGAGACAAGGGCTCCACAAGCCTTCCTTCTTCCATAAGCTTGTCCCTAGGCCATCCTTAGCCAAGTATCCTTCCTTGGCTCACAATGAACCACCCATGCACTCTTCTAGAAAGTGGTCCAAAGGTTGTGGGTTGGTGGGGGCACACGAATTTAGAAGCATTTTCTCTCAATTGGACACTTGTTCCTTCTTAGATTAACACCAATTGGCTTCAACAAATTCAAGTGACATCTCAATGCTCCAATTGATATTTTCCTCATCTATGGATCCATCTTGCATTCCAAATACGCGGTAAAAAACAATCCCGGTATTTTCGAATAAAAATGGCCATGCGACGACTTTTTCCCAAAAAGTGTCATGTTGCAGAAAAATATTCTGAGACTGAGTCGACACTCCTAGAATTTATTGTGATATGACGAGATCTTCAATTTCTGAAACCGGACTTGAATTCACAGTTAATTTTCATTTGGCGCGCTTTTAGCGTGACCTAGGCTACCGGGTAATTTTCAGAAATTTTTAGTGCAAATGACCCATGGTCGATTTTCTTCAAGTCACAATAAACCCACTCAACTCATTGGCGACTCTCGATTGTCGTGAAAATATTGAGGATTCAAATACGGACACAGGGTACCAAAACAATAGAAAAATCAAATTAGTGTCGGTCGATGAGAATTTTCCAATTTAGTGGTGTCATCCACGATTAGCCACACATCTCAGTCGAACCGACCTATCTCTGATCTCAAATCAATTTATATCTGTGCCGTAATGATCTCAACAGATGAGCACAATCGAGAAGTTGATTCTTGGTCGAATTCTCAAGTCTATTGCCTTACAATTTCTTAATGGCTTCCCCAAATAGTTTAGTTATCTCGAGAGTGATCAACTCTGAGAACAGCCCTATAGGCGCGTCAATGAAATGCCCGATTCATTTAGTAGAAAATAGGACTAAAAATCTGGGATGTCACAGTGTACTTGGACAACTCGGCGAACTTTGCCTCATATTGGTCTACAGACATCAGACCCTGACGAAGACGCTGAAATTTTGCCATCTTTTGCTTCCTGGCATAGTTAGAGAAGTACTTCCCATTAAAGATTTCAACGAAGGCGTTCCACACCGGAACCATGCCTTTTGGAAACACTCTTCCTCTGGTGGCTTCCCACCAAGTGTTGGCGTTCCCCTGCAGCTGGTAGACCACCAGGACTACCTTGTCTTCATCAGAGCATCTCAGCAGTGCAAAGACCTACTCTAGCTCTTTGATCCAAAGGGTTGCAGCCTCGGGATCACTTGTTCCAATGAATCTCGGCGAGTTCAGCTTCAGAAACTGCTCCACTAACTTATGCATGGGTCGATCACCAATCGGGTTCCCGGGTGGAACCTCGACAGGTGTAGTTGCAGCTTCGGCAGCAGCATTGGCGACAAAGCGGTGGCAGCTTGATTACGTGCTTGTTGTCTCATCAAGTTCCCCAACGTCTCAAGCGCCTGGACGATCTCATCTATTCTAGGATCGCCGGGTGCTGCTATACCAGTACCGGCTTGCGGCAGCACTCTTACACTCGCACTAGCCTGAGCCGGCACTTTGCCTTGGGTACCGACCCTAATCGGTGTCCTACCCTGAGTGACAGATGCAACTGTCCTCTTTCTACGAGTCCTCTGATCCGAATCGCTCATTATGTAGACTCTTTATAGAACCTGCTTTCCAATTCCACATAGAATTAAAAAATTGAGCGACCCACACAAACAATCAATCACATGCATCTGCATAAGAAAAATGTCTTTCCTACTGACTATCTTAAGACCCATCGCACCTTATCACTTCAGACACTAACCACCTCTGATACCACTTCGGGCGGGGATGTCATGCCCCAAACCTCGAGCGCACAAACACCCTCGATGGTCGATAGAATTGTGACGTTTTCAGGACGCGTCGCCGACCCATTCGTTTTATGTACGTGCGGAAGTGAATTAAACAAACTCCAAACACCAATCAACACGGTGATAGTAAAACACATGCCAACACATTTTTCACAAAACGTACTTTACATACACATCAGGTTCAACTTACAGGTTTATACACATGAGTCTATATCTAAAAAGAAGCTACTAAGCCAACTCTATCTCGGACCCTACCTACTCGGGATCCGGGTCTACTACGACACCGTCTGGGATGTAGATGTCCAAGGGATCAGCTACCTCTACTTCGGACCCTTGAACCTCGAGCCCTGAGTTCGCCATGATATCTTCTAGTATATTGATATCCATGGGGCCAAGTACCTCTTCATTCTAGGGTTCGACGGTAAGCCCGTCAAAACCCTCCAAAGGACCCTCTCGAATCTCATTAGGCTTTTTAATGTACCACGTTTTGAAACGATGAGGTACCAAGTGAGGTAGGCCCTCATCGACCCAAATAGTGGTCACCACAAGCTCACGGGTCCAGGTGGTCCCAGGGATGGGGAGAAGGGTAGTCTCGGTCTCCACCTCCCGTGGACACCCAAAACGGACGTGACGAACCTCCATCTAAGGACCTGAAAAAGGGTTAACCACGACATGGTGAGATGAATCTCAGCGAGTCTACACCCTAAACGCCGATTAGGATGAGAATTCACCTAGAGGCACCCTAAACACGCACCATATAGGACTTACCTCGCCTCAGCACCTCCCTACACATTAGCTCATCACATATACCATGTGAATACAACAAACGCATTCAATAACTGGAACACTTTATTTCATTCTTAAACAATCACAGGGGTCCTGATTATAAGGCCAAACCATTATGACATGTCCCATTCCGTGCCACACAATTTTGTCCCATAATCAGGCGTGGCTATCTCAATCACTCAAGCATGTCCCAATTATTTACGACCCAACGATCACGGCCAACTCATCAGTCGACGGTCATATGGCATAACTAGGCATCGTTCCGCTCCGTCGGACACGGCAACGTCTACCCCTAGATTGCATTCCATAAAGGAGCATCGGCCTAGCCTCCACTGCGACCGACATCCATTATCAAGGGCATCTGAACTTAATCAGGCATCATCCCGCGTGAACGCATCCAGGCGGGTTTCGATAATGACCACACACACATTCATGTTCAGCCAAGAATATCGTGCTTTGCACTCAAATACTTCCATTTCAAATAATGGACTTGGCCAATTTTATTTGTATTAAAAATACCCGGTAAAATAATTGTGCATGGTCGCACAGTCAAATCGAACCATAAAACGTGATATTCTCCCATTTCAAAATTCTACGATTTTATATAGTACATAAAATATTTTTAGCGTCAAAACCCGACACCCAATATTTTTCTAATTAAATACCATAAAATCATATTTTTGCCAAAATAATAAAAAATCATCACCAAGCACTTAACTGCATAATTTAGCAATCAATTTCACAGATCAACACATCCACAACGATCAGCGTAAAATTCCAATAACTGGCTATGTCGGTACAATTTACGCTAATTATAATTAATTAAACAAATTGCAATTAATTAAACTAATTCACTTAATTAATTTAATTAATCTAACCGAACTAACCTAATTGAACTAATTAAACTAACCTAGCTAGGCTAATGACCTTAATCTAATTAAACTAACTAAATAACCTAACTAACCACATAACTAATTAGTCTAGGTAACTAACTAACCTACTAACTTAGTTACACTAACAAACTAACCACTAATCATTAATTAACCTTAAACTAATCCCCCTAAGTTTAATTAATTCATAATCCAAGATTAAGGCGTTAACTCAGGGGATTAGCGAGGTGACGGGTCCACGGCGACGGCGGCGCGAAGGCAACTAAGACCCGAGCCTACGGCGTCTCTAATGAAGGGCCGAAAGAGGCTGAAAACCAGCCATAAAGCTCACGGCTTGGAGCTACTAGGCGGTTCGAGTTGAGATGGTTGCGTTGCGGGCGGGGCGGGCCGGGCCGAGACGCAGTGGGCTGGCTAGCATGGGGATGGGCAGTGAGGCGCGGACGGTCGCCGGGGTGGCTGGGCGGGCGACGGTCACGGGCTAACAAGCTTGGGGACAACAAGAGGCGCTCAAGCGGGCGATAGGGCTGGCGGTCGTGGAGTGGTGGCGGTGTAGGCAGCCGGGCGGGGACTGCTGGCTCGACGGGCTGGAGGCTAGCGAACGGTGCCTGCAGTGGCGAAGATGATGCTGGACAAGCGATGAAGCTTTAAGAACAAGGGGATGTGAGGCAGAAAATGAAAAAGAAGGAAGAATAAAGCTGAGGCTGTTCTACAGGGCTGGTGGCTCACGCATGGAGGGGGGACAAGGGAGAAGAATAGAGGGAACAAGGGGGAACAATGGTCCATGAAAGTCCACCAAGCAGCCAATGGGAATTCAAGCAAAATATCCCATGCAATGATCAATTTGGCACAAAGTCTTCAGCCTGCTAAGGTCAAGGCATCAACCAATGGTAATTTTCCCTTCCAATCTTCACAAAACACTTCAATTTGGTGGCCAAAAATGCCAAGGAGGCTGCCCATACGAATTTTCCCACAATCCTTCACATAATAAATCAAATTGGTGGCCGAAATTCCAACTAAAGGTGCCCCTCCGAATTTCATTGATTTTAAATTTGCCGAATTAGATTTTTCCGCAAATTTCCGAGCTCGATGGAATTATTTTACAAAAGATGAGACTAGGTCCTAAAAATAAATCATGACTTGTTCGAACGTTCGATTCCCGAAACCGAGTTCAATATTGTGGTTAAAATCGATCGGACGCAATTTTAGCACGACCCAACCTACCGAATAGCTTTTACAGATTTTAGCGCATTTGATCAGTGGTTGATAATTTCAATCCACGTTTGTGCATCTCTGACTTGTCGGCGACTCTCGGTTGTCGTAAAAATCTCAAGGTTTCAACTACGGGTACCGAATACAGAATCGATAGAAAATCGGGTTAGTGCCGTTTGACGCAAATCTTGCAATCATGTGGAATCACCCGCAATTTAATTACGTGTTTCCGTCGAATCAACCTATATCCGATCGTTAATCGATTATAACGGTGTCGTATTGACCATTGCCGATTATCACAGTCGAATAGTCGATTTCTGATCGAATTCTAATGTCTGTTGCGTTTATATCCCTTAACGGCTTCACCTGATAAATTAGTTGACTCATGAGTGATCAGCTCCGAGAAAAAGGACCATAGGCGCGTCGACGAAATGCCCATTTCATATTATTGAGATGAAGTCGAAATTTAGGATGTCACACTTCTTCCTCTTCCTCCTCCTTCTTTCTCCTCTCTCTCTCTCTCTCTCTCTCTCTCTCTACCACTTCGAGCTCGGGCTGAGCCCCTTTTTATTTTAGTTTTGCAACCCTCTTTATTTTATTTTTGTTTTAAAACAAAAGTGGGTCCCAACACTTATTGAAAAGTCAACTATTACACATTTCTAAGTAAAAAAGTTAGGGATGAAGTTAGGTTTGTGGTGATGAAACAACTTAAGATCAGGTCAAATGTTACAAATTGCTGGTCAAGACTTTTACTACTGTCACCTTCTCAGGACCTCAAGTTGAATGATCCTTGCCCTGATCTCTGGAGGAAACTCAATTAGCTCCTAAGTAGCATTGATACTTACATGCGACGCATGACATGATAGGACACGACACGCCGACGTGTCATTTCTAAAAAAATAGAGAATTTCGACACGTTATGACACATTATATGTGTGTGTGTGTGTGTGATAAATTATTATTTTTATGATTATTTTAATCAAATTGATTTGATTTAAATTCACAAATAAATAAATAATAATAAAAAAAGTCAAATGAATTTACACTAAAAATATTAATCTACCATTTGTTAATATCATGCATTATTTAATTTGACAAATTCAACTACATTCCATCACAAATAATCCATAAAACTTGAAGGAAAAAAAAAAAAAAAAAAAGCAATCCACATTCCACTATTAAATTTAACATTTAACGATAACTAAAAAAAAATCCACATTTCACCATCAAATATTACAAGAAGTCTTTTTTTTTTTTTTTTTTTTTTATACCTAGGAAGCGTCGTACAGCCGGCAACCAGCAATGTAAATTTGGAGCGGCGCTGGCACTGGACCCACCACAGCGACGCCGCACTTAAGTCCACTAATGAATGCGCCGGTATGCTACCC
The DNA here is from genome assembly GCA_014182365.1 of Eucalyptus tenuipes. Classification (NCBI taxonomy): domain Eukaryota; kingdom Viridiplantae; phylum Streptophyta; class Magnoliopsida; order Myrtales; family Myrtaceae; genus Eucalyptus; species Eucalyptus tenuipes. The sequence continues at coordinate 4,987,488 of CM024541.1, read as the reverse complement.
ATGGGGTTTGAACTCTCGCCCTACCGTGAAAAGGGTCTGAGCGAATACCAACGCAGCCACCAAATGGGGTGGTTATTACAAGAAGTCTTTCCCCCTTTACTTTGTCATTATTTTCTATTATTTTACATAATTACATTTTGACCTATCATTTATTGAAAATTTTTAAAACTGACTCCATGTGGGTCGGAATCGTATGTCGGAATTCCAGACTCATGTGTTAAAGCATTTCAAGAGAGTTGACCAAGTTTCAGATTTTCCTACACCTTTTGACCGCGTATTAGAGCGTGTTGGACACATGTCAGAGTATCCGACAGGACACGAAAGCTTTCAAAGAGTGTCAATACTTCATAGATCAGCATAAACTGTGGACCAAACAACCTCCAACCATCTCCACAAATCTATCAGGCTGGTTCTTCAACCGCTATGTGCCTCCACAATTCGGGATGTTAGTTCTACCTATAAGTCTCTGCAAAGTTTCTTCTGTTCAATAGTTTCCACTGCCATTATCAAATTAGCTAGAAGTACAAGATCAACTTCTTTTTTTTTGGCCGAACAATCAAGATTAGTTGGTTACATCTTTTTAGTTGATTTACAGGAAACTGAACATCTATACTTTATAACATTATTGAAAAGTCTTATCAACCGATTCTTCCTAGGAAATTGGGGCAAAATTCATCTAAAATGGCTCTAATAAGTAATTGAAGTTACATACTTGAAACTTAATAATCATCGAATAAGCTACTAAGGGGATTCTCTCTCTATCAAACTTAATAAATGCTTTGGCTTAAGTCTCCAAGAGAGCTCTTGCCCTTGTACTGTGTAGAGGGCTAGACTAAGTCCGAGTTGTACAACAATAAATCAGAAATGGAAAAGGACATTGATTACAACTGAGCTACTAAAACACAAGCATAATGTCACGATAAATCATCAATCACTAGCATCATGAAACTTTGAAACCGGGGTCACATCGATGCATCTTTAAGAAATATTGGAGTATTCATGAATGCGTTACCATCTATAAGGTGGAGTTGATTTGGATCCTTTGAGGATGAAAATGCTACTTTTCCCAACACCAATCTACTGGATGAACACACCATAGCCCGAAAAAAATTAAAAAAGCAATTCCAAGACACATGTTATGAGTCGCTCATACTTTTGTGTGAATTTACAATGTCTTCCCTTTGGTACCTTCATTTTGGTCTCCTGCTTGACATTTTATCAAACATTTGGTGGACAGACTTGTGAGGAAAAGCAAGGCCATCCAATTCAAACCCCTGCGAGAATTTCATAGGATGAATTCTTCCAAGAAGTAAAAAGGTCTGTCCCTTAAAATGAGATTGATCGCTGATGGCAACGTCTAGACTTGACCATTCCAAGCACCAAGGGATTTCGATGATCACATTTAACACATGCAAGCTAATTTTCTCCCGGTTGCATGGTTGCCTAGGACGTATGTCACGACCCGAACTCGGGGCACGCAACAATCCCTTCCTTGGTCGATAGAAAGTGATGTCCCAGGACTCATCGTCGACCCTTTCATTTTTAATCCTTCATTATGCACAAGCGGAAAACGAACTATCTCCCCATCAACAGACAATCAAACAATCAAACAGGGATAATGAGATGAATAGCAGAAACACAACCTCTACTCATATATACACATTTTTACATTTTCATATTTGATTAACCTATGGAGGATCGTCTCGATTTACAAGCCCAACGAGAGGGGCTGATCCATCCTCTAAGCCGGATCAAAAAGAGATTAGTCTAGGCTAATCCAACTATACACCAAAAAGAACACTTAAGCTCGGTACTGCAGTCACTCGGATCCGGTGGACTCAGACCCTGTCGATTCAGAGTTGGAGCCGTACGGCTCTGTTGTTGGTGAAGCGGAGCCAGGATTCTCCACTGTGCTGTCAAGAGGGTCCAGCTCCATGGGATCCCAGTTATCGTCCTCAGGGCCCCTACCAGGCGACCCGTCAAACCTCTTAGGGGACCAAGCAGCATATCTCCATTCCGGATGAACCACACCAGGAACCTATGGGGTATCCATTGCCTCGGTCCTTCATCTACCCATATGGTGGTGAGGTACTTCTCGTACAGATGCGATCGACCCGGAAAGCGGTGGTGCGTCACGACAGTATCCCAGTCCTTAGGATACCGAACCTTATTGGCGAAAGTGCCATCCTAAGGACCTGAAAGTGGTTATACAATAACCAGTGAGATATAAATCTCAGCGAGTCCTCCCCTAAGCCCTCGGTTAGGACACTAACTCAACTCAAGGTATCTCTTCAGAACCACCCCACAAACAACCAACAATCAATAGTCGGTTCGCATATAACCTTACCCAGTATGCCATACCATGCACATTGAATCTCAGCATAATACAAGCAATGCACATGGCCATTAGATGATGCGGTTCATCAATCACATACAAGTCGCGTCACAAGCAATCTCACCTGGCTATTGCCACACCCTGCACGTTATCGATTCATGCGTGTATACCATAATCAACGTGCTCAACTCATGTACAGTCAAAACTAAAGATGCCATGATTCATATATGCTCTTGCACTTTAGTGCGCCACCTATCATGCATCACTCGATCACATGGGTCCCGATTATAAGGTAAAATCGTTATGACACGTCCTATACCACGCCACACAATTTTACCCTATAATAAAGCCCAACCATCTCAACCCTCACGCGTGCTTTAGTTACTAATGACCTACCGGTCATAGCCAATTTTCCAATTATTGCTCATCCACCTCAACACTCATGTGTGCTCCAAATAATAATGACCTCCCGGCCATGGCTAACTTCCCAGTCAGCACTCATCCGACTCCCGCCGGGCTACCGATAAAAAGATCGGGCTTTGTCCAGCCCCGTCGGGCACGGCTACGTCTCAAACTCCCGTTCAGACGGTTTCCCAAAAAGGGACATCGATCCAGAATTTATTGCGACTGGCTTCCGACTCCCTCTGGGTATCATCCCCAAACTCCCGTTGGGTGACGGTCTAACATTCGATCATGCAACCATACCTCCTCAATTCATTCTCTAATAAAAATGGTCCATTAATCCATATTTCCCTTCTCGTGAAAATCACTCAATTCATGTGGATGCCCATGCATTTACACACTCATTCACTTCATAGGATTAAAATACATGAATTTAGAATACTTTTCATTCTCGGGTGAATAGTGTGCGTGAACAATACCACGTGAACAATGTTTTGTGAATAGTAAAATTCTAGAATTTAATAATTAATAAATTAAATCCAACAATCATTAAAACAAAAATTAAATTAAACAACTAATCAATTAAAGCTAAACATGTTTAATTAACCACATAAGCCACATTAAGCGAGTAAAGCAAGATTAAACTAAACTAATCTTAGCCACTAATCTAACCACCTATCTTAGGATTAACATAGCTTAATTAAATCTCCTAAGCTAGAATCAACGCTAATTAAAGCAACCCTAAGCAAGTTTAGGCATTAATCAAGAGATTATGAGCTAAACTCACCCGTTAAATGGGCCGGAGACGTGCACGCGGCGACAACGACGGAGGGTACGCATCGGGACCTCAACCACGATGATCCAAGGCAGTCCCAAGGCTGAAACAGCAGCCACAAGTTCGAACTTCCTCTGCAACTCCAAGAAACCGAATAGCAGGGGAGGAAAAGGAGTGAAACGGCTTCGCCGAAGCTTCGGCGAGTGAGGTGGCCGGCAACTGGCGGCACCAGGGGGTCAAGGGGGAGTGGCTGGTAGCTGGGCTGGGTGAAAGCTTGGTCGAAATAGGAGAAAACGGGCTGAAATCGCCGACCCGGGCGGAACCGGTGGAACAAGGCAGTCTGGCGGCCGATTCCTTCTTGCCAGCGGACGGGACAGCCGGTGGCTCCGTTTGACGAGAGGCGGCCACCTTTCGTACGGAATCTCTCTCCTGGTCACGGTGGTGGGTGGAGCATAGGCTGATTCCTACGGGAAGACCACTTTTAACTCGGGTTTTTGGAGAAGGGTCACCGGAGCGAACGGGGTTAAACGGTGGCAATCGGCGACTTATGGCTGGCCCCGGCGGCTCCGACCGAAGAACGGCAAGGTCCAGGCGGATGGTCTGGGTGTCCTAAAGACAATGGTGGGTGACACGAGAGTTGATTCATCCAGGAAGTCAACAATCAACTCAGCTTTTCACAAGGAGGTCTGCTCGAGCAAAAGCTGGAAGAAGATGTAATAAGGGAGAGAGAGGGTCCGGTCGAAATGGAGCTAAAGAGAGGAGAGAGAGAGTGAAGATAGAGCTGAAGTCTTCTCCATCAAGGCTCTTCAATGCTTGCCCAACTCCCCATGCAAGTCCCCTCATATTCTCTCTCTTTCCTTGCCCTTATCCAAATGCTTTTAGGGGCAATTTGGTAATTTCCACCTTGCACAAATTACCAATCTGACCTTGGGCTAAAATTGATGTATGGGCCTAAGAAATGGGCTTGGAAATGAATAGTAACGGGCTCGGTAATTGGTTGGGCTCAAGATTAAGTAATGGGCTTGGAAGATGAATAGTGGTTTTGGGCCCAATGGGCTCAATTGCTTGCCTTGGGCATTCCATGGTGGCTGTCCCACCTTGGGCCTAAGGCCAACATTGGCTTTGCTCGGCCCACGTCCTCATGGGCTTGCCTTTTCAGTCCTTAAGTCCTTTTTCCCCACACTCGGCTTGCTCAGCACTGTTGATTGTCGAAGTCGCATCATCCAAAGTCCATCCTGGACATTCCCGATAATTCAAAGTCCAATTTTGGGTTCTCATGCCATGTCAATTTCGCCCTAATGCCCTTTTGGGAACAACTCAAACTGACGGGCAACTTTGAGGATTCATGCGTAATCGATTCGTGCCAAACCACGTTCAAGACATCTCGACAAATGGACGTCCTTGAATACATGAATTTGTGGAGGATAGATTCTTATTTCAAAGTACACGATTATTGAGGATCGACCTATGGTTGTTCGCGGGCTCAATAACAGTAAACGGAATCACCCGTCGTTCCATTATGTTCTTTCCGCGAATTGACTTTTAGTCGTCCTTAAAATCGGCCTGCCTATCTACAGGATCGTCCTCGTGCAAGTCTCACGGTCAAGTCGTTTTTCCCAGGTCGAGTTCTTTAGTCGTACGAGTTTTGTCCTCATTAGCCTTTCCCCTCAAGGTTAGTATCTCAGGAGTGATCAATTCCGAGTGAGATCAACCAACAATGCATTGACAAAATTCACATTCATTTATCCCACAAAGGGCTCGAATTTCTGGATGTCACAACGTACACGCTTACTCAAAAGCAAAAATTACTGTTTTCGTGATGAGGTCGTAAAGGGATAAATGCATTTAAAGTTCTAAAACTCATCATGAAAGTGCAATTGAGTTTTAAAACTTTCAAACAATGCAATTAAGTCCTAAAATCAAATTGGTCCAATCAAGTCTTTTCGTTGATTACACTATTTGAAAGTTTTAGAATTTATATTGGACTTAATTGCACTTTTTAAAAATTTTAGGGCTTGATTGTACTTTCGTGGTAAGTTTTAAGACTCAATTGCACTTTTTTGATAAGTTTTAGGACTTCAAATACACTTATCCCTAATTTTAATGAAATCCATGAAGAACAATAAACTAAATTCTCTTAGACAGATTTAGGATTAACAATTTGACGCATCTTAAGAAGTCCTGAACCGATGCCATTGAGACAAAATCTACTCTGTTGCTTCTAACTCCGTTAAATTCAGGAGTAATTCGTCAAAACTTCCGTTATGCTCACCTAACATAGTGCTTCCACAGGCTAGGGGTTTGGTATGGAAGTGGTCAACCTTCTGATGTCCAGTCATTGCATCAGTTTATGGTTATTTGCTCCAGATGCACACCCGCTTTACAAACCAAAACCCCCTTGCACCCCTTGTCTTGACTGTTGAAAATGACCATTATTCATTTCTTTTAGTATGATTGCATGCTACTTAATTTGCTTGGTTCGTGCATCAGCTCACCGAGTTCCGTGATTTTTTTTTTTTAATTCAATCAGTGTTTAACTTTTTGACGGTAATGACAGGAAACTTATTCAATTTCGGGTCCGCTCTTCTTTTCCATCTCGGAAACTTCTCGGAAAAACAATGATTCTAATCAAAATTATTGTTTACTAGGCAAGTTCACTGCAAGTACTGAATATACTTTTATACTAATGTTAACGAGAGCATTTTCCTGCACGGCTATCAAGTCATCAACATCGGCCAGCTATTAATTTAAGGTAATTGTTTCCCGCGAAAGTTGCTGAACATCACAGGCAACTCTTTTGTTTCAGAATACCGTTGTGTTAAAGCTCTCTAAGGCTTGCTTGGTCAAGTACAAGAATCGGCCGGGGGTTTATGGTAATGAAGCAGCTTAACTTCACAAGAACTTCATAGCGGACAAGACTTTTGAACTTTCACCTCCTCATAAACTCAAAAAAATTTCATGACTCTTCTTTGATTCTTCCATGGCTTCATGCTAACAGAAGCATCATTCAGTGACACTAATGCAGAGATCTTTATATATCTAGTTTGAAGCTAATTTCTTTGTTCTAGTCTCTAATAAAGTAGATTTCTTGCCCTTTCCAGCCAAAGCGAGAGACAGACCAAGTCCAAGTGGGACAAGGGTTCTCGTTACATAGGGCATGTGTCCACGCATTTGCTATATAAATAAGGTGAACTGTAATTAATGTGAGTTGGAAAATTATAAATGTCATTCTCTTATTTAATGTTCTTCTGATGTTGTAAATCACAGTACTTCCCTCAGTTTAATATCTTACAAAAATGAATTTTCTGTTTATAGCATACTTAAGATTTCTTGGAGAACAATTTGTGAAACCTTTTTGTGTCAATTGGGGGCACTAGCTTAGAAACTGAGGGGGATCAACTGATACCTTGATAATATTAAACCGATGGCAACCTTCTGCACGAGTTTAAGTTGTTTGGTGAGACTGAAAAATAAGTACTGAAAATTTGAGTACTAAATTTTAAGTGTCGATAATTTTAACCGTTCAAATAAACAATAAAATAATTTTTTAATATACATAACAACTGATGGTCCAATGTTATGAACTTCTTGCTAAATATAGAGCAATCATCATCATTGTAAAGGTTAAACAATATATATGACGAGCTTGCACGCCATCAATTATTTTTCTCTTGAATAGATTAAGTAACCCCTCCCTTACTTACCATATTAAGTAGATTCTAGATTTAGCTAAATCTTTTAAGTAAATGCTTAAGATTTTTTTTTTTTTTTAAATTTCAACTTAAGTACTAAATTCTAAGCGTTGATAGCATTAAGTTTTAAAAATAACATGAAAAATTTTTTGGATGATAATTAAAACTTATGAGATAATTAGTTTCTTGAAAACCATAGGACAATGACCATTATTTGTAGGTTTTAGCAATGTATTTAACAAGATTCTACTTGCCACTGTTAAATGAATTAACTAACCCATCCCTTACAAAGCATATTACGTAAATTTTTTACTTAATCGAGTCTTGTAAATTAATGCTAATTAAGAATATCAAACAAGTTTAATCTCAATAAGTGTTGAAATTGAAATTTTCCACCTTTAATTGAATTATGTTATATGCCTTAAATACACTGAAAATTAATTTTCAGACCTTGCCGTTGTCATACACACATTTAATTGTGAGGACTTTGTCACACACACATATATGCATAATCATGTTTTCAATTAGGTATGTTTAACAGGTCTCTTGGGGTAAAGGTGATCATTGGACAAGCCGACTTCTGAGCAAGAATAATTTGAGAATTGGCACTTTCAAACCCGCAAAAATAATTTACGACACTATAAAGACAAGCAACAAATATCGGAGACTCAAATTAAAAGTACGCTCTATAGAATTCGCAACTATCAAGAGCAGGCACATTATGGTGCCTCCAACACGGAAAAAATCAGGAAATTTTTCTGACAGTGTCAGTGAACTTCCAGCAAGAACTCTAGTCTGATTCAGTTCAAATTATCAGGGGAACATTCTGTAGATAGTTTAAGGATGTAATTAAGCTAACCAGTTCTATCAGACAGCAAATGACCTGACTTCCTTTTTTATGCAATCAAGGAAACCATGAGACTGGACATTTGCCAGGAAGTTCATTTATCATCGCATCAGCTTACTACAGGATAGCCATAGCTGCTAGAGCTGAAGGCTAGTATCAGAAACATCTCAAACCTGGAGTATGCAATTAAATAGCAGGAGCATTAAATCTTCTGGTAATGAAAATACTTTTGAATTAGAACTCATAACAGGTTGAATCTTGAATGGCTTACTCGCACCAATCTATGGATATTGACAATGGGCCTTGCGAGATCATGACGGGGTGGAAACCCTGTCATTGTGATTGTGATGATCTACTCAGATGAAATTTTCATGACATCAAAGAAGAAAGAGACATTGTGAAATGAATACAAGGTAATTAGCTCCCATTACATGTTTTAGGTTATAGAGATCACACAACAGAGAAAGTGCGAGAGCAATCACAAAAAGACTATATCTTTACTAAATGGCATGCTAAAACGTCACATACGAGCATTATTTATAGAGCATTGAGTCACAATTGAAACAGTGACTGCAAACATTACTAACATAGTTTTCTTTTTTCGGCAAAATTGCTAACATAATTTGGACAGCTCCCAATCATTGACAGACATACTCGCATTCACTGCTACCTTACAATACATTCACATTTACAAATCACAAGTCACAAATATTTGGCAGACTCACAGTTAATTCACTTTTGTAGGACATTCACTTCCACATGGTGGGAACTCATTGCTCCCCATGCTTGTGCCTTGGGCAGTAGCACCATCTCTCTGCACCGATCTGTCGATTAACTGGATGTCCCAACCCTCATCTCTCCTGCAGCCACAATATATTTCTGGAACATGCGCAACTTTATGATAGTCATCATCTTCTCTACCTTTCACAATCTTGTTGACAAGCTCATCTGGCATATCGAAAAACTCCAGCACTTTCAGCTTTGTCAGGTTTTCAATACCAGATGGAAGATTCTCTAGTAACTTGCAACGCAGAATGATAAGCCTCTCAAGATAAGGCATCGCTCCCTTCTCCACTTCTATGCACCTGAGTTTGTCAAAAAAATCAAGACCCAGAATCCTTAACTTCACAAAGGCTTTTGCTTTAAAGCACAACGAGCTTCCTTCGTAAGCCTGAAGCAACTCAAGATGCACAAGACTCGGCAGATTTTGGAGAGACACAAGAGGGTCATCCTTTAAGCGACAGCACTTCAGGTACAATTTCGTCAGGCTACTGAGGGAGGGTAACCAATGTGGTAAAGCTCTCAAGCGTCCTCTCAAGTACATTCTCTCAAGGAATGGAGGCGGACTAGAGAGGTGTTGCAGATCTATAATCTCATCATCATCAACCGAATATACAGCTATTGATCGAAGCCTGGTCAGTTTGGAGATTGACATGCACAAATCCCTTCCATCTTCTTTTTTGACTTTCAGAATGGCCAACCTATCCAGTTGTGTCAACATTCCAAGCTCTCTCATAACATTGCTGCTACTCTCGTCATCTGCCTCTATATAGCAGAGCTTTTGAAGGGATTGCAAAGCCCCTATTCCTCTAAGGGCCTCAAAACCAAATTTGAAGTGTGAATAAAATACTGTCTTATAGCGATAGACAAGAAGATGACGAAGTCGTCGAAGTTTCAAGATCTCAACTGGCAATTTGGTGACATTTGTGTGTTTAAGGTCTAGAGTCTCTAAATTTGGAAGATTCCCAATAGACCTTGGAACTGTACTTACCTCAGTGTACCTGAAACTTAGATATGTCAGATAACACCAATCGGCAACTTGAGCAGGGAACCTTCTTAAAGGAGCCGCTAGCATATCCAGAACATTGAGCAGTTTCATATCACTAGCAAGAACTCTATTCATAAATGGTCTCTCCATTCGAAACATATATAAAGAGCGAAGTTGAGACAAGGACCAGTTCTGTTGACGAGCATGCAGGGTTTTCTGTAATGATAGGCGACGGACTTTGTCTGGCCATTCACGATTTTCTTCTTTGGCTATTTCTGCAAACCCCTGATTGGTCGACTTTGAAGTGACAATGTCCCGCAGAAAATCATGGATGCGGCAATACTTGACAGTTCCATCACTTCGTCTAGCAGCCACCTCTATCAGGCTTCTGTTCAACAGCTCCATGAAGTAGTCCTTAGCAACTTCTTCGAGGGTCTTTCCTTCTTTCTTTTCAACAAATCCTTCTGCAACCCATAACCGAAAAAGTCTCTGATGCTTAATGGGGCGACCCTTGGGAAATAAACTTAAGTGCAAGAAGCAGGATTTCAGGTAGTACGGCAGATCATTAAAGCTAAGCGAAAGAACTCTCTTCAAGTTTTTGTGTTTGCCATTGCAGTCAATCTCTGTACCAAGACTGCGATGAACCAATTCCCATTCATCTGTTCTGTGTTTGTCTTTTGTAGCCAAAACACCACTGATAGCCACTATAGCAAGCGGCAGTCCCCCGCACTTTCTTAAAATAAACTCACAGGTCTCCTCCAGATGGGAAGGGCATGAACTCCCCTGAAATGTCTTCGCGCAGAAAAGCTTCCATGAATGTTCTACTGGCAGAGGCTCCATCTTATAGACCTTCCCCTCAAATTCTTGGCAGGAGGTGTATGCTAGATCATGATTCCTGGTTGTGATGATTATTCGGCTGCCGCACATGTTGTTAGGCAGTGCATGTTTGACAGCATCCCATTCGTCTATACTGCATGTGTCATCTAGAACAACCAGATACCTCATGCCCTGTAGCAAGTCCTTGATTAACATCTTCAGCCAGTAGATATTCATGGTGTCCGCACCATGAGGAACCGGTTGTCTGATCACTCTCATAATTTGCTGACGTATGTTCTGGAGGAGCTCTTCTATATTTGGAGAGCCAGAGAAATTGATCCAAGCACATACCCTGAAATGTTTCTTGACCTCTGGATCTTCATAAACTTCATTTACCAGCGTGGTTTTGCCCAATCCTCCCATCCCAACGACAGAGATAACTTGCGGCCTAGAAGTGCCCTCAACCAACCACGAAACCAGCTGCTTCTTTGGTTCTTCAATGCCCACAAGGTAATTTTTGTCTAAAAGAAAGGCATTACCTTGGTGTTCAGTCCATGTGTTGTCAGAGTAATCGGAGCCTGGGACATGTTCAGCTTTACTAAACTTGTGGCGTAGCCTCTGGTGTCCATCACATAAGCTTTTGATTCTGGAGTTGATGTTCTGTATCTGCGAAATGGTCCGATATCGAGCTTTCATGTTCTTCACACAGCAAGATATCCTACAGAAGAGACCAGCAAACCCAACCCCATGATCATTCGCATGCGCCGGGAGAAGTTTGAAGTCGTCGAGAGCATCTTCAGTGACATTTGCAATCTCTCTCAGCTGCTTTACCCATTCCTTGACTTCCTGATCGCTCTCTTCCAGGGAATCTGCGACCCTCAGTGATGCGCTTATGCACTCCAGCTGTCCTCTCACTGAGCGAACTTCGTCCTCAGCATCTCTGAAGAATTGCACTTCATTGTCCAGAAAATTTGTGAGCTTCCCAATGAGGAAGTTCACGGCAGCTTCTGCCATGCTCTAATTGTGCGTGTGCAGAAGTAGTGGATTATAACGCCGGCAGGATCTTTTACATTGTTGCTCCAAAAGTTGGGGAGTTCAGCGTGGAAATGGTGAAACGTATGATGTCCATGCTGAATTTTATATTTTGCATCTCTTTCCTGAGCAAATTATATTTTATGGTCCTTTTCCCAACTACTGGCATTATCATTTACTCCTACAACAATTTCAATTTTTTTTTATTTCTGTAGAAGTACCAATTAATGTGAGAGTTTATGAATGTTTCAATCTTTCTATGAAGTAACACAGAATTTATCAGATAACTTGATTTACACTTTTGTTTTTAGGTTTTGGAAACAATTGACCTGGTTCTAACCACAAAATCACTGACTAGGCAGCCCACTGCAAGTTTTGAGAAAATGATATCAATGTTGCTGGAATATATCACTTTAACATTTCCATGAATGACAATTGAAATGGCCAGCTGTGAGTTTTTAATAATTTTTTCTAGTCAAGTTCATTGAATCTATTTTGTGGGCTATCACTTCTTGAGGTCGGCATACCAATGATGCACGATAGGCTTTCTCAAGCTTGAAATTCTACGTAAAAGTTTGGGATGAAGTTAGGTTTGAGCTGATGAAACAACTTAAGTTCAGGTCATCTGTTCCAAATCGGTGGTCAAGACTTCACAAATACCCCTTCTCAGGACCTCAAGCTGAATGATCCTCCCCCTGATCCTGGCGGAAACCTGATCAGCACAATCTGTGGACCGAACAACCTCGAAGCTTGTACAAGCTGCCCCATCTCCACAAATCTGTCCCATCTCAGCGACAAGCCAGTTCTTCAAGCACTATACGCCTCCACAATTTGGGATACCAGTTTTACCTACAAGTTTCTTCACAATTTCTTCCGGTCAAAAGTTTCCACGGTCATTAGCACTTAGCTGGAAAGCACATGATCAACTTTTTTTTTTGGCCGAAACATTCAAGATCAATTGGTTACATCTTTTTAGTTGATTGACAGGAAACCAAACGCGTATACTTGATGACATGATTGAAAAGTCCAAACGACTGTTTCTTCCTAGGAAATTGGGGCGAAATTCATCTAAAATGGTTTTAAATAAGTAATTGAGGTCACATACTTGAAACTAAATAGTTCTCTTTTTGATTTTTTGTGTTTTATGAGACTGGATAGTCATTGAATAACCTACTACGAGGATTCTCTCTCTACCAAACTTACTAATAAATACTTTGCCTTTAGTCTCCAAGAAAGCACTTGCCCTTGTACAGTCGAGAGAACTACACCAAGTCTGAGTGGTAAAGCAACAAATCAGAAATGGAAAAGGACATTGATTACAACTGATCTACTAAAATATAAGCAAATTGTCACAATAAATCATCAATCTATAGCGACATGAAGCTTTAAAAACAGGGTCACATTGATACATCTTTAAGAAACGTTGGAGTATTCACAATGTGTCACCATCTATTAGGTGGAATTGATTTGGATCCTACGAGGATGAAAATGCTACTTTTACCAGCACCAATCTACTGATTGAACACAACAAAGCTGGAAAAATAAAAATATAAAAGCAATTCCAAGACACATGTCTGAGTCGCTTAGACCTTTGTATGAATTTACAGTGTCTTCCGTCCGATACCTTCTTTTTGGTCTCTTTCTTGACATTTTATCAAACGTCTGGTGGACAGACTCGTGAGGAAAAGCAAGGCCATCCAATTCAAACCCCTGCGGGAATTTCAAGGGTGAATTCTTCCAAGATTTCAAGAAGTAAAAAGGTCTGTCGGTGATCCTTGAAAACGAGCTTGATCAATGATGGCAACATCTAGACTCGACCATTCCAAGCACCAAGATATTTGGATGATCGTAGTTTACCAAAGCAAGCTAATTTCCTCTTAGTTGCACGGTTGCCTGGGACGTCCACGTTTACTCAAACCAAAAATCAATTGTTTTCGTGATGTCTGCGTAATTAGTTTTAAATCAAAACTTTGAAAAATACTAAACTGAATCCTCTTAGACAGATTTAACGTAAACCTTTTGACGCATCTTAAAACTCCTGAACCGATGCCATTGAGATAAATCTACCCTGATGTGGCTATCGGTATCTTTTAGTATGATCGCATGCTACTTAATTTGCTTGGTTCATGTATCAGAACACCTAATTCTGTGAATTTTTTTCATGCAATTGTTGTTTAAATTTTCGAAGGAACTGATAGGAAACTTATTTTATTTTCACTCAACTCTTGTTTTGCATCTCAGAAACTTCTCGGAAAAACAACGGTTCTAGTCACAATTCTTGTTTACTAGGCATGTTCACTGCAATTACTAAATATATTCTCATAATAATGTTAATGAGAGTGACATTTTCCTGCACAGCTATCGACAGTGGCCGGCTATTAATTTCAGGTAGTTGTTTCCGGCGAAGGTTGCTGAACATTTGCAGGCAACTATTTTGTTTCAGAATACCGTTGTGTTAAAGTTTTCTAAAGTTTGCTTGGACAAGTAAAAGAATTGGCCGGGAGTTTGTGGTAATGAAGCAACTTAACTTCATAGCAGACTAGACTTTTTGAACCGTCATCACCTCATAAAGTCAAAACTTTTCATGGCTCCTTTGATTCTTCAATGGCTTCATGCTAATAGAAACATCATTCAGTGAGACTAATGCAGAGATCTTTATATGTCTAATTTCAAGCAAATTTCTTTGCTCCAGTCTCTAATAAAGTAGATTTCTTGCCCCTTCCTGCCAAGTGACAGATAGACCAACTCTAAGGAGGACATGGTCTCTTGTTTTGTCTAGGGCATGTGTCAATGCATTTGCAATACAAACAAGGTGAACTGTAATTATTGTGCGTAGGAAAATTATAAATGCGATTCTCTTATTTAATGTTCTTCTAGCGTCGTAAATCACAGTACTTCACTCAGTTTAATATCATGCAAAAATGATTTTTCTGTTTATAGCATACTTAAGACTTCTTAAAGAACAATTTGCGAAACCTATTCGTGTTAATCGATAGTGGCATTAGCTTAGAAACTGAGGGGCATCAACAGATACCTTGATAATATTAAACCGATGGAAACCTTCTGCACAAGTTTAAGTTCTTTGTTGAGACTGAAAATTAAGTATTGAAAATTTGAGTACTAAATTTTAAGTGTCGATAATTTTAACCGTTCAAATAAACAATAAAATAATTTTTTTGATATACATAACAATTCATAGTCCAATGTTATGAACTTCTTGCTAAATATAGAGCAACAATCATAATTGGAAGGATTAAACAATATATTTGACGAGCTTGTACTTGCCATCGATTATTTTTCTCTTTGATAGATTAAGTAACCCCTCCCTTACTTACCATATTAAGTAGATTCTAGATTTAGCTAAATCTTTTAAGCAAATGCTTAAGATTATTTTTATAAAAAAGTGAACTTAAGTACTAAATTCTGAGTCTTGATAACATCAAGTTTTCAAAATAACATGAAAAAGTTGTTGGATAATAATTGAAACTTACTAGTCGAATATAATTAGTTTCTTGAAAAATATAAGACAATGACCACTAGTGGTAGGTTTTAGCAACGTATTTAACAAGATTCTACTTGCCACTTGCCGTTGTCACACACACACGTAATAGTTAGGACTTTTTTTTTTTGTCAAAATTGCTAGGACTTTATCATCGGCTGCTCAATGCCTACCAGGTCAGTTTCATCTACGAGAAGGTCATTGCCTCGGTGGTCCTGCCACGTGTTGTCTGCTCCAGTTGAGCTCGGATTTTGTTGAGCTCTGCTGAATTTGTGGCGCAGCCTCCGGTGCCCATTGCATATGCCCTTTACTTTGGAGTTTATGTGCTTTATTTCAGACGTGAGTTGGTATCGAGCCTTCAGGTTCTTGATGCAGCAAGACATCCTGCTGATGAGGCTAATGAAACCGACTCCATGATCATGTCTCGGGAGCAGAGAGAACTGATCGAGAGAGTCCTCCATGTCGTAGGCTGTGTTTCTCAACTGCTGCACCCACACTTTGACTTCATTGTCACTTTCTTCTAGGGAATCTGCAACCCTGAGGAAGGCCCGGACTCGCTCCAATTCTCCTCTCACTGAGAGGGCTTCTTCTTGGGCTCCTGTCAGGACTTGCACCTCGTTCTCAACAAATTGTGCGAGCTTGTTGAGTAGGTAATTCACCGGGCTCTCTGCCATGCCTATAGTCTGGTGAGTGGTGGTGAGGATTTTGGTTTATGTATTGCCTGGAGGCTTTAGACTGAGGTTGCAGAAGTTGAGGCTCGTCGTAGTGTCTAAACTCTTAAACTGTTTTAACTTTAGTGACTCTTATATTTACAGCTGCTTTGTGTGGGGTCTATGTATGCTTAGAACATTGTACAAGTTTTGGTTTCTTTTAGTGATATCCCTTCTGATTTTGCATAATCCTCTTGAATATTTTTGCCTTCGACAGCAATCTATTTAATTTTCTTGTTTCATGTGGAAAAGTCTGCAAGTAGGTTAGTACTTTACTCTTTTGTAGTTCCAGCTTATTCGAAGAAGCTAATTAAAATTTCTTAATTACCAGCAGAAATAACTTGAATAACGTCGTCGAATATAATATAGTGTAAAATCGTGGGAAGCTTCAAAGGAACTTTCGTGATTTACTTTATTGGAGTAGATTCTTATCTGGATCCAAGAACATTTAATTTAGACGTGCTTGTTTGAGATCACAGTATCCAATCATGTTTCAGTTACCAAATCCTGCGTGATCACAGCCTTATGTTGCATTGCAACCGAATAGCTGATTTGTGACTAAGATGGATGGACGAAAATTTTCCATCAATTCAGAATCAAGACTTCAGCACTCAAGGCCAGGATAATCCATCTGTACTGCACAGTCAAGGGAAATCCGCGGACTTATCACGGAGTATCGTAAACACCATTTTTATTTTTCGACCAGGCTAGTGAAGCAAATTCAAGCATCTCTTTGCTAGGAAGTAGAACAATTCATCAACTAAAGTTAGGCAATGAACAAGCAACTAAGCTCAGATTTTCACTGTACGATGCTCTGAGTTTTCCGGTGGCATCACCCTAATAAATCATCTCAAGTGCGAAATGGTCAAGATTGAGTACGCATAACTTGTGCATACAAGTCGGAGCTATATATACGTCTTGTTCTTCTACTAGCCAATGAGAAGTGGACCATATTTGAGAGGAAGAGCAACACTCATCGAATTATAAAAAAAAAAAAAAAAGGCCTATCCTATCAGCACATATGAAGCTATTAACGAAATAAATTGGAGAGTTGCTTAGGGCCTGCATGGTAACATTTCTGTTCCTCCTGATTTATGTTCTTTTGTTCTCCGGAACAAAAAAAGAATAGAAATCCGTTTGGTAACGCCAACTTGTTTTTCTATTCCCCGAAATAGAAAAGTAGCCCGAGAATAGATTTGGAACAGATATACGAAACCCAAAAAAAAAAAAAGTTGCTTCCGGTTCCCCGGAACAATTTGTAGAAATAAGCCGATTTTCTTTTTTATTTTTCTTTTGTTCCTCTCTTTTGCCGCAGCCACCTCCAATCGCCTAAAGCCGTCGTCGCCGCCCGCCGCCGACCGCCGCCAACCGCCCTCGACGGCCAGCCGTGGCCGACCGTCGGCCGCCAACCGTCACCGCCGACCGCCGCCCACAGACCACCACCCATAGGCCATCTGCTGTGCGTTTGGTAAAACTTTTGTTCCCGGGAACAGATTTGGAACAGAAACAAGAAGTAGAAAAAAGTTGTTTCTTGTTCTCGAGAACAATTTCGAGAAACAATTTTTCTCTCTCCTCTTTCTTTTCTTCTTCCTCCTTTTGTCGGTCACTAGCCTTAGAGACGAGGCCGGCGAGGGAGACACCGAGCCATGGCGAGGCTCGGCCTCGCTTGGGTTGGGCGAGGTCGGCCATGCCGGTGGTTGGGCGAGCTCGGCCTCGCCGGATCTGGGCGAGCTCGCCCAGATAGGCAAGGCCGAGCCTCGTCGGCCGGCGCGAGGCTTGGCCTCGCCCGTGCCAGGGCAAGGCCGGCCTTGTGCAGCCTCGCCGGCCGGCGTGAGGCTCGCCTAGCCACCGAGGCCACCGGCGAGGCTCGGCCTCACCCGGATCTAGCGAGGTCAACCTCGTGGTGGCTCAGGCGAGGCTTCGGCGAGCTCACCGAGCTCGCCCGCCTGGTCGCCAAGGTTGCCACCGTGGCGGTGACCGGCCACAAAGAGAAAGAAGGAAAAAAAAAAGAAAAAAAAAAAAAAAGAAAGAAGAAAAAAAGGAAAAATATAATAAAAAATATTGAAAATTTAAAAGAAACG
This sequence comes from Eucalyptus tenuipes, assembly GCA_014182365.1. Classification (NCBI taxonomy): domain Eukaryota; kingdom Viridiplantae; phylum Streptophyta; class Magnoliopsida; order Myrtales; family Myrtaceae; genus Eucalyptus; species Eucalyptus tenuipes. The sequence continues at coordinate 4,969,531 of CM024541.1, read as the reverse complement.
ACAAAATTATACAAGTTTACCAAACACATTTCTATTCATGGAGTATAAATTTTTACAGTTATCAAGCACATTCTTATACTCAGAAATTGTTCCCGGGAACAGAAATAAAAAAAAAAAAAAAAAACTGTTTCTATAAAAAAATTGTTCCCCAAAACATAAACGTTACCAAATGCACCCTAAGTTAACAACCACTTGTTACATCCATATTGTTGGGCCACCATCTCTCATATAGATAATTGTCAAATAAATCCTACATTTATTATGTGACAGCCTATATAATCTTAAACTTTTCAATTTTGTTAATTTCGTTCTAAACCTTTCGATAATTTTCCAATGTAGTACTTTCGACCAAATTTAGCCGAAAATCGTTGACGCCCGTCAGCAATTGAGTTGTATATCATGTACATTGAAATTTGGTGTTGTAAACAAAATCGGAGCATGGATGTAACACGAGATGAGACATAAGATCAATTGAATCGGGTTGTTAATATGTTGGTAAAGTTCGAGATTACAGCAATCCATTGTTGACTTTTTTTAGTGTGGGCTCACGAACAGAATTACTTCATCTGAATATACCGTTTGATGAATACACTTGATAGCGAAAATCGGAAGAACGAATTACGATTTACCTCGATGCATGTTTTGCATTTCTCATTTTATTAACCTTTTCTAGCCTTACTCAGGCATCGGGTGGAGGCGCTGGTGCTGAATCAAAAACTCCAGAAAGTTTGTCCATTTGACTGACCAAAATCAAATGAGCATTTGGTCCTCTAGCGAGCACCTATGAGACTTTCGAACATGGTGAATATATTCTTGCTCATTTGAAGAAGTCAAAACAGTTTGTCTCTTTAAAATGGAGACTCTGGCCTTTTAACGAGAACAAAGAGTTGTGGATAAAAACAGTAGCTAATTTCGTCGGAGTTTTATAGCTGTTTTATAGATAGAGCTCGTCTGTTACTCCAGGAGATTCAGGGGATTTCGTTATGATTTACCTGCAAATAGGATATCAGCAGATTATAACCAGAACTTTTGTTTTTAATCTACCACGGGAAATTAAAATGACATATAAGGAAGGTTCATATTTTGCTGACATTTGGTAGTGAACTTCCAGCAAGAACACAAGTCTGATTCAGTTCAGATTATCAGGGGAACATTCTGTAGATAGTTTAAGGATGTAATTAAGCTACCCAGGTTTATCATACAACAAATGACCTGATTTCCTTTTTATGCAATCAAGGAAAACATGAGACTGGACTCTGCTAGAAAGTTCATTTATTATCTCATCAGCCTACTACAGCATAGCCATAGGTGTTAGATGCAACATTTGAGATTTTTGAACTAAGCCAAAGAAAAGGTAATGGGACCCACTTTAAATAAAGAATGAAAAAGAATAAAAAAGGGAAGAGATAAAAAGAAAAAGAAAGCCGACATTCGAGCATAAGTTCAGGCAGAGGAAAAGAGGAGAGAAAAAGAAAGAAGAAGAAGAAAGAAGAGAGAAGACTCTGTGTGTTCACGTCGGGGCACCTCACCAAGCTTTTTTACAACGCCCGGTAAGTGATCGCACTCTTCGTTCTTCCAATTGGAGTAGTTTCGGAGTTAGGGTTTGAAATTCGGAATTTTGGGAAAATCGAGCGGCGAAGTCCGATTTTGGAGTCGTTGAGCCATGTATTTTTATAGAAATCATATTTTAGGGTGTTGTGGAGCTATAGGATTTTACAGATCGTGATTTGAGCTTATGGTTTGTTCGAAACAAAATTTCGAAGTTTCTCGCGCGCAGTGAACAGTGCGCGTCCAGCAGCTTTGGACCCACACTTTGTCATTTTTCGACTTGATTTTGGGACGGCCAAGTTGGGATTCTTGTAGTATGTTTGAAAGGCTTTCTATTGACTATAAGTACGTTCGGATTGGGGTTCGGAGGAGAAAGTTAAGGCGCAATCAAGTTTTGCGCTTAAACTCCATGTCGCGAACGGCTTAAATAATCGCTTTAGTTATGCAATTTGTTAGCGCGTAGAAGTCATTTTCTTAGAGTTAAGGTGCAATTTAGTCATTTCGTAGTTGAGATACAGTTTTATTTGATTTTAACTTTATTCCTTGGTTATTTGATAGGGTCGTGAGTTCGACGATATGAGTATCGTTTGTCGTTTGATCGTAGACGAGGAGGTGAGTGGTACTATAGCTTCTTTGGTTTTGTAAAACCATGTCTTGAAGTATGTATGTATGTATATATATATATATATATATATATATATTGAATTGAGGAGCATTTTTATTACATAAAAGTTGGATTGAGCAATTGCTATTCTTTGGTTGATTATGAATGTTTGAAAAGCGTGCTATACAAAGTTTGTAGAGAAATATATATATGAAATTGCTTTGCAATTGATTTATGGAAAAGTTTATGATGATTTGAGAAATGGATAGGAAATGGATGATGAGTTATGCTGCAAAAAGTTATTTGCTGGTTTACGATATTGATTTATGGATTTGATTTTTGGTATTGGAGGATGATTGTTTATGCTCAATATGACTGTGAACCCAGTGAGGGGTTTTGGGGGTATGCATACCGGGTTTAGGATATCCTTCTGGGTCAAGCCATCAGCTTCGTTGGTGGAGATCTTGCCAATGGGGAAATCTTGGTTGCCTTGTCACAAGGCCTTGTGTCGTGACCATAGTTAGGTATTGAGCAAAAGATTGGTCGATGGATGGACCATCGACATGTGTTTTGATATGAGATGAATCAATGGATAAACCATTGACGTGTGTTTTGATATGAGATGACTCAATGGATAGACCATTGATGTAGTTTTTGATAGAGATTAATCAATGGACTTGACCATTGATATTTGAATCGTGATGGTAGATTTAAATGTGTATTTCCGACTTGTATAAAGTTTTGTTGAAAGGAACGATTCGTTCTTGATTTGATATGTATATTTAATGAGTTGGATTATGATTTTTCGATAGTGCTCTATATTTATATATATGCATAGTGGATACTCGATCTACGTAGAAGATATGTACTACTTACGAGCTTGTGGTTGCTCACCCCTCTATTTTTAAACCTTTTCAGGTCCTTTGGTTAGCAACTCATAGGTCAAAGAGTGCTATCGATGGGGACCTTTGGAAGTGGACTTTAGGTATGGTTTGAGGCTGCGTCCTTCGGGTGGAAGGACGGCCGTGTTACCCCATCCCTATAGGATTTGGGGTGTGACATTAGAGGTGAAGGCCAGCATCAGAAACATCTCAAACTAGAGTAAGCAATTAAATAGCAGGACCATTAAATCTTCCGGCAGTGAAAATGCTTTTGAATAAGAACTCATGACAAGTTGACTCTTGAATGTTTTACTTATGCCAATCTTTGGATACCGTTAAAAACCTGTCAAACGAGTGGATCGGGTTAGATCATAAATGGTCCTACCCAAATTAACCCAATTAACTCATTTATGACTAATTCATTGTAATGCAAATTTTCTAGACCGATATCCGACCTAAGCCATATTCAACCCGACCCATTTAACCAAGTTTAGGAAAGTTTGTTTCTTATGATTGTTTTTAAAAATGGTTTCAATAGAACACTTTCATGCAATACAAAACTAGTGAATAATTTTTTAAAAATTTAAAAAAAAAAATGAGAATCTGTGTGTTTCTTGAAAAATGTTTTCCGTAAAATCATTTTCTAAGAAAATAACAATATTTTATGGTATTTACCTGAAATCTAAAAATAACTTAGAAAATTTTCCACCGTTTGGTATGGAAATTGTGATTTGATTTTCCTCTATGCACCCCTTTAAATATCTTTTATATCTTATTTTTAAAAATTTAAGTTTTAATTATTTTCTTTACATTTTTTAACTTTTCTTTTTCCTTCTTCTTTGACCGGTTGCTAACCATGATGAGTATCGACGAGTGGCCACAAGCAAGCTCAAGGCTCACCAGCCTTGTGCAAGATTGAGCTCGCCAATCATCGATGAGGCTTGAGCTTGCTCGAGGCCTGCGAGCTCAAGCTTTACCAGCCACTTGTGAGCTCATTCCTCTCCTGGCCAATTGTTGGCCATCGTTGTGGTTGGCCTCCCGGTCGAGGAAGAAGAAAGCAAAAAGAAAAAATTAATTATAATTTTGATTTTTAAAAATATTTTTATGAAGCCGAAGAGGGAGAGAGAGTGTGGTGAGCCTAGTGGTTTGGAAATGGATTCTAAATCAACTTATTTTGACCCATTTATTTTAACCTTTAAATTTAAAGCCCATTTAAGATAGGTTCTTCAAAATTGAAGTAACCCATATATGAACCTTTTATTTTTTAAATGGGTCATATATAGATTTAAGATCCATTTTGACAAGTCTATTGATAATGGGCCTTGTGAGATCATGACAAGGTTGAACCCCTCTCATTGTGACTGTGATGATCTACTCAGATAAAATTTTCATGGCATCGAAGAAGAAAGTGTCATTGTAAAATGAATACAAGGTAAATAGCTCCTGTTACATGTTTTAGGTTTCAGAGATCAGATAACAGGAGAAGAGCGAGATAAATCACGAAAAGACTACGTCTTTACTAAATGGCTTACTAAAACATTACATACGAGCTCTATTTATAGAACATTGAGAGACAGTTAAAACCATGCGATTAACTCCAAACATTACTAACAGTTTTGACAGTTCCTAAATGTCATTTACAGACATACTCACATTCACAGCTACCTTACAATACATTCACATTCACATTCACATTTACAAGTCACAAACATTTGGCAGATTTACAGTTATTCACTTGTGTAGTACACTCACTTCCACATGGTGGGAACTCATTGCTCCCCGTGCTTGTGCCTTGGGTAGTTGCACCATCTCTCTGCACTGATCTATCGATTAACTGGATGTCCCAACTCTCATCTCTCCAGTAGCCACAATGTATTTCCGGAACATGTGCAACTTTATGATAGTCATCATCTTGTCCACCTTGCATAAGCTTCTTGACGAGCTCATCTGGCATATCGAAAATCTCCAGCACTTTCAGGTTTGTCAGGTGTTCAATACCTAAAGGAAGCTTCTCTAGTAACTTGCAACGCTGAAAAACAAGCTTCTCAAGAAAAGGCATTGCTTCCTTCTCCACTTCTATGCACCTGAGTTTGTTGAAAAGATCAAGACTCAGAATCCTTAGCTTCTTAAAGCCTTTTGCTTTAAAGCACAATGAGCTTCCTTCGTAAACCTGAATCAACTCGAGATGCACAAGATTGGGCAGATTTTGGAGAGACACAAGAGGGTCATCCTTTAGGCTACAGTACCTCAGGTACAATTTCATCACGCTACTGAGAGAGGGTAGCCAGTGTGGTAAAGCCTCCAAGCGTCCGTGTAAGTACAGTCTCTCAAGGAAAGGAGGTGGACTAGAGAGGTGCTGCAGATCAATAATCTCATCATTATCAAAAGAAACTATGGACATTGCTTGAAGCCTGGTTAGTTTGGAGATTGACGAGCACAAATTCCTTCCATCTTCTTTTCTTAATTTCAGAATGGCCAACCTATCCAGTTGTGTCAACTTTCCAAGCTCTCTCATAACACTGCTGCTACTCTCGTCATCTGCCTCTATATAGCAGAGCTTTTGGAGGGATTGCAAAGGCCCTATTCCTCTAAGGGCCTTAAAGCCAAATTTGAAGTTTGAATAGGATATATAGTTGTAGCGATAAACAAGTAGATGACGAAGTCGTCGAAGTTTCAAGATCTCAACAGGCAATTTGGTGACATTTGTGTGTTTAAGGTCTAGAGTCTCTAAGTTTTGAAGCCTCACAATAGAACTTGGAACTGTACTTACCTCTGTGCCCCTGAAACTTAGATATCTCAGATAACACCAATCAACAACTTGAGCAGGGAACCTTTTTAAAGGAGCCGCTAGCATATCCAAAACATTGAGCAGTTTCATATCACTAGCAAGAACTTTATTCATAAATGATCTCTCCATCCCAAACATATATAAAGAGCGAAGTTGAGACAAGGACCAGTTCTGTTGCAGAGCTTGCAGGGTTTTCTGTAATGACAGGCGACGAACTTTGTCTGGCTGTTCACAATTTTCTTCTTTGGCTATTTCTGCAAACCCCTGACCGGTGGACTTTGAAGTGACAATGTCCCACAGAAAATCATGGATGTGGCAATAATCGACAGTTCCATCACTACGTCTAGCAGCAACCTCTATCAGGCTTCTGTTCAACAGCTCCATCAAGTAGTCCTTAGCAACTTCTTCGAGGGTTTTTCCTTCTTTCTTTTCTACAAATCCTTCTGCAACCCATAACCGAATAAGTCTCTGACGCTTAATGGGGCGACCCTTGGGAAATAAACTTAAGTGCAAGAAGCAGGATTTCAGGTAGTATGGCAGATCATTAAAGCTGAGCGAAAGAATTCTCTTCAAGTTTTTGCATTTGTTGTTGCAGTCAGTCTCTGTACCAAGACTGCGACGAACCAATTCCCATTCATCTATTCTGTGCTTGTCTTTTGTAGCCAAAACACCACTGATAGCCACTATGGCAAGCGGCAGTCCTTCACACTGTCTTAAAATAAACTCAAAGGTCTCCTCCAGATGGGAAGGGCATGAACTCCCCTGAAATGTCTTCGTGCAGAAAAGCTTCCATGACTGTTCTACTGGCAGAGGCTCCATCTTATAGACCTTCCCCTTGAATTCTTGGCAGGAGGTGTGTGCTAGATCATAATTCCTGGTTGTGATGATGTTCGGCTGCCGCACATGTTGTTAGGCAGTGCATGTTTGACTGCATCCGATTCGTCTATCGTCCGTGTGTCATCTAGAACAACCAGATACCTCACTCCCTGTAGCAAGTCCTTGATTAACATCTTCAGCCAATAGATATTCATGGTGTCTGCACCACGAGGAATCGGTTGCTCAATCACTCTCCCAATTTGCTGACGCATGTCCTGGAGGAGCTCTCCTATATTTGGAGAGCCAGAGAAATTGATCGAAGCACATACCCTGAAATGTTTCTTGACCTCTGGATCTTGATAAACTTCATTTACCAGCGTGGTTTTGCCCAATCCTCCCATCCCAACGACTGAGATAACTTGCGGCCTAGAAGTGCCCTCAATTAACCACGCAACCAGCTGCTTCTTCTGTTCTTCAATGCCCACAAGCTCATTTTTGTCTAAAAAAGGCATTACCTCGGTGTTCATGCCATGTGTTGTCAGAGTAATTGGAGCCTGGGCCATGTTCAGCTTTACTAAACTTGTGGCGTAGCCTCTGGTGTCCATCACATAAGCTTTTGATTCTGGAGTTGATGTTCTGTATCTGCGAAATGGTCCGATATCGAGCTTTCATGTTCTTCACACAGCAAGATAACCTACAGAAGAGACCAGCAAACCCAACCCCATGATCATGCGCTGAGAGAAGTTTGAACTCGTCGAGAGCATCTTTAGTGACATATGCAATCTCTCTCAGCTGCTTTACCCATTCTCTGACTTCCTCATCGCTCTCTTCCAGGGAATCTGCGACCCTCAGTGATGCACTTATGCCCTCCAACTGTCCTCTCGCTGAGCGAACTTCGTCCTCAGCATCTCTGAAGAATTGCACTTCATTGTCCAGAAAATTTGTGAGCTTCCCAATGAGGAAGTTCACGGCAGCTTCTGCCATGCTCTAATTGTGCGTGTGCAGAAGTAGTGGATTATAACGCCGGCAGGATCTTTTACATTGTTGCTCCAAAAGTTGGGGAGTACAGCGTGGAAATGGTGAAACGTATGATGTCCGTGCTGAACTTTAAATTTTGGTTTTCTTTCCTGAGCAAATTATATTTTATAGTCCTTTTCCCAACTACCGACATTATTATTTACTCCTACCAACTATTCAATATGTTATATTTCTGTAGAAGTACTTCTTAGCGCAAGAGTTTATGTATGTTTCGATCTTTCAATGAAGTAACATAGAATACATTAGGTAACTAGATTTGCACTTCTGTTTTTTGTTTTCGAAACAATTGACCTGGTTCTAAACAGAAAATCACTGATTAGGCAACCCACTGCGAGTTTGTATAAAATGACATATCCACGCTACTAGAATATATCATTTTTGCATTTCCATGAACGAACAATTAAATTGGCCAGCTGTGAGTTCCAAATAATTTTTGCTAGTCCAGTTTGTTGAATCTATTTTGCGGGCTATCCCGCTTGATGTAGGCATTCCGACGATGCACCATAGGCTTTATCGAGCTCGCATTTCTACGTAAAAAGTTTGGGATGAAATTAGGTTTGAGCTGATGAAACAGCTTCAGATCGGGTCAGATGTTACAAATTGCTGGTCAAGACTTTCACAACTGTCACCTTCTCTAGACCTCAAGTTGAATGATCCTCTCCCTGATCCCGAAGAAAATCCAATTAGCACCAAAGTAGTATTGACACTAATATGAGACACACGATACAATACGACACGACACGCCGACACGTCATTTTTTAAAAAATAGAAAATTCCACACGTTGTATATTAAATGTATATATATATATATATGATAAATTATCATTTTTATGATTATTTTAATCAAATTAATTTGATTCAAATTCACAAATAAATAATTAATAAAAAAAAGAGCCTAGAATGAATTTACAATAAAAAATTAATCTACCATTTGTTAATATCATGCATTATTTCAATTTGACAAATTCATCCATCACAACACTTCACAAAACTTGGAGAAAAAATGCAAGCAATCAACATTCCACTATTAAATTTTTACATTTAATAATAAGTCGAAAAAATCCACATTTCACCATGGAAAATAACAAAAAGTCTTTTCCCCCTTTATTATTTTCATTATTTTTTATTTTTTTATATATTTACATTTTAACCTTTCATCTATTGAAAATTTTTGTAAGTGTTAGAATTGCGTATCGGAATTCCGGACTAACGTGTCGGAGCATATCAAGAGAGTTGATCACATGTCGGATTTTCCGACACTGTTGATTACGTGTTGGAGCGTGTCGGACACATGTTGGAGTATCTAACACGACATGATATGAATACTTCCAAAGAGTGTTGATACTTCCTAGATCAGCACAATCTGTGGACCGAACAACCTCCAACCATCTCCACAAATCTATCCCATCTCGGCAATAGGCCAGTTCTTCAACCACTATGCGCCTCCACAATTCAGGATGTTATTTTTATCTATAAGTCTCTGCACAGTTTCTTCTGTTCAACAGTTTCCACTGCCATCATCAATTAGCTGGAAAGTACAAGATCAACTTTTTTTTCGGCCGAAACAATCAAGATCAATTGGTTACATCTTTTTAGTTGATCAATAGGAAACTGAACATCTATACTTTACAACATTATCGAAAAGTCCAATCAACCGTTTCTTCCTGGGAAATTGGGGCGAAATTCATCTAAAATGGTTCTAAATAAGTAATTAAGGTCACATACTGAAACTTAAAGGTCTTTTTTTTTAAAAAAAAATTGTGTTTTATGAGATTGGACATTCATCGAATAAGCTACCAAGGGCATTCTCTCTCTACCAAACTTACTATATACTTTGGCTTTGGTTTTCAAGAAAGCTCTTGCCCTTGTACTGTGTAGAGAGCTAGACCAAGTTCGAGTTGTCCAACAACAAATCAGAAATGGAAAAGGACATTGATTACAACTGAGCTACTAAAATACAAGCATATTGTCACAACAAATCATCAATCACCAGCGACATGAAACTTTAAAAACGGGGTCACACCGTTGCATCTTTAAGAAACATTGGAGTATTCATGAATGCGTTACCAGCTATTAGGTGGAGTTGATTTGGATCCCATGAAGAGAAAATGGTACTTTTGCCAGCACCAATCTACTGGATGAACACATCATAGCCGAAAAGGAAAAAAAAAAAAAGAAAGAAAGAAAACAATTCCAACACGCATGTTTGAGTCGCTCGTACTTTTGTGTGAATTTACAGTGTCTTCCATTTGGTACCTTCGTTTTGGTCTCCTGCTTGACATCTTATCAAACATTTGGTGGACAGACTTGTGAGAAAAAGCAGGGCCATCCAATTCAAACCCCTGCGAGAATTTCAAAGGATGAATTCTTCCCAGAAGTAAAAAGGTCTGTCCCTTAATTCCAAGCACCGAGAGATTTGGATTATCGCATTTAACCAATGCAAGCTAATTTTCTCCTAGTTGCATGGTTGCCTGGGACGTACACGCTTACTCAAAGTAAAAATTAATTGTTTTCATGATGAGGGCGTAATTAATTTTAAGGGATAAATACTTTAAAAATTCTAAAACTTATTATGAAAATACAATTGAATCCTAAAATTTTTGAAAAGTACTTTTGAAAAGTTCTAAAACTATCGAGCAATGTAATTAAGTCAAAAAAACTTGTCAAATTGGTCTAATCTAGTCTTTTCGTTGATTACACTTTTTTAAAGTTTTACAATTTAGATTGGATTTAGTTGCACTTTTTGAACATTTTAGGACTCGATTGCACTTTCATGATAAGTTTTAAGACTTAGTTATACTTTTTTGATAAGTTTTAGAATTTCAAATACACTTATCCCTAATTTTAATGAAACCCGTGAAAAATAATAAACTAAATTCTCTTAGATAGATTTAGGATAAACATTTGGACACATCTTAAAACCGGTTCTTCTAACTCCGTTAAATTCAGGAGTAATTCGTCAAAACTTCGGGTTTGCTCCTCTAACATAGTGCTTCCACAGGCTGGGGGTTTGCTATGGAAGTGGCCAACCTTCTGATGTCCAGTCATTCCATCAGTTTATGGCTGTTTGCTCCTGATGCACACCCGCATAACAAATATAAAAACCTAATACTCTGTCTTGTCTAAGTTGAAAATGACCATTATCAATATCGATTAGTATGATTACACGCAACTTATTTTGCTTGGTTCGTGTATCAACATACCTAATTCTCCTATTTTTTACTCAATCGCTGTTTAACTTTTCGACGGAAATGACAGGAAACTTAATTAATTTCTGGTCCACTCTTGTTTCGCATCTCGGAAACTTCACGGAAAAAGAATGGTTCTAATCACAATTCTTGTTTACTAAGCAAGTTCGCTGCAAGTACTGAGTATATTTTCATATTAATGTTAATAAAGTGACATTTTCCTGCACGGCTTTCAACGTCGACCGGCAATTAATTTAAGGTAATTGTTTCTAGTGAAGGTTGATGAACGTTCGTAGGCAACTGTTTTGTCTCAGAATACCGTTGTGTTAAAGCTCTCTAAAGCTTGCTTGGTCAAGTAAAAGAATCGGCCGGGGGATTATGGCAATGAAGCAGGTTAACTTCACAAGAACTTCATAGCGGACAAGACATTTTGAACTGTCACCTCCTCATTAACTCAAAAATTTTCATGCTCTTCGTTGATTCTTCCATGGCTTCATGCTAATAGAAACATCATTCAGTAAGACTAATACAGAGATCTTTATATGTCTAGTTTCAAGGAAATTTCTTGGCTCTAGTTTCTAGTAAAGTAGACTTCTTGCCCTTTCCAGTCAAGTGAGATAGATAAAGTCTAAGGAGGACATGGTCTCTTGTTTTGTTTAGGGCATGTGTCCACGCATTTGCAATATAAATGGGGTGAACTGTAATTAATATGCCCTGGAAATCATAAATGAGAGTCTCTTATTTAATGTTCTTCTGATCTGATGTCGGAAATCACAGTACTTCACTCAGTTTAATATCTTGTAAATTTGATTGTTTTGTTTATAGCATACTTAAGATTTTTTGGAAAACAATTTGCGAAACCCTTTCGAAATATAGGGACATTAGCTTAGAAATTGAAGGGCATCAACCGATACCTTGATAACACTAAACAGTTGGTAACCTTCTAGATGGGTTTAAGTTGTCACTTGTGTGTCATGTGGGGTCGATTCAGATAATAAGAGGGCAATAAAAGGCCCTCTATTGAGCTCAATCCTTAGGTTGATAGGTTTCGCAATGAGTAGATCTCACACTAAGAATCGGGAACCTACATGTAAGTTGTTTCTTGTATTTTGAAATCGCGAATTAAATTAATTATTTTAGGAATTGGCTTGGAATCGCGGCCATTTTACGATTGCTCGAGAAACTAGACCTAATATAAGTAATATAACTAGAACGTTCTATAGGATGGTGGTTAAAGCAATTAGTAACTTTGCTTATCTTTCTAGGTTCAAAACCCATTTCCAATATATATCTATCTTTTTGTTAAAATGGGAACATAAGCTGTCAAAGTCCATTTCCCAATTTTTCGCTTAAAAAAGGGGAATCGGACCCCTAAAATGCCAAAACTTGGTACGGAAAACATTTAAGTGCTAAAAGTTAGGAAAGTGACACTTAAGTACCAAAATAAAAGTAAAATAGATCTGTTAAATACCAACGGCGAGAAAATCCAGTTAAAATGCTGATGTGACGATTTTCCAGCAACGTAAGTGCAAATGATGTCATTTTGCATGCTAACGTAACTAAACAAGTACAAAAACGATATCGTTTTGCTGACATAGCTAGATGATTAATATAAAGATTGTAGGTGGCGAGGGCTACCTCCCCACCATCACGAAGGGCCCTAGTGGGCAATGGCCCTTGGCTTGGCCAGGAGAGGGTCAGCGACCCTCACCCCAAATTTGGGCAAGGGCTCGTAGGCCTTCGCTACCAGTCAGCCAAGGTCGTTAGCCCTTGGCTAAGGCCCAACAATCGCGACCGACCCTTCCCCCACTGTTATTGGCAGAGAGGCGACGGTGGGGAGGCGGCCCTCGCCTTTTGCCTCCTCCTACTTTTTATTAAAATATAAATATTTTAATTTAATTAATAATTATATTAAAATTAAAAAAAAAAAAGGGCAAAATGACATTGCTTTGGTTTTTCATTGCTGACTCAACTCTCTAGTGTGCCATGTAGATCAGTTATATTATTAAAAAATTGTAACGTAGGATTTCCAACCACATTCATCAAACTTGACACTCAAAAGTCTCATTTTTTTAAAAAAAAAGTGATACTTAAGTGTCACTTTTGTAACTTTTGACACTTAAATGTTCCCTGTATCAAGTTTTGGCTTTCCAGGTGTTCTTTTATCCTTAAAACTTGGAACCAATCCAATTGCTCATTGTTACTCTATTACATGCAAAGATCTGAAGGAAATAACTTGTTAGGATCGGAAATCTTCAACCTGAATCACTATGGAGGTGTCTCGACTCTCTACACAGTGACGGGTTTGCTTGAAAATCAACTTCATAATGACGGCTTTGCCTGAAAAAGATCGTTCGTCTTACGTTTTGAGCCGCACACCCATGTCCTTTGTCTATTTCAAATCGGACCTTAAATTTTGTTTTTTATTTCAAATAGCACCCCCAGATATGGAATTTTGAACATATTCCTTGTTTGATGCCTCACTCTCGACGAGGCTGCCTTCCATTGACTAGCTTTCTGCTTCTTGCACTGTCTTCCCATAAAGATATGCTGTATGTAGTGATACTGTTTCGTATCAATTGAATTTGATGCCAAAATATTTTTCACTTAAAGTTATTCTTATATATATATTTTTTTAAAAAAAGAGATATGTTCTATGGTGACTTCAAACAAAAAATAGCACAAGAGCACAAAAAAACTTATAAAACCCAATTTAACGGAATTAGAAATACACAAACATTGCTAGAATTTAATCGACGACAAAGCCCGATGACATAAAATTGCAATATCAAAATTTAATCGAACGATGAAGATTTGAAAGCTACGACTAAGATGCACACCTGAATTTAATTGACAACAAAGAACTAAAAGCTACAACTAATATACACGCAAGAATTTAATCGATAACAAGATATCTGAAAACTATAACTATGATATAGAACCGAAAGATAATGGAAATATAATAGATTATTTTTTTATGGTGGTCTACAAAGAGCACAATGTGACTATTAAAGGACTACAATCAACAGTTACAAATAGAGGTTACAAACGGTTTACATAAAGAAATAACTTCTTGACGGTTAAAGGAAGTTACAATATCATAATTTGATATTATAACAGTAATTTAAAAAAACTTAGATATCCGAAAATATCACTACGTAGTAGCTACACATCAAGTAGCCCTTAGCAACTTCTTCGACAGTCTTTCCTTCTTTCTTTTCAACAAATCCTTCCGCAACCCATAACCGAATCAGTCTCTTACGCTTAAGGGGCCGACCCTCAGGAAATAAACTTAAGTGCAAGAGGCAGGATTTCAGGTAGTACGGCAGATCATTAAAGCTAGGCGAAAGAACTCTGTTCAAGTTTTTGAGTTTGTCGTTGCAGTCAATCTCTGTTCCCAGACTGCGACGAACCAATTCCCATTCATCTATTCTGTGCTTGTTTTTCGTAGCCAAAACACCACTGATGGCCACTATAGCAAGCGGCTGTCCTTCACACTTTCTGAAAATAAACTCACAGGTCTCCTCCAGATGGGAAGGGCATGAACTCCCCTGAAATGTCTTTGCGCAGAAAAGCTTCCATGACTGTTCTACTAGCAGAGGCTCCATCTTATAGACCTTCCCCTTGAATTCTCGGCAGGAGGTGCGTGCTAGATCATAATTCCTTGTTGTGATGATCATTCGGCTGCCGCACATGTTGTTAGGCAGTGCATGTTTGATGGCATCCCATTCGTCTATCCTCCATGTGTAATCTAGAACAAGCAGATAGCTTACTCCATGTAGCAAGTCCTTGATTCACATCTTCAGAGAGTAGACATTCATAGTGTCCGCACCACGAGGAATTGGTCGTCCGATCACTCTCATAATTGGCTGACGCATGTTCTGGAGGAGCTCTCCTATATTTGGCGAGCCAGAGAAAGTGATCCAAGCACAAACCATGAAATGTTTCTTGACCTCTGGATGTTCATAAACTTCATTTACCAGGGTGGTTTTGCCCAAGCCTCCCATCCCAACGACTGAGATAACCTGCGGCCTAGAAGTGCCCTCAATTAACCGTAAAACCAGTTGCTTCTTCGGTTCTTCAATACCCACAAGCTCATTTTTGTCTTAGAAAAAGGCATTACTATGGTAAGTAAGGGATTACTATTGTACTTGCTAAATACAGAGCAATGATTATTATTGTAAGGTTTAAACGATATATTTGACAAGCTTGTACTTGCCATCAGTTATTTTTCTCTTAAATAGATTAAGTAACCCATCCCTTACTTACCATATTAATTGGTTTCTTAAAAGCACAAGACAAGACAACGATCATTATTGGTAGGTTTTAACAATGTATTTAACAAGATTCTACTTGCCATCAACTATATTTTCCATTGAATAAATTAAGCAACCTATCCATTACTTAGCATATTATGTGAATTTTGACTTAATTTAGCCTTTAAGTCAATAATAATTACAGATATCAAACAAGTTTAATCTCATTAAGTGTTGAATTTTCAATTTTCACCATTTAATAGAATTTTGCAATACGCCTTAAATGCACTGAAAATTTTAATTTTGAGCACTTGCGGTTGTCATACACATTTAATAGTTAGGACTTTGTTATATATATATAAAGTCCCTCCAGACACTTGTTAAGCAATCAAATAAATAAAATTACAGCTTTTAGTGGGCTCATTGTTTTCGTGATACACATAATCATGTTTTCAAAATCAACTATTTCCTCATTAAGTATATTTAACATGTGTCTTGGGGTAAACATGATCACTGGACAAGCCAACTTCCGAGCAAGAATAATTTGAGACTTGGCACTTTCGAAGTAGCGAAAATAATTTAAGACACTGCATGGGCAAGCATCAAATATTGGAGGGTCAGATTCAAATTTCGCTTTATAGGATTCTCTACTATCAAGAGCAGGCACATGATGGTGCCTCCAACTCGGAAGAAGTCGGGATATTTTTCTAACAAAATGTGTAAGTGAACTTCCAGCAAGAACTCTGGTCCGATTCAGTTCAAATTATCAGGGGAACATTCTGTAGATAGTTTACCAATTTTTGGATACCGATAATGGGCCTTGCCAGATAATGACAGGGGTTGAACCCCTCTCATTGTGATTGTGATGATCTACTCAGATGAAATTTTAATGACATCGAAGAAGTGGACATTGTAAAATGAGTACAAGGTAATCAGCTCCCGTTACAAGATTTAGGTTTTAGAGATCACACAACAAAGGGTGAGCGAGAGCAATCACAACAAGACTGCATCTTTACTTCTAAATGGCTTACTAAAACATCACATCGAGCTTTATTTGTAGAGCATTGAGAGACACAATTAAAACCCTGATTGCCTCTAACAGTTGACTCCAAACATAACTAACACAGCTTTGACAGCTCCTAAATGTCATTGACAGACAGACTCGCTTTCACATCTACCTTACAGTACATTTACAAGTCATAAGTCACAAACATTTGGCATATTTACAGTTATTCACTTATTTAGTACATTCACTTCCACATGGTGGGAACTCATTGCTTCCCATGCTTGTGCCTTGGGTGGTTGCACCATCTCGTTGCACTGATCTATCGATTAACTGGATATCCCAACCCTTATCTCTCTGGTAGCCACAACGTATTTCTGGAATATGTGCAACTTTATGATAGTCATCATCTTGTGCACCTTGCACAAGCTTCTTGACGAGCTTATCTGGCATATCAAAAATCTTCAGCACTTTCAGCTTTGTCAGGTTTTCAACACCTGATGGAAGATTCTCTAGTAACTTGCAACGCCGAATGGCAAGCTTCTGAAGAAAAGGCATTGCTCCCTTCTCCACTTCTATGCACCTAAGTTTGTCAAAAGGTCAAGACGTAGAATATTTAGCTTCTTAAAGCCTTTTGCTCTAAAGCACAATGAGCTTCCCTCATAAACCTGACGCAACTCAAGATGCACAAGATTGGGCAGATTTTCCAGAGACACAAGAGGGTCATCCTTTAGGCGACTGTACCTCAGGAGCAATTTCATCAGGCTACTGAGAGAGGGTAGCCATTTTGGTAAAGCCCCCAAGCGTCCATATAAGTACATTCTCTCAAGGAATGGAGGTGGACTAGAGAGGTGTTGCAGATCAATAATCTCATCTTCATCAACAGAAGCTATGGATATTGCTTGAAGCCTGGTTAGTTTGGAGATTGACGAGCACAAATCCCTTCCATCTTCTTTTTTAACTTTCAGAATGGCCAACCTATCCAGTTGTGTCAACATTCCAAGCTCTCGCATAACACTGCAGCTATTAGCGTCATCTGCCTCTATATAGCAGAGCTATTGAAGGGATTGCAAAGCCCCTATTCCTTGAAGGGCCTTAAAGCCAACTTTGAAGCTTAAATAGGGCATAAGCTTATAGCGATAAACAAGGAGATGACGAAGTCGTCGAAGTTTCAAAATGTCAACAGGCAATTCAGTGACATTTGTGTGTTTAAGGTCTAGAGTCTCTAAGTTTTTAAGCTTCATGATAGAAGATGGAACCGTACTAACCTCAGTGCCCCTGAAACTTAGATATCTCAGATAACACCAATCAGCAACTTGAGCAGGGAACCTTTTTAAAGGAGCCGCTAGTATATCCAAAACCTTGAGCATTTTCATATCACTAGCAAGAACTTTATTCATAAATGATCTCTCCATCCCAAACACATATAAAGAGCGAAGTTGAGACAAGGACCAGTTCTGTTGCAGAGCTCGCAGGGTTTTCTGTAATGACAGGCGACGGACTTTGTCTGGCTGTTCAAATTTTTCTTCTTTGGCTATTTCTGCAAACCCCTGATTGGTCGACTTGGAAGTGACAACTTCCCACAGAAAATCATGGATGTGGCAATAATCGACAGCTCCATAACTTCGTCTAGCAGCCACCTCAATCAGGTTTCTGTTCAACAGCTCCATGAAGTAGTCCTCAGCAACTTCCTCGAGAGTCTTTCCTTCTTTCTTTGCAACAAATCCTTCAGCGATCCATAACCGAATCAGTCTCTTACACTTAATGCAGCGACCCTCGGGAAATAAACTTAAGTGCAAGAAGCAGGATTTCAGGTAGTATGGCAGATCATTAAAGCCAAGCGAAAGAACTCTCTTCAAGTTTTTGAGTTTGTCGTTGCAGTCAATCTCTGTATCAAGACTATGACGAACCAATTCCCATTCATCTATTCTGTGCTTGTCTTTTGTAGCCAAAACACCACCGATAGCCACTATAGCAAGCGGCAGTCCTTCACACTTTTTTAAAATAAACTCACAGGTCTTCTCCAGATGGGAAGGGCATGAACTCCCCTGAAATGTCTTCTTGCAGAAAAGCTTCCATGACTGGTCTACTGGCAGAGGCTCCATCTTATAGACCTTCCCCTCGAATTCTCGACAGGAGGTGTGTGCTAGATCATAATCCTGGTTGTGATGATTATTCGGCTGCCGCACATGTTGTTAGGCAGTGCATGTTTGACAGCATCCCATTCGGCTATCCTCCATGTGTCGTCTAGAACAACCAGATACCTCACTCCTCGCAGCAAGTCTTTGATTAACATCGTCAGCCAGTAGATATTCATGGTGTCTGCATCACAAGGAATCGGTTGTTTGATCGCTCTCACGATTTGCTGACGTATGTCCTGGAGGAGCTCTCCTATATTTGGAGAACCAGAGAAATTGATCCAAGTACATACCATGAAATGTTTCTTGACCTCTGGATCTTGATAAACTTCATTTACCAGCGTGGTTTTGCCCAGTCCTCCCATCCCGACGACCGAGATAACTTGCGCCCTAGAAGTGCCCTCAACCAACCACGCAACCAGCTGCTTCTTCTGTTCTTCAATGCCCACAAGCTCATTTTTGTCTGAAAGACAGTCTTTACCTCGGTGTTCATGCCATCTGTTGTCAGAGTAATTGGAGCCTGGGCCATGTTCAGCTTTACTGAACTTGTGGCTTAGCCTCTGGTGTCCATCACATAAGCTTTTGATTCTGGAGTTGATGCTCTGTATCTGCGAAATGGTCCGATATCGAGCTTTCATGTTCTTCACACAGCAAGATATCCTACAGAAGAGACCGGCAAACCCAACCCCATGACCATGCGCCGAGAGAAGTTTGAACTCGTCGAGAGCATCTTCAGTGACATATGCAATCTCTCTCAGCTGCTTTACCCATTCTTGACTTCCTCATCGCTCTCTTCCAGGGAATCTGCGACCCTCAGTGATGCACTTATGCCCTCCAACTGTCCTCTCGTTGAGCGAACTTCGTCCTCAGCATCTCTGAAGAATTGCACTTCATTGTCCAGAAAATTTGTGAGCTTTCCAATGAGGAAGTTCACGGCAGCTTCTGCCATGCTCTAATTGTGCGTGTGCAGAAGTTGTGGATTATAACGCTGGCAGGATCCTTTACATTGTGGCTAGAAATTTTGGGAATTGCGAAACGTATGATGTCCGTGCTGAACTTTAAATTTTGTATCTCTTTCCTGAGCAAATTATATTTTGTAGTCCTTTTCCCAACTACTGACATTATTATATACTCCTACCAACTATTCAATATATTTGATTTCTGTAGAAGTAGTTCTTAGTGCGAGAGTTTATGAATGTTTCGATCTTTCGATGAAGTAACATAGAATATATTAGGTAACTAGATTTGCACTTCCGTTAAACAGAAAATCACTGATTAGGCAACGCACTGCGAGTTTTGTATAAAATGACATATCCACGCTACTAAAATATATCATTTTAGCATTTCCATGTACGACAATTAAATTGGCCAGCTGTGAGTTACAAATAATTTTTGCTAGTCTAGTTTGTTGAATCTATTTTGCGGGCTATACCGCTTGAGGTAGACATTCCGACGGTGCACCATAGGCTTTCTCAAGCTCGCATTTCTACGTAAAAGTTCGGGATGAAGTTAGGTTTGGGCTGACGAAACAACTTAAGATCAGGTCAGATGTTTCAAATTGTTGGTCAAGACTTTCACAACTGTCACCTTATCAGGACCTCAAGTTGAATGATCCACCAATCCCTTGAGGAAACCCAATCGGCATCTAAATAGGATCGATATCGACACGCGACACACAGATACATCATTTCTAAAAATATAGAAAATTTCGACACGTTGCGACACTTTGTGTATTAAATCAAATTAATTTGATTTAAATTCACAAATAAATAATAATAATAAAAGCCTAAAATGAATTTACACTAAAAGCATTAATCTACCATTTATTAATATCATGCATTGTTTCAATTTAACAAATTTAACTATATTTCATCCTAATGATCCATAAAACTTAGAAAAAAAAAAAAACAATCCACATTCCACTATTAAATTTAATATTTAATAATAAGTCGAAAAAAAAAATATACATTTCACCGTCAAATATAACAAGAAGTCTTTCCCCCTTTATTATTTTCATTATTTCCTATTTTGTTACATATTTACATTTTGACTCCTCATATAATGAAAATTTTTAAAATTGACCTAGCACATGTCAGAATCGCATGTTAGAATTCTGGACTTGCATATTGTGAGAACTGATCATGTGTCGGATTTTCCGACATCTATTGACCATGTATTAGAGCGTGTCGGACACGTGTCAAAGTGTGTCGTAAGGCTTCAAAAGTGTCAGCAATTTGTGGACCGAAGAACCTCCAACCATCTCCACAAATTTGTCCCATCTCGGCAATAGGCCAGCTCTTCAACCGCTGTGCACCTCCACAATTCGGGATACTAGTTTTTACGTAGAAGTCTCTGCACGGTTTCTTCTGTTCAACGGCTTCCACCGCCATCATCAATAAGCTGGAAAGTACAAGACCAACCTTTTTTTGGCCGAAACAGTCAAGATCAATTGGTTACATCTTTTTAGTTGATCAACAGGAAACTGAGCATCTATACTTTATGACGTTATCGAAAGTCCAATCAACAGTTTCTTCCTAGGAAATTGAGGCGGAATTCATCTAAAATGATTCTAAATAGGTAATTGAGGTCTCATACTTGAAACTTAATAGTTTTTTTTTTTTTTTCTGAATTTTTTGTCTTTTATGAGATTGGATAGTCATCGAATAAGCTACTAAGGGGATTCTCTCTCTAAAAAACTTAACAAATACTTTGGCTTTAGTCTCCAAGAAAGCTCTTGCCCTTGTACTGTGTAGAGAGCTAGACCAAGTCCGAGTTGTCCAACAACAAATCAGTAATGGAAAAGGACATTGATTATAACTAAGCTACTAAAATACAAGCATATTGTCACAATAAATCATCAATCACAGGCGACATCAAACTTTAAAAACAGGGTCACACCGATGCATCTTTAACAAACATTGGAGCATTCACGAATGCGTTACCATCTATTACGTGGAGTTGATTTGGATCCCATGAGGAGAAAATGCTACTTTTACCAGCACCAATCTACTGGATGAACAAACCATAGCCCCCCCCTCCTCCTCTAAAAAAAAAAAAAAAAGCAATTCCAAAGATGCATGTTTCGAGTCGCTTGTACTTTTGTGTGAATTTACAATGTCTTCCTTTTGGTACCTTCGTTTTGGTCTCCTGCTTGACATTCTATCAAACATTTGGTGGACAGACTTGTGAGGAAAAGTAGGGCCATCCAATTCAAACCCCTGCGAGAATTTCAAAGGATGAATTCTTCCAAGAAGTAAAAGGGTCCGTCCCTTAATTCCAAGCACCGAGAGATTTGGATGATCGCATTTAACAAATGCAAGCTAACTTTCTCCTAGTTGCAGGGTTGCCTGGAACGTACATGCTTACTCAAAGCAAAAATTAGTTGTTTTCATGGATAAATGCATTAAAAGTTCTAAAACTTATCGTGAAAATATAATTGAGTTCTAAAATTTTTGAAAAGTATAATTAAATTTTAAAACTTGTCATGAAAATGCAATCAAATTCAAAAACTTTCAAACAATGCAATCAAGTAAAAAAAAAAAAAAAACTTATCAAATTGATCTAATCTAGTCTTTTTGTTGATTATACTTTTTCAAAGCTTTAGAATTCATATTGGATTTAGTTGCACTTTTTTAAAATTTTATGACTCGATTGCACTTTTGTGATAAATTTTAGGATTTAGCTGTACTTTTTTAACAAGTTTTAGGACTTCAAATACATTTATCCCTAATTTTAATGAAATCCGCGAAAAATAATAAACTAAATTCTCTTAGACAGATTTAGGATAAACATTTGGACACATCTTAGAACCGGTGCTTCTAACTCCATCAAATTCAGGAGTAATTCGTCAAAACTTCTAGTTTGCTCATCTAACGTAGTGATTCCACAGGCTGGGGGTTTGATATGGAAGTGGTCAACCTTCTGATGTCCAGTCATTCCATCAGCTTATGGCTGTTTGCTCCTGATGCACACCCGCATAACAAATACAAATACCTAATACTCTTGTCTTGTCTAGGTTGAAAATGACCATTGTCAATATCGTTTAGTGTCTTTGCATGAACATACCTAATCCACTTTCTTTTTTTCTTTTTTCTTTTTTCACTCAATCGCTGTTTAACCTTTCGAAGGAAATGACAGGAAACTTAATTAATTCCCCGCCCACTCTTGTTTCGCATCTTGGCAAGTTCGCTGCAAGTACTGAATATATTTTCAGACTAATGTTAATGAGAGTGACATTTTCCTGCACGGCTTTCAACATCAACCAGCTATTAATTTCAGGTAATTGTTTCCAGTGAATGTTGAGAAACGTTCGTAGGCAACTGTTTTGTTTCAAAATACCGTTGTGTAACGCTCTCTAAAGCTTGCTTGGTCAATTAAAAGAATCGGCCGGGGGATTATGGTAATGAAGCAGGTTAACTTCACAAGAACTTCATAGCGGACAAGACATTTTGCACTGTCACCTCCTCATTAACTCAAAAATTTTCATGCTCTTCGTTGATTCTTCCATGGCTTCATGCTAATAGAAACATCATTCAGTAAGACTAATACAGAGATCTTTATATGTCTAGTTTCAAGGAAATTTCTTGGCTCTAGTTTCTAGTAAAGTAGATTTCTTGCCCTTTCCAGTCAAGTGAGATAGATAAAGTCTAAGGAGGACATGGTCTCTTGTTTTGTCTAGGGCATGTGTCCACGCATTTGCAATATAAATGAGGTGAACTGTAATTAATATGCCCTGGAAATCATAAATGCGAGTCTCTTATTTAATGTTCTTCTGATCTGATATCGCAAATTACAGTACTTCACTCAGTTTAATATCTTGCAAAATTGATTGTTTTGTTTATAGCATACTTAAGATTTCTTGGAAAACAATTTGCGAAACCCTTTCGAAATCAATGGTGACATTAGCTTAGAAATTGAAGGGCATCAATTGATACCTTGATAATATTAAACTGTTGGTAACCTTCTAGATGGGTTTAAGTTGTCACTTGTGTGTCAGTGTGGGGTTGATTCAGATAATAAGAGGGCAATAAAAGCTCCTCTATTGAGCTCAATCTTTGGATTGATAGGTTTCACAATAAGTAGGTCTCAGACTAATTCAATTTCGTGTTCAGACTAGAGGCGACCCAACCTGGTGCAGAGGGCAACAAGTCGAGGATCACCCTCCTGGTCTTGGGAGTCCATGAGCTCAAACACCAGGGCAAAACTCAGAAAGGTCGGAGCATGAGGAGAATTCTACATGCTGATAAGCTGGGTACACCCAATGAGATAATTGCGATTGGCGTAAGAGAAGGTTCAGCAGGGCAATTGACTTCACGCAGCAGTCGTGAAAACCAATTCAGTAGAAAACCAGGGGATTGGGTTCAGATAATACGGGTGGGTGTTGTGGGCATGAATTGCGGACGGGAGAAGATGAGGAAGTAGGGCAATCGAGAATGGCGAATTCCATTACAATGTCATTAGAAACAGGGGAGTGAAAACCAGAAGATACAGGTGGATAAGCAGGCAATCGAAAGAGCGAAGGTAGGTAAAATGGTGGGAAACGACGGTGATGTTAGGGTTGGATGGACGAAACTACCATCAAGGTAGAAGAAGAACTCCACATATCGAGAGGAGTTTATATTGATGATTTAACCAGCAGAAAATATAGAGGAGAGCTTACAACCGACAAGACCAGTTGCATCAAACAAGCATGGTTAGCGTATTGCATTGTTGGAGTAGAGATTACAATCAATTCAGACTCATGTACCTACAAGTTCAACTACTTGCACAATCTGTTCATTGACGTACTTGGATGACTAACCACAAAAGGCCTAACACAATGTACCCACACAAACACTGCCTTCAACGGTGGCAGGCAACCAACCATTCGCACCCAAATAGACACCACCACTAGACAATGTGATCACAGATAAAAACATCCTAAGCTCCAAACTGCCACTTACAGGTCCCTTGCCGATCTAGGTAAACCCATGCTCGTCAATTGAGGTAACACCAGCACTGGAAATCGGAGGCAGTGAACCACAAAGCCATTAAAATAATCAGGCCTCCGAGCAAAAGCTTCCCTCTCTCGATCCGCTTTGCCAAAATTTAGCTTTCACTGACTTCGACCTTTGCAAAAGCCCATGTGCGATGCGCCGGGAGTGCTCATACATAATGGGACCATCAACCCCTCTAGAGAAGCCACAGTTACAGCACTAAAGCACAAAAATGCACACTGTTTACTTGCAGCCCGAGATCGAAATTAGGCTTAAGCCCTAAATCTCCAAAAATGGCCACGGGGTCATCAGGAGGCGCTTTTTACCGCCAGGGATGAAGGGATTGTTTCAGGAATCTAAAGCTCCTTTGAGAAAATAAGTTAAATTTGGGGAATTTCTTTTTAAAGATGTTTTGAAGTAAAACTCATAGAATATTTTTATTCTTAAAGAAAGGATAAGACAAGATAATGCTCGGTAAAATGACCAAGTCAAATGGTACTGACCATGAAGAGATAATTGGAGAAGAGAAAATTTCAGCAAGCTATCAGCTTACCCTTGCGTCCATTATTGGTTGCCACTTATCATACCATCAAGCTATTGATCACCCATCACCAGCGATGTACTCAACGAATTTACTCATTCAAACCAACACTTCGAAACAACATCACATCTAAATTTTGCCCTTTGCACAATGACACACAAATGATTGCACGCATTTGAAGCATCAAGCTTATTTTACATTCAAAATAATAACGAAATAATGCATAACCGCACTCGAAGAATACCATCAAGGGTACTCACTACCACACATCTCACACTTATGTCCTGCACCTGCACCTGGACATATTAATTTGGAACAATCACAAGACACACACAAAAGAAATAAATAACACAGCATTCCAAAATCGCTAAAGACCACGTCTGGTAATGCACACAGACAACAAATTTCTTCTGTAGAGCCACTGATTCCATCCGATTTGAATGATTATATGCTCCATTAGATCACCTATCCGGACACATATCGAGCTGGATTTGTGGATATGCAATATTCATGCCCATCTAGGGTTGGCGTTGCTGGTGCCATGGCACGCTGCAACAAAATCACAATCCTCAGCTTCCGAATCCATTATAAGAGTTTATGATAATATACCATCTAAGTTTGACGTCAAAGCTCTCGGATTCAATTTATCAAAACCATCAACACCAAAGCTTAAATGGTGGCATCGTACAGAAACCTTCTCTGTTGGAAGCAACCATTCATATACTAAGTACACGTACAGAAAGAAGAAAGGGAAAAATAACTGAAAACATCATTTTGTGATGCAGTTATGGAGTAGTTTGAGGGAGATACACTCGTTTAAACATTAACCCAACTAGCTCTATGCGAAAATCTAGAGTGTGCTTTTAAATTTGCTTCCACTAGCATTGGGCAAGAAGTGAAAGGAACTCAAACGTCATGGTTAAATATAGGCTTGTATTAAGAAGAGTTTCGTAAATATTCAGGCAAACAAGCCTGCACGATTTTCTTTTAGCTTTAACTGTATTGGCGCTTTCTTAATTGCGTTGTAACACCATCTGTAATTAACCCCCGAAAAATTACAGGTATATGAAGCTATAGATAGTGCTAAGGAAACAAGAACAACAACTAAAAGCTCAAGTAGCAACAAAAGTCACCCCAAAGAAAACTTCTTTTCTTATAAAGAGAGAGAACTCAAAAGCAAAGCCACAGTCGAAATCACAAAATCCGCCCAAACAGAAGTGAACCACGTCTATGAGGGTTTCATCTGTTTATTTCTAGGTGATTCCAACCTCAGAGTGGGCTAGGATTCTCCCATCAATCAAATTTAAGGAACAACTACTGAATAACACGTTACTCGACAAAAGGAATGGGGATACCTTTTCATGCAGTGATTGGTTTAATCTCATGAGCCTACTTGACCAACACTAATGGATTTTAATTCATTTTCAGTTGGAATAAGGCTTACCTGGATGGACTATTTCTTATCGTAGGAAGCACATCCACTATGGCTCTTTCTATCCAGACTTTATGCTCAATATTCATGCGCCTGCAAACTTCTTCATTCCCTTCGACCTCTGTCACAAATTTATCGGGCATATCAAAATGTTCGAGGTATGTCAACTTTGGGGGAATAGTGATGACTTGTGGCACTGTTGTCAATGACTTGCATCGACGTAGGAATAACCTTTCAAGATTTGGGAGGGCTCCTTCTTTAACATATATGGATGTAAGTTTGTCAAATATATCTACGCCTAAAAAGCGAAGTTCTTTAAAACTGCCTTCCCCAAACGTGATCACAGATATCTCATTAAACACTTCTTGTAGTTCTAGATGCTTCAGATTCCGTAACTCTACCAAACGTTGGAATTGATCTCCATTCAATCGACTCCTCTTGAGGACCAATTTGACCAAATTAGTAGGAGAGAGTATCCATTTAGGCAAAGTTACCAAAGATCCTGTCAGGTGAACCCGCTGAAGGTATTCGTGTTTGTTGAATTGTTAATCCAATTTCTAGAAAGATATTAGCTAGAAAAGACAAGAAAAATCCTTAAAAAAAGAAAATCTAGCTTAGGTGGCAAAGAAAAGTGTAGAAGCACAAATGTGGAATTCTCTAGAAGAAGAATGGCTAAACTACAATATAGAATTTCCTAGATGAAGCCTACATGGACAGCATTCTACATAAATCTAGAATGTTGCACTTAGTTGGTGGAGCGCCCTATAAATAGGAAAGGGGGGAGAGCGTAGAAGACCAACAAAAGGTAAGTAAGCTCCTCCCTTTCCTTTGTACTACAACTAAATAAAAAAAGCTTTCTTTTGTTCCCTTCTTCCACTCTCTTTTACACATTTTTATTATTACTTTGCCCTTGCCTACTTTGTTCTTACTTCTTTTGCTCTCTTGATAATTCACATACAAAACACACCCTTGCACACACATTAAACACACGCTTCCGCAAACACCAACAGTGTTCTTTCCTTTCAAATCCCTATGAAAGATCCAATTCCTCCCCATCTTCAACAATTAAATGTAGTGCTTCTAGTTTTGTCAACTTTGCAATGGAAGTGCAAAGATGCTCTACATCTTCACTTCTCAACTTTGAGATACCTAGCCTTTGTAAATCTACCAGTGTCCCGAGTTCTTTTAGCAACCGTTTTCTTTCCCATTTCTCTCCCCTCACTGATTTTAGCTCTATCATGCATAGTTTTTGCAATGATCTCAAGTGTCCTAATGCTGATGGGACCTTCACACCAAGCTTTGGGTTACTACTTGCATCCGGACTTCTGTCAGACCTGTATACTAACATATGGAGAAGTTTTTTTAGCTTCAAAATATCATTTGGTAGTTCATGCACGAGGGTATCTTTGAGATCCAAGGTCTCCAGATGTGCAAGATCTTTTATGCTCGAGAACTTTCCTTATGTTGGTACCCCTTAAACTTAGGTACCTAAGATTTTTCGACCGGAGAATCTTTTCAGGAAAAGAATTCAAAGAAGCTTGATTTTCTTCCTTCTCGGTCAAATATCTTTGAATATGTAGCACCTTAAGCCTCTCAACCTTCTCCAACAGTTCTTTCAAGGATTTTGGGTACACCTCTTCGAAGAAATGTAGGGAACGAAGTCGTTTGACCGATGTGTTCTTATCTATTTCACGTATAGGTTTGTGAAAGGACAGCTACCGTACATTCTCAGGCAATCCTTCTTCCGGGCAGGTAACAATCATCGCGATCTCTTCATCTTTTGAATGGGAAGTAATGAGTTGATGTTGAAGGTTGTGAACGCGACGGGTTTTGACCCTCCCATAACTTGTTTCCTTTCCCCAAATTACATGATGTTTTAATAGCTTTTGCAGAGTTTTCCCTGGATTTTCCCAGACTTGCTTAGTAAACTCTTCTGCCATCCATAGTCGCATCATTGTGGAGCACCTTATGGGACGATCTAACGGGAAGATGCTCAAGTAAAAAATATAAGCACGGACATCGAGAAGGTGGTCCATGCGCAGAGTTATCGTTTTTCCATATGGGCCAACTTTGTGCCCTCTGGATAGTAGTTTTTCCTCAAGCCCATAACTCAATTTTTTTCCATCGAACAACATCAGAGTCACCTGCAACATCATCATCTTTATTATCTTTCAAATGCCTACACGTCGCCAGAATCGTGAGTGGCAATCCTTGGCATCTTCTTAACATACGCTCAAAATCAGGTTCAGGGATATCCTGGCGGGAAATATTTCGGTGAAATAGAAAATGAGAATCATTCTCAGAAAGGAAAACATGCTCGAAGTCGTGGATAAAATATTTTGGACTCTGTAGCCCAGACATGGAGCGAGATAGGCTCTTGTCACGAGTTGTGACGAGCACGCTCGGACCAGTTTCATTTAATTTATTCTGGAGGAAAATGAACACATCCTCTTTGCCTGCATCATCCAAGACGAGAACCCAGCTGAAGCTTTGTTGGAAAGCGTCTTCGAGTTTAACCGAGTCTTCTTGTTTGTTCACCCCCTCCGTCAAATTCCACATCGTTGCATTTGCTTTCATAAGCGCTTCCCCTATGTTGTCGGCAAACTCACAGGATCTTAAATCATCGATCCATACACAGTATTCGAAGCGAAGACTTACCCTTTGGTCACGAAGCACGGCGCCCACTAGACTAGTCTTGCCTACTCCTTGCGCCCCGTGAACGAAAATCACTTTCAACGGAGTTCTCTTTGTCAGCCATTGGACCAGCTGGTCCATCGGCTCTTTGATACCCACTAACGCATCTGTCTTCTCACTTAAGGCATTGACCAATGACCCAACGCCGGCCGAGTAGGAATGGGCTTGGTTGCCAGGTAATCTAAAATGAGCCTATATGGGACCGGTTCTCCCAAGATTATCTTCGTATGTCTTCAGCGTTTTTTGATATATCTTGATTTCTCTGCAAAAGTTCCGTCTCCGTATCTGCGGCGAA
The DNA here is from genome assembly GCA_014182365.1 of Eucalyptus tenuipes. Classification (NCBI taxonomy): domain Eukaryota; kingdom Viridiplantae; phylum Streptophyta; class Magnoliopsida; order Myrtales; family Myrtaceae; genus Eucalyptus; species Eucalyptus tenuipes. The sequence continues at coordinate 4,940,334 of CM024541.1, read as the reverse complement.
AGTAGAAATTAAGACCTCTCCACCTCCCCTCGGAATTACGTCGCTTCATGTCCTCGATAGCGTCTTGAGAGTCATAGAGAAATTTCCACATCCTCCTGATGCCCATTTTGAGCTTTTCATCGATGACCTCCTTTGAGTAGGCTTTCGCGAGAAGATCCTCAATCTGCTTGATCAAGTCATTGAGGTCGTCAAGTTCATCTTCAGCAGATTTAGCGAGTTTCAATTCTTTTTGCCATTCTTCCCATACAGCAGGAATCAGCGGCCCCAGACCACCCAACACTGAGGTGGGATCCATTTTCCCCTCCTCTGGTTGGATCAGAGAGAGGAGGGAGAGGATGTAGTCACCAATGGAAATGGCCTAGCTGGGCCATTTCTCCGAGCAAGTATTGATACAGACGAATCTTTCACGATGGGGATTTTGGCGGAGACGAAATCCTAGATGGGGATTCTAGATGGGGATTTCGGAGGAGAGACTTTTTATTAATTGGAGGTGGCTTGATAGTGAAGGAGAAACCCTTCTTCCTTGGGCTCTTTTGGCCCCCTCCCTTCCTCTTTATTTATGCTCTCTCCTCTCGTCTCGCTGTCGCTCGCATTAGGAAGGGTACCGGCACTGCACAGCCAGCGAAGATAGAGAGAGAGAGAGAGGGCTTTCGAAGGGCAAAAGCAGAAGCTTGGGTCAAATCTGCTTGTGTGAATTTTTTTTTTACACCTTGGTGGATATGGCCATGTAATTTAATGTAAGATAAAGTGCTATGTGGAAACCATCCAAGATTAGAAGAGAAGTTATTTATTTTTTAAATCCTATTCTAGACTTTGATTTTCTTGATTGTTCTTATTATCCCTCTCTTTAAAATGCCATGTCGGAAGTCCCTTCCCGAGCAACAGTCATTATAGAGAAGCCATTTATTATATGTAGATCAATTGATATTTTTTTTTTGTTATGTCGAATTAATTCCATAAAAAGAATCATCTGTGACATGCTCAAAATAGGATAGGTCACATCATTCAAATTGTTTGTTTTAGCTTTTGATATTAGTATTTTCGTTTGTCGCAAGGTGCCAAATGACACGCTTACTTTCATATTGCTATTGAAAAATAATTTGTAAGATCATGGATGGTACTTGTTGATAATAGTTCAACTAAATAAGATACTTTAAGCTTAACCTGATATTTCGACTCAAAAAAGAAAAAAAAAAAAAAAAAGCTTAACCTGATAAGAATGATCTAGATGGGGAGATAAATGATTTTTATCACCTTCAAACATGGGTGAGAAATTTTCTGCGTTCGTCGGTATATATAAATTATAATTGTGTTCAAGCGGATTTATGGGCATTGTGGCCCGACCTCAGATAGGCACAAAAGCTAGGTTTTATCGGAGATTATTATTGATTTACTTGGACTCTAAAGCCATTTTGGATCTTCTTTTCAATAAAAATTTGGATGAATGTGATTCTTTGCTACTTCTTGGGATATATCTTGATTCGTTCATGGAGATTGGAAGATCAAATTACATTATCAAATATATAGAACTGAAAACTTTTAGACTTAGTTGCATTTATAAATAAAGGTTTTGGACTAAAAACATTCGATTAATTGCATCAATTGAAAGATTTAAGATTTCATTGCGTTCCTTATATAAGACTTAATAGATGTGTGTGATTTTTCTCCAAAACTTCTTAATCATGAAAACTAGCTAAGAGCCCCCTGTTTTGCTTTGGCTTGTCATTAAAAATAGAGTTGTTCATTTGTAAAACACGGTATTCTCATCAGAACATACGATTAATCAATCGTTAATGTAGTAATATTTTTAACAATAAGAAGTTAAAATAATAGTAGGAAGATGATGATGAACTTTTATCAAGTTGTATCAGTCTTTTTAAGTAACAGTGAGCGGTTAGCTATTAAAAGATAGTATTGTCCTGCAAAATTAATTGTGTAATCTGGTTTGGAAATGTGAACCATCATGTCCAAAAATCTTTTAAATAGCGTCCACTAACATATGCATGCAAAATAAGTAATTTTTAACATCAAATTTTGCATAGGTAAAACAATCTAAAATCTATAGAAGTTCAAAAAAAGAAAAAAACTTGGTTTAAAGATAAATTGCTTCCATGCTTTAATTTTTAATAAAAAAATAACAATGTGTTTTTGTTTGTTGGTGGCAGGAGTCTCTACCAAACCAACCACCAGCAAAATTTCCATGTGTCAAGAGGGTTTGAGATGATGCTAAAAAATTCGTTTATATCTTCTTTAAATTGAAAAGTAAGGAGAATGACTAATTTTTTTTAGTGTATATTCATTCTAAAAAAAATTTGATTCAAATTAATTTGATTGAAATAATCATAAAAATGGAAATTAATTTCTACACTCTCCCGTGGCGCACCATCCTTTACTACACAGCGTATCTTCTTCGTAAACATCATTCACGCGTTGCCACCGCCACCATATGTCGTTGAACCACCGCCGCCACCTCGTCATCACCATCTCCTTCGTCATCCACAGTCACCTTCAATCAAAAATGAAATAAAAAAATTCCAGCCCCCATAGAATTTTCCTTTTTTTCGCAGCCCCTCTCATTGCCATCATCATCTTCTACCGTCAACCATCCAAGACCCCGTCACCATCGACCATCGCTTGGAACCGCCATCAAGAATCCTTAGCCACCACCAACTACAATGCCACGGGTAATGAACCTTCACCTCGACCTGGAACTAATCCTTCGACTGCCTCAAACATCGCTAGAAACAACCAACGAAGCAATTCCATGGCCATCATCTTCGGGTTGTGATCAGATTTGAGGCGTTAGGCATCGCTGTGCACATCATATATGAACGAAGGAGAAAAAGGGAAGGACAAAATAGAGGAAATGGGAATTTGTAAGTTGGACGCCAAAAGTTGAGAAAATTTCCGGGCCCAGATATCAGCGTAAGTGCGAGGCTCAATTCACGCCGCCTTTGTATCAAACATTCTGCTTTTCATCCAATTACCGACACCAACAAATTCATTACAATCTTAAACTTCTTATCTAGCGTTTTGAGAAAATCAAATTCCTGCATTTAGTTCAACGCAGTCAAGGAAAATAAGAATGTCTATTAGATTCCACATGACATATAAATTTTCTCATAAAGTGTGCAATTAGATGGCCTAATAATAAGAAAAAGCACACTAGAGGTTCCAAATCTATTGTGCAGCAGTCAGGTTAGTACCACAATTTTTCAATTGCTTATTTAAGCTCCTAACTTTCAAATTTTGTTCATTGGAGTGACTCTGACTACTTGGATCGTTTGAATTGGAAACATGGCATTATTTTAATGATAAAATCGTTGTTGCGTTTTTAAATAATGCCACTTCAGCTATTCGATAAAGCAAATTCTAAATATATAACTGAACTAAATGAATTTCGAAAGTTAAGGAGCTCAAATGAGTCATCGAAAAATTGTGGCACTAAACTCAATTATATATGAAAGATTTTGAACCTTTAGTGTACTTTTCCCTTAACAATAGCTAGTTTACTATTTCAATTCTACATTCCACCACCAAACAAATATCAAAAGCCCAAATCCATCACTGGCATTGCCCAGCACCATTGGTATGGGGTTGCCCCCGCCGGTCGCTTAGGCACTTTGTTTGGTAACCATCCAAACATTACCTCGATTCGATTTTTGTTCCCACAATCGGTTTGGGACGAGAATCGCGTTTGGTAAAGTTTTTGTTCCGGGACCAAATTTGTTCCCGAACAAATTGGGAAGAGAATTAAGAACAAAAAAAAATTATTCTTGTTTCGGGAACAAAATTGAGAATCAAAACTACTCTTCTTCTATTTTCTTCTTCTTCATCGACCGCCATCCCGCGATTGTCGCTTGCCACCGCCTGCCGCCGCCCGCCGCCGGTCCCCGCAATTGGTCCGGCGAGCTTGCCGAGGCTCGCCCGGCCACCGGCGAGAAGGGCTAGGCGAGCCCGCCTGGCCACCAGCGAGGCTTACCCAGCTGCCGACAAGGGCCGGCCTCGCCGAGGGCCGGCAACGTTACGGGTGAGGTCGCCGAACCGGCGACGGGCCTAAAGAAGAAGAAGAAGAAGAATAGGGAGAAAAAGAAAAAAAATAAAGGAAAAAAAAAATAAAATAAAATAAATAAAAATTATAAAAATTATTTAAAAATTAAAATAAATTGATTTGGAACAATCAATGAATACGTTACCAAACGCAATTCTATTCCAGAATCGAAATTCTGTACGGTTACCAAACGTGTTTTTTTACTCATAATCAATTCCCGGAATAAAATCAAAACTAATCATTTCTTGTCAGAATTTGTTTCCGGGAACAGAATCGTTACCAAACGCGCCCTTAGTCCCTACCGTTATTGGTTGTCAATTCCTGCTCATAGTTGCCGATCACAAATCCAAACCGCCAATGAGAAGTACTCTTTCATAGAAGACCACATTTTTTTGGCAATCCAAACAATTGAATAGAAATCTTATTCCACTGAATGATCTAACTTGGAATGGGAAATTTACACGAGGATTTTTTTGTCGTGGAACCAAACAAGACCAAAATGCTTTCAACAAGGTAGTTCAAATTAACAGATTGTCGACGGATATCTATCAAGTGGAAAATTGTCAATAGAAAGTTAACAAGCGATTACTAGAAATATTGTGTAGACTGTAATATGGTATGTGAGTTTGTGACATTGCAAATCTCACATTAGTTGTGAAAGACTATGTTGAGTGATTCATAAATCAACACATGCCTGTGAATGGCCATCACCTTGTGTATTTACAAAGAAAACTTGTTTGGGGTCTTAGCCAACGTGTAACGAACCGGGTCGTGAAAGATGGTATCAGAGTAGGACCTACTCCAATAGATGTGTGGTTGTTAGATAGACAAGGTGTAAACCCAATTGACGAGGATTAGACAAGTTGTCACTACAAGCATGCTTCTAGGATAGGAGAGGGTTTAGGAATGGACGAGGCCACATCTCATATAAGAGGAGTTTTGCTAGATGATATAGACTGGCAAGGATGATGAAGCCAGTTCTTACAACAAGAGAATTTGTGATATTTTCAAGTCCTATATCAAATGGGAGAGATCTTGTTGAGTTTGTTGACCACAAAGAACTTGGCCCATTCCAAGTGAGTTATGTCGGGAAAACACCCATATGTAATTTTGATGATACCAAACTATCTTTGGCACTAATATATACTTTGATAAGGTGCAGATGGTAAATTAGCTTTGTAGATGTCAATGATTCCTCTATTAGCAAATATAAGAAACTAGGTTGTGACAAATAGGTGAACAAACACTTAAGGGAATGGCATTTCGTGGTGGCGTAGAAGGACTTGAGTCAAGTAAATGTTTTTGAAGGTCTTTAGGACTAATGAAAACGGAAAGATCATTGATCTTGTTATCATGTGTTGACACCTAAATTTTACAATTTTATTTAGGACTTAATCGTGTACAAAATTAGGAATTAGTCACTAAAAGAAACAACAACAAAACAAAACAAAAACAACCAAAAAAAAAAAAAAAAAAAAAAAAACGTGGAGGGGGCCGGGCCGGATCTCACCTTGGCCCGGCCCATGCCGGCTTCTTCCTCCTCACGCTGAAACCCTAGCGGGGGAGGGGAAAAAAAGAAGGAAGTGGAGAGAGAGCTCGAGCAGCACAGAGAACAGCAAGCACACAACACGGGGAGAGAGAGAACAGAGGGAGAAAAGGGGAGACAGAGAGGGTGAACGGAGGGGAAGGAGAAGAGAACACAGGGAGAGGGAGAGAGACAGGAAGGAAGAGCAACAGCAGAGGGCAGCAGCAGAGGGCAGCGGCGGCGCTGCCCGGCGCCGTCCCCTGCAGCCCGAAGCTGCGACGCCGTCCGACCCACCGCCTGCAACCCAACGCCGGCAGTCGAGCCAACAAGCCTCAACGTCGCTTCGCCCCCCCCCGGCGGAAGTCGCGAGGCCCCGCTCCGCTCAGCTCTGCCACATCGACGCTGCTGCCGCGACTTGCGGCAACCCACGAGCACCGCTGCACCCCCGCAACGCCGCAGCAACCCGTGAGCTCGCTTGCAGCGCCTCCGCTGTGCCTCCACCTGCAGAACCCGACGCCGTCCGAGACGTCGCGCCTCCGCCTCTGCTCCGCCGTGCCTCCCCCAGCAGCACCCGCGACTCCGGCTGCTCGCTGCCTCCCTGCTGCCCATCCGAGGAGCGTCCGAGCCGCCGCCCTCGCCCCCGACGCCGTCTGAGCCGCCGCCCTCCTGGCCGACGCCGTCCGAGCCGTCGCCGCGCCCACCGTAGCGCCTCTGCCCGACGCCTGCAACCCGCGTCGCCGCACCTCCGCCCGTCTCTGCCAGTCACCGCTGTGCTCCGTCTCGCCTGCAGCCCTCCGAGCGCCGACGCCGCCATCCGCCGCCTCGCCGCTGTCGTCAAGCCCATCACCGCCGTCAATGTCCCAGCTAATCCCTCCGGCACCGCTGATCGCTGAACCCGAGGTCTCCAGAATTCAAGTCGCACGAGTCGGGCCGGGTCTAGTCAACCGAGTAGGGTTTTGGGCGTATTGGGCCGGGTTTGGGCTTTTTGCATGTGGGCTTTTTTCAAAAAAATTTAGGCCAGGCTGGGCCTGCACATCAGGCCCAGTACGGCTGGTTTTGCTGGTTTGGTCCCGCGGCCCAGTCCGGTCCGGGTTCGGGCCGTCTGGCCCGATCCGGGCCGGGCCTAGGCCCTTTACGTCGACCCGGGTCGGACCCAACTCGGGGATCCGACCCGGGTCGTTTTAATATATTATAATATTTTAACAAATATTAAAAAGTATTAAAAAAATCAAAATTTAAAAAATAAAAAATAAAAAATAGAAAATAATTTAATTTTAAAAAAATAAATTAAAAATTTCGAAAGTTAAAAAATGTGGGGTTTGGTTAGGAATTGTTATGAATTGCCTTTTTAGTGTAATTAGGTCTTTATCTCGCTCATATCGCATGTTTAATTTGCATATCTAATTATGTTTAATTGCATGCGTTTAATTAGTAACTAGGATTGTTACTTTAACGATTCGCACCCACATGATCACCTCATATGTTAGCGGATAGGTATAAAATCAATCCAAATTGCTTGACAAAAATCTTTTATTTTAAAATGAACAAGATTAGGTACCGAAAAGACATTAATTGGTCAATTAGTGTAATCAAATCCCCGATCCTAGATTCTCTCAGGTTGCGTAGGAAGTGTGGCATGCTCCCGTGCCTCATTTGGTTTCTAGCCGATCCCAATAGGCTAGTGGCGACTCTTTTTGTGCAAAATTCCTAAAAAATATCTCAATGTCACCCGAGATATGAGCTTGGGAGAGCCCGTGTCTAATCATGGGCTTTAGGCCCGTTCTTTAGGCAATATCCCTAAACCTGTTCCCTCCCCCCAGGGTAGGTCGCGACATCATGCGTCATTTCATCGGTACCTTCACTCATGATTTATCACTAATGATGGTGTACGCGTATGAAAATGATCATTGATGGTACAAAAAATTGTCGTTACAAAATTGGATTCTTTAGCTAAAAAACTAGGAAAGATGTAAGAAAAACAGTTGTCAAGTTTCTACTTCAATGAAGTGGTAGTAGTAGCAAACTTCATTTTGGGAAACTTGTAGAAGTTAGAAGAAATGATTGTATTAGTAGTCTTGATTCTGGCTCATAATTCCATCTACCCTCAAATGGCTAGTTGGATCTCTTTGAAGGCTCCAACGATTAGATTGAAGAGATGTATAAATAAGGATCAGTGCAACTTGGAAAAGGTTGAACACAGGAAAACACTGCAGTGGTGCTTTGAATTAGAAATTCTCTTTGTTGATATATCTATGTAAAGATTTAGGTCTGTAATTGTATATAGTCAAGTGTATAAGTAATATAAGTCGTTGTGTCCTGATAGTATGATCTATCTTGTGATATAAACAACATATGTTGTTTTTAGGCTATCAGCTGGAGAGTAGACATAGACTTGGATATAAAGCTGAACTGAACCACTATAAATCACCATGTGATTTATCTTCTTTGTTCATCATCTACCTCATCTACTCACTATTATCACACACACTAATAAACTTCTCACACAATCTAGTGTGGTTATTATTGTGTTATTCTGCGAAAGTTTCTTGGTATCCTCACTCAACCTATTCAATCCCCTTCTAGGTTGTATTGTTGGCCTCAACAAGTCAAGCCCTAAAAGGCATACTTTAAAAACCACACAGGGTAGTGATAATTGGAGTAAGTGTTGACTTGTTTATTATCTAAAGGATATCTCATTGGTACTTTAGAGATCACAAACTTTCCCACTTAAACAACCAACATCAATGTCAATGTTTGCGTGTATTGCACAATGATATTTTCTTAATTGATGAGTAGTTCGTCTATTTGTGCACCGTCCTTTGTCCTAGAAGTATGCTAGGAGGTGCACTTGATCAAAGCCCTCTATCTTCGGCAAACATTATTTTGTCAGATCTATGACCATAACCATTCCACATATGGCTAAACCTCCAAAAGAAGTACTTTCAATAACCATATAAATAATTATTATGTCAGAGGTGCATATCCGCTTATGAATTATTCAACATAACTTTTTCCGTCCAATGTAGGACTTGGTAGTTACAGCTAGACTATAATAAGATTTTGAATCCAAGGCATAGTTTCTAGCATCACCAAAAAGTGTGGTCGACGTAAACTCCCTGTTGGCAATGGTGAAGTGTCTATTCGTAGTGGCCATCGATGGAGCAAATCGGAATTTATAAATCTGAATTCTTTTTCTTCGGGACCTTACAATCCTCAATCTTTCCAAAAACTAGGGTGTTCTATGAAAAATGAATTGTTTTTCTTAAGGATAAGGCCTCCTCCACTAATTGATTTTATAAATAAACATACATCTATTAGATGCGTGTATTATCAAATAGTTTAGATCGATCAAGTACTATCTAAAGGGAAAATTAGAGCCCTTAGATTTACTATTTTGATTATGCATGAGAAAAGGTTAACTCTCTTATAGCATTGTTACGGCACATAATTCATACTCTGGTGTGGAAAGAGATTAGCATGATATCATTCTAGGAATATGCACATTTTAAAGGGAAAATTGTCCAGAAAGTCTTAAACCTATTACACTTTTGTCAATTAAATCATAAATTTCTAAAGTTTTGCCAACTAAACCCTAAACTTTTTTACATTTTACTAATTGAGTTCATTCGATTAATTTTAGTCAAAGAATGCTGGTGTGGACGCCGACCATCCTATATAGTACCACCGATGCTAATGAATAATATTTTAATATTTTTGAATTTTTAATATTTTTTCTGTTTTCTTATTTTCTTCCTAACCTAGGCCAATGAGGTCGTCAGCTGACCCTCGCGGGCCATTAGGTGAGGGCATTAGGCTTCGCCCGGATCTAGGCAAGGGCATAGAGGCCCTCGCCCGTGGTAGGGGAGGGTAGCGACACCCTCACCAAATACAAGCTATGGTCAACCAATTACCTTGCCGGGCTAAGGTTAGGAAAAAAAAAAGAGAGAAAAAGGAAAAAGAAAATAAATCAATAAAAAATTCCATAAATTTAAAATATTATTACAAATTGTCTATATTAGCGTCGGCAGTACTACGTAGGATAGTCGATATCAACATCAGTGATTTCCAGTTAAAATTGATTGAATTGACTCAATTGGCAAAATGTGAAAATCTTTAAGACTCAATTGATAAAATTGAAAGTTTTATAATTGAATTGATAAAAACGCAATTGGTGTAGGACTTTTTTGATAATTTTCCCCATTTTAAATGGGGCCAAGGGTTCGTTTTTTCAAGTTAAAGAAAGCTTTACATGATGGGCAGACCAAGAGATCCACAACCCATCCTAATCAACAGGGGCAATCAAAGTCCAATTGGTGCTTCAAATGATATACTTGCCATGTGTTCTTAACTCGAGTTTTAACACTTTAGAGAGAGTGAAAGATCACATCAAAATTGTCTCTACTCTTTCGTTGGTGTTTTTCCTATTAGACACCCATATCTTTTCCTTTTGGGCTTTGGCTTACTAACGGATGTAATTTCCACTATACGAGGTTATCCGAAGCATGGATCACTCAAATACTTGTAACGGAAATGGAAATACTGAATGTTACTTATCCAAAAAGTGTTAAAAACAGCGTAGCTCATACGCACCGAGAAAAAGAAAGTAGTTTTTGGGTCATGTAGTAAAAATAAAACATTATTTATTTAATTATAGTGAAGATAAGAAACAATATCATGTGCTTAAGACATGCTTGAATCCCTAACTTGTATGTTAAAGAAAAAGTGATAATGTTTCTTTCGGCACTGAAAATTTTACTCCGGCTATTGACCGAGATCAGAGATAAGGCTCGTTATAGAGTCAGCTCAAGGTGGATCAGCATTTAGTCCAAATGTTCGAAACGGATCAGTCGCGTGCCCTCGCAATGACAGGAAGTTAGTCAAATGATCATTGACGGCGCGACATTCGCAATTGATAAGGTTGAAGACGGTTGCTCGAAGGATCAACGATGTTTTTGGGGGCAATTATGGACGGAAACAATTACAAAATGGAGAACTAGAGAGGAATAGACCAGCATAAATTCCTGAATAACAAGATTTACTTCTTTCAGTGCCCTTTATTTCCTTACAATCTATTTCTAATCACTCCTGCAATTTATTTCCACTCATTACAGTTATTTATTTACCTTTGCCAATCAAACACTTACTCTTCCCTTAAGAATGATTTGTGTTGTCATTAGTGAAATCATTTCATCAATTTTTCGAATTCAATCATCAAGTTCTTGTTCCTCTCTTAGTGTACAATTGTCTATCAAGTTGAAGCTCAAGAACTATGACGTTTGGTTAGAATCATTGATTGATTAAAGCATGATCATTTCCATTGTCTCAAGTCAACAATTCGAGGAGAGCAATTTTTGAGCGAGAAAAATTCCTAACACAAATGTCGCCATGAGTTGTATATCATGTAAAGATAACATGATTATATAGATCAAAACGCTGAAAAGGTTACTTCCATGTGCCAAATCACTGGCATACTAAAATTGGCACTCTTATACTAAAATTGCGAAACACCAATCTCTATTTTTAGAAAATATGGAAGTATACGAATGAATTTTGAGGTCAAATCTCATACCATCGAATGAGTAGAGAGAGCAGAAAAGATGATTCACCATTTGATATTGAATCAAACTACCATAACTTTTGACTGATATTTATTCATATTAGCATGCTAATTTCTATCCGTACTCAAATTTTTGCCGAAAATTCTCCATTCATGAACAACTTGCCATTCTCCACTCTTTGGGTTCATATTCAAGAACATCGATTGTAGTGATCCGTTCTAATGAGATCGAGGAGTGATGGTCGGGACCATATACGTAAATAGGTTCTAACAAAGTACAGCTCTTGACCAGCTTCTTCGATGGTGAAAGGAGTAGGATTGCACCAAATTGTACAAAAGGAGTGTGTTTCTAGATTGTATTTGTTAAAATTAAAGTTGACTCACAATATGCCCCTTTGGGTGCAATGGTACTTTTAGCATGGGAATGCCAGTGTTAAATTACGAGGGTGAGTCACTTCTTGAGTCACAAAGATATTCTAAGGTCGCACCCTTCGATATTAGAAGAGGAAAATCTCAATTCATGAACAAGAAAATACTCTTAAAAATTAGAAGTGGAGCGGCCATGAGAAATCGAAACACCCACAACATTTAAACATGCATAGGAAAATTTAGACGAACGAAACTCATGAACAAGATTTGGAAACTGGCAGCACACTCAACAGCGACACAAAATCCACGGTCAAACGGGAGTTTTCGATCTACTTGAACGAATAGAATTTTTCTAGACGGATTCCATCTGTGCTTTCACCTCTTCATCAGTGCTATCCACCTGATGGGTTTCCCAGTGGCCGGCCCTCCATCGTCTGAAATAGACTTCTGATATGTGCTCATACTTCTCGTGGTCCTTTCGTACCTTCTCGTAGAATTCATAAGACATATAAAAAAACATAAGCTTTTGGATGCCAATGTATTCGATGCCAGAGGGCACACTTTCCAACCATTGACAGCGGCAGATGGTTTAGTTTTCAAGGCTCGGCATTGTTCCGTTCGGCAAATTTATTGATCAGAGCCCCTCTAATTCCTCAAGCAGTAAAATCTTGAGCTTCGGAAACTGCCCATGCCCGAAATCCAATTGTTCTCCATCATAAGCCCGACGCAGTTCCAGCTCTACTAGCTCAGGCAATTTTCCTAAGGTTGCAAGGAGATCTTCCTCCAACTGACTCCATCTTAATATGATTTTTGTCAAATCATTGAGGGACAATATCCAATCCGGCAACTTCTTTAAACGGCCATGCAAGTAGAGATGTTTAAGAGACTTGGAAGGTGAAGTTTGAGACTTGGACTCAGGAGGTGAAGTTCGGTAATGGAGATCAAGTATCTCGTCCTCGTCAAGCGCATGTAAATTTCCTTTAACTTCCCAAGGGAAGTGCACAACAACTTACCATGCTTCCTTCTCAACTTGGTGATTCCCAGCTGTCGTGACCAAATTTTCGGAGTGCATCACCTAAAATTAAGGCTAATGGATTGCTAAGCCTAAACTTAGCTCGGGCTCTCCCAAGCCCATACCAACTCACGACTAAAGTTCAAATATCTAGCATACAAAAAGAGAGTCTCTACTAATCAATTTATGGTAGGTCGATTAGACACCTAAGTAAAATAATGGGAGAATTATTTCACTTCCACGAACTAGAGATTTTGGGTATGGAGACTTGATTACGTTAAATTTCTCTAACGCCCTTTTGGTACATTTCTCTTTTATTTTTTAAAAATGTTTGACAAGCAACTTGAATTGATTTAAATTTATCTCCCTAACATGTGAGGTGATCATACGGGTGCGCAAACCACCACTTTAACACCCAAGAAAGCAAATAAATAAAATGCACAACTTACCTCAAAGCAACGAAAGCATCTGCGTTGTTAGATCAGAATTCACATCAACAATCCTAGATATTATTTATAATTAACATGCAATCACTCAATTTTTTGTTTTCACTTTATTTAATGAAAATCTAATATATATGCAATGCAATGTTACTAATCTAACATGAAATGATATGACATGGCAATATGACCTAAATTATATGACATGAGTAAAGTAATTTTTAAAGAAATTCAATAATTAAATGTGCAATCTAAATTAACCAAATGACCTAATTCTAATGATGAGCAATTTCTAATTAAATAAACCTATCAACAATCAACGTGCATTTCATGAACCTAATTCTATATGATGTGCACATGGTTTTTTATTTTCTTGAAAAATACAATCTATCCTAATATGCCATGACATACAAAAAATGTCCTAATTCTACATTACATATGCATGATCTTTTTTGTGTTTTTTTTATAAAATTCGAAATTAAAATTGCCAAATAATTAAACGTGCAATTCAAATTAAAAAAAAAACTAACATCCTAAATTAATGCATTTTTTTATTTAAAAATTCGAAATAAGATTGCAATTCTAAATATGCAAGATAACCATAAGACCGGGAATATTCTAAAAAACGAACCTAATCCTAATAAAATTGATTCAAACACCACGACAGCAAATCAAGTAAGATAAGATTGACATCCAAAAGTTGGCAAACCATATCTCGCACATGAGATTAGGTTGACCAATTTTAAAATTAAATTGCGAATCGAATCTCGGGCGTGAGATCGGATTGTCGATTTTTGCAAGCGATTGCGAGTCGGATTTCGAGCACGAAAATCAGACTGTCAATCACAAATTTTAGAGGCTATTTCATGTCGAACATCTCATCTTTACACTAAGGAATAGTCATACTAAAAAAAAACAAATAAAGTAAAATAAAATAATAAATAAATAAATAAACTACCTAGTTGTCCAAAATAATGTTTGCCGAAACCCAAAAATATGAGGGCCATGGAAACTCCTGGCGGCACAAGAAAATGCATAGTTTAAGTGATTGTTGGTCGTCGGAAACCTCCTGGATAATTCCCAGGAGGTGACTTTCAGAGCCGACGCTCCTAGGAGGTGGCGACGGGAGCAGGCTCGGGCTCGGGCTGGAAGAGAAGAACTCACCGAAACCCAAAAATGACGTGAACGCCAGGTGTAGACAAAGAACGAGAGAGAAGCAAAGCGTGGGGACAAAATGACGTGAGGTGGGGAACGGCTCGTGGAACTGGTCAAAGCTCCGTTCCTCGTCGGCCGTGAACGGACTCCCAGAATAATAAATAAATAAATAAATAAACCACCTATCCCTTGCCGCCTATTTATTAAGTCCCCGACAGAGTACAAGCGACGCACCACAAACACCAAGAAGAATGGCATCATCTGGCAGCTCCAGCCCGAGCCCAAGAATGGCGGCCTAAAGCATCGCCTCCTTAGGCTCTGGAGGTGCCATTCCATTCTTGGTGTTTGTGGTGCATTGCTTGTACTATGTCGGGGACTTAGTAAATAGGCGGCGAGGGATAGGTGGTTGCGCAATTTCGGGAGTCTGTTCACTGCCAACGAGGAACAGAGCTTTGACCTGTTCCACGAGCCGTTTCCCACCTCACGTCATTTCGTCCCCACGCTTTGCTTCTCTCTCGTTCTTTATCTACACCTGGCGTTCACGTCATTTTTGGGTTTCGGTGAGTTCTTCTCTTCCAGCCCAAGCCCGAGCTTGAGCCCGCTCTCGTCGCCACCTCCTAGGAGCGTCGACTCTAAAAGTCACCTCCTGGGAATCATCCAGGAGGTTCCGACGACCAACCATCCCTTAAAATATGCATTTTCTTGTGCCAGAGCTTCCATGGCCCTCCCCTTACCAACATATTCTTCCTTCCGGAGTTGTCCAAAAGCCGTCTCTTCAGCTCCCAAAAATGATAGCGATATCCGACCCAATCACCTTCTCGAATCAAACCTGAATCCCCTGAAGGACTTTTGGTAACAGAACTTCCTTCCCCTGTTTCGTGATGCCTTTTGGTGACAGAAGATGCTTTATCGTCACTATTGGAAGAGGATCCTTCTTTTGATGCTTTATCATCAATATTGGTAGCAGTTCCTTCTTCTTCTCTCTCTACGACCTCGACATCCCAGAGGATGGTAGTGCGGTGGGGAAGGTCGTGGGTGATAGAGTTGGGATACATGGGGTGGTCGCGGTTGGCGCTGAGGAAGGTGCCATAGTGGGTTCGGAGCTTGACGTGTGTTCCCTCCATCACAGGCTCCAACTCGAGGGAGGAGTCCAGGAGGGAAGGGAGTGAAAGGAGGACCTTGCAACCAGTCATGCCGAAGAGGGAGGGCTGGTCGGAGGCAGTGAGGTACTTGCCGTAGCAGCTCTTGAGGCGGAGGAAGGATTGGAGTTGTCGATGAACTCGACAGACCACCTGGTGCTGTCTTGTTGTCCGGTCTCCTCCTGCCAGGTGCTTTCTCCTAGTCGCGTCTCCCCATCGTGAAGGATGACGACCTCATCAACCACCGCAACGAGGTACTGGCCGTCGCAGCTCCGGAGGCGCACGGCCTTGGCATTGCGGAAGAAGTCCATGCCCGATCGGCAATGAAGAACTGTAGTTTGCGGAAAGAAAGGGGTTAGTTTATTTGTATTTGTATTCGGACATGAGGGAGGGAGCTGAGGACCTCGAATATTTTCCTCTTCCTTGAGCGTGAAATCTTTCTTGATACCGAACGCCTTTGCGATCCCCTCGGGTGTCTTCCCCTTAGTCATGTCAGCCACAGTCTGGCAGGTGAGATCCAGCAAGCCCTTGATGTCCAGATAATTGGCCGCCTATGACATATCAAGCGGAACACCACAGAGCACACGCATAAGTATTGCAGTACTTAACGAGACGAGACTTTAAATCAACTTCGCAAGTTCATGAATTAAACTATGATTGTGCTGCAGAAATAGGCAAACCTCCACATTCACAAAGCAAGAACCCCAAGTCATAAAGTCATTATCGATTAAGAATGCAACTGAGATGAGTTCCAAAAAATGGTACCGAAATCTTCAAAAGCCACATGAAACAGAGAATCATCCACCACACTAATCAGCAAAATCAACATCAAACTCTCACACTAGCGGAGAAACGCCTAGACAAGGCGAAACAATATCACCGCACAAAATCTCCCACGAAACGCAAACTCTACGCGAGATTCCACAACCGAAGAGTGGGTAAGAGAAAGACCACTGACCAGGATGAGATCGAAAAGAGTGGCCTGGTCGACCTTGACGAACTCAGCATCCCAGGCCTTGAGGTCGTCGCCGGCGACGGAGGAGTCGCGATCGGTGTTAACGACGTGCTCAACTTTAGCTTTTAGGTTTCAAATTAATATCGTAACCTTTAAGGCATATCGATTTTATCCATGACAAAATTTCAGGTTGAGTTATATTGTTTTCTTACTTGTATTGTGGATAATATCTTTTGGTGGTTGAGCATATCTTGAGTGTTCAAATGCATATCTTACTTCGATTGTTCACCTTTTCTAAAAAATATCAAAGAGATTCTTTGATATATTAGGTTAGATTTTTAGATAATATTGCATGTTAAGTAGATTTTATTTTCTAAAATAGATTGCATGTTAGGGTAGACACTATTCAGTTAGAGATCATTTTTCTTTAAATTGGGATTTGGTGTAGTTTATTCCTCAAATTGATTTGGATAATACCTAGAACTACGTAATTTATTTTGGTTATTTTCCAATTTCGAATTTTCATGAAAAACACAAAAAATATTACATGCATATCATGTAGTTTGGGTCATGCCAACCGCATGCCATGTCATAACATGTGCCTTTTCATTAATCGTATGTCATTTAGGGGTTACATATATAAATTGTTTGTCATTATAATTAGGTCATTTAGTTAAACTGCAGGACATATAGCTTAGTTTTCATTTAAATAAGAAAAAACCCAAAAAGAGATTTGAGTGAAACTTTACGACAATCATAAATCACATTTAGGTTGAATATGCGTTTCTAATTAGTTGCCTCTTCTTAAAGAGGCTTTTTGAGAATTTTACATATAGTATGTAATCAAATAATTAGTGATGACTTTACTTATTATTCCATTATGACATAAATTTATTGATATTATGATATGCTTTTGAATTAAAACAAGTAATGATTATTATGGTAACTAGGAACCTTTCTTATCCTAAAAAATGTGAATTTTCAGACTCTATATATATATATATATATATATATATATATATATATTTTGGTAAAGGTAATAATATAAAAGGGAAAGCCAATATACACAAAATGGGCGCCAAGAACTGTCACTCATAATGCGAATAAGCAGAATGAGTGTAAGGGAGCCAGCGTAAAAGAAAGAGCAACAACAAAGAAACTAAAAAACAGCAAAAGCAACAAGCCGAGGCAAACACGACACGGCACAAAAGAGGCAGCATCCTTTAGGTTAATTAACCTAATTTTTGGTAAACGAACGACAGTACTTGATGACCTTGGAGAGGATCTAGCCAGTGGCGTTGAAGAGGATCTTGAGATGAATTACAAAAATCGTACTGAAATCTTCAAAAGCCACATGAAACAGAGAAAAACAATATTACCGCACTAAATCTCCCACCAAACCCAGACTCTAGCCGAGATTCCTCGACCGAAGAGTGGGTAAGGGAAGGACACTGCAGAGGATCCCGGTCCTTGAGGTCGTCGCCGGCGACGGAGGAGTCGCGATCGGTGTCAACGACGTGCATCTTGCAGTAGTCGATGACCTTGGAGAGGATCTGCCGAGCCACCGCCTTCTCCACCTCGAAGGACTCTCCGTCCGAGCTCTGGAGGATGATGATATTGTCAGTCGACGACATGGTTTCTCTGCACAGATTTTCTCGAGAGAAGAGGAAGAAAGACGATGCAATTGCAGTGAGGCCTTGACGATTTGGGCGAGTATCTTGGAAGATTCCCCTGGTCAGGGACGGGTCCTTTTATGGTTTTGGGGGATTCGAAATCCGGTTCATATTTATAATTTGGTCATGGTACTTGCTCACAACGTGAAAATCAGTTGGCCCATTATAATTTTAATTTATAACGCGAAGAAAGAAAAATGAGAGCTTTTCTTTGTGGGAAAATTCCAAATAAATGCATGAAATGCATCCATTTTTTGAAATAAAGACATGAAGTTGATCTTGTATTAAATAAAAGCTTAAAGTGAATCTTGTGTCAAATTTAACAAGGGACTGCCCCTTGCCTTGCCCCTCACCTCCTCATATCTAGCAAGGACGGGCCTCGCTCAAAGAGAGAGTTGCCTTGCCCAAGCGAGGAGCGAGGCCGTCCCTCACTTGTGGCCAGCATGGGAGGGCTGGGCGAGGGTCGGGTGAGGGCCGGCCCTCTCCTGCATCATCGGTGGCTGATCAAAGAAAAAATGGAAAGCTAGGAAAAAGAGAGAGAAAATTCAAAAAATGATAAAAGATGAAAATGCTCTTGACAATCAAAAAGTAAGGCATTTTCTCAAATTGACATAATTTCTTTAAACTCTTATTTAAAATAAAATGTACCATAAATCCTTATTTAAAAAAAATGATAGCACTTTAAATTTTTATTTGAAAATTTTCCTTTCTTTTCCCAATCAGGAACGGGTCCCTTATTAGTCTTTTTGGGGATTTAAAATCTAGTGCATATTTTTAACTGGTCGTTGAAGGCGAGGTGCGGGATTAATTGAATGAGTTCATGTTCGAAGACCCGATAGATGATAAGAAAGGCGGTTACTTTGAGCGAAAAGAGGTACTTAGTCAAAGCAAACTTTTGTGCTGTGGCATTAGTCGTTTTTCTATTGCGGAAACTCGGGTCGCCGTTTCTTACTCGAGATCAATCTTCTGTGAGGGGTAATTGGACCTTGTTGTTGGATCGTTTATGGTCTTACTGTCCGCATAACACGTGTTTATGAGATGATGGCTCGGTTTCTTGGCCGTTGCAATGCATTGCGGCCTCTTATCCACCTATTTTTGCTTTGGTTATGCGTGCTTGGAGATGTTGCTAGTTTATCTCTAGTGAGCTTGAAATATGTGCCCAAGGAGTTCGATGTTTGAACTTTGAACACAGTTACTGGCAAGGAAAAGAAGTACCTTCAGTGGTCCTCATGGTATAACGCTGTTTAATAAGCTGTTAGAGTTACGGTACGCTTTGGTACAATGTCGTTTCTTCTGAATATCGACTTATACCGATGGACCCAGTGAAGTTCGGCTTAATGAGCCAAGCATACCATTGTAACAATGTAAGTGCATATTATATTTAGCGACATGGGCAAAGTTTGGAGGTTTTTTATGAAAAAACAGAGGGTATTTTACTCACACTGGCATACATTTAGGGATTTTGGTAACACAAAAAGAGTTTGGAATATTGATGTGTGATGAGCAAAATTTAGAGTTTTTGATAATATTTTTCCTAAATTTTAATGAATCTAGAAGGTTATCTCTTAGACTCAAAGACTTCCCCTCTCTCTCAAAGAGAAGGGCAGCTCAAAATGCAAGCCCCAGCGCAAGTTTATGCATCTTCCATTAGTTTGCTTAAAAGCTTCACTCCAAGCCAGTTTGGTCCGATTCCTCTCCAGGAACCGAAAATCGAATTGATTATTTTCGTTTCTAAAAATTTGGAAACGGGAATCAGTCATGGGAGTTACCTAAGACTAACAAGTTCGGTTTCAGTCCGGTCCGGTTCCTAGTTGGACCAAGACTAATTTACACTCCTAACATGAATCATCTTCTCTTTGGGGTTGTTATTTCATAGGCTTATATCTATTGGAATTCCCCCTGCCTATTTTCACGAAGTGGTGCTCCAATTCTTGGTCATTTTCGCGCTTAAACTTCTCTTGCAGATTCATTGTCTACATCGGTATCTGGAAAATAAGTATGGCTCGGGGCAATTTTCCTCTACTTTCATATCTATCGCATTTTACTACTTACTGCAGTTGGACTATGATCTTTGTATCGTCCATACAATCCATGTAATCAACCTGAACGCATCCTCTTTTACTAATGATTTCAAAGGGTACTCTGGTAACCTTGCATCTGACCTTATTTCTCGAATTTGAGCTTACTTGGAACTACCTTCACATTTAACATGTCTATTGGAAAATCATCAAAAAGAATTGTTTTTTCTTGAAACTATTAATATGTCTTTGATGTAAATAACCTAATGAGTTCCACAGGATCACTTGTTAATAAAACTACTCAAGAAAAAAAGTGACTTCGAGATTCAGGATACCACGACCCACAAGTTATAAACATTATGACTCATGGTGAGGCTCATCCCTTGCCTCCAATGAATCAGGATTTAGATCATGATGATCCTCTTGTCTACTTTTGAAATTGCGCCTCAAGAATCTTGATAAAAATCTTGGTGAAGGAATAATGACTTGCTTGCCTTTATATTTTAACAAAGCGAAGCAAATGTCTCTAAGTTAGAACCCATGATCACTTGAACCCAAAATGAAATGTACACCTTAATAAATGACTCTCCCGTGGGCATTGATTAGAAAAGGAAAAATGATGAAGTCGGCCGCTCACCACCGTGTGACATGGTGGGATCGATCACACGCATTCGACAGGAGGGAAGGATAAAAACAGGGTTATAACTCATCAGATTTTTCTTTCAAGTTTGCTTCAGATCATGCGAAAGGAACCTAAGTTTGCTATTTCACAGAGAAATGAGATTGTCATCTCACTTTGTCAAAGGAGTTGCCGGAGGGATTCATTTCTTTAGTCTGCACCCCAGCACCAGCAGTCCCACTGGACCGAGATTCCAGCGTTGGCTGGATTTTTTACTTCATCGAAAATTAGTTGTTTCTTTTTCTTCTATTCTATCGTTATATGTTGTAGATTTTGGCCAAGCACAACACGATTAGAGATATGGGGTCGTTTGCCGTTTTTATATATTAATGAGAAAATGACTTTATTAGCTTTCTCGCTTTAGTATCATTCAGACTTCAAAATATCATGAGAAACAATGGCTGAATCTCCGTGTGAAAATTTGTATTTTTGAAAGGAGCAAACAGCTACTTAGACAACTGAAAACACTTGGGCAAAAAGCAGAAATCAAATACTAAATCAATCAAAATCTTATCTTACAAGGTCTGCAAAAGCTCTTGACTTGCTCAGAAAGCGTTCTCTTGCCATCTTGCAACAGAGATTCAAACGCAATTCCAACAGAGAACGGGACATGGGCGACAACTCTTTGAGAAGTGCAGCTTTCAGATAGAAGAGCAAAACAATCAACCTATTAGAAGGTCTGATGAAGTCAAAAAACTGCAGAAAATGTTTGAGTTGCGTAAGAATCACAAGTTCACGTCTGATCAACCAGTTGTACTAAGAGAGTTGCTATTGGATTCGCTAGCCATTGTCCATCTTGGATTTCTTTTAAGTATTCTAGCACCAACCTATATGGAATCCCCTAAAAAAGGCAGCATAAGGCAGCATATATGACAGACTTTGATTAACGATAATCAACGTGACGTCACGGGATTTTGCTAAGAACAATTTTCTAAGTTTCATAGAGTCGAATTTGATATGTGCGCACAAGATTTATTAAATAGTCTACAGATATGTCGAATTGAAGAGGGCAACTGTGAAAAAATGCAAACCTCACTTAGCTGTATAGAACTTTTAATGGATAATCTATATAAAGTTGAGCAGGTGCAAACCTACCTAATTTTTTACCTTTTTAAAAACTCGCAATGCATAAATCTACTTGTGCTGTGTAATAATATTTGGATATGCGCATGGAGTGGCACTCGCACTAAGTAACATCCAGGACAGACGTGGGGATTTAAAGCCTTCGCCAAACGAATGAAAGGATGAAAATGAAGTTTCTACGCCAAGCTCAAGGCAGGATCGCATGCAATTTATACGCTCCAAGTGTGAGGCCGGGCACGGAGAAATGCCCTGAACGGCCATGCCCAAGCCCACTCATTACCTACAAGATTCATCACTTTTACTATTCAACCAAAGCAATATCACAACACTGTCACATTCAAATTTGCTCTCATCACAGTGAAGCACAAGAGTGCCATCTAGCTTACATTAATTGTGAAACCATGTTTACATACAAGTAAAGACGTAGCAAAGAATTCCAAACTTGCTGAAGATTGCGCCTACCAAATTACGCAGGACGATGAATTTCTTCCATAGAGCTGCCCAATCCATTAGTTTTGATTTTTTCAATGAGTATATGCTTCCATTAGATTAATTATCTGAACACATATCAAGCTGGACTTGTGGATATCCAAACTTCATGCCTTATAGAAATGCCCATCTAGTGGTGTCGTTGCTAGTGCCACCGTACACTAAAACAAAAATCATAATCCTCAGCTTTGAAATCAATTATAAGAGATTATGATGATGTGCCATCCAAGCATGAAGTTGAAGCTCATGGATTCAATCTATCGAGACTGCCAACACTGAAGCACATATCAACTACATGTATATAAGGAAGAAAATGAAAAGTAACTGAAGTTTGATACAGTTATGAGTAGTTTAAGAGAGACACAGGTATCCAACATCAAACTGACTAGTTCTATACGAGTAATGCCTTTGAATTTGCTTCCACGAGAACTGAGTTTGGGAATTATTCAGGCAAACAAGCCTGCACTTACTAGCTTTAAACATTCAGGCACATTTCTTGTTCTGAACACAATCTGTTATTGACCCAATGAAAATGACAGGTCTAGGAAGCTAGAGATACCAAGGAAGCAAGAACAAAGCTCAAGAAGTAGCAAAAGTCATCCCAAAGAAAACTTCTTTTTCTTTTTCAAAAAATGAAACAGGTGGAAAACAAAGCTACAGTCAAAATCACAAAGGCGGCCCAAAAATAGTTAAAAACAATAAAAGGGTAGAATACAAACTCGAAAAGATCAAGAGTATTGAACCGTTGACAAAGTATCAAGTAACCACAACAATCTACAGAATGATGGCAAGTCCTATAAAAATGAGGTCCACATTGAAAGAAGCTACAACGACACACCATTCTACCACAGAAAGATACACGGGCATTGTCATCTTCGCAGACAATTACCTCATCGATTGTCCCTTTGAAGTCAATCATCACTGACAAGACAACCCATGCTGCAAGAAGTCTTGGATTTCGGATGAAACTAATCCGCGAGGTGGGACTATTCTCCTCAAAGATGGCCTCATAGACAACATCCAATCTGAAAATGGAAAATCGTCACATACATTATCGCAGTTCATTAGATATATCTCCCTCGATGTATTGCAATTCTTCACCGCCTTTTCTACCTCTTTGGTCGACAGATGCACACGGTGCATTAAGTTGAGATACTTGAGATGGCAACATCTACTTACAAATGCCGCTAGTTGCTTGTCCTTGAGTTTCAAGCCTTCTGCAAATGACTGATTTCAGGGCAGCTCTTCAGCACATCCAAAATGCCGTCCCCAGTTATCTTCGAACAATCGCCCACATTGAGATACTGCAAGTTGGGGCACAAAACACCCGATCTTCTTGAGGCATTCGTTGGTCAATTTACCATTGGAAGGTATCCAAAGAGACCTCACTTGAGAATTCACCATGATATCAGTTTCATTAGCATCATCCTTCCTTAGGTCCGTCTTCTCCCTTTCGATTAGCTGCAGGAAGGGACATTGTCTCATGAGGTTATACAATCTCGTCATCGTGAGATTGGAGCAGTGACTGATGTTAAAGCAGGTCAGACAGCGAAGATCTTCGCATATCATGCTCATGTCGCATCTGTAAGGAAATGTACTGCCTCCAAATCTAAATCCCGGAGCATGCGCAAGAAAGAGGTCCCTTAGCGGAACGTTTGCCTCCGCGACAGACATTCATTAACCCATCCCAGATAAACAAGCCCGAGAAATCCAGACTACTAAAGCCCCCGGCGTGACGAAAGGAATCCACCAACTCCTCACAGAAAATCGCCCCCTCTTTCATATCATTCAGGGCCAAGGAGACCAAGTGAGGCCTGTTCATTATCAACGAAGCAATACCCCTCCCAGTAATTTACCCACATTGCCCAAACTTAATTTCCCTCAGAGACGGGCAATTCAACGACAGAACCACAAGAGACTCATCAGAGACAAACCGATTATCCGAAACGTCGATTCGCGACAGTCTCTGCAGTGTCCACGACAGGGCTGAGATACCGTCGTCCGTGACCCAAGCCGAATGATCCCGCCTCGGATAGCTAATGTCGAGCTAAGCACTCCGCGATCGAAACCAAGGCGGCATCCCCCCGCGACCCTAAAGGCATCCCAAATCGTGGGAAATCCTTTGGAGGGGTGGACCTAGTTTAATAGAGTCGGCGGCAGTGCTAATTATGTGCAGATCGATCCATGGGTGGACCGATTATATGTGAAATCAAATTATTAATCTTTTAATATAAGATGGTGCTGGGCTTGAGCTGACCAAGAAGGGAATTGCGAGTCCAAACCTCCTCATTTATGCTTCTGTCCCGATAGACCGCCCAACCTATGATCACATCTACTCAATGCATATCAGCTATCTAGTAGTAATTTTAAAGAATTCAAATCCAATTGAGTTCTTGAAAATATCTTGATGCTTGATTTATTTTAGGTTGTCCATACCAAACTAATAGGCAAAACAATAACCAACCTTTTCTAATTGAACACAAATTGGATGGTTGTTACATTCTAGTAACTCGCATGGCCATACCGATCCCTTTTATGGGCCTTTCTACAATAACGCGAGCAAATAATACCATGGCAAAGTTGTTGAGTCCTTGATGAACCGTTGGATGACTGAGATGACTCTCAGCTGTTGACTGATCATCCTCAATCGTTGGACCATTACAGGCTGATTGTCAGGCATCTGGTCTTAGTCGATAATCACACTGCAATGGAAGGGTGGAAATGCCCCTCTTTTTTGGTTAGCTCTGTACTTTGGCGGGGGAGCCAGGGGTCTTGGAGTTCAGGTGCAGTATTGTATCATCGAAGGTTGTTCCCTAAATAAAGCAGGGGCATTCATCCATGGCTTGTGTTGGTAGACAATGACCCTTGTCCTACTTAGACTTGGTCCATTTCTCACCTGGCTGGGAAGGGCAAGAAATCTACTTTATCAAAGATTAGAGCCTAGAAATTTGCCCGAAGGTAGACATAGATAAAATCTTCGTTTTATTGTCATTGGATGATGTTTCCATTAGCATCAAGCCAAGGAAGAATTGAAGAAGTGCACAGTGAAAATGTCAAGTACAGGCCACCCTTGCTGGTCTAGTCATGGCAGGTGAAACTAATCTCCACTTTCTCAGCGGTACTGGACGTTACCAGCATCTGAACAATGAGTCACTAGATCTTCTTACCTCCATCTCCTGTCGATACATTACATGTGACGAGTTGCAAGTTTTAGTTTCAGTCTCAATTTAGTGTACATTCACATCAAGCAGTGAAGATACCATCCGACCAAGTTCAAGATCAATAGATCCACTCATCCGTAATGCAGCCACATGAATAGAATTTTCAGTCTACTTGACATCCAAAAACACGAACAAAAAGGTACCCTTTGATTTGATCCAGACATCATCCTGCTAAGATATCAGAATATTCCCAGCAAGAGAAAAGCTCAAAAACCCATTTTCAAACATATGCACTAGAAGTCATTCATTGAAAAATCTCTGATACAGGACCCAAGCTACAAACAAAAACCCCCCTAGAACTCCTGAGAGGCAGACTTAATGTCTTCCTTCCCTTCGCCCATCTTCTCCGGCAACAGAGTTTTGTGAATGTTGGGCAACACTCCTCCATTAGCAATGGTCACAGAACCTAGGAACTCGCTCAATTCCTCATAGTTCCTCAATGCAAGCTGGAAATGACTCGGGACAATCCTGTTTTTCTAGTTGTCCCTCACAGCAATTTCCAGCAAGCTCCAACTCATAGAACCCCAAAACAAGCTCCATTAGATTAACGCATGAAACCAAATTCAGCAGACAAGTTCAAGGGCCTGAAAGAGCATCAACAAACAAAATCAAAATAATGCACAAAATCCAGACAACAGTACGACAAGGAGGATAATTTCTTTCTTTCTGTATGCTGGGTGGGGTGATGATTCAGATGAAGAAAATGGATTTGGCCCATTTGGAAAACTTGCCAAACACCCCTAATTTTCCTCAAGGGGCTTTGTGGGCTCAAAGCTTCTTGCGAATGCTGAACCAAAAAAGTTCCTAAGGTGAGTCACTTCCTAAGTCCAGCTAAGGTGTTGCAATTATATTTTCAGGTCTTACTTTTCCTGATTCTTACTGCAGGAAAATCTAAATTTGTAAACAAGAAGTGCTCTTAAAAAGTAGAAGCGAAGCGGCAATGAGAAATGAAAACACCACAACACAAACAGGATTTAGAAACAAGCAGCACACAGCAGCAATACAAAATCCACGGTCATGCAGCATTTTTATTTCTACATTGGTACAACCATTCTGAAACACGAGGGAGATCTCATTCAGTGTTCACCTGTGAAGCCTTCATATCCTTCGCCTGTGGGAAAGTATGGGTTTTCCAGGGGCTGGCCCTCCATCGTGTAAAATATAATTCTGGTATGTGCTCAAAAATTTGATAATCATCCTTCTTGTGGTCCACTCGTACCTTCTCATAGAATTCATGAGACAGGTCAAAAAAACATGAACTTTGGAATCTTGGGAATGTGTTCAATGCCAGATGGTAACCTTTCCAACCATTCATGGCGGCTGATGGTTAGGTCTTTAAGACACAGCATTGTTCCCTTCTCCAAATTCATTGATCTGAGCTCCTCTAATTCCTCAAGCAGTAAGATCTTGAGCTTTGGAAACTGCCCTTTCTTGAAATCCAGTTGTTATCTGAGGGTTAGAAGGAGATCTTCCTCCGAGTGACTCCATCTTAATAAGATCTTTGTCAAACATTTACAGGCAACTTCTCCAAATAGTCATGTAAGTAGAGATGTTTAAGATACTTGGGAGGCAAGGATAAGCCATGGAGATCAAGTATCTCGTTCTTGTAAAGTTCATGTACATTGAGAGACTTTAGCTCCTTTAAATTCTCAAGGGAAGTGCATAACAACTCACCTTGTTCCTTAATCAACTTGGTGATTCCCAGCCGTCTTAATTTTGTTAGATTCCCAAGATCTTTCAATGGGCTGTCTGCTTCCAGGAAACAGAGCTTTTCTAGGCACTTTAGTCCTCCGACTCTGCACAATGCCTTGAAGCCAATTAGCTCGTAACTCTCCATCAAGGGGGTCTTTCTCTTGATGATAAATCAGGATGTGAAGAATTCTTTCCAGTCCTTCAACCTCCTTAGGTAATTCAATGACCAAGCTTTGTTTAAGATCTAAAAATTCTAGATGCGTAAGCCTTTCAATGGAGGCTGGGATTTCTTCGATTGAGGTATCCCCTAAGCCCAAGTACCTGAGAAGGATTAGCTCGAACAGTGCACCTGTCAGATGCAACACCTTGAGAAGCTTAAAATTGAATGGAAATAATGGATTCTCGGAAGTCCCCATTGTTGAAGCTTCAGATGAGGAGAGATTAAACACGAATAGGGAATGAAGTTGAAGTTCTTCATTCAAATCTGACCGTTCCTCCTTGGACGGATAGGTATCCTACTCTTTTAGGCCAGTTGGTGCTGCCCTCACCACTAGTTATCCTTAATAGGTCCAAATGATCAGAAAAGGAAGCAAAAATCTCTCGCAAAAGGTTATCCACTCGGAATGTGGAGAGCTTTCCATCACTTATTACTTCCACTGGATGGATGCACTTTCTATCAAGAATGTCATTGAAAAGACGATGAATACTTTTAAATCGGTTAGAAATCCTTCTGCAGCCCATAGACGAGAAACTCTGTTGCATCTGATCTTGCTATTCTCGGGGAAAATGCTCATGTACAAAAGGCAAAACGGACCGTCGTCATTGGAAAGGACCTCCAGTAGGTTATCTGAGGACCCTCCGCTTACCTACACATACCGTCGTTCCAGAGTTGTCCTTAAGAAGCAACCTGATCGGCTGCTCCTTATGACCGTACAATCCGACCAGATCACCTCTTTGGGTCAGACCTGAATCCCTTGGAGGACTTTCCATGACAGAACTTCCCTCCCCAGTTTCGCAGTGCCTTTTGGTGGCAGATCCTTCTTCCTCCGATGTTTTATCATCAATATTGGGAGCAGATACTCCTTCTCGTCTCTTGAGGGCGTCTTGGCATTTGCGAAGTGTTTCGGAAAAGGCGTCCTGCCGAGACCTGAATCGATCTCGGCTGAAGTTGCCCAACTGCCCAAGTAGTTCAGACGTCCATTGTTAACGCGTATAATCTATTTTCGTATCTTCTAACGCAGCCAAATATCGATCGAAATATCGTAGAGCAGATCCTTCTAGTTGTCAGGGAGATCGCCAGGTACCAGTGAAGGCCCGCCTTGAGCCGAGGAGCCCTGCAGGTGAATTTGCAGAGCAGATCCTTCTCCTTCTTTCTCATGGGATTTGCCCTCGCGTCGAAAGACCTCTCTCTCTTGTCCGCCATCTTCCATTGCCATCACACCAATCCGGGGATCCAGAACTCAGCTGTTGCAAGGATTGTTCGATCAGGAATAAGAGCATGGAGGATCGATTATGGAGAAATCCTCTGCCATCAAAATTCAAATCAAGGTCTTCAAGGCATATCAGAAGTCACAATGCAGAGGATGGACTATATTGGGGTAGATAATCTTCGTTCTAGTCACTCCTTCTCAACCTTTTATATTTTAAAGGAGAAATGACTAAGTAATAGTTTTTAGTCTACGCCTAATGGGGAGGATTTCCTGACCAACTTTCTCTGATCTTTTCCCGCCTGGATCACCAGAATTTCATATTAAGAATAAATGGCAAAGACAGGAAATATAGCGTTCCATCCCTTTGAAAACATTTCAATAATGTTACTTAACAAATCTCATATATATGACAGAATCTAAGAGAAAGGAAATCTTAGAATGGAATGGGTCGGTGATAATTGTTGCATTAAGAGATTCATTTTTTTTTTACGCAAATAGGATAGTTAGAAAATAATACGAATAATCGCTACTTTCTTTCTTCTTCTTCTTTTTTTAAAGTATAAGAAATGGATCATCAGTATGCTTGTGAGTCTCGTCCATTGGCGTACATGCTTCCTGCTCAATGCTGTTACTTCAGTTGCAATTGTTGCACAGAAAGGAAGCGGCGACTCGAGAAATAGAGAAAAGAAGATGAGCAGTAACAAGGGAAGAGAGAGAGAGAGAGAGAGAGAGAGATGGAGAAAAAGAAAAAAAATAAGAAAATTTAAAAAACTAAGGGTACGATTGATAATATTTCTATTCTTGAAAACAATTTTTTTGAGAAATAATTCTTTCCTATTTTTATCACCCAAAACAATTTTTGAGTAAAAGAATGTATTTGGTAACTATATAAAATTTATATTTTCGAAATAGAAAAAAAAAAAAAAAAAACAGAAAAGCGTTTGGTACAACCCACAAGTTTTTTTTTTTTATGAAGTAAAATTTCTTTTAATTTTTTAATAATTATATATATCTTTCTTTTTTTTTTTTTATTCTCTCTTCTCCTTCCTCCTCTAGCCCGTTGTTGGGCGGCGGACAGCGAGCAACGCAACAGACGGCGATGATGGACAGTTAGGGCGGACGGTGGGCAATGGACGACGACGGGCAATAGTGACCGCGGCATGCGAGGGGTAATAGATAGCTGGGGTGGCAAGGAAGAAGAAGAAAAGAAAAGAAAAAACGAAAGAAACTGACTCATTTCTATAAATTATTTTCGGGAATAAGAAGTTACTTTTTTCTATTTCTTGTTTCTGTTCTAGATCCATTCCCCAGCCACTTTTCTATTCTGAGGAATAGAAAAATTAACTGACATTATTAGATGAATTTTTGTTCTTTTCTTTTATTCTAAAGAACAAAAGAACAAAGAAATGATAATGTTACCATGCAATGGAGTTTGGGACACCTTGAGTGCCATAACTTGGCACGGAGGGACACTTAAGTGTCATAACTTTGAAAAGGTACACTTAAGTGCCAATATCGGAGTAAAATGGAACACTTAAATGCCAATCCGGCCAAAAACCGGCCAAAATGTAGACGTGGCATTTTCCGGCGACATGCTCAACCGATGTGGCAATTTAGTAAAAAAAAGCACACGTGGAGGAGGAAAACGACGTCGCCCCATCCAATGTGCCTTTGGCCAAACTAAACGACGTCGTTTTTCCTTAGTGCTAAACGACGTTGTTTAGCTTATTTGGATTTTAATTGTTCGTCCATCGGTTCACACCAGATCTGACGTCCTCTCCATCGCCGTTCACAGCTTGCCGTTCGCAGGTCGCCGTTCGCAAGTCATCACTCGCCATCGTCGCTCGCCGTCGTCACTCGCCGTCGTCGATTTGCTCAGGTTTTTTCTCTTCTTCCTTTACCCTGTGGTGAAATTAGGGCTCCGACTCATTTATTAGGGTTCGGACTTGAAATTTGGGGGTCAGCTGGGAAAGCTCAGGCTTGGATGGTATTGAAGTGAGATCTATGGCTCATATGTGGTGCTAGAATCCTATTGGGGGGTTCGAATTGACAGTTTAGGATCGGCCTCGAAATGTAGGGCTCGATGTAGGGCTCGACGTCGCCCCATCCACTGTGATGTGTGATTTAGGGTTCTGATGTTGAATTGTGATGTGCAAAAGTAATTTGTAGTGGTCAAATGTGAAATGTGCGATGGTGATTGGTGATTGTTAGGGTTCGGAGTATTGTCGTGGGGATGGGGACTTCTGGATATTTTTTTAATAAATTGCATTGTTGAAATTGGTGTCATGAGGACCCATGCTTATCTGAGGGATCTCTCCATATTTTAAAGGAATGTGACGACATAATCAAAGTAGTTGTCGGGTCCCATCTCTATTTGTCCTTGTCCTGAGGCCTCTTTTCAAGCTGCAGCTATCGTCTAACCTACGCATCCTCTTTCTTCTTTTCTTTAATAAAGAGTGTAGGGACCTCCACTTGCAATTGTCTGTTGTCCTTTGTGAATGTGGTCCCAAAAGTTGATTGTATATTTGTCCTCTTTTATTGCAGAAATGGCTCATGATAAAGACTATGTTGCTGTCATCGTTTACTACGGTGGGGATTTTGTGATTGGGGAGGATGAGTGGGAGTATGAGGGGGGGAATGAGGGTACTATCTTCGTAGATATAAAGAAAGCATCTTATATTGGATTTGTTAGGGATATAGTGACATTTTTGCCGTGTAGAGTACAAAAGTTGCTGTACTGTGTTCTTGGGAAAGGCTTGAGAGATGGTTTGAGAGTTTTGGAAGATGATAATGGTTTTAGGGATGTCCTATATCATTATCTTCATGGCGAAGAGGCGAAAGTATTTGTTGAAAACAATAGTGATAGTGAGGACGAAGATGATGACAGAGATAGCACCCAAGTAGGAGAAGGAGGAGATGGTATTCAAGCTAGTACTGAGGTTAGGGATGAAGCAGGGCATGATGGACAAGACGGGGAGGAGAGGGGCACATATACTGTTCACCAAAGCGATTGTGACATAGGTGATGTCACCATCACTAAATTAGATTGGGAAGTAGCTGAATCCAGTGATGGTGATGATGACGATGACGATGAAGGGTTGGCTATTGAAGCTGAAAATTTATTAATCTTAAGTGACGACGACGATGAGGAGCTTAAACAGTCAAGGAAAAAACAAAGGGACTTTTTGTCAGATAGATTTGCAACTTTGCAGGTAGCTGATGAAGTTCCAAACAGAGACGAAGGCCCTACAGAATGTTGGTGTTGCTGGCCAGGAGACAAATTATGAAGAAAGCATCGACACCGCTACTTCCCAAGACGAACTTGAAGAAGATCAACAAGCTGTGCATAGAAGGAAAAGTAAGTTTCCTTCCTATGATCCATCCGTTACCTCTCCTACTTTGTCAGTAGGTATGAAATTCCATGATGTGATACAATTTAGGGAAGCTATACTGAAGAACTCCATTGCTGCACAAAGAAATATTGATTTCATTAGAAACACTAAGAAATTTGTAAGAGCTAGGTGTTCGTAGCAAAATTGTCCATGGAAGATTTACGGCGCGTTTGTTAAGAAGAGTGGGTCTTTCCAGATTAGAGCCTACCAAGAGGAACACGCTTGTTCCATTAATTTTCAAAACAAAATGGTAACAAGTGCATGGTTGTTCAAGCACTTCTTTAATATGATCAAGTTGATGCCCGAGATGAAAATTACTAACTTTAGGATGCTGGTGAAGGAGCGTGTAGGCATCAATGTATCTAGGACTCAGTGCAAAAGAGCAAAGTAAAATGTGATAAAGATACTTATTGGTCAGTATGCTAAGGAATATGAGCAGGTGTGGGAGTATGCTTGGGAGTAGAGGCTGCAAAACCCTACAAGTAGAGCGTATGTAGAGGTGGTTGAGAGACCGCTTCCTGATCATGGGACCAAGTTCGATAAGTTCTATGTGTGCTTTGATGCATGCAGACGGGGATTTTTAGCTAGTTGTAGACGGATTATAGGATTGGATGGTTGTTTCTTGAAGGGCTTGTGCAAGGGAGAATTGTTGGCGGCGATTGGAAGAGATGTGAATAACCAAATGTTCCCACTAGCTTGGGCTATTGTAAAGATTGAGAACAAGGACAATTGGTCCTGGTTCTTAAAAATCTGATGGCGACTTGGAGATAACAAACGGGAAGGGTGGGCATTCATGAGCGACCAACAAAAGGTAATGCTTACTTTTTGAAAAATTTAGTCAATAGTTTGCTTTGTAATATGAACATGTAATTTGCTCTAGTATTTCTTACTTTGAATTATTGCAGGGATTGGTTCCGGCAATAGCCGAGTTGTTGCCCCATGCTGAACATCGAATGTGTGCGCGGCACATATACGGAAATTGGGCAAAGACCTACAAAGGGGATAAGCTGCAGTTGCAATTTTGGCAATTAGCAAAGAGTGCAAACATGGCTGACTTTATGATAGCCAAAGAAGGACTGCTTCAGTTGACAAAGGAAGGTTGTGCTACCCTATTTCAACTAGAACCGAAGCATTGATGCAGGGCATTCTTCAGTGAGGAGTTCAAGTGCGATAACGTCGATAACAACATTTGTGAAGTATTTAATTCGAAGATAATAGATGCCAGATGCAAACCAGTCATCTCAATGCTTGAAGATATACGAGTTGCGGTTATGACTCGGCTGCAGAAACAAAGAGATGAGGCTGCGAAGTGGACAAGACAATATAGTCCTAGGATTGCCAAGAAATTGGATGAGAACTTGGCTGCAAGTAGGCATTGTCATCCCATTTGGAATGGAGATGACGGATATGAGATAATGAAGGGTGCTAATAAGTATGTTGTCAATCTAGGAAGCAGGAAGTGTTCATGTAGAGCATGGCAAGTAAGTGGAATTCCATATGCACATGCCATATGTGCCATCTAGTTGAAGGGCAACAATACGGATGGTTACATCGATGATTGGTACCATAAATCAAAATACCTTGCTTCCTATTAGTTCATGATGCAGCCAATTAGAAGTAGCAAGTTTTGGGAGCCCACGGATCATGAAGCACCTCAACCTTTGCCACTGAAGAAGAAAATTGGAAGGCCAAAACGAAGACGAAGAATGGCAGAGGGAGAGGTCTTGGGTCAGCAAAGAATGAGCAGGCAGGGTGCAAAGATAACGTGCATTTATTGTTGCATAGCAGGCCACAATATTAAAGGTTGTCAATTGAGGAAGCAACAACAACCGTTGAGGCAAGGTGAAGGGCCTAGTGAAGAGACAGTTGGAGAAATGCAAACAGCAGGGCCAAGTGAGTCCACTGCTCTTCAGTCGACAACTAGAACCCCGGTAAGTCATGAAATTTATTTTATGTTTATGTTGCTTTGTCGTTTATCATAAAAATGTACATAATATCCTATTTGGCCTTGTTTGTAATGTGTTTGTTAGGTCACAAGAAGAACCTCAGTAAGTCATGAAACTGAACAGCCTGTTCGAAGAAGGCAAGGTTAAAGACGACCGGTGAAGGATTGGCCCAAGCAACATCATGGCCGGTTCGATCGACTGTTCTTCAGCAGCGAAAGAAATACTTAGTGGTAAATTCAACCATTTGTATTCAATTTTTCATTTTCTTTACATTATTATATGTCCCAATGTTATATTTATGGTGTCTTTTGCCTCTTTCTCAGGTTCGAAGAAAGTAAGTTGGAACTCAACTGCCAATTGAAGGGCCATCACAAGAGCCACCTCAAGGGTCACCACAGGGGCCACCAGAAGAATCACTACAAGGGCACCACAAGTACCACCACCAGTATCACCAGAAGGCCCAACAGAAGGAGGTGTCACTGAAGTTGAAGGGCTACACAAGAGGACAACTAGAAGAAAGCCAAGTGAAGGGGCAACTACACAAAGGCCATCTAGAAGACGCCCAACTAAAGAATTGGTCGAAGAAGCCCCAGCTGTAGCTGAAGGGCCCAAGAAAGCAAGAAAAAGAGCCAACAAATCACAAGTTCCTGAAAGTGACGCCCCTATTCAAACAAGAGAGGCACTTGGGAAGAGGTTAAGACAATATGGCTATGGCCTTTATACAGATTAGCGTACTGGAACAGTTATTCTGAATGTAAGTTTTATTGGTTGCATTTAATTTAATTTATGTTGTAGACTTTTGCTGATAATTTATTGTTTTTTTGTAACTTGGGAGAAGTTCAGAGGTTCTTATCTCAGGCCCAACTCAAGAATCAACGGCTGCACCAACAAAAAAGAAAACATCAACTGCGCCAACAAGAAAGAAGAGAAAGAACCCAGTTGCAGCTCCTTTTGAATCAATTCGGCCTGGGACATTTGCAGCTCCATCTAAGTCAGTGGATACTGAGAAGGTTGAAGAAGAATTTGCACGTCCAGTTAGAAAGTGTGCAAGAATTATGAATCAAGTGAAAAGCCCATCGAAAGGAGCACGAACAGGGGGTGTCATAGATATTGATTGATGAGATGGGGCGTGATAGGATTTGTGGAACTTAGGAGTCAAAACAGTTATGTAAACGTTAACGTTATAATAACACTTGCTATGGATGGTTATCTTTTTTTTTTTTTTTCTTTAGTTTGTCATTGATGTTGTTGAGACATAATTTCAATATCAATGAAATGATCTTGCGCTGCTTGTCAATTTTTGCTGTTTGTCATGGATTCTGATTTTACTTGCTGTTGTTGTTGGTGTTCTGTGGTGGTAGCTGGAGTGCTGGTGTGGTTGGTGATGGTGGATGGTGATGTTTGGTGGTAGTGAGTTTGTTGTTGGGGTGCTAATGTGGTGGCTAGGGTGCTGGTGTGGCTGGTGGTGATGCCCGATGATTATGGGTTTGTGGTGGGGGTTATAGGCTGCATGCTGCACCTACACCTGGTGCAAGTGTGTAGTTTGCCCATCTTACACCACGTGTACTGGTGCAAGCTAGTGCAAACTAGTACCTTGTGCAGCAACACCACCAGCATGGTGGTGGCTGGAGCGCCTAGTGTGTAGTGTGGCTAGTGGTGATGGTTGGTGGCGCAGCCGGTGGTGATGGCTGGTGCAATTTTTAGAGAAAACCCACAAAAAAATTAGCACTTAACGGTCATATTCTAAAAACTTGGCACTTTTTTAATTATAAGTGACACTTAACTGATCACTTTAATAATAACTTGACACTTAAGTGATCATTTTTTCATCGCGACTAGCACTTAAGTGATTACTAAATACAACTTATGGCACTCGGGTAATCACTCATGTTTGTCTTGTGTATATGTTGGTCTGCATCAAAACAAAGAAGATGATGGTAATTTAACTTATGGCAACTCCATATGGCAGCACAAACAACAACAAAGCCACAATGATCTTGAGCAACAACACAAACTTCTTTGCATCTTTCATAAAGAAAAAAGCCTACGTTTAATCCAGTACAACACCATTTTTAACTATGGCAGTCGGAGAAACTTTTTCTCATTTTCAAGTGCTTTACATTTCATCATAAAGTACAATAGACAACAAAACAACACCATAATAAACGCTTGGTAACACTTTCATTCAATTTTCATCATTGAAACTTCATTCTTGAAAGGTTTAGTTGAAGATGCTTGAGCGTGCATTGAGACTTCATTCTTGAAAAGTTTAACTGAAGACGCTTGAGCTTGCATTGAGTCAACATCGTCCAAGTCGTCCACGAACACATATGGAGATTGCTGTCTTTTATGAAGTAGATCCAATATCACCTCTGTGGCTCGGTCAGAGAACTTCGCATCGACCCATTTGAAGTATTTACACTTTGACACTTCTTTATATCGAGCGCATCCATAAAATCTTCTCCCAGGATTGATTCAAGTCCACGATGTTCTTCTTGGACCCGGTAACCCACAAAAACAGAAACACTGGCCTTTTCCTTTGCTTCGGTGAGAGGAAATTGAGGTGCTGCTGTGAGTCCTGCTCTCCATTTCCAAGATTCGACGAAGGAATTTTGGGCAAATGAAAATTAGGGTTTGAGACTTGGATTCAAGCACTTCAATAGGGATTTTGGCCGATTTAGGGTTTTAGATTTGGGGCATTTGGGAAGACGATGTTGTTTTTGGAAGATTTGGGGCTTTTATTATGCAGACGACGTCGTTTCTGGTGAGTTAGAGCCGACTCAGCTCTCCAACGAGCCACATAAGCAATAAAAAATAATAAAATATTGCCACATAGGATTTCCGCCAAGGGTCGCCGGAGGTAGCACTTAAGTGTCCCACTTTTCAAAGAAAGTGGCACTTAAGTGTACATTTTCGAAGTTATGGCACTTAAGTGTCCCCCCATGCCAAGTTATGGCACTTGGGTTGTTCTTCTACCCCATGCAATGCTTAAACAAAATGAGGTCATCTCGTAAAAAGTGGCCCACATCATATCGCTAATTGTGACTCGTAAGATAACTAGCAATGAGTGGATTACCACGTCAAAAATTGCAAGCAAGATTTGGGTGAAAGGACTTGATTGAATTTTCACTTAAAGGTTGAGAAAAACATTAGTTTAATTGAAAAGTTTAGAATTGAATTTTTCATACAATAATCTTATAATTGAATTTGCAAACTTATTGACTGTCTTCGACCTAGGTCAACATAAAATAAATGTCCCAAAAGATTTGTTATGACCAGTGAGCAACAAATTAAAACTCATTTAAGGTCTTTAAAATTCACTAGAGATATAATCTAGCTGACTCTAATAACTGTTCTCGTGACTAATGTTGAAAAGGCAATCTTAAACATTTCCAAGATGCAAATATTAATTTGCACTTCACAATTGCAAGAAATTTTGCATGGTCAATGAAGTGTTGGCTGCATTCCGGGAAAAGCAACTGAAATGTCGAGAATTGTTGAAGGGGCTAACTAAGAATACAACTGATAATAACATCCAGAAACAAAAGCTGTTTTCCTACCTAATTCTATTTTTTAGAATGAAATTTTGTTATAGTTGTGGTGCTTTTACGATCCATTAATTAATTTGATTATTATTCAATTTCTATATCAATACCTACTTCAAAATTTTATAAGGCCATTGTTGATTCTTAACCTTAGATAGAACCTCACCATCCTAAGGTTCTATCATGTTATATTTTTGGATGATATTACAAGTACCGAGACTTACCCAATAATAAAAGATCAAGACAAATAATTAATGACTAGTCAGGCAGACTTATTAGTTTGTATTTTTCGTGCCAAGTTCCTCATGCCCCTGTCCTCATTTCGTCGAGAAAGTGAAGGACTCGACCACATGTCCCAAATGCGTTCTTCATATTAACTTAAGGATTTGTTTATTTCATAAAATATACTTTCTGACAAAACGTTTTTAAATTTTCCGACATTTAATTCGATTAGAAAAATAAGTCAGCATAAAAAAAAAAAAAAAAAAAAAACGTACGCTTAAATTCAAGAAAATGATTTCCTCTTTAAAAATAAAAAATTATTTGCAAAATATAACTAGATATTAATGCTTAAACCTACAATTCTACACTTGGAAATGGAAACCTAATGTTGGTTCATGGGCCTCAACATCTAAGACCAGCTATTTAGCACTCAAGTCGGGGACCATTAAGGTGGGGCTCGTGACCTCGATGCCCATCGCCCAATCCCCAGTGCCTGTGCTCGAGTCCATTGAGGATCAGCATGGGACCTCGGTGCATGTGCCCAAGGCTCTAGTGCCTAGGCTCAGATCATTAAGGCTGAGCCTAAAGGCTAAGCATGAGATCCTAGTACCCAAGCTTGCATACCGAACACCAAGGCCAAGGTCCACAAATGTCATGCCTAGATTCTTGTTGCTCAGGCTCAAGTCGCTCGAGCCAAGGTCTATCGAGACTAAGGCTCGAGACCCTAGTGTCCATGCTTGAGTCCATTAAAGCTGGGCCTAGGACCCCGATGCCTATGCTCTCGTCCATTGAGACTAGGGTTGGTACCTTGGCATTCGCACCCCAATCCATCAAGGGTGGGCCTAACACCTAGGTGCTAGTGCCCCAACCCTTAGTGTCGAGGTTGATCAAGGTCAGACCCAAGACTGTGGTGCCCGTACTTAGATCTCCAGTCCCTTATGCGCAAGTTACTAACACCCAAATAGTGTATTTCTATTTGGAAAAATCAAGTCGGATTTTTCATATCAAACTTTGGAATGTATTTTTCAGTTCATTATCAGGTTTTAGCTAAACACTGAAAAATATTATTGTGTTCTTGAACACAAACTTCTTGGAAAATATTTTTGAAAATTTGTTGTATTTTCTACGAAACAAATTGAGCTTTAGTCTATACAAGTGTAAAGCAAAGACTCGAGAAAAAAAGAGAAGAGAGATAAGGTGTAACATCCGAAAAAAAAAAAAAAAAAAAAAAAAGGGAAGGGAAGAAAAGAAAAAAAAACAAAGGTAAGAAGAAAAATAAAAACAAAAAAATTCGACGTCGCTCGCATTAGGAAGGGTACCGGCACTGCACAGCCAGCGGAGAGAGAGAGAGAGGGGGGGGGGCTTTCAAAGGGCAAAAGCAGAAGTTTCTGTCAAATCTGCTTGTGTGAATTTTTTTTACACATTGGTGGATATGGCCATGTAATCTTAATGTAAGATAAAGTGCTACAAGTTGAGATGGCCGAGTTGGTCTAAGGCGCCAGATTAAGGTTCTGGTCCGAAAGGGCGTGGGTTCAAATCCCATTCTCAACAATCCTTAAAATATATATTTTTCCTTACCAAAAAAAAAAAAACAAAAACAAAAGAGAAAAGAGAAAATTTAGTAATTTAAACAAAATAGGGTAAATCACCACATCAGAAATTTTAAACATGATATTGGTGGGAGGACTTAATTGAATGTCGGATTCAAATCCCACTCTCAACAATCCTTAAAATATATATTTTTCCTTACCAAAAAAAAAAAGAAAAACAAAAGAGAAAAGAGAAAATTTAGTAATTTAAACAAAACAGGGTAAATCACCACATCAGAAATTTTAAACATGATATTGGTGGGAGGACTTAATTGAATTTTCAATAAAAAGGTTGAAAATGACATTGGTTCAATTAAAAGGGGAAAGCTATCTAAAAAGTTTTAAATATATTACACTTTTACCAATTCAGTCTTAAATTTT
This sequence comes from Eucalyptus tenuipes, assembly GCA_014182365.1. NCBI lineage: Eukaryota > Viridiplantae > Streptophyta > Magnoliopsida > Myrtales > Myrtaceae > Eucalyptus > Eucalyptus tenuipes. The sequence goes on along the minus strand of CM024541.1, from coordinate 4,900,771 downwards.
TTAATTTCACCAATTGAGTCATAAATCTTTTTATGTTTTGCTAATTAAGTCAACTAATTTTAGCTGAAAATCGCTAATGTGAACGTCGACCGTCTTATATAGCACTATTAGCATTAACATGAACAATTTTTAATAAAATATAATATTTTTCGCATTTTTGTTATTTTTTAATTTCCTAAGGGTTATAGGAGGTCTAACTCAAATCTTACATGGAAATGCATATGCATGTTAGGAATTAAATCACTAAGGATCCTTTCCTTTAGAAGCTCATTTGAGTAAAGTAATTTATTTAGAGTGCGTCTCTGACTCTCTATATAGCATGTTAAATTTGCATATTTATATTTCCTTTAATGATTTAGTCTTATCTTAGAAAATTTGTATGGACGGTGCCCTGTCCTTAAGGATTATAATAGGTCTTAATCAATTCTTACATGGAAATGCATATGCGAGTTAGGAATTAATTCACTAAGGATCCTTTCCTTTAGAAGCTCCTTTGAGTAAAGTAATTTATTTAGAGTGCATCTCTGTATAGCATGTTAACTCTGCATATTTATATTTCATTTAATGAATTAGTCTATTTTAGAAATTTGTATGGACGGTGCCCTGTCCTTGAGGATTATAATAGGTCTTAATCGATTCTTACATGGAAATGCATATGCATGTAAGGAATTAAATCACTAAGGATCCTTTCCTTTAGAAGCTCCTTTGAGTAAAGTAATTTATTTAGAGTGCATCCCTGTATAGCATGTTAACTCTGCGTATTTATTTTTCATTTAATGAATTAGTCTATTTTAGAAAATTTGTATGGACGGTGCCCTGTCCTTGAGGATTATAATAGGTCTTAATCGATTCTTATGTGAAAATGCATATGCATGTTAGAAATTAAATCACTAAGGATCCTTTCCTTTAGAAGCTGATTTGAGCAAAGTAATTTACTTAGAGTGCGTCTTTATTATTTCTCGTTAAGGGCTGAAAAATGAAATAAAGTATGCCCCGGCATATTTTTTTTTTTTTTTACGCCCCATAACTCTTCCTCAGCCAAGCCTAGTCAAAATAGTAGAGCAAGTCAAAATATTAATTAGTAGCATATCAAAAATGCATTCCTCGTCATTAATATGTTTGCTCACATTAATTGTGGCCTCCAGCACCTTAAATATGCATATTTATATTTCATTTAATGAATTAGTCTATTTTAGAGAATTTGCATGGACGGTGCCCTGTCCTTGACCGTAATAATAGGTCTTATGCATTCAATTCTTCCATGGAAATGCATATGCATATTCGGAAATAAAAAAGACTAATGATCCTTTCCTTCAAAAGAAAAAAACTACCATAGTTCGCTTCCGGAGGGTCATGAGACCAACGCCATCTCTTCATTTTGCTTCTCCTATACATATATGTGCTCCATGTTCAACTATCTAACACAGAAAATAGAAGCAAAAAGCTTCTCTCTTTTTTTGCAATTTCGAGATGAAAGACCAGAAATGCAGATTGTCTGCGACCATCTTGACGATTTTCATTCTTGGTCTCATTTGCATTCTAAGCATCTCCCCTGCTTATGCTGCCATTGCAGTAGCTGATTCGGGTGGCTCGTTGTCAACTTATATAATCCAAGTACGAAAGCCAACGGACAAACATTTTGCTACTTCAGAGGATCTGGATGCTTTATACCGGTCATTTTTACCTACCACAGCAACCAGCTCTAACCAAGAGCAAAGAATGGTTCACTCATACCGACATGCGCTATCCGGGTTCGCGGCCAAATTGACCGCCGAGGAAGCTAAAGCCATTCGGGACAGGGACGGTGTTTTGTATGTGCGTCCGGAGAGGGTGCTCTCTCTACACACAACTCGCACCCCCGAGTTCTTGGGATTGCGCCAAGAAGTCGGGCTCTGGAAGGACTCCAACTTCGGCAAGGGCGTGATCATCGGAGTATTGGACTCAGGGATATTTCCCCCGCACTCTTCCTTCAGCGGCGAGGGGTTGCCACCGCCCCCGGCCAAATGGAAGGGCGAGTGCGTCTTCAACGACACATCCTGCAACAACAAGCTCATCGGTGCGAGGTCCTTCGCTTACGGGGGAGACTTTCCGCCAATTGATGATGGGGGCCATGGCACACACACTGCCAGCACAGCTGCGGGTGCTTTTGTGAAGAATGCCAGTGCACTAGGTAATGCCAAAGGCACGGCCGCAGGCATAGCGCCTCTTGCGCATTTGGCAATCTACCAGGTTTGCGGTATCATGGGGTGCCTTGAGGCCGACATATTAGCTGGGTTCGATGCGGCCATCGAGGATGGTGTCGATGTGATTTCCCTCTCTGTTGGAGGAGATTCCTATCCGTTCTTCGACGATGCGATTGCAAAAGGTTCATTTGCCGCCATCCAAAAGGGCATCTTCGTGAGCAGCTCCGCGGGGAATAGGGGCCCATACAACTACTCATTGTCAAACGAGGCACCGTGGCTTCTCAACGTGGGAGCCAGCACCATAGACCGCAGCTTAAAGGCCACGGCGCGGCTGGGGAACGGGAAGGAGTTCGATGGGGAGACCTTGCACCAACCGCAAGACTTCAATTCGACGCTACTTCCCCTGGTTGATCCAGGACTAAACGGAGATGAGTCCTCGGCCCTTTGCCCTCCCGGATCACTAAAAGACCGCTCGGACCTCAAAGGAAAAGTGGTCGCGTGCTCCGTAGGCGGCGGTGTTGCGCGAGTCGAGAAAGGTCAAGAGGTCAAGGATGCAGGTGGTGCGGCCATGATCCTCGTAAACAGTCCTCTGGAGGGAGCCACCACCCCTGCCGATAAGCATGTCCTACCCACTGTCCATGTGGGATATGACGCGGGGAGAGAGATCAAGAGCTACCTAAACACCACGTCAGAACCAAAGGCCACGATCCTATTCAAAGGCACTGACATCGGGACATCGGTCGCCCCGGTTGTAGCATCCTTCTCTTCCCGCGGCCCCAACTACCAAAGCCAAGGCATCCTCAAACCGGACATCATCGGCCCGGGTGTGAACATTCTCGCCGCCTGGCTAGTTAGTTTAGACAGTTCTACGGATGATAAAAACTCATTCAACATGATCTCCGGGACCTCCATGTCCTGCCCCCACCTCAGTGGTGTGGCGACACTGCTCAAGAGCGCACACCCCGACTGGTCGCCAGCGGCCATCAAGTCCGCCATCATTACCACTGCCACCACCTCCAACACGGAGGGCCAACCCATCTTGGACCAGTCGCTCAATCCAGCAAACATATTCACCACTGGCGCAGGACATGTCAACCCATCAAAGGCTGTTGACCCGGGTCTCATTTACGACATCGAACCGCAAGATTACATTCCTTACCTTTGTGGGCTCAACTACACCGACTCCGAAATCGAGCTCATAGTTAAAGAAAAGGTCACATGCTCGAGCACTGGGAGCATACCCGATTACCAGCTCAACTATCCATCGATCAGCTTGACGTTTTGATAGTTCGGTGACGAAGTTTAACGTGACGAGGAAGGTGAGGAACGTCGGACCTGCTAACTCGTCTTACAGGGTGGTTATCGACCCCATCACGGGTCTCAACTCAATTGGCGTGTACCCGAGTAATCTAGAGTTCACGAAGGTGAACGAGACAGCGAGTTTCAGCGTTGACTTCACAAGGAATGAGACGGCGACCCCGCCCCTTGCTCAAGGGGCGATCACGTGGGTATCTGCTAAGCATTCAGTTCGAACCCCTGTCGCCGTTGTCTTTTAGTTATCGCAAGGAGTGTGTGTAATTTCTATATTCAAAAGGACGAACTGAACTAGTCGGATCATTGAACCAAGAGGGCATTGACACAGTTCACTGCTTGAATTTGCCTTTGAGAACATCGTCATTTATCACCTACTATTTATCTTGATCGGTGGTTTCATTATTTCTTCGTGAGGTTAACCTAGATTTTCTCTCCGCCGGGAAATTCAATTAAACTTTAATTTATGGTCATTGCAATGGAGAAGTACAAAAATTTGGGCAGTTATCCTCGTTATATAAAAAATTTAGCATGATTCTTCTTACGTAGAGTTGATAAATTTCAAACACAACAATCTAGTTAAAGAATGTTCTGTAAAAATTCATTGTGTATGTATCGTAAACGAATAAACTCATCTACACATGGATAATAAATGTGTTATGTTTAATTCATTTCTCCATATTTATACATGAAAGCTCTTTTGATAAAGTCTTGTTGTACAATAAGCAGTTCAAGTTCATGTTTGAGTTCCAACGTTATGATGATTAATGACTGAGGCAGGCTCGATCAACCAGAGGAAATTGACAGGAGGATAAAGGTTTCTAAAATAAGAACTCCACTTTCATAAATACCAGTTCTAAGCTCACGCCATATATGAACATTTGCCTTTATCTAGCTTCTAAAGTAATCTTAAATCATATCAACCAACAATTAACTCCTTGGATAAATGGTAAAACAATTGGGATGCAGGTTGTGAAGTCTCAAATGCGATTTTAACTATGCGATCAATTGGATTTATGCCAACAAAAAGAAAAGGGAATATCTTGCAAATCTCTGTTCTCATCAGAGGTTGCATACCTTTCTTCAATTTGGGTAGGGGGATTTAAGTCTTACATACAAAGGCTGGATAAAGAAAAAGCAAGGCTCAAACCCAACAAGTCTGGCATCAACAAGGTCTGGGCAATGGCCGTCGGGGATAAAAAGAAAAGAATGGAAAGAAGAAAAAAAGATAATAAAAATTTTCAAAAAATATTAAAATATTATTAAAAATTATCCGTGTTAATGCCAACTGTATTATGTAAGATAGTCCGTGTCAATGTCAACGATTTCTAGCTAAATTGACTAGATGTACTCAATAAATAAAAATAAAAAAGTTTATCATGTAATTAGTAAAATTTAAATGTTTATTACTGAATTGTCAAAAGTATAATAAATTTAAGACTTTTTCGATAATTTTCCCCAGTACAAATGTCCCGTTCCTGAGATTGCTCTCATCTAGCTCGCCATTGTTGCAGTAACCGCTCTTATTTTTCTTTTCCCATGGCCTTCTCCTCTTAAGTTGCTTCTCTGCACTCTTCCTGGCATTGCTCGAGAGATTTCTCACCATAAAACCTACTTTATAAGATATTATAACGTACGTGCAAAAACTTATGTGTAATAATGTGAATCGGGGGTGGGAATAGCGAAGAGTTGCAAATTTCATAAAATTGACCTAAGCGCATTATTTTTTTCAAGGTTTTGGTTTCGACATCCAGACCTATGGCAAAGTTGTGTTAAACTCATAACAGGTTATAGAGATTTGTCCTCACTCTTCTCAATTATGGATGAATTTTACGATTTCTGTTTCGCTAGAAGCTATGTATTTGGCGATGATAATAAGATTGCCGTGCTATATTTTTGTGTGCTCGGCTGTTATTCTAGTAAATGTCCTAAAAGAGCTCTGTCATTACTTGTTTGTACTATGATAGAAAAGCCTACGTGTGATAGAGATGTGGCGCGTCTTACCTTGGATGATTATTCATCCTCTTCCCCTTGAGAGAGGTCCGAATCGATCCATAAAATTACATTTACGAGAAGATGTTGCCCTGGTTAATGGCACAACTACATTTTGACCCAAAAAAACAAACGAAAAAAATGGCACAGCAACATAAGTGAGATAAGTTCATACGTATTCATTTAATTTTTGTCTTTTCGTATTTGAGTATCCGAACTTTAGGTCGACCATCAAGGATATTAAAATCTTGTGATTCATATAATAAATCCTTTGTATTATCATCGTACTTGATTTTTTTTTTTTTTGTGCTAGTATACTACAAAATTATTGAGTTTTGCACCAGAAAGCATTTGTCTAGCTATTCAAAGTGTCAAACAAAGAAGAAGTGCTCTCAATCTTCATCCCCCTTCCACTAATGAAAGTAGTTTGATCGAGGCAAACAGAATCAAGAAGAGCTGCTCCCAATCTTGTAGCTATAATGGAAGTAATGCGAACCTGCATATTATGATGCAGCGAGAAAAGAGGCCTAAAATCACTCATTTTAGTGGGATTAGGCACCTTAAGAAATAACGGGGCACAATCTCCTGTGTATATTAGGTTTAGATTAAGGGCCTCATGTAGCTGATAGCATACCCACTGGTGGCCATTGCGAAACATAACGAGGGAAAATGCAATTTTGGGATACAAGTCAAAGTATCATGGCTATCTTTTTCTTCTCTATCTAACATTGCCATTGTTGTCATGTATATTGTACATGTAGCATTTGTTGTCCTCTGGATTTGAACTTTGTGTACTGGCTAGAGACAGAATTGTGAAGAGTGTTTCTGGCATTACGATCGCCATTATTCGCCTTAAGAGACAGAATTAGCGTTGATCCCATGCTTAACGCACCCACGAAGCTCTACCGCTCCCCCGAGTAAATTCTCCGCGTCTTCGCACGACGCATTACGAGTTAATGCCTCGAGAAGGTCGCGACATTGGCAACGATTGAACACCATGAGAGAAGGAAGCGAACGGCGTTAATTAGTCGGTTTGGTGAAGGGAGGGCACGGCGTCGTTCCATTTGGGAGATTTTCACCGCTTGCCTCATCATCGTCCGTCCGTCCGATTCGACGCCAATTTGCAAATTCAGACGATAACTCCAGTGATTGCCAAATTTGTCTCATGAATAAAAGTTTGGGTCTCTTTACAAGGCACTAGAATATTTATTTTTGGGAGAAAAATCTCAATTTCTTTTTTTGAGAGACAGATATTTCGCGGAAAATGCCGCACATGCAGTTGCATTCATTCATGGACAGAAACGATAAGATAAGATAAGGCACATGAAGGCCATCCTTAAATGAGTATAAGCTATGTTCTGGCAACTATGCGATTTCGATGTGTATAAACAAAAGACTGCTAAAAAAAGATTTCGATTAAAAAACCATTGACTCCACCGAAGGATCTTTTCCATTTTCCGAACAGAGTTGTGAAGAGTGTTTCTGGCATTATGATCGCCATTATTCGCCTTAAGAGAGAGAAATTTGTCAATTAGCGTTGATCCCATGCTTAACGCACCCACAAGCTCTACCAAAAGGGAATAAACACCTATGGATAATATTTTTATACCCTCTTTCATGTGCAAATCACGTGCAAATTACGTGCAAATCACGTGCAAACCCCCGCCTCGCCCTTCCAAGTTGGAAGGTTGGCCACTGGGGCAAACCCCAGTGGTTACTTAAAACCAAATAAACGAGAGAATCTTTTACCTATGTTCATTAATCTCCAACATTTATATTACGTCTATGTATGCAGGCCAAGGATGCACTTCAGTCGGGTTCAGCGAGCCCCAAGGACTCGGCCTGTTTCTTGTGATAAATGGGTCCGATAGCCCGACCCTAAGATTCAAAAACATACTTGGAACAAAGGCACGACTGAAATTTCATTTTTGCTCCTTCTTTCCCAGCTACATTAAAAGGAAGAGAAGCAAATTTGTTCAAATTGTCCTAACTGCGACATCATATACTTTTGGAGTTGCAAATTCGTCGTTCGTCAATTCGCAGGTCAGTGTCAGGTTTTCTTACTCCAACGCCACCGTAGAGCACTGCAACAATAGTACATGTTTGTAAATTTAAATTGATTATTAGATATTTAGAGATAACCTCATTTACTGAAAAATGAATCTTGATGTGATTACCAAACAGCAAGAGATGCCCACACATTTCTACTGAATTGGTTCAAAAGGTTTCCATAGTATAGATGGAGTGAGTTCTATATAGTAGGAGAAAGCTATGCGGGTTAGTAATTGTCGACCCTAATTTAACAATTAATATTTTTTCAGGTTATTCAAATATCAATTTCTTTTATTTTTTGAGAGAACATTTAATTAATTAATTGATGAATGTGGTGAATGGTTTTTTCCCCTCCATTTCAGGGCACTATGCGCACCAACTTGCCGAGGCAATTTACGATGAGAATCGAAATTCAACTACAGACACTTTTATAAATCTTAAAGGCATCATCATGTTTGCCCAAATTCTCAACTAAACTCGACTTTGTTCGATGGTTTTTTTTTTTTTATACCCACTAATGCAAAAATGAAGAGATTAATTGCGAAATTTTTGAAGCACGAGGGAAAATCCACATATGAATGTCAAGACAGATTTTGAAGGGATGATCGGTTATGCATAGGGCACGCCCAAATTTCGGACGATCGCCATAGTTCAATTCAATTTGATGAGTATATCAAACTGTATAGGATGATCAACATGAATAGTCTATACTCCCCGACCTGTCCGCTCAATCCGCCCTTAAACACGTGAGCTGAAGTGGACACACCTAATTATCATTGGGTAGGTGCATTTTCTTCCTTAATTTTTTCGTCCCTTCACTTTTTCTGTTTTTTTTTTAAATTGAATGTCCATTTTTCGGTGATGAACAACCTAATTTAATGACTAATCTCTCTTCATTCGATAGGAACCATTGTGCAAGATATTAGCGGGCTATAATTCATGCCTGATGAAACATGTCACGGCTTACTTTAACCATACCAACGTGCAACTTGCCTTGCACGCGACTGAATCCCTCAACCATGGAGTCTTCGCAAGTAAATGAAATGATAATTTGTTGATTTTCTAGAATATAAGGCTCTTACAAACATATCAATTTTTTCAATTTTTGGGTTAAATACTAATTGAAGTTGGCACTTAAATGTCTAATTTTTTTTTTTTTTTTTAAAAGTGGCACTTAAGTATACTTTTGGAAAGTTTTAATACTTGTGTGTCCTCATGTCAAGTTGTGGCACTTAGAGTGTTCTTCTTCCGAAGACAACGCATGTGTAGACCATCCTTAAACGAGCATAAGCTATGTTTCGCAACTATGTGATTTTGATGCGTATATACCAAATTCTGCCCAAAAAAGATTTCGATTAAAAAACTAGGCTCCACCAAAGAACCTTTTCCATTTTCCGAACTGCGTTGGATAAGAGGATGCTTCTTAGACTCCCTCGAAGAAGAAAGGCTATGTTTGGTAGTACATAATTTCATCACTATTCTAACAAAAGGTAATAAACACCTATGGATGATATTTTTATACCCTCTTTTATGTGCAAATCACGTGCAAATCACGTGCAAATTATGTGCAAATCACGTGCAAATCACGTGCAAACCCCGCCTCGCCCTTCCAAGTTGGAAGGTTGGCCACAGGGCAAACCCCGGTGGTTACTTAAAACCAAATAAACGAGAGAATCTTTTACCTATGTTCATTAATCTCCAACATTTATATTACGTCTATGTATGCAGGCCAAGGATGCACTTCAGTCGGGTTCAGCGAGCCCCAAGGACTCGGCCTGTTTCTTGTGATAAATGGGTCCGATAGCCCGACCCTAAGATTCAAAAACATACTTGGAACAAAGGCACGTCTAAAATTTCATTTTTGCTCCTTCTTTCCCAGCTACATTAAAAGGAAGATAAGCAAATTTGTTCAAATTGTCCTAACTGCGACATCATATACTTTTGCAGCTGCAAATTCGTCGTTCATCAATTCGCGGGTCGATGTCAGGTTTTCTTACTCCAACGCCACCGTAGAGCACTGCAACAATAGTACATGTTTGTAAATTTAAATTGATTATTAGATATTTAGAGATAACCTCATTTACACATTTCTACTGAATTGGTTCAAAAGGTTTCCATAGTGCAGATGGAGTGAGTTCTTTATAGTGGGAGAAAGCTATGCGGGTTAGTAATTGTCGACCCTAATTTAACAATTAATTTTTTTTTTCAGGTTTTCCAATTTAATTAATTAATTGATGAATGTGGTGAATGGTTTTTTCCCCTCCATTTCAGGGCACTATGCACACCAACTTGCCGAGGTAATTTATGATGAGAACCGAAATTCAACTATAGACACTTTAATAAATATTAAAGGCATCATCATGTTTGCCCAAATTCTCAACTAAACTCGACCTTGTTCGATGGTTTTTTTCATTTTATACCCACTAATGCAAAAATGAAGAGATTAATTGTGAAATTTTTGAAGCACAAGTGGAAAATCCACATATGAATGTCGAGACAGATTTTGAAGGGATGATCAGTTAAGCATAGGGCACGCCCAGATTTAGGACAATCGCCATAGTTCAATTCAGTTTGACGATTATATCGAACTGTATAGGATGATCAACATGAATAGTCTATACTCCCCGACTTGTCCGCTCGATCCGCCCTTCCCCAACCATAACTTAAACACGTGAGCTAAAGTGGACACACCTAATTATCATAAGGTAGGTGCATTTTCTTCCTTAATTTTTTCGTCCCTTCACTTTTTTGTTTTTTTTTTTTAATTTGAATGTCCATTTTTCGGTAATGAACAACCTAATTTAATGACTAATCTCTCTTCATTCGACAAGAACCGTTGTGCAAGATATTAGCGGGCTATAATTCATGCCTGATGAACCATGTCACGGCTTACTTTAACCTTACCAACGTGCAACTTGCCTTGCACGCGACCGAATCCCTCCGCCATGGAGTCTTTGCAGGTGAATGAAATGATAATTTGTTGATTTTCTAGAATATAATGCTCTTACAAACATATCAATTTTTTCAATTTTTGGGTTAAATACTGTTGACACCTAATTTTAGCAAATCTAGGGAAATAAGGAAAAATAAAAATTGCATTTGAATAAATAAAAGGAAAAAAATGAAAAATTGGAGGAAATTGATTTGATTGATTATGCATGGAAAATTGGAATTCTGATGGATATTCGAATTTTGTTAAATGCAGAAGCAATTTAAAAATCAAATGAATAAGGGGCAAGAATTTTGCAAAATGGAAGAAATTTGAGCAAGATCGAACTGATTGCGAAATCATACTCTAATTTACAGATTTAATTTAATGTGGCAAAAGATGGAAACTTGGAAAATGCCATAAAAATGCAGCCGTCTGGAACCATTATAAAATAGTGCTGCATTTCTCAAGAAAGTGGGGGGACGAAAAAATTTCGAGAGCAAATTCGTAAAAAATTTGTGCAAGAGAGAAAGAGTGAAAAGAAGAGAGGAAGAGAACCCTCGTCCATCTCCAATCAATAAAAAGGGCCATTTTCTCTTTTCTTCTCTGACAAGGCATAGAAAAAGAAAGAAGCAAGTGCAGCAGTAAACAGTGTCAGAGGGAGAGAAGACGTGAAGAAACGAGTGCAGAAAAAAAAACAGAGGAACTGTTCATCTTCTTCCCGGACTTCTCCTGTCCGAGCGCCGTGTCGGCCTCCCCCTGCATCGTGCCTCGCCGACTCTCCCTGCACAACGCTGCCGCGCCACCCCTGCGCCTCCGCGAGCAACCCTACGCCGGCATCTCAAGAGCACCGCCGCTGCTTCACCAGTCCCCGCGCCTCAGCCCACTCGACGCCTCCGCCTCCGCCTCCGCGCTGCTCGACCACCACCAGCAACCCGCATCACCGCTTCTGCTTCAGCCCGTCGCCCCGATCGCTTCCCTGGTGCCTCCCTCCTCTGTCGCCGGCGCAACAGCGACCGCCACCTCTACAACCCACGCCGTCGCCCCTCCGTCCGTCGCTGTGCTTCCGCGTGTCCGACCACCTGAAGCCCGCGATCTGTAGCGCCCATCACCGCGCGCCTCTGTTCATCCGACACTACCCGCACCGGCAGCCGAAGATCAGCGACCGATACCACTGCTCACCATCACCGCACCCGCTACTCGCCTCACCTGCGACCCGCGCCGGCCCGCGACTCGCCGTTGCTGCTCCGCCCTTGCCCGCCGTTCCCTGCGCCGGAGCTCGACGCCACCGCGCTGCCGCCCACGACGCCCCTCGCCGTCGCCGCCCGCCAGCTCTCTTCAGAGTCCCGACGCCTGCCACTTCCGTCCGGCGCCCATCAACACTGCAGCAAGCCCCTCTTTCTTTAGGTAGTTTAGCTTTTTCTTTTTATTTATTTGATCTCATTTTTTGTTCTTTTTTAGTTTATCTATTTAAGTTGTAATATTTGATGTCAATAAATATTATAGGCATTATCCGTAGGGTTTTGTCCAGAATTTTTATAATTATTAATTTGATCCGAGCAACATCAGATCATTTTTTAATTATATTAATTTTTGGCTTTTGGGTAGAATTTTAATTGTTAAATCATTATAATTATTAATTTGATCTATAAGATTTCGGATCAGATTTTTAATTATTTTGAGCTCTTTGTCGTGATAATTAGGGTTAGGATAATCGTTAATTTGACCTGTGAGACAACAGGTTATTTTTTTCGATTATTTTAATCCTTTATTTTGTTGATAACCTAGATTTAATATTTATTTAATAATTACTTATCTTAAAAAAACTAAAAAAATCAGAAAATAAAAAAAAAATCAAAACTCTACATGAGCATATAGGTTTAGTAAATCAGACATGTAGGTTTAGTAAATTAGAAATTTTTTTTAGGATTACATTTTTAGGATTGCGTTTTAGAAATAAGTTAGGGTTGGACCTAAATAATTTTTTTAGGGTTTTAGATAATGTTCGCACATTTTAATTATCTCATTTTTCCAAAAAATAGTTTTCTAAGATAAGAAAGGGTTTAAGTCAAATTAATCCCTAGAATAAATTAGAAAATTATCCCTTTTTAGATAGATTAATTAGGGTTTTTATAAATTCTGAATTTCAATAAATAAATAAAAAGCAAAAATACTAGGTGCATGTTAACTAGTTTGCATAATAGGATCATTTAATCAAAATTTGTTCATTAGTGAAGTTAGGTCATGAGGTGCATAATAATTAGTTTGCATAATAGGCCCATTTAATTAGAATTTGCATATTAATAAGATTAAGTCATTTAGTTAAAAAAATGCACTTTTTGTAAAAGAATTCTAATTTTCAAGAAATCCAAAAAAATTGTTTGCTTTGTGTGATGCAATTTATTTATTCATTTATTATTATCATTTTTTAATGTTGGTTGAGCATCTGTGTGGCCACCATATTTGCATGATAGTAATTTAGGTTAAAATAAATCCAAGTTGCTTGCAAAAATATATTTTTTTAAAACAATAAAAAAGAAAGGGTACCAAAAGGGCATTAGAATATTCTAGTGTAATCAAGTCCCCGTACCCTTAGTCTCTGGTTCGTAGGAGTAAAATAAATCTCCTTTTATTTTACTTAGGTGTCTAATCGACCTACCATAAACCGATTAGTGGCGACTCCTAGTTAATAATCTTTTGCATATTAAAAATTTGAACCTTAAGTCGCGAATTGGTATGGGCTTGAGAGAGCCCGAGCTAAGTTTAAAGACTTAGTAGTCCATTAACCTAGTTTTAGATGGTGCACCCAAAAATTAAGTCGCGACAAATACTAATTAAGCTTGGAGGTGCGGCTTTCTTGGAAACACTCGCCTTCTTTAGTCCTCTTGGTACTGAAGAAACTCATCAGTGGGGGTATTCGCTTGTGGGTCTATTCATAGAAAATTAATTAACCAAATTAGCATTCCTTAATTAATTCAACTTACATGTTACGATTGTAATTTTGGTTTTTTTTTTCATTTAATCAATCCTTTCAAGATTCAGTGGACACACAAATAGGAGGATCCCAGTGACATCGACTCGGTATACGTTGAATGACCTCGACCTCAACATCACAGAGAATTGGACACTGCGATACGAGGGTAGAGAGGTAATTTCATCACTATTCTAACAAAAGGGAATAAACACCTATGGATAATATTTTTATACCCTCTTTCATGTGCAAATCACGTGCAAACTTGTGAGGTTTTAGCTCACCAGCTTGTAATATCATCATAGATGCAACATACATCAATTTAGGACTAACTTGCATTCAAATCATCATCCAATTCCTCTCAATTAAGTTTTGGCCCCTCCAAAATAACAAGGAATCATCATACAACTCATTCAGATAAACTTGAATTAAGAGGAATTCCTGGGGATTTAGCCTATTATGTTCTATGTGAGACGGGAGTCACACTTGCTCAATGTAATCTCCTTAGATTTGACAATCCATGACCACCTTCTTATCCCAATTGCTCAATGTAATCTCCTTCGGTTTTTCGAGCTCTTTACAAAAGAGGCACTTGGACAACTTCTTGAGATCCATGTAACCCACAAGTCATAATTCAACCTCTTTGATGTTGGTCCACGGATGTCAATGGTGCACGACACGTTGAGTTAATAGTCTCTGGTGAGCATCCTCATGTCTTCATCCACGCTGACTCCGACAAAAATGTAGTTCGCATTGGTGAGGAACATGAGGAGCGACTTGGGAATGTACCTCATGTGAAGGGTTTGGAAGATGAGGCACTTGAGGCCAATGCAGAGATGGAGGGTTGTAACCTAGTAAACATTCTTATTAGGCTTGGAATTCATGCACCACTCGGTGTTAAGATGAACAATCAGTCTACTGAGCCTCCGACGGGGGACTCGCTCAACCTCGCAAATCCTGTGGCCAATGACGAGCAAGCTCGTCGATAACCTATCTTGATTTCATTCTCGTAGAAGACAATCGTGTGATTAGAAATATATTGCCCCAAAGATTGAGTAAAAGTAGGAGTTTGTAAGAAAGCGATGGGAGTTACCATGAAGAGCTCGTGATATGTACATTCAGTTTTGGTGATAGCTTAGGTAGAGTTAAATTAGGAAATAGCCACTTTATTTGATAAACCTAAAATGAGTTTGAATTTAGAAACTTTGAAGTCAAATTAGGAAATATTTGCATTATGTTTTTTTAGAACAACGACAAAGATTTCTCCATATATTTTTTTGGGTAAGGAAGATTTCTCCATATATTTCAATCAAGAACTAAAGAACAATTTGAATTTTCATTCCGTTTGTGGGGTTAATGGGGGTTCAAAAGTGATTTTTTATAACTAGTTCGGTCCGGTTTCTCCCTAGAAACCAAGAATTGATTATTAGAACCAATTAGAGCAAGCCGGTTCGGTTCTGGATCGGATCGGGAGAACCGAACCAGGATTGATGCACACCCGTAACGGGAATCACCTTCTCTTTGGAGTTGCTATTTCATAGGCTTATATCCATGTAATTGGGAAATTCCCTCCACGTATTTTCATAAACTGATGCGCCAATTTTGCATCATTTTGGCGCTTGAACTTCTCAACGGGTTCATTATCTACATAAGTATCCTGAAAAAATATGGCTCGGTACGATTTTCCTCTACTTACGCTTCCATCACTTCTACTACTTACTATAGTGGGACTATGAAGTTTGTATTGTCCATTCAATTCATGTAATCGACCCAAACACATCTTCTTTGACTAATAATTTCAAAGAAAAAACACCCCGGTCACCTTGCTTCTTCTTAACCATTTTCTCAAATTCAAGCTTACTGGAACTACCTTTACATTTAACACGCCCATCGGAAAATTAACAAAAAGAATTATTTTTCTTTAAACTAGTGATATGTCTTTGATGTCGATCAACCTAATATGTTCGGGAGATTTTTCCTTTGAAAAATATTAAAAAGTGCCTTAGGGGTACCCATTAAAAATAATTTATTGTGCTTCAGAAATATCAAGATATATATTCAAAACATGTGACTTTTTCTTTGGCTAGCCCTATTTCCACCCTCTCATTGACTCTTGACACCCCCTATCACATTATCTTGACTATATTAATCCTTATGGATCCCACTTAATCTTTTCACCCTTATTGTGGGCTCCTAACACCCATCTATTACATTGAATTAACTACATTATCTCTTGCGGGTCCCGTCCTTAATTTTGATATTATTTCTTGCCTTTTCTTTTTCTTCTTCCTCTTTTCAATTTTACTAAAAGAAAAACTTATCCACATCACTTTCAAACTACTTTTTTTTTCACCCTAATAGATTCTTTCACACATGTTATATTTCAACATTTCATTCATTTTTGTCTTCTTTAGAACTTACTTTCCATTATTATAACATGAGCAGGCACTATTCATATATTGGAGTACAAAAATGTTAATTTTATATTCAAACTGTCTACTTTATTTCTGTAGATTATTTTTGTGATAGTAAATTTTTTGACTTCGAATTTTGGTACAAAAATTAAAAGAATTTACTCAAATATTGAATATTGCGGTTGTTGTATGCATTATACACAATTTACTCAAAAAAAAATGTCCTCTTATTTGTGCTTAGATTACTTTTTGAATAATTGTTTCCTAATATAAAAAGAATTATAAAAATCATTAACGAAATAATTATTTTTTTACCAGAAAAATAATTAGGTAGTTATATATAAGCCATTTTTTAAAAAGAAATGCACCAATTTTGTTCCAAATTGAGAAAGAAAAGGAAAAAATAAAAAAAGTATAAATGAAGGCAAGCGTTAGCCTTAAATCAAGAGTGGGCCCTACATTTAATATTAATAAATATTATTTGAGATGGGCATGAGTAGTTTTTTTTTTTTTTTTTTTATATCTAGGGAACTCCCCAGTGCGGCTCAAGCCGGCGGGTAAACCATGGAGCGACGCTAGCGGAGGACCCACCACCACGACGTCGCGCTTAAGATCCCGTGCGACCAGCGGGATTCGAACTCCTCCGTCCTCGTTAAACTTCACTGGAGTGCTTATCCAACTGAGCCACCGCAGGCGGTGGTAAGATGGGCATGAGTAGTTTGTCTCTAGTAAAAATGAAACAAATGAAAAAAATAAAAGAAATAATCTTAAATCTTGAGTGGAGCCCACAAGGGATAGTATAGTCAATTCAATGTAGAAAATAATGTGGTGAGTTAATAAATGTGTTATATGCACTTTATTTTTTAAACCCATTTATGATGCAATTAGACATAATTAAGTAAACAAGTTGATATCAACACAACTTAACGAGTTTAGAATTGATTCGATGCAACTTGTTTAAAATGTAGTGTATTTGTTATGCTGCAATTGCATTAAGAAGATATGTAACTTGTGTTTTTGGTAATTGATAAGTTCTAAAGTTGGGTATAGGTGAGGCAACTTCTCAATTACAACTTTGGAGGTAATTGCACAAGATCTTATAAAAGCTGCAGCACCCATTTTCACAATAAATGTTATTACGGGAAAGTTGCGTCAAATATGTTTAATTCATTTCTCCATACATGTACATGAGCTCTTTTTGTAAAATGTCTTGTCATCTAATAAGCAGTTCGAGTTCATGTTTGAGTTCCAACATTATGGTGATTAATGAATGAGTCAGGTTTGATCAACCAGAGGAAATTGACAAGAGGATAAAGGTTTCTATAAATAAGAACTCCTCTTTCATATATACTAGTTCTAAGCTCACGCGACATATGAACATTTGCTTTTATCTAGCTTCTAAAGTATTAAATCATATTAACCAACGATTAACTTCTTGGATAAATGGTAAAACAAGTGGGATGCACGTTAAGAAGCGTGCAATCTCAAATGCGATTTTTACTGTGCGATCAATTGGATTTAGGCGACAAAAGGAAAAGGTAATATCTTGCGAATCACTATTCTCATCATAGGTTGCATACCTTTCTTCAATTTGGGAAGGTGGATTTAGTCTTACCTATAAAGAAAAAGCAAGGCTCCACCCAACAAGTCGGGCATCAACAAGGTCTGGTGGTGGCCGATGGAGGTAAAAAGAAATGAACAGAAAAAGGAAAAAAAAATAATAAAGATTCAAAAAATACTAAAATATTATTAAAATTTGTTATCGTCAACGTCTACCATGTCATATACGATAGCCAATGTCCATATTAGTGATTTTTATCCAAATTGACTGGATAGACTCAATTAACAAAATATAAAAAAGTTATGACTCAATTAGCAAAATTAAAAGGTTTAGTATTAAATTGACAAAAATACAATAAATTTAGGTTTTTTTTTTTTGGCAAATTTCCATGGCACAAATGCCCCGTTCTTGGGATTGCTCTCATCTGGCTCGCCATTCTTGCGGTAACCGCTCTTGTTTCGCTTTTCCCATGGCCTTCATCGATTAAGTTGCTTCTCTGTACTCTTCCTGACATTGCTCGAGAAATTTCTCACCATAAAACCTACTTTGCAAGGTACTATAACATATACCGACCAAAAAAAAAAGGTATTATAACGTACGCGCACAAACTTTTTGTGTAATAAAGTGAATTGGGGGTGGGAATAGCGAAGAGTAATGCGGCTTTTGGATGATTTGTGCAAATTTCTTAAAATGGACTTAAGTGCTTTTTTTTTTTTTTTTTTTGAGGTTCTTGGTTTCGATATCCAGACCTATGGCAAAGTTGCGTTGAAGTCATAACAGGTTATAGAGATTTGTCTTCTCTCTTCTCAATTTCGGATGAAATTTACGATTTCTCTTTCGCTAGGAGCTATGTATTTGGCGATGATAATAATATCGTCACGCTATATTTTTATGTGCTTGGCTGTTATTCTACTAAATGTCCTAAAAGAGCCATGTCATTACTTGTTTGTACTATGATAGAAAAAGCGTACATGTGATAGAGATCTCAACCTGGATGATTGTTCATCCTCTTCTCCTTGAGACAGGTCCGAATCGATCCATAAAATTACATTTGCGAGAAGATGTTGCCCTTGTTAATGGCACAACTACATTTTGACCCAAAAAAGGAAAGGAAAAAAATGGCACAGCAACATAAGCGAGATAAGTTCATACGTATTCTTTTAATTTTTGGGCGCAGGACATATCAACCCATTAAAGGCTGTCGACCCAGGTCTCATTTATGACATTGGACCGCGAGATTACATTCCTTACCTTTGTGGGCTCAACTACACCGACTCCGAAATCGAGCTCATAGTTAAAGAAAAGGTCACATGCTCAAGCATTAGGAGCATGCCCGATTACCAGCTCAACTATCCATCAATCAGCTTGAGGTTCAAGTATTCGGATACGAAGGTGAGTTTGACGAGGACGCTGAGGGACATCGGACCTGCTAGGTCATCTTATAGGGTTGTCATCGACCCCATCACAGGTCTCGGCTCAATTGGCGTGTACCCAAGTACACTAGGGTTTACGAAGGCGAACCAGACAGCGAGTTTTAGGGTTGACTTCACAAGGAATGAAACAGCGACCCTACTACTTGCTCAAGGGGCGATCACTTGGGTATCTGCTAAGCATTCAGTTCGAACCCCTGTCGTTATTGTGTTGGAGTGATCGTAGGGAGTGTCTATGAAAGTTCTATATAGCTTTTAATTTTGGTGAACAAATTCATTCCATTAGTAGATCATATGAACGACTTCATTCCATGGGTTCTCAGTTTTATTTTTGGGGAACGAATTCATTCCATGGATATCACAGGAGTATCTACTTTGTTTAATCTTAACGCCACATAGGAGAGAGAATGTAATAAAGAAAAGGTCACATTAGCATTTTTCATTAACCAAATTAGACTAATTTATTAGAAAGACTTGATTGCATCGATTAGATAGGTTTTAAAATTTAATTATGTTTGTTAAAAAATTTATGACTCAATAGTACTTTTATGACAAGTTTTAGGATTTATAGGGTTCTATACTATCTCATTATCAGAAGGGGTCATGCGAGTGTATCGAAATAGATACTATGTTTACATATGGATCCCTACGTCATTTCATTCCATTTAGGATTAGGAGTAGGCGTGATCGGACCCACCTTTTTAATATCTCTCCTTATTTGGGACCCTATTCAACTCTTTTAGCTTCTATTGAATCGAAAAATGGGTTTTGATTGTCCATCTTTCTAATTTGATATAATATTAATATATATGGCACCCTTTGGATAATTCAAATCAAAGCAATTGGATGTACGAATGAGTCTACTAAACTTATCCTTGATATAAAAGATATATTGGGTTGGTGTATTTTCATTTTAGGAGAAGGAGTCCAAATTTGTGCTAACTATTTCCTGAAAAGTTTGGTTTGATTAATGAATATCGGGAAATAAGCTAAGGTGGGCAAAACCGTTCTTTTCTCCCTCTTAAACTGGTCATTAGAAATTAAGTTCATGAATGAAAGGAGGGGAAATTCAGATAATATTTCTTTACCTCCGTCTTTTTTTTTTTTTTTTTGGGTCAATTCTTTACCTCCATTTCACAAGATCTCAAATGAGTCTGATGAATTCTCTTGACAATTCAGTTGGGATCGTGTTAACACCATTTTTGTATTGACTCCATCCACACCATAACGAAGTAGAATAACGAAAATAGCCATGCATGAATAAGTTCATCTCCTTCTCTTGTTCTCTAGCTTCTTCCCTATTCATCATTTTTTATTTTTGCTTTTAATAAATATTTATAAAAAGTACCTACAAGTTGTGGCTTCTAACATATGCCTTCTGCCATTTCTTCTATTCTAAGCAGAGGTTGAAGTAGCAATGGTCAGAGTTCGTGATTCATTTTATATCACACTTGAACTATGTTGATACCTAAATTTTACAAATTTATTTAAGACTTAATTGCATAAAAATTAGGGATTAATTTTCAAACCCCAACCAAAAAAAAAAGAGAAAAAATTAAAAAAAAATACTAAATTTCATCGCGTTTTAGCATTAGGAGTATTTACATCACTAATGATAATTTTATTTTTCCAAAAAAAATTTGCTATTAAAAAAAGGAGAAGAAAATCGAATGAGGCCGAGTAAGGGGCTTTTCGTCGTCCGTGGGCTCATCGACCCATCTCTTTTGCTCTTCTCTCTTTTGCAATTGGGCCGGCCGATCTCCTTTTATTTTAGCCCAGCTCCCAGCCCATGCGTGAGTCTTCTTCCTCCCCTCACACCAACCACGCTTCTGCAAAAAGAAAGAGAAAAGAGACACGTACAAACCAGGGGCAAGGCAGAGGATCGCGAGGTCAGAAGATCGCGAGGGCAGCAGATCGCGCCGCATGATCCCGGGGTCGGAGTCAGGCCGGCAAGGCAGCTGGCGGTGGCAGGGGGCCATGCGCGCTTGCTGGCCGAACATAAGAGCGAGAGGGGGAGAGGTTTTAGGGGGGTTCTCGGCTGGTTTTTGGTCGAGAGAACACAAGCGACCTAGAGAGAGAGGAGCAAGGGGAGAGAAACACGGTGAGAGACACAGAGGAGGACCGAGAGGGAGAGGGAGACCGAGAAGGAGGTTGGCCGTCGCCAGAGGTCCGTTTTTCAGCCGCCGTCCGTTGCAGCCCTCCCCTCGAACCAGGTAGGCTTTTTCCGACCGTGTGTCCCTTGTTTTCGGAAGACGACGGGCCGGAGCTTGCGCCGACTAGTTCGCGCAAGTTTCGGTCCAAGACGGTCCTCCTTGAAAGCTGATAGTTGTTCTAGATGCGTCGTTAGGGGTTTAGATTTGTGCCCGTGCCCGTATCAAGTCGAAAATCCCCTGTGTTAATAGCGTACACCAAGTGCTTGTGAAAATGTCCCGCAAAGGACCGGAAGCCAGCTCACGTTTTAAATGGGGATCGATCCGTGTTTGCGTTCATAGCCGCTGAATCATGTTTTCTCTTTGTATGCTTATTGCGTTTTGGCGTGGCCTTCACTAAATAATTGTGTATCGTCGAGAGAGCGAGAGTTTTCGTCGTTTTGATGTTTGGATTAATGGTCGCCGGAGTTCGTGGCCGACGGTGGTTTGTGCCGGTTGGAATGGATGACCGGTAGATGGTGGTGGTTCGGCGGTGGAACGCCGGTTGCTTCGGTCTGTGTTGCCATTTGGACGAGCTTCAGTGAGGAACAAGATCTCGGTGAAAGAAGGGGCTTCGAGCGTGCAGAGAACCCACGAAGAAGAAGGAGGCCAGAAGAAGAAAAGAAAAGAATAAAAAAGGGAAAAAAAGCAAAACAAACAAAAAAATAGAAAACTATAAAAAGGTAAAAAAAATGACTTCGGGAAGGAGGAGTCGTAGTAGAAGAAAGTGCAGTAGAAGAAGACGAAATAGGGAAGAAGACAAAAGTCTTTTTTTTTTAAATATTAAAATTTTTGAAAAAAATTTAAAAATATATATAAAAACATCTTTTTATCCGATTGGGTCGGATCCGAGTTTGGGCTGGGTCAGCGGGTCGGATCGGGTTCATCCGGTCCAAAAATTAAAAAAATTAAAAATTAAAAATTAAAAAAATTCGAATATAATAAAAATTCAAAAACCCTCCGAAAATTCAAAAATTCAGAAAAACATTAAAAATTCAAAAAAATTCAGAAAATAGTGAAAATTCGAAAATAAAAAAAATAGAAATATTAGAAAAATAAAACAAATTATTATTTTATTATTTTTTAAAAAATTAAAATTAAAAAAATTAAAATTTTGAAGATCCAAAAATGGTGGGGTTTGGTTAGGAATTGACATATCTTGTCTTCTTAGCGTAATTAGGCCTTTATTTGCTCGTATATTAATTTTATTGCATGTTTAACTAGCATATATAATTATGTTTAATTGCACGTGTTCAATTTTGTTGTAATTAGGACATTGGTAGCTATGATTGTTATTATAATAATTGTGCACCCGCATGATCACCTCACATGTTAGTGGATAGGTATAAAATTAATCCAAATTGCCTAACAAAAAATATTTTCTTTTAAAATGAACAAGATTAGGTACCGAAAGGGCACCAATTGATCAATTAGTGTAATCAAATCCTCGACCCTAGATTCTCTAGTTGCGTAGGAAGTGAGGTACACTCTCATACCTCACTTGGTTTCTAGGCGACCCCAATAGGCTAGTGGCGACTCCTTTTGTGCAAAATTCCTAAAAAATAATATCCACGCAGGGTATGGGCTTGGGAGAGCCCGCGCTGTCATGGGCGCCCAGGTCCGTCCTTAAAAGATATCCCTAAACCTCTTCCTTCCTCCCGAGGGTAGGTCGCGACAAAGGAGATTTATATGTAGAAGGGTATCAATTTTTTTAACCTATCTTTTTCGTCAATGTTTGGTCCATGAGGAAAATTTATAGTCATCTTCAAGAACTATCTTTTGGAAACCCAGATTATCTGCAAGTTCATTTCGACACAAGCAAATTCCATCGCCACAATGCCAACCTCCACAGACCCCTCATCACCTTTGAGATCCGCGTGTCAACCATCTTCACTCGCCAACGTGTTACTTTCACCATCATCCATCACCAGCACTCAAGTTCTCTAATAAGTCCGTCCTCTTCACGGATAACACAGCTAATTCGCAACATCGCACAAGAGAATGTAGAGCCGCCACTTGGATGGATAGATCTCCCTTACCAACACTATTGCTTCCCGACCAAACGACGAGTTGCTAGTTACCGCCTTCAGATTTTCCATCGATTTCACTTAGACATCACCTAAACTCTTGAAATTGAGATCGTCAAGTATATCCAGGCCTAAAAAGCAAAGTTGTTGACCACCTTACCTCAAATGTCATCTCACATACATCAAACGCATGTTGTAATTCTAGATGCTTCAAACACTATAACTCCCTCAAATGTTAGAGTGGATCTTCATTCAATTAACTCCTCTTGAAGATGTGGGGCTTCTAATTTTATTTTATTTTTTAAGGAGTTGACACTTGTAGAAAATAATTCAATAACCCTCTCATGTGCAAATCACATGCAGCTCACGAGCTTGTAACATCATCATAGAGGCAATATACATCAACCTAGGACTAATCAGTATTCAAATCATCATCCATTTCCTCTTAATCAAGTTTCGGCCACTCCAAAATATTAAGGAATCATCATACAACTCATCGGTTCAGCTTTAACTATGATGATAGTACAAGTTTTTGAGCTAAATTTCATGAGCTTGCACGAGAGAGAGGGTATTCAAATATTTTCTGTAAGTGTTAACTCTCTTTGAAAAAAGAAACTAGAAGCCTACATCTTCAAGAGGAGTCGATTGAATGAAGATCCACCCCAACATTCGAGAGAGTTATACTATCTATAGCATCTAGAACTACAACAAACGTTTGATGTATGTGAGATGACGTTTGAGGCAGGGGATCTACAACTTCGCTTTATAGGTCCGGATATATTTGACAATTTTGATTTCAAAAGTTTAGGTGATGTAATTTGAACAGCTTAAGGAATTTATCATAGTTAAAGCTTAACGCATAAGTTGTACGAAGATTCCTTACTGTTTTGGAGTGGTCGAAACTTGATTGAGAGAAATTGGATGATAATTTGAATATTAGTTAGTCCTAGATTGACATATATTGCATCTATGACGATGTTACAAGAACCTCATGAGATTGCATGTAATTTGCATGTGAGAGGGATATTGAAGTATTTTCTATAAGTGTTAACTCCCTTTTAAAAAAGAAAAAAAAGCAAGCCCACATCTTCAAGAGGAATTAATTGAATGGAGATCCACTCCAACATTTGAGGGAGTTATAGTATCTGAATCATTTATAATTACAACAAACTTTTGTTGTATGTGAGATGACATTTGAGGCAAAGGGATCAACAACTTCACTTTTTAGGCCTGGATATAAAGGATTTTAATTTTAAGAGCTTAGGTAATGTCATTCGAAAAGTCTTAGGAATTCATCTTAGTTCAAGCTTAACCAAATGAGTTGTATGATGATTCCTTACAGTTTCGAAGTTGTCGAAACTTGATTGAGAGGAATCGGATGATGATTTGAACACTAGTTTGTCCTAGATTGATATATGTTGCATGTATGATGATACTACAAACTCGTGAGCTAAACCTCACCAGTTTGCATATGATTTCACCGTGACTTACACATGAGAGGATATTGAAATGTCTTCTGCAAGTGTTAACTCCCTTTAAAAAAACTAGAAGAACCCATCTTCAAGAGGGGAGAGTTGAATGAACATCCACTCCAACATTCGAAGTAGTTACAGTGTCTGAAACATCTAGAACTACAACAAGCGTTTAATGATGTGAGATGACGTTTGAGGCAGGGGTCAACAACTTCACTTTTTCGGCCTAGATATATTTGACGATCTTGATTTCAATAGTTTATGTTATACAATTTGAACAGTCTTTGGAATTCATCATAGGTAGAGGTTAATCGAATGAGTTATACGATGATTCCTTACTATTTTGAAATGGTCAAAACTTGATTGAGAGGAATTAGATAATGATTTGAATACTAGTTAGTCCTAGATTGACGTGGGATTTGATCCAGGAGGACAACCGAGGAATCCAAGTTGAGCTCAAAGAGGTTTTCAAACGCATGAGGAATGACGTCGACTTGAGGAACAGCAAGAATGGATGGGTGCTTATCTTGAATGACATAGACAAAGAGCATGTGTTCAAATCTCTCCGTTGTGACTCAGATCAAACTTGTTCAAGCGTGCTCGTCATGACTCGCGTCAACAGCCTAACATCAAAATCCAAAGCTCTCTTGGATTCTCTAGGGGCACAATTTAACGGTGCTCCTCCTAAAGCCCCCCAACGCTTGTATGGTTTCCACCAGTTCAGACATGTTTTTCTCTCCAAGGATGATTCTCACACTCTATTTTGCCGGGAGATGTTTTCCAAGGATGCCTAGCCACCTTTTCTAAAAGGTCTTTCTCACGGAATCTTTAAAAAAATGCGGAGAATTGCCACGTGCGATTCTTGCCACGTCTAACCTGTTGATGGGTATTCGCGGCGGTATTAGTGGCACTCCTGAAAGTTTTGAAAGGCAAAAGTTGAGTGGCACACTTGGAGAAGCTTTACAATCCAAAGGGCATACAAGTGGCCTAATTAGAAGGATGATAACTCTGCCCATGGACCAACTTCACGATGTCCATGCTTGACTCGTTTACTTGAGCATCTTTCCATTGGATTGTCTCATAAGGTGCTCCCATTGATGCGGCTGGGAATGGCAGAAAAAGTTGTCGAGCAGAATGATAGAAACAAGGTCCAAATAATTCTAGAAGAAACCCTTGAAAAAATAGTAGATCATAATATTGTTCAAGAGGTGGAGAAAACAAGTTATGAGAGGGTGAGAACCTGCCTCGTTCACAACCTTCTACATCAAATTATTATCTCCAAGTCAAAAGATGATGAGTTCGCGATGTTGCTGACCTAGTAGAAGGATGTCCTGAGACTATATGGCGCCTATCCTTACACAGCCAATGGACAGTATAAGAAGTCATACAAGCATTAAAAAAAAAAAAATTCGCCCCCTACTTGTCTTCAAAATGGTGTCACAAAAATGGTTAAAAAAGCTGCTGGAGCAGGTTAAGAGGCTAAACGTGCTAGACCTTCAAGGTTCTTTGAATTCTTTTCCTAACGAGATTCTCAATTTACTATATCTCAGGTACCCGAGTTTGAGGGATAGCAACATAGATGAAATTCCGAATGGCATAGGAGATCTTGTACATTCGGAGACCTTGGATCTTAAAGGTACCATTATGGCTGAACTACCTCACGGTATTTTGAGGCTAAGGTCACTTCGCCACCTGTTAGTATACAGATCCAAAAGAAGTCAAGCTGTTTATGATGACCAAAAGTATGGTGTCAATGAAAAGCTATGCTTGATAGAGCTAAACCAAGTCAAGCGGCGTACATTATTGGAAATCATTCGTGGGGAAAAAGTACCATTGCTAGCAGAACTCGGGAAACTGGAAAATTTACATAGACTAGGTAATTCAAATCTAAGAAGTGAATATGTGGGGTTTCTTCTATTGAGAGGTTGAAAAAACTAGAAGAAATACATTTAATTACTGTCGTGGATACAGAGATACTAGATCTTTCAAATGCACATAAGAGTAAAACATCCCCATTCCTACAGCGGGTTCACTTAAGGGGACATTTGGGAACTCTTCCCAAGTGGGTACTCTCCTCTACTAGCTTAGTCAAATTGGTCCTTAAGAAGAGTCAGTTAAATGAAGATCCACTCCAACATTTGAGGGATGTGTCTAAAATGACCTTGGAGGTAGGGCGATTTCAACAACTTCACTTTTTAGGCCTGGATATGTTTGACTATCTTGCATCCGTAAAAGTTGAAGAGGAAGCACTATCGACTCTAGAAAGGTTATCCCTAGCTCGATGCAAATCATTAACGACAATACCACAAGTCATCACATGTCCCAAAAATTTGAAGTACATCGAACTTTGCGGTATGCCAAGAAAATGATCACAGTGATCGAGCACAATGAAGAACTTTGCACGCGCACGAACTTTAAATGTAAAGACTTGGAAAATAGGGTTATAGAGGAAGTCCTAAAGTACCTAAGGAACCGTGCAAGGCTCCTTTGATCGTCTCTCCTATATGCAAGAAATAATTCTTACTCTAGGTAAACCATGTTCCAACTTAAAATGATTTAAAATTCAAGTGTGTAGATCAAGTAGGCTGATGAAATTAAATGAATCACTGGCAAAAAAAAAAGTTAATGTCTTTCTCGGCAGTTGTTTAGATTTGATTAATGGGAGAATCCCGGATTGGAACACTTGATATTTCGCCTTTGAAGAAATAGAATTCCATGGAATTGCCTCTTGAAATGAAACGCACATCAATTGGATGTGGTCTTTCAATTTTACTAATTCTTGAGCTTTTAGAGACCGTTTATTTGAAGGAAATCTATACCCAAATAATTATTTTATGACTTTATGTTGTTTGATAAAGGAAAACTATTCTATCTACCGAGAATGTTTTTCATGGACTAAAAACAACAAACTTCGATTGGGGGAAAACTACGAATTCCTCTCAATCATGTTTCGGCTACTACAAAACAACAGGCAATCATCATACAACTCATTTGATTTTGCTTGAATTAAGAGGAATTCTAAGGGATTTTTAAATAACATCATATAAACTCTTGAAATCAAGCTTGAATTAATAACTAAAGACTGAAAATCACATTCAATATTCTACCTAACAGGTTGGCCAAGCTAGCAAAGGTCCTAAGGTTGTCCAAATATAAATTGATGATCAATTTCATTAACTACACCTATAGCGGGGTTAGAGGTTGCAATTCTGGAATACAACAATTGAGTCATCAAAGATGAAGTCGATTGTGTCATATAAATCAAACTCACGATAGAATCGGTTGAAAGATTCTACCAAAAAATGTGTCTTGGTATGCCTCGAAATTGTAGCAATAGAACATCAACATATTACCTCTACCGTGGACAACCACGGCTTGGCCCTTCTGTGACTGAGCCGTATTCTAGAATATCATGTTTATCGCCACAAAATTTGATTGCATCATGACTGCGATAAGGACAATGAAGTCATGAGATTTATAATGAAAATGCTACTCATAATTGACATTAGACGAAACACAATGCTCCAATTAATGGATATATTAATTAAATCCTAGTAAAAACTGCTTATAAGAATGAGGAAGCCTTAACGAATGTTGCGCAGTTTATTGTGGTCATCCCATAGGCCACGCTTCAATTGCCGATGATCACCATCAGATTGATGACGTCTCCAATCATCATAAGATATTTATTGTTATCAGCAATCAACACATTCTCCACATAAACACTGGCAGACCAATGTATCACAAAGTTTTTACCAAAACAAAAAACAAAACAAAACAAAACAAAACATGTATCTAGAAGTATCATTTCATGCTGTCGATATTGTTCGGAGCCTTTGCGGCCACGTATTTAATGGTTGTGAAGTTCCCAATCCCTTCATAATTTACCGCCACCATGGCCCCCGCATTAGAAAAACAGGAAGAAGATCTAAACCCAACATCATTGACCTAGTGAATTCAGAAACTAGCAACGTGGAGTCTTCTTCCTTCTTGTACCTAAAGGCTACGAAGAGAGTATTTATAACCTGCTGTCAATTAATGTAGAACAATAGTTTGATATCCCTTTCACGTTCAAGTCACGTGCATGCTCATGAGATTTTGATAGCTCAAAAGCTTGTAATATATACGTACAACATACACCAATCTATGACTAACATTCAAATCATCGTTTATTCCTCTCAATCCAGCTTTGACCACTCTAAAATAACTAGCTATCATCTTACAACTCATTTGGTTGAGCTTGAACTAAGAAGAATTTCTAAGGATTTTCAAATAACATCACATAAACTCTTGAAATCAAATTTCAATTTACAATCAAAGACTGAAAATCACATTTAATTTTTTACCTGAGAGGTTCAACTAGTGTCATGACCCAACTTAATTTACGTTGGGGAAAAAGTATAGGTTTGGATGTAATGCCCAAAAAGCAGACCAACAGCCTTCAATTAATCGCAGCTCTTCCAAAATCTTACCTCGCGCTACATTGGATTCATTATAGGTTCGATTTAGCTTATTATGTTCTATGTGAGATGAGAGTCACACTTGCTCAATGTAGTCTCCTCAGATTTGACGATCCATGGGCACTTTATTGTCTCACCTGCTCAATGTACTCTCCTTGACTTTTGGAGCTCTGCAATAAAGATCCCCTTGGACAGCTTCTTGAGACCCATGTAACCCCACAATTCATTATTCAACCTCTCTAATGCCAGTCCACGGATATCGATTGCGCACGACACATGAAAACCATAGACTTTGGTGAGTATTCTCATGTCTACATCCCCACCAACTCCGACGAAAATGCAATTCACGCGGGTGAGGAACACGAGGAACAATTGAGAATGTACCTCGTGTGAAGGGTCGGGAAGATGAGGCACTTGTGGCCGACATAGAGATGGAGAGTCATGACCCTACAAACATCCTTGTCGAGCTTGGAACTCGCACGCCCCACAATATTGAGGCCAACAATAGTCTACTGAGCTTGTGTTGGTGGACTCGCTCAACCTCGTAAATCCAGCGGCTAACGATGAGTGGGCTCACCAGTGACCCATCGTGATTTCGTCGTCTTATAAGAGAATCATGTGAATAGAAAATTTACTTCTCTAAAGATTGAGTTAACTTAGGAGTTCGTAAAAGAGCTATGGAGTTAACATGAAGAGATCGTGAAATATTCATAGGCTTCAGCGATAACCTAAGTGGAGTTGAATTAGATTTGTTGAATTACGAAACTTGAAGTCCAATTGGGAAATATATGCATTATGTTTTTTTAGAGCAACGGCAGAGATTTCTCGATGTATTTCAATCGAGAATTGAAGAACAACTTGAATTTTCGTTCCATTTGTGGGGTTAATTGGGGTCCAAGTTTCCTAGTGATTTTTCCATAAACAGTTCAATCTAATTCATCCCCAGAAACCTGGAATCAATCGTGGTAACCACTTAGAACCAATTGGTTTGGTTCCAGATCGGACCCGGATTACCCTTAACAGGAATCACTTTCTCTCTGGAGTTGCTATTTCGTGGGCTTATATCCATTCAATGGGGCAATTCCCTCCACATATTTCCTTTAATTGGCGCTCCAATTCTGGGTCATTTTTGGCGCTTGAACTTATCCTACAGGTTCATTATCTACATTAGTATCCGGAAAAACGCATGGCCCGGTTCAATATTCCTCTACTTACATATCTGTCACTTCTACTACTTTTTTTTTGGTCGGTGTCACTTCCACTACTTACTGCAGTTGGACTAGAACGCTTCTTCTTTTACTGATAATTTCAAAAGAGAAACATCCTGGTAACCGGACCCTTTTTTACTCACATTCGAGCTTTTACTTGGAACTACCTTTACATTTAAAGCATCCATCAGAAAATTAATAAAAATAATTTTTTTTCTTCAAACTATTAATATGTCTTTGATGTCAATCAACTTAATATGTTCAAGATATTTTTCCTTTGGAAAATATTAACAAATGCCTTAGGGGTTCTCGTTAAAAATCATTAACTGTGCTTTCATGCGACTTTTTCTTTTTAAAAAGTTTCATTTTCAATTTTAAGATGTGTTGATACGCATTATTATTAATTTTAGCAATCTTAACTAGTATTCTTGAGACATTTGTTGAAAAGTACATTTTCTTATTTTTCAGTTACGTATCGAGCCCATCACTAGTATCGCCGCCACCTGGTAATGCCACCATAAATGTCACAAGTTAAGGAACTAGTGCTTAAAACTAGTGCTTAAACAAACAAGCCATAGAGTCAATGAAGAATAAGTTATTTCCCACACAATTACGTTAAGCAATTACCGATAAGGTAAGAAAACATAAGCTCAACACTTGTGAGAAGCACTTTAGCCGTGAGATATGAATGCAAATAAATCGATACAAGCAACTCTCAAAACATATTGACATGTTTCAACAAAAACCGATATTTCATTCTATTGGGCAATACTTTTTGGTTATGCCACGCATTATTAGAAACCATCACATACCGATTAATGAGACAAACCGATTGACATGGCATGACAAGAATTGCTACCCCCATTGTAATGTAATGAGATTGGTTAAAACGAGATGGCTCAAAAGTATCTCCGAAATCAAAATACTAACAAGACAAGCCCACAGGCTTTCCAAGTGTTTCATGCTCCTATCCTCATTTCCTTGAGAAACTTTGTCCCCCCTTGCACACAAGAGATAACAAGTCGGTGTCGATTTAGATACATGATTGTTCATGGATCAATTCATCTTCTAAATTTCTTTTATCCATTCACTAATTTGAATCCTTCAAAAATTTCAGAAATTCATTTCTGTCCTAAGATCGTCTCGCTTCTCTTTAAGAGTTGGAAGTAATTGGACTCCTTCGCTTAATTTAAGCTTCATGGTCTCTGGCCCATATTGCGTAGTCCTTATTGCATGGCCCAATAAAGAGACATCGAAAGCGTAGAAATTCATGGAAACATAATGGGTTAAGTGGGCCTACAAAGCCCAAAAAAAAGAAGTTGGAAACTATAATGGGTTGAATTGCTAGAAGCATTCTGTCACAGTGTGTCTTAGGATGCCTCGAAATTGCAGCAATAGACCAGTGACATCTCACCTCTACCGTAAAGCCACGGCTTGGCCCTTCTACGGCCCGGCTGTGTTCTAGAATATCATGTTTACCGCCACAAGATTTGATTGCATCACGACTGTGATAGGGACAATGAAGTCGTGAGATAAATTTTACAATGAAAATGCTACTCGTAATTGACATTTGATGAAATATAATGCTCCGATTAATGCATATACGAATTAAATCCTAGTAAAATTCCTTATCCGAATGAGGAAGCCTTATTGAATGTTGCACAGTTTGTTGTAGTCATCCCATAGGCCACGCTTCGTTTGCTAGTGATCACTGTCCAATCGACGGCGTCCCCAATCATCATAAGATATTTCTTGTTATCAGCAATCTAACACATTCTCCATGTAAACACTAGTGAACACATATATCAAGAAGTTTTAACCAAAAATAATAATAACAATTATTATTATTATCATCATCATCATCATCATCATCATTATCTAGAAGTATCGCTTCATGCCATTGGTATTGTTTGAAGCCTTTACAACCACATCGTTAATGGTTGTGAAGTTCCCAGTCCCATCTTAATTTACTGCCACCATGGCCCCCGCACGAGACAATTAATAGAAAAGCAAGAAGGAGAGGTAAATCCAGCCATTGTTGGGCTACTCAACTTAGAAACCAAAAGAGCAACACTCAACACGTATTGACATGTTTCAACAAAAACCGACATTTCATCCTATTGGACAATATTTTTTTAGTTATATCACGCATTATTAGAAACCAGTACATACTAATTAATGAGACAGATCGATTGATATGGAACGATAAGAATTGCTACCCCAATTGCAATGCAATGAGATTGGTTAAAATGAGATGGCCTAAAAGTATTTCCCAAAACAAAATACTAACAAGATGAGCCCACGGGCTTTTCAAGTGTTCCATGCTCCTTTCCTTATTTCCTTGAGAAACTTTGTCAACCACACCAACCCCCCTTCCGGCACACGAGAGATAACAAGTCAATGTCGAGCTGATAAATACTTCTCAAGTTAGGGTTGTTAGGGTTAAAAGTATATCCACTCAATGGCTTGAAAAGCATTCATTAACTTGTTTAGTTTTTTTGCCCAGCGTAGTTTCATTTATTTGAAGAGAGGTGCACCCATTAAGATGGTTTTCCTTACAATTCGCTTGTTTCACCAGATGATCAATGATACAGAAAGCATTTTATATAAAGCAATTTTTTTTTAGTTTAGAAAAATTATTCAACAACAAAAGCTTTTATCGTCACTCAGGAGGACGGTAAATTTACCTTACCATCACACGACCACATATCACCTACATTATCGATATCTCAAGTCAATTCATGCATCGGCCTATAAAGACTCGATTCGGATGCTGAACATGTCTCTTGCGATATCTGAGACCCTTAGACAATGTATTCTTCTTTTATCATCTAACCCACCAAAACACTTAACTTACTCCGACTGCAATTGGTACAGCTGTATTATGATGTCATTCTGCCATCTGGTACTGCATTCTTCTCAATTCAAGTCCCCTTTGGTGGAAGAGTAAAAGGCAAACCACATTCTCTCTCACCTTAGTAGAAGTCAAATATCATACAATAGCCACTACAACCCGCGAAGTCACTTGTTTAAGCTTTCTACTAAGGGATCTTGGCATTTCACTATTGTCTCCTAGTCCATTCTACCATAAGTCTATGACAATCAAGCTGCCCAACATGTGGCCCCTAATCCAGTTTTCTCGAGCGCACCAAACATATCAAAATTGATTGCCATATTGCTCTAGAAAATTATACACTAGCATCGTACATCTTGCCATACCTACCATCAATAAGTTGCTAATGTGTTTACTAAGGTGCTAAGCAAGGATCAAATTTTCTTTCTCTCCAGCCAACTAGGGATTCGAGACCTTCACATGCCATCTCGAGGGTAAGTAATGTAAGATATTTCATAATCATGCCAACTCGAGATTGTTTTGTACTATATATGTTATGTATCTTTTGTATCTCTTTTCCACATTTTGCATTCTTTCGCAAATTACACTATCAGTTAAATGAAAAGTGCAAAAATTTTCACCATATGTTTCTACAATCACGACACTTAGGGAAAAGTATCGAAAAAGTCATAAAACTATAATATATATATATATATATTGGTAAAGATAAACCTATTATATATGTTCCAATTTAATTCTAAACATTTTAATGCTATTTATTTAATCCTAAACATTTTGAATTGATGACAATTCAATTATAAACCTTTTAATGGTGCCAATTTAGTCCTAAAATTTTCAAATTAGTGTCAATTAAGTTCTAAACTTTTTGACTTAGTATCAATTCAATTCTTCTCGCTAATTTGGTCAAATTTTGCTGATGTGGATACTAGCTTACTTACGTGGCATTGTCGACGCGACGTGAATAATTTTAAATAATAATTTAATAATTTTTCAATTTATTATTATTTTTCTGATTCTTTTCCCTTGTTTTCTTTCTTTTTCTCTCCTTCCTTTTTCTTCTTCCTTTGGTCGTTGGCCGGCTTTTGGCCATGGCCAACCAAGCTAACCTCACCTAGCCAAGGCAACACCGACCCTCATCTAGGCGAGAGCAGCCTCCACGAGGGCTCTCGTCGCCCAAGCGAAGCCGATGCCCGGCGAGATCACCCTAGCCTAGGCGAGGGCTAACCTCACCGGATTTGGCCTGGGTGAGGGCCGACCTCACCGAATATGGCCAACCTCGCCCCCTCGCCCGAGCCGGGTCCATCGAGGCCAACCCTCGCCAAGGCCCAACTTCACCTTGGCCAGGCAAAGCCAGCCCGCTTAAGCATGCTCGATGGCCCACCGTTGCTTGTCAGCCAGCCACCACCCAAAAGAAGAAAAAAATAAAAAATAGAAAATTTTAAAAAAATCGAAATATCACTAAAAATTATCCAATTCAGCGTTGGCAATGCCACATTACCTAGCCAAGGTCCACTCCAGCAAAATACAGTCAAAACTAGCCAAAATGACTAAATTGGCACCAGATCAAAAAGTCTTAGGACTAAATTAACACTAATTTAATAGGGTTTAGTATTAAATTGATATCATTAAAAGGTTTAGGAATAAATTGGCACTAAGTCAAAAGGTTTATGACGAAATTGACACTATTAAAAAGTTTAGAATTAAATTAACACTAATGCAATAGGTTTGAGACTTTTCTGATACTTTTCCTGTGACACTTATGTCACGTGTTATTGGCAGACTTCATTTTTCAATAATGAAATGCATTATCGAATAGTAGTCAACTTAAATATAATGGGGTATTGTATGATTTCTCTCAAAATAAAGGCATCCTCATTCCACATAATTCTCGTTTTGAGCTTCTAATCTAACATGCTACTGGACATTAGATCCGTAGCAATTGATATTTCCTCCCGGTTTTTAGGCGACACGCTTTTTACCATAATGGCATTATAACATCACTCTCGATTTAAAGGAAAAAAACTTTTCTTTGAGTCACACATCTAGGTTATGACATGAACCTGTCTTTTTAGTTCTCATTACTTTTGTCCAAAGTCAACAGAAATAGTAGAAATTTAGAACTTCCAACACTACACCGCACCACGCTTAAAAAAGTCAAAAGTGGACAGAAATAGTTGATAATTCTACTGTCCTGAAAATCACCCTTGATGACTATGACTATATACAGTAAAGTTGAAGAGCTTTTAACTTCAAAAGATAATGTCGAAAAGACCGTCATTCTTGAAGACCAGTTTTTCATTTGCTTAACCAGCATGACTTTTCAACCAAAAAAAAAAAAAGAAAAGAAAACCAGCATGACTTGAATGACACTTACAATAGGAAGGATGAATGCTTCTTCTATGGTTATCATCTCCAACACAATTTATCAACTTAGGCCCAAGAATAATCACCATTTTGCAATTATTCAACGCAATCATGGTACATATTTTCTAATGAAAGACTTGACCATATGTTAATTTCACAAAAATAGTTATATCATATGAAACTTTAAAAGAACTCCATTTTTTCCTATCTTCTGTATTTACCATAATAATTAAATCTTCATGTCATTTCGTGGTACACGTGGCTTCTATCGCCTTAGCTAACTTGTCGCCAATGTTAGGAATTAGTAAAATAAGTATTTCCTGAGTTGTCGTATGGTATTAGGTTGATCCATGCCTCTATAATGTTAGGATATTTTTTTGACTTAATATTTTAAATTGGATTATTTAATTATATTTTATTAGCAACCCTTCTTTAAATTGAATACGCGATTCCGATGACTTGGGTCGCGTGTCTGAGTACGCGCGTTTCTTGCAAAGACATTAATCCTAGTGGCAAACTAATGCTTTTTAAAGAGGAATCGAATCACCATGATATGCTGTGCAAATCTGAGAAAATGGTCAACTCTTGGGCGGTGGTTTGGTCCTTAAAAAAATGGCAAAATTTCTTGGGCAGTGAGACCATAATCTATCACATCAATTTGAACATTCATATATAGCAAAAAAAAAAAAAAAAAAAAGAGTCACATACATACTTGTGTGCGAAAATGTAAAAAAAAAAAAAAAATAAAAAAGAAGTTTATATTATTTTAAGAAATGAATTGAAGTTGTCATTCAATTCAAAAAAATTTTGCGTATCCTAATTTATAATGTTTAATGCGTTGTCCCAAAGGGAACGTCTCCAATGAGTCCTCCACCATGTGTTGCTTTTTCATTGACTATCAGATTCCATTTTTTAATGGATTTATATAAGTTACACCGTCTATGTAAAATATTTTTTTACAAAATTAAAGCTCTCTTCTACTAATGCAATGAAATCGTTCACCAAAATTAAAAATTGTATATATGTCAGATCCTAAACCCTACTTGTGTAACTAATTTTTTAATGCTAGTGTACCAAAAGGAAAATATCATGTTTTTGAGTTAACATGTTAAAACTAGTGAAATTAAAATAATAATAATAATAATGAATGGCTAGTGGTAAATTGGGTCACTTATTTCCCCCATAATGAATTGACGGTGCTAGGTGTTTCTTTTCTTTTAACTTTCCAGATTACCGCTTTTTCTTTTTTCTTTTTTGAGTTTTAAAGTTTTGGCTACGTTTTTCGGTGTGATTTTACCGTTTAAAGGCAACATTTGAACTGATTGTTGCCTAATATAACAGAACCATTGCCATGTAATTATAGACAAGCAAACGGAAAAGGTTGCCTTAATTTTCGAAACGCCAGGGACGGATTGGCCTTTTGGGCATTGGAGTAGATTATCCATGGATTAGGGTAGATGTTAAGAGTCATAAGTTTTTAATAAACGGTCACCACACCCGATATATGTGCCTATTTATGTGATATGCTTATTCATTGATATAATCATAGGTGTTAGAGTAATTAAATATAATACAACACTTTCATCTAATAACTTAAACTTTTAGAATAATTGGTTGTGGCTCCACCAAATTTAATATGATATCAAAACTAGAGGTCCTGAGTTTTAATCTTTCCAGACCCCATTTGCCTCCCCAATTAAAATTTTCACACTTAATACTAGGCATAAAAGATCAAACTAAGCATGAGAGGAAATATTAGAGTAATTAAATATAATATAACACTTTCATCTAATAATTTAAGTTTTTAAAATAGTTGACAATAGTTCTATAAAATCTCACAATATGCTAGCCTTATTCAATCACTCTTTTATTTATAACATGTTTTAGATATCATAAAATTTCCACACTTAGTACTAGGTATAAAAGATCACAATACATGTGAGGGGAAGTGTTAGAGTAATTAAATATAATACAACACATTCATCTAATAACTTAGGCTTTTAAAATAGTTGGCAATACAAAATCTCACAATATGTAGCCTTATTCAATCGTTGTTATGTTTATAACACGTGGTTAGATATCATGGATGTCAATGAACATTGTACTAAAATTTGAAACTGAAAGTGTTGTTGAGTTAGCTTCATATTATAAAGGGATAAATACAATAAAAGTCCTAAAACTTATAACAAAAGTACAATTGAATCTCAAAATTTCCCAAAAAAGTGTGATCAAGTCATTTCATTAACAAACTTATAACAAAAGTACAATTGAATCTCAAAATTTCCAAAAAGTGTGATCAAGTCATTTCATTAACTTTACTAACTTGATTAACGAAAAAAGTGGACTTGACTTTTTTTTATTTTCTATCTCTTACATAGCGTTAAGGTTAATTAAAGCACTAAAATGACTTCTTTTAATCAAAATCACCATTTCTAACCAAAGACCTAAGCCAGTTCTTAAAAGGCCTACAAAGAAATAGAGGGGAGAAGCCTCCAGGGGAGGGTGACCCTGAATGCTCCTACTACAAAATGATGGGGCTCATCACTATGTAGGAATAAGTATTGCCGTTAGCCTTCATTGGAGGTGTCCCCCGGCGTTAAATTAAGGAGATGGAGGCAACTCTCACGCCTTCATAGATTTTGTAGTTGGGGATATCCCTGTAAGATTAGACATGAGTAAGTCCTAAAACCGTTTTGTCTCGGGCCTCTTGCGGATCTCGGCATCCTTTGGGCGTAAAAACACCAAGAGGGTATTCCCTCCTCTGATACAAGGGGAATTAGGCATGTGAGACGTGTAGGCATTGGCACATTAAAATAAGGAACACATCAGTAGAGGCCACCATCCCCATATGTCAAACGAACAAACCACATATGCCCTCGTAGGAGCGAAAGCTCCCTTTCATTAAATTTATCAATTTGGTTAATGGAAAATGCTAACATGACTTTCTATTATTATTTTCTCTTACATAGTGTTAAGGTTAACTAAAGCACTGAGTTGATTTCCTTTTAATCAAAATCACCATTTCTAACGTAAATTTTAGTAAATAATATAAAAAGCTAAAAAAGATTAAAAAAAATCTAAAAATCTAAAAAATAAATAAAGCGGACGGCCTGGCCCTCCTTCTACGAGTGGTTCATATATATACACATACTTATAACCTTTTTTTTTTTTTTTTTTTGTCTTTTTTTGTTGATAAAAATTTTGGATTTCTTTAACCTAATTTAATTAAGACCAGGTAAAAATTAGGATCTGGATCAAAATGATATAGTTTTAATACTTAATTTAAAATTAAAGCCACATAACAAAGAGAAAGTAATAAAAAAAAAATCACGTCAATGTTTTTCGTTAACCAAACTAGACAATTGAAAATTTTGATAGTATATATTTCATAAGTTTTAAAACTCGATTACATATTTTGAAAGTTTTAGAGATCCATAGCACTTTCGCAATAAGTTTTAGGGTTTCCATTAAACTTATCCCTAGATGTATTTTATATTTAAGGAGAAGAAGTCCAAATTTGTGGTAAGTATTTCCTAGAAATATTGGTTTGATTTATTGAATCTTGGAAAATAAGCTAAGGTGGGCAAAACCGTTCTTTTCTCCCTCTTAAACTAGTCATTAGAAATCAAACTTGCAAATGAATGGAGGGGAAATTCGACATTCGGACCTCTAGAGTGCCAAAAGTTGGCACAAATGGACACTTAAGTGCCAAAAGTTACGAAAGTGACATTTATGTGCTAAAATTGGAACAAAATAGATCACTTAAGTGCCATTAGCGAGAAAATCCAGCCAAAACACTAACGTGGCAATTTTTCAGCAAGCTGCGCGCAAAACAATGTCGTTTTGTATGCTGATGTAGCTAAACAGTGTCAAAACAATGTCGTTTTGGTATAATTCGAATTTTAATAAAATAATTAATTTAATTTAATTATTTAAAAAAAAAAAAAGAGGGGGAAGGAGAAGGAGGGAGGCAGCCGGCGACGAGGGCTGAGCCCTCGCCGCCGCCGCCGCAGCCGCCATCTCCCCTCCATCACCGGGGAGGTGGGGGAGGGTCGGTTAAGGCCATCGAGCCCCGGGCTGAGGGCCGGCGGCGAGGGCCAACGTGCCCTCGCCCCATATCTAGGTGAGGGTCGTGGCCCTCGCCCGGATCCGCGACCCAAGGGCCGCTGCCGCTAGGGGGTCGCCATGCACCTTCCGACGACGGCAAGGGCTCGGCCCTCAACCGTCGGCTGCCTTCCTCCTCCTCCTCTTTTTTTTTTAATATAAATTATTATTATTATTTTGTTTTAAATTTAATTTAATTAATTTTTATATTATATTAAAATTCAAATTATGCCAAAACGACGTCGTTTTGGCCAATTTAAGGGTTCTATTTTGGCCAACTATAGAAACAACGTTGCTTTAGATGAATTAGAGCTGAGTCAGCTCTCCGGTGAGCCACGTAGGTGAGCAATATTAATATTTAATTGCCACGTATAATTTTCGGTTGGCTTCCACTCAGGTGTCCCACTTTTCTACGAAAGTGGCACTTAAATGTCACTTTCATAACTTTTGATACTTAAGTATCCTTTGTGCCAACTTTTCGCACTTAAAGCGATCTTTTGCAGGGGAAATTCTGGTAATAATGTTTCTTCACCTCCGTTTCCCAACAGAGGCTTAATTACCTTAGAATCCCATTTTTCCATGAAGTCTTAATTCTATTTGCGTATCCGAATTCTTAATCTCTGATGCGTTGTCCCAAGGAAACGTCTCCAAAGACTCCACCATGGGACGCTTTTTCATTGATTGTCAATTCTTGCTTTTTTACGAAATTATATAAAATAAACTGTCCGTGTAAAATATATTCTACACAAACAGTCACAATATGGAAATCTAATCCACCAATGAAAATGAATTTATTCACCAAAATTAAGAAATATACACATGTCGGCTTCCAAACCCTGCTTGTGTAAATAATTTTTTTTTTCACACATTTAGTGTACCAAATGAAAGTATTGTTTTTACTAATATGTTGTGAACTCTCATAAAAAAGAAATCAGTGGCTAGTGGTCATTCCTTTCTGTTTTTTCAGATTTATAGTTTTGGCAATGTTTTTCAGTGTGTTTTTATGGTTTATCAGGCAAAATTTGCATTGATTGTTGACTAACACCAAAGAATTGTCGCCACGTGTTCATAGACAAGCAACCCATGAAAAATGTTGTCTAAAACTTTAGAAACGATTGGGATGAATTATACATCGCCTTTTGGGCATCGGATTAGGTTAGCTATGTAACAAGGGGGTGTTAAGACTCTATGCATTGTGTTATCATCAGATAGCAGAGTTTTATGTTTTTTATAAGCAGTTTCTATCTCTAGCACGTGCTTGTGTCTATGTGATGTGTTTAACCATTGCTCGCCCTATTCAGTTACTATTCTATCCATTTTTTTTTAATACATGGCTAGAATTCATTGATGACATTGAACCTTCCGTACCAAAGTTTGAAACTGGAAGTGATGTTGAGTTAGCTACATAATCTAAAAGATAGAAGGGTCACTGTACCTTCATTTGGGGAGAAAGAGTCCAAATTTGTGCTAACTGTTTCCTGAAAACATGGTTTGATTAATGAATCTAGGAGATAAACTAAGGTGACCGTTCTTTTTTCCCTCTTAAACTCGACATTAGAAAATAATCTTGCAAATGAAAGGAGGGCAAATTCTCAAAAAGTTTCTCTGCCTCTGTTTTACGAAGTTTCGAAAAGGTCTTACGAATTCTCTTTACATTTTCAATTAGGGCAATGCTAATTCCACCCTTGTATAGTGGCTCCATCTACACCCCCACCAAGAAGAACAACGAAAGTACCCATGCATTGATACATTCATCTTCTTCTAGCTCTCTAGCTTATGCCATGTTCATCATTTTCTTTTTTGGCAAACAATTATAAAAATGTATCAACAGGTTTTGGCTTCTGACATATGCTTTCTACCATTTCTTCTATTCTAGGTAGAATTTGAACTAATGATGGCCAAGAGTAGGTGAATCATTTTACATCAGACCTGATCTATTTTAAGGAGATTTATCTATAGAAGTTTATCCATTTTTCTTTCGCCCAATTGTCTATCTTAGTTCCACGTGGAAAATGTACAATCCCCTTCAAAAACCATCTTTTGGAAACCTAGATTAGCTACGGGTCCACTTCCACACAAGCAAATTCCAACCAACGGCCACAGACCCCTTATCACCATTGAGATTCTCATGGCAATCATCTTCACTTCGCCAACAAGTTGCCTCCACCATCATTCATCACCAACACTCAAGTTCTCTAACAAGTTCGCCCTCTTCGCGGACACCCTCAGCTGCTCACACCACCACACATGCGAATCCAAAGCCACCGCTTGGCTGGGTAGATCACCCTTACCAACCCCATGGCTTCCGGACCAGGCCACGAGTAGCTAGTCACCGCTGTTTGGTTTTCCATCAATCTCAGTTAGTAAATTGCAATGAATAACCGATCTCTCGCTCTCCTCCATTAGTCCTTCTCTATACTTGCGCCGCCCTATTCTCATTAACGCACGTTGCCATCAGGACCTCACAATTTCAATCCTAAGTTACTCTGAGGCTGATCACCTCAAGCAGCCTCAACCCGAGTGATCACAGCGGCATGCGGTTGAAGCTTAAAGCAACGAGGGGTGGCGATCAAGGGCAGAGGCACTCGCAAGCAATGGGGAGAGTGAGACAAATACAAACCAGGTTTAAGGGTGAAGACACGAGCAACGACGGGGGCAGGTGTGGAGTGTCGGATGACAGCGGGAATGAGCAAAGGCCGAGAGGTGAGTCTGAGCAGCCTAAATGATAAATAAAGAAAGGGCTGTAGGATTCACAAGGGTACTTTTTCACCTAATTTTTTTTTTTTAGTGTACATGGAACCTAATTTGATGGTGAGAATAGGGTGACCCTTCAATTAAACCATCTATTTAGAAAGAAAAAAAAAAAAAGGGTTGAAACCACGAAAATTGTCAAATCGGTAC
This sequence comes from Eucalyptus tenuipes, assembly GCA_014182365.1. Taxonomy (NCBI): domain Eukaryota; kingdom Viridiplantae; phylum Streptophyta; class Magnoliopsida; order Myrtales; family Myrtaceae; genus Eucalyptus; species Eucalyptus tenuipes. Next base: position 4,858,349 of record CM024541.1, on the reverse strand, counting down.
GCATATGACAATTTTACCTTAAATTAATTTTTAGATCACAAAAACTTAAATCGGTACATTTATGATAAATTTACATTAAACTAATTTTTGAGTCACCAAAAACTTCAAATCAGTACCGATACTAATATGCATTTTCATGTAAACTTGCCATGTTAGTGGAATTATTATCATATATCATTCAACTCAATGGTTTCATGGTAAAATTTGATAAAAGTTAACAAATAGTAAATATATCACGAGTGTCCTAATTTAAGATTTTTAATAACCCAAAAATTAATTTGAAGTAAATTTATCGTGAGTATATCAATTTGGAATTTTTGTTTTTTCGAAATTTATTATTTAGATATTTTTTCATTATATTAAACAAACAAAAAACTCTGATTCCATCGCAATCCATTATTCTGTGATGCAATTTGGTGTCGACACTCAAAGCGAACCCAAAAGAATCCAAATGATGCAGACGACATACTAGGACGGTTGGAGGTGGGCCTGGACTGGCAACTCGCACTGTCAACCCACCATCATTTCCGTGTGACCACCAGGTTACTTCGACGACTTGAGCGAAACGTAAAAAGACAAAGAAAATCGAGACCAAGCCAAGACCAAAAAATAAAAACACCGGAACGGATCGTTCTCGACAAGACCCCCTCGAACTTTTACTTTCCTTTGTTGAGATATTTCCAATTCCGATCACCAAAGCCTCAGCAATCTGCGATGGAACTCTACCTCGTCCTCTTCCTCATCTCCCTCCTCCTCTTCCTCAAACCCTTCCTCCTCCCATCCAAACCCAGGAACCTCCCCCCCGGCCCGGCCGGCCTCCCCTTCCTCGGCTCGCTCCTCCAGCTCGGCGCCCGGCCCCATGAATCCCTCTTCAACATGGCCAGACGCCACGGCCCGGTCATGACCCTCCGCCTCGGCTTGGTGACCAGCGTCGTCGTCTCGTCCCCGGAGGCCGCCCGGGAGACCCTCCAGAAGCACGACGAGAACTTCTCCGACCGGGCGGTCCCCGACGTGATCACCGCGCAGCCGAACCCGGAGTTCACCCTCGCATGGGTCCCGGGCGACCAGCGGTGGCGGGCACGGCGCCGCGTGTGCAGCACCCAGATGTTCACCGCCCAGCGCCTGGACGCCCTCCAGCACCTGCGCCACCAGAAGGTCCACCAACTCGTCACCCACATCAAGAAATCCTGCGAGCTGGGCAGAGAGGTCGACATAGGCCAACTGGCCTTCGCCACGACTTTGAACCTCATGTCGAGCACCATGTTCTCGATTGACATCGTCGACCCGGAATTCCAAACGGCTCAGGAGTTCAAGGACCTGGTGTGGAGGATCATGGAGGATGCCGGGAAGCCGAACCCGTCCGACTATTTCCCTGCGGTCAGGCGGTTCGATCTGCTAGGCGTGAAGCGGCACATCCAGCCGGCCTACATGAGGTTGCACGAGATATTCGACGAGATCATCGACAAGCGTTTGAAAGAAAGGGCGACGGGCTCGTCGGAACCATCGAAGAGCGGGGATTTCTTGGATGTGCTTCTGGATCAGTGCGAAGAGGAGGGTTCCGATTTTACCCGGCAAAGCATCAAGCCAGTGATCCTGGTAAGTGAACATCAAAACTTAGAGACCATGAAGCAGAGATCTTTACTAAAAAGAAGCATGTACTCATCAGAGCTCCCAAACATAATTATTGAAAAGTCAGCTAAAACATTTATTGCCAGTTTTAGGAAATTTTTCCATTATTTCTCCATCATAAGAAGAGAAATTGGGGTTTTCCTATGCCTTTAACTCCACTGCAAGACATTAGCCATAATTGCTACTTCAATAGACAACGATATTATGTCAATCTATTAGCTACTCCATGCCTTTCTATAAGAGGAAAATTGTGTTTTCATATGGACGTATGTACATGAACTTTTGTTTCTGGTGACAAGAGAACTTATTGCTAGTGGATTCGAGTCCAATTTTGATTTGACACATGATCAAGCTATAGCCACGTATGTAGATCCTAACCAGTCGTACGTTCAATCATATTTTGTTATATCACTAGATTGTTCCACACATTTTGCAAAATAAAGAGAACTTGGTCATTTTTCTTTTTAAATTTTGAGGCAATCACTCATTTTCCTATGAATCGTGCATACTAATTGTCTAAATGGCCATTTTGTGAAACATGCTTCTTTCTTCAGTTGCTAAACATCTAAATAGCATCGAAACTAGATCACCATAATTCACAGGGACTCTTAAACAATCTCCATTAACATTGTGGTTGGTTATGGTAAAATTTATGCATGGGGGAGTATCTTCCAATTTTTGCTGTTAGATTGTGATTGATAATGATAGAATGGCGCGACCAGTTCTGATTCACGAATTTATGTTTTTTTCTTTGACTAAGAAAACCCTAAAATTTAGCATAGGTTAGATAAAAATCGACATGGTACCTAAAGCTTTTACATAGTACCAATGCATAAAGCATGGTTTCTGTTAATCGCATTTTCCCTGGTTATAATAAACTTTGAGGGTCGTTGAATATATGATAATACATAGGAGAAAGCGACAACCATTTAAGAAAAAGGAACGTGGCAATCTTCCCGATTGATGTTGTCTCTTTCATCTATAAATTATAAGATTATGATATTCAACACTAGTATTAAATTAATCGGTTGGTGAGAGTTGCCTGGCATGTCTAATTATAATATTAGATATCATTAGATATGTTCTTTTTTTATATATTAGGTAAACTGCCATTGAGATCTTGTATTAGTAAAGCTAATTAGACCTAACATCTTTAAAGCCCTTGTTCATGAAAAAGTTATTAGAAACGGACCATATTAGAGTCAATTAGTTGTTAGCACCAACTAATTTCTCATGGCGGATAGAAGTTTCAAAGACAGTGAAAATTTAGGATGGATTATCAATGTACTTAACGCAGGATCTATTCATCGCCGGAAGCGACACATCTGCGCTCACAACGGAATGGGCGATGGCGGAACTCCTACACAATCCGAGCCTCCTCCAAAGATCAAGAGATGAACTCACTGCGGCCATTGGCACCGAAAGGCCGGTTCAAGAGTCGGACACTCGCCACCTCCCGTATCTCCAAGCCATCGTCAAGGAGACTCTCCGTCTGCACCCGGCGGTGCCTCTCCTCCTCCCTTACAAATCCAAGAATGACGCGGAAGTGTGCGGGTACGTCATCCCGAAAGGCATGCAAGTCCTGGTGAACGCATGGGCCATAGGGCGGGACCCGAGCTATTGGGAAGACCCATTGTCGTTTACGCCCGAGCGGTTCCTGGGGTCGAACGTGGATTACAAAGGCAGGGATTTCGAGTTTATCCCGTTCGGTGCAGGCCGGAGGATCTGCCCCGGATTGCCGCTCGCTGTTCGGATGGTTCATCTCATGGTGGCTTCGCTGGTTCAGTCGTTTAATTGGAAACTTCCTGAGGGAATGGCTCCCGAGAGTTTGGATATGCAAGAGCAATTTGGTGTTACATTGAGAAAGGCCATACCTTTAAGAGCAATTCCTAGTTTGGTTTGAAAAGGAAGTTGTTGTGATTGATCCTTGATGACTTGATTTGGCGTTTCGAAGAGATTTTAAAGGACTGTTTGTGCTTCCAAAGCTTCAATCAACTATGATTCACTTGTTTAAAGTTCATTCGTAGTCTACCATGCCACTTAGTATGTGACAGATTAGTATGTGACAGATTTTATGCCTTCCGTGTTAAAGACGTGCAAACTCCCGAGAGCAAGATCAAAACTGGTCGAAAATGTGTTTTTGAAGAGGAAATTGAATTGTGGGAAAATAAGCATCGTGGAAAATAAATGGAATAAATTAAACAGCAATTACAGGAAATTGAAAGGTGTTTATATACATTCGAGTGGAAATACTATTACACAAGTATTCATAAGCAACATTGCAAAAAGAAACTTGGAGCAAAACTGAAACTGAAATCTATAGACATGTAAAAACTAAATACAACATGAAATGTAAAAGGACGCATTTGCAAAAAACCGAAAGACAATGAAGTAGGTAGTCTATTCACACCTAGATAAGACATGAAATAACCTTAGAGCTGTCTATAAATGCCTAATTTTCTATATGACCCTGGGACTCACTTTACACACCCAAAAAAAAAAATTTCCCCCGAACGGCTGCTTTGACTTCATCTCCATCTCCAAAACCACCAAAGCCCACCTACAAAATTCATCAACCATGACCGATCTAGTAAATAGGTTAGTGACGATTCCAAGATAATAATAAAGTAATAATAAAAAATCAAGTTGCAATCAATTGGATTTGAAGGAGTTTGCGCGAAACAAAAAGGGCCACCTCATTAGGAGACTATTTGTATCCGCCTTGCAATACCTTAGCTCTCTTGAGGTCTCGACTTGAGCCGGTCACAACAGTCTTACCATAGGCTGAACGGATCCATGCACTTATACTTTGCTTGGGCAGTTCCATCTTCTTCCAACTGCTTTCACAATTTCCTCCATGCATATGTCAAGGGCCAATAGTTCCTTAATTACAAACAACCCGTGCGATGCCTAGTGAGACAAGAACACCATTGGGCATGGTATGGTTCCGATAACGAAGATACTATTTACCATCCTGTTTTTAGGAATGACTGTAGAAGAAAGTCTGATCTGGTGTTCTTGACTCACTAGACACTGCACAGACTATTCCACCATTAAGAAACAATCGGCCCGTGACACGTCTGGACTCTTGACTGTTACCACGATCTTCCCACTTTGCCCTGCGGTTTTGGCATCGCCTGTCACCATCTCAGCTCATTATGCATATCCTCGGAGACAATACCTCAGCTTGCGACTGCCATGCAAGTCGAGAATTATTAGGTCTTCGGTTTCTTCCTCCCTCTCCCTTGGTCTGAGTTCCGTTGCTGGTCGAGGATCTTGTTGGGTTGAGTTCTTTGCAAAGCCGAAGTTCATTGGATTGGGCCTTATTCAGTAATACTTACCAAAAATCAAAGGCCCAATGGTCATCCTTAGGGATGATCATGATGATCTGGGCTTGCAATAGGATTGGCCTCTTGCTGTTGTTCTTGCGCGTTAATCCGCTTAAATTTCAGATTGTTGAAACAGTTTAATTGTTAAGAAAATGAAAATACTGTTTTCATATGACAATAACATTTGGATGGTGTCACGACCTTATCTCGGGTGAACCATCTAGGTTTTGGCTGATAGATTACTAAGCCTAAACTAACATGCAAATGATTTTTCAATTAGGAGTCCCTATTAATATATTTTTTATGGGTTGATTAAAAATTCAAATAAAGTAATGGGAGAATTTCTTCTCTTCTACAAACCAAAGATTAAATGAGTTTGGAGACTTTGGAGACTTGATTTAACGCCCTTTCAATACATTTTCTCTTTTATTTTCAAAAATATTTTGCATATAGCTTAGGTTGATTTTAACAAGTGAGGTGGCCATGCGAGTATGCAACCATTAATTAACAATTAATAAAGTAAGGCAACAAATAAATTGTAAGCATGGGGAGGGAATACTTAACTTGATGCAACGCAAACATCTATGGAGTTAGTTAGAAAACCACATTTATCAACCTAAATATGATTTCTAATTAACAGATAATTCCATTTGAATCTTTTTTCGGGCTTCTTTTATTTAAATGAAAACTAAGCTATATGTCATGCAAATGGCTTAATTCTAATGATGGACAATTTCTAATTAATTAGACCTAACAACAATTACTAAATGATGTACATTTTATGAACCTAATTCTATATGACACGCAAATGATATTTTTGTATTTTTTACTAAAATTCGTAATTAAAAATACTAAAAAAATAAAAATCTACCCAAAAGTGAGATATTATTTATTTTAAGTTAGGAAATATACTAACTTAAATCCTATCTTAACTCAAAAAGATATCTCAACAAGCAATTCAATGCGTTCTAATTAAAAAAGTATTTAACTATTCTAGCATGCAATCCTATCTAAGAAATCAATGATAATATACATATATGCAATGCATTTTTCTTTATTTTATTTTCAAAATGAAGAAAGCAATCAAAGTATTCAAACCACTCACAATCCACAAAAGGTATCATCCAATCAATTCAAATGTGGAAACAATATCTAATCATCCAAAGAGCCGACGTTGAAGATGGATGTGAACTCTTGGGGAAGATCATATGAGGTGCCATCAAAAATCACTAAGGCCGACTTCATCCCTGATCGACGGGTAGGTCTTGCAATCAAGCTCCTTTATGTCTTTGCACTTGAGGGCCAATCTCCGTCCGGCCCGAGGAAACCTTTGCACCCCTCCGTTACCTTTTGTGAGGCCTACACCCCATAGAAATTGTCTACCTAAGACTATCCCTTGGCTCGTAGGTCCTGACATAAGGTTAGAATTTTAACTCTTCCAGAATGGTATCTCACTGATGGCTCGGCCCCCACGAAAGGAGGCCTTCTTCACCTTCCACCTATGCTGCGCAGGAAATGCCCAAAGCCAATCCCAGGGAATAGTAAAGCTTCATAGGGTCTTTCTATCTAGGTAGTCTGCATCTTCACAAACATATCTATTTTATTGACTCTCAGAGAGAGTGCCTAGATCGGCATGCCTTTCGTGCGGGTCGGAACTTACCCTACTAGGAATTTTGCTACCTTAAGACCGTTATAATTATGGCCGCCATTCCCAGGGCTTCAATTACCGACTCCCCTATCATTAGGTCACCAACTTTCTTGACTTTTCCAGCTGGGCAAGCATCAACTCCCAAATGGTCTTACAACTTTCGGAGACCTGTGTTTTTGGTAAACAATCGTACTACAATCAATAAGTTGATCTTTAAGTCTTAAAGATTAAAATATCAATTTTAAATATTCTTGCGGAATCAATAATTCCATCTAAAACCTTATAGATATAATCAAAAATTATATATTGTTACAATTAGGAAACAAGTCCCAATGGGTATTTGCCTATGCACAGTATGTATCGGATGATCAATTTAGGCAATTAAAATATCTTAAATCAAATTTAGATGAGATTTTACCTAATTTCGCAAATATGCTTGCAAATTTGAATTTGTCAAAGGACAGCTTGCGAGCGGTGACCGATGAGCTCATGACCGAGGACGATCGCAGCGGGCTCCTAGTGGGGGGCTTTCGCAACGACCGGCAATGGACAAGCCTTGCAATGAAGAAACGGCAAAGTCAAGTCGTGATGGAGAGTTTGGACTCGCTGATTGCAAAGCCGCTCAAACTTGTTGGACAGTAGCTGGACGTGCCACTGTTGACCAAGGATTTGCTGAGTAGTCTAGAAAATACTTGCTCTTCGCCCAAGGAAACCACCCACCTAACTAGAGTAGCAAGCAAGCAACGACCATGGCAATGACTGCTAGGCAATTCCGAGCATGATTAGAAACACTGGTCCAAGAGTTCGAACGTCGAGTATTGCTGGAAGCTAATTAGGAAAAAGCCACAAGAGCAAATTATAATCGCTGAAGAACCTGCGGAGAGATGGACTGCTGGAATGCCGCTAGTATGGTGAAGGTCGTGCAAGGTGAGCTCCGAGGCAGTGAACTTCGCAAGTAACTAGGAGGTGCAGCTACAAGGGGAGGCTGTCGCTCGCTTTCGGCGTTGACAACAACCTGCGAAAATAGAAACGCAAGTCATGGGACCATCAAGAAGCAGCAACGCGAGGCTCGATCAGGCTAGCGACAGCACAATGGAGGATGACCAGGCGTTGTAGCTTGAGCAGGAACAGCGAGCTCTGCGGTCAGCAGCAGGAATCGTGGGTGACGGAGCAACCGCCTTGTAGCGTCAGGGACATTCTCGATTTTGCCGGCCACAAAACACGTTTTTTATTTATTAATTAATATGCCGGCCACCATTTGCCTAAAAGCTCGACTCACAAGATTAGGGCGTGGATGGAGGGATATGTTGAAGAGTTGTAACTTTTGGGGGAACGTCTTTTACCGAAGGGACACGTCCTTTGGAGATAACGTATTTAAGGGGGAAAAGAGAGGGAGGAACACACCTTTTGACAGAACATATGTTCCTCCTCCCTCTCTCCTCCAAAAGAAAAACAGTAACAAAAGAGACGACACTCTCTTCCCTTCAAGGCAAAATCACGGGTCATCCTCGGTGTTTAGGATGGAGGCGGCAAAATTTTCCAGCGCAATTTAGTGTCAACACTGGGGTCATAGGATGGAGGCGTGGGGTTAACGTCAGACTCGCATCAGGGGTGCGACGCCGGGTGAAGAGTTTGAGGAGCTTGAGCGTGGCTATGGAGGCGTACGATTAAGGAAAACAACTGTTTCTCTCCGTTCTTTTTTCCCTTCTCAATCGTGGCTATCATATTCAATGCTTGTCCTCCTACATGCGTGTAGGACTCCCCCTTTTATATGCAAAGGAATGAAGCCAAAATTACTTTCCTCTTTTCGATCACTTCTCCACGGTCAAGATACAATCTCCACAATTTTATTTTATTTTCCTCCCTTTCTGCTCACGCTCATGGACGTGTGAGATTTTCCTTGACAGCACACTCTTTCTTGTTTTAAAACAAGAAATATATCACTCAATATATGACCTTTGTTGACCAATCCCTCTCTATATATATATATTTTCCTTGCGCACGAAGAGACAAACTTGCAAATCTTTATTCTTTTCTTCTTCTTTTTTTCTTTCCCACAACTAAAGGATTGGACCCCCCTTAATTATCATGCACATTTCAAAACTATGAGAAAAATATTGACAAAATCTTTGTGCACATAATCAAAGAAACGGGCTCGGCCAAATTCCTTTGGCCACGGGCTTGGTCAACTCGCTAATTTATTGCTCAAAATTTTAAATTCAAACCCAATGCAATAATAAACGCTCTTAAATGCAATTTAATATTAATATTTTTATTTACAGGTTAAAAATTAATCCATAATTTTCTATGCAATAAATAAATTATCAGATTGCCAAAACCTAGGTGTCAACGGATGGCTATGGATAGAATAAGTCAGGTAAAATAGTAAAGCTATATAAAATACTTTTGTTTTTCATAATTGATATATCTACTTGTCTTTATTTTTGCATTATTGGACAAAAAAAAAGGCGATGCCTAATAATATATATGTCTTCTATTTGAAATTATCTTTTTATCTTATGTTATTGTGAATTTATTAATGCTTGGTTGAGAATGATGGTCTTGTCTTGTATTCAAAAAAATAATTGTACAGTGTTATCAAGACACGAGTTTTCTTATTAATTTTGTGTTCATTTAATATATATTTATTTTAACAGGACGGCTTACAAGTGAAAATTACACCGACACGAATTAAAAGTTTAATTATTACTTAACTTGCCAAATGTTTTTTGCAAACTGATGTGTAACCAATATTTTGTGATTTCGTGTAAGTGAAGATCACTTTTGCTTAGTAAACATTTGGGTAAAGTACACCAAAAGTAAAATAAAATATAAAAAAAAAAAAATACACCAAGAATGTCAAAACTTGGCTTAGGTGGACATTTTAGTATCAAAAGTTTCAAAAGAGACTCTCAGTATCACTTTTTTTTTAAAAGTGGGACACTTTAGTCCCAAGTGTGGCAAGAGTAACCGGAAATTCGATTTGATTTTTTTTTAATAATCTATATGATCTACGTGGCTTACTTGGAAGCTAACTCAAAGAATGATCTGACAAAAACGACTCCATTCTCGCCCCAAAATTGAATTTTAATATAAATATTTAAAAAAGGAGAATTACAGTAAGCGTTCACTAAGAGCTTTGCACAACCCTCACCGCCGATGCCCTACCCTTGTCGGGGGCTCGGCGATAGTGGAGCAAGTGTGGCTAAGGTCATCGGGCCCTAAGTAATGGCCAACAACCCTAGCCGCCAAAACCGGCGACGGCCGATGGCCACCACAAGCAACGACGGCCTTTGGCCCCTCCATGCGAGGGCCAACAACCCTCGTCGAATCTCGGAGAAGGCCGCAACCCTCACCTCGACCATGGTCACCAGCCTCTAGGTAGTGGCCGGCGACCCGACCAACCTTTGGCACACCGTCACCAACCATTTCTAGCAACAGCGGGAACGGCAATGTTGACATCTAAATTTCGCTATTTTACTTTAGACTTAATAGCATTAAAAATTAGGAATTAATCGCTAAAAATATTAATTTTAAAAAAAATGAAAGAGGCCGGGTCGGGCCGGATCCTACCTGGCCCGGCCCACCTCTCTTTCTTATCCCCGCGTGGGCCTGGGCTCGGCCCCATCCCTTTCCCTCGCGCTGGGCCGGCCCGGCCTTCTTTCCTCTTCTTCCCCCCCGCGCTAGGCTCGGCCCAGCCTGCTCGGCCCAGCCCGCGCCTCAACTTCTTCCTCCTGCTGTCCTTCGCGCGCGCCTGCAGGAGAGGAACAGCAGCGACAGAGGGCAGGGGATCGGGGTGGCAGGCGAGCGGCGTGATCCGCGGGTCGGGGGCAGTCCGGCCGGCAAACTGGCAGCTGCAGAGGCCATGCGCGCTGGCCGGTTGCTCTAAAAGAGGGGAAAAACAGAAGGCAAAAGAGAGCACAGGGAGCACCGAGAGACGGAGAGAGAGCAAGAGAGCTCGAGAGAGACCGAACCAGGAGAAAGTCGGAGAGACAGAGCATCGTGAGTGAGAGCAAAGCGAGAAATTTAGAGAAGAGAGCGGCGGGAAAGAAGCTCGGCCGCGCTCGTGACCTCGCCTCCCGGCATCCATTCTTCCGGTAAGTCTCCTTTCGAGTTTAGTCCCCTTTTACCCGATGATCTCGTCTTGACGACACCAGGGTGGTCGGCCACGGTTCGTGCCATCTCGAACCTGCTTGCAGGCCGCCGTCATCGAGCCGAGTAGGGCCCCCGTCACCCGAGCACCTCCTTTTATTCGGATTTTTTTAGTTCACCAGACCGGAACTCGCGGTTCTCTGGCCCACGCGAGTCTCCGATCCCGGTGAGCCGCGATTTTGTTGTCTTAGACTTTGCTTGGTTGTTGCTTCTGCCTTGACTGTTGATTCATCTCCCAGCTGAGTTTTCGTTAGCTTTTCAGTCGGCGCACCCCAGGTGTTCGACATTTTGTCTAGGCTAGGTCTGCATATATTTTCTTTGTTCTTTTTGTGGGTTGGTCGTGGATGGTGCCGGGAAAGGGAAGGTGACCGGTGATGGCACCGTTAGGTGTTGGAGGATGTCGGTATCAGGGCTATCTCGAATGGTACCTGGTCGTTCGGGCCGAGTTCTGTCCCTCGGCTAACGTCGGTGGGGGCCGAGCCATGTCTCGGCCAACGGCCGTGGCCGGCATCGGTCGGACTGAACGACCGACGCCGGATGGTGGTCTGGCGGCGATCCCAAACGTTGGTGAGGGCTCGTCGGACGTGGTTTTATTTTGGTTAGGGTTCGGCAAGGGAACCCATTTCGGAGGGAGTCGTCGAGGAAGAAGATAGGTGCAGGGAAGGGATGAAGAATAAAGAATAAAAAAAACAAAAAAAAAAAAATAGAAAACTAAAATGGAGAAAGTTGGCTTCGGGAATGACCGTTGAACAGATGGTACAGGAAAAGGACGCAGTGAGAAAAGACAAAAGAAAGAAAAAATTTAAAAATTTAAAAAAAAAATTGAAAAAATTGAAAACGATTTAAAAAAAAAAAAATCCAAAAGTTTTGGATCCGGGTTTGGGTTGGGTCCACGGGCCGGATTGGGTTTACCCGGTCCGAACCCATTTTCTTGAAGTATAATAATATTAAATATTAAAAATACATTAAGAATTCAAAAATTTCAAAAAAAAGAAATCAAAAATCAAAAATTTCAAAAAATATAAAAATTCAAAAAATTCTCCGAAAATTCAAAAAATCAAAAAAATTAAAAATTGCGCCCTTTTCTTTAAAATATTTCTTTAAAAAATAATTAAAAATTAAAAAATTGAAAAAATGTAGGATTTGGTTAGGAATTGCTATGTTTTGCCTCCTTAGTGTAATTAGGCATTTATTTTCTTGCACATTGATTATATTGCCTGTTTAATTTGCATATTTAATTATGTTTAATTGCACTTGCTCAATTTTACTTGCAATTAGGATCTCGGTAGCTATGTTTATAACTTTAATGATTGTGCGTCCGCATTATCACCTCACATGTTAGTGGATAGGATATAAAATCAATATAAACTGCCTGAAAAAAATCATTTCTTTTAAAATGAACAAGATTAGGTACCGAAATGGCACTAATTGGTTAATTAATGTAATCAAGTCACCGACCCTAGATTCTCTGGTTACGTAGGAAGTAAGGTATACTTCCATACCTCACTTGGTTTCTAGCCGACCCCAATAGACTAGTGACGACTCCTTTTTGCAAAATTTTTAGGGTGCGTGTCGCGAGGTATGGGGCTTGGGAGGCTGCGCTAATCATGGGCGCTTAAGCCCGTCCTTTAGGCAATACCCCTAACCTATTCCCTCCTCCCAAGGGGTAGGTCGCGACAAGCAAGGAGGGCCATCTCTCGCCAAACATGTTCCCCCTCTTCTTTTTTTTCTTCTTTTTTTAGTTTTTTAATTTTATTTTTGGTAAGGTTTTTTAATTTTTTTGGTAAGGTGTTTTTTTGTTAAAAAAATATTTTAATTTATATTTATATTAAAAATCAATTTTGGGGCCACATCAATGCCAAAACAACGTCATTTTGCACTTATCTAGCTACATCATCGCTAAAACGACATCATTTTGCACTTATCTTGTCGAAAGAATGCCACGTCAGCAATTTGGCCAAAATTTCTCATTGTTGGCACTTAAGGGTGCGCATGCCAAAATTTCTAGAATAGAAATTGATTTCTCAATTTCTATTTCAGAAATTGAGAAGTTAAAAATTTTAACTTCTGATTTCTTCTTCAAATCTATGTTTGGAATAGAAATCTGTTCCAGAAATAGAAAAATTAAATTGCGTTACCAAACGAATTTCTATTACAAACCTGTTTCGGGAAATAGATAAACAGAGAAATAGAAAAGTAGAAATTTTATCATGCGCGCCTTAAGTGTTCCATTTTTGTCCAATTTTGACATTTAAGTGTCCCCCATGCCAAGTTTTGGTACTCCCAGTGTTTGCGCCTTGTAAACATTCAAATGAAAGAAAAGACTATAAATTAGTAATGTTCTGAGTTAATATCATCCTAATTTGGTACATTCATAGTGCATTTATTTTAAACTAATTTTTGTATCCCTTAAAACCCCGAACCCATGACAAGTCATCCATCCAAGAGCTTTCATCCAATATACCTTTTAAATTGCGGACATGAAAACACACATGGAAATCAACTTATTTGATGTGAAAATTCAACATAAATGACCCTCCTAAACAACAGCATTTTGGGAAGCCAAATCTTTAAAAAAAAAAAAAACTTATTAATCGTGATTGATCAAGTTCATCCTATGGATCCCCATCCAGCAAGGAAGAGAAGATTGTGGAAAGAGTCTTGATATTTCGGCCACCTCAAGGCGAAAATTCAAATCATTGGCAACACATCTCTTTGCAAAATTTGCCATGGAAAATGCGAAGTCCAAATTATAAATATTTCTTGAGTGAAGAATCTAGGAAACCTCGCAAATTCCCCCTCACCTAATCTCGATGAACATCCTCTTGATGGCCACAAACACCATTTCCAACAACTTCCCTTCCATACAAGGCTTCTCTCATATTTCGGAAATATGCTAAAATTCCTTTGCCCTAAGATTTTGGTGACTTAGGTGACACAAAAGGAACAAGACTAATTTTGCCCTAATTCCCAATCTCAATTCACTTTGTTCGTATCCGCCTAGCCCACAACGACAACGTTCAAAGAGCCATCCACCTCAGACGAGTTGCTTGCCTCATTTTCTACCACATCAACAATTTCCTAGAGATATCTGATGAAAGCTAAAAGAAAATCGATTGGTCACATGCGTAACAATTTAAAATTTCTTTGTAACACAAAAATAAGTTTGGGATAGATATGTCTTGGGCGTACAAGTTTATGATTTTTTGTGGCACAAAAGTTAGTTTTACATAAATGTGTTATGAGGTTTTGATTTATGATTTTCGGTGATATTACCCTTTATATCGAACCTTTAATAGTTAGTTAAAGTCATTGATTTGGACGAGGCCAATAGCACGTTTGAGTCACATCTCACTCAAAGTAATCTAGAGGATCAAACCTGCTGCCCCTTGAAGTAGAGTCCTATTTGATGGACAGGATCCATCCTAATTCCGAGATTTGTCAAATTAGGTTCGAATATTAATATTACTTAAGAAAATTCTGAATAGGTATTTCAAACCCAGAAAAGCTCTATGACCTCCTTAAGCTTGCTCAACTACATACAAACGTATGATGTGTGCGTATGTAAGAGAGCAATACCAATACATAACACACTAGTGTCTCATATACACATGCTTTGTTGACTCCTCTAGACCATGATGTTCAATTACTTCTCTTTTCTCCCTCACTTTTCTTGCCCATCTCTGGTTGTGGTGCGGCCAATCTTAAAGGTTGTGCTTGCCAATATAACCACCAGAATGCTAGAGTTCAGGCATTCCATGCATTCTCTCAATCCAATGAGTACAAAATTTTACCCCAAACCTATATACCTGTCATAAAGTTATACCAAACTAATTTTTGAGTCAACAAAAATATCAAATCGGTATGCCTGTAACAAATTTATCAGAAACTGATGTGCATTTTCATGTAGACTTATCATGTCAATTGAGTTATTGTTATGTATCGTTCAACTCAGTAATTTCATGGTAAAATTTGACAAAAGTTAACAAAGGGTAAATATATAACAAATGCATTAATTTTAAGGTTTTTGATAACACAAAAACTAATTTGAGGTAAATTTGTTGTAGGTGTACAATTTGAGATTTTTTATTACTTAAGTTCAAAGTAAATTTGTTATATAGATATACCAATTTGAGATTTTTTATTATATTAAACAAACAAACAAAAAACTCTTATTCCATTGCAATCAATTATTCTATAATGCAATTTGGTGCTGGCACTCAAAGCTAACTCAATAGAATCCATATGATGCAAACTATATACTAAGCCGGCTAGAGGTGGGCCTGGACTTGCAACTTGTTTTGTCAGCCCACCACTATGGCCTCCAATTGGATGGGTCGGGTTGGGTATAGGTTGGATCGAAAATGGTCCAACTCATATTAACCAATTTAATCCGTTTTGATTCATTTTCATGCAGTGTAAATTTTTTAACCCATATCCGATCCAACCCATACCCAATCCATACTCAACCTAACCCATATTATTAACATTTTCCATATTTAGCAAAATTTAGGAAAACTTATTCTTGTGACTTTTTTTAAAGATTGTATTGCTAAAATACTTCCAAATCCATGAAAGCTTATTTCTTATTATTTTTTTATCAATGATATTGCTAAAACTCTTTCATTAAATACAGCTTTAATGGACGATTTTTACAATTCTTTTTAAAAATTGAGGTTCTCTATTTTTCGCGAAAAATATTTTTACGAAGTCATGTTATTGAAAAATAACAATATTTTTTCTATATTTACTTGAAATTTGAAAATAAATTAAAAAAATTGAAAAATCGGATTGCATTCCTTTTAATATTTTTTATTTTTTTAAATTGAATCTCTAATTATTATTATTTTTAAATCGATTTTTATATTCTTTTTCTTTTTCCTTTTCCTTTGCCAATCACCGGCCATAGCGACGGCCAGTGAGCCGAACCTCGCTAGCCTCAGACGAGGCTCCACCTCGCTAGATTCAATGAGGTCGAGCTTGTTAGAGCTTGCCCAAGGCCGGCAAAGAGAGCTCGAGGCTCGCCGAATCAGCAGAGGCTTGAGCCTCACTAGTCCTCATCGGGGTCTCAACCTCACTAGATTAGCGAGCTCGAGCTTGCCAAGCTTTGCTGGATTGGCAATGCTCAAGCCTCAGCAATCCTTAGCCAAGTCTCGGCCTCATCAAAGCCAGATCAGCGAGGCTCAAGCCCCACCAAATTCGAGCTTGTGGAAGCTCACCCAAGCTCGACAAGCTTGATTCTCACTGGATCGACGAGGCTTGAGCCTTGTGAGTTGTTAGCGGAGTCTTAGCCTCACCCGATTGGCGAGCTCAAGCTCACCTGGCCGGCTATCACTATCACCAACCATCGGTGAAGGAAATGGAAGAAGGAAGAAGAAACAAAAAAATAAAAGGAAAGAAAAGAAGAAAAATAACTTCGATTTTTTAAAAATAATTTTATAATAGGAAGAGAGTTTGGGTAAACCTAATGGGGTGAGTTAATGAGTTGAAAATGGGTTTAAACTCAGCCCATTTAAGACCATTTATTTTTGCTTTTCGGTTTATAACTCATTTAAGATAGTTTTTTCAAAATTGAGCGACTCATATGTGACCATTCTGACACCCCTAATACATCCCTAATCACCAATCCCGGTCATGGTCAGTAATAACCGACACGCGTGGCACCCCCGCGTTACCCCGGCGACTTGAACGAAACATAAAAAGACAAAGAAAATCGAGACCAAGCCAAGACCAAAAAAGAAAAAACACCAGAACAGATCGTTCGAAAAGACCCTCACGAATTCTACTTTCCATAATTGAGATATTTCCCTTTCCGGGTCCCACTAGCATGACGGTACGTTTTGCCAACGGTGGAAGGACCCAACACAAAACTTTTCTTTCTCCAGCACAAGCATGGGAAAATGTGTGGTAGGAGTTCACCGTTTGTTTCATAAGCTAGCGGTACGATTAGCTAATCATTTCCCTTTCCAATTCCCATCACCAAAGCCGCAGCACAACAGTCTGCAATGGAACTCTACCTCTTCCTCTTCCTCCTCCTCTTCCTCATCTCCCTCCTCTTCCTCAAACCCTTCCTCCTCCCATCTAAACCCAGGAACCTCCCCCCCGGCCCGGCCGGCCTCCCCTTCCTTGGCTCGCTCCTCCAGCTTGGTGCCCGGCCCCATGAATCCCTCTTCAACATGGCCAGGCGCCACGGCCCGGTCATGACCCTCCGCCTCGGCTTGGTGACCAGCGTCGTCGTCTCGTCCCCGGAGGCCGCCCGGCAGACCCTCCAGAAGCACGATGAGAACTTCTCTGACCGGGCAGTCCCCGACGTGATCACCGCGCAGCCGAACCCGGAGTTCACCCTCGCATGGGTCCCGGGCGACCAGCGGTGGCGGGCACGGCGCCGCGTGTGCAGCACCCAGATGTTCACCGCCCAGCGCCTGGATGCCCTCCAGCACCTGCGCCACCAGAAGGTCCACCAACTCGTCACCCACATCAAGAAATCCTGCGAGCTGGGCAGAGAGGTCGACATAGGCCAATTGGCCTTCGCCACGACTTTGAACCTCATGTCGAGCACCATGTTCTCGATTGACATCGTTGACCCGGAATTCCAAACGGCTCAGGAGTTCAAGGACCTGGTGTGGAGGATCATGGAGGATGCCGGGAAGCCGAACCCGTCCGACTATTTCCCTGCGGTCAGGCGGTTCGATCTGCTAGGCGTGAAGCGGCACATCCAGCCGGCCTACATGAGGTTGCACGAGATATTCGACGAGATCATCGACAAGCGTTTGAAAGAAAGGGCGACGGGCTCGTCGGAATCATCGAAGAGCGGGGATTTCTTGGATGTGCTTCTGGATCAGTGCGAAGAGGAGGGGTCCGATTTTACCCGGCAAAGCATCAAGCCGGTGATCCTGGTAAGTGAACATCAAAACTTAGAGAACATGAAGCAGAGATCTTTACTAAAAAGAAGCATGTACTCATCAGAGCTCCCAAACATAATTATTGAAAAGCCAGCTAAAACATTAATTGTCAGTTTTCGGAAATTTTTGCATTATTTCTCCATTATAAGAGGGCAAATTGGGGTTTTCCGATGCCTTCAACTCCACTGCAAGACATTAGCCATAATTGCTACTTCAATAGACGACGATATTTTGTCAATCTATTAGCTACTCCATGCCTTTCTAAAAGACGAAAATTGTGTTTTCATATGTACGTATCTACATGAACTTTTGTTTCTGGTGACAAGACAACTTAACGCTAGTGGATTCGAATCCAGTTTTGATTTGACACATGATCAAGCTATAGCTATTATGTAGTTTCTAACCAGACGTACGCTCAATCATATTTTATTATGTCACTAGATTGTTCCACACATTTTGCAAAATAAAGAGAACTTGGTCATTTTTCTTTTTAAATTTGAGGCAATCACTCATTTTCCTATGAATCGTGCAGACTAATTGTCTAAATGGCCATTTTGTGAAACATGCTTCTTTCTTCAGTTGCTAGACATCTAAATAGCATCGAAACTAGATCACCATAATTCACAGGGACTCTTAAACAATCTCCATTAACATTGTGGTTGGTTAAGCAAATATGGTAAAATTTATGCATGGGGGAGAATCTTCCAATTTTTGCTGTTAGATTTTGATTGATAACGATAGAATGGCCCGACCGGTTCTAATTCACAAATTTATGTTTTTTTCCTTTGACTAAGCAAACCCTAAAATTTAGCGTAGGTTAGATAAAAATCAACACGGTTCCTAAAGCTTTTACATAGTACCAATGCATAAAGCACAGTTTCTGGTAATCGCATTTTCCCTGGTTATAATAAACTTTGAGGGGTCGTTGAATATATGATAATACATAGGAGAAAGCGACAAGCATTTAAGAAATAGGAACGTGGCAATCTTCCCGATTGATGTTGTCTCTTTCATCTATTAATTATAAGATTATGATATTCAACACTAGTATTAAATTAATCGGTTGGTAAGAGTTGCTTGGCATGTCTAATTAGTAATGTTCTTTGAGTTAATATCATCCTAAATTGGTACATTCATAGTACATTTATTTTAAACTAATTTCTGTGTCCCTTAAAACCCCGAACCCATGACAAGTCATCCATCCAAGAGCTTTCATCCAATATACCTTTTAAATTGCGGACATGAAAACACACATGACAATCAACTTATTTGATGTGAAAATTCAACATAAATGACCCTCCTAAACAACAGCATTTTGGGAAGCCAAATCTTAAAAAAAAAAACAAAAAAAAAAGAACTTACTGATTGTGATTGATCAAGTTCATCTTATGGATCTCCATCTAGCAAGGAAGAGAAGATCGTGGAAAGAGTCTTGAAATTTTGGCCACCTCAAGGCGAACATTCAAATCATTGGCAACACATCTCTTTGCAAAATTTGCCATGGAAAATGCGAAGTCCAAATTATAAATATTTCTTCAGTGAGAATCTACGAAACCTCGCAAATTCCCCCACCTTATCTCGATGAACACCCTTTTGAAAGCCAGCTTCAAAATTGAACAAAATGGTCCAGCATGTCCCCAAGGGGCTTTCAAGCCTGAAAGCCCCTTGAAAATGCTAAACCAAACACAGCCATATAGTACCAATGCCCAAAACATAATTTCTGTTAATTGCATTTTCCCTGGTCATAATGAACTTTGAGGGGTCGTTGCATATCTTATAATGCATACGAGGAAGTGACAACCATTTAAGAAATAGCAGCGTGGCAATCTTCCTGATTCATGTTGCCTCTTTCATCTGTTAATTATAAGATTATGATCTTCAACACTTGTATTAAATTAATCAGCAGGTGAGAGTTGCCTGGCATGTCTAATTACAGTATTAGATATCATTAGATATCATTAGATATATATATATTTTTTTTGAAATATATATATTAGGTAAACTGCCACAGAGATCTTGTATTAGTAAAACTAATTAGACCTGACATCTTTGAAGCCCTTGTTCATGAAAAAGTTATTAGAAATGGACTATATTAGAGTCAATTAGTTGTTAGCACCAACCAATTTCTCATGGCGGGTAGAATTTTGAAAGACCGTGAAAATTCAAGATGGATTGTCAATGCAATTAATGCAGGATCTATTCATCGCCGGAAGCGACACATCTGCTCTTACGACGGAATGGGCGATGGCGGAACTCCTCCACAATCCGAGCCTCCTCCAAAGATCAAGAGACGAGCTTGTCACTGCCATCGGCATCGAGAGGCCGGTTCAAGAATCGGACACTCGCCACCTCCCGTATCTCCAAGCAATCGTCAAGGAGACGCTCCGTCTCCACCCGGCGGCGCCTCTCCTCCTCCCTTACAGATCCAAGAACGATGCAGAGGTGTGCGGGTACGTCATCCCGAAGGGCATGCAAGTCCTGGTGAACGCATGGGCCATAGGGCGAGACCCGAGCTATTGGGAAGACCCATTGTCGTTTACGCCCGAGCGGTTCCTGGGGTCGAATGTGGATCACAAGGGGAGGGATTTCGAGTTTATCCCATTCGGCGCAGGCCGAAGGATCTGCCCCGGATTGCCGCTCGCTCTCCGGATGGTTCATCTCATGGTAGCTTCGCTGGTTCAATCGTTTAATTGGAAACTTCCTGAGGGAATGGCGCCCGAGAGCTTGGACATGCAAGAGCAATTTGGTGTTACATTGAGAAAGGCCATACCTTTAAGAGCAATTCCTAGTTTGGTTTGAAAAGGAAGTTGTTGTGATTGATCCTTGATGACTTGATTTGGCGTTTCGAAGGAATTTTTAAGAACTGTTTTTTTTTTTTTTTTTTCCAAAGCTTCAATCAACTATGATTCACTTGTTTAAAGTTCATTTATAGTCTACCACGCCACTTAGTATGTTACGGATTTTACGCCTTCCATGTTAAAACGTGAAAACTCCCGAGAGCAAGATCGGAAACGGTGGGAAAAAAAATGTGTTTTTGAAGAGGAAACTGAACTGTGGGAACTCAAAAGGAATGGAAATTAATGTGCGGGAAGCGTAAGCTGCGGGATGTTAAGCATCGTTGAAAGTAAAAGCAAGAAATCAAACTGGAACCGAGCAGCAGTTGCAAGAAATCGAAAGATATTTATATACATTCGAGTGGAAACACTAGATAACGCCCTACATGAGTTTTCGCAACTTGGAACAAAAAATGAAATTGAAATCTATAAACATGTGAAAACCAAATACGACATGAAATGTAAAAGGACACATTTATCAGAAACTTTAAGATAACCAGATTGATAGAGTTTGTTGATACCTAAATAAGACATGAAATAACCCTAGAGTTGTTTATAAATTCCTAATTCTCTCTCTCCTCGGGACTCACTTTACACACTCGAAAAAGATTTTCTCCTAAGCAGCTGCTTTGACTTCGTCACCATCTCCAAAACCACCAAAGCCCAGCTACATAATTTATCAACTACCAGACTCCTAACCAGTCTAGTAAATAGGTTAGTGATGATTCCAAAATGATAACAAAGTAAAATAAATAAATAAAAAGTTGTAATTAGTCAGATTTGAAGGAGTTTGCGCAAAACGAAAAGGGTCACCTCGTTAGGAGACTATTTGTGTCCACCCAGCAATCCCTTAGCTATCTCAAGTCCCCAATTTGAGCCGATCACAACAGTCTTATCTTAGGCTGAACGGATCCTTATGCTTATACTCTGCTTGGGCAATTCCTCCTTCTTCCAACTTCTTCCACAATCTCCTCCATGCATGTGTCACTGGCCAGCGGTTCCTTAGCTACAGAACAACCCGTGCAGCACCTAGTGAATCGAGAACGACCTTGGGCATGGTACAGTTCAATAACATATATGCTACTTGCCATCATGTTCTTAGGAACAACTATAGAAGGAAGTCTTACCTAGTGTTCTTCGCTCACCAGTCAAGAAACTGTCGGCCCACAACAAATGTTTGGACTGTAACTGTTATCATGATCTTCCCACTTTGCCCTGCGGTTTTGGCATCTGTCACCATCTCAGCTCATTATGCATATCCTCCCAGACAATACCTCAGCTTGCGACTGCCATGCAAGTTGAGAATGAGTAGGTCTTAGGTTTCTTCCCTCCCCTCTCTTGGT
Organism: Eucalyptus tenuipes; assembly: GCA_014182365.1. Classification (NCBI taxonomy): domain Eukaryota; kingdom Viridiplantae; phylum Streptophyta; class Magnoliopsida; order Myrtales; family Myrtaceae; genus Eucalyptus; species Eucalyptus tenuipes. The sequence continues at coordinate 4,836,512 of CM024541.1, read as the reverse complement.
CTTGAGTTTCGTTGCTGTTCGAGGATCTTGCTGGGTTGAGTTCTCTGCAAAGCCGAAAGTCATTGGATTGGGCCTCATTCAGTAATACTTACGAAAAATCACAGGCCCGATGGTCATCCTTGGGGAAGATCATGCTGATCTGGGCTTGTAATAGGAATGGCCTCTTGCTGTTGCTTCTGTGCGTTGATACAGCTTAAATTTCAGATTGCTAAAACAGTATAATTGGTTAGAGAGAGAGAGAGAACTGCTTTCGTATGAAAATAACATTTGGATGGCTATGGATAGAATAAAAAAAGCTATATAAAAAACATTTGTTTTTTCGTAATTGATATATCTACGTGCCTTTCTTTTTTCATTATTGGTGAAAAAGGCGGTGCTTGATAATATATATATGTCTTCCATTTGAAATCATCTTTTTTATCTTATGTTAATGTGAAATGCTCGGTCGAGAATGATGGTCTTGTCTTGTATTTTGAAAAATAAAAGTAAAGTGTTATAAAAAAAAATGAGTTTAATTATTAAGCTTGTGTTCTTTTAATTTATATTCATTTTCACCGGACGAGTTACAAGTGAAATTGCGCCTAAGACGAATTAAAAGTTTAATTAGTACCTGTACTTGCTAGATGTTATTTGCATATTGATGTTTAGCCAATATTTTGTAATTTGGTGTAAGCGAAGATCACTTTTGCTTAGTGAACATTTAAATTAAAGAAAAGACTACGAATTATTTATTTTTTTGGGTTAATATCACCCTAACATCCACATTAATCCAAAATTAATTTTCATGTCCCTAAAATCCTGAAACCGATGACAAGTCTACCATCCATTAGCTTCTGTCTAATATACCTTTTAAATTACTGAAGTGGAAATACCCGTGATAAGCGACTCACTTGATGTGAAAATGTAGCATAAATGGCTGTCCCAAACAACGGCATTTTGGGAAGCTAGATCTGCACACAGACACACCAAAAAATTATAATAATAAAATACTTTATTGACCCTGATTGATCAAGCTTATCCTATGGAAGCAAGGAAGAGAAGATCTTGGAAAGTCTTGAAACTTCAGTCATCTCAAGGCGAACGTTCATATCATTGGCAATGCATCTCTTCGCAAAATTTGCCATGGAAAATGCAAAGTCCAAATGATATTTGCTCGAGTGAAGAACCTATGAAACCTTGCAAATTGCCCCTCATCTTATCTTCATGGACACCCTCTTGATGGCCATAGACACCATTTCCGGCAACTTCCCTTCTAGACAAGACCTCCTTCACGTTTCAGAAATCTATTAAAACCCTTCACCCTTAGATTTTGGTGATTTGGGGGAGACAAGGAAGAAAACTAATTTTTCCCTCCCAATCTCAATTCACTTTCTTCAGATTAGGCTTCCCCACAACAACATTTTTTTCAGACAGCCACTTATGTTGAACTTCTACATTGAATTCACATCAAACAGGTCGCATACCTTGAGTATTGCCACATCAACAATTTCACGGAGATATTTGATAAAAGCTAACAAAAATAAATTTATTAAAGATGTACCAATTTGAGATTATTTTGTGACCCAAAAATATATATAGGATAGATATGTTGTGGGTATACTAATTTGTGACTTTTATGGCACAAAAATTAATCTTAGATATATGTATCGCGGAGTATCGATTTATAATTTTTCATGATATTATTCCTTATCAATTTACTAAAAGTGTTTGGTTTGGATGAGGCTAATTTCAAGTCGGAATCACATCTCACTCAAAGTAATCTAAAGGCTCAAACCCACTCCACCTTAGTAGAGTCCTTTGCTTTTCATCCTCATTTAAAGATTAGTCAAATTAGGGGAAAATTACCCAAAAAGTTCTAAAACTATTGCACTTGTATAAATACAGTTATAAACATTTCAATTGTTTCATTCAATCCTAAACTTTTTGACGATTTATTAATGTACTTTTCAGTCAATTCTAACCTAAAAATGTCAACATGGCAGCCCAATTAACATCAATCATCCCATGTAACGTAGGGCGTTAATGTGGACAATTTTTTAAAAAATTTTCTGAATTTTTTTATTTTGCTTATTTTTTTCCTTTATTTTTTTCATTTTTCTGTTATTTTCTTCCTTTTAGCCAATGGTTGTTCTCAAGCAATGGTTGGCGACCGGTGATACCCAGAAAGAGCGAGGAGGGGGGGTCACCCTAACTAGGCAAGGCTGTCCCTTCCCTGTGGCCGGCAAGGATAGGCCTCGCTAGTTTAGGCAAGGGCAACCCTCGTGTAACCTTTTCTAGGCATCACTAGTAGCCAATCATCACCTAAGACCAGTGAAAAGGAAAAGAAAAATAAAAATGAAAAGAGAAAAAGAGGAAAAAAAAATTGAAAATTATCAACATCAGTACCGATATGTCACATAGGACAAAGGTACTTACTGGACCATCACATCATCATTTTCCAGTCAAAATTTACCGAAAGAACTATCTTAATAAATTGTCAAAAGATTTAAAGCTAATTTGACAAAATTAAAATGTTTGTAACTTTTTTAATAATTTTTCCATCAAATCAAGTTCGGATGTTAATATTACTAAAGAAAATTCCAAATAGGTATTTCAAATGCAAAAAAGCGCCCTGACCCCCCTGACCATGCTCAACTGCACACAAGCATGACGTGTATGTACTAGAGCATTACCAATACCTAGCACACTAGTGTCTCGCATGCATGCTTTGTTCACCTCTCTCGACCATGATGTTCAATTAATTCTCTTTTCTCCCTCCCTTTCTTGCCCATCTCTGGTTGTGGTGTGGCTAAGCTTGAAGTTTGTGCTTTCCATGACCACCAGAATACTGCATTTTTTTATTTATTTTTATTTTTTGCTGGGGATAGAATACTAGAGTTCAGTCATTCCATACACTCTTCGATTCGAATGAGTACAAAACTCTCATGGGGGGAAGAGGGCCTCCATAATTTCTCACGCCATTCCACAACCTTACACTCCTCATCTTGAGCCAGCCAACCACGTCACGCCATGTGTCCTGCCAAATATCCAAACCGCATCAAATGACCACCAAGCTTTTCCTTACCTTTGTATTAATCTCTCTCAGAAATATTCTTCATGAAGGCCATTTCTCAAAATTTAACTCTGAGAAATATCTTGTATAGTAGTAGTTTTACTTTTCAACGATTGTTTCAAAGAGAGTCTATGCAGCCCATCTAGGCCACCCATGTTGCTTTCTCCTGCCACCTCAAGATCACCCCCAAAGTTTTGTCCGAACCAAGGTGTAGCCACAGAAACTCATCCCAAAAAGGACACATAAGCCTCCATCCGTCAAGCTGACAGTTTTCATTTTTGTATTCCATCAAAAAGACACTGCACCTCACTCTCCATCCAAAATTCACCTCGCTCAGGAACTTGTGTCCCAAATTGGTTCATTGAAACCAGAGGCCATTCTATCCAAGAACCTACCTGGTATATACCCACCAACCAAGATCATAAAACAACTCTCGCCCTGTTCAAAGACTTAGAATTGCTCTCTAGGCAGAGAGAGGGAGGGAACGAGAATCAAGAGACATGGCGGTTTGTACAGCCTACACAACCCAATCCTTCCACTCGACATGCTCAATCTCCACACCCTCCAAGACCCACTTGGGGTTCAACCAGAAGAAGCAAATCTTGTTCTACAACAGTGGCAAGAGGGTCACCAATAGAGGCATCGCCGCAGCCCCATATGTGATCAGGTGCTCAGGGGACACGCTGGTGATTGGCCTAGCAGCTGACTCGGGCTGTGGCAAGAGCACCTTCATGAGGAGGCTGACCAGCGTCTTCGGGGGCGCCGCCGAGCCGCCGAAGGGAGGCAACCCGGACTCGAACACCCTCATCAGTGACACAACCACCGTGATATGCCTTGACGATTACCATTCCCTGGACAGGACTGGGAGGAAAGAGAAGGGAGTGACTGCACTTGACCCAAGGGCCAACGACTTTGATCTCATGTACGAACAGGTTAAGGCAATAAAGGAAGGCAAGGCTGTGGACAAGCCTATCTATAATCATGTAACTGGCCTCTTGGACCCTCCTGAGCTCATCAAGCCTCCCAAGATCCTGGTCATTGAGGGACTTCACCCAATGTAAGTCCTATCTTCAGATTGCAACTCTCTTCTTTCTTCTCTCTGGTTAGAAGATGGTCTAATAGTCATCTATTATTCTGCACCGTTGAGAAGGATTAATCAAGCTGATATGTTGTGGATTCTGATTTAGAGTGTAAGTAGAATTATGTAGGTGGACGGGAAGAGTTTTGAGTTTTCGGATAACAAGAGATATCAGAAACCAAAAATAGTGCCTCAAGCAGGATTTTCTGTGGCTAAGGAGCATTCTGTGTCCCTATCACCTTTTTTTATGATGGGCCTCGCATCGGCCCAATTTCACTCCCATGCCCCCTCATTCATGGCAAACAGACTTAGCTGAGGGAATGAACTCTTTATCTGTCCAAGGATAGACTCAATTCTAATTGAACCATAAAAAATTTCAGCAAATTACAGCCTAACAAATCGTGGGCTCCCATGTTTCTCTCGAACCTTAGAATTAGGTTGCATTTAGATCTTTGAAATGTGATTGTCTTAATAGATTAACAAATTCACAAAGTTGCCATGGAATATGTACTCTACCAAGATATGGAGAAGATGATGATGAAATATTTTTCAACTATAAAGTACTTCATAGATCAACTATAAGAAAATATACCACGGAAATTTTACGCAAGAGCAGTTCATTTATGAGAAACAATAGAAGACTTATGCGCCCGCTCTTGGATGGATGTTCAAGACCAAAGGAAACTAACATAATTATGCATGTTCAGGTTTGACCAGCGCGTTAGGGACTTGCTGGACTTCAGCATATATTTGGACATCAGCAATGAGGTCAAATTTGCATGGAAAATCCAGGTACTTGATCTGCTTCAGGGAAAAGCCTGCGTTTGTTTCTCCTGCTAAATTCATGTCTTGTAATCCTAAAATAAGCAACGAATTGCAGAGGGACATGGCCGAGCGAGGACACAGTCTCGAGAGCATCAAAGCTAGCATTGAAGCCCGAAAGCCAGATTTTGAAGCCTTTATAGGTGAATCAAAATCACTCCCTAAACTACACTGCTGTGCCTTGATTGGGATTGATTCATCTCATATAAATGTACTAGATTTCGAGACTGGCCTTTGAACAAATGCCAACTGAAAGGATCCCACAAGTTCCTCCACTTAGGGACACTCTAAAGTGTCATCACCTTTGGCCCTCCTTATAAAGGGGAACAATCTTTCAACTACATTACAGTGGTACCCTTTAAAGTGATATTAAAACTCCCCTATATATATTCACTCTCTGTACTTATGTTCCCCAAAGTAACTGTTTGATCCGAACCGAAATTCGCTTTTCTGACAGCATGGCACATGTTTATATTTGTCGAACATTGCGAAATACTTGCTTTGAAATTTCCATTCGCCATGCCTACAGACAGTGTATTCATTAACATGTGCTCGTTTGTTTTCTTGCCTTTTGCCCAGACCCACAGAAGCAGTATGCAGATGCAGTGATTGAAGTGCTGCCAACACAGCTAATCCCTGGTGATAATGAAGGGAAGATTCTTAGAGTGAGGTTGATAATGAAAGAGGGTGTGAAGTATTTCAGCCCGGTATACCTGTTTGATGAGGGCTCGACCATCTCTTGGATCCCGTGTGGAAGAAAGCTCACTTGCTCTTACCCCGGCATCAAATTCACTTATGGCCCTGAGAGTTACTTCGGCCACGAGGTATATATCTCGAAGATCACTTGATTTTGTTCTCTCCTCACTGTTAATACTCTGTTTGATGACAGTCTTCTTCAGCTGAACAATAAAAAAATTTCTCATTCAGGTCCAGAAAAAGCTGTTAAAACCCAAATGTACATGAACTAGTGAATACTGCAAATGACTTGGATTGCGCACCACATTTCACATTTTAACGACTTGATCCTTGCAAATTTCTTGACTGAATGGTTTCACGTAATATTCAAGTAGATATATTGAGGATGGATAAACTTGTCAGAACGTAGGATGTTCACGTGACATTTCGATTGAGGACGACGTGAATGCACTTTTTTGAATTTTTTTCACAACCCAAAAGCTGGAGGAATTAGCATTTCAATATTATATGGAATCATCAACAATTTTTTGCATTCATTCTCCAAAAGTTGCAGTCTTTATTGAACTTAAGACTGACTCCTACGTGCTTGGAATTGCAGGTGTCTGTGTTGGAGATGGATGGGCAATTTGACAGACTAGATGAGCTCATCTATGTGGAAAGCCATTTGAGCAACCTCTCCACAAAATTCTATGGTGAAGTCACCCAGCAGATGCTGAAGCACTCCGAATTCCCCGGAAGCAACAATGGCACTGGTCTCTTCCAGACCATAGTTGGGCTAAAAATCAGAGACCTCTATGAGCAAATCACAGCCAGCAAAGCAGCTGCACTATTAGAAGCCACTAAAGCTTAGGAACTTCCAAATACTAGTTCCCCCTCTTCTTTCTTCAATCCTTATTCAATCCTTCTGTTTTCACTGTTCATTCAGGGTTCAAAATGAGTATTAGGGTTGTTGAGAAGGGAAGGATCTGCATGTATTTTGTCATCAGGATAATTTGTTGTATGGAGATCTGTAACATAGACAAAAAGGGGCAGAGAGATCAGTTACTTGGTAAAATTCAAAAAAGAGATTGGTACACCCGGCCCTGCCCGCTTTTCTTTGCATAAATTCTCAGTGGTCTTGAATCATATTTAGGTCCCACTGAGATAAAGGCGCGTTCAGATATTTCTTTCCTAATTCCTTTGTTGGTACAGGGAGGTTCAGGAGATTACGAGTTTTTGAGAAAAATCCAGTCAAATCTGAAAAACTAGAATCACTTTATTTGCAGTTCTGCAACATTTTCACAGGTTTCTGCACTATTTCCAAGAATAACCTGTGCTGCAAAAAAAAAAAAAAACATGCTCTTTGTGTGGCTTAACCCTCACACAGCCAAGAGAGTCGAATTCAGCCGAATCCGACCAGCAGGTCGACACTGGCCACTAGAGGATTTAACATATATCTACCCCAGAGGGTCCATCCAGGGCACTGGAGGATTTAACATATATCTACCGAAAGAGAAGCAAAACAGGGAGAGTCAAAACAGAGAGTCTCAGCTAACAGCTTCCTATGGTTAAGCTACAAAATGTTGATGGTGGGGTTAAGCAAACAAGAAACTCTGCCGTTGTTTATAGCAAAAAAATTGTTGAAGACAAGGATCAAAGAGAGAGGAGTGAAGGGGGAGGGAGAAATGGAGTGATGCTTGGTTTGTACTTTATAGTTTCTTCATCAACATTCCCAAGACAGCAAGACTATTTTACAAGCATTTTCAATCACCGAAATACTTTAACATTCCCGCTGTCCATAGACAGTGGAAGACGGTACTCGTAGCACTTAGAACTTGCTAACTTTGCAAATAGAGGACCACAATTGTGTTTTGGCATGAACAAAATAGGCACGTCTATTTCTTTCCTGTAAAATGTGGGCATGAGCAAGATAGAGCTTTTAAGTCTGCAACAAGAATTAATGAGCAAGTAAATTATGGGCAGAGGACATTAAGCCAGTACTAGAAAGCCATAATTGAAGCATAGTTGAGATGGAGAAGCATTAGCATATAATAGAAAAGGCTACATTAAGAGAAACTATATACACCAACAAGTCACTTCAACCGAGTCCCAAGGATACAATAAAACACCACAATTGAACAGATTAATGACACTTGATGCTTGAAATGTTATCTACACTAGTGACATTACTTGAAAGGCTCACTTCAACACTTCTACTTGATGGTGACAAACTTATTAGTACCATGTCTTGCCCAGTGATCCTTCAAGTCAACCGGATGAGTTAGATCATAACCTTCTGATGCTAATCTTACTAAAAGTTTCACATATGCCCCATTGCTCATCTTCCTCCCAGCCAAGCGAACACCAGGCCTTGATGAACTCATTGGAAGCGGGTATTCAGATACGCTGATGGTGCAGCACGAAGATTGCCAGCCACCAGCCCCCCATTTGTAGCAGACCCGAGCGATTCCAGTGCAAGAGCAATAAGGGGAAGGCACCCCAGAGAAATCGAAGTTGGTTAAATCGATGTTCATGTTCAGATCCTTCTTTTCCCGTTTTGCTTCAGGGAAGCTCTGTCCCTTTCCTTTTCCAGAACTTGATTTCTTCCTGGGTTGCTTTTGCTTCAGTGCCTTGGATGTTATCTGATCAGGTTCTTTTGAAGAGGGTTTACGTTTCTTAGGCTTTGCGGATTTTGTGCCAGGGTTGTTGCTCTTTGCAGGCTCAGTTGTTGAAGCAACTGTACGAATTGGAGGTACAGGGAGACCATCTTCTGGGTTCAATTGTGTTTGTGAGGAAGGACCTGAGCTGACTTTTGGAGAAGGGAAAAATCCGCTCCCATAAAACCAGGCAATATGTGAAAGGGACGGTCCACCATTAGCATCGGGCATGATATGGCCTCTATTTGAGTATGTCCCCATCTTCGAAAGCTATTAAAAATTCTCCGCGCAATCAGCATAAAGATCTACATCCAGAGGCCACTCTGAGCAATTCCCATTCCTGGCGTCAGCAAAGCAGAACAGTGTGAATAATTCAAGAATTAAGGCAAGGTCCAAAGCAGTTTATTTGTTAGAAGATCATCACGGTCCAAGTCACTTCCACATTGATAAGTTAAAGACATAACTCAAACGACTAATATATTTGCAAACGTACCAATTCCTGCTACAAAAATCATTCAACAATAACATGCAATATGGAATGCGTAGCAGAGATCAAATGAATTCTACCGGCAGAACATATGACATCTTGAGGACCAAAAGAAAACTATAATCTAGAGAGGAGAAAACCCAATCTTACGCAGCACATATTCCAGTTCACAAAAACAGGAACTTGGAATACTTCACGGGGGATGACAGTAGCCTCTCTACTCAGGGAGAAGCAACACCGACAAAGTTTGCACGCCTCACAAAATCCAAATTCAACCCAAAAAGAAGTCATACGCAAAGCTACACTTCAACCCAAAACCCAAATCTAGTAAAACCCACAAACAAGACCAGGAGCTAAACAATCATCAGCCACTGAAATGCCCACAAAAGCCAGCAGATTGCAGCACGGACACCATTTTAACCCCCGTATCAGCACCAAGCAGTGTCGAAGCAGCTACAAAAACCCTCAAAACACACTGAAAGGTCCAGCAAGAAACAGGCTCACGCTCATCACATCCACCCGCGACCATGCAGACCCACTTCACCCAACAGAACACCGAACCTACCCACAATGGAGCCGAAGCGAAACAACCCCATCCCGCCTCACCACCCACCAGCAAGCAGACCAAGCAAAAAGCCTCAACAACCCACGAAACGGCACCAAATTCGTCAGGACAAGCGACGAAACGACGACCCGATCGGCCTCGCCGCGCTGTCCCCGAGCAAAGGAGCGATCTTTAGGCTTCGATTTACCTGGAAAGAGGGAGGCGATTCCTGAAGGGTACTCCACTCGCTCGCAGCTGAGGAGCGAGAGAGAGAGAGAGAGAGAGAGGCTGTTCCGGTTCGGACAATTTTTTCTTTCCTCTTTTCGCCTTTTGTTCGACCATTTTTAGCGCACCGAGAGTTCAGTCGATGGGTTTTGTCGCTGGCAGCGTCGCCCACGCGCCCGGTCGCGGGGTGTGCGGGGCACGCGCCCGCGCGAGTGGGTTTGCCGTGGGAATCCTGCGGGCTCGCGCGCGAGCGGACGCGAGATCCGGACCGTTGAGCCCGACGATACGAACGGACGAGATTCGTGATTCCCGGATGTGAAAAGGACTGCCAGAGTTTAGTGGAGTTAAATTTTTATTTTAGTTTGCTTGTTTTCATGAAAGGGTGATTTCATTTCTCGGCAGCACCAGACGTGACAGGTCCGGTGAAAATTAGGGACGAGCGAAACGAATGCACCACCTGAATTGGACCAATTTTCAGAAGTATCGATTTTAGTTCTCGATTCTTAAAAGTGAAATCAACATTTGGGCAATACAATTCTCAATTCTAAAAAGAAAATCGAACCAAACCGATGACATATACTTTTTTATTATATTTATTCTTTCAAAAGAATTAGCAAGTATAGTTTGTTATTTCAAAGGAAATAAAAGCCTGGGGTCATTAAATGCCGGGTGTCCGTACTCGATTTTTCTTTTCGTTTTTTTACCGATATTTATTTCCCGGTCGTAGCTTACCCTACATTACAGACGCTGACAGTATCATCAATAACAACTGATGTCGATTCTGCAACTTTTTCTCATTTACATAGAGCAGAAAAATGCTGGACACTAGATAGAGAGTCCTGGTGGCAATGCAAGTCATCTCCAGCTACTGGACTGACCCAGTTTTACCAAAAAAAAAAAAAAAAATGGAGGCAATCCTGGAAAGGTGCTCTTGCTGAACTCTGTACACCTTCGAGTGTAGAAACCCGACGGAACTGGTTAAAAAGCCCGACAGAATGCGCGGTCAGAGCGAATCCATGCTGCTTGTAGTCCTCAGCCGACTATGGCAAGCAGGCTCTGCCTGACGGCGGGAACCGAGCAGATCAAGGAGCCGAAGATGCCGGTGAGAGCATAGGCGATGGCGCAGAAAGGGAGGGCCTCTGGTTCTTTCGCCGACAATGCTGCTGTTCCCAATCCATGCGCACTGCAGGATAGGCGCGAGATATATGACTTTCGGTTACGAGTTGTGTACTTGTGTCTCTTAATCAGTCCTGAGAATTTCACTGAGTGGAGAGAGCAGACGTGCACAACAAGGGCACACTCCAGAAAGATGGCCAATGTTCAGTAAGCGTACCTTGATGCGGTAGCTATTCCTCGGGCAATAGGATCACGGAATTTAAGTCTATCCAGCATTGCTTGCACGAAGTTTGCTCCAACTAAACCAGTTACCACAACCACAGCAGCTGTAAGAGATGAATTGGCACCTGCACCACTCGAGAGACAAATGGAATTTCAAGCACAAATATTTAGTCACCATTTACCAAAAATATACCTTGCTCAGAGAAAGAGAACGCATATCGAGTAGAAAAGGTTGAATAAATCCATCGCATGGGTTTCAATTGTGCTTTAGAAAAGATGATTGCAGAAGTAATCTCCTATCCCAAATTGCATTTCAATTGAGAATCCAGAATACCTTCAAATAGAGACACAATGCTGAGGGCCAATGCCACAGTAATACAACGAGGCAGAATCGACACCGTCAAAGTTGGTTCCAGTCCAACAAGACGTCCTACCAAAGCAGTTGAGTACAAAGAGAAGATTGTTGCGACAATGACTGACGTGAAAATTTCAGCTGCGTGTCTCTTTACAAGCTGCAACAACAGAGAATGGAGATTGTAGTTGCAGCCAAAATGAGAAGAGAAAGGGATTCTCAAATTACCATTCAGTGGACTGCAATCAGTCTGAAGAAGAAATATAAATTAGCAGCAAAGTTTAAAAAAATTTAACCATCTTTCTTGACCAGTTTCTCACCAAAGCACCTGGTGCATACAAGCTAGTTCAAGGAGAAACGATGGTTCCATTTCAACCAATGAAATGTTCTTTCAACTTTAACTTTTCATGTTTCCTACACATCCAAACTCTTGGAGATAAGAAAGCTAATAATAGCATGAATATCACTATATCAAGAAGTTTTCCTCTGGCCTAGTGAATAACTGTTTAACCTGCACTGTCCGCTTTGTACGCTTTTCCGTGCTCCAAACTAGCAACTCAAAATAACAGCAAAATCTAGAACTGAGATAATTTCACAATCTGAGTACTGGATGAGAAGATATAAGCTACCTTTCTCTGCTTGAACATGGAGAATGCGAAGGAGAGAATAACAGATCCCAAGAATCCCATTAGAATATCACCAGCTCCAGGATTGGCAGATGCCTTCGTAAGGTAATATCCTGTAAGTACGTTAGGTATCAGATCGAAAGTTTTGCAGATTTCTGGACATTGTGAACCATGCGAGATCAAGCTGATGGAATTAGTTGCCATTCTATGCAAACATCACAAGGCCATTATACTTGATTTAATTCATCCATATAGAAAACAATTTCTATCTTCTCTAAGAAGGATGTAAAATCAAAAAGTCATGATATACAGAATGCAATGGCATGGGGATGATTGATGGATACTGCTTCTTAAGTACTTTACAAATGGGACATTATTTTTCCCCCTTAAAGAAGGCCACATGGCTATGCATCAAATGAATTTTGTTTTGGCCAAATTGAAAAAGATTTTAAAGAGGTGTACATGAGATACAAATAGTCAGTTGGTTCTTAATGATGCAGAACTATGCAAACCACCTTCTGATCAGTTCATGCAAATCATCCAAACCAAGTAACAGTTATGACTTCACAAACAGAATACCTAGGACGGGATTCAGTCCAGACTTTGAAAGGTACCCAAATGCAAATGCTGCCAGGTCTGCCGACAATGCACAGCAGATAATTGGATGGAAAATTTTCTTCACACCAGATGGCAACCTAAAAAAGAAACGCTCATGAAGATGGCCTTTTGAACAGTTATACTTCAACTAACTATAGATCCTGCAGGACTTCCACGATGCGAATTTGCTCATCGGTAGCAGAAATTACCCAGAACCGACCATGTAGCCTATCACGGTGGATGCCAGGAGGAATGGAAGGCATGTTCTGGCATTGGTTCCTAGAGAAGTTGGGTACAAAAATGCTGAAATGAATGATATAACAAAAATACCACTCCAAGTCCACAATTCAAGTGACGAAAATGGCGATGGTTTTGCCATTGGCTCAGCATCCGTCATCTCTGTCTTAACAAGTTTTCTCACTGTAATCGCAGTATAACCAGCCACAGAAAGTGAAGCCAACCATCCTCCAACTGCAAAAGAAAAAACGAAAACAGCTACGGAGTTAAAAATATCTATCTAAAAGATGCACCTATTGAGCCCAACTGGCAACAGCAAGACACCACTCAACTTATCCAAACAAACTAAAATATAGATGCCATGCATTTTCCTTTCTCTCCACCTATTTTACATTTTATCCTCATGCAAACTCTCATATCAAACTGCAATGTAAGCTTCTTATGATCTCAAAGTCTGAAAGTCTACGCATGAAGATTGTGATTTCATCCTGTGCTTCCTTCTTCTAGGCTATTGTCTGCAAAAAGACAACATCAATGAAGAGCTTCTTTCAGAGCTCTGGGAATATTGCATACTGAAGTAATACTGTGCCATCATGGTGCACCAACTCATTGGCAAGCACAACAGAACCCAGAAACACAAAATGCCGATAGACTTAGGCCATTGGAGAGGTGCAAGACTCTGGTCCAAGGTCATTAGATTTCACAAGATAGTCTCAACACAAGCAACCACAATGAGAAAGAACACACAACTACACGGTGATCAAAGGTGAGCGGTACCCAATATAAAGCAAATCTTGAGCCCCGAAGCCGCAGGTATGTCCTTAACAGCAAGAGGCAAAACCACCAGGGACGGAACATAAAACAGCGGGAGCCACCTTTGTATGAACAGAAGCGCCGGCTCGAAGAAGCTCATCAAACCGGCAGCCATGGCGGGCACCGTCGAATCGAGAATCATCAGAACGGAGAATATGCAGAACATCCCGAACAGAGCACTCGGGAACTTGATCGCCGCCGCGACAAACGCCTTCTTCAAATATTTATCCATCGCAAGGATTATCCCCAGCGAGACAACTAAATGGACCACCCCAAAGGCCTATAATTCACATCAAAGACACATTCTCTGGATCAAATTTAGTAAAACGAAGCCAAAACGTACCAGCTGAGACCCCATAAAATATGCCAAGCGACTCGAATTAAGAAAAGAATAAAAGGGGAGACCTTTTGAGAGATTGTGGTGGAAGTGCCACCCCCTTCTGCACCCGCCGACTTCACCAGAAGTGATCGATCCGAGCACGTTTTCTCGTCACCCATTTGCAAGAACCCGGGAGCGAACCCAGAATTGCTTCTGACTCCCGAGCACGATTTCTCCAGACGGGGACTCTTATCCCCCGAGTGGCCATCCCCACAAGCGAGCCGCGTCGACGCACACGATTGGATCCTTGCGGAGGAAGAAAGCGAAATGAGGGAACTTGAAGAAAAGGGCAGCTCCCCCTCCCGCTGTCGGCGGTGGTGATTGACAAGACGGGAGGAGGGCGATTGGTGGTGGTGGTGGTGGAGCGTGGCCGAGACAATCGCCATGGCAAGAAAGCAAGGAAGTGGCGGGGAGTTCTCGAGAGGGAGAGAGGAACCATCTCTTTGGCTGCTTTTTGACGTGGGCCTTCTTCCTGGCTGGAGAATCCCGAGAGTTTGTATGGACTACAGAGAATGATGGTAAGACATTGGAGATGAGATTTGGACACTAGCAGGCTAGCAGCAGCAGCTTCTTGGCATTTGCTTTCGCAGCGAACGGCACTGTCAAAGCTTCCATACCATCGGCCTTGCGCCTTGTGGCCAGTGGCCATTGGACTGAAAAATTCCTCCTTGCAACGGGCCGCATCGTGCAAACGAATTGGGTTGGATCGGATTGCAATGTCAAAGTCCAGTTCGGAAAAATCTTACGATGGTCCTAAACGGGCTTCAAGAGGAAAGATCAGAAATTTCCGAAGCCAACCGATGAGACATGCTTGTCATCCGCGGTTCGAAATAACCCGTTGGATCATCGGAGGTGGTCGGCTTTATCTAAAGTTTCATTCTCACGTGGTTCGGAGCCCTCTGGTTGATCACGAATTCGGATCTCTTGTTGCTCCTTGTTTTCAGGAAATCTTAATTGATCCTGGGATTAGTTTGATGTCTAACTAATAATAATTCTGGCTTTAATTCAACCTGTTTTTGGTAGTATTGTAGTAACAAGTCAACTCGCATCACGCTTCAAAAGCCACATCACATCAAAAGGTCGTGGTTTTGGCTCCGACTTCTGGAGCAACTTCATGATAATGCAAGTTCAACTTTACTTTTAATGCATGTTATACATTTTGGGATTGCATTCACATTCCTTGAAAGATGACCATGATCACGTCTACTAGAACATTAATATGTCCTACCCTGAAAGATGCCCCCATGCAATGGGGCTTGAAATCCACATGGTTACAGAATGCATATGTGAAGATCAAGCCCCACCTTGATGGACCCCGGCTAAGTGCCAATGACATGGGTGCGAGAGTTTGAGTACCCAAGCATTATTGCTGGAAACTAGGGTATGGGCACCAATGTCCTAAGTACGACATCCATTGGCATGGGCACAAACACTAAGGTCTTGAGCTTAGCTTCGAGGAACTTGGGTCTATCCATTATGGGCCTAAACCTAGCTACCAAAGAATCAAGCAGTTGTGGCACAAGCGTGAGAATCGAGTTCCCTAGGCATAAGGTTCTGAGCGCGACCTAAAGGGACTGAGCTTAGCCTTTATGGACCCAAGCCCACTGTAGTGGACCCAATCCTGGCCTCTAGGGATTAAGCTCCCGACCTCTATGGAGCTAGATATGGGTACTATGGTCACAACCCGGTTTGAGGGCCTAGGCCTCACTTCTGTGGAACAAGGTCAAGCGCTAGTGACTTCATTGACTTGGGTGTAGAAACCAGATACCTAGACATGGCCTCTGAGGGCTTCGGCACAAGCACCAATGTCTCAAGCCTAACCTCCATGGATTGAGAGAGGATGCTAGCATGGGAACCTAGTTCTTGTAGTAACTAGGCATGGCCAACAAGTAATTTAGTGGGCCTTTGTGTACTCAAGCACAAGCACACGGATGGCATTGCTCTTTGATTCAATGGCTTGAGGTTGGGCTCTTTGGTAACCCAATAGAACCCATCATTTTTTTTAGGTTTTACTTTATTAGATCTATTTTAATCCATATATGTTTTCAAGCTACTCGTAATTCACCCAACTTAATAGATATGACTTCAAATATAGGTCCATGACCTCTTTTGCCACCTCTTAGATTTTGTACACTTAGCAAGGCACATTGGTATTGAAACAAGCTGTTTGACGAAAATATTTGCGTTAAATGACAGTCTTCTGAAATGAATAATTGATGTTTGGAGGAGCTTGTTTTTGCTAGTGTAATTGAAGTCCATGATATGCATACGATGGTCATTTAGCCCATTCGTTGAGTTGAAACGTAGCTGAGAGGGGGCCAAGCGCTTGTGCGGAACGGCTAGCCAAAGCAAGTACAGATCAGGATTAAACGTGCCAGAAGACTAGGAATAATGTACTCGAGTCCTAACAAACATGAAATAGATTCAGCTACCACACTTCAAACGAATAACGAACAATAAAATGAGCGGGACGAGAATGTATCATGATGAATCATAATGCCTTGCCGCAAAGAGTTCCAACCGTTTACATTTTTGTCAAATGACTAGCTATGAAGCAAAGAAAAGACAATAAAAATCTACAGGATCTTCATGTTCATCAGAGTTTGAACAGAACGTTACCTTCACTCGAATTTACACAGAAGAACAAATACAAACAAGGAAACTACAAAAAGGGAAAAAAAGTCACTTCAACGCTAAGTAATTATATTGGACAGAGATTGTTACAAGATTGAAAAAATAGGTTAGGCTTTCATAAGCGAGCGGAAGAGGACCTGCTGCGTCAAGGCTCAGCCTCATAATGATAAGAGTAGTAATGTTGTGTATTAACTTCATAGCGATAGGCATGATGGGGAGGTGAGGGCGAGCTAAGTTCGCTCCCAGAAGGGCTGGCTACATGAGCTTGGTGCTTGTCTGCTCTGACTTGAACTACTTCCTCTTCCTCCGCCACAAATGACCGGAAAATTGGGTGCAGGTACGCATCAGCTAAGTATGCTTTCAAGTTCAGGTTCGGTTCTTCTTCTCGTTCCGCTAAATCTTTTGCCATTGCTTCCTGTGGAGGAAATAATGATTAAGAAAAAGAAAAGAAAAAAGTACTTCACCATCGACATGAATTCCTGAAGAACTGAAGATAATGGATGGAGTCAGTACGAGACTGTTATCCAAAATGACCAGTAGGGGACACTGGGGAATTACCTCTAGCGGATGCTTCCTAAAGGCAGGTTCAAACCGATGCTTGCAATACTTGTGGAATACCAATGTGAATACTGGTAATACAACAAGCAAAGGAGTTGAATTAGCAGCTTCTTTGGTACTGAGCAACCCCAATAGCAGAAGTTGAGATATCAGTAAGGCTGCAATAATGCGGCTGTGAACATGGGGCCAGAATGCAGCGACGCTCTCATATCGCTGATTGTAGACATTAATTATCTGCAAACAGATCACCTATTAATACAACAGCAGATTGCTCCAACTTAAAAAGTAAGGAGACTAAAGATGAGAGGAACAAGTTTCATTTGCTATCATTGAATTTAAGTTCCGGCAGTTACCAACTTACATATTAGAATCAGATAAAATAAAAAGCAGTTCTAAAGCTGAGCCTCATAACTTATCCCGTACCATTTTCCAAGAAAATTTAGCTTCCAAACAATTGCCATCTCTAGGCAGTTCCAGTTTATTATGCTCTACGCTCTACCAAGGTTGTTTTACCTAAAAAGAGGGGGGACTTTAACACAAATAAATGAACTCAATGAAGACATGTCACGGGAACGCAAAGCATTCAGGGACTAACTGACCTGATGACGGTAGACTAAGTATGCCAAGGCAAAGAACACCAGAATAAAAGGAAGAAGAATTGGAGTAACCACAGCATAAACAATTCCCAGAAGAAAGTACAATTGGAGGGTTGGGAGCGTCTCTGGAAAATCTACACTTCCAGGGTCCATGGCCCTCTCCCTGTCACGGTCAGTCTTCACCAAAAACATATTCTTGAGGTGGTATATGACCAATGGCTTTAAACGGAGAATCTCGGCAGCAATCCCAGCCCAACCATCAACCATTATATAGGTAATAAAGAAAGTAGCTTTCATTGGTATTGACACCCCAATGGTCCTCGGTATCCTGAAACGTGATGAAAACTCCATAGAAAATTCTTCGTATGGCAGAAAAAAAAGTAAAAAACTAATTAAGTTACTGGGGATAAAATGCACCAACAACGGTCAGGTATGACTTACATCTCATAATTACATACCATTTAATATGCACTGCAAAGCAGTAAGAAGAATTCTTCCCTATTTCACTCATATCAGCATCTTATTGGTTACTACTGAGAATCTACCAAACTTTGAGACTGTAAACATAGAACCAGGAAAAGAAAAGACTAATACAAATAATACAAGCAAACCCCATTAGAAAGGAAAGCATTGTATGGAAAAATAATGAAAGCTGTTGCAAGGGAAGGTACGACAAGGGTCTCACAAACTAGAATACTGCCAAGGAAAGTGTATGTGGGTGCATGCATGCATGCTTATGTCTGGGAGTATGTGCTTATGCATACACATTTGTATGCATGTGAATAAGTCTCAGCTGGGTCGGCATAAGTGTGTTCATGAATACATCACATGAGAATTATAGTTTCCTTTGACACATTGAATTCAAATTACTTAACCAAAGGAAAATTAAGAAATGCTCCAGAGTCAAGAAGGAGGAAAGTATCTGTAACAGTAAATGCTAAAACTACTGGGTAAAAACTTGAAACTTCTTCATCCATGACTTGTTTGCAGTAACAAGTGATAAGTGCTTCAACTAAATTAGAGAGATGGTCCAATATCCACTGAATTAAATGAGAGAATAGACTGGTTGAATTGACACTGACACAGAGGTCTACATGGAAATTACGAGCAGGAGTATCTGAGACAATATGCACAGGCAACTAGCATCGAAAATCAAATGATGTAATCTTACTGGGTAGCTGACTGATGCATGAAAGAATGCAGCTGCTGAAACGCTGTTCCAGTTATAATACTTCCCAAGAAGACATTAACCAACATAAAGTAGTAGTACTTTGCAGCAGCCCTCCTTTCCAACATCGATATTGCAATGTACCCCTCAATCTTCGACATGATCACCAGTACCGTAGGAAGGATGTACAAGAACATCTTAAGGGCTAGACCAGGGAGGAAACCTTGTAAGAATGACTTGATAAATTTCCTGCAAGTCCAATGTAAGATGTAAGGATAAACGTGCGAACAGGCAGGAACCTCCATGACAATTGCAGCTACAAATCTCATTTCCTCTTTCACAAACTAGAGACAACTCTCACTTTCAGTCAATAATGAAGAAATTACCAAAATTGCATTTTCAAGAGGTAAACAGTCTATTCTGTGGTTTAATAGGTAAACTCATGGGTCCTGTAATATACTTACAGTTCGATCACAGGCCTGAGGAAAGGAGCAACTCTTTCTAGACCCTCCAAATTGGCAAGAGATTGCACAAATGCAATCGGTATCATGTAAAAGAACACCAGAGCAAACACCGACAGGGATATCACAAGTTTCCGAATGGTCAGTGAAACAAATGGTATAGCTAAGTTCTTCCAATAGACGTCCCGAGGTTCTGGAGCCCAGTTTGTCAACCATAAGGTGGGATTCTTGCTTTGCTGCGTCTGTGCACAAACTGCAGCCCCCCATCTTGAATTAAAGGAAACAAAAGCAACTGGTAGAATGGACTTTGGATCTTTAATAACTTTTTCACGCTCCACGGCCATCTGACAAAGGAAGTGAGTAAAATAGAACAAATTAATACAATTAAAAGAATTCAATTGAGAATATTGGAAGACCTAGTGCAGCCCTAAATCAAAAAACTGATTCCAAAGGTAGAGCAGATTAAAATGACAGCCGGAAATTCGCAGTGTGATGTTCAATCCAGATCATGTCTTACTCTTTTGTCAAGAATCTTGATCTGTTCTTTGTAGTAGTCAATTGAATCTACTCGTCCACCCCAGAGCCCGCAAAAACCAATCTGGGAATAAGATTTGAAAAAAAAATTGTAGGATTAAATTCTTGGACAAGCTAATCTGAAATCTTAAACCAGCTACTATACCAGGCACAATTACAGAGGAGTACAGCTGAAGGAGCGTGTTTTTGTGTGGAAACCTTTCTCGGCATTTAGGCTCAGATCAAGTGTGTCTGTATGTAAGTGCAGGGGCATGTGCCCAAGAAACCATGTGAACAAAGCCTAGCCTTACGACCAAAAAAAAAAAAAACAAAGCCTAGCTTATGAAAAGTGATACCTTGCTCGTCGGTCTCTTCTCAGGATGCCTCTCAAACTTAAGCTGATAGTAATCAAGCCAATTCTGGAGCCGGTGCCTTCTTCTCACAAGTACAGCATATTTATTTGCATTATACACTGCCTGAAATGTTTAAAACCTCAGCACTATGTAATGACATAAACATCTCATGTGCCCACAAGCCAAAAGGAAAAATAAAATAAATCAGCTTCTCCTCATATATGTACAACCAAATGAATTTTCCCAGAAGCATTTCAAGCTATATAAAAGTAAAAATAACTAATTGAAGAGCCCCTGATAAGCATACTTTACCTGGTGACAAAGATAGTGTTCTGGGTGATTAGTTTTGAAGAAATGCTCCACGGTATCTGAGACTAATTTGCGAGAAGAACGAGGCACATTTTGAACCACTACCTGCAAAAGATATTTTTCAGCAAAATCCCCTCAGCTAGAAAATATGAGGAACAGTTCAGATTTTTCAATTGAGAATATTGAAAATATGCAAAAGATATTTTTCATCCAGTGACCTCTTTGGTTTCCAGGTGAATCTTCCACACCCTCTTTTTGCCTCTTACAGAATCCACTTCTTATCAAAAGTGGTACAAAATAACTACAAAAATGAGTTTCATCTCTAACACAATTTTCACACAAATATCCAAAGTCCTTCCATTGTGCTTCTAGGAATTTTGAGCTCCAATATACTTCCACAGAATGTGGTTAGAGTTCAACTCACTGTGAACTGCTCGACACGGCGCCGTTGTGAAGCCAAGAAACGCAGCCTCATAGAAGCTACAATATCATACTCCTTGAATAACAAGAAGCACGTCCATAGATTGAACAAGTACTCCAATCCTATGTGAACAAAGAACCTGAAAATAGAATGCTGCAATGTTATCATTGAAATTTTTTGGAGGCAAGAGAATGAGGAACAAAGTTTTGTGAGACAAGTGCAACCTTTATTAAACAAATTAGCACTCACAAGGGAAGAAAATTCGTGCTATCATGTTTCATCATGTTTATCTTCAAGCAGTATAAATTACTCAACCTTATTATTTTGTCAGCTGGTGTTGTGTAACGCGTTCTTATGAACAGTAGCTCTCTCTGCTGCAGGAGAAAGTACACTTACCTTATTGACTGAGGACGAACATTTGATATTGATAGCTTATCGATGTTGCTTGTAACCAAATCTCTCTTCAGGAAAGACAATGTCCCATCTGATACATTGACTGGTATAAGAATCAAGAGGGCAACCACCGTAATCGGTACAAAAATCTTCAAGCTGCCAGATCGAAGTGAAAAAATTTCAGTTAAAATAATATGAAAGAAACTTATAGTGTACACAACTAACTGCTATGAGCATCTCTGGGGATGCTTAGACAATAAATGTTATATGGTCATCAAAAGATGAGCTAAACAGTCCCACAGTTCCTTCAGGAGAAGGATAACTAGGTCTTCTATTTCCTTCTTTTCTCTTTTTCTACTAGATGCTCTAGGACTGTCTCAAGCAAAACTGGAAATTGTTATAACACGGCGAACACATGTATGCATCCATGTAAATGTAGCTCTTCCAAAGCAACCACGATGGTCCATTAGTAAAGTTCAAAAATTGCAAAGACTAGAATTATCCATCAATAGATTTGCATTTTTCACCAACAGGTCATAACCAGAGCAAGATTTATATTCTAACATTTACATTGACCATGACTTGTAGCAGCTACTAAGATACCGATGGCATGAGAAAAAAGTTCAGCAACTCCACACAAAATATAACTTAAAATCTTGAAATCAACTGAATTGTGGTCTCGCAATTACTGAAAACAACATATCCATCCAAATCTGACAAACATGACTATGAGTAATCACCACTGCTGTAGGCTAAGAACTCTTGTAAGAAAGTGAAAGCAGGAAGACACGCCCCACGACATCACATAACAAAGGTAAATAATTACCAGTCCTTCGAAGTTCGAACATCATAATAGTGAACAATCACAAAGCGAAAGAAAGGCGTGATTGTGTGCATGCATTTCAGACAAATTTCATTGCCACAACAATCAGCCCTAAACTTCCGCACTAGTCAACTAAGAGTCCATTTTGTATTCACCAAGCAAGAAAACGACCAGCAAATATTAACCCAGAAAATAAAAAAGAAATTAAAAAAAAAAAAACCGGAAAATAAAAGTCACGATCACAAGAAAGGGAATTCACGGGGATTGAAGTGATTCTCCCGTCACAATTCAGTTAATGATCCAAAATTGCGCCACAAAAATCCTGGCTTTACACAAAATGCAAGAAATGCTCGAGAAAAAGTTCGAAATTTCACGAAGAACCAGTCCATACCCAAGAGTGTAAATCCTGAGAAAGACGGCGGAGTCGACACCGGCGTGGCTAATGATCTCGGCCTCGCTCATCTTCAGGGCCTGGGGCATCCAATTCAAGAAGGTAAAGTACGTCGTGACCCTGAGGTTGACGAACTTGCCCACGAAGTTCCGGGACCGCGGGCTGGTCCTCGAACCGGCGATGTACCATTTCGGGAAGTAGACCCGGTCGTTGAGGGGCTGGATCCTGAGCAGCGCGAACGCCAGGAGGAAGGCGAAGGCGCTGGCTATGTTGATGAACGCCGACACCCCAATGTCCTCCAGAGTGGCCATGGGAGCAGCAGTTCATTCAAGTTGCAGAGACAGGGTGCGGAAGAAGCAAGAAGCAGGGGAAAAGCAGAGGAGGAGGGAGTTCGGTGGAGATGGGGAGAACGTGATGGGCCAGGAAAGAGATGGGCAAGAAGGAATTTGACTTTTTGGCTGCTAGCAAATCATGGGTTGTTCCATTTCGAGGGAATGGCTGATGCTGGAGTGGATTTTGGAGGATTCTGAGGCTGTGGAGGAGCTCTGGCCATCGGGATCACTTCCTGGAGTTCGTGATGAGAATTTGTTTATTGGGTTTTGCACTGTCACCGCGCCACCGCGAAAGTGCATGTGCATTGGACTGTGTGTGGAATGATTAGGCCCCTGTCGATAGGGAAAGCTGGTGCTTATTTTATGCAGACTGTTCTGTTCGTGACTCCATAGTCAATCTGTAAATCTCCAAGACAGGAACAGATTGCGGAGAAAGTGTAAACCAAAAGCGACAGCGCATTAGATAATGTGAAATCAAGACAGAGTTTACGCTTCGTTATGTCATCGGTCGATGCTAATTGAATCAGGTCCCGACCATCTGCTTCGACTTGCTGACTTAACTTCGACGTGCAATGAAGATAACTTTCTTTACTAGAAACAAGTGTTATTATAACATAATTTCAAGTTCTACGTTGTCGGTAAAATCTAGTAGTGCGACCTATTTGGACGATACGTGAAGTTGTTTGCTTTGTATGGAATAGGCAAGAGCTTCTGCTTTTGCTCGGCTAGACAATACGCAACGTGAGCAACGGATGTAGGATATATTGTTCTTTTGTGTTGGCGATTGAGTGTGGCTTCCTTTTACCCAAATCCGAATTACTAAATCTCTCAAAGAGTGCAACCTTTTTCTTTTGTCATCAAGTGGGTTTTCTTTCTTCCTTTTTAGAAAAGGTTTGTCAAAGGTAAGTGGTCTTTAAGAAACAAATCAAATCTGGCCAAAAGAGAAAGAAAGCAAAAATCACAAGGAGATGAAAAAAAAATGTCGGGTATCTCTACATTGCCGTTGCGAGTACAATTTTTTTTTACGTGCCCAAAAAAAATTTCGATCGTGGTCGATTTATTACGTGAGTCTTCAAAAGCCATATTTGTCCAACAAAAGGTTTATGACATAAAGTATATACGAAATTATTTCAATGTATATTAAGATCACTAATCACTTACGAACATGGTGACGAGATGGAAGTCACTATCTACATTAATTGTCCATGGAAGAAATCATTGAGCCTAATAAATTTCACTGGCCTCATTCACTATAAGCTAATTCAAATACGAATGTTACAAGTGATTAAAAAGTTATTAACCGTATTACATGTCGCAACTCTATATGATTTGCAACTTTCCTATATCAAAATCTACCAAAAACAATAGAAGTTACTTTGCTATATATAAAAACTACTTTCGCGGCTATGGAAGTAAGCTCGCTCCTGTAAAACTCTACGGTTTGTCTAGACTTTTTAGTAATTTCTTAACTTAAAAGTGATGTAAATATTTCCGTAATTAGTTAAAAATTTATCGACATCCCAAGTAAGTTGGAATGTGACAAGTAAATTTTTTTTTCACAATGAGTTGTAATTTCTCGACTTCGAAAATGTAAGACTCCCCCCTTTACTCATCGGTAAGAATTTAGGCAAGTGGTCGGTGAACTTTTCCGTATTTGGGGGTAATTTGTAGTAGTCACTGGTGAAGTTTACAAATTGTAATTTCTCCACACGAAGTGCGCTTTCCAGTTGTATTTCACTTGCCTTATCCAACGGCGCTCATCGTTTCCTCGCAAATGAACGATGGAGATTAGCCTGCCCCACCAAAATGTAAATGCCTCCTCCGTCAGCAATCGTCTTTTTTCAGCATGGAAGGGCGCGACGGCAACAAGAAAAAACAAAAGAAAAATGTTCATTGGACTTTAACGGAAGCATCACCTTCCGAAATCAACGGCCGAAAAGCGGGCGGAATTTGGGGGTGCTTATCATGACCGCTGCTCGCTTTATTGAATTATTGACACTTCTCTTGAGTGTGCGGGGGTTTGATTAGTTTAAGGAGAAAAGAGATAAGCGGGAACTTAGTCCAGAGAATCTTGAATCCTCTCAAGATTGATTAGGACAGATAGTGGGGCTGACAGATCATAAACCAGTATATTATCTACAAACATTCCTGGTGAATTGTTGGAAACACTTTAAAAAAAAATCATTTTTTTATCATAAACTTTTTGTGCATATATCATCTTATTCCTAAACTTTTCAAAATTATCAATTTAGTCTTAAACTTCTACACAGAATTTTAATATAGTCATTTCAATTGCCACATCAATGATTTCAACGAAACTTTTATCATGACCACTAGTCGCCTTATTAAATTATTAACCCTTCTTAAGTGGACGCAGTTTTATTAATTTAAGGAGAGATGAATTGAGCTTGAACCTAGTCCAAAGAATATTTAATTCTCTAGAGATTGATTAAATAGTTGATGGGCTGACAAACCAAGGATCTATATATTATCTCCAAACATTCTAAGCAAATTATCTGGAACGTATTGAATAAATTGTCAAATCAATCCTAAATTAATTATACGAATGTCAATTTGATGTCGGACTTTTCAATTTTGTCAAGGCAATCCTAAATATTTTCGCAAAATTTCATCGTAGTCATTCCAATCATCACGTTAGCAATTTCTAACAAAAATTAATCAAAATGATTATATTGGAATTTTGTATATATGTTCGGGACTGAATTAATATTCGTACAATAGGTTTATGATTGATCGAATAATTTTATTGAACACGTCTCGTTTTGATAATTGAAAAATAAGTGTTTAAACACCAAATTTAAATGTTGAAAATAGAAATCAGAAGTTGTTTGATACAATGGAATTGTGGTGAATATTGGTATGATTAGCAATATAATTTGTAAGATTCCGATTGGCATTGATTATTTTCCGGTTATTGAGTAACTCTTCCTTACTTACCCATTAGCTTATTGTTTTACTTGAGAGAATCTTTCTTTTAAGTCTCTGCTAGCAATGGTTATCAAACAAGCTTAATCTCATTCAGTCACAATTTTTTTTACAACACTTAATTAAACGATCAAATGGGTTGTCCGACATGTATGCAAACCGACATGGAATTTTGCTAAATAGAAGAGTTCCTCCGAGATTAATTAATCTTATGGATTATATCATAAATCAGATACATTTGGCCGATTTTTATTAAAAATCATACACATTTTCAAAGCATATTGTATGTTGCTAATAATAAAGTTTATAGTAAGTAAGCCAGTCGCTTGTTTATAGTCAACGCAAAAGTTTAAGTCAGCACATCAACAATTCAAAGTCCAAGCCTGGATGTGGAGGGATGTGGAAATGCGAGAGCAGATATTATTGTTTTGAATTTCGAAGTGTATTGTGTGTGGGAGCCGTTATGAGGATTATATATTCATGATGTGTACTATTATATGAAACACTCATTTTCCAAAGCATATCCATGATTTTTTTCTTTTTTTTTCCGAATATATATCATTACATATCTTATGAATATCATATCTATGAAAAAGTGCGTAATGAAACGAGTGCCCTTCGAGTAGAGAATCAACACATCATGCATGCGTGAGCAATTTTAATCTTTGAAAATCGAAGCCGTGACCACAAGTTCTCCAAGCCTGACCTCGCGAATGGTTGAACAATTAGTGAGCCGCTTCGAGTAATGAATGAGAAGCAATTGCCTGAGTAATTGGCCTCTTTGTCCTCTTCAATTCTACAACACTTTGCAAATTGGGTTTTGGGATTCAATTGAAGGTATTAGCCCCATTTCATCAATTTGGGCTAGAATGAAAAAGCCATTAACGTCATTTCTACACTTTTTTGCTTATTGAATTTTTCCAATAAACTATGTAACTCGCTTTATATTTAATTAAATATTATGTCGTATCAATAAAAAAATGTCACATCACGTTTTCAAACAAGAGAAATCATCAATAGTACTTAAGTAATTTTTTTTTTAAGTTTGTTATACTCATGTGATAGAAAAAAAAGTTATAATGCTTAAGTATATGTTATATTTCATTTTTTCTTGAATTAAACAGAACCAAAAAAAAAGGGAAAAGAAAAGTAAGGCCTTATGCAAATTTTTCAAATATTTTCCAATGGCATAGGAACTGAACTCTGACGTTACAATTTTCCTTTTGTCCAAAGTTGACGTTACATTAACTGATGCAAATTGGTTACACTGGCAGCTCTTGTCGTTCCGATACAGAAGTTTTTTTTTTTTTTTTTTTTCGATACAGAAGTTGGCTTACAATTCCCTACCCCCCCCCAACAAAAAAAAAAAAAAAAAGAAAAAAGAAAAAGGGGACAATTAAAATTCAGAAAAAAAAAACCAAAGTTTGTTCTTATCATCCTTGGTTCACGTGAAATCTAACGAGCCTCACTTTCTATTCCGCCCACGACAAACTGCTAAGGGGGTCGGCGTTTTCTCATAAGAACCACCTTTTTTCCTCTTTTCATCTCATTCCGCGGCCAAAAGTTCCAATCCTCAACCTCTTCGAAGAAAAAAACGGCCCCCGAAACTGCGCGCTCGACCGCATCGAGGCCCCGTGAATACGGAAACCAACCATCGCGTGTACCGTGTGGTTTATGGATCGTCAATGGCCACGGCACAGCGATTGGTGTTCGCGGATTCGCGCGGGGCCCCTCGTGATGAAAGGGGTCGCCGTCCGATCGATCTTTGTTCATGAGAATCTAAGCACGGGGCGAGAGTTCTCGCCTCGTGAGCAATGAGATTCCAACGCCATGATGGGCCTTTCTTGCGTCCTTGCGGCGACATCGGGTGGGGGCTGCCCTGCGCTGCGCCCATGATTTTGCCCCCACGAAAGACGAAGCGACACGCACGCGTACGTTTTGGACCACCCCATCTCTCTTTCGCCCTTTCTGCAACGCCTAAGAAGAAGGCCTTTAAACCTCTCTGCTTTCGGCTTCCCATTCCGCAATTACAAAATCGACCCAGGAACAGTATTATTCACTAAGTTTGATTAGCGAAATTGGTAAATTTCCTGCTTATGC
Organism: Eucalyptus tenuipes; assembly: GCA_014182365.1. NCBI lineage: Eukaryota > Viridiplantae > Streptophyta > Magnoliopsida > Myrtales > Myrtaceae > Eucalyptus > Eucalyptus tenuipes. The sequence continues at coordinate 4,808,632 of CM024541.1, read as the reverse complement.
ATTCGCGGGCTCGTGGATTGATGATGATTATTGGGTCTCGTCCTTGTCATTAGTGCGGGAATCGTGGTGGACAGCTGTGTGTCCGATGGGATTTTTGTGCGCGGTTGCGTCCGAATGTTATTCCTTTTGCTTGAGGGTTTTCTAATGCTTCCACGCCAAGTGCTGATGGCCTGGACTCGTGCTTGTCGTCATCTCGTGTTTTGTCGTGCGGTTTTTCTCTTGGGTTCACATTCGCGGGCTCACGAGTTCACATGAGGCGGATAACGTTGGACCCACCCTTTTGATTCTTTTGAACATTGCTACTTGCCTCTCCATATTCCATGCAGTCCTCTCTCGCCATGATAAAAGACGTTGTGAGAAAATCTGTACTTTGATTGATGTGGTCCATCAAAATAGGGACAGATTATTTTTACAAAAAAGAAGCCATAAAATAATTGTATTTGTACCAATCCAATCCCAAACATTTTAATTAAGTCACTTTAATCATAAACATCTTTTCATGTTTTTATAGATCATTGACGTTTACATTAGCTGTCCTACTTGACACAATCGACACTGACAAAAACATATTTTAATAATTTTTTGATTTTTTTTGTTGAGAGCTGACAAGGCTCATTAGCCATAGACAAGAGCCCAACCCTCGCCGTATCTAGGCCTAAGCTAGGCGCCACGGACTTGCCCAAAGCAAGTGAGAGCCGCGGCACCCTTACGTGGCCCAAATCTAGCGACGACATCGTGGCTCTTATTATATCTAGGCAAAGGGCCTCACATTAAGGGTGAGCAAAAGGAACAACCCAAACCAGGAATCGATCGGTTCTACGTGGTTTTTAAGGGTATTGATTCAGTTTTTGATTCCAAAAAAGTGAAATCGGTGATTTTTGGTCTAGTTCCATGCATGGGACTACCCACCTAAACCACCTGAACCGGATCGATACGTTACCATAATTCCCTGATCTCTCATTCTCTCTCTCAATCTCAACTCTCAAGACTATGTCCTTCTCATCTCATTCTTGTCCTCAACTTTGCTGTTCTTACTCTCAATTCGACCACGCCTCCGCCGCCATCACGGCCTTGCCCCCTCTCTCTCACTCAAGTCAGTCATACCTCTAATTGTTCCTTGCGGTTATGGCCTCACCTCCCTCTGTCACTCTCGGTTGCCTCTAACCTTGTCGCACCCCCTCTGGTAAGTTCACAAGCCTAATTGCCATTTGGAAGAGACAATTTGAGATCCCGTGGCGTGAATATATGGAACCGAGCAATTGCTGCTGATGTTGATTACTTGTGTGGAAAGTTCACTACAAAGCATTTAAAATGCCGGTGGAATGACTGCTCTGTTGTGTTATCTGTCGAAGAGGATAGACAACGACAATTCGAACTGCCGCAAATTTTGCAGCATTTCTGGGTATGCGCGGATGTAATGTCACCGACGACGTGGCCTCTCTCGAAGAGAGGCTCTAGCGTGTGTTATTGCTAGTGGGAAGAGAGACACATTCTTTTTTTTGCCAAGAGAGACACCTTGAACTACTGCAAATTTTATGGGTGTGTCTAAATGTAACGTCACCAACGATCAGGTGTTTGTGGATGTAAGATCAAATTTTGATCTCTGAACTACTGAAAATTTGGCCATCTTTTATTTACTCGAGACAACCTACAACTTCTAATAGCAAATGCTGAGGAGATGTATAAATAGTATTCATACATTGACTGATTCCATGGACCTACTTGGAAGCCAGATCAGACTAATGGTCTAGTTTCCAAGTGCGTCCTTGAAATCAGTGGGCAATATTCAATTCCCATATTGCGAAACCGTCCTTAATGGACAGTTTCCATTTCTAAGGTGGAAAACACCCACTCACCCTGAAACCAACCACCCTCGTTGCATGCCCTCACTTAGGTTAGCCAATTAAAAAAAGAAAGAGAAAATAAAAAGAAACAAAGAAATTATAAAACAAATTCAAAAAATGATTAAAATATTATTAAAAATGTCAACGTTAGTATCGATCGTGCCCATAAAACAACACGTGTTTACATTAGCGATTTTCAATCAAAATTGATCTGATGGACTAAATTAGCAAAATGTGGAAAATGTTTATGATTAAATTGACATAATTGAAATGTCTAGAATAAGTTTGGAACTTTTTTACTAGTTGTCCCTCAAGGCAGCCGTGCTGATAGTAGGCGGGAAAACACTCAACAAAGGTTTAAAAATTGGGTAAATTCCATTCGTCGGTCCTTGAAGTTTAGCAAACGGGTTGCCGGACCTTGGTTTCAATCACCCCATGCACCGCATTTATGGACGTTTCGGCAACTGATGCTTTTCGACCGCACTTCCGTCAATTTTCATTTTGAAGATTCCAAGTCATTATCACATGGACACATATTAGTATTTTGCGATCAATTTAATTAGATTTGATTAAAGTGCATAAACTACAAAAGAAAAAACGAAAGATTTTAGTGCACTAGGCTATTTAAATTGATTTCAGTCGTCCTACTGTGAAATTCACAAAAGTTTAGTAACCTCCAAAATTTCACCGAATTTATCCTCCCAAAATGGGCACTATGAGGCCCATGCGTGTTGGGCTTCTAGCGTTCGAGTGACCCAATGTCTCTTTTGTTGGATCAACTCCTCGTGCATTGGGCGCAGCCCAGGTCCTTGATGGTGTACTTTGCCTAGGATTAGGAGAAAGGTCCGATGTGATATATTGATCAATCACATCGCGATCGTGATATTTGGATTTTCATCTGCTTTGCTTCTGATTAAAAAAAAAAAAAAAAAAAAAAAAAAAAAAAGAGGGGAAAATCACGCAGTCCATCCAATGCACAAATTATTTTCTCCGTGTTGATTGCGCAAAAACGAGCTTGACGAGTCATATTACTTGTGCGAAATGTGCGCAGTTAACTCTGCATGCTGATTGAGAAAAGGAAAAAAATAAATATATGTATATATCAAATGGTTGTTTCATATTGAACTAATCCCCCCATCACGTCGGTGCTATGTCATCACGAGCCTAAAGGAGTTAATTACTGGCCTAGCAACTCTCGAGGTGCTTGGCAACTCTTGAGGCTTGCCCAACCTCATAATGCAAATGCGTGGGCCCAAACAAGTCGTTTCTTTTTGGCGTTGCTTGCAAAGTCAAGTCTATTCAAGCCCGATTATTCGCACAGTCAAAATTAATCAAGCAGGCGTGCACAAGGGTCACTAGGTTTGCTACTCGATTGGATAAGACTTACCTATTGATCACGTCAGGTCTATTCAAGCCCAGTTATTCATATTGTCAAATTTAATCCATCAGACACGCATAAGAGTCTCTAGGTTCGATACTTGATCTGTTAAGACCTACCCATCGATCACGTCAAGTCTATTCAAGTCCGATTATTTGCATGGTCAAAATTAATCAGGCGGACACACATAAGATTCTCTAGGTTCAATACTTGAACTGATTAGATTTACCCATTGATCACGTCCGGTCTATTCAAACCGTTTATTTGCATAGTCAAAATTTATCAAGCGAGCACGCACTAGGGTCCTTAGGTTCGATATTCAACCCAACAAGACCTGCCCATTTATCACGTTTAGGCTTAAAAAGGGGTTTTGTTGACGAAAGGACATTAAACTATAAAAGGAAACTAGACTAAGCCAGTAACTTCTAGAATTCATAAAGCAAATCACCAAATCTATGGCACTAATCAAACTCCCAAGTCACAATAAAAGCCTCAATTATAGGAACCCAAATCAAGCTTATCTACTTGGAGATTCTTTCTTGGACATTATGAGCGTAGTAGCTTTGTCGCCTTTTTCCCCCTAGATTTTTCAATTTCCAAGCAGGCTGTCTGTGGTGTATTCTAGAAGTCAGTACCTAAGTTAAAGTCAAGTCATGAATATTGTCCTTGCTAAGAAAGCTCATGAAAAGGACCTACGTTGTAAGGTCGGGCTTGTAGGGCGAAACCCTAATAATTTTGAAAGAAGAACGTAGGAAGGAAAGGTGTAGATAGGCTAGCATTGGAATGGAAATGAATATTTTTATTTGTATTTTTATTTGTCTGATGATGAATGATGAAAAGAATTCAAAAGAGGCAAGGTCGAAATATGCACCGTTCGGCGCTTTCGATATACCCTCTTTTTCGTATTTCTTTTTACTCATACTTTAACTTTTTTTAAGAGATAAACATCTAAAATTATCCCAATATACAAATATCATGTAGAATTATAACACAACTGAACGTAATTTAACGAGACTTAAAACATTTTTTTCATTTTTTTTCGTTTTCGAATTTTGGATGGATGCTCAAGAGTGGAACCAAAAATTAGCTTTTTGTTCTGTCGACATTTCATATACCAAATATGACCTAAATGAATGAAGGAAAAAGAAAGGCTGAAATCAATACGTTGGGCTTATAATTTTATGCAAAAAGAAAAATTGGTGTAACTCAATTCAATTGATGAAATGACAGCCTCGGATTGAGTACTCCTGAAGAAATCATACGATTCCCAATTTAATTAGGCACATGCATCATCAATGCCCTACCCCTTTTTCAAAAGAAGAAATAAATTAATGGAAAGTAAAGAAAAAAAAAGTAAAAGTAAAAAATAGAAAAAGAAAGAAGAAAGAAAGAAGAAGAAGATGCCGCCAGAAAAAAATAAAAATTGCAAATAATTTTGAGCACCACCTACTCCACACTTTCCGCCATTGTTTACTACGCCCTAGATCATATACCATCATCAATTATTTTATACACTTTGCTTTAAAATAATTATAAATGCCCTTATCCATAGGCCAACGGCCTGCGAGATTAAATAACTTAATTTAATTAAATAGCTGCTTCATAGGCCACCTCAAAAAAAGATTCCTAAAACTTTATTAAATTAAGATTCGCCGGTGTCGTGAAGACAAAAGAGCGACAAAAGAAAAAGGACCTTAAGAGTCAAAACTGTGAAGCGGACTTTAATGCGCAAGAAGTGGCTAAGAAACATTGTTTAGCAACACAAGAGCCGTTGGCTTCAAGTAGTGTTTTGAAGAAGCCTTCACCCCTGAATTCAAATAGTAATCGCCTCTCGATCTTTTGAAAAAAGAAAGACCCTTGATTCATCTTTGAAAGGCGCTTAAGTTAAGGTGAATCTCTGATCTTTATCCACGTGTCTCTGTCTAGTGTTGTAACGACAGGGTCGTGCTTTAGGGAGGCAAGTGCGGATTGAAATTGCATTTATTGTAAATAGTGTGGAATTCTTGTGATAATACCTAGTAAATATTGATGATGTCGATCGTTTTCTTTTTCAGGCTTTTGATTTCATCGACAGCCAAGTATATACATTTTACGTACAAGCGTTGTCTATCTTAGAACACCAAGGCTAGGAGTCTTTTTATATTGCAAATGGCCTTATTGTTGTAGTTGTCATTTAGCAATCTTGTGCCATGAGGTAAGGGTGGAAATCCTACCATGTACTTACTACTACGTGGAAACAATCCAAACTAATCATCCATCAGTTATGCACATTTCCTACCAATACTTCCATGAAAATTACTCTGTCTGTTAGAAAATTTAAATAATAAATTACGCATTCATCTAATAATTTAAGTTTTTAGAACAGTTGGCAGTAATTCTGCAATATCTTATACCGTCCATTACTTGTCTTTAATAATGAAACCTCCACATTACTTTCGTGTATATGAATCTCTTCCTTCTTTGGCCTCCAAGCAAAGCAAACATACGCATCCCCACGCCATCTCCATCGAACCCCACATGAAAATAGATGCGACACGAGCTTGCGCATTCCAACACGCCATGAGCTTCGTTTCGCAATCATAGGTCGCAGCACCATCGTCTTCATCAAAAGTGCTCACGGGTCTGTTGTAGAAAATGGGGTCGTAAGATAATGCAGTTCACGCAGTTCCATGATCTTGCATGAAGGAGACGGCTAGAGAACCCTAAGTTAGGTAGTTGAATTAGGGTTTTCTTTATTTAATAAGTTTGGACTATTGATCGATGTAAGTCGTGTTCGAATTTCTCCTTAACCGGAGAGAATTCAAAATGTGTTATACCGCCGATTCTTTTCATGAGCTACCGTCGTCGTAGGTATTTTCTTTCTTTCTTCATTTTTCTTTTCCGGACGAGCCATTGAATCCTCACATAAGATAATGTAATTCACATGGCTCCATGATCTTGCATGAGAAAGACGGCTAGAGAACCCTAAGTTAGGTATTTAAATTAGGGTTATCTTCATTTGATAAATGTGGACTATCATCCGAGTAAGTTGTGCTCGAATTTCTCCTAAATTAGAGAAAATTCACAACGTTTTGTCTTGCCGATTCTTTTCATTGTGTTTCATTGTAAGAATCTTCTCTTTTTCTTTTTTTATTTTTCTTTTCGGGATGAGCCATCGAATCATCATGTAAGGCAGATGCATGCGCATGCTTTCTTTCCCTCCTATTTCTGTTAAGATATATACTCCTATACACATCATTTTCATCGAGTACCATCGGGAGTATCTTCTTTCTTTCTTCATTTTTCCTTTCCCGAATGACATACCGAATCGTCACGTAAGGTAGATACATGCGCATGCTTTCTTTCCCTCCCGTTTCTGCTAAGTATATATACTCCTATACACATCCTTTTCATCTAGTACCATCCTAAGTATCTTCTTTCTTCCTTCATTTTTCCTTTCCAGAGGAGACATCTAATCGTCACTTAAGGTAAGGTAGATAGATGCATGCGCAATCTTTCTTTCCCTTTTCTGCTAAGTATATAGACTACCATACACATTCTACTCTCTTTTTGTATGGTCCACTTTATGACATCACTAAGAGGGGGAGTTATATGGGATTAAATTTCTTCCATGAGTTAGGTGAAACCTCCACTTTCCTCTTAACCAAAAACAATAAACTAAAAACAATATTCAGCCACTTAATAAAAGTAGAGGAGGAAAATAAAAGGTGAGGGTTTTGTTTAAAGGTCATGTCTCTGTGGAGCTAAAAGCTCTTGAGCGTGCACCTTATCTTTCTATTTGATGCACTAAAGGTGGGGAAAAGCGGGTTATGTAAATGATTATTGGTGAGAAATTACATTTGTCTCCCTCTAATGCTCTTGGTAATTATTGCCTTTCCTTTGTTGACATTAGGATTCCATATAAATCAGGCTTCTTTTAATGAATCAATACCATCAAAAAAATTTCAACTCATGTCTCCACAATACATTTGCCCTAAATTAAATGCCATCTTACAAAAAAATTCAAATTGACAATTCCATGCCACATTTATCTCACACTAATTCTTGTCTCACGAAAATCTTGAATTGCTATATTGGAAACCAATAGAGTGTAGATTTGGTTGAGGGACACCGATTTGAGATAATATATCACGGAGGTATTGATTTGAGAATTTTTTGTGGAATGAAAATTATTTTGGGGTAAAATGTGTCATGAAGTACTAGTTTAAAATTTTTTGCAAAGCGAAGATTAGTTTTTGGCAAATGTATCATGGGGTGCCATTTTGAGATTTTTAATAGAATCATCAATCCTTTTGCACATATGAATTAACTCAAGAACCCTATGAATTGAGTTTAGCATCGGCTAAGAATCTAGATAGCTCATAGTGACAAAGGAATGGAAACTATTCCTACACGATGATACGAAGAATCGAACATACGAAATACGTTCAAATGATTCAAAAAAAGTCGCCCGTTGTGTAAGTACTAAGTCGTCAATATTCTTTGCTTCTCATGCCGTATTCGGTCGCAAACGAATTCATACATGCTCGAAAACAGGGGCACGAATTGGGTTTTCGAAGTTACCGATGTCCCTAGCTCCCTTAACGAAAGCAGATGCCAACGAAAGTTAACAAGACCGTTACGTTGTTCCGGATTAAAGCACCCTCCCTTTCACTTTGTAGCTGGTAATGATAGTGAGCATGATGAGTTGGTACAGAATACTGTCAGCCAAACTTTAGGGTTGGCGAGATGCCCCCATGCAATATAGTAGCGGGGGCATAAGCATGCTCATATCATCATCATTCCACTGTGTTCGCCCCCATCATTACAGCAAACGTGATTTAAGGACTACTCTACTCCTCCCGTTATAATACTGCCAAAGATGTAGTTTTAATCTAATGACAAATTGGTTATTCCACTGTACTTTCAAAATCTCTCTCTATCTCTCTCTCCCCGCCCTTTTCGTCAGAGTCTCCTCAACACGAAAAAAAAATAATAAAAAAAATTGCCCAATACTGTGGCTATATTTGTCCTCCATTCATGAACACAAATGGCTCGACTAATTACATGTTGTGAATATCACTTATGTTCGAACTTAAGTCAAACTAAAGATGGGATTTGTCCTTATCAACGACCCATTACACAAAAATGACTATTGTGGAATAATGACATTAGAAAACGACTGGACATGAAAAAGTACGCATGTTTCAAACCCAAAATTGATTGAGTTTCATCCTTATATTGGCAATAGTGATATCATTCGGGATCAGTTGGTAATCTGTTTATTAAGCACCAATCTTTCATGCGGAACACGCCCTTTTAACCGTAGAGTCACAAATTGCATCATCGCTCATTCTTCGATCCTAAGGTAGTTCGAGTCCTAGGAGGGTTTTCATAGTCCCTCTAAAAATCGATTCACCGTACAATACTTCCATCACATTCTTTCGATATGCCCTTGAGGATCTATGGAAATGACCCGATGTGGTATTCGCCTCAATACCTTCCATCGAATTACGCTCTTTCGGATCGTGTCGAGTACCGACAATTCACGGCGTAGTTAAATCGTGCGTATCGATGCATGAAATACGGTATGGAAAGCAAGACACATGCATCCCTCCATAACTACCTTTACGCTTAATTTATTAGTCCCTGCCAACAAAGACCTGGCTCGCAGTACGTGCCCACCCTTTACCCCAGCAGTACCCCCTGTACAGAAGAAACGGCCCCTCACAGTAGAGAGAGAGAGAGAGAACAGAGCAAAGCAGGGAGAGATAGAGAGAGAAAGAGAGAGACCATTTGAGAGAGACCATTTGAGCACGAAGGGGCCCCTACCATGGTGGCTTTTTAGGGCATAAAGACACGGCCTCGTTAATGGCGCCCTCTTAAACTGCTTTCCCCCCCTTCTTTTATTAACGCCTCCCCCCTTAAAACGATGTGAGATTTGTTCAGTAGTTTAAGATCAACCCAAGCTCTCTCTCTCTCTCTCTAGACTCCACAGTCTCAGTCTCTCTCTCTCTCTCTCTCTCTCTTTCTCTCGATAGTCTCGCAAAAACCAGCTGTTTCGCACGCCTTTTTTTTCCTTTCTCTCTCCTCCAACCCTCCTCCTCAACAAAATCATTATTCCCACTTTGCCACCTTCGTCTCTCTCTCTCTTTCTCTCACATTTATACACTCTCTCTCTCTAGAAAACCCACCTCCATTTTCCCCTCTTCCTTCTTGCCTGCTGCCTTCTCTCTAGGGTTCTTCGTCGAGGGCGTTTGCGTAAATTCGTCCCGTCCTCCTGTCTCGCTAGGCTTACACAGTTGTCGTCGTCCTCCCTGCTCGGGAAAGCTTCGCGCTTGAGCTCCGGGGCCAAAATGGCGGACGCGGCCGCTGACGGCGGGAACAGCCGGGGGTCTTCTGGGGGACGTCCATCGGGAAGGTGCTGGCCACGACGGACGCGCGCGGCGGCAGCGGCGGGGGAGGCGGCGGGGGCGGGGTTGGGTTGCAGATAGAGAGGGCGCGGGACCCGTACGGGGCGTACGACGCCATCGAGGAGAAGCCGTCGAAGGTGGAGGTGTGGGGGTGGCACCTGTACGGCTTCTGCACCTACTTCATCGAGACAGCGCTCATCCCCATCGTCTTCCCGCTCATCATCAGCCAGGTCGTCGGCGCCCCGCCGGCGCCGTCCCAGGGCTGGACCAAGAGTCACAAGGGCTTGACCTGTCGCGAGAAGGAGATGAGACTGTGAGTTTTCTTTTTTCCTTCCTTCTTTCCGCTCCTTACCCTTCTCCTACGTCTTAAGGTTTTCGCAGTGTTTCGTTGTCATGCTGTCTCGCCTGTTGCTGCTAAATTTTTTTGCGTGAAAATTATGTCTCATGGCGTCAAGAACACAGCGACGAGCTCACACAAAACGTTCAAAACCTTCCCTTTTTTCCCTACTTTTTCTTGTTAAGAGTTGTTGAGCAAGAACCCGACCACCTCGTGAAGCCTTGTTCTGTTCTCGTTTTTAGCTCTCCCCCACCGTCCCTCCTCCTCCCTCGTTCCCAAACAAAGAGCCTGAGCACGAGAATGTGAGCTCGCGCTGTGAAATAAGGGGGGAAACGAACGGACGAAAGTTAAAAAAAAAAAAGAAGAAAAGACATGGGAAGCTGCATAGCAGCGGAAAAGGATTCACGGGCATGGTCGCTCTCATGAGGGTTTTGAGTGCTTCAAGTAGAGAAAGATCCAGCCAGTACAACCCTGTCCCAAAAAAATCTCCGTTAAAATGATGGGTCTTTACTGCTGGGTTCATGCTAACCGAGTCCGACAAATCGAGCGTTGGAAGGCCCTCCCGCTTTTGTCGGCTTGCGGACACTATTATATTATACACAAGTTTGTTCCTTTATAACAAAAGAAAAAAAAGGAAAAGAAAAAAAAAACCTCGGAAACCTTCATAGCTACAAAACCAGGGTAAAATCATGCGTTTTGCATAAGTATAGATCTAAAAGGATTGATCTTTGCGGAGTCTTTTGGCCTTATTCAATGGCGTGGTGTGGTTCAGTGCCTCGTATATTTACTTAGGGAAGTTGGAAGCGACCGTTGGTTCTTTAATGGCGTTTAGTTGAGGGGGCACGGTTGAAAATTCGAACTTTTTCGGGGGGTAAAATGGAAAAAAAAGGGGGGAAAAGAAAGATGAGGGCGAGGAGGGTGTTGAATAATGATTTTGGATAAAAAAAAAAAACAGCTGCTTTAATTGTGAAACCGACAGGAGAGGGCGAATAGGGATTCGGGGTGGGGGCCACTGGGGCCTTGGGTCTTGGGGTTGAAACTTTTACATTTGATGTGAACCAACAACAAACGCCACACGCACACAGGATTTCAATAGAGACTTTCAAAAAATTTGAAACGACTGAGGAGGGAGGGATGAAAGGCCTAGACCTGCTCTGGGGGGACCATGCTTTGAAAAAGAGGTGTGCTTTGAAGACTGTTTGGTTGGGGGGTGAGGGGAGAAAAGAAAAAGAAAGGACCCATTGTCTTTGTGAAATTACGCGAAAGGCCCTTCGGAAATGCTTCGTAGGGCGTGTGTGTATCCGACCGGGGAACGGGGACCATTGGAATCGAGTGTCTCCCGTGTGGGATCCACCGCATCTAATGGTTGCCGTGTGCGTTGTGGCCGTTGCTTGGTACAAATTCTCCAATTTTTCAAAACCTTGACCGCAATGGTTGGGGCTAAGAGAGTGTTCTTGGGATATTAGACTGAGATGCCGTGACATTTGGGTGTTGTGTTGTTTGAATGAACTGGAAGGAGCCCTGGACTTACCACTCCCTCCTACAAGGATAAGCTGGCCAAAATTGAATTGTAATGTACATTCTTCTGGTTCATTGCATTTGAACAGGAGTCTATGACTAGAAATGACCTTTGAAAGCTAATCAGCTCGCATGACCTAATTTAGGCTTATCAATGGATGTTTCGTTTGCCTTTGATGTGAGACTTATTTCTTGATTGGATTAATCTCCAGGTTTGTAGGGCTGACGCACCGGTCAATGAACGAGGCTAATATTTCCCCTCTGGAATGGACTGCGGTTTGTTGGTTCATAGGTTTGGTTTTGGCTGCGCCTTTGTTGAACTTTGTCTCCATGCGCCTTGAACATGGGCAGTACCAACAGCTAATTGCCGGAGCTGCCACGGTTGTCGGAGCCATCTTCTGTCTTCCGGCAGGATTTTTCCGCACCCCTTGGATCTTTCTGCCATATATCGTGGTGATCGTGGCTGCCAGTCTGGTGGCCTCGGCTGCCCACACCCGCAATCTCGGCCTCATGATCCGTGGTTTCACGGGCCCTCTTCTCAAGAAGAGCCAATTCCATCTCAGGAGATCTGTCTCGGGTTGGCTCTCACTTTATGCCACGGCGGCTGGTTGCTTTGGTGCTGCATTAATTTCTGCATTCTCTTATCACATGCTTGATCAGAAAGATAGATTTATCAGCTTGTGGGTGGTTTCAATCTTCGGTGGCCTTTTTTGGCTTCTCGGCATTCTTTACGTAATTGTGGCGTATAGGCCAGGTCCAGAATCTCCTCCTCCACCATTTACTTATATTATCTCCATCTTTAGCTACCCTCATGCAGTGGGAAGCCTTGTTGGCGTCTTCCTTTCATCGTTCACAACAATGTGCATCTTCACGGGGGCAGTGCTCTTTTTAGTCGGGGAGTTGTGCCTGAAACCCGTGTTTGTGCTTTATTTCTGGTTGACTTATTTCCTCTTCCCTCTGGTTTCTTTGCCGCTGCTGCACCCACTTCAGAACCTCATCAAGGCAAATGCAGTGAAAATGCAGCTACTGGGCTTCCTTCTCTCGATGATCACTTGCGGGTTTGGATTCTACTATCGCAAAAGAACTTGGAGCAAGGGACATGTGATTTTCTTTGCGACTTTGCAGAGCACGGCAGCAGGAATCTTGTATGCTTATGGTAGGATTTTGGTGTTGGACTGTGCACCGTCTGGAAAGGAAGGTGCTTTCTCTGTGTGGTATTCATGGGTGAAAGTGTTGGGAACCTGTGCGGGCTTCGGCATTGCATCAGTTGTCCCACAGAGTGTGAGCACTTCTTTCGGTATTGCCTTCATTTGCGCAATTCTCGGGGCGGTGATGTTCGTCTTTGGGAATGTAAGTGATCTCGGTGGGGCCCTAGCTGCAGGCAATGCGAGGGAAGATGACGAGAAAGGTTCGCCGAGGCACGGTTTGGTGAAGAACCCGCTGCATTTGGAAGCACCATAGAAACCAGGAATTGCTACTAACTCTCTCTCTCTCCCCCTCCCCCTCCTCTCTCTTTCCCCCCTCCCCCCTCCTTCTCTTTCCCCCTCTCTCTCCTTCCCCTTCATGATAGAGCTACGTCGGAAGACATAGGAGTTTGTGTAATGATGGCTGAAACGGTTTTTATCATCCTGTCGAATTTAATGGTGGAACTTGTGCATGTACTTGGTAGGGTTGTGTAGAGGAGCTTTTTTTTATGGTAGTTTGGCAATACTGAATTTGTGGTGATGGTGGGTGATTGTGCTTTTGTAAGTGATTTGAGTTGGAATTTATAAGATTCTTTCTGTTCATCAAGTCAGTTCTTCCTAGCACTTCTAATGGGTTTTCTTTATTGCCTATGGAACTTTGGGAACTCATTTTGGCCAGGGTTGGTTGAACTGGGAAGTGTGCTTCAAACTTCTTGATTCTAGCTTTTTGGTACATGTGTTACTGCATCATTTTTCTCAGTAAAGCCGCTTTTGATACGAAAAGAAGAAGCTGATTACGTTCTAATGGAGCCCTTGATTCTTGCAAATCGAGAAAGGGGCGACAAAGGGAATTTTCCTGTCTTGTCTCTTCGGCCAAACTCCTGCTGGAGTGGGGGCTTCTATTATATTGTCAATGTCGTCATCAGGCTTTTGCTTTCTGTTTCCCTTAGTGATGTTTTTTCTCAGTAAAAGGAAGCTAATGTAGGCCACATGAAGGTTCTTTCTCTCAAATGTTGATTCAGACCTAGTGAGTGGATGGAAATTTGTTATGAGTACTACTCAACTGTCGTTTAGAAAAATAGTGAGCGCACTCAGGAATCCCAATCAGTCTTGAAGCAGTATTTGGAACTATTGCAATTGCGCTCTAAATAAATCTAACAGCAGCTTTTGTAAAAACTCAGTAAGACATCCTCTTGAGATGGAAATGGTCAAATATTCTTTTGCGCCCGAGCCGACGCGCTCGAATTACTGGCAAAAACAAAACAAAACAAAAGGTCCAACTGATGTAAACTTGAAGAACAGATGAGATTTGCAGAGTTCCTGGTGCTTTCACATCCTCAGTAACTGTTAAATTCAGACGAGGCTACGTTTTTCTCTTTCTTTCTTGTCATCCTTATGGCGCTACATGCTGTATGTGGATTCACCGTCTCCCTTGCCCCTTCCATATTCCGTCTTCTTTGGTCATTTCTCTCCACCTTCAGTTGTCTGTCTGAGGAGGGCCACTAGTACTTGCTTCATCATTTGTTCCAGTCAAATTTCAGCTGAAATCAAAGCCTCGAAGTGGCCCTCTTCTACGGAAAGGATCTCTGCATGCTCTAAGCGCACGCAACCTCGGTTCGTGTATACCATTAGATAATGTGGGATCCACGTAGGGTCATCTAATCTGAGGACGGCTGTGCAGTTAGGCACGCTGCACTCGGAGCATGCAAGTATGTCCCATCTTCTACTAGCGGGGAACAGAACTACCAAAGTGACTTGATGAGGCGTGGGGAAAGAACTTGTTCTTTAGCAGCTCCTATATTGATTAAAAATTAGGGATAATGACACAAATGATCTATCATGAACTTTATCTCAATGTGCAATATTGTCTCTAAACTTTTGATTTGTTCAATGTTGTCCTAACTTTTGGTATATTTTTTTTATATGGTTTAGGGACTAAATTGAATATATAATAAAAGTTCATGAATCACATTAAATAAATTGAAAGTTCATGACCATATTGTACGTTTGGCTATGGTTTAGGGACCACATTAAATAAATTAAAAGTTTAAAAATCACTCGCACATTAAATTAAAGTTTAGGGATTATTTGTGTCATTTTCATTTAAAACTATTGGATGCAATTGTGAGTAACCCACATGAATCTACACATAATCTTCACATCGCGATGATTGAATCTATCTGTTATAAGAGTGTGCAAAAGAACCGAGAACTGCCTGGATAGCCTAGAACCCAATCGGATGGAATCAAAACTGGCGGTTCCCATGGGGGCCGATCTGATTCTAGGTTCTTATTTAGTAAACTGGTGAGTATTGGTTTGGTTCTTGATTCTAGGTGTGGAATCGCCTGCCCGTTCACCCAGACCGGAGTGGTGTATATATATATTTTAAAAAAGAAATTTCATTTCAATTACTTAATTATTTTGCATTTTTTAACCAAATATATTTGTACATATATGTATATTTGTAATTATTGAATATTATTGAATAATTTTGTTTCTTGGGTGTGTAATAAGATTTGCCCCCTACTCTTTTTTTTTTTCAATTCTAATAATCCATTTACTTTCTTTATCAATCAAAACAAATAAACAAACATAGAGGAATGAGAGAGCCGATTAGAGATGTCCATAAGAGCCAATAGCTTGTTTTAAGAGTATAAATAGATCTCTCTTTAACGATTTCCATGATTAAAATAGGTTGGTTTTGAAAAAAGATGGATCAAGCGATTAACATTTTAACTGCTATAAAAGTTAGGATGTTTAACGTGGAGTCTAATTCTTTACATGTTTTTGGTATCGAAAAATCTTAAAAGAACCACAACATGACTTTTGAAGAAATTAAGGTTTTAGCTAATGAGTATTATCTATTGATTTTGCCCATTAATTTTCAATCCTTAATAAAAACTATTGGCTTGCAATTCATCCAAATATAAGGCCGAACAAGCTTTGAATGGATTGGAGACCGATTCCAAGGACTCACTCAAGAATCGGACCGAATTGATGGTCTGGTTTCCAAATTAGTCCGTAGAACTAAAGGGCAGGTCTCGGTTTCGATTTTTGGAAGCAATTTTTAGTGGGTGGTTCCCGGTTACCACCCACCCGGACCATGCTCACTCCTAGTCCATTGCATCCCTCGCATAAGCTAAAGCCCATGCAAAAAAATTTTGTCTCTTTTTTCCGTTTGGACCCCTAACATCTCAAGAAACATGAAATCTCAGCATTCGGTTCCTGTCCATCATCAGGGCCCATGGGCCGAGCTCGGCCCAGCCCATTTCCACTTCCGCCATCTCCTCCCTTTTTCCCTCTTAAACCCTTACTCTCCTTCTCAAAGGTTTAACCCAACCGCTTCTTCCCCCAAAAAACCTCCCACCGGCCACCGCGAAGCTCGGCCAATGGCGACGCTCAGATTCTTGATTTCCAGGGCGGCGTCGAGCGGCGGCAACCTCCGTCTCCATCTCCAGCCGCGCTGCACCGCCGCCCCTTCTTCTCCCGCCCTCCAATTCCTCCTCCGGAGCCTCCACTCCCTCATTTCTCGTCGCCGGGACGTCAGGACCTTCGCCTCCGAGCCGGACTACAGGGTCGAAGACGGAGCCGGGGCGGCGGCGGCGGCGGCGGCGGCGGCGCTCAGTCTCGACGACCGCGTGCCCGCCACGGTGATCACTGGCTTCCTCGGCTCCGGGAAGGTTCGGCACCCTTTTCTTTTTCTTGTTGGTTTAGCGAACTGTTGTTGATTTGTGTTCTGCTGCGGTAGTGGTTCTGAGCTGAGAGTGTTTGTGGTGTAGACGACTCTGCTCAACCATATTCTGACAGCCCAACATGGCAAGCGGATCGCTGTTATTGAAAATGAGGTAACCCGGTTCACATAATTTGCCGAATACTGAATCTGAGGGTTATTAATTTCGTCATAGTTTTTGTGGTCTCTCATGGGTAATTGCGAGTTTGCTTAAAAAAGGGCTCTTTCTGGTATTGCTTATACCTATGTGCTTAGTGGAGATAGTGGCTGTCTGGTTGGGGCGTGCGGTCCCATTCAACAGCTATAGTTTAACGGTTATGCGATTAGAATTGATGATGCAGATACTCATTGGTTGTTTTAGCTCTCTGCCTTTTCAGTTTGGTGAGGTGGATATTGATGGTTCGTTGGTCGCAAGTCATTCTTCCGCATCCGAGGAAATTATAATGGTTAACAACGGGTGCTTATGCTGTACTGTACGAGGAGACTTGGTGAAGATGTTACTGGAGTTGGTTAAGAAGAGAAGGGACAAATTTGATCATATTGTGATCGAAACCACAGGTAACTCACGCGGATGAATAATTTATATCATTTAATTGACTACTGTTGCCCTTGCAGAATTTTGTGTTTGCTCATCTCATATTCTCAATGGCTGCACTTATATATGCTATATTTGTGGGTTTTCAATTGGTTCTGTGGTCTTGATATTTGGATTATAATACATTTAAACCCAATTTTTTTTTAATCACTTATGCATTAATATGAAACACTCTTGCAGGCCTTGCTAAGCCAGGTCCAGTTATTGACACATTTTGTTCTGATGAATTGGTTTCGAGATATGTGAAATTGGATGGTGTTGTTACCTTGGTTGACTCCAAGCATGCTATGAGGCACTTAAATGAAGTGAAACCGAGATTTGTTGTAAATGAAGCAGTTGAACAAATCGCTTACGCTGACCGTATTATTATAAACAAGGTGGACTAATGCTTGCAAATATTCTTCTCATTTTAGCTTCCATCTTTTTCTTTTTAATAAAGGGCCTAGGGGCATACTTTTCATTTTCACTCTCTTAAGATCTTTTTCTTTATATATTGGCAGATTGATTTAGCAACTGAAGCGGAACTGGATATATTGACTAAAAGGATCAAGGTATGCTTTTGCAGTGGGCACTAATATTCTGTAAGCTCCTTTCTTCAATAACAAACAAACAAAAAAAGAAAAAAGAAAAAAAGAAAAAGAAAGAAAGAGGGTGATCTGGAGTTGGATAGGAAGTTTCTTTATGTAACTCTAGAGCTAGAATGGTGATGAAAACACATCTCAACTTCCTCTGGTGTTGGTTAGATCACAGGATGATTGTGTCTTGCAGACCATATGTTGGTAGCTGGAATCATGTTTAATGGCTGAAACTTGCATATACATTGCCTATAAACTGAATTAAAAGAAGTAATGGCCATGGTGAAATTCTTTCTTTCCATCCTTTTCTAACTCCTAATAGCATTTGTGGAAGCCAATTGGAGATGGGTTAATTTGAAGTATTATTTCTCACTTTCCCACCACAATGAGAGTTGCCTTGTTCTTCCAAATAGGAGTTTGGGGACAGAGGTCATTGTTCATTTTGCTTCATATTCTGGTTAGCTGGACTTTTCTTTGGCTAAGTTAAATGGAGAAAGTGGATAATCAGTATGGTCTGATGACTAGGTATATCTATCGAAAAAGCACTTAATGAATTTCCTGTCAAGCAAAAGAAGTAATTTTAAGTTTTTAATGATTAAAATTTTTTACATGACTTCAACTGGCTTTAGATGTCCATAGTTACTCTCTTTTGAAGATTTCCAGTGTTCTATCTCTTTCCCACCACAATGAGAGTTGCCTTGGTTCTTCCAAATAGGAGTTTGGGGACAGAGGTCATTGTTCCTTTTGCTTCATATTCTGAATAGCTGGACTTTTCTTTGGCTACATTAAATGGAGAAAGTGGATAATGAGTATGGTCTGATGACTGGTCATACTTATCGAAGAAGCACTTAATGAATTTCCTGCCAAGCAAAAGAAGTAATTTTAAGTTTTTAATGATTAAAATTTTTTACATGACTTCAATTGGCTTTAGATGTCCATAGTTACTCTCTTTTGAAGATTTCCATGTTCTATCTTTAATAGAGCTAAACTCCCGAATCTTAAAACCAAGAGTACGATGAAATGGATAAGTCACCCTGAACACACTGTGAGGAAGGATAACATAGTGATAGATGTACTAGTGCAAGATTCTTTGAGGCACATAAGATCTGTTTCGGGGTGATGCTGGCAGGAACCATGACATGGAACCTAAATTTCTGAAAATTTGTGGAAATTGATGGAGTTGTAAGCTGTAACTTCTCCCTAACTGATGTGTGCATCGAGCATTGTATATTTTTGCTTCTAGTATGCAATGTTTTCTTAGAGCAGTTTGAAACGGCTTTGTCTTAGTTTATTATTTTCTAATTATAACTGCACTGGCACTTTCCAGCACATCAATGGGATGGCACAAATCAAGCTAGCTAAATATGGAAGCGTCGACATGGATTTTGTTTTGGGAGTGGGAGGTTATGATCTGGACAGGTGGTTATTTCTACAATTTGGAAAACAGTATATATATGACTAGTGGTAAATTAAACGGAAGTTTTGCAGCACAGCATGGTGTCATGTTCTAACCTGTCAGTTACCTCTGCAGAATTGATTCTGAAGTTCATGGAGATGACTCATCCTGTAGTGCACATCAACATGGGCATGGTAATGTGTACAAAACTTCTTTTGCTTTTGTCTTCTTGTATTGCGATTAATTCTATGTAGTTTTGTTACCTGTGATGACTGAATTTGCCAGCATGTGTAGGTAATGCAGAAGAGCACAAAGGGCATCATCACCATCATCATCACGATCATGTGCATGATTCTGCAGTTTCCAGCGTCAGTATTGTTTCTGAGGGTACACTGGATCTTGATGAGGTAAATTTACGTAGCTGTTTTAGATCTTGTTGCTTTAATTTCGATCACCCATGGGGGTGTATGTGCTATAGTTTGATTCAATTGGTTCCCCAGTGAAAAGATGTGCCAATTGGATGTTAGTTTATTCTGTACCCTGGCGGCTTTAATTATGGGAAAGTGTATAATATGGTGGCCAGGAACTGTTTGCAGAAGTCTTGCTCCTCTTTCATTTCAATGTGGTGCATGTATGAGTCTACGAGAAGTATATGGACGCAGTGGTGCGTCTTCTTGTATATTAGTTGTGGTATTGCTGTTGTCAAGGAGTAATATATGAGGGACATGAGTTTCACTATAAGATATGAAGCCATGATTTTGAATAGTCATTCACTTTGAGAGTCTATGGACTAGCCCTGAGCTTCTTGTAACTGTGGGTGCCATGATGTGTAGTCCAGTCTGGTCAGCATATCTGTAATGGTATAGAGGGCCATAGCTTCAATTTTGTCACCTTGATCTGATGGACCAAAGTGCCAGCCCAGCCCATCGCCTTTGGCAGCGAAAAAGCAAGCAGTGGGTGCAGTAGGCTCACTGGCTCCATTGAGAATGCATGACAATAGTGTTTTTTGATGAGTTTTCTTGACATGTTGTACTTTTTTTTTTTTTTTTGGCTGCGTGACTGCTACTGATATCTGTGTTCACTAGTGTAGCCCCTATGCACTACTGTTAAAATTCCTTGGTGGAAAAATTCTTCTGCGGTCGTCAAACATAGTGAAAGCAGAGAACCTGAAGGAGAAGCATTGTGAGGAGACAAGTGAGACAATAGTTTTGAAAGTTTCCGCCTTGGGGTTGGGTATAAATTTAAATTTATTCTTCAGCTCTTCCTGATCTATGTAGCCTGTCTCCCATTTTTGCCCTTTTACTATCTATGAAGACAAAATGATGAGTTTGAGAGGCCTAATGAGCGTCTTACCTACACTATTTCTAGTTAGGATGAATGAACATTGGCAGCTTGGCTTATGCAAGCACTTTAACGCTTGATGATTTGTTGTTCAGTAAAGTGTGGGTATACTGGAAAACTAAGAATGTACTTTTACATCTCACATTTGGTGCTTAAATATGTAACATTCAAATACTGACCAGTGGTTTTATAAAGGTTGATAAGGCACATTTCCTTATCCGTGTCTGAGATAGAATCTTAATCTCTTGGTTTATGACAAGACCTTTGAATTTGCGTAAGTCTATATTTGTCACTGGGCTAGTAATGTGCATGGGAATTTGCATTCTATATGCTGTCTGTATTCTAGCACTTGCAGTTTGCTTTTGCTCAACTCTGATGATTTCTGTTTAAACATGTCTCTCATATGCAATGTCCATGATTAGGTTGATGATTGGTTTGAGAGACTGATTGAAGAAAAAGGGGAGGACTTGTACAGAATGAAGGGTGTACTGTCTGTGACTGGTTATGAGCAACGATACATATTCCAGGTTCCACTATTTGTATTTATGAACTTCTTTCTAGCCATTTTGGTTCAAATCCTAATCTTATTTTACTTGAAAAATTGCCTCTCCCTTTCAGGGTGTTCATTCAACATTGGATGGCTGTCCGGGAAAAGTATGGGGTACTGATGAGAAGAGAATAAACAAGCTTGTCTTTATTGGGAGGAACCTCGATGAAACTGCCCTACGAAAAGGCTTCAAGGGGTGTCTTGTATGACCTAACCAATCAAAATAGAACGAATGATAGTGTCGGGTATGTTGATATATGTTAGAAACGGATTAACTATAACATGATGCCAATAAGTAGGGAAGGACTAAAGAGGGGTTCCTAACAAATGCATAGTGGGAACACTATTGGGATGACAGATTTGGAGTACGTGAACTGCTGCTTCTATGTAACTGTAATATTTTCAAATGACTGGGAGTTGTATTATGAAAAAAGATATGGCTTATTGGCAATACCTGAAATTTTAAGTTGAGTTGTGAGAAATGATCAGGCCTTTTCTTCTTGTGAATCCCCATATGCCTGAGTTATCTTATTGTCACTAGTTACAAAAAATAGCTTTTGAATTACCCAGAAATCCTTAGCTAGGACCATTGTAGGAATACTCTGAGCTGGTTTTTGTTTTCTGCTGAGTTCAAAGAGAGCGCAATCATTGATCACAAATCTTGGCTTAGACCAATTTATAATCACAGGAATGATAGAATCATGATAGAGAAACTCAAGATTTTTATTTGGATAGCGAGAGCAAACTCCCAGTGGTACAAATGGTTCTTAGTACGATCATGCAAAAATCTTCAGGTATTCATCCATGCGGGTGTATTGAACTTCAGGATAAAGCTGGGAAGCTTCTTCTGCATCTTCCCCAATTTCAAAGTTTGTCAAACAGCCTTCATAGAATATGTGGTAGAAATGCCCCACTCCCACTTGCTGCGCATAATCCAATCCTGAAACAGAAGGATAGCTCAATATTATCTAAATATGGTCTACCATAGATCTGAAGTTATTGTAGCAAGTAATTATGTAGCAGGTCACTCTTGATGGTAAATATACAAAAGGGTTTTTATTGGATTTTCCAGTCAGCATTCAAAAACACGATCACGGTCGCATGACATGTTTATTGTTTAAGTTGTCATTGAACCTAAGGATATGCCAACGCTAAATTCTACAAAAGTACATGTCATCTAACGAAACAATAAATCAGATAAGTACCTTTCATGGAGGCAAGGAAGTCTTCTGCAGAAATGCTTCTCTTCTCCAGGGTCTTTCCACTGAGCTTCTCCCACATCTCCACCAGTTGTCTTTGGGACAGAATGTTCTCTGGTGGCCTTAGGTAGACCGTCTTGTTCAGGGTTCTCGGATCATCGATCGTTTTAATTGCGTATGTTGTGACATCATCTTCATCGAGAAAAACAGCTGCAACAGTAATGCAGTATCGAACACTTTCATGACTTATCCATATACATATTCGCACGTACTCGTGTCTTAATTACCAAAAAGAAGTGTTGAACTTGGCTAAATGACTTAACCAAGCTAAGGTTGTTGAACTTGATAGATTTTGTGATCACTCGGAATATTTTATGTAGTCGTGATTTAGACTAGATATGCAGAGCTAGTGATCGCCCTTCTGATCAAGTACTTGAGTAATCTAATGAAGATGTCAAGGATACGACTAGGATGATACTGGTTGATTACATAAGCACTTACCTCATTATTGACGTGAGATAAAAACACATTAAAATATGACACAGTCTCACCTAACAAAATAATGCTGAAATATTGAATCCATATATATAATAAAATTTGTAGCTCCCTCAAAGTCCAAACTGACATAGATAAAAGACCTACTTTGACATGAATTGATCATTTCATATGGTAGTTGCTGAAAGGTTGAATCCATTTATAATAATAAAATTTATAGCTCCCTCAAAATCCAAACTGACATAGATAAAAGACCTACTTTGACATGAATTGATCATTTCTTAAGGCCCATGTTCCGATTATTTTACGACTTAGTCAACCCTTTTTTTTATAAGTTTATTGAAAATGTTATCATGCTGGTATTCTAAATGGTGAACATGGTTTTCTCCGTCTCTAGTTAGAGGAAATTTGCTCCAACCAATTTCCTGATTGGTCGGTTATAAATATGGAAATCATATGGTTGTAACCCACTAATCAGAAGCATGGTTAGAGAAGATCTTTTCTCTAATGTATAACCCTTGTTATTATGCCTAAAGTAGGTTTATGCACCTCACATACCTTTGACGTTGCCATCTCCATAGAGATATACAGTGTCTTTTGGAGGAGTGAGACTCGACATTTGGGAGAGATTGCCCACAAAATAACCAGCAAAGCAGTTGGCTGAGATGTATGTGAAGGGGATCTTAGCTTCCTCGATTGCTTTTCTCACCTCCATTTTCTCATCGAACGTGACCCTTCCCGGCTCAATTGCATGACCCATGAGGGCCGGGTCCATTCCGAACTCTGACGGCAAAAACCTCTGCAAAGAATTAGCAAACATTCAAAATCTCATTAGTATATGTTGCATGACGATTCTTCAACACGATGTTGACGTGACTGTACATTAGCAAAACTGGAAAAAAGAAATAAGATAGTATTTATCCCAATTTCCAAACATACGGAAGTTAGAAGAATGCAATTTAAACAAAAAAATCAAAGGCACAACAAGCTAAAATTTTTTATTTAGGAGGGACAAGAAATGAAGAAAATTGTCCTACAGAGACTTCATAGCACAATTCCTTCACTTTTATCATTGAATTGGAACTTTGATCGTGAGCATGACAAAACAAGAATAAAACTAGACAAAAATCCAGGTGGTTGTTAGATTGAGCAAACGAAAAGGCGTAATCAGTCAAGTGAACATGCACGGCACGAGTTCTTTTCCAAAGACAGCAACCATCATAATTCGTGGAGCCCTCCTTTATCTTCAAATTAAATTCTTATCTTAAAAGGAAGAGCACCCACCCACCAATGGGAGTAGTTCAAAAGGCACGCATTTGTATTTTCTGACATTATCATTTAACCAAATTCGATGTGGTCTGCTTAAAATACTATTAAGTTGGCCCTGTTGGTTCAGTTGCAAGACATTCTCCACCAAACAAGAGTCGGTGGGCATATCTGGATCATCCTCACCTTAATCAATCATCATGTCTTCCTGTCAGCACCTATTTGCCCCTAAAATGTGGTCGGTCGAAAAGAGCTTTTTCACATAATCGGCAAAAAATGCAAAGAAAAATGTATGGAGGCGGCGGAAAATTACGTTTGGCAAAGGTATAGCGTGTGATTGTTCAGGCGTATGTACCTATTTATTTATTTGTCTATTATATAATATAAGATGGACAATTCAAGCCATGTTTGGCCTTCGGCCTTTTCTGGTTGGAACACTTGCTTGTTCCGACACCAAATTAGGAAATAGTGACATATTGAGGTCGCACGCATCACATGTTTTTTCAAAAAAAATTCAGAATAACATAACTCAAAGATCAGGAATTTGAGGGTTAATAAAATGAGATGCTGCGACTATAGATGATTATATTATTGTCGACATAAACATAACGTACTATGCTCCAAAACTATGCTAGATATTTGATTCAAGATTATTTTATATCCGGACAAACTATGTAAACGATTGAATGTGAATATATGATTGACATTTTATGAATTTGCAACTCTATTATTTTTTCCAATAACGAAATCCACCTAATTTTAATTTATTTGGAACGACTTCTACTTTAATTTTAACTTCCTCAAAGTCTTACTCTTAAATATAAATTATATTTGATTCGAAAATTCTGAACTTTTTGTGCCTTTTATCAAAAACGAACTTTTAGAAATTTTCAATGGTTCTGTTGAGGTGGGGGACGACTGGCCGTTCGTTTTCTTAATCTTTGAATATTTCAAATGATCGAGCCGACAATGTTGAGTTTAGCTAAGCCGGTTTGAACCATCTAGATAAATAGATGACGCCAGGATCAAATAATGAAATGATAATCTAGTAATTGCGTAAAGGAGATGGTCTTGTCATTATGAACACACACACATATATATAGACATACATATATGCTCTTTCCTTATAAGCTAAATAATTGTTTAGATTTTTGCACTAAGTGGTGCGAACAATCAATTCTTCACCCTCTTGGACCCTCCAATTGTGATAATCATGTAATGTGCGCATATATACCGTCATTTGCAATACCATGTAAAATTTTCAAATCGGTAATTATAACTTATGCCTCAATGTAATTTCTTTTCCTTAAGCGATCTTGTTCACTTTTGATTTGATGGATATTACGAGAGTGAATGATCAAAGCCCTCAAATCAAAAGTAAATAAGATTGCCGGTGCAAAATCTTCTTTTATATCAGCGTTGTATATTCTATTTCTCGTGTTTGAATGTCTAGAAGCTCAAAAAGTATTGTAACATTTCTCCTACTCTTTTGACTTTCTCGACATATTTTGCTATCTACGGTGTGGACATCAGATTGATGTCCAAGTCAAACATATGTGTACAAGGGCTAGAAAGAAAAGAATAAGAAAAATAAGTGAAGAAAGTCCTATCATAAGTTGAAAAATGAGAGAAATATTTTTTTTTCTACTCTAAGGGTAAAAAGAATATTTCAATAAATACTTCCAGATTTATATGAAAAAAAAAGAATTTTTTTCACTGACTGAGTTATGTTATCAATAAAATCTTGAAATATTTTTGTTTCTATCAATAAAATTTTAGACAGATATATATTTTTGTGGTTATGTAAAATCTTGATTTCTTTTTCAAGACACAGATTCCCTATCCCGATTACTCCGAAGACAGATCTTAGATCAATTATTTTACATCTAGTAGCACGAGAAGCTGTATTACTAGGCACACCATAGATCTAAGTATTTGCTCTGAAATTGAGCATTATATGAAGTGCATAATACTCTCTAAAACCCTAAGAAGAACTTCGAACCGAACAGAACGAAAGAAATTAGTGCATAGTAGCAACTCAATAAAGACCGCTCTAAAAAGAGAAAAGAATGAGTTTGCGTTACGCTGATTACCTTGACATTTCCGGCTTCTTTGATGGCCTCCACGAGCTTGAGCTGCATCAGGATGTTGTGGCTCCGGAAGTGGACCCCCGACATGGCACAGACGACGACGTCGACCTGCCTCACGGCGTCGACGAGGCTCCTCAGGTCTGAGAACGAGGCCTCGACGAGTTGGGCGCCATGCCTCTTGAATCGCAGTAGCGTCTGGAGCTTCTCAATGTCGAGGCCGGTCTCCGGACGCTGGAGGACGTACGTGGGGTGGCCCTGGTCCAGGCTCGCCTGCACAAGCCTCCGCCCGATGTAGCCAGTGCCGCCAACGACGAGGACCTTGCTCTTCGCCATGTGATGTGAGGATTACGGGAGAGCTTATGTTACTTCTGTGAGGTGATGAATAGAGCAACGAGAGGATCTATATATAGATAGACAGAGAGGTTTCGTGCCGCAATTTGAATCTTGCGACTTAATCTGGAGTTGGTACGGTATCAAATCCTTGAGGATGAGACTGCATCAAGGACTCTTTTTCCTCCCCTTTTATTTCATTGTTTGCATCTTGATCCACGTAATAATGATGTCTGCCTTTACACCGAATGGCTGGTCAGGGTTTAAGCTAGATATAGCAGATCAGATAATGTATTTGAATAGCAATAATGCCAACTACCTTATCCGATTTGCTATTACTGGAGCCTTAAAGCCGTCCCTTTTTTTTCCACCGCTTTCAAGCTTCTTTCTTTGTGCCTGATTACTAGGTGATTTTAACGTGAATAATGCCCAATGACCGAAAAACCCTTTTCCTAGGAAGTTTTATGAAGAATCCCCGTCGTAGAATAGCCAGCATGCAGAGGCAGGACCACCAGGTGGTTGGCTTAGCTGTAAAGGGTTTACTTATCTTTCACGAGATTACGACTTCGATTCACTTCATGATAGAATCAATGGAATTGTGGTTATGGGCTCTCTAACCTCGGATTTCTGGATCGCAGGTGGTGCGGAGTACTTATCTATGAAGCACGGATATGTTGCCGGAGCTTCCATGTTGTGTCCGACATGTGTCTACGTGTTTGACACGTTTTGACATGCTCAGACACGCTGTCAACACGTGTCGGATTTTCCGACACTTGATCAACTCTTCTTGATACATACCAACATGTGTGTTCGGTAGAGAGAATCGTTGAAGAAGATGATGGAGGGTGGAGACAAGGGCAAGGGAACGGAGGCAAGGCCCTGAGCGACGGCGAGCAGGGCCAGAGGAAGAGCAAAGATTGAGGCGACCCAGAGGGTCGCAACTGTAATGCCGCAATGGAGAGCTGGCAATGAGGCTATAGCTACGAAAGAGGAAGTGTCGGAGGCAAGCGATTGTGATGGCTAATGAGGTGACCTAGAGAGAGCAGAGATCGAGAGGAAGAGGGTTGTGTCAGGAGGAGGAAGAGGCAGTAGCTAGGGTTTTTGAGGGAGGAAACTTAGAAAAAAATAATTAAAGATGGGATTTTGATGGAATCTTGCCGTGATTTTTTATTTCCACATGGTGAGTAGACAAGAGGGTGACTTGAACTTTTAATAAAGAAGCTTGACAGGTGGTTTTTTGTTTTTTTGGGGGAGGAAGAAATGAGGGAGTGAAATAAATTTGGGGATGCGAGCTGGGGTAGACTCCTCGGGGTTTGCATTTATTTATCAGAAAAATAAATAAAAGAGGTTACAAAGTGATTTTGGAAAATAAAAATATTAAATGTTGAATAATGATAAATTTTGATCATTGTAAAAGATCATGAATTTATTTAAATAAATTAATTATAATTTCTTGTTAGTTATTAATTTCATCGAAACTTTTGTTACAGTTAAAAACATGTTCTCAAATATGGACACGCATTAACTATAAAAATATCTTTCGAATTTTCTATGAATAGATTTATTAATATTATTATTATAAATTCATTGTAGGTTCTTTTATTATAATTTATTTAATTGTGAATTTGAATCAAATTAATTAAAAATAAAAGTATTCATTTAATATATAATGTATCCCAACGTGTTTCGGAATTTTCTATTTTTAAGAAATGATGTATCGGCGTGTCGCATGTCCATATTTCGTGTCGGTGTTATTTAGGTACTTATTGCTTGTGTCGAATATTCATTGGTTGGTGTGGAATCCTTACGATAATACTCATGGAAAATCGCCGGCATTAGTCGCCCCTCCCCGCCCCCGGTAACAACTAAAGATAAAGCATATGCGAAGGCGGGCAATTTCAGCACTTTCGATCGTGGGTGGTGCAGAGTAATTATTGCTCGAGCTTGATGACCTTTGAAGTTTGCAAATTTTTTATTTCCGGTTTTATTTGACAATGAAAGTATGAGTTTTTTAATGCACTAATGACACACGGGCCTCCCCAGGTTGAAGTCAGATTCAACCTAGGAAGTAGGAAGGAGTAAAGTCAATAGATGTATAAAAAACCGGTGTAATGGGAACCATACCTTCCGATTGGTCTGTCGGCTCCACCAAAGATTTCCTTGACGATTGGTGTGAGAACGACCCCCTCCCCCCTTCTTTGCTGACAATATTTTAAAGAAAACCTTTGATCGCGAAGGTCAATTACTCAACTCTATGACCTACAGGAGATTAATGATCTGTTTGTTGGACGGAAAATGCATCATTTCTAAAAATATTTTTCAGTAAGTCTTTACAGAAACCTGAAAAAGACCCAAAAAATAAAATATGATGAGGAAAATAATCAAAAATTTGTATTTCTTAGTTACTTTTAATTTTATCTATCCTTTTCTTTTATGTTTCTTCTTTCTTGGCCGGTTGCCGCCACGGCGACGATCGCGACCTCAAGCCTTGTCAGATCGATAAGCTTGAAGCTTGCTGAGCTTGAGTTTACCTGTAGCTGGTCATTGGCTGTAGTGACAACCAATTAAGGTAGAAGCAAAGAAAAGAAAAATAAAAGAAATGAATATATCAAATTAAAAATAATTTTAAAATTGAAAAAAATAAAAATTCGGATTTTTAAAAATATTTTTATAAAAAAAAAACGTTTTATTAACCAAGGACCCGTGCATGGCCTTTGTGGACTCCCACCTAAGGGTCATGACCAAAGCTTGAGTGTCGGGGACCCAAGCACGACCTTTATAGACTTGAGCTCGGGTGCTGAAGCATTGGGTATGGGTATTGGTGGTTTGGGCTTGGCCTCAATGGACTTGGGCATGAACGCTGGGGGCCTAGGCTTGAGCCCAACCTTGATGGACCCAGGCTCGGCTATTGGAGACCGGCTGAGGTTTCTGTGCCTAGATGCAGAGTTCGAGTCCAAATGTATTTAGTCATATTTTGGAAAATATTTTTCAATTGTTTCAAATAGGAAATCATCTTCTTGAATTTAAGTTTTTGTAGGAAAATATTTTAGGTTGACTCATTTTCTTTAAAAGAACCAAACACTGAAAAACGAGGAAAATATTTTTCGTGAAATAAATGGACCCTGAGAGTAGATTGAAATATATTAGGTTAAACCATAGTTTTGATCACAAAGAGACACGGGACAGAATCTCCTATGATTAAGAACTTAAAATCTAGATCCATATGTTTTCTTAGTCCTATCATGCGCAGATTTTCAGGTATTTGGCCATGCGGGGGTGTTGAACTTCCGGCCTAAGCTGGGAAGCTTCTTCTCCATCTTCCCCGATTTCAAAGTTGCATTGATTAGTCTCCGTGAATGAGTCATGCTCCTCGTGCTGGACTTTTTCCCTTCCTCGAGATCGGCTCGATTTCTTTGAGCTCGACTTGATTTCAAGCAGCTCGAGAGTAACTTGTCGAGCTGAGTTCGATCCTAACAAAGTTCGATTCGATCGGCTTGTAAGCTTAATCGAGTGTTTCCTTATGTCCGTGCGTCTGTGTTGGACCGTCTATTACTAAAACCAAACAGAAAGAGGGAGCGCAAGTATTGCGAGCCAAGTCCGATTCAAGCGAGATTACCTAAACATGCAAATCTAATCTATTAAGGAAACTTTATCTTAAATTATCGTGCAAAAATATAGAGATGATATTTCCTTAGTATTTTTCAAACATGAAACATTCAAATAAAGATAGACATTCATGGCAAGAGACAGTCATCACATCACAAAAGACACTGAATATTCCATTCGATTAAAATGTGGCAATAAATAAAACTGACGATTGTTTCCAAAGGATTATGAGTGTGATTGGCCGTACATCGGGTAAAAATCGCATATCTGGCTTAGCACTTTTCTAATTTGGATAACAACCTAAATCTAGAACATATGCACGTTAGATGACGATCATTCAAAATATATATAATATTCAAATTTCATTCCTACTTTTGGAGCGCCATTGTTGAAGAGGTTCAACAGGGGCCGGGCTGTGATTAGCTCCTTTGCAGATTCGAGTCTTCTAGACCGTCTCCTGCGTGATTCAAAGACGATCGGCCGTCCCCGCAGGTAGTCACTTTTGCTAGATCAAACTTGAGTATCTTCTGTTTGAGGACCCACCTCGATTTGAATTTTTGATGAGAGAGGATTTTCTCAAGAATTGACGTGACGTAGGAGACATCTCTATTTTTCTTTCAGGAATCTTTCAAATTACCATTGCTTAGTTTTTTCGTCTTTAATCATCAAATGAAATGTGAATTATTCCTCCTCTCTTAGAAATAAGGGGTCTTCTGGTTTTGTCGGTGTTTGAAATAATTTTATTTTCTCCATATTATTATATTCCAAGAGTCAATAATTTTATATGAGGAACTATTGAACTCAATCACTTGTTGCTCCTAATTGAACAGTCTCGGCGGTTGACCAAACTTGGTAGGAGCGCACCTGCAACAGTTGAATTCTTGATCTATGGACTGGTGAGACGGCAAAGGAAAGATAGCGGACAAAAAAGTCAAGGAAAACATAGTGGCGTTTCGACCCGAGGGCAAACACCAGGGGAAAAAGAAGGAGGATTTTGTCACGGCCTGAAAGAATGTCGATCTAAGAGGTTCCTATGGGCCGGCCGTGACACTTCTATGGATCAAGCGATCCTCGGCTTGTATCCTCGAATCCTAGGGTTTTCTCGAGTATTTTAGAATACTCCTGGGGGACAATATGGTAAATGTATTCGTATGTAATAAATGTGAGTAGTTGGTAGTTGGGGAGATCTAATCTCCACCGTTAGATCGAGGAGAGACCTACGGATATGGTTTGCCTTGTCTTTGTATAAATAGGGGTCTCCTCCTCATTGTATATCTCATTTTCACAAGTGAATACAATTCAGAGCTTCTTTCTCTAGAGTTTCTCTCTCTACGATCCTTGTGAGTGAGTGTGAGAAAAGGCTGATTTGGGAAAAATTCCTAAAGCCGCACGGGCAAGGAAACGCTAGATCAATCGGCCGTGACAATTTGCTCCACGAAATTTCACTTGATCCACACTTATTGTGGCCGGGGTTGGGCCAGTAGCTGCCGCTTTGGGATACAATCTCGGGCACACTTTCCATCGAGATTGATGTGGCCACACTGAGGGTACTGTGAACTGGAGGATCTATCTATAGAAGAGCCAGGGACGCATTGAATGAAGTTTGCCAACTGGTTCTTAGTAAGTTTAAGTATGTGTTTGGTAATATTTCTATTTCGGGGAATTTTTTTTAGAAATAGTTTTTTTTTAATTTCTATCTCTAAAGCAATTTTTAAGTAAAATAAAGCATTTGATAGTTATACAAAATTTTTATTCTTGGAATAAAAAAAGAGGAATGCATTTGGTACGCCACAAATATTTTTGTGTCATAGAATTTCTTTTAATATTTTAACAATTGCTTTAGATTTTTCTTTTTTTTTCCCCTCTTTTCTTTCTCTAGCTGTCGACGGGGGCGGCAACAACGACCACGCGGCCGATGACCAGTGATTGGGGCTGGCCGACGGCGAGTCTCCACCAGCCGATTATAAGAGGAAGAAGAAAAAAAAGAAAACAAATTGACTTATTTTTAAAAATTGTTTCTGAAAACAATAAACTATTTTTTTGCATCTTGTTTTTGTTCTAAATCTATTTTCCGGCTGCCTTTCTTTTCCGAGAATAGAAAATTAAGTGATGTTACCAAATGGAATTTTATTCTTTTTCTATTATGGAGAACAAAAGAACCAAAAAAATTTAAAAATAAAAACGTTACCATGCAGGCCGTAAGAGGCTCTCTTTAGATGACCTCCCCTTATTGAACCTTGCCTCACAAGTACTGAAGATCCTATCCAATGACCATCGTCTGTTCTGCCTTTTGTACTTGAGCATTTTCCCTGAGAATAGGGAGATTAGTTGTAGCAGAGTTTCTCGTTTATGGGCTGCAAAATGATTTCTAACCAATCTAAGAGAAGTAGAGGGTTTTCTCAGTGATCTTCTTGATAGAAAGTGCATCCATCCGGTGGAAGAAAAAAATGATGGAGAGCTTTGCACATTCAAATTGGATAACCTTGTGCGAGAGAGTATTGCTTCCTTTTCTGATCATCTGGACTTATTAAAGAAAACTAGTGAGGGTAGCATCAACTGGCCTGAAAGAGTAAGATACCTATTTGAATGAAGATAAACTCTCTCAACTTGATTCCCTCTTCGTGTTTAATGTCTCCTCGGATGAGACAACAATGTCTGAAGCTTTGCCATTGGAGACTTTCGAGAATCCACTGTTTCCATTCAATTTTAAGCTTCTCAAGTTGTTGGATCCGACGGTGCACCTCTGGAGACCATTCCAGATGCATTGTTCTAGTTAATCCTTCTCAAGTACTTGAGCTTAAGGGATACCTCAATTGAAGAAATCCCAGACTCCATTGGAAGGCTTACGCGTCTTGAATTTTTGGATCTTAAACAAAGCTTGGTTATTGATTGAATTGCCTAAGAGGTTGAAGGATTGAAAAGAATTCATCACATCCTCATTTATCACCAATAGAAAGACCCCGATTGAGAGTTACGAGCTAATTGGCTTCAAGGCATTATGCAGAGTATGAGGGCTCAAGTGCTTGGAAAAGCTATGTTTCATGGAAGCACACAATAGCGTATTGGAAGATCTTGGGAATCTGACAAAATTAAGGCGATTAGAAATCGCCAAGTTGATTAAGGAACATGGTGAGTTGTTGTGCACTTCCCTTGAGAAGTTAAAGGAGCTAAAGTCCCTCAATGTGCATGCGGCTTGGTAAGAATGAGATACTTGATCTTTATCGCTTATAAGGCCTCCCAAGTATTAAAACATCTCTACTTGCATGGCTATTTGGAGAATTCGTCGGATTGGATATCCTCTTGTAAATGTTTGACAAAGATCTTATTAAAATAGAGCTAATGGAGTTGTGAAGTCTGATAGAGGAAAATAATCTTCAAGCACAAAAACATTTATTTTGGGTAGGTACTTTCCAGTAGGTTACTCATCCTATAATGTTAAAGCAGACAATAGGCTTTTATTGTTGCTAATGATATACATGTAATTTTCATATTAATTATGTATGCTCCAAACTCCTCCCATATATAGGGGCAATATCTTTTATAATTGTAACACTGAAACTTGTATCCTAGAGATTGTGACACTGATACTGATGGGGGCAATATTTTTCATAGTTATAACGCTGAAACTTGTAATCCTAGAGCTTGTAACACTGATATTGATAATCAAAAGATTGCAAAGTGTGGCATTGTGGTTTTTCCCTTTCTCGATTTTGGGAAGGGTTTTCCATGTAAACATTCTCGTTTGTTTTCTTCTCTATTTTTTCTCTTCATATATTCTCATTCTTAACAACTGGTATCAGAGCCTAGTATTGGTGAAATAGTGGGAGCGAATATGGATAAAGGGAAGGTGAAGATCGATCGGTTCGATAGCAAGGACTTTGGTTTCTAGAAGATACATATCGAGGATATGCTGTACCTATATAACTTGCATCAACCTCTCTCTGTAAAGAAACTAGACTCTATGAAGCAAGAAGAGTTGGAATTGTTAGATTGGCAAGCTCTGGGTTTGATTCGTCTCACAATGGCGCGGAACATTGCTTTCAACATTGCCAATGAGGCGACAATGGTGGATTTGATAGTGGCATTGTCCAATATGTACGAGAAGCCTTATGTATAAAACAAGGTATATTTGATATGTCGTTTTTTCAATCTGAAGATAGACGAGAGTGCTTCCATGACTGATCACATCAATGAATTCAATGTGATCACGACTCAAATGAGTTAGGTGGATACCAAATTCGATGACGAGATAAGGGCTTTAATTTTATTATCTTCTCTACCTGAAAGTTGGAGCGCAACCGTAATTGCAGTGAGTAGTTTGTCTGGTAAGATAAAGTTGAAGCTCCAAGCAATCTGAGATTTGATTCTTAGTGAGGATATTCACCGTAGAGAATTGGGTGAATCTTTAGATGCTGCCTTGAATATGATGGTAGAGGAAGAAGCAATCAATGAGGGCAGAACAAGTACTGTGGCAGATTGAAGTCTAGAGGGAGAAGCAAATCTAGAGCACATGGAGGAATAATTTGCTGGAATTGTGAAAAGAAAAGCCATCTAAAATGAGATTGTAGAGCCCCAAAGAAGAAATTTCAGGATCGAGATCAAAATCAAGAGGAAGAAAAATCTGTAAATGCAACTTTTGAAGAGACGCATGATAGTGATTTTTTAATTCTGTTGCCTAATTTATTCTGTGGTGGTTACTGAAAAGGAAAAGTTTGAAAAGTTTTGTTTAACAAAGTCTCTTAGACTCTTGAATTCTTCGGTTTATGTGTTCATTTCTGAATATCTGATGCAGCTGAATACAATTAATTTCTTGCCAAACAAAAAGAAATGGCCGCTTTTGATAGCTCTTTTTAAAAAAAAAAAAATTGGCAAGATTCTAGCTGAAAAATAAGTGCTGAAATTTGACAATTCAACACCTAATGAGCAAACCATTGGGGTGAGGATATGTGAGCGCGGGAGCAGAGTTTAGTAACCTGTGCATGGGATATAACACACACAATGACTTATAAAATAGATATAGGATAGGACTAGACAAAAAAAAAAAAAAATACCCAATGAGCAAGCTTATACGATAACTTGATTATTATTGACTTTGTGCACGACATTTAGCACACAGTAGCTGAATATTATTGATCTCTTACCAAACATACAACAACAGTCATCATTGCTTGGCTTTAGCTTTGGCGAGATTCTAGTTGCCATCGACAAATTTTTTGGTTGACGTATGAATTAGATAATCCTTCCCTTACTTATTGCATTAACTAATGTTTTGACTTTTGAAAATCAAACTTTTCAGTACTTATTCCCATTAAGTGCTTTTGACAATGTTACGAACCATACAACATTGATTTTTTAAGTCAAAAATCACTCAATACTGTAAAACAGGAAGGATTTAATGAATTGATTCGATGATACAATTACAATGGAAATATATATTTTACAAATTACATTATCAAAACCTTGCAATAGTGTTCACTATTCCATGTTTGTAAAGAAATTAGCAGCAATTAGTATTTTATTTTTCATCTATCATCAAATAATTTTTGTTTTTAGTTTCAAAACTTGAATACTTAGTAATTAATATTCAATACTTAAATTTTTAGCACTTATCAAAACAATCCTTATAGTTTTATCACACAAGCCCCTGTTAAGCCTCCTATTTGATAACCTAATTAAGTGTTGAAAATTAGAAATAGAGCAGGAAGAGAGTTAATACCTTAAAAAACCCCAAATTGGTACATCCGTGACAAATTTACCCAAAACTATTTTTTTGACCATGAAAAACCTTAAACTAGTAGACCCGTGACAAATTTACCTCGACTAACTATAAAAAAACATAAACTGATACATTTATGACAAATTTACCCCAAACTAATTTATTTGACCACAAAAAATCCAAAATTGGTAAATTTGTGACAAATATACCATCCGCTAAATTGGATTAATACCACAAAAAAATCACAAAAATTGTAAAATGTGACAAACGGAGCGTAAAATCCCAAATTGGTATACCAGTCAACTGTCACGTGTCATTTAACTTAATAATTTGACTGTAAAATTTAACAAAAACTAACATAGGGTAAATTTGTCACAAGTGTACCGGTTTGGGGTAAATTTGTCAAAGGTATACTAGTTTGGGGTTTTTGGTAGTAAAAAAAAATAGTTTAGGGTAAATTTGTCATAGGTGTACTAGTTTAGGGTTTTTCAGGGTATTAACCTAAAGGAAGAACAAACGTTGCTTGGAGTCATCAAGCTTTCGCGATCTAGCATTGTCTCTAAAAGAAAACAATATTAAAAAGGGATAAGTGCTGCAGAAGTCCTAAAACTTATCACAAAAATGCAATTGAGTCCTAAAACTTGCAAAAAGTGCAATTGAGTCTTAAAACTTGTCAAATTGTTTCAATCGAGTCCTAAAGTTAACACCGTTAGCCTTTTAAATGGAAAATGCTGACGTGGCCTTTTAAATATTTTTTTTTTCAGATGGTTTTTGAATTATTTTTTATTCATTTTTTTAAAATAGATTTATAAACTAAAAAGAACTGTTAAAAATTATTTTAAAAAAAGAAAATAAAATTAGCGGCTTCTCCCCGCCGCCACCACCGATCATTGGAGGGGCCGGCGATGATCGGCGGCCCTAGGTGGGGGTGGCCGGCCCTTGCTCGGCTAGGGCGAGGCCTCGCCAAGCTTAGGCAAGGGAGCCTAGATCTGGGCACGCCGGCCCTCGCGGGGGGCCGGCGACCGTCGCCTGTGCTGGGCGAGTCGTCGCCGGCCCTAGGTGAGGCCTAGTTGGCCCTCGCTCGGGGCCGGCGAGGCTCGCTAGATTTGGGCGCCCGGGTCGGTGAGGGCCGGCCACCACCACCCAAGGTGAGGCCTCGTCGGCCCTCGCTCGGGGCCGGCGAGGCTCGCTAGATCTGGGCGCTTGGGGTCGGTGAGGGCCGGCCACCACCACCCAAGGCGGGCGGCCGTCGCCGGCCCCTCGGCAATCGGCGGCGACGGCGGCGGAGGAGGAGCTGTTTTGTTTTGTTTTGTTTTTAACAATTTTAAAAAATAAATTTTAACTTTTCTTTTTAGTTTTTAAATCTATTTTTTATAAAAAAAAGAATAAAAAATAATTAAAAAACCACGTGGAAAATGAAAAATTATTTAAAATGCCACGTCAGCATTTTTCATTAAAAAAGCTGACGGTGTTAACTTTAGGACTCGAATGAAACAATTTAACAAATTTTAGGACTCCATTGCACTTTTTGCAAGTTTTAGGACTCAATTGCATTTTCGTGACAAGTTTAGGACTTCGCAGCACTTATCCCTATTAAAAATACATAAAATAAAGTCCTAAAACCTTATTCAATGTTGAATTCAATTTTCATCAAAATATTTTCACAATTTTTTATGCTAAACTAATTCTAAACTAAAATAACATTAAAATCCAGTAAAACTAAAATTCTAATTTCTAATTTTTTTCCTAAATTTTTTTATTTTTTTGAATTTTTTTATTTTTTATTCCGAAAAATGAGGACTTGGATTGAGTCAGGAGATTGGACATTGTGTTGATTGTATAAAAATGAGCATTAGGTTATGTTGATCTTGTTTTTTTTTTTTTTTTAAATGACCTTATTCTTCATTTTGTTTCTAGGAACAAAGACATAAGTTATTTCAACTTCTTATTCATGTTCCAAATTTATTCCCTAACCATTGATCTACTCTCGAGAATATAAAATTAGCCGATTTTACCAAATGGATTTATGTTCTTTTTCTATTTTGAAAAGCAAAAGAACAAAAAGATAAGAGCCTGTTTGGTAACACTTTTGTAAATAACTGATTCTATTCTTTTATTTTTCAAAAAAAAAAATCACAAAAATCTGTTTGGTAATATTCTCGGGAATAGATTTGAAACATAATTAAGAAGTAAAAAAAAAAAAAAACTGTTTTTTATTCCTAGGAACAATTCATAGAACCTAGTTTAATTTTTCTTATTCTTCTTCCTTTGGGCTAGTCACCGACCTTGGCCATAGTTGGCGATTGGCCAGATGAAGGCTGTGACAGCTTGAATTTTCAGATTTCGTTTACGATTAAATAAATTGGGCATTTCGTCAACTCGTCGAAAGCATTATTCTCTGAGCTAATCACTCACGAGATAACTGGACTATCTGGGGAAGCAATTAAGGAATCTAAATGCAATGGACTTGAGAATTCAACCATGAATTGACTACTCGACCGTGTTGATCTGCAAGGATCATTGCGGCACTGTCAAAAATCGATCAGAGACCGGAGATAGGTCGATTCGATTGAGATATGTGATTAGTGTGTGGGTGATTCCACCTGATTGCAAAATACTCGTCGATCGGCACTAGACCAATTATTCTATCGTTTCTGTACCCGGTGTCCGTATTTGAAACCTTGAGATTTTTACGACAACCGAGAGTTACGGAAAATTAGCGGAAATTCGTACGGGTCGAATTTAAGTGAGTTTTGACTTCCAAGCCGAGCCTTTGGATATTGAGGACTTATAGAAAATTATTCGGGATTTTTCTCCATCAAAATTGGACCTCAATTTGGGAAATTGTTGATGAAATCGAAGCTTAAAAATCCAATGAAATTCGGATCTAGAAGAAGAAAGCAATTTTTGGCTTTAAATTGGATAAGTTGGTGGATTTATTTGGCAAGAAAGTAAGAGAGACCAAATGGGATAAGTTTGAATTGCTTTAAGGGGACCAAGCATTGAAAGAATTGACTAAGCCTTGTTGACTACCTCCTCCTTTTTCTTTGGCTATCCACGCACGCCTCTCCCCCACCGTCTCCTTCTCCTTCGTCCGAACTCTCCTGCTCACGTTTTCTTTTTTTTTTTTTTTTTCTTTGCCTTTCATTTCCCTTTTGTTTCCCTTCGAAGCCGCCCTTGCGTGCATCTCCACTCACCAAAATTTCTTCCTCTTCCCTTCACTCATGGACACTTGTCCATGAGCCAACTCCCTTGGGTCAACAAAAGAACTTCCCCTTCTCCTTAGTTGACCACCGAAGAAAACTAGTCGCAAGCTGTCAACTCGCCGAAGCTGCTCCAAGTGAGGCCCACGTCCACGAGCCCACGATCACACTTCCAATTGTCGGCCACGATCTCTTCCTTCATCCATCTCCGTTTTGCTTTCTCGCCGTCACCGAACGAACCAGCAACGCCCTCGTGTCTTCTCTCCTTCGCCCGCAAGTTCGCCCATCATTTGGCCCAGATTCGGCCCAGCAGTCTTCAATCCACGAGCTGCCATCCCAGTCAACCGCCAGCTTCAACGACTCCTTCGCTGCTTCGGTTTCTCCCATCAACGACCGAAATTTCGGTCTCCACCGAAGGCCCATCAGCCCACGCAAACCAGCAGCCTGCAGCAGCCCAATCTCTAGCGTCTTCAGCATCCATAGCCCAGCAGAGCCCACACAAGTTAGCCCATTAATTGGGTTTAGTTCGGCCCATCTTCAATCCAGCCCACAAGTCCAGCAAGCCCAGTTTTTGAGGCCCAATTCCAGTTCACTTGAAGTCAGCCCAAGAAGCCAGCGAAGCCCGGTCCGACGCAAAATCAAATGTCAGATTTGGGCTGAGATTTGTTGGGCCCGTTTTAGGCCCGGCCCGAGTGTCTGCCGACGCCGCCGAAAATTTGGATTTCGGCCGCCGTCGTGCCGTCGTCACGGTGAACCGGTTTCCGCAATTAACCGGTGAGTTTATTCACTAAACTCTTCTTAGTAGGCTAATAACGTCTAAGGGGTGTTTAGATTTATTTAAGTGTAATTAGTTTAATTATTATTTTAGTTAGTTAAATTAAGATAGTTAGATTAAAAAATTAGGTGGTTAGAGACTTATATTTAATTAGATTAGTGTACTGTTATTTAGTTAGAATGGTTAGGATAATTTATTTACTTCAACAGGCGGTTATATTAAATTATTTAGCCTAAGTTAGCAATTTTAGTATTTAATGTATTTGTTTAATTAATTTCAGTAATTATTTAATTATTAATTATTTTTTCGAAAATTAGGCCGGGATAGCTAGTGACTGGAATTTCGTGCTAATTGCAATGGTATGGTTAATTTTTGCAATTGAGTGGTAAATTATGCAAATTGAGTGCTGATTGGATTTTTGGACATTTATTCCAAAAATTTATAAAATTCGACATTTATTTAGAAAATCTTGAGTGTCGGGTTTTAACACCGAAAAGGGTTTTAAATATTATATAAACCAGTGGGATTTTGAAAAGAAGGTTATAAATTTTTTAGGTTCAATCTGACCGTGTATCCACACATGACTAATTTTACTGGATGTTTTTAATACGAAGAAAATAGGCCAAGATCACTATTTTAATGGAGGCATTTGAGTGCAATGCACAGTGTCCTGGGTCGAGATTGATTGGTCGTGTAATGGTTAAGAGAACCCGTCCCCGAACCGTGTCGGGTGGACGTTACCCATTTATTGAGATTCGGGTCGTAGTAGATTCTGGACCTATGCTCCTTCGGGAAAGTCGTCTTCGAGAGATGTAACCGTGCTCAATGGGGTGAGACGATGCCTGGCTACACCAGAAGACTGCCGAACTTCGAGTAGGTCGTGCCCTAGAGTGGGCGTAATTATCAATTGGAACGCATGTTGAGTGGAATAGATGCGTCGGATTATGGGACAGAATTGTGTGACATGGTATGGGACATGTCATAACGATTTAGCCCTATAATCTAGACTCCTATGATTTATTGAGTTGAGTAATGCGTTTCAATTGTTGGGTGCATTGATTTCATGCATGAGATATATGAACTGTGCTGACCTGCAGGGTGGAACTGAGTCGAGGTAAGTCTTCTATGCTAAATGTGTGATTGTGTGGTTAGGACGCTTCTTAGCGTATTTCCCTCCTAATCGGGGTTTAGTGGGTGAACTTGCTGAGACATTGTCTCATTGGTTATTGAATAATCATTTTTAGGATTATCGAGTGGAGGACCTGGAGCAGAGAGGAGGTGATCGGAAGTGTGGGTCGGCTAGGACCGCTTCTTTTTGGAAGGCTAGACTTTTGTAGTCTTTTGACCATAGACTTGTACATGACTCTATGTGAATATAAAAGCATGTTTGTTTTGAATCTGTTGTCTTGTTTTTCTATCCCGAGATGATTACTGTCAGGGGATTATTTTTTTGCTTCCGCACGTGCAATAAAACAAAAAAGGGTCGGCGACTCGTCTTGGGAAGTCGCAAAATATTATCGACCAAAGAGGGATGGGCACGCGCTCGGGGTTCGGGGCGTGACAAAGGCTGACGACCTCGCCGAAGCGTAACTGGCCCTTGGCAAGGCTTAGCTAGGGGTGAGCATGGTCCGGGTTGGATTGGTCCGCCCCCTAACCCTAGGACCAACCTGCACAGTGCCAGTCCTCAATTTTTGGGATTGAGGACCAACCCTATTGAGCTTGGGACTGAGGACTGAACCGACCCAATGGGTTCGGTCCTATTTTAGGGTCAATCTTGTATTTCATTTTTTGTACTCCTTAAAAAAATGATTGAGGACCGAACTGACCCATTGGGTTCGGTTCGGTTTTAGGGTCAACCCAAAACCAACCAATAATTTTTTATTTCATTTTTTGTACTCCTTAAAAAAGCGATTGAGGACCGAACTGACCTAATGAGTTCGGTTCAGTTTCAGAGTCAAACCAGGACCAACCAATAATTTTTTATTTCATTTTTTGTACTCCTTAAAGGGCAACCGAGGACCATACTGACCCAATGGGTTCGATGATGAGCGAGGTCAGCTAAGAAAGGCAAGCGGTGAGGGTCAAGTGGGGTGAGCATTGAACAGAATGAGCATCGAATGTCGAGCGGGAATCAACAAGCCAAGCGAGCATCGAGCGGCAAGCGGCACGAGTGACCCAAAGCGAGCTAGGCAAGTGTCAAGTGGTGAGCAGAGAAGTTGTTTCTTTCGATTTTGGCAAACTGAAGACTAAGAGGACAAGTAAGACGAAGAGAACGAATACTAGAGGATGATGCCATAATGAGTTGTTTATGTATTTTTGGACGCCGTGAGAACTCCTCACAAAAACATTTTCCTCATTGGTAAATTATGACTAATGACACCATAAAAGACATTAAAAATCTAAGTTATTAAAGAACAATGTAAAATTACTTAAACTCATCACTAAATAGCTGTTTAATATTGTTGACGCCATTTATTTTAAGGTTTTCTCTATATAAAAAAATTATAAGTAATATATATAGTGAGGGTTGGCGATCCGGAACTCTCAGAACCGATGACCAACCCGCACAATGCTGGTCCAGGATTTCTAGGACCAAGGACCGACCCAATCTCCCTGGAAACCGGACTAGGACCAGCAGGGTTGGGCCGATCTAGGGTCGGTCCAAGGTTGACCCTAGACCAATGCTCACCCTTAGGCTTAGCCTTGCCTTGGTTAGGCGAGCTCACTAGACCTTGCTAAACTGGTTGCCGGCCACCACCATGGCTAGCAATTGGCCACGAAGGAGGAAGAAGTAAAAAGAAAAAAGAAAAAAAAAGGATAAAAGAGAGAATAATAAGAAAAATATAATAAAAGTATTAAAATATTAAAAGAAACAAAAAATATTTAGAGTCTTGCCAAACGCATTTCTATTTTGAGAATAAAAATTTTTGGTAGTTACCAAACGCCTTCAAAAAATGAGAAATTGTTTTCAGGAAAAGAATAAAAAAAATTATTTTTGAGCAAAATTTATTTTCGGAAATAGAATGGCTATCAAATATGTAAGAACAAAAGAAAAAGAGAAATATAAATATTACCAAATCGGACCCTTTTGTAATGATAGACTAGGAATACACAAATTGCTTCTTCTCTGTAACTGGAATGTTCTCAAATGATTGAGAGTTATATTATGAAATAGAAGAGTGCCTATCGGCAATATCTTAATTTTTAAGTCGTTTTACAAGCGTGAGTTATCTTATTTTCACTAATCACAAGAAACAACTTTTGAATTACCCAGAAAACCTTGGCTTGAACCATTGTAGGAATGCTCTGAGATGGTCTTTATTTTCTCCTGAAACTGAAAAGAGCACGATCATCAATGGCAAATCTTCTTCTTAGTACGATCATGCATAAATCTTCAGGTATTCATCCATGCGGGTATATTGAACTTCAGGATAAAGCTGGGAACCTTCTTCTCCATCTTCGCCAATTTCAAAATTTGTCAAGCAGCCTTCATAGAATATGTGGTAGAAATGCCCCGCTCCCACTTGCGCTGCATAGTCCAATCCTGAAACAAAAGATAGATCAAAACTATCCATATATGATCTACTATAGATCTAAAGTTAATGCAGTAAGAATTTATGTAGCAAGTCACTCTTGATTTACCAAAGGGTGTTTACCGGGTTGTCCATCAGCATTAAGAAGCATAATCACCATTGCTTGACATGTTCATTGAACTTAAGAATATTTAGGGGTGAATCCAATTCAGTTCTACGGTGAAATTGGGAATCAGATCAGAGCATCAGTCCCTAAAATTGAGAACTGAGAAACGGACCGATCCGGTCCATGGAACCGGTCAAATTTTAAACATTGAAGAGAGGGACGTGTTCTGACAAAAACATATAGAGCGGAGTAGCGTGGCCCACTTCTGTTTAATGTGTCTCTCTATT
Organism: Eucalyptus tenuipes; assembly: GCA_014182365.1. NCBI lineage: Eukaryota > Viridiplantae > Streptophyta > Magnoliopsida > Myrtales > Myrtaceae > Eucalyptus > Eucalyptus tenuipes. Next base: position 4,765,189 of record CM024541.1, on the reverse strand, counting down.
GCATTTATTTTACTTCCTAACAAGTTTCCATCGCATTGAAGGCATTAACTTTGGTTCAGTGTCTCTCTCCCCCTCTCTCTCCTCTACGCGAAACTCACTACCCCTCGTCCTTCCACAAAAACCGCCGCGACGAGTCCCCATTTTAGAGAGACGCCGAAGGCACCTCCAATTCGCTCCGAGTTCACTCTGTAGCCTCATGGATCCTCGCCTGTGGTGTCTCCCCCCTCCTATCTCCTCCGCAATGCCCCATCGGCTCCCCGCAACTCCACCGCCGGGGGGCAGATCAGCTCCAACTCCATCCTCGTCGCCCTCCTCGACTCGATTGCCACTACACCGAGCTCGTCGACCCTCCTCCTCGACCCCGTCGTCCGTCGTGGAGAGAGCGAAAGAGGCGTGAGAGCCAAGAGGGAAGAGCGAGCATGAGAGGCCGCTGTTCTTTGAAGATTTTTGAGAAATAAGAAAAAAAAAGTCGGTTCGGTCCGGTTCGAGCAGTTCCACCCCTGGAACCGGAAACCGGACCGAAAATTACCGGTTCCGTTTTTATGGAACCGGAACTGGACCGACCCCTCCGAGAACCGCCCAAAATCGGCCGGTCCGACCAGTCCGGGCTGTTCCCGGTCCAGGCGATGTTTGTTGCTCACTCCTAAGGATATTCCAACACTAAATTCTCCAGAAGGCGTCGAAATTTTCTTAAGATTAAGTAAAAACAGATGCCATCTAACAAATTAATTAATTAGGTAAGTACCTTTCACGGGGGCAAGGAAGTCTTCTGCAGAAATGCTTCTCTTCTCCAGGGTCCTTCCACTGACCTTCTCCCACAGCTCCACCAGTTGTCTTTGGGACAGAATGTTCTCTGGTGGCCTCAGGTACACAGTCTTGTTCAGTGTTCTCGGATCATCAATCGTTTTTATTGTGTACGTTGCGATATCATCTTCATCGAGAAAGATAGCTACAACAATAATGCGGTATCAAAACACTTTGACGACTTATCCATATACATATTCATGCATACTTGTGTCTTAATTGGGAAAAGAAGTGTTGCTCTTTGATTAGTCGGTAGTAACAAAGTCATAATTCTTGGAGGTCAATTGCTACAACAAGTTGAACTTGGCTAAATGACTGAACCAAGTCAAAGTCTCGACCTTGATAGATTTTATGAGCAGTCAGAAGTATATAACTCTTGATATGACACAATCTCACCTAGCAAGACATTGCAGAAAGATTGAATCCATTCATAGAATACAAGTCATAATTCCCTCACGCTCCCAACTGACATAAACGATTGATCTACTTGTTAAAATATGATCCCGAATATTTTGAAGAAGTTGAAAATAGAGGTGGAGAAGCAGCCCACGTCAGTGTTTAGAAGAATGCAAGAAACGAATCCTTGATCAAGTGACTTGGCTAATATTCAGAGTGAGTGTGGATTAAACGGAGAACACGTATCCTGTCGGGGGAGAAAGTCTATAAATAGGCACATCCCTCCCTAGTTGTAATACTGGCGGAGAGAGACTTTGCGAGTGTAAGGTAAGTGTGTGGGAAGCGCCGGATTTTTAACACATGGTATTAGAGCAAGGTCGCCCACTCCACACTTCTTTGACATGAATTGATCATTTCACGTGTTAGCATTTGGGAACCGCATTGGATTAGCACATTGTTGTGCTGAGAATTCTACGTGAGACCTAAGGTTTCATGAGGCTCAGATTCGAATTGTTTTATCACTTAGTCAACTCTTTTTTCATAAGTTTACCAAAATTGTTACCGGGTTTACATTGTTAATGGGAAAAAAGTTTTTGTCAGTCTCTAGTTGGAGAGAACTTGCTTCAACCAATCTCCTGATTGGTGGATTTCAAAAGCATGATTATAGGAAATTTCCTATGATTAGGGACGGAGGAAAGTATAATCCTCATTGTTATTCCTAAACTAGGTTTATGCATCTCACATACCTTTAAGGTTGCCCTCTCCATAAAGATATACGGTTTCTTTTGGTGGAGTGAGAGTTGATAGTTGACAGAGACAGCCCACAAAATAACCAGCGTAGCAGTTGGCTGAGATATATGTGAAAGGGATTTTAGCCTCTTCAATTGCTTTTCTCACCTCCATCTTCTCATCGAACGAGACCCTTCCTGGTTCAAGTGCATGACCCATGCGGGATGGGTCCATTCCGAACTCCGACGGCAAGAACCGCTGCACAAATATAAAATCACTAGAAACATCTCTAGTATTTGATGCACGGCGATTTTTAACATGATGCGGATGTGACAATGATACATTATCAAAACGAAAAAAGATATGGGAACCGAGAGAGAGATGCACCCATCATGACAATGACGCGAGAGAAATAGCTTTCTTAACAATGTGACGTTAACAATTTAGGTGAGGAAAGGATTTTATTGCACAAATTTGAACAAGTAAGAGAATCAATCGCTCAAAATAGAGAATCAAAAGATCAACACAAGTAAGAGGAGGGAATCTTTGTTTATCCTGATGCATTTGTGCGGGAATATCTACTTAAAAACACTTTGATTGCATTTCTCGTCGCATAAATTTACAATCTTAAACCAATACTACACTTATCAGCACATAATGTACTTCTTAGGATCATTCACAGTCACAACGTCTTAATTAGTTTTTTTAACATAATTTCTAATTTCTTCTAACTTTTGTGATTTGCTCACACATATGGATGTATTATTTTTTATTTATCTATAAAAATATAAACACTTTGATTGCATTTCTCGTCGCATAAATTTACAATCTTAAACCAATACTACACTTATCAGCACATAATGTACTTCTTAGGATCATTCACAGTCACAACGTCTTAATTAGTTTTTTAACATAATTTCTAATTTCTTCTAACTTTTGTGATTTGCTCACACATATGGATGTATTATTTTTTATTTATCTATAAAAATAAAGTTCAGGTCGAAAATTAAAAGTCTAAAAATAACAGTGCACATCGGATCAAATTTTAGAGATTATTTGTGTCATTTTATTTTATACATACTAACGGATAATATAACAGAGGGTTGACTACTATAATAAAATGAGAATTCAGATGATAGGATTGAAAATTAATATGAGCAAATGTCTACTGTCCCAATGATTCTGGGAAATTTCGTGTAATATCCCCCATCAATTAGAATTAGAAGCACAATATAAATCACAGCCAAAGTTGGAGTTGAATCTATAACTAAAAAAGTCACATGCAATATTATAGATGATATCAAACTGTCAGACTAAAAGGACTATAAGAACAGGACTATCACTTAAGTTAGAAGCATGCAATTTAAATAAAAAATTAATGGTACTACAAACTAGAAGGTTTTATTTAGGAGAAAAAGAAAAGAAAAGACTTGTTCTACAGAAATTCCATATAACAAAAATTCCATACCTTGATCATAAGCATGAAAAAACAACACTAGAATTGCACAAAGATTCAAAACATTTTTAGATTGAGCAACAATCAGGGCGCAATCTGTCAAGTGAACATGCATGGACGTAGTAAAAAGAGCACATAGACACGTTTATCTATTTCTAACATTATTATTTTAATCAATCAATCTGCTATTGTCTGCTTAAAACACTGTTTGGTTGGCCTTATCTGTATCATTATCACCACTTAAGATAATCTCTCTTTTTTGCATATCTGCCATTAAAATATGGTCAGTGGAACAAGCTTTTCAACGTCATCGATAATCTCCCACCCCCCCCAAAGGCCCTTTGGGCCCTACTTTGGACCGATGCCCTTGTCTTGGGCTCTGCTGAAACTATTCCAGTTATGATATAAATAAAAATTCCATTTTCGACCAAAAAAAATCATCGATAGTCTAAAAAATTGTACGCATATGTACCTATCGGTTCATCTGCCTATTATTATAACATAATATGAATAATTAAACACATAATTTGCATGTTTGGCCGTTTGGTTGGAACGATTGTTTGTTCGGACGATTACATCAGGTCACTAGCAACATAGATATGCATCATTATCACCATTTAATGTAATATCTCCATTTTGCATATCTGCCATTAAGATATGGTCAGTGGAACAAGCTTTTCAAATTGTTCACGCACATGTTCCTATCTGTTCATCTGCTTATCATTATAACATAAGATGAATAATTAAACACATAATTCGCAAGACTCGTTTGGCCTTTTGGTTGGAACGATTGTCTGTTCGGACGATCAAATCAGGTCATTAGCAACACATATATGCAGCGTTACATGTCTGTAATATAGAAAAAGTATAACAACAATACTTCAAATTGTGCGGGTAATACGATGGGTCAAGTTGGTCGATTTTGGCTTTAGCGTGACTTGTGTTGTAGCTGGAATAGTTTTATATTTTGCTCTTTATTGCGGTAGCTGAGGAGTTGTTAGTTAAACCGGCTTGAACCATCTAGATGGATGTATGAGGCCAGGATCAAATCATGAAATCATCACCCACTAATTTTTTTTTTCGAGGAGATGGTCTTCTATACGTATATAACCTTCCAACGACGGAGGAGGTCCTAGTATAGAAAAGGTTACGCCATCGGATACGACGTAAAACGTAATCAGACTATTTTCTACTGCCTGATTAATCTGATATAGTGAGATTGAGTTTAGATAAACGGTTCTCTAGGTTTTCCATTAGTTAGTGTGTAAAATTAAATATACTAAGAACTAGATCTATATACGAATGTATAAACGTGCGCCCATTATTTTGAACGAATCAAGCGCTTGGCCCCTCTAATTGTGATAATCAAATTATGCACGCACTTGTACCATTATTTGCATAATTCAAATGAGTAATTATAACTTACACCATCATGAGTAATTTTTCTTTTCACTCGTAATTATAATTCAAATGAGTAATTATAACTTACCCCATCAACGTAATTATAACTTTACTTTGAGAGTGCTTGCTCCGTTTTTCCTGTTCGAATACATATACGCTCAAAAAGTCTGCAAAAGATCTCATCCTCTTTTGACTTTCACTCTACGCTAAGAACGTTAGATTGATGTCCAAGTCAAGCATGCACCTAGAAAAATAAGAAAGAAAAGAGAAATAACTGGCAAAAGGTTCTATCACGGGTTGCAAATTGGTAAATTTGTTCTTTTTTATCGTCACAAATATTTCGAGATCTATGCCACGTGAAAGAAATTAGTAAATAGCAAAAAGTCAACAAGGGCTGCTCTAAAAAGAGGGAATGGATTCCACGGGAGGTTAATTACCTTAACATTTCCAGCTTCTTTGATGGCCTCCACGAGCTTGAGCTGCAGCAGGAGGTTGTGGCTCCGGAAGGGGACGCCCGACATGGCACAGATGACAACGTCGACCTGCCTCGCGGCGTTGACGAGGGTCCTTTGGTCTGAGAACGAGCCCTCGATGAGGTGGGCGCCGCTCCTCTTGAAGGACAGCAGCATCTGGAGCTTGTCGATGTCGAGGCCGATCTCGGGCCGCTGGAGGATGTACGTGGGGTGTCCCTGGTCCAGGCTTGCCCGCACGAGCCTCCGCCCCATGTAGCCGGTGCCGCCTACGATGAGGACCTTGCTCTTCGCCATGTGATGTGAGGTGGGAGAGCTATCCTAGTTCTTTGAGTTGATGAATAGAGAGAGAGAGAGAGAGAGAGGTGTTTTCCTTCCCCTTTATTACATGGATTTTGAATATATATATATATATATATATATATATATATATATATATGTTAATGATATTATTATTAATATGTGACTACATTTGGACCATCTCATTTAAAAACAAACAAAAAGAGGGAGCGCGATTATATCGAGCCAAGTTGAATTCGGTCAAGCGAGAAAAATCAAGAATGTTGGCTTTTATATACTTAAAATCCAGCCGAGCTTGAGTATCTCCAGTTTTGTATTGAGTCGAGTTCGAACAGGAAAAAAAATACTGATGAAGTTTGAGTCGAACTTCAAGCTTTGAGATTATAAGGCATTTCTAGGGAAAAAAAAAGATTACGAATTTAAATATTTAAATGAGATCTTATATGTATCATTTTGAAGTTATGCATTAACAGTTATAGGGACATCTAAAAAATTTCTACTTGTGAACTTGTTCTCACAAGCAAATAATTGGGAGAAAGAATTTTCAATGATTTGGCTTCATTCGATTGGAATTGAAGGGTTTTCGTGATATGACATTATTAACAATTATTAGTCCTTTATGACAATTTCCCAATAACAAAGAGAAGTCTGGAGACCCCGCGCTGTTCTTCGTATTCCCTCTCTGTCAGGAAGATAAAGATAGACAAGGAATTATGGGGCCTTTCGATGAGGAAGGTAGACTCCACGTCATAACTTGCTCTGGCTACCGTCGGGTAGGGTAGTATAGTAGCTTTCTGCGCTTGGGGTGAAAGAAGGTGGGTGAAATACCTACTGCTATATTAGCGCACCTTACGACACGGTGCCCAAGTACCGGCTGACAAAGAGAAGTAAAAAAAAAAAAAACATTGAGGACCACCCTTTTATGGCCACGTCGACTGGTTTCATGGCGTTGGACAAGTCTCTTCATGTCCGAGAATGATAGATTTTCCACGTGCTTTGAACTAGCAAGATTCATAGTGCTTTTGTCGTTTCAAATTTTGGGCCAAAATAGCAAGGACCGTCGTTTGATTTCATCCCAAAATTAGCACCACAGCCATTCGTTTGTCACAAGGGCAATTCTCTCGGCCAGCTTTTCATTGTTATGGAAATGGCCTTTTTAATTAAAAGGAGCTTATTTTAAAAGCTCAAGCTTTTTTCTCTTCTCCGAGAAAAGATTACAAATCTAAATAGTTGTTGGATGGGTCTGCCTCATTTGTAGAGCCCAGCCAATAAGTTAAATTTAGGAAAAAAAGAAACAAAAAGTCAAAAAGTAAAAAGGGCGAAAGAAGTGTGGTTGCTTCAGGAATGTGTTAGGAGTGAAAAAGTGAGCCCAAGGAGAGAAAAAATAGAGAGAGGGGCCAAGAGAGAGAAAAAGGGAGCGAGAAACAGAGAGCACTCGAAGAGAGCGTGGAGAAGAAGAAGAAAAGGGCCGAATATTTGTGGCCTAAATTCAAAGGTCAACATTGACAAGATTGGCTCAAATTTGAGTATATTGTTCGTGAGACCAAAGGTTACAAGTTGATCAGTTTCGTTTGTTGAGAACAGCTTTCGAATTCTCTAATTGCAGTTAATATTTTCTTACCCCAAATTTATTTATCCACGTATACGGTGAGAAAATATAGTTATAATATTGATAATAAACCTCTAGTGTGTGACTAGAAAATAATACTTTGTGTATTATACTATTCTTGATTATCAGTAGATTTTTTGAGCAGTTCGTGATTTTTCTCGCATTGAGTTTTCCACGTTAAATCCCTGATATCATTATTTACTTTGTTTACCTATCATTTTATTGTGAGGTTATGTATTGCTAATTGTTGCTGTGGATTAAGAGAATTTCAGTTGATTTAGCTTCAAGAGAGAAATTGATCATGGATTTAGTTTTGTTTCTGGTTGAATTGTTGCCTTGGGTTCTCCCTGACAATAGTAACATTCAAATGAGATCTTGTGTCCTGAAGCTATACATTAACAGTTGCAGGGAACATTGAAAATTTCTACTTGTAAACTCGTTCTCCCAAGCAAAGAAGTGCCTTCCATGGAGGCAAACGAGTCTAGTCTCTGGGAGAGAACGTTCTCTGGTGGCTTTATGTATAGCGTTTTGTTCAGTGCCCTCGAAGCATTGATCATTTTTACCGTGCACATTGCTACATCGTCTTTGCTGATATTAACGTATCTACCCGTCCTTCATTACCACTTCAAATGACTAATTTTTCGATGTCGAGACTTTCCAATGTCCGCTCCCGTAAAACCGTTAAATTAACCGCTGAATTGGGCAGGCAAGATTCAAATTTAAATTGCAGAGCCAGGTGTCCGGCTTAACCTGGTTGGGTATTCGGTCGTTAGTAGGCCGGGTACCCGAACCTAATGTTAGACAGGGTCTACTCTTCTTTAACCCTTGTCAACTCGCACAAAATTGCATACAACATATCCAAATAATTTGTAATAACTACAGATATACACAAGTGTGTTTTCGAGTTTCCAAATTTAAATTAGGTTCTAACAACAAGAAGTGTAACAAAGTTCGGCTATGACAGCTTTGTTGATCCCCCACACAGGCCAAGTCAGTGTGGAAGCGCCTTAGCATTCGGGCCTTCTGGCTCCAGCCTAGCCATCTGCATCAAGGGTTTGATTAGCCGTTGATACTCATTTGGCTCGAACAATTTTGTTCAGTGACAAATTCGACTGGAGAAGCCATTGGATGCAGTCATCATAAACTCAATCTATGTAAACCAACGTCATCATAACCATTTATCATGTGGGTCCCTATTGAGGTGCTCACTCAATCGATGGTTATAATAATGTCGATCTACTTAAATTGAATTTTCGTAATATTTTCAATTCAATAATGATATATTCGAATTCAATGACATATTTTCCCTTTCTATTCAGCCTCAGATTAATTCAAAGCTAAAAATAAAATTATTATAAGCCAATTCTGTATTTGGCTGTGTGGGTGTACTTAAATAATATGAATGTACTTTTACATCTAATTGGCGGTGCTCAAACATGTGAAAATTTTTAAGTGATGGCCAGTGACCTTTAAAAAGTTGACAGGGCTTGTTTTCTCGTCTGTGCTCTGAGATAGAATCTTAATACTCTTGAATTAACATGAGGCCTTGGAATTTGCATAAATCTCCTTATTCGTCACTAATCAGTAACGTGCACGCGAATTTGTGTGCCGTATGTTGTCTGCATTTTAGCACTTGCAGTTTGCTTTTGCTCAACCCTGACGATATCTGTTTAGACATTTCTCTCATGTGCAATGTCCATGAATAAGGTCCATGATTGGTTAGACTGCTTGAAGAAAAGGGGCAGGACTTGTACCGAATGAAGGGTGTATCGTCTGCGATTGGTATACGAACTTCTTTCCAGCCATTTCGGTTTAGATCTTCTCAAGTAACTTGAGAAAATGCCTCTCTTTTTCTGGGGGTTGATTTGCCGCTGGATGGCTGTCCGGGAAAGTATGGGGTTCTGATTCGAGGAGGATGAACGAGCTCGTCTTGATAGGGAGGAACCTCCATGAAACTGCCCTACCAAAAGGCATCAAGGGGGTGTCTTGTATGGCCCAACCAAAACAAAAGAGAAGGAAAGAAAATGTCGGGTATGTCGATATATGCACGGATTGATTATAACAAATAGTTAGAGAAGGCCGTAGGAGGGCTGCCTAACAAATGCATAGTGGGAATATTATTGTGATGACAGACTAGGAATACATGAAATGCAGCTACTGTAGCTGGAATATTCTCAGATCACTGGGAATAACATCATGAAACAAAGGATTCCCTATTGGCAATACCTGAACGATTAAGTCGATTTATGAGAAAAGCGCAAGCCTGTTCTTGTATATCTCCATGTGCCTGAGTAACCTTATTTTCACTAATTACCAAAAACAGCCTTGGAATAACCCAAAAAAACTTCGCAAGGATCATCATAGGAATACCCTCAGCTGGTCTTTGTTTTGTCACCATAAATCGAAAATCTTGGCTTTAACCATTGTTTAATAACAGAAATGATACAATCATTATAGAGAATGCGAGATTATTATTTTGATAGCGAGAGTGAACTCAATTCGTTCAAATTCTTTTTTGTACGATCATGCATAAATCTTCAGCTATTCACCGATGCGGGCGTATTGAACTTCTGAATAAAGCTGGGAAGCTTCTTCTCCATCTTCCCCAATTTCAAAGTTTGTCAAGCAGCCTTCACAGAATATGTGGTAAAAATGTCCCATTCCCACTTGCTGCGCATATACGATATACAATATATCTGAAGCTTTTGTAGTGAGTAATTATGTAGCAGGTCACTCTTGATAATAAAGATACAAAAGGGTTTTATCAAGTTCTCAGTCAGCATTCAAAGACACGACCACCTTTGCATCACATGTTTATTATTTAAAATACTCGGTGAACCTAAGGATATTCCGACACTTAATTCTTCAGAAGTGGTGGATAAATAAAAAACTATGCGTGTTTCGTTTAAGTGGCTATATCTTATAGTTAGGTAAGAGTACATTTCACCTAAATGGAAAAAATAAAAATAGGTAAAGGCCTTTCTTGGAGGCGAGGAAGTCTTCTGCAGAAATGCTTCTCTTCTCCAGGGTCCTTCCAACTGAGCTTCTCCCACATCTGTACCAGTTGTCTTTGGGACAGAATGTTCTCTGGTGGCCTCAGGTACACCGTTTTGTTCAGTATTCTCGGATTCAATCGTTTCAATTGTGTACGTTGCACTATCATCTTCTTCAAGAAAAACAGCTGCAAGAATAACGCAGTATCAGACACTTTCATGAGTTGCCAAATAGAAATTCATACACACTTGTGACTTAAATTATAACAAAAATTGTTGAAAATGACTCAACCAAGCTAAGGTCTCGACCTTGATAGATTTTATAAGCAGTCGAAATATTTCGTGAAGTCCTGATTTAGACCAATAAATATGGAGCTAGTGAACACTCTTTTGATAGGATATACGTGTGATCTAATGATGTTTAAGGATACAACTTTGAGGATACTCGTTGATTAACTAAAGCTCTTGCCCGATTGTTGACATGAGATGAATATTTAAAATATGACACAATCTCACCTAACAAGAAATTGTTGAATAATAAAAGTAAAAGCTCCCTCACACTCCAAACTCAAATTGAAGAACGACCTACTTCGACGTAATTTGATTATTTAACATGTCTGCATTCGGGACCCACGTCGGGATTAGGGATCGGTAGTCTCGAGAAGAAATGGATCATGAGAGTTACGGTTTCTTTAAGGCACAGGTTCTCCCTTGTTTTACCACTCAATCAACCTCTTTTTCTTAAGTCCACGAAGAATGTTACCGCATCCATGTTGTAGATGGGGAACGTTCTTTTCCTCCATTGTAACTTGCTCCAAACGAATCTCCTGAATGGTGGGTTACAAACGAAAATATCATCCATTTTTATTTTACCTATATGTGCGACCGGGTCTTGTAACTTGTCATAAGCATGGTTAGAGGAAATTTTCTTCCAATTAAAAATGCAGGAAAATATGACCCTTCTTATCATGCCTGAACTAGGTGTATTCACTTCGCATACCTTTGACGTTGCCATCTCTGTAGCGATATACATTGTCTTATGGAGGTGTGAGAATCGATAGCTGAGAGAGATTGCCCACAAAACAACAGCCAAAGTAGTTGGCCAAGATATATTTTGAAGGGACTTCAGCTTCCTCGATTGCTTTTCTCACCACAGTTTTCTCATTAAATATGACCCTTCCTGGTTAAATTGCATGACCCATGTGGGCCAAGTCCATTCCAAACTAAGGATATGCATGGTCGAGCGGGCGGTTCCCTAAAGATTGGTTTTGAAAAATTACAACAGGGAACCGCCGGTTTGACTGCATGGATCCACCTAGGAACCAGATTACGGTCTAGTCCAGTTCCGAGTGGATCCATGGAACTGGTTTCACCAAACATCAACCAAATATTGCCATTCTTTTTACTTTAAAGTCGGCGCAATCAGAAAGTTTTTGGTTTGAACATAACACATGCTAACTTTATTTACCCGAACCTGAACCAAGAAGTCTGTCGCTAATGGTGAAGAAGAGCTCGAGGGGCCGTTAAGCAACTTTTGACTTTCGATATTAAGTGCCTTCACCGCGAGAAAGAAAACTAATTTTCGGGCCATTCTCTTTGAAAGTTTTTTTGTGACTTATAAAGAGCTATAGAAGCGCGTAATTAAGAGGCTTCAAATTTGAAGCCACTATTGCAACTCGTTAACCATTTTTAAAATTAAAAATTAATATATTATTATAATACCGATCCGGTCCGGATGGATGGGTGGGCGGATCCGCCAATGGAATCGAGAACCAGACCGGTATGCACAAATTCTCATAAATTAGAACCAAGAACTAGATCAGTTTCTTTAAGAATCACTAGTTCCGGTTTGGTTCGGTCCGGTTTTGAGCCGTCCGAGCAATTCCCGGTTTCTTTGGACACCCCTATTCCAAACTCCGACAGCAAGAACTACTCTCAAATGTTAGAAAAGAAAACCTTCAAAATATCATTAGTATTTCATTCATGGCTATTCTTCAAAATGATGCCAATGTCATGGTACATTAGCAAAACTCAAAAAAGAAACTTGGAGAGAGAGATGCACGTACCGTGACAATGATGTGAGATAAATAGCTTTCTTAGCAATGTCATGTTAGCAATTCTTGTAATAAAAAATTTTTTTTTTGTCATGAGAGTCACTAACACTTGTTATTTGCTCACACATCCGAATGTATCGTCTATTTCTCTATCTTTAACAAATAAAAAATAAAAAGGTAAAGTCCGAAGATTGTAACCTCTCTACTAAAATTTCCATTTTGCTAATTGCAGGAGAGCATGTGCTCAAGAACATATCGTACTGTATATGTCGAGTCTACACCTAAACATATTTCTTTAGATGCAATATCTTATAACATAATATATTATACAATAAAGCCCATATTGAAAACATAAACTAGAAAATGTACATTAAGTTCCATGAAGAAACAGAAGAAGCAAGAAGTATAGAAAATTTACCTCAGTAAGTAAAATAAAATTTTGCAGAATAAATAACTAAAATTGCACAAAACTCCCCATGAACTTTTAGGATAGTATACGTTTACCGCCTAAACTTTCAACAGTTATACAATACCCCTTAAATTTTAATTTTCTCACGGCGATCAACTCATCATCATTTTTTTTTCCCGTTGACATGCGCAATGCATGAGGTAAAAGTGTAGCCTCATCTTAATTTTTTGAAGGAAATATCTCTTTTATCCTTAATTGTTGTAAAAAAATAAAAATAAAACAGAGAAAACTAAAATATAAAGTAATATATAAACGTAAATATCAGTAGTATTAAGCAATAAAAATATTTCAAAAATTGATAGATATAGCCGCTTTATAGAACAAAATAAGATATTTTAAGAAAAAGAATGAACAAATCAAAAAAAAAAAAAAAAAGAAAAAAAGAATAAGGCCTAAACAAGAAACAGTCAATGACCAAAAATTGGTTTGATTAATGTAAATAGGGATTGATTAACAAATGAAATTTGTAAAAGGAAATGATGTCCTCCACTTATAAAAGGAAATGATTACCGAAATGAGGCATGATTATCCAAAGGGTCAAGCCTTGCTGGAGTCCTCACCAGTGGCTGGTCAACGAGGTTCGACAACCGGCTGGAATGAAGGAAAGGGAAAAAAAAAGAAAAAATAATAATTAAATAAATAAAAATAAAAATGCGAAAATTATTAAAGTATTATTAAAAATTATCAACGTTAGTATTGGGCAAGTTACGTAAATCAACCAGCATCCATGTCAGCAATATTTGGCCAAAATTAGCCGGAAACACTGAATTTGTGTTATGTCAAAAGTTTTAAGACCGAATTGACATTAGGTCAAAATGTTTAATACTAAATTGATATTATGAAAAAGTTTAGGACTACATACACATCAAATGTAATAGGTAGGATTTTTGACACTTTCCCCAAACAAAAATAGAATGTTACAGAGATCTGCTAGATTGAGCAACATACAAGGCACAATCAGTCAAGTGAACGTGCAGAAGGCAGCAACCGTCATGATTTGTGGCAGCCCTCCTTTTATCTTCAAATTTAATTCTCAATCCAATAATAAGAGCACCCACCTACCAATAGCAGTAGTTCAAAAGGCACGCATATCCATTTCTTACATCATTGTATAATCCATGTGATATTGTCTGCTCGGGTTGGCCTTGCTGGCTCAGTTGCAAGAATTACTCCACCAAACAAAAGTCAGTGGGCATATCTGCTCCATTCTCACTTCAGTCGTCATGTCTTCTTGTGAGCAAATGTGCCATTGAGATAGGGTCAGGGGAAAAGCTTTTTGCCCTAGTGGGTACTTAATGCAAATTATGTATAGAGGCAGTGTCTATTCTTTTTGGGAGAGTTAGGCAAAGGAAAATTAAGGTTGACAAAGTACTACTGTAGAATTGTTTATGCATACATACCTATTTATTCATCGGTCTGTTTAATAGCATGGATGATTGAAGGCATAATTTGCAAGGCATGTTTAGCCTTTTCTGGTCGGGACACTTGCTTGTGGGGGTGTCACATTAGGAAATAGCGATACCTGTATAGTGCATTGCATTTTTTTTGGAAAAAAAAAATATCAAGGATCAGTTATTTTAGTGTTAATAAAGCGAGATGCGGCAATCTAATCCAAAAGTTACGTATTTTCAGTTGCTGCTTGGTATCACTATGACCTGTCAAAGGGAACATATTAATTTCAAAAGTTTCCTAATCCTAGAAAAAGATATCTATAATTCAATTTTTGCTTGTACGATCTCCATTCTATATGTACAGAAGAGATGAGATGTATAGAGGGTATAGATAACGTCATGAATATGATGTGCTCCGCTCTAAAATTACATTAGAAATTGATTTGAGACTATATTATATCTGGACAAATTATGAAAATAATGGAATGTGAAATATACGTTTAATATTTTACGGATTTGCAACTCTACTATTTTTTCTAATAACAAAATTCACCTGATTTTTTTATATGGTATGACTTCTACTTTAATTTTTAATTCCTTAAAATTTTACTCTAAAATATAAATTATTAGCTAATGCAAAACATTTTGAACTTATTATGTCTTTTATAAAAGTGAACTCCAGAAAAATTCAAAAGTTTTGTTGAGATGGGGGCCGAGTGGCCGTCCATCTCCTTATCTTTGGATCTTTCAAATGAGCACATTGGTCAATGTTGACTTTAGGATATTTTGTATTGTAGCTAAATCGTTTTTCTTCTTTTTCTCTTCACGTTAGTTAAACCGTTTTGAACTTTACAGCGTCAACAAAACATTTCATAACCGTCAATTCCCGGGTGGTGGTAGGTGGGTTCAGCACCTTAATCAGGAACTCGACTGGTTCGATTTAATTCATGAGTTGACTCGATGCTCACCTGTCGTCAGCAGCAAAATTTTCTTCTGATTCCGTTTTATTCAATCACTTTATGACTAATATGCTTTGTAATATGATATGATTATTATGGCTTTTAAATAATAATTTTCCAACAGGAAAAAAAAAAAGCAAAAAGGCACTAACTTGTGTAATGGAATTAGGTGGCTTAGAGAGTCCCTAATTTGCACTTGCCTTCACCCTTAATCATGGTTGCCTGGTTTAGTTGGGCCGATTTCATTGTTGAGCTTAAGTACATACATATAACCATTCTAGATGTTTTAGTCAACTGTTTTTACGTGGAAAATGAAGACGCTTTTATGACAGTTTAGTAGGCAGGAAGAATTTTTAACGATTTCACTTTATTCGATTTGACTTAAAGGGTTTTGGTGATGTGACACCATTAACGATTATTAATTCTTTATGATAATTTCCCAACAACAAAGAGAATTAAAAAAATAAAAAACCACCTTTTTACAACCACGTCGATTGGCTTAGGGTCCGTTTGGGAGAAGTTTTAGAAAGGGCTTTGGCCATCAAAAGCCCCTTGGGCCAAAATAAAGTGTTTGGGAAAAAACTTTGGAAGTCTCTTAATGACAAAGCCGACATTTGCAAGGCTAAAAGCCCAAGGCAGGTTGGGGGCTGCCTTGGGCTTTTCAGCATTCTCAGCAGCTGGGGGAGGGGCTAAAAAAATTTTCTTCCCAAATTATCCTCGTTGATTTTTCGTTTTTCCGGTTTTGCCCTCACTATTCATCTTCTTCTTCTTCTTCTCCACGAGTAGTCGTCGGCGAAGGGCAAGCAATCGCGGGCAGGCAGTCGCTGGCGAACGTCGCCCACACGACCGATGCCGGGGTGGCGCGATCGACGCCGAAGGGTGGCGTGATCGACGCGCCATCTGGGTTGCGGCAAGGTCTAGGTCACGCGACCTCGTCGCCCCGGATCTGGGTCGGCGGCGGGGTCGCCGGAGGTCATGGCGGGGGGTCGCCGGAGGTCGAGGCGGCGTTGCGCGACCTCGTCGCCCCAGATCCGGGTCGCCGGAGGTCGCGACGACGTCGCGCGACCTCACCGCCCCAGATCCGGGGTCGCCAGAGGTCGAGGCGGCGTCGTGCGACCTCGATGCCCTGGATCTAGGTCGCAGCGAGGTCGCCGGAGGTCGAGGCGGCGTCGCGCGACCTCGTCGCCCCAAATAGGGGTCACTAGAGGTCACGGTGGCGTCGTGCGACCTCGCCGCCCCAAATAGGGGTCACTAGAGGTCACGGTGGCGTCGTGCGACCTCGGGTGACCTTTGCTGGCCCTTCGCCGGACCGCCGACTACTTGTTCTGGCCGGCCAGCTCTTTTTTTTTTTTTTTTTTGAATAACAAAAGGCTTTGCAAAATACCTTACCAAAAAAAAAAAGACCTTGCAAATATAATTTTCTCAAACACCATTTTACTCCAAGATACTTCACAATGGACTTTTACAATAAAATTTACCAAACACAATTTGCATTTTGGAAAACACATTTGACTCAAAGGCCTTTGCATTTTCCCAAAGACTTTCCCCAAAAATCTTCCCAAACGCACCCTTAGTAGTGCCGGACAAGTCTCTTCATGTCCAAGAAGCGTTACATATGCTTTGCACTGGCAAGATTCATAGCGCTTTTGTCGTTTCAAATTTCAGGCGAAAATAGCAAGAACCATCATTTGATTCCATCCCAAAATTAGCCCCATAGCTATTCGTTTGTCACAAGGACAATTCTCTCAGCCAGCTTTTCACAGCTACAGAAATGGCCTTTTTAATTAAAGGGAGCTAATTCTAAAGCTTGAGCTTTTTCTCTTTTCCAAACCATTCCAGTTATTCTAAGAGTTATTCGGCGGAAAGTTTCATACATTATCTACTGATCAATGCTAAATCGATGATTATTGTGATTTACATAATCAATGTTATAAATAATGTCACACATCCCTTGTCACGTCAAACTAATACTAACAAGATTCTAGAAACATGTGGCATTGCATCAAATGACACCTTAAACGAGTATGGCCAAGGGGAACACTATTCAATTTTTCCTCTAGAATGTTGACCTTACTTGATTGGCACGCGAGCAATGATGATTCTTGAATCTTAGGACAATAAATTTACAAATGATCACTCCGATGGATCTATATCAGCAGAATTTTTACCTTCCGATCTTCCCAGCTGAGCAATATGTCAAACTGTCATTTTTGTCAAAACTGATGCTTCGCCTTTGGTGTGAACGAAAGGACAATCGTATCTTCAATTTTAAAACAAAGCAAGCGCTCTCACCAGCACCCACCAACCCCGACAAAGTGAAAATCAAGGAACTCTCGCTCGTATAAATGCCCACTAAACTTGGCTTCTTTCCCTACCACGTGAGAGAGAGAGAGAGAGAGAGAGAGAGAGAGAGAGAGAGAGATGGCGAAGAGCAAAGTCTTGATAGTTGGTGGAACGGGGTACCTGGGAAAGAGATTGGTGAACGCGAGCTTGAAGCTAGGGCACGAGACTTACGTTCTTCAAAGGCCGGAGATCGGTGTGGACATAGAGAAGGTGCAGATGCTGCTGTCGTTCAAGGGACGAGGGGCGAAACTCGTTCCGGGCTCCTTTGACGATTACCAGAGCCTCGTCGAAGCGGTTAAGCTGGTGGATGTGGTCGTGTGTGCAATCTCCGGCGTGCACATCCGGAGCCACCACGTTCTTCTTCAGCTTAAGCTTGTCGATGCCATTAAAGAGGCCGGAAATGTTAAGGTAATCCGACATGCATTGCCGTCAGGAAACAGCGGAAGCTGAGTGCACCATCACGGTTACATGAGTGACGGTGCAGTCTCCACGACACTTTTGGAAATCAAGAAAATCTATCTTCCAAGCTTAAATTCCTATCTTGCTTTCTTCCTTTTTTAATGGCTTTCACGAAAAGTGCCAAAATAGTGCTAAATCTATTACATTAATACTAATTTAGTCATAAACCTTTTTAATTAAACCACTTTAATTCTAAACTTTTTCATATTAATACCAATCGAGTCAACCTGGTAATTTAAATAGGAAATTGTCAATATGGACTCGTCATCTTATGTGGCACAACTAATGTTAACATAGATATATTTTTTTTGATAATTTTTTCGTATTTTTTCATCAAAATTTTCCTTCTTTTTTTCCCCACTTTTTCCTTTGGCCCTTGGCCAACAACATGAGACAAATGAAGGCCGGCGAGAGAACTAGGGCCGTCGCTAGCCTTGTTAGCGACCAACACCCTTCGCTAGCCACAAGCAAGGGCCAGTGAAGGGGTCGTAGCCCTCATCGGCCATAGGCGAAGGCTCCACTCTCTTGACTTAGGTGAGGACCGCCCTTGTCGGATCTAGTGAGGTCTCCACCCTTGCAGCCTGGGAATTTAAGGAGGACCCCAATGCCCTCGCTTATGGCCGATCGCCAGCCATAGCCAAGTATCAACCACAAGCCAAAGACAAGGAAAGGGGAAAAAAAGAATAAAAAAGTTGATTAAAAAAATTAATTTTTTTAAAATGTCAACATCAACGCTAGTTATACCATGCAAGATGGTCAATATCCATGTCAGTAATTTCATGCCTAAATTAACCAAATAAACTATATTAGTATCAAATTTGAAAAAGTTTATGATTAAATTAGTCCAATTGAAAAAATTAAGTCTAAAGTTGTATTAATGCAATAGGTTTAGAAATATATATATATATATATATATATATATATTTTTTTTTTTTTTACTTTTTCCCATTGACTTTCTATTCCTTTTCTCTTCTTCTCTTCATTTTCTGCTAAGTCCTTTTATCGTTTTCGTACAGAGCCTCTTATTCCATTTGAGATAGGGCGATTTTAGTTGGTCATCTCTACACCAACCAAAAGAAGTTATTATGACGTTTTCCACCTAAATTCGATCAATGTATGACAAAAAGAAAAATAAATAAATAAATATTTTGAATTCATGATGTGAGGACATGGTTAAGTACAAAGCATCGTAAAATATTTTAGGATATTCTATATAGATTTATTAAGTTTGATTATAATCAGGCACATATAATGTCATAAAATGCAATTTTGTCTATGTTGCACCACTGCTGACGACCTTTTTTATTCTTTTACCTAGTGCAACGTATTATACAGCAAGAAAAATATCATTTTTAAAATCACGATTATGATAGTATACAAAAATTTCGGATATTGCGTCATAAGTGCGACACTTTATAGATTGGGAATTTTTTTTTCTTATTTAGATTATTACTTAACACTATTGTACCAAGAGCAAGTAGTTTGAAAGGACAAACGATGGTTTTTTTTTTTTTTTCATTTTCATTTTCTTCTCGGGAATTGTTCTTAATTTTTATGAAAAGAATCAAACAACTTATAAGCTTCTAGTTGTTAGTTCTTCTCGGAACGAAAATTATGTTCAACATAGCACCGTTAGAAACTCAGTCTGACAACGCCGTCACACTAGCAAAACTCTAGTGTGAGAAGTAAAATTATTCTTAGCCCTTCAGAATGCGTTTGATAATATCTACTTTGAGAACAATTTTTATTCATAAATATTTTTTTCAATTTCTATTCTTGAAAACAAAAAATTAAAATTTTTTCAACTTCTTATTTCCATTTCAAATTCATTCCTTGACCACTGATCTATTTTGGGAGATAAAAAAAAATTAACTAATGTACATAAACATGTTTTTGTTCTTTTCCTGCTCTTGCGAAAAAAAAAAAAAGAAGGAAAAATAGAGAAAAGGACCAGTTACCAAAGTGATGATTTAAATTTAGCAGTAAGTTTCTTTGATCACAATTATTGGAAGAAAGTCTTCCGATGTGATGTTAATGTGCACATTAAAGGCGATGGAGGCCATTGTGCCACCCACTCTGATCAACTGACCACGTCCGCCTTAAATGTCACAAGATGACATACCACCTCATGCTCGGACTAATCTCGCAGAGGTTCTTGCCATCTGAATTCGGCACCGATCCTGCGAGGATGGCCAATGCAATGGACCCCGGAAGGGTGACGTTCGATGACAAAATGGTGGTGAGAAAGGCGATCGAGGACGCCGGGATTCCGCACACGTATGTGTCGGCGAATTGCTTCGCCGGCTACTTCGTCGGCGGTCTATGCCAACCGGGGAAGATCATCCCCTCTACAGACTCTGTGCTGTTGTTAGGAGATGGTGACCAGAAAGGTACCGATCTTTCGCAAAAAAATTGCTTATTTCACTGCAAGATCAACCCCGTATTACATAGTTTTCGGGTCTCTTTAATCACTTGCTTTCGACCCTTCAATTTAGTTTTCGAAATTACAACGGTAAAGAAAAGTTAGTTTGCTATTTTCGCCCAAAGGGTTATGATCAATGTGCATGTATTTGACCGCACGGCGCAGCGATCTACGTCGACGAAGACGACATCGCCATGTACACCATGAAAAGCGTAGACGACCCTCGGGCTCTCAACAAGACCGTGTACATCAGGCCGCCTAAGAACATCCTGTCTCAGCTCGAGGTCGTCGGCATCTGGGAGAAACTCATCGGGAAAGATCTGCAGAAGTGCTCCATCTCAGCTCAAGATTTTCTGGCCATGATGAGAGGTAAAAAGCGATTTCGCAGGCTAACTGATCTTGCTGCAAAGCAGCTTGTCGAAAGCTTTACTACTCGCGCTATGCATGTTTTACTTCCAAGTTGCAAACGCATGTGCATGTAGATGTAGCATGATCGACTGATTAATGCGGTGTTCGTCCCCTAAATGAAGAGCGAAACTACGCGGAGCAAGTCGGACTGACGCATTACTACCATGTGTGCTACGAGGGATGCCTCGCGAACTTCGAGATCGGAGAAGATGGCGTCGAAGCTTCCGAAGCTCTATCCGGACGTAAATTACGTCACGGTCGAAGAGTACTTGCGGCGCTATTTGTAGCCGGGAACTCGCATCGCAATCTGCTACTTCGTCGAACAATAATCATGTCGATCAACGACACTTGCATTCTCTCATGAAAGCAAAATTTAACATTACTCTGACGTAGTAATGTGGTGTGCCATCTCTCTTCTTGAAATCAAATTTACCCATTTCGAATTCTGATACATGTTCTTTGGATTCAATGCGTAATTAAATGATAAAGATCATGTTGTTTCACATAACATAAGTATCATGAACAGAATATTTCGATAAATAAATTTGTTAAATTTGTTTGCATACAGTAGAAGAAATTCAGTATTTGATACGTATGAACAACAATTAACTTATTGTATCTTGAAATTGTTTATTTATGCACATCCCTATTTTTTTCCCAAGTACTCCTTGACCATATCTATAATGAAAGTCAATTCCATCTTGATATCCAATTGCAAATGGTCAATTTATGAACATTTATTTGAACTAAACCCATCAAAATGGATCATTAACCCATTTTTTTAAATTCATATGGAAGTTGAACGGGTCATAAATGAATTAGTTATATTAAATAAATTAGTCATAAATAAGTTAAACAAAATATGTGTGTTAAATAGGTCACAAACGAGTTTACAATTTATTTCTTACTTACTCACTCCTCGCACTTATCTCAATTTGGATATGAGTTTTTGTAAATTGGGTTAAGTATAGAAGTGTTTCAACAAAACGGATCAAGTCAACTATAAGTTATTGAAACAGATTTATTTGATCAGACCACTTTCGTCTCGATCTAAATCGGATCCGATCAGACCGTTCGACTGGTCTAGTCCAAAATACGCAATAAGCCTTGTTATCCCTTCCTCCATATTGGGCCCTGGTGGGCTGTTGTCACATTTCTGGTTGAAACGTCAGACACACGTTCATGGTACATTCACGTCGCCTTTGGTTCGATGGGCAAAGGCTTCTCACTTCTTTCTCGTCGACCGCACGTCCTCTCGTTTCGCAGTGCCCTGAGAGTCGAGGAGTGGTCGGAAAAATGCCGTTATCCAGTGCTCCTGGAGCAGGAGTTGCATCGCTCTTTCCGCTCCAAAAATATCATCTTTCGGATAGAGAGGTCAGTGACTCGTGATCCTGGAATGGACCCAGATTTTTTTTTTTTTTCTCCCCGTGTTGTAGTTATGCCTCTGTTAGCAATTCATAGACACAGCTTCGGTTCTTGGTCCATTGGCACAGTTGATGCATCGTACGCCTGGTTCTTGAATGGATTCTTGGAGACTCTTGTTTAGGGGAAGTGGATAATTTCCATTTGCAGACTCCTGATCCTTGCTGAATAATTGCACAAAGATCCAGAGTGGCCAACGTTTATAGGCGATAGAAATTGTTGTAGATCATTGAGTTTGAAACCATTAAGGGCCAAAAGTTTGAGCAGTACAAGAATTATGTGGATGTCTTGCATCAGCAAGCAAGTTGTGATTGAATTTTCTGTACGATGAAGCTCATAGAACCCGCTTTGGTGGGTTGTGTTGTGTTTGAATCGCCATATTTCCTACCAAAGCAGCAAAAACAAGTTTATGTCGAGGAAGTTCCAACTTTCTAGGTTTACATGTCTTATAAATATGAACTCTGCAGCTGTCCAAATATTTGCGCCCAAAAGTGTCCCCTTTTTAATGTCCTGCGCTTCTGGTGTTCATAATTAACAATTTTCATGGGGGTGTAGCTGTCTTGTTGCTTGAATTCGTGGAGAAAGAACAGTAAGATTGTAAAAAGGGATATCAGACCCTTGAGGAGTTCGGCATCTGGTGAAAGTCGTTCCTCTGTTGAGGTAGATGTGCCATTTCCAAGGGACTATGATGAATTGCTTGAACAAGTAAGCATGTTACTGAAATTGTGCCGCTCTATGTTTTTTCTTCAGTTACTAGCAATGGAGTGTATATATATGATGTATTCCTTTCAAATTCTGCTCTTTTATACACTGTGTTTTAGAAGTCCCTTTATCTTTGTAATTGTCTAGAATATGTGCTTCGTTTCAAATTCTGTTCATAGGCAATAATGACAAGATCTTGGCACTATTCTGTCTAGAATATGATCTATCATCGTTACTCTGTTCATAGTCAATGATGATGAGATCTTGGCACTTTTCACGTTCACTCTGCATGCTCGTGCAGAATGTATTCTTCGATCCTCCTTTGGATGGTCAAAGATATGATTTTCCTGGTCTGCCGAACTTTTGTTGAAGAACAAGCTTACACTCTCTCTCTCTCTCTCTCTCTCTCTCTCTCTCTCTGTGTTGCCTGGTGGCTAGTGGTTACAGCTATATAACTCCACATCTTTTTAAAGAATACCAGTGACATAATTCATTCTTTTCTTATCAATTGGCAGGCTAAAAGGGCAACGGAGCTGGCTGTCAGCGACAACAGACAGTTAATGGTGTATTTCTTTCGTCATTTTCTTCTGTTATGGCTAGAAGCAGGAAAGAGAAGCTGTAAACC
The DNA here is from genome assembly GCA_014182365.1 of Eucalyptus tenuipes. Classification (NCBI taxonomy): domain Eukaryota; kingdom Viridiplantae; phylum Streptophyta; class Magnoliopsida; order Myrtales; family Myrtaceae; genus Eucalyptus; species Eucalyptus tenuipes. The sequence goes on along the minus strand of CM024541.1, from coordinate 4,741,777 downwards.
TGAGTCCCGCCTTAATGGATTTTGATTGCAGGAGATTGAATTTCCAACGTCGGGACTAGATTCTGTCCCAGGTTAGCACCAAAGACTTGAGTTCCCCTTCACTCGTAGTCTTTGCCACCGAAGGCAGTTCGTTTCTTTTTTATGCACTGCCTAGCATTTTATGACATGTTAATCACTCGTAAGTGGTATTAAGCATTTAGGTCCTCTGTGATTTAAGGGTGATGACTCTCTCTCTCTCTCTCTCTCTCTCTCTCTCTCACGCGCGCATGCATGGGTACAAATATTACACAAGCAAAAATAGTCTTTTCTGTTTGGCTAAGCATCCTTGAACGCTATATGATCCCTATTTCATTCACTATGGTTTCACTCTATGAGACTGTGTCAGGTGATGGTGAAGGAGGAATAGAGATGACAGGAAGCATGCAGTTGATTCGTGAATTTTGCGACCAGTTAGTTGATGCTGAGAAGGTTACACGAACCAGAATTGTGAGTTCGTATATATACTCCTATGACATTCATATGTGGAGATAAGCAACTACCTTTCTTCGACTGTTGATTTAGTTTGCTTTGGAGCTTATGTTGGTGAAGGATAGGTAAACATGAAAGACATGAACAGAAATACAGGGATGCAATCAAAAGAGTCATTGATCTTCGAATAGGACTCTTACTCTATGCCATACATCTCTTACTCTCATGCCATTTTATTTTGCCTATCTTTTCTGCTCTTCAAGAGTCTATTGACTTCCAAGTGCCATTTCAACTTTCAGTTTTTTCCTGAGGCCAATGAAGTCAAATTTGCACGAAAATCAGCTTTCGAAGGATCTTCATTTAAGTTGGACTACCTAACCAAACCCTCCTTCTTCGAAGATTTCGGCTTTACTGAGAAAGTGAAAATGACAGACCGCGTGAGACCAGATGATGAGCTATTTCTTGTCGCCTATCCCTATTTTAACGTCAATGGTAGTACCACACATCCTGTCTTCCTGTTGATATTGGCTTGAGTGAGTTTTATGTCGGGAGATTATTGTCCAATTCAGAAATGCTTGTTGTGGAAGAGCTTTACAGAGAAGCCGTCACAAACACAGCCAGAAAGCTTATTATATTCAATGGAGAACTCGACCGCATAAGGTCTGGATGTATCCTTTTCCTGGTTTGTTTTTCACATTTCTTCAACCTTTTTCAAGCCACACGACTTATAGATGTTTGATTCACTCAAGCGTCCATTTGGACAACTATATATGCTGAATTCATGAGCACAATTTTGGTTTTGGTTTCTTGAACAGTGTCATGTAGTTACTGAGTTGAGCAGTTATCTTGTACTTACTGATCTAGCTCTAGACCGGATGACTAGGTAATAGGTTACCGATACTTCAATGTGTCCCAAGCATTCCGGGAGATTAATGTGTGTTTGTCTGGCCTTCTTCGGACCTTCTTAAGGAAGGTGCGCTTTCTCTCTTACTATCATCTGAACAGAGAGTGAACTTTTCACTTTCGTGGGTATCTTATGGAATTCTCGCCCTTATGCCCTCCCGGATCATATCCTTAACAGCGGCAAGACTATCCTGCATTTTTCTATCCGAAGCTGGCAGCCCTTACAAAGACCCTTTTCCCAAAGATGGAGACTGTGTACTACATTCACAACTTTAAAGGAATGAAAGGAGGAACACTCTACAGGTTTGTGAATGCCGATCTATTCATTACGATCGTTCCTTTTTAATGAAAAGTTCCATCCCATGGACCTAACAGCAGCGTTTCTCTCTTCTTCTTCTTCTTCTTCTTCGTTTCCCCTTTTTCCGCTTTTTTGCAATGTCATATAGATGCTACCCTGGCCCATGGAAGGTTCTCAGAAGAGTAGGAAACCGGTACATGACTTTGCATCAGCAGGAAGCGATGCCCTCCCTCAAGGAAGTGGCCTTGAACATTCTGCCCTCATCTTAGAGCATTTGGAATATTGTATGTAACAGACAATACCGATGCTTATGTAAAAGAACACGCGACATGGCCCCATTATGGCTTGCTTTCACCATTTGTTTCCTCTGATGGCCATAGTACACCTGATCTCAAATCCGAACATGCCAATTTGAGTGTTGAGCAGAGTTTGTGAATGTGATGATAGATCTTGTTTATTCAATGTGCAGTACACTCACATCAATCCAATTGTATTCCCTGTGTAGATGGTGATGAGCATGAATCCACGCGCACAAAATACAGTTCTACTTCCTTCTCAAGTAAAATTGACTACACAGTCGATAAAAAAGGACAAAGGAAAAAGGCGAAATTAGACTTCACTCATCAAACTGAAGCCTTCAGCTTAGTTCCATACGAAACCGATTCGGATTTGCAGAGCAATGTCCAGAGGAGGGCGAATTGGGTGATTTCCCTGCTGTTTTCCTTGCTGTCCAAGTTAAGGTGTATGGTCACCGTCAACGCACATACTCTTCGAGACAACTTCAGTTGTTTCGCGTCGAACAACCGAGAGGAGAAGGGTTGAAGTCTAAATTGCTTCAATTGAAAATGCCTTTCCCTCTCATTTTAGTTTTGTTGTAACATCCTTCTCGGTAAATAATTTCATGCCTTTGCCTACAAATCTCTGTATATTAGCAGATTACCTCAATACCTCATAAGAAAAATTCCGAATTGAATTCTAAATTGAAGAGTTGATGTCAGCTTGTTCGTGTGGTCATGCACTCTTTGAATATGAATCTATTTTCCGAAAGATCCCAGCTTTTGTACTTTGGTGGGTCTCCGAGATCCTTTTGATAACCTATGCTCTATTGACGAGATATCCATAGAATTTTATTGATTGTGTAAAGCCTACAGTAGCAAAGTAACCAGGGAAAGTAACCCATTTTCTCGGGTGCAATCATTTTGCTTACTTAGTCCAGCTATGAGCTAACTTTGGCTTGAGATCTTTCATCTTTTTAAGAGTTGAGAATCCTTAGGTTAATATCCTAAAAAAATTTTAAATCTGTACATTTGTGACAAATTTACCAAAAATTAATTTTTTTATCATCAAAAATCCTAAATCGGTACATACGTAATAAATTTATCTTAAACTAATTTTTTTACTGTAAAAAACTTCAAACTAATATATTTATGATAAATTAATCCAAATTAATTTTTTTATCATCAAAAACTTCAAACTACTATACCCGTGACAAATTTACCCTCCATTAACTTCTGTCAAAATATGCTATGGTGACGTGGCAAGTCCACGTGAAAATCCATAGGGTTAGTCCAATAAAAATCCCAAATTTGTCACATGTATACCTTAAATTTATCACAAGAATACTGCTAAATTTATTATAAGTATACCAATTTGAGATTTTTTGTGATATTTACCCTATGGATTTCCATGTGGACTTACCACATCACCATGTGTAATCTAACTTAACCTTTAAATTTGACGGAAGTTAACAGAAGGTAAGTTTGTAATAAATGTACCAATTTAGGGTTTTCGATAGTCAAAAAATTAATCTTAAGTAAATTTATCATAGGTGTATCAATTTAGGATTATTTATGGTCAAAAAATTAGTTTAAGATAAATTTATCACGATTATACCAATTTTTAGTTTTTCATGGTCAAAAAATTAGTTTGAGATGAATCTGTTACCAAAGCTGATATTCCTTATCATAAGTTGGAAATTTATCTTAACTAAATCAACTATTTAATCAAATGATATGAGCATATTTTTCATTTCTTCTCGAGAAACAAGTGACTCTTTCTTTAAAAAATATGTGCTCAATTTCAAATAGGGCGATGCCACCAAGATTTCCCTGTTAGTTGGGTTGGAGGCTGGGTTGATCTGTATGAGGGCAGGGTTCATAAAGTGTGACCAATGTAAAAAATAAAGAGGACTTATTTTGGACGTGAAATGAATATATTTATATATCACTAATTTCTATTTGTGAGATGACAAAGTATGGCGATATCTACGTCGAGAATCGATTCAAGTAGAAATGCCCATTTGCTCTTGTTGCTTATAGAGTGAATAGGAGTCATGTTTTGTTTCACTTGCCGATGGGAGTACTCTTGGCCTTTCTTCATGATACTATGTGATCGTCCACAAGAATTTAGCCTTGCGATGTAGTCCGATGTAGATAACCATTCACACTGCAAGATTGACCCGCTCACAAATTCGATAGTTTCCTATAGGACTTTGTTAACATAACAGTCATTTGAATATTGTGAGAATAACAGTCTATCGTAAATCATAAATTCTTAAAGAAGTAGGTCCCCCCCACGTCCCAGCAGCGACAGGTTCCACCAACGGATGGAACGGAGCAAGGCCCAGCTCGCTGACTTCCTCGAGGCCAAGCCGGGAGCTCCGCCCTGCCCATCCGCGCCGTCCTCGATGTTCTCGTCATAACCGGCGGGCGGCGGAAGTGTTCCGCAAGTAAGGGATCCGAACGGTCGGATTTTTCACCTCGGGAGGTTGCTCCGCCGCGACGGAGTTCACAGCTTGGGAGGTTAGCCCGCTGGACATCAAGACCGGGAAAACCCGTTTGATCAACACGTGTCATGATCTCGAAGGTCCGTTTCTCAACTATCTAGCCAATCAAGTCGGGTTTTGGGGCGTGGGTCCACTTCTCCCGTCTCGATGCTGGACGTCATCCGGTTCTCCCGTCCGGGACCATCAGATCTGACCCAACAAACAAAGCGACGCAACCGAGGAGGACGTCATCCGATGGCTAGGCTTTGAAGCCGCATGGCTCCATGATCTCCGTGTCCTTCGGTAGCTCCATGGGGTTGACGGTGGAGGAATAGGAAACGCTAGCCAAAGCGCTGGAAGAGTCCACGTGACCGCTCACAGGGGCGATCCCACCGTGCTCTTGTGTCTCTTTGCTCCATTTTCCACGGACGATCAAATAGATCTCCTCACTAATCCTTTGAAATCCGTAACATCAATCTTCGTCGCTCCCAGAATCTTGAACCCTAATAAATTAATAATCACAGCAAACGATTCGATCGGCCGCTTCACCATGTCGGAGACGGCCGAGTTCCTCGTCGTCGTCCCCGGGTGGGACCCAGATAAACTCCACCTCTGCATGGAGGTCTGCCTTCACATCGCCAAGCCGCGGCGACCGCGCCGCCCTCGTCACCCCCTCCTGCCTGTCCTCCGCCATCCCTCCCTCGTTCACCTCCAATCCCCTCGTCGCCGTCGCCCAGATCGGCAGCTCCTCTGCCCACCGCATGCTCTTAATCCTCTGGTTCAAATTCACATGGGACCTCGCGGTCTACCTGGAGGAACGGAGGATGGCCGGCGGCGGCGAGCTGCCCCGCGACCAGGGGATTGTTCGGGAATTTCAATGTCACGGTGGACAACTGGCCCCTCGTTGGTCTCGCGATCGAACGCATGTGGAAGGTGCCGGGTAGCGACGTCCGGCCCTCGGTGCCGGAAGTCGAGGGCTCGATCGGTCGCATGACCAACAAGAGCGCCGACCCGGAGCAGCCCTTCTTCGACAACATGGGGGACCGGATGAAGATGGTCGGGGGCATCCGCCCGCTCCTGCCGGAGCAGTACTGGAAGACGTCCGGCTCGGTGATCTGCGGCCGCGAGATATTGAGCCGCCCGTCGACGGGCGGGTTCCTGTCACACCGCGGTTGGAACTCGACGAGCCCACGTAGGTCTCCGTTCGCAACGTGGCCCTTCCTAGGTAAACGGTACTACAACACTGACTCCCCAGGGGACCATCTCAAGGTGGGAAACGTGGCGTCCAACGACATGCCCAAGAACGTGATGGATGACGAATTCAAGGGGATCAGCGAGACAGTGGCCTCGGAAGCATTCGCGAGTTTTCAATTCGATCTGAAACTTCAGCGTCGGATTGGACGTTTACAGATTGGAGCTTCAATTTCCCGTCTCGCAAGGAGCATGCGTTAAAGTCGATATTGAGACTGAAGAGTTGAGAGGAACTACGTTCATCTTGTAATTTTGCAACTAGAACTTTGGACATTTTGTTCAATAAACTTGAATTTCTTTTCCCTACTTTACTGGATGATTTTAGTCTGAATATAACCAATAAACTTTTTACGGGTCTTGGTTGAAATTGTTGCAATCATTAAATATGGAACCGTTAAGGGCCAAAATTTGAACCATACAAGAATTATCTGGAGGTATTACATCGGCAAGCGAGTTCTGATTGAAATTCTCTACCGTGAAGCTCGTAGAACCCGCTTTGGTGGGTTCCATAGTGTTTAAATCGCCATTATTTCCTACCGAATCAGCAAAAACAGGTAATATCGAGGAAATTCCAACTTCCTAGTTTTACATGTCTTATGAATATGAACTCTGTAGCTGTCCAACATGTTTGCTTCCAAGAGTGTCGCCTTTTTAATGTCCTGCGCTTCTGGTGTTCTTGATTAACAATTTTCACGGGGGTGTAGCTGTCTTGTTGCTTGAATTCGAGGAGAAAGAACAGTAAGATTGTAACAAGGGATTTCAGACCTTTGAGGAGTTCTGTATCTGGTGAAAGCCGTCCCTCTGTCAAGGTAGATGAGCCATTTCCAAGGGACTACAATGAATTGCTTGAACAGTAAGCATGTTACTGAATTTGTGTCGCTCTGTCTTTTCTTCAGTTACTAACAATGAAGTGGATATATATGATGTATTCCTTTCAAACTCTGCTCTTTTATGCACTGTATTTTAGAAGTCCCTTTGTCTCTGCTAGTGTCTTGAATATTTGCTTTGTTTCCAATTCTGTTCATAGGCAATAATGATGAGATATTGGCACTCTTCAGTCTAGAATATGTGCTAGCATCATCACAAATTCTGTTTGTATGCACTAATAATGAAATCTTGGCTGTCTTCACGTTCACTCCGCATGCTCGTGCAGAATGTATTTTATTTTTCGATCTTCGTTTGGATGGTTGAAGATGTAATTTTTCTTGTCTGTCGAACATTTGTTGAAGAACAAGCTTCATAACAAATGTTCAACTCTCTCTCTCTCTCTCTCTCTCTCTCTCTCTCTGTGGCCTGGTGGCTAGTGGCCACAGCTATATATCTCCACATCTTTTTGAAGAATACCAGTGACAAAATTTCTTTTTTCTTATCAATTGACAGGCTAAAAGGGCAACCGAGTTGGCTGTCAGCACCAACAGACAGTTAATGGTGCATTTCTTTCGTCATTTTCTTCTGTATGGCTAGAAGCAGGAAAGAGAAGCTGTAATCCTGAGTCTAGCATGAATGGATTTTGATTACAGGAAATTGAATTTCCAACAACAGGACTAAATTCCGTCCCAGGTTAGCACCAAAGCCTTTAGTTCCCACTTCACTTGTATCTTGGTGCTTGTGTGTTTTTATTTGTTGATATCTGCTCTTTCTAATTGCAGTCTTTGCCACCAAAGGCAGTTCTTTTCTTTTTATGCACTACCTAGCATTTTATGATTTGTTAATATCACTCGTAAGGGGTATTAAGCATTTAGGAGGTGAGGATTTTCAAGGAGAATGTCCTCTGTGGTTTAGGGAGATGAATCTCTCTCTCTTTCTCTCTCTCTCTCTTGTGCATGGCATGGGTACAGCTACTAAGAGAGCAAAAAAGTCATTTTCTGTTTGGCTAAGCATCCTTGAACACTATATAATCCATGTTTCATTGAATATGGTTTCACTCTGAGATTATGTCAGGTGATGGTGAAGGAGGAATGGAGATGACAGGAAGGATGCAGTTGATTTGAGAATTTTGCGATCAGTTGGTTGATGCTGAGAAGGTTCCACGAATCAGAATTGTGAGTACATATTTATACTCCTCTAACATTCTTGTATGGAGATGAACGGCTTCCTTTCTTTGATTTTTGATTCAGTTTGCTTTGGAGCTTATGTTGGTGAAAGATGGGTTAACCTGAAAGACAAATATAAACTGAAATACAGGGATGCAATCAAAAGAGTCATTGATCTTCGAATAGGGCTCTTACTCTATGCCATACATCTCTTACTCTCATGCCATTTTATTTTGCCTATCTTTTCTGCTCTTAAAGAGTCTATTGACTTCCAAGTGCCATTTCAACTTTCAGTTTTTTCCTGAGGCCAATGAAGTCAAATTTGCACGAAAATCAGCTTTCAAAGGATCTTCATTTAAGTTGGACTACCTAACCAAACCCTCCTTCTTCGAAGATTTCGGCTTTACTAAGAGAGTGAAGATGACAGACCACGTGAGACCAGATGATGAGCTATTTCTTGTCGCCTATCCCTATTTAAATGTCAATGGTAGTACCACACATCCTGTCTTCTTGTTGATATTGGCTTGAGTAAGTTTTGTGTCGGGAGATTATTGTCCAATTCAGGAATGCTTGTTGTGGAAGAGCTTTACAGAGAAGCCGTCACAAACACAGCCAGAAAGCTTATTATATTCAACGGAGAACTTGACCACATAAGGTCTGGATGTATCCTTTTCCCAGCTTGTTTTTCACATTTCTTCTACCTTTTCAAGCCACACGACTTATAGATGTTTGATTCACTTACAGCGTCCATTTGGACAACTATATTTGCTGAATTCATGACCATTTTGGTTTTGGTTTCTTGAACAGTGCATGCAGTTACTGAGTCGAACACTTATCACATAGTTACTGATCTAGCTTTAGAGCAAATGACTAGACAATAGGTTATGATATTTCAATGTGTCCCAAGCATTACCTGAGATTAATGTGTGTTTATCTAGCCTTCTCTGGACCTTCTTAAGGAAGGTGCTTTCTCTTTTACCATCATCTGAACAGAGAGTGAACTTTTCACTTTCGCAGGTATGTTTTGGAGGTTTTGGCCTTGTGCCCTTCTGGATCTTATCCTTAACAGTGGCAAGACTATCCTGCATCTTTCTATCCGAAGCTGGCAGCCCTCACAAAGACCCTTTTCCCGAAAATGGAACTCTGTACTACATTCACAACTTTAAAGGAATGAAAGGAGGAACCCTCTTTAGGTTTGTGAATGCCGATCTGTTCATTACGAATGTTCCTTTTTAAGGAGAAGTTCCATCTCATGGACCTAACGGCAGTGTTTCTCTTTTTTCTGCCCTTTTCCGTTTCTATTGCAATGCCAGATAGATGCTACCCTGGCCCATGGAAGGTTCTCAGAAGAGTCGGAAACCGGTACATGACTTTGCATCAGCAGGAAGAGATGCCCTCCCTCGAGGAAGTCGCCTTGAACATTCTGCCCTCATCTTGAGCATTCGAAACATTGTATGTAACAGATAATACCGATGCTTATGTACAGAAACATGCAACATGGCCGCATGATGGTTATCTTTCAGTTTTTGTTTCCTCTGATGGTCATAGTACACTTCCTGAGTTCCTGAATTCAAGTGTTGAGCGAATGTGATGACATTCAATGCCAATCAATCCAATCGTATTCGCTGTGTAAAAGGTAATGACTGTTGAGCAGGATACAGCTCTACTTCCTTCACAAGTAAAATTGACTTCACGGTCGGAGAAAAAGGACAAAGGAAAAAGGCGAAATCAGACTTCACCTGTCAAACTGAAGCCTTCAGCTTGGTTCCATATGAAAGCTATTCGGATTTGCAGAGCAATGTCCGGAGGAGGACGAATTGGGTGATTTCCCCTGCTGTTTTCCTTGCTGTCCAAGTTAAGGTGTATACGGTGAATGTCGATGCACGTACTCTTCGAGACATCTCGAGTCATTTCGCGTCAAACAACCGAGAGAAGGCACGTTGTCGACGCGTACGCATTGATGCATCTCCTCCTCCATGTTGACTCTCCCCTTGGATGTCGACGAAACGAATCAATGAATGAATTAATTGCTTCTCGTCTCTTGTCGACAGCACTTACCTACCCGCCGCAACGCGAGGCAACGAACGGTCAAAACTCTTGCACGATGGGACCCTCAAAGTCCCTTCCTTTCCGGTTAAGTCTTTTCTCTCTCTATCTCTCTATCCCCTTCTTCTTTTTCTTTCTATAAAGACCGGATCTTGGGAACTAGAACCGCAAGAAGACCGAGATCAAGAACCTACCCAAGTCAGAGGACATACCCGCAGACATGTCGTCCGCATCGCCGTCGCCGCCGCCTGAGATTCTGGTAGTGCCCTTCTTCGGCCAAGGCCACCTCCTCCCTTGCATGGAGCTCTGCAAGCACATCGCCGCCCGCAACCTGAGGGCCACTCTCGTCATTTCCTCCAACCTCTCCTCCTCCATCCCCTCCGCCCTCCGCCACCACCACCCGCTCCTCCAGGTCGCCGAGATACCCTCCTCCCCGATCCCTCCCGGGCAGCCGGGATCCGACCCCATGGAGGCTCACCGGGCTCACCACTCCCAGATGGCTCAGGGGCTCGAGAGCATGCTCTCGCCCCGGCCCGACGATCCCAGCCCGGCCCGGCCGGCCTGCGCCGTCCTCGACGTCATGATGGGGTGGAGCGGCGAGATCTTCGCCAAGTACCAGATTCCGACGGTCGGGTTCTTCACCTCCGGCGCGTGCTCGTCGGCGATAGAGCTCGCGGTCTGGAAGGCCAAGGTCGAGGATCTCAAGCCGGGCGAGACCTGCCGGCTCCCGGGCCTCCCCGAAGACTTGGCGCTCACGGCGTCGGACCTCAAGCGCCGCCCCAAGGGCATGCCGCCGCACCTACGCGGCGGCGGCGGCGGCAGGGGCGGCGGTGGAGGACCTCCGAATCTGGGACCCGGACCCCCGGCCGGCGGGTGTCTTGGGGCCGAAGTTCATGGGCCCGCCCGGACCGGGGCAGCAGCCGCCGTGGGTGGAGGAGTCCGGCGGCTGGATCGCGATGCTGTTCCACACGTGCGCCGAGCTCGAGGGCCTTTTCCTCGACTACCTCGCCGGCCAGGTCAGCAAGCCGGTCTGGGGCGTCGGGCCGCTCCTGCCCGACCAGTACTGGAAGTCGGCCGGCTCGCTGCTGCACGACCGGGAGATCCGGTCGAACCGGCAGTCCAGCGTGAGCGAGGACGAGGTCGCCCAGTGGCTGGACTCCAAGCCCCGCGGCTCGGTGCTGTACGTCTCGTTCGGGTCCGAGGTGGGGCCCACGGCGGAGGAGTACCCGGAGCTGGCGGCCGCGCTGGAGGCATCCGCCCGGCCCTTCGTGTGGTCGATCCAATACGGGGCGGGCCGCCGGGGCCCGCCCAGGACGTTCCTGGGCGGGTCGCCGGACTCGGAGTCGGACCAGGGCTACTTCCCTCACGGCCTGGATGAGAAGGTCGGAGGGCGGGGCCTGATCATACGCGGGTGGGCGCCGCAGCTCCTGATCCTGAGCCACCCGTCGACGGGCGGGTTCCTGTCGCATTGCGGATGGAACTCGACGGTCGAGGCGATCGGGCGCGGGGTCCCGTTCCTGACGTGGCCCATCCGGGGCGACCAGTACTACAACGCCAAGCTCGTGGTGGACCATCTCAAGATCGGGCATCCCGTGTCCGAGGACATGTCGAAGGACGTCACGAGGGACGACATAGGCAAGGGGATCGAGAGGCTGATGGCCGACGAGGGCGCGCGGGAGAGGGCTGCGCGCATCCGGACCACGTTCGAGCACGGCTTCCCAGCAAGCGCGGCAGCCGCCCTAGACGCCTTTAGAGACTTCATCGTCGGCAGGACGGCGGCGCCGTGAGCGGCCACGCACGCTCTCTAGTCCCACAGTGAGACTGAGGGGTGAAGAGGGACACGATCAGAACAATGTACTGTTATTTGTACACACTGCACCTTCTATAAATTTGAATTTCTTTTCCTAAAACTAAATGCAGATATCCAAACCCTACAACTGAATTTCTTTCATCTATTTCATTCGATGATTTTCATTTGAATATGACCTTTTTTTAACGAGCCTTGGTTGAAAATGACATATTGAATAAAGTAGTAACAAAATAATTATGAAAATAGTAATAAGTGATGGTTACATTATCAAACTCAACTAACCTTGCCAGATCTCCTCCAAATAACGCCTATAGCCAGCAAAGCATCATCATCACTACCTCTAAGTCAAAGAAATCTGCCATGCCCTGCGCCCACCCGTTAGTCAACTGCTTCTCTTGCATGTAAAGTTCTTCAATGTCTCACTAACTTTCGCATTAGATCGATCCGAAATCAATGGCTGGAGGTGAGATTCGGGTGCTCCCGGCTTTGGGGCAAGGCCATCTCTTCGCGTTCATCGAGCTGTGCAAGCTCATTGCCTCGCGGAACCACAAGGCCGCCCTCGTCATCTTCTCCACTCTCTCTTCCTCTATCCCCTCCTCTTTTGCCTTTTTTGCTTCTTCTCTTTTTCCAAATGCGAAGCCAAGTGAAATTTACTTGCGAAGGAAGTAGAAATTCTATCTTGTGTGTATCAATCCATGCTCATCGCCTTCTATACGGGGAATACAATTGGTTCTATTCGAGCTTATTACCCAATGAATAAACAAGATTTGTCATCTCCTTCATAGACTCTGCTCGATGCACAAATTAGCATGTTTGGACTCGGGATTAAGTGTTCTTGTACATAAGCATTGGTATTATCTGTTGCATACAACTTTATTGAATGTTCAAGATGAGGGCAGAATGTTCAAGGCGACTTCCTTGAGGGAGGGCATCGGTTCCTGCCGATGCAAAGTCATGTACCGGTTTCTGTCTCTTCTGAAAACCTTCCATGGGCCAGGGTAGCATTTCTATGACTATGCCATAGAGAAGGGAAAAAAGAAGAAGAAGAAGAAGAGAGAAACACGTAAAGGCAAAGCTAGCTATTGGATATAGAGGCCTATTACGGAGGAGGAGCCTTTCTAGCCTATCCCTCAAAAAGAGTGGCATACCCCCATTGAAGTAGAGGCCTACCATAAGCAGTAGTGGCATAGTCAATTGTTGAAGGGGGAAAAAAGGTTGAAAATGCCTTGCCCTCTCAACTTAGTTTCGTGGTAACATCCTTCTCGATAAATAATTCCATACCTATTCCTATTAATCTCTATATATTAGCAGATTATCCCAATACCTTCCAAGGAAATTCCGAATTGAATTCTAAATTGAAGAGTCAATGTTAGTTTGTTCGTGTGGTTATACACTTTTTGAATATGAATCTATTTTCCGAAAGATCCTAGCTTTTGTGCTTTGGTGGGTCTCCGAAATTCTTTCGATAACCTATGTTGCATTGGCGAGGTATCTATAGGATTTAGTTGATAGTATAAAGCCTATGGTAGCAAAGGAACCGAGGAAAACAATCGATTTCTAGGGTGCAATCATTTTACTTAGTCCAGCTAGTAGCTAACTTTGGCTTGAGATCTTTCATCTTTCTAAGAGCTAACATTCCTTATTATGAGTTGGAAGTCTATCTTAACTACCGACTATTCAATCAAATGATATTGAGCATATTTTCCATCTCTTCTCGACAAACAAATGGAGTATTTCTTTGCAAAAAAATGTGCTCAATTTCAAATGGGGCGATGCCGCCAAGATTTCCTTGTTGGTCTAGGGTTGATCTACACGAGGGCAGGGTTCATAAAGAGAGACCAAGGTAAAAAATAAAGCAGGTTTATTTTGACATGAAATGAATATATTCATATATCACTAATTTCTATTTACGAGATGATTAAGTAAGATGATATAAGATAATATCTACGCCTAGAACCGATTCAAGTAGAAATGTCCATTTGGTCTTGATTCTTGTAGAATTTATGCTTTGTTTCACTTGCTTATGGGAGTTCTCTTCAGCCCTTTTTTCATGCTACAACATCGCTGTCGATGATCGCCGACTACTTAGCCTCGCAATGTAGTCCGCTGTAGATATCCATTTCACACCGCAAGACTGACCCGCTCACAAATCCGACAGTTTCCCATTTATCACAATCAGCATGGACATCATATTCCGTCGTTAAATCACTCAATCATTGTCCTTTCTTCCGAATTTTTTACCAGTATGACCTCACTGCCTACGTGGGATGAAAGGACCTGTCCTACCCATGGCATCAATCCATATTCCGAATGCCCAATTAGAAGTCCGTGTGCAAGCTTCTATCTCGGGCCCCTATTCCATGTCTATATAATTTATTTATATGCTACGACTAAGATGTGCATTTCTCTCACACCTGTCAGTCAACAACTTCTCGTGTATAAAGTTACTTCAACGTCTCCCTAACTTTCGCACTAGATCGATCCGAAATCAATGGCAGGAGGTGAGATTTGGGTGCTCCCGGCTTTCGGGCAGGGCCATCTCTTCCCCGGCATCGAGCTGTGCAAGCTCATCGCCTCGCGAGGCCACAAGGCCACCCTCGTCGTCTTCTCCAGCCTCTCTTCCTCCATCCCCTCCTCCTTCCGCGACGACCCCCTCACGGACGTCCTCGTCGTCCCGGCCGCTCCTCCGCGTCACGGCGGCGAGGAGTTTCACCGGCAGATGGAACAGGGCATGGCCCGGCTCACCGACTTCCTCGAGGCCAGGTCGGGGAGCTCGACCTGGCCCGTCTGCGCCGTCCTCGACGTTCTCGTCATAATGGGCTGGGCGGCGGAAGTGTTCCGCAAGCTGGGGATCCGGACCGTCGGATTTTTCACCTCCGGCGGTTGCTCCGCCGCGATGGACTTCGCGGCTTGGAAGGCTAGCGCGTTGGACATCAAGCCCGGGGAGACCCGTTTGCTTCCCGGGTTACCCGAAGAAATGGGACTCACGGTTTCGGACCTTAAAAGGCGGTCTCAAGTGGTTAGATTGCATAAGTGGGGCCAGCAGCAGGGAAGTAGAGCTGGGTCGGACTCGGGTTCGGGTTCGGGCTCTTCTCGACCTCCAGGTCCGGGTGGGCCGCCGAGGATCGGGCCGTCAGCGCCCGGCGAGAAGCCATCCTGGGTGGACCCCACCGAGGGCTCGATCGCTTTGGTGATCAACACGTGTCACGATCTCGAAGGTCCGTTTCTCGACTACCTAGCCGATCAAGTCGGCAAACCCGTTTGGGGCGTGGGTCCACTTCTCCCGGATCAATACTGGACGTCGTCCGGTTCTCTCATCCGAGATCAGGAGATCCGACCCAACAAGCAAAGCAACGTGAACGAGGAGGATGTCATCCGATGGCTAGACGCGAAGCCACGTGGCTCCGTGATCTACGTGTCCTTCGGTAGCTCCGTGGGGTTGACAGTAGAGGAGTACGACAAGCTAGCCAAAGCGCTGGAACACTCCGCCCGGCCGTTCATATGGGCGATCCAACCGGGCTCCGGCGGGTCCGAAGAAGGGTACTATCCTCACGGGTTGGAAGCCAAAGTGCGCGAACGGGCCTTGATAATAACCGGATGGGCACCGCAGCTCCTGATACTGAGCCATCCGTCGACGGGCGGGTTCTTGTCGCACTGCGGGTGGAACTCGACGATAGAAGCCCTGGGGCGCGGCGTCCCCTTTTTGGCATGGCCCATCAGGGGGGACCAATTCTACAATGCTAAGCTGGTGGTGCACCATCTGAAGGTTGGGTACATGGTATCAGATGGAGACCCGGTGATGGTCCAGGAGGAGGAAATAGGGAAGGGAATTGATAAGCTCATGAGTGATGAGGAGGTGAAGGAAAGAGCTGTCAAGGTCAGTGACATGTTTCAGGGTGGATTCCCTGCATGTGCACTGGCTGATTTAGATGCTTTTATCAATCTTATCACCCAAAATCATGTTGACTAGAGGTAAATAATCCTCATTTGTAAAAAATATTTGGACCGAGAAAATATTTTAAGAGCAGTGCTTTCGCTCATTTAAAAGAAAGTATCTCATAAAGCAGTAATTTATCACCTATTAAATCGAATTCTTTCATGTAGCTAATGCTGTGAAATTCGAAGAGACCTGAATGGAAGGATGATACTACATTTGGCAGAGCATGTAGTTATCACCATTGCATCTAATAGTTTGTCTATGTCTAGATAATGTAAAGTGGCTGCAAGGGACATATGTGGTCCTACTCTAGTGTGGATATATGGCAGTTGCCTCCTTCACATCCACATTAGGACTTCAAAGGCATATTTGGTTCGGTTCGGACTTCCAATGTCGTTTCACACTACACATCTTAGTCATGGCATTTCAAACAAGGAATGGGGACCCCAGATATGTAATAGAAAGCATGCGCATACTTCTAATTGTGAATTCAAGATTTGGATGGATGGGTAGGACGGGTCCTTTCATCCCACGTAAGCAATGAGGTCATGCTAGTAAGAGATTGAGAAGAAAGGACGGTGATTGGGTGATTTAACAACGGATTAAGATGTCCATGCCGATAGGGAAATATGATAAGCTATGGCCAAGCTCTACCTTGTAAGGCTAAATTCTTGTGAATGATCGATAGTGACGTAGTACCGTAAAAAAAGGGCAAAGAGAATTCCCACTGACCAATAAAAGAAAACATGTCCCTTGTTCGCCCTACAAGGATCAAGACCAAATAGGCATTTCTATGTGAATTTATTCTCAACGCAGATATTATCATACTTTATTATCTCATAAATAGAAATTAGAGATATATGAATATAACCATTTCATGTCAAAACAAATCTTTGGCGCAATGGCCCCATAAGGATCAACCCTACCATCCACACTAACTAATGAGGCGATTTGGGCCTAATTGCCTATCATGAAATTGAGCATAACTTTGCAAAGAGTTAGCCCACTTGTTTCTCAACAAGAGATGGGAATTATATTCAATACCATTTGATTGAATAGTTGATCTGGTTAAGATAGACTTCCATCTTATAATACGAAATTTCATATGAAAGAGATCAGGCCAAAATCAGTTGCTAGCTCAACTAAGCAAGTGAAATAATCACATGTGAGAAATCAAGTTACTTTCTTCGATTCCTTTGTTATTGTGGGCTTTACAGAATGAATCACATCATATAGATATCTCTTCAATGCAACATAATTTATTGAAACTTTCTCGGAAACCCATCAAAGCATGAAAGCTAGGCTCTTCCAAAAAATTGATTTCTATTCAAATAGTGCAAAACCCATAAATAATCTCACATTAACTCGTCAATTTGGAATTCAATTTGGAAATTTCCTTAGAAGGTATTCAGGTAATGTGCTAATATATAGAGATTCGTAGAGAAAGGTACGAAATAATTTATCAAGAAGCATGTTACAACTAAATCAAAAGAGGACGGAAAGGCATCTTCAACTAAACCACTTTAAACTTCAACCTTCTTCTTCTTTTTTCCCCGCAATTGGCTCCTACTTCTTTCTGGTAGGCCTCTACTTCATGAGGGATAGATTAGAAAGACTCCTCCATGATAGGCCTCTATAACAAATATCTCGAGTTTCTTTTTCACGTTCGAATTCTATCGATACAATAACAAAACTATCAAGAAAGCACAGATCGGTTGGACTAATATAAGATACCCACTTCATATGTCATGAGCATGTTAAGGTTTACGAACACAAAGTACTAAGACAATGCAGATCAGTTGGATTAATTTATAATATCACACTTTAAAACATTACGCATATATCAATAGAGTAATAATGGGTATGGAAAAAATAAAAAACTTATGAAATAAGTTGAATATTGATCTCACCAAACGGTCAATGCACTTGCTTTTCCTTTTCCTTTTTTTTTTTTTTTTTTTTTTTTGGCATTTCTGGTCTCTCTGCTTCTGCTATTCTCTTCCCATGTTCCAACGATTTAATCTTGACACTCTCCTTTTAATCCGCGAGCGACGCCCGCCTTCATCACTTCGCTCCCTGAAAGCTTCAACGCCGATCACAAGGAAACGATTCGATCCGCCGCTTGTTCCCATGTCGGCGACGGCGGAGATCTTCGTCGTCACCGGGCCGGGGCAGGGTCACCTCCACCCCTGCATGGAGCTCTGCCTCCACCTCACCCGCCTCGGCTACCTCGCCACCCTCGTCATCCCCTCCCACCTCTCCTCCGCCATCCCTCCCTCCTTCTCCTCCAACCCCCTCGTCGCCGTCGCCCAGATCGCCGGCTCCTCCGGCCCCCCATGCGCGTCTCCGACCCGCTCAACCAGCCCGCCGGCCGGGACCTCTCGGCCCACCTGGAGAAACGGGCGGCCGCCGGCGCCGGCGTTCTGTGCGCCGTCGTGGATTTCCAGGTGGGGTGGGCCAAGGAAGTGTTCTGGAAGTTCGATGTCCCGGTGGTCAGCTTCGTCACCTTCAGCGCCTGCGCAGCGGCCATGGAGCTCGGCGCGTGGAAGGCGCAGGCGAGCGACGTCCGGCCCGGCGAAGCTCGCCTGATTCCCGGGCTACCCGAAGAAATGGCCATCGTTCACGCCGATCTTAAAAGGAAACCCTTCGGGCCTCCTCGAGGTGGCCCGCCCGGTCCTGGCCCGAAGCCGGGAGGCGGCGGAGGCGGGCCGCCGAAGCCCGGCGACCGGCCGCCTTGGGTGCCGGAAGTCGAGGACTCGATCGGGCTCATGTTCAACTCGTGCGGCGACCTGGAGCAGCCCTTCCTCGACTACATGGGGGACCAGATGAAGATGCCGGTCTGGGGCATCGGCCCGCTCCTGCCGGAGCAGTACTGGAAGGCGTCCGGCGGCGCGCTGATCTCCGACCGCGCGATCCGGCAGCACGGGCGCGAGTCGAGCTGCACGGAGGACGAGGTGGTCCAGTGGCTGGACGGCAAGCCGCGGCGCTCGGTCCTGTACGTGGCGTTCGGCAGCGAGGTGGGCCCGGACGAGGAGGAGCTGGCGCAGCTGGCGGCGGCGCTGGAGGAGTCGACCCGGGCCTTCATATGGGTCATCGGCTCCAAGTCCGGAGGAGACTTCGCGGACGGCATGGAGGACAGGGTGGGGGACAGGGGCCTGATCATAAGGGGGTGGGCGCCGCAGCTCCTGATCCTGAGCCACCCGTCGACGGGCGGGTTCCTGTCGCACTGCGGGTGGAGCTCGACGGCGGAGGCGGTCGGGCGTGGGATCCCGATCCTGGCGTGGCCGATCCGGGGGGATCAGCACTACAATGCCAAGCTGGTGGTGAGCCATCTCAAGGTCGGGTACAGAGTGGCCGAGGATTTGTCCCAGGTGGTGAAGAAGGACGAGATAGCGAAGGGGATCGAGAGCCTCATGTCGGACGAGGAGATGCACGAGAGGGCGGCCTCGATCAAGGCCAAGTTCGGGCACGGTTTCCCGGCGAGCTCGGAGAGGGCGTTCGATGCTTTTAGAGATTTTATCAACCAGGGACTTCGAACCAGTTCTGTCTCAACTAGGTCTTTGCCTATGTAACCGTGAGACTATCTTAGTTCTGCTTGCAGAAATTCCCATCTCTACTGAATTTTCGTCTGGGAAGTTTGCATATGGCCTATCTAATGCCCGAATATGGCGAGCCGTTTCATGAATAAACCGGAGAGTCTGTATAGCCTGTTGAAATGAATGCATGTTTTCAGGTTGCCTGATGAATTCACTGGGTCAGGCCAAGTCAGTTGCTTCATTACAAATTAGTAAAGAGTTTGAATAGCTGTGTCTTTAAAGAGTTTTGGTTTCCATCTTGGTCCTCTGTCCATGAAAAGAAGCGAGAATAAAGATGGAAGAGATATTGCCGTTGCTTTCGGTGGTTTCGCAGACAAAGCGCATAATCCAAACAGCAAACACGGGGGACATCCTTTGGATCTTTCGGGCGTCAGTCATGACGTTGGATCCAAAGACTTTTGTGAGTGTGTAATGGACAACGCATCAATGCCTTTCGTCGTCACATAATTTCGGTGCGTCCAGATATTTTCTATCGAAAGGGCCAACCCCCTATCGGAAGATTGAACGAATATCATAATCCCCATTTGGACAAAAAGCAGGGTTTTACACTAGACCTCTTTAGCGTTCTGTGGTCGCTTTCGTCGGAAGGAAAAACCGATCTTCCGTAGTCACTCCTAAGAGATCTACCGACCATGAGGTGAGCCATTGACAATGCAGGTCACACAAGATTTCTCATTGGATTTCGCGTGGGGAGAGAGAGCATGACGACCTGCAGATTTCTCGTCGGCAATGAGATGTTGGGTGACGAAAAACTGAACCTAAAATCCGATCTTGATGGAGCTTAGATCGTAACTAAAAATGACAGAAAACGGGAAAGTGAGACTCCAAAACAACGCACGCGCATCCAAACAGAGACCGAGAGACTTTATGGTACTTCCTCCATTCAGATACCCACTTCACAACAGTATCCATTTGCAATATCTGATCCTGGTCGCCACCTAACATTCCAAGCTCTCTCTCTCTCTCTCTCTCTGTGAATTATGATCGGGCTACAAATACTTAGCCTACGAAATCTTCCTTCTCTTTGACCTCCTTATCCAGCAGTGCATCAGGCAGTTCCACCAAGGCATGTCAGCTGAGAGTGAGATCCTGGTGATGCCCAAGATCGGGCAAGGCCATCTCTTCCCTTGCATCGAGCTCTGCAAGTACCTCCTCCGCCGCGACTTCCGCATCACCGTCCTCGCCGACTCCGATATCTCCTCCTCCGTCCCCTCCGCTCTCCAACAGTCCCCTCTCTTCGCTCTGGTCGACGTCTCGCCACCGCCGCAGGAAACGCCGGCGGACCCGCCAGCTGGCTTCCCCCGCCAGCACCAACAGATGGCCCGAGGCATCGAGTCGTTCCTCGCCGGGCGGGACCCGGCTCGAGCCCGGCCCGTTTGCGCGGTCATCGACCACATCATGTACAAGACCGAGGAGGTTTTCACCAAGCTTGGGATCCCCACGGTGACCTTCATCACTTCCGGGGCGTGCTGGGCCGCGGTGCAGCACGCGGCGTACGTGGTCCGGCCCGACGACATGAAGCCGGGGGAGGTCCGTGCCTTGCCGGGCTTGCCCAGTGAGATGGTGCTGAGTTATTCCGATCTTAAACAGAGGCGCCATTGGATGCCCTCGAACCGGGGAGGGGGAGGTGGAGGGAGAGGCCCAGGAGGGTCGAGGCCGCAGATGGGCCCGCCCCTTCCGGGTCAGCCGGCCCCGTGGGTGGAAGAAGTGAAGAGCTCGGCCGCGTTACTAATCAACACGTGTGACGATCTCGAGCGCCCGTTCCTGGATTACGTGGCCAATCTGACCGGCAGGCCCGTCTGGGGCATCGGCCCACTCCTGCCGGACGAGTACTGGAGGTCAGCGGCGTCCTTGCTTCAGGAGCGGGGGATCCGGCCCAAGAGAGAGTCCAACTACTCGGACGACGAGATCATCGGATGGCTCGACCGGCAGCCTCGCAACTCCGTCATGTACATATCGTTCGGCAGCGAGGTGGGCCCATCGGCGGAGGAGTACCCGGAGCTAGCCAAGGCACTGGAGGAGTTGAGCCGGCCATTCATATGGGTGATCCAGAAGAAGTCTGGTCGGCCCGGCCCGCCGGGCGGAGGACCGGCCCAGATGGAAAGCAGCTACTTTCCACATGGTTTGGACAGCAGGGTAGGGGAGAGGGGGCTGGTCATACACGGGTGGGCGCCACAGCTGCTGATACTGAGCCACCCATCGACTGGCGGGTTCATGTCGCACTGTGGGTGGAACTCCACGGTGGAGGCGATAGTGAGAGGGGTCCCGATCTTGGCATGGCCGATCAGGGGCGACCAATACTACAATGCCAAGCTGGTGGTGAACCATCTCAAGATAGGGGTTCTGGTGTGTGATGAGTACCCGGCTGAGATGGTGCAGAAGGATGATGTTTTGAAGGGAATGGAGCGGGTCTTGACCGATGAAGGGATCAGGAGGAGATCGGTGGGTCTGGGAGAGAGGTTTGAGAGGGGCTTTCCTGAGAGCTCGGTGAGTTCATTGGATGCTTTTAGAGATTTTGTCAATCGGAAAACAGATTAGGCAATGTGTGCTTTGTTGTTGCTTAGGCAATGTGTGCTTTGTTGTTGCTTTGTTGTTGCCTACTTGTATGGAGGAGGAAGTTTGAAGCTAGAACAATAAAGCGAGCATCAGTTCCAACCAAATTTTGCGAGAACCATATTCACGGGTCATAGAGCAGTGATCAATGCCAATTTCTAATTTTCCAAAGCCATTACTGCTTCCACGTTAGATTCCTGAGGCTATCAATATCTTTTCCTAGACTAATTAATTCAGAGCCAATAATCATTTCACAGCCAAGCATCCGCAGACGCTTTTGGAGATCAAAGATGTACTACCAAAATTCATCGGTATTCTCGACATGTACCAAACCACAGATGCTGTACGCATGGAGAAAATTTATGAGAGGACGAATGAATTGTGGCATTGTGATTGAGAAAGTCAAGCACAAGATAAGGACACTCGTTCTTCTTGTTCCTCCCAACAGAAAGTCATTCTTGTATGGATATGAAAAACGAGGCGGTAATCAGTACCCTCTGCCTGAACAAATAATGTGCATTCGAAACCTGGATAGGTCATGATGGTTCCGCATCCAGAGTGGGAACAATTGCGGATGAAAGCTCGATATGAGAGACACGAACTGCTCCGATCAGCCGTTCTGGCAACTCATCAGTAGTGTTAGCCTGCACCATGCATTACACAAATTGAAGCATTAGATTTCTTTATCTTTCCTTTTTCCTTTATTCTAAAGCAGCACATGAAGCGTTAGATGTCCTAAAATTAAGCTGCCGGAGCCTGCAGCTCAAGCCAATAAGAAAAAGCATTTGATAGATAATGCCTCCGCAAAAGAACAAATATAGTCACAGACAATGGAGGCATTCTTTTTCAATCTTAAGACATCTGATATACCCTAATCATATAACAAGAAATAATAAAACATGTTATGCTTATCGTGGTTAAAGACTTCCCCTCATTTGCTGTTTGTTATTTCTAATTTCCTCGTGTAGGTCACTCCAATGCATCATGAATTAGCCTTTGAGCTTCGTGCAGTTAATAAAGAGGTTCCAGCTCCAGTATCCCTTAATTCAGCTGTTCACAACGTCATTTTCCTGGGTTCTCAATGATCCATTATTGCCATCCTTTGTGTGAGCGTATTCAAGAGAAACCCAAACACAGCAAAGAAAAGCCAACTGGAGGAAAGCCCAGATAGATGTTGAGATGGAGATGGAGACTCGGGTTAGACAGGGAAAGGAAAGGCCTAAAGGGACTTGGGAGAAAACAACACAAAAAGAGATGGAGCATCTAGAGCTTAAAATGACTCATGTAGCCAGCCCCACCTTGTGGGAAAGGCTTAGTCCTTGGTAGTAGTTTTTGTCGTCTTTCTTTTTAGACAGCTTTAAATTTCTCATTCCATCAAATATATATCTAACAGAAACATGTTCATTTTGAGGCTATGAATGGTAGCTAGGACGTGGAATTCAATGAGTAAGATGGTCAAAATCTAGCCCAAAAAAGTTTACAGACTAGTGCAATGCTCCTAAACTGAAGTCATGCAATTTTTTTCATTTTCTCACTAGAAAAGTCAACACAGAAAACCAATGCAGATCTCTTATTGATGTGTCCCTAAAAATGAGAACCCTATTGACATAATACACAGCAATCAATATTGTATGAATATATGTCTAAGGTAGAGTAAGTAATGGGGAAGATTGCCATCAACTCCATATTAGCTCGAGTAAAACCAGACACTTCGCTAGCTTAGGCGTTATGCTCCAAGAATGTCTATGCCCCAATGTTATATAATATTTCTGTGAATTTGTTATTAAGTATAGAACAAAGACAAGTCATACATGCCAAAAGCTTAGAACGCACTTAAAAGGTTCGGTTAGCAACTAATGCACCTTGGACTATATGAAAACTGCATCAAAGTGGGGACAAAACCACAACAGAAGACATACAACAGAGTATGCACATATCATTAGCATACCTGTACAAGAAAAGCCATATCAACAACCAGTGTTGTGATGACTCCGATCACAAGCCCCAAAACTCCATTAGCAACAGTAGAAGAACCAATGTCGACATCAATCTACAAAAAGAGAAAATTATGTTAAAACAAACGGAATATCATCAAATTCCCATAAACATTGCATCTAAGCAAAACCAGATGACTCTTTACTTCCAGGTAGTTAGAACCACGGATATAATTGCAGTCAACTGCTTTCCCCAACAAACAAGGAGTACTACCAACACTCTGTCGGACAATCCATGAACCCTGCATAATGTGCATTACAAGTCAACATCCTCAAGAAAAAATACTGCAGAAAAAGAAGAAAAGGTAAGGATCCAATTATCAGAGAAGTACTCCAGGAAATTAATAGGATCCTTACCACACAGTGATAGATATAGATACTGATAGATCATTACTTGATCAAATGTGAAAATTTTAAATTTGGAGCGGCCTTATTATTACAATTTGCTTAGTAACACACACTAGGACGTCTAATAATTTTCTACACTAATATATATAAGCAACTTGACCAAATTGCCCAAGCATTCCCACCAAAGCAACTCAGCAACATAGTATTATCCACATACACCTATGGCCAGACATGTCTATGTGTGTCTAATGTAAGGATCTTGAAGTAATCATATGTTTCATCCTGAAAAATGTAGGGCAATTAAGTGCTGTTAGTATTGTCAATCTGTTGATATCATAAAATGGCTGAGACAAGTACCTTTGGTACCGAAGGGATGAGCTTGAGTCTACTATTGCGGAATTCATCATCACCATCAACAAATCGTTGCAAGAGGGATCCAGGTTCTAATTTTCTTGTTACGAAGTAAAATACCATACTGTAGTGGGTTGAGCCAGGTACCTGCATAGATGATAGGGTTATGCTACTGCCAAACTAGCTAAACTGAAAATAAATGATTATTCAATTTGAGGTGCTTACTTGCACATTGATGACAATGGAGAAAAGCCCCTTCCCTGAAGCAACCTGTAGAGACACGTAGAAAGACCTAAATTCATATGAAAACTACTTAAGGTCACAAAATGAGGACGAATCATCAATTTACAACTACTATTTAGATATACGGAGCTAGGTATAATCACAGTATAAACAAATCCTAAAGGCCATTATGCATCGGCTGTGGTTATATTCATGTCACAGCGATATTCACTAAAATATGTGATGTTCATCGCCAACTAGGCAAATGCAAAGCCAAGTGACATTACAGTGTTACTAGAACCATCAATATTTGTCGAAAGGAGTTTGTTAAGAAGTACTCCAGGGCAATTGTTAAGCATCCAACTAAAGAAAGCTTTCTCATTTCCAAAACAATGTTTTCCCCATGTTTGGCACAATACATTGCCAATGAAAACATTTCTGTATTATGTATGATTAGCAAGTGCCCCAGGGCACGTGTTAACAAGAGCCTTGTCCAAATAGCCCTTAAAAGAATATGGCAATGCTTGAGTACTTATACAACTATTTCATTCTTGCAGCTTTCCTTTTGTTCAAGTTTAAATATAGTTCCCCGGTGTCATCATTTGATGCATCTAGACCTGGATAAGACTTCTAATCAAGTAGAAAAAAAAGCTATCAGCTTCTAAGTGGCAAGGAAAAATGAAGTGCACACAACAACTAAAGAAAGTTTTCTGAAGAGACTGCTCTAAGATTGAAAACTGACATTAAGAGTACATGGTTTCAGAAAGCTCAAAAGGAAACTGCCCTTCTTTTCTGTTTGTTCTATTGAGCTAGAAATGTGAAAGATACATGAGCACTCATTAACAGAGATTGAAGACCAAACCCCACATTTTAGTTCCGCCATTTCCTTTGTGAAACTGTGTGCTTAAATCAAATTCAACCAACTGTTAGCTATATGTTAATGTGGAGTAGGCCAATCCAGCCTGTGTAAAGTTCCAACAAATGCAGAGCACAAAATTTAATCGTCCATCAAGATACACCGCCAATATGAACAGTACAAGGGGCTGAAATTGAGAAAATTCTTTTGCCTCTAAGGGTCCGTTCGTTTCGCGGAAAATATCATGTTTCCGGAAATCATTTTCCTAGAAGTCATTTTCCAGGAAAATGACTATTTTCCGTGTTCGGCCAAAACCTAAAATTTGAGCGGAAAATATTTTCCACCGTTTGTTAGCTCATTTAATTGTTTGGGAAAAATTAGCAAAAATTGAATTTTAATATTTTTAATTGACCATAAAATTAATTTTATTTTTTATATTTTTAAAAAATGAATTTTTAATTATTTATATTTTAAAAAAATCGAAATTTTTATTTTTATTTTTTCTTTCTTTTTCTTTTTCTTTTTATTTTTCTTTTCCTTCCTCCTTCCTCCTCCTTCTTCCTCCTCCTTCCTCCTCCTTCTTCCTCCTCCTTACCGCCGTCACCGCCTCCTTCCTACTCCGACGATGGCCTGGCCGCCCGGCGGCCGACCAAGACCCGGTGGCCGATCCGCGATCTCGAGGCTCGGCCGATCTCGCCCGAGCTCGCGGCTCGCCAGAGCCCGGCGAAGCTAGCGGAGAGCTCGGGCGAGGCCCGAGCCCCCGCCCGGCTCGCCGGATCGCGGCGGAGCTCTCGCCGGCTGGGGCGAGGCCGGCGACGGTCGCCGGCCGCGGCCGGTCGCCGGGACGCCGCCGTGGCCGATCGGGCCAAAGAAGAAGATGAATAGGAAAGAAAGAAAAGAAAAGAAATTAAAAACTCGATTTAAAGAAAAAAAAAAAAGAAAGCATAAAAATAAAATGAAAATGTATTAATAAAAAAAAGTAAGAGGGAAGAAGTCATGGAAAACGTTTTCCTCACTTTAAAGATTGTTTTTTTCAATGATGGAAAACATTTTCCTTGACTAGTTCATTTTCCGTGAAACGAACACTGGAAAATCAGGAAAACATTTTCCCGAAAGTCATTTTCCGCGAAACGAACAGACCCTTAGAGAGCACAAACTTGGAAAAGAGACATAATCAGCAACTCTGACAGTGTCTCTTTGTGCAAAATTTTTACTCTATTTGTTCTGTTCCTAAGGCTTCAGCAGATCAAGTTAAATCAGATTACTGACCTGCCCCAACCCCATCGTAACATGACTAGCTTCCACCACTCTGAATTGTGGGACAGGTCTGGAGTCCCATGTAGGAAACTTGTAAAGTTTAGGACAAGTACAGAATTTAATTGACTGGTACTCTAAAACTAGAAGTGTACTGAACATGTTACTGGAAGATCATTTTCTTCTTAAATACAGTAGATTATTCAGGCAATTATATTTTTAATTTTTAAATTAATATATTAATTTATTAATACTAACATGTTAATCGTGTTCCAGTTGGGTTTCAGGTTCTCATATACTTAAGCGGGACGGTTTATAGACTACATTGTTAAACCCCATTCAAGGTGGTAACAGGTTCATGGTCTTATTTGAAACTCGATGTGGTTCTGTTTGGAACAGGGTCAGCAGTCCCAAACACCCACCTACTATCCCTATCAGTTTCTATCCCTATCAGTTTCTATCTGGTTGAGAGATGAAGATCCAGTTTACATCAACTGATCTTTCCTTCCTTTGTCTGTAGTGACCTGACTAGCTATTCTTGGGTATAGTGGCATTAAGATTTTGCTTTTGGATAACACGATGCACCACCTTTACTGAGCTAAATACGAGGACACTAATGATATGTGGCTACTCAGAATAATGATTTTTCACGATGTGTCATGACCATCGCCCACCCCCCCCAAAAGCACCAAAACGGAAGTCCCACCACACCACACCAGATGAAAAGCACCTCATACAACAAGTTAATGGGGTTTCAGACAGGAGAACAGTCTTAAGCAAAATATTTGAGCAATCTGAGTACTGACTTGTGCTGCACATCCTTTTCGTCTAGCAACATGGTCTATTCTTTTTGCGTCCTTGAACCAATCAACAGCAACAAGATCCATTAGATGTTTTCCTGCAGGGATCTTCATAACAAAAGTTGCAAAAAATGTAGTGAGTGCATGACTACTAATGATAATGTAAAAATGAGTATATGAGCACAGAAGAAAGATATAAAGGACCTTTGATTTGTCATAGCAAAAATGCTTGCTCCGAACTCTGAAATTATTCCCATCAGAAATTCTCCAGCAGTCACGAGCATTATCACGGTCAACATGAGGTAAATTACCAGAAAAGCATGACAAATCAATTTCTTCCGCTGCTTCTTCCTCTACGGCTTCATTTTATTTACAACATACAAGCAAAGTGTTATATTCAATTTACACAACAATTGAGACAAGAAGTAGTCAAAGTTCAAAGCACAACATTTACCTTCTTTCTTGAATTCACCCTCAAGACCAGTTGAGTATTCCTAGACCACCATTACATTAATGAAAAGAGAATAAAGTTAAGGTCCTGAAAAGATAAGCACTCATACATGAGGAATACCCAAAAGTAAATCAAACCTCTTGTTCTTGAAATTCCTCATCCTCATCAGAATCTTCGTCCATCATAACAGAATTTCTACCCGAAGCATTAGTTTGAAGAGAAGGTGTTGGTTGAACATTAGATTCATTATGTTTAGCCTTATTTGCAGAAATAGAAGCCGATGTCATATTAACCATGACAGGGATTCTTGGAAGGGCACTTCTTTCATCTGTCTGGGCAAACCACTCACGCATTCCTTTAAGCAAGAAGTACATAATGAAGATTTGTCATCAGCAAAGAAAGGTGAAATTATCTCTAGCTCATAGATAAGCAAACATAAAAGAAAATACACCATCATAAGTCTAATTGTGATAACCAGAACATTTTAGGCTAGAAAAATAGCTCTGATAATTGAAAAAGAAATTATGCAAAAAAATTTTAAATGTTCCGCCTCCAAGTACTCAATATATATTGCAGCTAGCTGAAAACCAATGAATTTAGACATCAGAAATTGTCTTCACATTTGAGTATAATCAAGTCAAACTATTATACAGAATATGCGAGATTTTAGTGCTGAAACCCAGACAAGATGCAAATGGAAAGGAGATGAAAAAATGAGGACATACATATGACAATCGGGAATGTGTGCAGTCTTCAACCCCTCAAAAGTATAATGCGCATCAGCAACAACCTTAAACTTAGAAAGTCAAAGAGAGAAATGTGAGAAGGAACTCACCAGCTACACTATTTAACAAATGAACGAGACAATGTTGCTGAAATGCTGGAATGTAGCCCACACCCCATCCTTTAAGATCAATTTGCATAAGATGCTGAACCTGTGTTCTTGGCCTCCCATTTCGAGATTTTAGTGGTGAGATGTTGAACCCTCCACCTGAGAGCACGTGTCAAAATTGCTCTAATGATTTTCATATCAGTATTTTTCATTATATTAAAAAATCTACAATCCTTTTTGGCTTTGCGAAATCTACATCTATGACTTACTCTCAACATGTGCACGCACATATCCAGGCTGCGGGCCACAATTTTCATGCTCTCTAGAACGGAATAGCACAACTGCAAAGAATCCAATATTTAAATGCGCCTAATTAGTCAAGCAATTATACATAAAGGTTGAAATAAGTCAATACTAGGGTGTTCTAACATCGAGCAAAGGAAATTTCTTCATGCAACAAAAAAAAAAACTGAATTTGACACCAGTGGAGAAGCACTGTACCATAACTCCCATCATCATTTCGGCGCCAGTACCGCACATAACAAAGATCACGTGGCCAAACCAACCTGCGATAGAGTTATTGACAACATCCGGTCTATTGTGAGTGAACTACTCATAAATGAGAAATATACCAAGGCAGAAACAGTAAACAAACCAGAAAATTAAATGCCAAAGTCGCCCATTGATTTCCTAATATGTAATAGCAAGCATTAAATGACCAATTGAATCACTAATCGCATGACTCATCCAAAGAAATTGCATAAGACATATGTGGCCCATAACTAGTTCTCAAAGGTCAAGGCTTCTAATGTAAGTTTGCACCAGAATTCATTTCATGACAGACTTGAATGAATGTAAGGCCTTACAAAGTTAGGGAAAACAACATGTGAAAATTCACCAAATCAAAGAAAATCCATGAGATTAGGCCTCACAATGTTCCAAAAGGTTTCGAGTGCTCAAAAAAAAAAAAATTCAAATTTCACAAGGTACAAGAAAAGACTAGACAAAAAGTAGTAAATAAATGTCACTACAAAGTCCAAACAGACCAGGATAACTACACAGAGTTTTCACAGGATCATACTACAAGAGCGAGACATGAAAGTTCTCATTCTCGAGGGCCTTACGACTTCAAACTGCAAACTCTAAACTAAAAACGAAACTAAAACTAGGTTGTCAACAACTCTCTCTTGGTTTCCTTGGCATTTTGGTTTTGTGAATTGTCATTTTTCCAAAAATTTCATGCACTCTTCAAATCTACTTGAGCTATGCAATGCCAGCCATCTCATCAAAATAATAGTTACAAAATTGTATCCTCATAACCCACGGTCACACATAAATTTGCCATTACATCAGAGTGTCGTGCATACATAGAGTTGAGTTTCATTGAAGAAAGACCATGATGTAACAACCTCAACATCGAAAAAAAAAAAAAGCTATTGCATTTGCTTACATTATTAGAAGTACAAAGAGGAGATTGAACCAAAGAAGAGAAGATTACATTGGGTACCAGTCCAGCTGAAGCCGGTGATATAATATTGCCGTATGCCCATCTACCTCTTCAACTAACCTACCATCCTGGAAACTGCTGTCCCACCTGCATAGACAGTAAATTGTCCTTTCTCATTTCAATCTGCATACCATATTGATCATCTCATACATGCAGAGATTCACAGAGTAACTTCGAACTAAATAATTATGTTTAATCAGAATAAACTCCAAGCTGTCAAACTTTCAGAGTGGACAAATCTGAGTGGTTCCTTTTTATGCTGCTAGATCATGCTACCCAAGAACTAGATCAACTATTCTAGATGATGTCAGAAAAGCAACAAGCATTACCATAATAAATTAAAATGTGTACATAAAGTATCAACAATGCTTCAGAGTATGCCAACTAGGACATATTGCAGTTCTATCGAGCCCATTTTAATAACCAGAAAATGGTAAGGAAAAGACCTACTCAAACCGTGTCCCGTCCATTCTCATTACAAGCTGAAATGCTTCCTCACACGTAGCCTCAACAACTCCAACAGCCTTCATTGCTCTACCACAGCTCCTTGGCTGCATAGAACGCAATGAAAAATGTTGAAGGAGCCCAAAACATCCTAACATGCAGCAAAATCAAGCAACTCCACCAAACAAATATCAATAAAGGTCGGAGAGGTAATTAATTCATGCACACATAAGATATAAGTCAAAGATTCATACCAAGTAATCGACTTCAACAAGCTCTTCAAAAATCCGAAGACCTGTCACCAATAGAAAAATCAATTTTTTTATTTTTGCATCAGGGATGGCCAACTTTAACTAAATGTAGTCACAACACGCTACCATTTTGACACTGGTGCAGACGCCAATGCTTTTTGGGAAATCCTTGGTTATTGTTATTCTGATAAGACATTTCTGAGCCAACTTCCCTGGTCCAATCAAGGATTGAGTCAGGAAGACCTACCAAAAGTATGGAGATCAAGTTAGATAGGTAGATAATGCACTCGTGACAAATATGAGAAATCAAAGGGATTGAATAACCATTTCCAATTGTTTTCCTTCGCTCTAGGTCTCGATGAGCATCTTCTTCATCCTCCTGTGCACTGAACCTGAATATCAAGATCAGTAAGAGAATTCACACTAGAGCTCAGAAATATGTGCATGAATGACCATATTATTACTGTCAAAGTGCCCAGGGAGACTCTATGGATACACTGGCATGTACTACTTAGTTTATAAATTCTAAGTTCAGCAGCCTGGAGCAGGACACTAAGGAAAATAATTTTACAGCTAAATATGAATGGAAAATTAACAAAGAATAGACAAAATAAGAACTGCTTTCGATCTTCAGTATTTACTTAAGGAGGCTCCTTCCATAATCAAAGTAGAGGCCCACTTCACAACGAGCAAACTGTAACCCATGCATCCTAACAAATATTCTCCACAATGTGAGGTTTCTCTATGCTCCAGCACAAACCAAGGGGTTTGCACTCTCTTGGTTCCCTATAATTTTTTCTTTTACCTATTTAGGAAAATAGAACGGATTAGGCATCCCTAATTTTATGTTTGGCTGTGATTGGAAAACAATGTGAGAATTGAAAAGTTATCGAAGTCAATTGTTGAATATGCCCTTATATAAAGAAGTATGAGATAGAGAAAAAGTTACGTTAAACTTGAAAAAAAAAATAATAATAATAATTAATAATTGGTTTTAAAAAAAAAAAATGAATGCCAATTCCTTCCCTTATGGCAAGGAATGCTAATTCCATCCATTGATGGAGTTTGCACTCCCATCGGAATACTCATTCCGCTAATGATACAAATGGAGACCGAATCGTGGTTCCATTCCAACCTCCATTCCATGTAGCAAGCATAGCCTAAATATTTTAAAACTCAGAAAATTAAGGATATGAGCGAATTCCCTGAGAAAAGTGAGATGATGCTATGCAGCAAAATAAAGAACTTAGAATTGGCGTCCGAAGTTAGATGATGCCATAGAGCAAAACAAAGAAAATGCTGGTGAAAAGAGACAAGCATCAACAAACTCAAAAAAAGCGTCATGCCAAATGACATGGTTAGAGAGATCTTATCCGAAGCACTCACTGACTTTCATGGTCTGAAGATGAAGCCGTCCTTCCATTGTCCATCCCAGGCTTAAATTCAAAAGAAACATACTTATTGCCATTTACAGTTCGTGATTCCTGCTGCTGGTGACAACAGCAAGTATTTAGTTCCTCATCCACAGTCAAGACTCAAGTATTGACATCAAAAGCTCAAACATTATGAAATATTTAAGCATTGAACACAGAAAGTAATAATGTTGGATGACTTGGTGTGGAAGTCTACTCAAACGACAACACTTAGTAAACAGAACAATTCTAACTAGTGTTACTCAAGTTAGGACGCAATTTAAAACCAAGAATCAGAGTTTTGAGAGAGGTTATTATGAAATTGCTTTAAAGAAATACAAACCTCATCGATCACTGTCTCAATTTTTTCCTTCCATATTAAGGCCTCCTGGATGTTAAATGCTGCCATCTGGAACAAGAGCATAGTATGATTATTCATTCCCCTAAAAAAGTTTGCAAAGTTCACAATCAAGATTTCCCATTACACTACTAAAACTACAGCAAAACAAATAAAGTACCAGCAGTTTATAGCAAAAGTAAACCATTAAATGAAGCTTTTATTCGCTCAAAAGTGTAGGCTCTACAAGTGATGGTGCTTGAAGCTACCTAGATGTAGCTTGGCAACTAGTCCCAACTAATTGAACAATATAATCATTATTCTTGACTGCTTATAACTGGTCTATGTTTGTATCATACAGAGTTTTCTTTTTCCTGTTGAGGGAGTATAATAAATAGTTTTAAAATAGCACTATCAAGATTCGGAACTGCAATAGCAATCGTCAATATAATTGTCTGGCACACATCTGTGATGCTGTGTAGATAAATTGCCATTTTTGTTTTGATTTAAACCTGGCAAATGTATAATGGATAGTTAATCGCATTCCTCAATACTACCACAATCCATATTCGTCTCCCCAACTTGGCATGGAAGTATTTGCAGGATTCACAACCCCGCCCCCACTTTCTCTGCCAGATGCGTTTTGCAAGTACACAAAAAAGAAAAAGAACATCTAGAGTTCTGCAATAAAGTCAGAAGGAAGGACACGAAATTGGATTTCAGTTACCTTAAACTTGTTGTCCAGTTCATTCAGGACAAAGAAATGGTCAAAAAAATCATTAGAAAAAGAGGAAAACGAGGGGCCAAAAGGAAAACTAAGGACGTCCTCGATACTTTCACCTATCTATTCCTGATGGAGACTGCAACAGATAGTGTACTAATTCACGCTGGCTAAATCTGCCACAGACGCACAGCTGTATATTGCAGACTCAATGGGCGTCCTGTACAGCTTCCATCTGGCCCAAAAACCCTAGCTTTAAGGTATTGCAGCATCTCACGGCAACTTCCATGAAACTACTCCACCTAGCTTTAATGTATTGCAGCTTTAGAAAAACATGGCTATATTCTGGATCGGACCAAAATTTTCACACTATAAACATTGCTCTTAACCATCAGGAGAATTTCCATTGATATCACTGTCTAATAAACAATGAATTATTTGAATTTATTATGAAAAATATCAGACAGGAATTTGATCAATATTAAAGGTCTTGTATGTAGTTCGTCCATTTAAAGAAATTAGATTAATTTGAGCTCTTATGTCCTTCTGCACCATAGGCAAATACAGTAATCTTCCCATGTATACATAATAACTAACACGAAAAGATCCAAAAAGGAAAGAAAGCCACATAAAAATCCCCACTACAACCAAATTCGACCTCCCATTGCTCATTGTCGGCCGATTAAGAAAGAATATTATAACATTCCATGCTTTTAAAGAGAATCCGTGCAAATAATAGAAACCACGCACCGTGACTCGATGCTGCTTCTCCTTCTTGTTGTAAACACACAGTACATAAACCATCTGCAATTAAAAGCACCATTAGATAAAACATGACACGGTTTACTTAGTTCAGTCCATGAAATAAACTATTTTTGGTTCATACCATACTAAAAGGATAGTACTATGTTGAGCATTTAATTCGCAACACCGCAGAAATTCCAATATTGAAGTCTACAAGGGATCTAGTGGGAAAACAAGGCTGGTAAGAAAGGCAGGCTGCACTAAGGTCAGACTAATAAACCTACACCTCCCAGAGGATCACA
The DNA here is from genome assembly GCA_014182365.1 of Eucalyptus tenuipes. Classification (NCBI taxonomy): domain Eukaryota; kingdom Viridiplantae; phylum Streptophyta; class Magnoliopsida; order Myrtales; family Myrtaceae; genus Eucalyptus; species Eucalyptus tenuipes. The sequence goes on along the minus strand of CM024541.1, from coordinate 4,707,292 downwards.
TTATAAGCAACATAAAAAGCACCGGAGGAACAGGGTATAGTTATGCACAATGACAGGGTGACATGAGATCAGTTAATTATCTCAAGAGAAGATTCAATTGCCTGTGTATCAATGCGAATTAGATTAAGCAATAACACACTCCGGGTCGATCGATTTCCACAGATCTAAATGCAGTCATAGGATGCCTGAAAAATAAGCAAGTCAAGGGAAACGACAAACTCACGTGTCCGTGCTGCATCTTCAAGCCGCGATCCTCCACCCTACAATTGCCATCGATCACCATGGTCTTGATCGGAACCTAAGACAAACAAAGAACAGTGGACACTCCAATATGGTAATCCCTCTTTCCCACTCAAGTAAAAAAAGAGCCAAAGATCGAAAATTTAAAGCGCGCATCATATAAAAAACAGCTACAAGCTACCAAGCACGCGAATTGCCCATGCTCATTCTTCTACTTTCCAAAGGAATATCTTGAGAGAGAGAGAGAGAGAGAGAGGACCTGAATGTCTTGAGGCTTCTTCTTGTAATAAGCGAGCAGCCGGGGCTCCAGCACGAAGTACCTCATGTGGATGTAGGATCTGTAGATCTTCCGGCGCCCGTACCTCACCATCCACCCTTCGTACACCACCTTCGACATCGCCGCCGTTCCCCGGGAGCACAGAGAGAGACACACAAAAGCGCGACCCCCAATTCCCCCCGAAATCCGACGCTCCAGCCGCCCCACGAAGGCTCAGGCCGCCGGCATTCCCCGCGCGCGCGCCCCTCTCTCGAGATCAGGAGCAAAGCGCGGCTGTCGCGGCGGCGATGACTCCGAGCAGATTCAGCTCACCAGGAGGACGGCAGCGGAATCCCGAATTGGAAAGGAGCAGCGGATGCGCCTCGCGTAGTGCCGGCGCCGCCGTCCGCGGCGGAGGAGGCGGGATGCGATTCCCGAGCCGGCCCAGTTCAAAGATCCAAGAAGGAAGAGAGAGAGAGAGAGGGAGAACGTGGAGATATTCGGGAATTGACGGGGAATACGATAAAGAGAAAAAGGCGAGCGCAGCGACCCGCTGAAGGAGAGAATTTTGAAAAAAGTGGGGAGCGAGAGAGCAGTGATTCGGGCGCCAGCACGGCAAAGCATCATTCCCTCCGCCCGGTTTTGAAAGCGTCGTTTCTCGACCCGATCTCGACGGGCGACTGGGAAATTCCCGAATGGGCTTTTTCGCGGTTTTTATTCTTTTTTTTTTTTTTTCTGCTTCTAGTTCGAATCTTAGCGCATTTTGACTTCCTTTTTACCCCGTGACTTCCGGACCTTTTCGCCGTACCTAAATTTCGAGGGGCGAAACCCGCGCATGGTTTGTACGTTAAGTTTTCGGAATTCGGACGGCACTGTGAATTTCGGTATGAGGGAAAAAAGAGGCTGGTTTTTCTTTTGTTGACGCGTGATGAACATGCTCGGAGAAAATATTGGTTTGAATCCTTGAAAATCACTCTAGCATGACGAGTTCGAGTATGTTTGATAACGTTTCGGTTCAATGTTTCCCGTTCTTTTGTTTTACCGCTAAAATAGAAAAAGAGCAAAAATCGGTTTGGTAACATCTATTAATTTTCTATTTCCATAACAGATCGGTGATCGGGAATAGATTTGGAATAGAAAAAAAAAAAGTAAAAAAAAACTTACTTCTTTATTTATAACAAATCTAAAACATGTCATTTTCTTTTTTTCTTTCTTTTTTTTCTTCTTCCTCCTCCTCTAGCCAATGGGCAAGACTCCCCCGAGGCTCACGAGGTGGTCGGGTCTCATCTTTGGCCAATCATCGACCATCACCAAGGCCCAACTAGAGGAGGAAGAATAAGAGAGGGAAAAAGAACAGAAAAAATTCTAGAAAAATCTTATAAAATTATTTTAAAACTAAAAGAAATTCTACGTTACAAAAATAAATTAAGAGTCGTACAAGACATATTCTTGTTCTTTTTTTTTTTTTGGAATATAAATCTTATGGCCGCGGTTTCCCTTCTCAAGGATGGTCTGGGAACTTTTTCAGATTGGAGTGTGCTGAGACCCAATCTAAACAAGAGCGAAGTGTTCCTTGCTAGAGGGACAAAGTCAGTTCGATCCCAAATACTCCATATCTTCGGCTTCCAGGAGGGGAAACTCTCGGTTCGATATCTTGGGGTTCCCATTATCTCCTCCAGACTTCGAAAGGCTGATTGTATATCGCTTGTCAACCGTATAACTACAAGGATGCAATCATGGGCTCAACGATTTATGTCCTTCGCAGGCCGGTTACAGCTTATAAGGTCAGTCCTTCATGCCATCCAAGCCTTTTGGGCTAGTGTGTTTATAATTCCCAGAGTTGTGTTGGACTACATTGAGCAAATTCTAAGACTGTTCCTTTGGAAAGGTCCGGGGCTAGGGAGAGGAGGTGCCAAGGTCTCCTAGGATGATGTTTGCCTCCGTAAGAAAGAAGAGGGACTTGGCATTCGCAAACTGCGAGATTGCAATACCGCTTACATGCTGAAACATATATGGATCCTATTCACCGACAAGGAATCCTTGTGGTGCAAGTGGATTCACTCAAATTTCTTGAAGAGGAAAAATTTCTGGATGGTAAACAAGCCAACTGTTTGTTCGTGGGCTTGGAAAAAGATACTCCTTCTTAGGAGGGATTTTCGCCAATTCTTTCATTGGTGCATTGGAGATGGTTGCTCAGTCTCTCTCTGGTTTGACCACTGGCACCTAAGAGGGCCCCTGAATAAGTTATTACCGGACACCTACATTTACGAGTCAGGTCTTTCTAGGAAGGCCACGGTGGCGGACCTCTTCTCTCCGAAGGGACGAGAGGTCAAGTTCACGCTGGAGGCGTGGGAATTTCCCCTTCCCCTCATTTCGCAGAGTCCGGATCGCTTCCGCTGGATAGAGAGCTCATCGGGTACCTTCTCGGTTGCGTCAGTGTGGGAAACCATTAGGCCGAAAAGAGCTTTAGTCCCATGGTTCGCACTTGTTTGGAATACTCACTCACTCTGCGTTATCAATTCAACCTATGGCTCATTATCAAGAACCGGCTTCCCACCCAGGTTCTTCTTTTGTCCTATGGGAGGATTGATGACGTGTCGTGTGTTTTTTGCAACTCTAGACCGAATTCTAGAGACCATTTGTTTTTTGGCTATTGTGTCACCGCCACTCTTGCAGTCTTTTGGGCGGCTAGATGCAACCTTCCTTGGAGGAATGGCACTTGGCAAGACAATCTCTCGGTGGGCCTTGAAGTATTTCACTGGCAAAGACTTCCACCGTTGTATTGCTTGTTTCTCTTTTGGTGCCTTATGCCATTTGATTTGGAAAGAGTGGAAAAACATCTTGTTTAGGCAGAAAACCTTGTCTGTTCCAGCCCTTGAAGAACCATCTTATTAGAGTTGTCAAAGACAAAGCCTTGACTTTTACTAATGTGGAGGACACCACTCGTAATAGGAGGATGCAACGCACTGGGAATTGACTCGTCTATCTTTTCCCCTCTATTGGCCGACATTGCCCCGTAAGTGGAGATGGTGGTTTCTTCGGCCTTGCGGGTTACGGTGCTTCTGCCGACCGCTCGATTGGAGTGTCGGTACTGGGGGCTGCGGTGCTCAGCTGTGCTACTGCCATGCTCGATCTGGTATTCCTGTTTTTAGCTACTGCTTTGGCTCCCCCAGTTTCGGCGGCTGGCTGGCTTTTATTGGCGGTCCAAGGTTGCTGCGGTTCTCCTAGGTGGCCCCTCTCTTCCGGCGACTGGATGGTTGTTGCTTCCTTAGTTGCTGGTCTGTTTGCTGTCTTGCCTTTTGTTTAGGCTACTTGGTACCGCCACCTTGTTTGCGGTCTTCTTTGTTTTCTTTCGGCTCCCTTCCACTCGTTTTGACCTGTTGGCGTTCTGAGTATAAGTTTTTGGCGCCGAACCCTCGTGTATAGTTTGGTTAAAGCTCAATATATTCTTACATTTACCAAGAAAAAAAAATCTCGTGCAATTATCAAATATGTTCGAATGCTAAAAAATTCATCTACGAAATAGATATGGCAAACATTATTTATAATGTAAAATTGTTCCTGAGAACAAAAATGTTACAAACCATTCGTGAATTGAAAGGAAGTACTTTCTTTTGAGCAATTTCATTTTGGAGACAATATCAAAAACAGTAAATTTGTGCATTGTATTGAGACTCTACGATGCTTCTTTTTTCACAAGGTGGAGTTGTCATTGGAAGTTATATTGGGCAACTCCCTGATGTTATTTGATTCAATTCAAATCGCAAACGAAATCACACTTGAACGAATTCACCCCAAATAGCTATCGAGGGTGGTTGACCTAGTGGTAAAAGATGTCAATTCTTTGTCACAAGACCAAGCAAATCTTTGAATGGCTTTGTGTTGCGTTGCCTAGTTAAACTTCTTAGCTATTAGCATCTTGGTGGGTTGCGGTGATTGTCTTTCACTCCCGATTACTGTCAAGTTGGTTGGTCTAGTGACAAATGTCAACTATCTTTTTGCAAGGTCACAATTTGATTTCCGTCACAAGTGAACCTCTAAATAGTTCTAAGTTACGTTGCCTAGTTAGCCTTCTTAAGCATTTAAGCACTCTGGTTGGTATGCCACAATGATGGGCTTTGCCAATCTTAAAACTTGGATTTGAAGGTGGTTTGGAATAATAATGGCTGAAATCAAATACATCATAGCTAACGTGAGACCATCATGGTAACATCTCAAGAGGATTGCCAAAACCGATCGCAGCTCCCTCCTTTTGGTTTATCAGAAAGTGAAAAAAAAAAAAAATGCACATGCTCGCCTTTGATCTTAACAATCTCTAAGTAATTATTGAAAATTATCGTGCTTTAAAAAATTAGAAAGTAGTGGGGCCAGCACTCCAAGCCTAATCATTAAAAGTTCGCCACTTTTGATGAGCTTGACGTAGTGTTTAATTAAACTAATAGTGGTGCCAAATAGTTTATCGAAAAAGCTTTTCTAACATTGGTACCAAGTAGTTCTTCGAAAAAGCTCTCGGCATTGACAACACCGATATTGAAAATCCATAATGAACATCAATAAAAGCACGAATATAAATGAGATTTTCTTGTCTTTTCATTTTTTTTGTTAATTTAAGAACTAAAACTTTTGGCCACCAATTTAAGAGGGGAAATTATCTAAAAAAATCTTAAAGCTACTATACTTTTATCAATTCAATAAATCTATTCAATTTTATTAATCGAATCCTAAATCCTTTTTCAATTTGCCACTTGAATTAATTTTTTATAAATTTTTAAAATTATTTTTTATTCATTTCTTTTTATTTTTTTCTAACAAATCCAACGAGGGTCACCGATTAACCCTTATCAACCATAGGTGAGGGCCAACAACCCTTGTCAGCCACTAGGTGAGGGCCACAAAATCCTCACCATATCTGGGCGAGAATTGACTAACCCTTGTTTATGGTCATGAGCTTTGCCAAATTTGGCAGGAAAAAAAGAAAAAGAAAAACTAAAAAAAATCAGAAAAATTATAAAAATTTCACATCAGTAATCAATACTAGATGTATCATATAAAACAAGTCGGCGTCTTGCCAATGTTTTCAAATTAAATTAATTGGTTAAATTCGATAAATAAATTATCAAAATATCTAAAACTCGAATGATAAAAAAAGAAATGAAAGAAAATAAGCAGCAACCTGGCGAACAACCACGAGGGTCGACAAAGTCATCATCGCGCCGCCTCCCCCACGTCCACCCAACATAAACAAAGTCATCATCACCTGGCAATCCCCTTCATATCTTTTCCGTCTACTTTCTCCACTTTTCCATCTTGATTCGCCTTTTCATCGTGAAGATAAGTAATCTTAAAATATCATTCTATGCCCCGACCGATCGATGCTAAACTCGTAGGTCAGGCGCTCGAAACGTTGAGAAACCCTGGAGAATTTTCTAGCTCCCCCGATATTCAAGAACTATGAATTGAGAAGCACCGATGAAATCCTCTAGATGAGGCGGCGTTTCTTGTCGGGCGCCAACACAGGGGGGACCCACATGTTAAATTATCGACTCCCAATAAAAACAAATTAGGTACGAATAGCCATGGCAACATATGTTGTATACGCTTCATTCCATGTTGTTCTTATGCTATTTTGGTCGTGAAAAGCTCCTCCTCTCTTTGTGAAGGTTCAACGGTCGAGAATAGGCCGTACGCCAAATGAACTTGCGGACACGTTTGACGATAATGAAACGAGCGGAATGGAACTTTTTATATATTGTTTGAGTGCCGTTTGGGGTACGTTGAGCTTCTTTGGACAACTTCAAATGTTGGACTGATCGAGTTCGTGACCTTTGGACATTCATATCGACATTGAATTGAATATGGTAGTGTTTCCTTGTAATCTCGTGTGAAACATGATACTTGCATTATCAATCCAAGTCTGAAGCAATTCTTATTTTTATTCATGAATATTGCGACTTGCATACTATACTTTTTTTCATTGACACTAAGAAAAAAACCCACATCTTCGACTGTTGACTTGGATTGAAAGAGGTCGAGCAAAACACGGCAAAGGTAAAATTTGTTAAGTATTGTAGGGTGTTAGTCGCTAAAAACATTTGGTTGACAAGATGAATGGTTCTAGGCAATGAGAGATGTAAAAGGAAATAACCAAGTCCTAGACCATGGGCATCGGTAAATGAGGTTCGTCTAACGGGATTTAATGAGCTGGATACAACGAATTTACTTAAGTTGAGAGGCCGATAATTTTGAATGTCACTGTTGAGACCCATAAAGAATGGAAATCAACTTAGGTATGAAGAAGTGAAATTGACACAACTTTTAGATCGGGTAGCCATGGATATCGGATGCAATGAACGATAAAAGCTGAGCAATGTGGGCTATCGTAACCGTCAAATTGTGGATCAAAATGTTTTGGGGGTGACTGATGATGTCGGGTGTGAAAGAGTGGAGAAGAAACAACCGTTGAGTAATATAAATTGTCTAAGTGTTAAATAACCATTTAATAATAGAAGTTGCCGAGATTCAAGAGTCATATAAGATGCATTTAATTCCTTTGTGACCTTGTTAAGTAGTAAGTATTAATACTTGAATTGTAATTTGTGCAAAGGACCGCCGATCAATTAATGAACTTTTGTTGCTCAATTGTACTTTTAGTTTATCTTTACATCTCATTAACCTTTTACATGGTTGGATATGATTGGTACTTCAAATTTCTCATCGATTCATGTTTCCTATCCAAGAATCAGTAAAATACCATTCACATTCCTTTATCGATTGAGTCATCAATTAGTACATCGATAGGTACTTTGATACTTTTCGATAAAACAACATTTTTCATGGAGTGCTTGGAATACCTCAAAACCTACAAATCCATTGTGTTGATCCCAGTATTATTTCGTTGCGGTTTTTTGCAATTTGCATGATATTTTATAGTTTCGATGAGGAAATCAATAAATAATTCGCAAGCATAGAAGTCAAAAACGGAGGCTTTGAAGTATTGTAAATTTTCTATGCTCCAAGATAATACTACACAAGCATGATCTAGAAAAATTCAGCCCTCAAGCATTGTCTCCATCGTCTCTTCTCACATTCGTTCATTAAGGTTTGCTCTCTCCTCCACCGACGGCGTGAAAACCAAAGCCTCGTTATACAAATAATTTCCTAGCCACACTACTTTCCATAATGATAATAATAATGAAGATGATGATGATGACGATGATAATTTTTTATTAATTTTTTCAATACATCATAGTAAGTTGTCAAGTCATGGACTTTTCAAACAAAAAATAAAAGAATATTTTCAACCAGGTCCTATCGAGAAATGCCGCATGACGATAGACACCACCAAACTAAAGACTTTTGCTGAAAAACATTAAATAATATTATCCGTGAAGTGAATTATTATGCCATCGAGTTCGCATTAGAAATTTCTTCGATACATGTGAATGTGGTGATCTACGTTGTGTTCCAAATCCGAGAGTTTTAATTTATGTCGAAACACGAAAGTCAAATTCCTACGGAACGGACGGTCCCGATGCGGTGCGGAATTAGGTCGACCCGGGAGGAACGGACGGTCCGGATCGCGCCCAAAAATTAGGTCGCGTCCGTGGCCGCAGAACGAGCACGCGAGGCCGAACTCGCGTCCGTGGCCGCGAGATCGGGCGAGGGCCCCCGCGTGCGCGCTTTCGAGCCGTCGGATCCGAACCGCGCGCCACGTCAGACGGCGTCGTTCTCCCTCGGGAATCTCCCTCCCTCCCTTCCCTCCTTCCCAGCAACGGCGACGCGATTTCTCTCGTTCTTCCTGCTATAAATAGGGGGCGGGGAGCGGGTCAAATTTTCTCTCTCTAGAGAGAGGAAGCCGCGTTCTTGCAGAGCTTAGAGAGAGAAAGAGGGAGGGAGAGAGATTCGGGGAAGGCTGTTCCGCGCGAGCTTGGGGGCGCGTCTGCCGACGAGAATCGAGTAGAGGGAGAGCTCTGGATTCCTCCTTCCGCCGGAGCCCGCGCCGGTTCGTATGCGCTTCGGCTTTCAGGTCCCGATCCGATCCTCTCTCTCGCTCTTCTGTCTCGCGCGCTCGCCGTCGCGATCGGTTTTGGTTGCGCGTGGGTTATCGCTCGCTGGCCGTCTCGTCGCGGCGCGATCTTGAGGAATTCGTCTGGCTTTTTGGGGCTATGGTCTTCGGTTGATCCGATTGGCTGCGTGTTCGCGAGTTTTTTTTTTTTTTTGGGTGTGATTTTAGGGCGGTTCGGAGTGATTCGTGATTTGGGTGTGCTTGAATTTTGATAACTGGTCACTTGTTTTCCGTCATTGATTACGATTGCGAGCTTTTGAGGCTCGATGGGGTCTAGGTTTTGGTCTCTCCTGTTAATTTAGGGTTTTGCTGCCTGGGGATTTTCCGTTGATTCGATTGGTTGCGTGGTTCGTGAGTTTTCGGAATGATTTGTGAGCTGGGTGTCCGCGAATTTTGATAATTGTTCACTGTTTTCCGTCATTGATTACAATTGCAAGCTTTTGAGGCTGGGTGGGGGCTAGGTTTAGGTCTCTTGTGTTAATTTAGGGTTTTGCGGCCTGGGGTAATTGTTCTGAGGTGAATTTTTGCCCCCTATTTTCCTAAGACATCAGCTGATTTCTATTTGGTGGAGACGGGTGATGGTGCGGTAGTTATCACTCCCTGTTAATTATTGTTGGGATTGGTTTACTGTTTAATTACATGCCTTTTGGTATTATTTTCTCTTCCGACTTGATATATTACCTAAGGGCGAGCACAGAATTGATGATAATTGGGACATGAATGAAGGGCCTGCATATTCAAATAGTGGGTCTTTTACTCTTTTACTGTGGAGAAATATTTTAATCCGGTTGATGGAGGTGCTGGTTCTATTGATATTGTCCTATGGCACTGTCCGTGAAAATATTTTTTTGTTTTGTTTCCAGCGATAGATTTTAATATCTTATTTTTAGCTTATTTCGGGTAAGTCTAAGTTGTGATGAAGCTAGTTGATGAATGTTTGTCTATGGTCTGATTTCCTGAATATGAATAAATCTCTCATGTGGTTCTTTGTTTATAGGTTTTAAAGGATCTGGCTTTAAGGAGCTTCTTATTTTCTAAGATATGGAGCAAGCCTGCCTTTGGTCAACCTGTGATCAGTCTCGTCTCTTTTCATTTGGGGAAGTGTTCGACTGGCGTTTTCTTATGCTTGGTGACTTTCTTCTGGTTTCCTTCGTCAATTGCACTTAGTGCTCGCCTTCTGTGAATGATCACTGCTGGAGGCGTAATGCAAGCTGTGATTTATTGTGGATCTTTAATGCACTTGGTAGTGCATCAACAGGCCATCAAGTGAAAATTTCCGGGAGAACCTCTTCAGAGGTAAGAGCAATCCTGTGAATTGTTTCCCATATTGTCTCCGTTTATGTCCAATTTTCGGTATCTGGTCAATTTCTAGGTGGTTTTATTTCTTTTAACCCAATTAGTGGCATTATTTCAGGGTTGAATTCTACTACTGCATATCTGAAGTTGAAGTTTGGCGGATATTGAGATATTGAGTATAGGCTTTTCTTATTTAGCACTTAGATACGTCATTGGAAGTTTCTCTTTGTGGCAAGTGGGCTAGAGTGATGGGGAAGCTGTTTATTGGAGATTACAGGGAATTCTGAAACCTCGGCTGGCACTTGTATCCCTGAGGCTGTCTTTTGTTTAAGCTTGTTGTCCCTGTCAACATGATTCTCGCTCATCGTCTTTTCTTGCCAAGGGTGCCAATTTGTGATCAACAATCCATGGCTCCAGCAGTGAGGAAAGCTGAGAAACCTATCCATCAGCAGTATATTCATCTCCTGCTTTCTCATATCAGCTCATAGAAAGCAACAGATGTTTCAGCTGGGACCTGGGCTTTGGTGCTTTTATTAGTATTTGGAGGTGTTCAGCACAAGACATCCACTGAAGTAGATGCCATATTTCTGTTTTAGTTTCTTTTGTTTTCTTGAATAAAGAAAGAGCCTTGTTGCACCGGAGTTGCTGCTACAATGGAGAGGTGAGTTTTTCTTCTTTTGCTATTGTAGACTGAAGGTTTTGGGATTTGACTTCATTTGACCACCCTTTTGACTTCTACAGGTACGAATTACTTAAAGAAGTAGGTGATGGAACATTTGGGAATGTTTGGCGAGCTATTAATAAGCATACTGGAGAAGTTGTAAGTTGTTCGTGACTTGGCTGGAACTGCAATTTCTCCATATATTTGGTGCTGTGACTAGGCTTCTGCATGCGTTTACGTACTTACTTGATCTTTAACCTTAACAGGTTGCAATAAAGAAAATGAAGAGGAAATACTATTCCCGGGAGGAGTGCATGAACCTGAGAGAAGTGAAGGTACTAGAATTTAGTTTTCTTTTTGTGTTTTCTCTATCATATAATTTTGTGGTTATGTATTGATTCTGATGGTTGTCTTGTGGCAGTCGTTGCAAAAAATGAATCATCCTAGTATTGTGAAGCTTAAAGAACTCATCTGGGAAAATAATATCCTGTATTTTGTGTTTGAGTACATGGTAAGTAGTGCCAAATTATTCCTTCTCTGGTCTTTTGGAATTCATTGGCTGATTTTATGTCTTCTTTTGTCAGGAATGCAACCTCTACCAGCTCATGAAGGACAGAGAGAAGCTCTTCTCGGAGGCTGAAATAAGAAATTGGTTCTTTCAAGTGTTTCAAGGTCTTGCTTATATGCATCATCATGGGTACTTCCACCGTGATTTGAAGCCAGGTAAATGATGCTTACTAGGAGTTATAGTCATGAACAGCTTATCGGTCCCCTTCTTTATTTACTGGAAAATTTTGGGTGGTTTCTTTAGTCTGTATCTGATCATAAAAATCGCGAAAGCCGCTGTAGGTTTCTTTTTGGCTGGCTTGTGTTTCAGTCTTATGTCTGTTTTTGGTCTTTTGCAGAAAACCTTTTGATAACCAAAGGCACGGTGAAAATTGCTGATTTTGGTCTTGCTCGTGAGATAAATTCAGATCCACCATACACTGAATATGTCTCAACACGCTGGTGGGCTGTTTCTCCTTTATGTGATCTCTGACCAATTTACTCCGCTTTTGTCTCAACAGTATGATAAATCTTAAACATTAATGCAGGTACCGAGCGCCAGAAGTGCTGCTTCAGTCACACTTGTATGGTTCTAAAGTTGGTAAGGGTCCCAGAAGAAAAAAATAGATGTCTTCTGACTTAGCATTTGTAGGTACCTTTTTGAATCTTTGTGATTTTGATGTTCCTACAGATATGTGGGCTATGGGTGCTATTATGGCTGAAATGTTCACACTACGGCCGCTCTTCCCTGGCATCAGGTATATGATCTTTTGCTAAGGCATATCCATTTCTTTTCCAAGTCTCACTTACCGTCCAATCAATATTTATCTATTTTTCGTTTGTGTTATGTCAAATATAATGGTTTCTCATAATCCTCATGCTTAGTTCAGGGTTCAAGTTTCTCTTCTAGTTCTTTGTTGGACATTCAGTGTTTGATGATCTTCCTTGCTTGCCTGCTTTGCAGTGAAGCGGATGAAGTTTTCAAAATATGTGGTGTAATAGGAAGTCCTAGTTGGGAGTCGTGGGCCGAGGGTCTTCATCTTGCCAGGTCCATTAATTATCAATTTCCACAGGTACCCTTACAAGTTTTACCTGCTTGATTGGTGTTTTTCCCCCTCAGTAGGCATGGTCTGACTCAGCTATTCTGCATTGTAGTTTCCTGGTGTGAATTTGTCCAGAATGATACCATCTGCCAGTGCGGATGCAATCAATCTCATTAGGGTGAGCAATATTTTTATGACATATAGCTTGCTCTAGATTTGATCATAATATTTTATTGTGAATTGCAGTCCCTCTGTTCATGGAATCCATTCCAGAGGCCTGGAGCAGCTGAGGCCCTTCAACATCCTTTCTTTCAGGTGAACCTTTTATGCTTTTCTTGAATTTTTGTTGTTAAATTGATGATACAGAGTGGGCTCTCTTTTGGTATATTTGTTCATTGTTTATTTTTTCTGTGCCAGAGTTGCTACTACATTCCTCCTGCCCTCCGATCGAGATTAACTGCCAATAGGACGCCTCCACCTGGTTGTCTTCTTATCTAGACTTCACTTTTTATCATCAGTCATCCACTTGGAGTTAATTTGTCATGTTTCGCTGCAGTGGGAACTAGAGTTTCTTTGGAGGTGCAAAATGGCAGAAGGTATCCTGGGATGTTGGATAATCGAAAGCTTGGTGGCAACAATTCATCACCAAGAGCAGTGGCTCTGAAGCCAGGTAGCATGAAATAAATTACTGGTTATTTGAAGTGTGTATCAATTTATGAGCACTATGTATATCAAATTTCCAAGCGAAGAGAAGTGTAATGATTTGTACTTTTACAGGAGCTCAGCGGAAGCTTAATATGGTAAATCAGGTGAGACTTGTGCCTTTCCTATCAAAATATTGATTATCATCGTTAGAACTGTTCAACATGTTGGGTAGCTAGTGAAGTAAATTGTTTGGGCGTGCAATTGGTAAACAATTTCAACTTATTGACTATGGATATCATACATGCTCATGACCATTTAAGATTAAGTCCTCGTGTGGTTTTTACCTTGTGTTTTTGGGCCTAGGTAATGTATCGTACGTGCTATTTAATTGCTTCCATCCATTGTAATTTATGAGTAGCTGGAGTGGTTTGGAATTCTAAGTTTATCAATGTTTCACTATATCGCATGTCAAGAAATACTAAACAGGTTTTTTTTGTTCCATAAGGATTCAAACAAGGTTGCGCCATATTCAAATTCCTCTGTCAAACAGCCAAGATTTCGACCATCGGGAAACAACAGCCCAAGTAAGTCTAATTTCTTTATGGGGTAATGGCACCGTAAGTATTCGGACCTCTGCCTTTTGTTTATTTAATCAAGTATGTCATCTTTCCAAATTTAGCTCTATGTGATGCTTTCATTAAATAAATTACCATGTCATGTGCTGGTGTGGCTCACTTAAGTACAATTGGCTACATGCTTTGGCTTACTTATGAAAATTTGTGCCATTTCCTTCTAGACATCGAGTGATGATTGATTTGACGATTTTAGTTAGTCTGATTTGTTGATGTGGCATTATCTCAAGAGGCCACATTGTATGTCAAAAGGGACAGTTGATTGTCATTTAACGGCGTTAGTGACCACATTGACATTTTCCGCGATTTTAATGGACGCCTAACATTGACCCTCATTTGAAAAGTTAAGCACTTCATTAAACTTAAGAAAAGCTAGGTATCCAATTTGAAGAATGGGTAAAAATTCAGGTACATGTGGTATGTAATTGCTCCCTTTTGTGATGTTTCTACGAGCGAGGTTTCCTGGATTCCTTATGGACACTTAACTTCATGTTCATTCATTGCGTGGAAGCTAAATTTATATAACTCTAAAATGAGTTGTAAATTAAAATCTTAACTTATATTAGCGCATCATGAGCCATAAATAAGATGCCCTCATTCAGAAAAGATGACGAATCCACCCACGGTCCTAGACCCCACCCGTCATCGGTGGTTTAGGTTCTGGAGAATGTTCAGGAGAGTTCATTTATTTAGTCATTTATTACTTGTTAACAAATAATGCTTCTTAATGTTGCAGCTTCTGTGATAAAGGGTCCAATGTCCAGAGAAGTGGCTGAAATAAGTGAAAAGTTGGCAGATATGAGCTTTGGTGCTCGCAAAGGTTCGGAGATGCAGCAATTGCCACCTCTGAAGGCTGGTGGATGGCGTGATGGACCGGTGCATGCGTATTATGGACAACGCCATGGACAGTGGATTCAACCTGGCCGAGGCTATAACCGTAAAGTAGCGGGATGAATGTGCAAGGGTGCCGTTTTCTGCCTTTCTTCCTGTGGGAGAATAAAATCAGACTCGCAGTACTTTGCTTGTGGTTATTTCGAGTTCCTGATATTTATTTCTATAGCAACTATGTTCTCTTGTTGTGTCCCAGTGATTGGGAGCTTATATTTGTCGAAATAAATGGCTCTTAGCAGATGCTTGATAAGTGCTGCCGTTGCCTATATTGTCTGGTTTCTGTTGTAATGCGATTTGAAAGCGAAGGCATGCCAAGCCAAGTGGGAAGGAATTTGAACCGACATCATTCTTCAAATGCTTCATAAGCATGCATGCCGCGGGAATTCGAAAATTAGTCTTTATGAGGAGGTCAGAGATTTTGGCTTCTTTCAGAGGGTTTGTTGAGACTTTAAAAAAGCTCATCAGAGCCTGTTAGTCAAAGGCTGTTAAGTCTCAACAAACCTTTTCGATTAAGAGAAGACCTCGAAACTTTGAATTGCCAGTCAGGAAAGACAAATTTTCTTTACAAGTAGTCTTAATCCATGAAGTAATTGTAAGCACTAAGCGGCTTCCAAGCTATGGTATAATTCTAGGCAGGAATGTGGAGACCTAGATAAGGGTGAGCGGTATTTTATCTGAAATTTATTCGTAACATGTTTCTAAATTTTGGGATTTGGAATTGAAGTGGATCTTGCAATTTTTAACCCTGCATATCCAATTTTGAAGCCTATCTTGTTATAGGTTTTAGGGTTTATTTATGTTTCACCTTTACTTTTAAATGAACGATCGCTATGAATTATCACATTTAATGATCGATATTTAATCATGACTTATATTTAGATATACAAAGATTATGAAATCTTATGATCATCGAAAATGAAAACTTAGATTAGTAGTTTCAAATTGTATTCATTATTGTATTCAATGAAATATTATAGGATTGCGCAAAGACATAAAACAAACAAAAATACAAAGACGTGTTTCAAGTTCTCAGTTTCTCTAATGGGAACAGATTTGGAATATGAAACCTAGTCTACATATCTTAGAAAAATCATGAAATCTTAAGATTGTCGAAAATGAAAACTTAGATTAATAGTTTCAAATTATATTCATCATTGTATACCATGAACATCGGAATAGATTTGGAATATGAAACCTAGCTTGCATATCTTAGAAAAATTATGAAATCTTAAGATTGTTGAAAATGAAAACTCAGATTAAAATGAAAACTCAGATTAATAGTTTCAAATTATATTCATCATTGTATACCATGAACACTTGCTGCTCAATTGTATTTTTAGTTTATCTTTATGTCTCATTAACTTTTTACATGGTTGGATACGAATGGTACTTCAAATTTCTCATCGATTCATGTTTTTTATCCAAGAATCAGTAAAAATACCATTCACATTCTTTTATCGATTGAGTCATCAATCAGTACATAGATAGGTACTTCGATTCTTTTCGATAAAACAACTTTTTTCATGGAGTGCTTGGAATACCTCAAAACCTACAAATCCATCATGTTGATCCCAGTATTATTTTTCAAGGTTTTTTGCAATTTGCATGATATTTTATAGTTTCGATGAGGAAATCAATAAATAATTCGCAAGCATAGAAGTCAAAACGGAGGCTTCGAAGGATTGTAAATTTTCTATGCTTCAAGATTATACTATACAACGGGCAAAAAAAAAAAGATTATACTATACAAGCATGATCTAGAAAAATTCAGCCCTCAAGCATTGTCTCTATCGTCTCTTCTCACGTTTATTCATTAAAGTTTGCTCTCTCTCCTCCACCGACGGCGTGAAAACCAAGCCTCGTTATACAAATAATTTCCTAGGGACACTACTTTCCATAATGATAATAATAATGAAGACGATGCTGATGATAATTTTTTATTAATTTTTTCAATACACCATAATAAGTTGTCAAGTCATGGACTTGTCAAACGCAAAATAAAAGAATATTTTCAATCAGGTTCTATCAAAAAATGCCGCGTGATGATTAACACCACCAAACTAAAGACTTTTGCTGAAAAATATCAAATAATATTATCCGTGAAGTGAATGATTATGCCATCGAGTTCGCATTGGAAATTTCTTCGATGAAATTATCGATACATGTGAACGTGATGATCTACATTGTGTTCCAAATCCAAGTTTTAATTTATGTTGAAACACGAGAGTCTAATTCCTACGGAACCGACGATCTAGATTTGGTTCCAAGTTAGGTTGACCCCCAAGGTTTTAGAGTTCATTTAGGTTTCATTTGTATTTTTAAATGAACGATCGCTATGAATTGTCACATATAATGACTAACATCTAATCATGACTCATATCTAGACATACAAAAATTATGAAATCTTAACATTGTCGACAATGAGAACAGAGATTTTGACTTCCTTCAGAAGGTTTGTTGAGACTTAAAAATAGCTCATCTGAGCCAATTAAGTCTCAACAAACCTTTTTGATTAAGAAAAGACCTCGAAACTTTGAATTGCCAGTTAGGAAAGACAAATTGTCTTTATAAGTAGTGTTATCCCACGAAGTGATTGTAAGCACTAGGCGGCTTCCAAGCTATGAGATAATTCTAGGGAGGAACGTGGAGACCTAGATAAGGGTGAGTGGTTTTAGGTTACTTCTAGATTCTATTTGAAATGTATTCATAACATGTTTCTAAATTTTGGAATTTGGAATCTAACTAGATCTTGCAATTTTTTACCCTATATATCCATAAATTTGAAGCTAATCATTGCCATAAATTATCACATTTAATGACCAACATTTAATTACAACTCATTGGACATACAAAAATTATGAAATCCTTAAGATTGTAGAAAATGAAAACTCAGATTAATAGTTTCAAATTATATTTATCATTGTATACCATGAAATATCCATGAAACAACAAAAATGCAAAGACGTGTCTCAAGTTCTCGATTTCACTTAGAACCTACTAATCGGAATATATTTCGAATATGAAACCTAGCCTACACATTGTAGAGCCTAGAACCAATTCAATTCCCACCAATCCAGTTCTCTAATTCTCAGCTCCACTATAGAATCATGCTCACCTTTAAGCCTAGGTAGTTGATGGTAAATCTATTAAATGGATGGGTCGATTGAAAATAGTCTAACCAAAATTGATCCAATTAACTCATTTTGATCCATTTTAATGTAATACAAATTTAACGACTCATACCCGACATCACTCATATTGTTGGAACACTTTGATATTTAATCTAATTTAAGGAAAACTTGTTTCTTATGATTCTTAAAAAGAATTATATTACTAAGACACTTTCATGCAATACAATTTAGTGGTCAATTTTTTTTTTAAAAATCGAATTTAAATAAATTGATTTTTTAAATTATTTTTTTTCATTTTTTTTATTTATCTGTGTTTTCTCCTAGAGGAAAAAGAAAATAAAAAAAAAAAAAAAATTAAACAAAATAAAATAAAAAATTATAAAAATTGGCTTGACATCTCTTAAATCCAACTCTACCTAATCTATATTAGAAATGAGTTTCTCTTGCTATTTTTCATATGGGTTAATCAACCCATTTAAGACCCATTAAGTTGTTAGTAGGGGATGAGCATAGTCCGGGTTAGGCTGATCCACCCCCAACCCTAGACCAACTTGTATAGTATTGGTCCTCAATTTTTGGGACCAAGGATCGACTCTATGGAGCCTAAGACCGAAGACTCAACCGACTCAATGGGTTCAGTTCGGTTCCAAGGTCAACTTGGGACCAAACGATATGTTTTTTTTTTTTTTTTGTACTCCTTAAAAAGGCAAAACCAATGTTTTAAAGTACATATCTATCGACAACATGACGTTATGCAATCAAACTATAAATACCAGTACCTATTCAACAAATTTAAGATAAGGCAACAATAGAAATTTCACATATGTGAAAAGCAAGAAATCATAAAAACGATTAACACTTCTCATAGAGATATGGGACAAGATGGGAAGTTGAGCGGCGAGCCGAGAAGTTGAGCGGGGCGAGTGTCGAGTGACAAACTAGGAAGTTGTTTCTTGCCAAATTGAAGACTAAGAAGATAAAGAAGACAGAAGAGAACAAGTACTAGAGAAGAATGTCGTGAGGAGTCATTTAATATTGTTTGCACCGTTTTAAACGCCGTGAGAAGCCGTTTTATGCTATCGATGTTGTTTGACTTAAGGCTTTCTCTTTAAAAAACATATAAAAAAATTATCAATAATATATTACATATAATATATATAGTCAGGGTTAATCTGAATTAGACCGACCATAAACTCTCAGAATCGAGGATCAACTTATACAATGCTGGTCTAGGAATCCCGGGACCAAGGACCGGCCTAGTCCCCCAAGAACCGAACCAGGACTAGCGGCGTTGGGCCAAAATAGGGTCGGTCCTATTCCGGCCCGGGGTTAACCCGGGACCAATGCTTGCCCCTAGTTGTTAGACAACCGTTCATGACCCATTTAAGCCTGCTCTTATAATTTAAGGCTGTCCATTTATGGCCCAATTTACCAAATACAGGTTAAAACATGAATTCTAGACCCATTTTGCACCTCGTGGACTTGAACAAGTTAAATTCGGGAATTGAAAATCACTCCACACTCCAACCACGTTAAAATCCTCCCTCGTTCCAGTGCAATAAGGATCTAGCTTTCGTGGACTTGAACAAGTTAAATTCGGGAATTGAAAATCACTCCACACTCCAACCACGTTAAAATCCTCCCTCGTTCCACTGCAATAAGGATCTAGCTTTTGGCCTTATATCGAACTCGATCAGATGATTCTAGCAGAAAACAAGGTACAGTCACAGAAAGAGAAACCCTACATTCGTCTCTCTCTCTCTCTCTCTCTCTGTGCAGAAACAGAACAACTTTCAATTTTACTAAAGCCTCCGTGCAAATTCTGAGGTCCCACCTATCAAAACACAACCGACGGAATCTTCCTATATACAAGAGCACACAAGCAACAGGCTCGGGAAGAAACCACTCTTTTTCTTATTGAAAAAGAAGAGACAGCCATTTGCATCTTTGTTTATAGAACCGCCTTTGTTATCACCACATTCAACACAATCCAAGCATCCCCCTTTCGCTTTTGTTGCGTTCACAAGAAGAGTTGAACATGATAAAAAGAGGGTAATGACATTGCAGCATATCTCACAATGTTGCCAGAATTAAAAGGAAAAAATTGATTTGAATACACCTCCCGCATTTGAGTATAGCTCCTGCAGTTTCCAGCTAAGTGTGGAAACAGAGGAGAAACAGGGGGGGCAAGAAAGAGGACTAAAGAATGACAAAAAAAAGAAAGAAGAAACAGAAAAAATGAAATTACATCTCCAGCCTTGAGGACAATATACTTGTATGAGAAGGCTCTTAACCGGAATCAGGTAATTATTAGTCACTGTTCATTGCCTGAAAGAATTTGAATGCAGAAATCCCTGAACCCTTGTTGGGTTTCCTTCGACTGATCTCCTTGTGTGTCTAATATGCAGGATTGGATTGAACTCTCAACTGTCTATACTACTATTCTGCAATTTTTGTTGTACATGAAGTGTGTGCCTTACTCGCTTTTTTGCCGTGAGCTCTTGCTCGACGAGTACCAAAGCTTTTTTTGGCAGACCAACAGTTTCCCTTTCTCGACGCCGTACTCAGTGTCTTCTTTGTGGCACCCCCATCTCATCCCCTTTGCGATGGTCACGATCGCTTCGATGAAGTAGCTAGACTCCCGCATGATCACATACCCATTGGGACGGAGGATTCGGTCCATCTCCAAGAGAACGAATTTCATATCACACCTGCCAAGATTCAAACAACTCCACTTTCAGGAAATATATATTTGTGTTCCTAGAGGTACTCGTTTTTTCATATAGGCGAAACAGGATTGTTCATAGCATTACTTCACAACTAAATTTTTTGTCAATCATTCCACCATGAAATGGCCATGTTCGGGTCAATTTGAAAGCACACCATAATAATGGTGTCATCATCTGAACTGCTTCAACTAAGGGAGGAGGCTAGAGAAGACGCCAATTATTTAAAGCACATTCCTGGTGATGAGAAAATTGATGGAAGACACCGGCAATACCTGTGGCTCTCAGCAGTGAAGAGACCATCGAGGTGAAGAAGGTCGTATGTTCGAGGATATGTTGAAAACGCCTCACACCTACCAAAAGAACCAAAACAAACAGATAAACATTGGAATAATCATATGCAATTAAAGTTGTAAAAGATCCTACGAACAAAAGTCAACATTGAAGTTACCAGTCATGGTATGTTCCAATAAGCCCGCGATCATAAACAATGGCAAGAGTATTGGCACCATAGGACGAGACAACGTTCATAACCCATAATGGATCATCAATCAGAGCAGCTGCAAAACCTCCATAGACAGTGTTCATATCCATGACATTTCTTATTTTATCAGTCCCAAGTGCAGGTAGTACTTTCTTGTAGTGCTTTGCCCGCACCTTCCACTTACTATCATCGTGCTTGAAAGCACTCGCGCTTCCTCCGTGTATTTCTGACATGCGCTCAGGTGCGACGTGCAGACGCTCAGGCCACTTGGGGATGGATTTGAGACTGATCTTCTTGAGCTTCGGATCCGGAACAACTACGCAAGGACGGAGCGGAGTATACCAAGCAGAGTCCAGCTCAAGGCTATCATCGCATTTCGGTGGGTAGGCATCAGGTTTCGCGAGGCGGTTGTAGCAACTGCTGTTTGAGGTTTTCTGCCACACGGCAATGTCATCCTTCTTGTTATACAGCTTGAAGCACATTGAGGTGAGCAGCTTCTGCAGTCTGTCATAATCTGACTTCTGTTCCTGCACGGTGGTGTTCCATCCACGCCAGCGGTTTTGGTAGTTGACTGGTGGTCCTGAGAGGACCCAGAAACCTCCGGGCCGCAGTATCCGGTTGATTTCTAGGAGGTATAATCCACCTGTGACCAATGCACTTTCATAAGTAAGAAAAGAGAGATTTCATACCCGACATCCAATTCTTCCTGGTATTTAGATTCAACGCATCAGGAAGAGGAGTTACCAAATTCAGTCCATGGGATAAGGCATCTTGAGCAGTGGGCCATATCGAATGAATTCGATGGGAAAGGTAGCCGTTGCGTAGAGATGATGCCTAGTATTGCTGGAATCCCCCGTTCCAAGGCAAATTGGACTTGAGCTTCATGATTATCTCGAGGGGCAAGAGAAACAGTTAATATCCCATGATCCAACAAATCGCCTCCCCAGCTCGCAACCTGAAACAATTTAAAGATATTGTAGGCATCAGCTAAAACTACCACTAGAACTGTAAGTGCCAAATCTATTAAACCACAGAAGCATCTGCACATCTCAGAAATGCTAATTAAAAAAAGTACCACAATTCTTTTCCCCTTCATGAGTAAGTACAAACTCACCCCACAACCCGTGTCAATGGCTGTTCGAACTGTGCCATCTTTCATACCCGGGATCAGATCTTGCATCAAATCAACATATGCACTCACACCCTTGGGAAACATCGTACCGCCACCAGGAAAAAGAAACTTCTCTCCTTGCTTTCTCAGCCAGTTCTGGTTTGATTTCTCCTTGTTGATCCAATTATATGGCACGTTCCTATGACCCGATCCACATACCCATTTTCACTATCGTGTCATGAATTCAGAAATTGCTGTTGTCTAGCATGATTGAGGAAACACAAGTACCTGTACCAACATTCGTCTCTGCTCTTTGGCCATCTGATCGGCGGCTTGTACCCTTCCGGTGGCGGGACCAAGCATTCCTTTCTCTCAAAAACCGCCGGGCAATGGCGCTCCATGAAAGTCAGACGATGCATGCCATACTTCTTCCACCTCTGTGCCCAAAAGAAGAAAACCACATATCTCAGATTCGTTCTGGTAGATCAGATCACAACAAACTATTTGGTCTGCTCGTACCTTAGGATCCGTGCAGGGAGTGTAGTCTTGGTAGTCTAAGCTACACTCAGGGAATGTGACAAACTTCATCTGAAGTGGAGCAACTGTCGATTCTTTAGGAGAAGGGACGGCCTTAGCAATGTCCTTGACATTCTTTACCTCGAATTTGTTCTTCTCAGCACAGAAAATACCTCCCAGATAAAATGACAAGCCACATAAGGCAATGAGCAAAATTGTCATTGGAAGAACTCTAGTTCGCTTGTCTTGTAGGGACCCTGGTTTTCCATCCTTATGCTTCGTCATCCTATCGTTATTAAATTACAACTCTCTGCACAGATCAGATGTGGCTTTTCAAGTCAAACTTCCTAACAAGATACATTTGAAAGCTACTTGAAGCTTACTTCACAATGAACTTTTCACCATGCTTAGATAAATGAATTTCTGGGAAAGCTCACTGATCAGACAAATGATATTCGAACAAGTACAGCAGTATAATGTCGATGACTTTCTCATCACTTATAGTTCATAAAGCAAGATATTGAGCACGCAATGCCAATTGCAAATGCAATAATCTGAATAGTTTTTATACATTAAATCAAAGAAGTTTAGTCCCTAGGTAGCCAGTCAATACAGAACTGCATTTAAGAACTTAGTTCATAGTGAAAAGAGACATAGTACATTTTTAGTTTTTTTTTAACAAAAGGGAAGATCAACCTCAGAAGAGGAAAAAACCAATAATGCATTGCCAATGAAAGCGAGCGATCATTGTAAGATGGTTAGGTGAGCGTGGTTATAGGACTCAAATCAAGTCTCTAGGACTAGTGGCTATCTTCAACAGTATCCATTTTGGCATAAAAGACAGATCAGTATAAACAGATCTAAGAAAGATAGTTAGATATACCAGATCTAGTGTTATTAGCGGTCAATATTCTACTGCCGACATCATAAGAGGACTCGCAAAACCGTTCAATGCTCACAAGACAGGACAGCAAATTCATACAAATAAAAAATGTTCATGTCACTTTCCCTTTTTCTCACATGACAATGGGCCCAAACTCAACAAACACAGCCGACCTAATACATTAATAGGAGGACCTCCCTCTCCTCTCTCTCTCTCTCTCTCTCTCTCTATCTCTCTCTCTGTGAGAAGCCCCTCAAGATAAAAAAGGCAAAAAGAAGCCACGGATAATCAAGGAAAGCAAACTAATTGGACACGCTTCATGTGATTTCATAATTCCTTGAGATGAGAGGCATTCCCCAATTCAGCTGTCGGTAATACCTTGAAATCGGTGTTCTCTCTTCAGAATAACTGTTGACTTTCAACAACAAAAACTCACAAGGAAAAGAGAACAGGCAACAAAAGGAAAAGCAAGAACTCGAAAGATCTTCATTGAAATGGACGCCCACCAAAGTATATAGCGTCACATCCACCTGAGTTTTGACTAAAGCAGAACCTAATTAGCAAACCAAGATCCGCAGAAGAAACATAAAGAATGCAGAGTGCAATTGAAGTGATAGTACTCTGTTGCCGAGGGGCAACTAAATCTAAGGATACCACCCAAGAATCAGTAAATTTGTGACGACCCATCTAGTCCTTGCTCAAACAAAATCTAACTGTGATAAGCAATGACTGGTCAACTGAATTTGCGGAGCTAGGATCAAGAAGAGAACAAGAAACGAAGTTTACACCCAAGAACAACCAGATCCTCTGCGAATTACTTTGGAAGAGAATGGAGAAGAGCGAAATGGACGAAGGTGGGGTCAAATGTCAACGGGATCTGCGTTACGTGCGACAGAGAAGGAAGAAGAAAAGCAAAGTACCCAAGAAGGAAATGAACAGTTGCGAAACAGAGCAAGAACAAGAACAAGAGTCAGGAAAAGGAGGAGCGAACGTTTTTCAAGAAAGTACCTCACTACTCGACTCTGAAGAGAGAGAGAGAGAGAGAGAGAGAGAGAGAGAGGAGAGAGCTTGGACACCTCTCTGCTTCAAATCTTGGGGAGACCCAGATGCAGAGCAACCCACCACCTGTGGGGTCTCAGGTCTCAACAGATGTAGAGAGAGAGAGAGAGAGAGAGATGAGATGAGGAATTGAGATGAGCTCCTAGGACTCACAGGGATATAGGCATCAACATTAACATCTCTCCCTCCTTCTCTCTCTCTCTCTGTGTCAGAAGATTGTTTTTTTAAGTGTGTTAAATCTGAAACAGAAGATTGTTTTTTTAAGTGTGTTAAATCTGAAACAGCTCTCTCCCCCTCTCTCTTCTCTCGCCCTCTGCCTCGCTGGGTTGCCTTGCTCCCTCCCTCCCTTTCTCTCTCTCTCTCTCTCTTATGGTAAGTGCTTTGCCCACCGACCTGGCGGGTCTTTACCTTTCCTTTTTAAAAGATTTTGTTAATGGCTTTTGCGTTCTTTCTGCCCCTTTTTCACTGTCTTCTCCTGGAGTCGTCATCATCAGTTAAAAAGCCAGGGCCCCCATTGATTGATTTCCACCGTGGAGCATCATGGACCGGAATTGCACGCAGAAAGGACAAGAAATCTGTAATTCTTTCAACAGGAATCTTAGGTGGAATAAATTTTGATTTGCGAAATTAATATATAACGCGATAAATTTCTGTTATGTCTTCAATAATGGTACACTCGATAAGTGTTTACATATGTTACGTCGCTTAATATATCAATATTGTAGATCGATCTATATTTTTATGGTAAGAAAAGGTTTTGGATCATGTTTGGTCACTCACACAAAATCTCAGCTAAGGTTAGGATAAAGTTAGATAAGACATGCTATCTCTTGCTTGAGAGAAAATAGGATGTAACTATGGAAATTGGTATATATTATTCAACACTATTTTTGGCAAACCTTGATTGATATTGGATATATAAATCTATTGAAGAGGCAACAATTGCAGCCATTGTGCTTGCTGTCATCGATGGTGACATTCACCATAATTCTTGTTAAACTTATTTAACAAACGTACCAATCCACAAGCCCACCCAAACCTAATTCGAGCGAAAAGTGCTGGCAGACATCTTTAGATTGAGTTATAGGACTAACTTACACTCGCATGTGCACACACAAATATATATTTTTCTGTAGGGGTGAGTAAGACGAACTGACTAAATTGGGAACCACCCGAACTGAATCGAATTGGCCAATTCCGTCCGATTCTCAAGAATGTTGGTCCAATTTCTAGTTCCTAAAAGGGGAACCGATGTTCAAGTGGTCTGGACAGCCTTTTTTTTTTTTTTTTTCTTAAATGTCTCACGCACACTTCCTCTTCTCCTTTAGTCTTTCCTTTTTGCCCCACGATGCTCACGCCTCCCGTCTTTCCTTTGAATTCAAGCGGTTCCATTGGACCACCTCGGAAATGGACCAGATCCGTTTTTCAATTTTGGGATAAGATTGGACTCGACCGAAAATCGATTATCTCTAATTTTCCGTTCATCGGCAGGCCTTGGCTATAATTTTCCCCCAATTTTAAAGCCATACACACACTCTGATTTCCCTATTGAACTCTTCTCGTCCATCTATATATCTATCAATCAATTGGAATTTAATGAAGTTATAGCCCTCGCCACGCCCAATTTTTTCTCTCTTTTTCGAAAACTCAACTTCGGTTCATT
Source organism: Eucalyptus tenuipes (assembly GCA_014182365.1). Lineage (NCBI taxonomy): Eukaryota > Viridiplantae > Streptophyta > Magnoliopsida > Myrtales > Myrtaceae > Eucalyptus > Eucalyptus tenuipes. The sequence continues at coordinate 4,681,444 of CM024541.1, read as the reverse complement.
CTAAGAATTTTTCCGGCAGAATCCGTGCCGGGAAAAATAAGACCGTTCGGACTAAACTATGAACACATTCGGTACGGCTCTAAGCCATGATGAGAAATCAGATCATGAATCTCTCTCTCTCTCTCTCTCTCTCTCTCTCTACATCATACGTTCCCCCGCCTTCTTCCTCGAAGTTTCCTTCGGCGTGGCGAGGTGAGAGATTCTCTCTCCCTTGCTCTCTTCATCAGACATGGCTTCAGATGGAATCAGAGAATGCCCCCCACTTTTCTTCTCTCTCTCTCGCCTTTACGCTTTTCTTCTTTTGGCCTTTTCTGGTTCTGCAATTCGTATGATCGAACCCATGAGAGAAAATTCACTTCCCACCTGCGTGGCGCCGTACTGGCATTCAGAGAGATGAGAGAGAGAATATTCTAAGCTAGATCGAAATGGGTTGGATTCATTTCGTGGTTTAGGTACATGAGACACCAGTTGGATTCGTGTTTGCCCACGTACTTCGATTTTTTTCCCTAGAAGAGACAGTACCATGAAAACCCAAAAGAGAGAAAATACCAAGAGATTTCCTCGTATTCGAATCGGCCATGGAAGATAAAAAAAGGGTGTAAACTTGGTTGGTTCGGAGTGTCTGGACACCCAACGCGGCGAAAGGCCAGGTCAAAGCTAATGGAGAATTGCTATAAACTATCTTAATTTTCGAATTGGTCCCGATTCGAACCATCTGATGTGAAGCTTATGATTTGCCTTTTCATAGGCGGCGTTGTCCTTAGCACCGAAGGTCACTACATTATTCGGGACATGCTATATATTGTCGATTTAAACATTATACTGATAGCTCCCACATTAATTTATTGTCCTTTACATTGAACTGCAACTCGCTCAGGTGTCTGCACATCTAATGCGTCCGGCGAATATGATAAGAAAAGCACACTTAAAAATGAAAGATATGTATGGACACTTGATCGCATATTTGAAAAAAAAGAAGTCTTTATTTAATAGCTGAACAAGCATCCTAATCTACCCGTTGTTAGTGAAATCCTCACTTAGATATGTGGAAGATAGAAGTGGGCCATACAGGGCACATGGGAAAATTGTTTAAAATGTTTTAAATCTATTGTATTTTTGTCAATTCAATTATAAATCTTTTAATTGTGTCGATTGGGTTTGAAACATTTTCATGTTTTGTCAATTGAGTTCATCTAGTCAATTTTGACAGAAAATTGCTAATTAGGAAGCTAACTGTCCTACGTGATACGATTGGTGCTAACGTGATTTATTTTTTATAATATTCTAATGTTTTTCTGATTTTTTATTTTTTCATTTTCTCCTTTTCTTTTTATTTTTTTTTTAATCTGTTCCTCCCTTTGTCGGCCATCGCTGGTCTTGTTGATGGCCAATGGAGGTCGTTGACCTCAAGTGAGTGATGGCAAGGGCCACCCTCCCCAAATCAAGGGAGGGTGGCCCTTACCTAAGGCTGGCGACCTTCGCTAGCCGTTGATGAGGCCCAGCAATGGCTAGTGGAGGAAAGAAGGGAAAAAGAACAAATGAAAAAAAAGTAAAGAAGGAAAATGTAAGAAAATAATAGAGGAAAAATAATTCGAAAAAAATAAAATTTGTCAATATTAGCAATGTCCATATGACGTAGGATGGTCGGCATCCACTTTAATAATTTTCAGCCAATTTGTAGTACCATTTATGGAAAAACTTGAAAAAATATTTTAGACTTAATTGAGACAATCAATTTTTTTAGGATTTAATTAGTAAAATCTTAAAATTTAGGACTTAATTGGTAAAAGTTCAATAGATTTAAAACTCTTTCAATAATTTTCCCTACGGCACATGGATTTGTGATCTCTCACATGTGGACTAAGCCGTGTATGGGAAGCAGTAATTACATCGCTAGAATCGCAGACCAAAGTGTACGTCTCTCAGCAACAATACGTCTCTCAGCAACAATGCAAGATGCTCCCTTCCATAATTACATTACCATGACGGTGCTGGAGAGAAGGGGCAGACAGAGACTATAGTAATATCAATAGCCAGCAAAGACACTGAATTCGATGGTGGCATCCTCTCATGGCCTTCACATGTCGAACAGTCAACGCCCCTCTTTTTTATGACTGGAGATCCAGACAAGGATCACGAGACTTGACATTGTTCACTGATGAGATCTCAAAGGTTGTGTCCTTTTTTGCTCCCCTTGCATCGAAGGGTGGAGAGCATGTCAACCCCTCCTCCAACCATCTGTTAAATCCCCCTCTCTTCAACGCTTTGGATTCTCTACATATTGTCAAAAAGAGAGACCATGTTTAAGCCTACCGTGCTTGATATTACAGTAGAAACTTGCATTCTTGAAAATGATCACTAACTTACACAAACACAATGGATGTAAGAGAACTGGGAGAAAACTAGTTTAGCGAGATGAAAACAAGAGCCAAAGGATAGAACAGATGGTACTTTGGCTTTAGGTTTCTGAGTCGATAATTTTGTCTATGAAATAATGTATGGATGGATTTTGAGGTGAATTTGTGTGTCTGTAGTTAGGTGAAGATATCCATTGCAAAATCTTAATCCTTAGTTTGAAAATTATGTCTTGAATTAAAAGCTTCATCTCCTTCTTTATACATCCTTGTAGGGCTTGCTTTAAATCGAGATGACCTAGGCTTGTTTATGCTTATGAACAAAGGATTGTCGGGCGTCTGCAGAGTTTTTGGCGTGGTGTTAAATTGTCAAGTGCCACACATTTAAATTTTCATCTAAATGGTGATGGTAGATGGTGATCTGAGATGGCGATGAGCTCCTTCCTCCTCTTACACCCATCTCTTGTGTTTTTTCCCCGCATCCATTAACTAGATCATTCAGATGTACCATGAATGGATCTACCATGTAATGAAAAGGGTCATATAGTTCACTTCCTTGCTCTCTCCATACCACCATTATAATGTTCTTGCACCACACTAGGCTTGCTTTTCCCTCCTAGTTTGGTGTTAAATTGTCTTGTGCCATGCATACATCAAACCAATTCAATTAGATGGTGATGGGAGATGGCTATGGAGGTGGTGATAGCTAGGTCCCTTCCTCCCCCTACAATCCATCCCTTGCATATCCCTCCTACTCCACTCATTCATACCATGTGTCAATTTATATCTTAATCTAAAAAAAAAAAAAAATCATTGATTTCTCCATCGCGCGCGTGGATACTTGTCGCACGTCGATTGTTCTATGTATACTTGATGAACATGGATGATGACTCCAAGAGGCACAAACATGACCCACTTGTCCTCCTCCTTGGTAATTTTTTTTTGTTCCTTGATTAGAAAAATTTCATTAAAAGTGGAAGCAAAATATAAGGTTTAAGCAATTTTAAAACTAACACATGCTTTTCTTTACCCCGGATGTCCTCTAAATATGTGACTAATTTTCCGATTGGTAAATTACAAATATGTCAATACATAACCATCTAATTTAGTGCGCGTTTAACCATCTAAGATATTAGTTTAATGTAAGACTGTAAACACGTGATTCCACCTTGTCCATGACACTCACATACATGAATGCACGTCTTTCTTCTTTTCTTTCGTTTTTTTTTTTTTTTTTGTTTCTTTCGTTTTTTTTTTCTTTTTACCTTTTTTGCATATTCCAAGATTGAAGATAAAATATTATAATAACCAAGTTAATGCAAAAACAAAAATCTCCATCACCGACAAGTATCGGTTTCCGATTTTATTCTTCTCGTTACCATAGCCATTGGCACATTCCTTTTCTAAATAAAATAATCCAAAATTGAAAGAGGAATAGTCGTAGTCGTCGCCGACATGCAAGCGACGTATTTTCCACGTCCAGCTGTAACGAATACAATAGCAGTTTACTATTTTTGGGAGGTTATCCAGATAAATAAATCATGAATTAATTAAACGAATCAAGATTTAAGAATTCTTAATTTTTTTTTTCAAACATTTAATCCATTTCCATATAAATACCAAAGATATGCAGGGCAGTTCAACTGCAAGTCTGCAAACCAAGACAAGCCAAGGCAATTTCAAAATAAACAAATTTTATATAAAAAAGATGAATAACCAGAATAAGGTTAAAAGTCACCCTGACTCAAAGAGCAAATTTAAAGAACATTGGGGCCAATACCGGATCTTCTTCAGTAATGAATATTGAGATCTCCATTTATTGCTATGGTTTTGGCTTTCGATGGTGTGTGCTTAGATTTGGCGTCCCCAAACAAGATTGAATGAGCACATATTTGACACTTGTGAGAGCAAATCCTTCACGAAGCTCCTTCGATCTTCTTTGAAACTCAACTCATACACCAATGAAACCAGAGGAAAGAAAAACCTCCAAATCATGCACAGAAAAATCCCTAAATTTAGATTAGACTGGGATAAAAAAACTCCTGGAAATGGAAGAGAGAAGCCTTTAGATTTAGACTAAGATTAGAAGAGAAAAGCTCCATAAAACAGGAGGAAAGCAAGGGGAAAAAAAGAGAGCTGAGAACCAAATCAATCAATGAGAAAGGAAAAAAGGGAGGGGAGAGAGAGATTTGGCTCAAACCCTCAAAAGGGAGGGGACCCTCTCCATTCTAGAGGTCGAATAAGAAAGATATGTGAAAATCAAAGGGAAAAAAAGATAACCTTAGGGTAGTAAGAATTCTTAATTAATTCAGAAGAGAGTTTATAGAGCAATTTAGGAATTTTTTAAAATTGTTTTTTTAGCCCCTAATTGATCTTGCAGATTTAAATGTAAACAAACATATACGGGGAAAACACCTTATTTCCCAACTTTCTTCTGCTAAACATTGCAAAGGATTGCTCATCGCATTTGAATGCCCATTATAATTCTTCTCAAACTTTGTCTAGGGACTGTCTAGATTGATTTTTACATTTGTATTTTACTTTATCTGAATTTTGCAGTTCATGTATTTTGATTTTTCTACAATTCGAAAATCCCGAAACTTTTGCAAATTCAAATGTTTATAGATAAATTCATATGTAACATTCCAATGATATTTTCTATTTTTGGAATTTGACCGATATCTTAAATTTCGAAGGGAACCCAAAAAGAGAAAAAAAAAAATATTGTGCTTATTTTCAAGTGTAAACAAACAGACGCTTAGATTTAAGTGATTGGAAAACTTTATTAAAAAACAAAAATAATAGATAGAACTCTTTAAATTAAGCTCGAGAACGAGACAATCACAATTCCTCCACGTTAAATTTTCCTGTTGGGGGTTGCGTAATAATTGATCTAGAAAATACAAAAGGTTGGGACCAGAATGGTGAACGAAGAAGCAAAAGCTATGAGTGCCGTTCCCTGTTTTATGTACTATCTCGACGTGACATTACTTGGCTCAATGTAAGCCGTTTCCTTAAGCATAGTCACATCACATGCAATTTTTTCATGTGGACTGTCACATTATTAATATTTATTGAATGTGAACTACCTCGTTGTTTTCTCAAGTCAACAAATCTTTCTTGCCATTTTCTTTTTCATTCCTTTGGGGTGAAAAATATATATAGCTGCATATAAGAAGGGTGGCAACTCTCAGGTTAGATTCAGCACAAGTAATGGTGTTAGAACTATTAAGTTAGAACCATTAATGGAATGGCTACATTATACATATTAGCTTTTTGAAAATTTAAGAACTATATTGAATATTGAAGAAAAGTTCAAAGACCACATTAAATATTGAAGGAAAGTTTAGAGACCACCCGTGTCATTATTCATTTCAAAATTTAATGCCGTAGGCATTGATAACCACTCTAAAAATGAATGATTTGAAAAACGTCTTCTTAAGAATGATGGCTTGTATCGCTTATAAAGATAAATGAATTAAAGTTTTTTAATTTTTTTTGAAAAAAAAGTTAGACATAAATTATTATCGAAAATGAAAATATTTTTATTTATTAATAATTTCAATCAATACGAGTTTTTGATTTTGGGAAAATGTTTTTCAAATCATTTATTTTTCTCGAAACAAATGTGTTCTCATGTCATACTTAAAATAGTCATTTGTATAAAAAAAATTGAAGCGGCTCATGTTTTTTCCATCCTGAGGTTTTTCTCTTATTTTGGAAGTAGCTAGATGTATTTTGGGTTCGATGGTAGTGGTCCCCAACATGATGTTTCCTTTGTCAATAGGCGGTCCCCAATAAATGAATGTTCACTTCCAGTGATGCGGACCTAATTTGCAACAGTCGCACATTGGTCCAGTCCACCTCTTCGATCCAATCAAAAGCGAACCAACAATTATGAGATCACGAAATTTGTAAAGCATATTAAAGCTGTGCATTTATCTATCGCTCTATAGTCAATTCAAGCTCGAGTCAAGTCGTCCTCTACTTGTAATTTCATTTTGGACAGCCGTTCTGTGTAGATTATAGCACGATACTAGTCTTTTGAAGACTAACTTACAAAATTGATTTATTTATCAATGTGGGTGAGTGGTCCTTTGAGCAGTTTTCAAAAATCAGTTCCCACATCATTAAATTAACTTTGTAAACCAATGTCAATTAACTTTAGCATTTTTGGAGGTGTCGTATGGAGACAATATACAAGGTAAGACGAGCTTGTTCCTAGTTGGGAACTTGGGAGAGGACAGAGAAAATGCTCCAAGAACCAGACGAGAAACAACTAATCTCTGACAAGAAAAAGGACGTGTGTCTGTGTCTGCATCTGCTGAGCGTAGCTTTCCCTCTTCCCCTGCGGGCCAAGAATGCAAAAGATCCTTCATTCACATCGTCCATTAATGCATGGACAACGAGAATTGTATGATGGGTGATGAACTCGATCATCGATTTTGGGTTCCCCTCCAATGGCTCTTTGATGCTCTCTCAAGGGTTACTACGCAACAGGTTTCTTTTTTGAGATGCCCTAATTCCTTTAAAAAGTATCGATTTTCATTCCGATTCCAATTCTGATGTGGACATTTTTTTTTATCTCGTAAAAAGATACAAACTTTATGTTCATATTTCAATTCTATCCCAACTTTTTCTTGTATCATTAGAAAATCGAATTATAGATTGGGTCCCTTGTTAAGTTTCCGTCCAATTATGCCATTAAAGAAACCTGGCATTTTGCATGTATATCTTTCTTTCTTTGTCCCTCCCTCTATGTGCCATTCCACGTTGTCTTTTATCTTTCCACAAGCCTTTGCTTTTCTTTCTTTTTTCCTTTCATCTTCTTCATCTTCAAATAACTCCTTCGCGAAGAAAAGCACCCAGGACAATCTAAATCTTGCGGAGTCTAAGACCCAATAAAGCTCTCAGTAGACACTGAACTCAAATCTCAAGCTTCTCCTCAAGAGATTTTTTTGAAGGAAAGAACAAAGATCACTTGAAATGACATGAGAAGGTGGAGAAAGAGAGAGATGTACATGTGAAATGATACGTCTGATCATTAACGGTATTATTGAATGAAAATTGTATAGAGGTTAGAATTGGGACCCAATTTAAAATTTATGCTTTTTCATGTAAACCAAAAAAAAGTCTGGGCTAAAGATGGGTATCAATTGAAAGTTGGTGTTCTATTAAGACCAATCAAAGTTGGCTCTATTTACAAGGTAAAAAGAAATCCGAATTGGAATTGAGATCTAATTTAAAATTTGTGCTTTTTAAAAAAATCCGGCAGTTCTCAAAGTCAATTGAGATGTGAATCTTTTTCTTCACTTCGAAGTGATATTCTATTTAAGAAATAATCATTGGCTTTGGACAATTAAACTTCAATCCCAAGTCTAGATGGGGGTGGTGCAAAGCCGACCCTGATGTCACCAATAAAACATCGACAGGAGTAATCTAGCTTTGACCATTTACGATATTTCCAAGAGAACTGCTAGGTCCAATAATTTCGTCTGGAAAGAGAAATTATATTATATTTTCATAAATTTTTGAAGAGTTTGACTTTTATATCATATGTTATGATTGCGGATGATTAAGAAGCCTAGATGTTTGCTCAAAAAAAAAAAAAAAAAAAAAGAAGCCTAGATGATGGCTCCAGAAGAAAAGCCCCGGCCTGACGTCATTAATCAATATTTGAAAAGATACTAAAGATACTAATTAGGTGCCTCAAGATTAAAGACAAATTATAATTTGTTCAAAAATATTGTTAAGGACATCTCCTTACTTTTTTCAAATATATCCTTTTACCATCAAAAGTGATTTAAAATAAGACTTCGATTGTTATGCGAAAATGAATAATTTAAAAAACAGTTTTTTTAAAGAGTTATTGTTTATAAAATGAATCAATAAAGAATATTTCCATCTTTCACAGAAAAAACTTATCGTTGAAAATGAAAATATTTCCGTTGACTAGTTACTTCAAATGATAGAAGTAATTATTTTTAAGAAGATGTTTTCCAAATTATTTATTTTTTTGTGAAACAAACGAAAGCTTTCTTGAGAATTCTAATTGAGTTGGAGTGGCTCATGAGTAGCTTTGAAGAGCTATACACCACGTTTCTATTCTCAAACGGCACAATTTCTTTAAAAAGTATCAACTTTTAGTTGGCTTCTCCCCGTAGGCCGAGAGCGCAGCGAGGGCCACACGAGGGAACCACCACCCTATGACAGCGGTTAAGGCGCCAAGCGCCTCCACTGGGTTTCGAACCCTTCACCTTTGAGAAAAGAATCAGCAAGGCCTTATCCAGTGGAGCCACTGCGGCGGGTGGTGACAACTTGAACTATTTTTGTCTCTTAAAAAGGTACTAATTTTAAGTCGAGTCTAATTTTGACCAAACTTTTTTTTTTGTTATCTTATATAAAAGTACCAATTCTCAGTGGGTATCTAAAATTGGCCCTTGTGAAGTTTCCGCCCAATGATGCCGTCAAAGACTTGCCGTATCATTCCACATGTACATCTCTCTCCCTCCACGCGTCATTCGACTCGGTTTTATTGCCTTTCTCTGCCTCTTCTTTCCTTTCTTTTTTCCCTTAATCTTCTTCATCCCATTCCGACCCCAAAGAACTCCTTCATCTTGTAGAAAAGCACCCATATTGGATAGAAAACATTGCACAATCTGAAATGCAGTTAGCAAAAACTCAAGCTCTTGACACACTGAATTAAGAATTTAAAACTTTTCCTATATATCTTTCCGAATGCAGATGAAAAAAGTAAAGACAATGCTAAATCTTTAATGATATCATTAGACGGAACTTGATGATGACCATATTCAAATATTGATATAAATGTTATGTTTTTGATGAGATAAGGAAAAAAAAAAGCTTCGGATGAAAATTGGAACTTGATTTAAAGTTTTTTTTTTAACTGAATCCGACATTTTCAAATTCAATAAGTTGTCAATTTTTTCCTTAAATTCAAAATGATATTTTAACGAAGAAATTCATGATGAAGAGAGACAGTCAATGGCTTTGGCGAGTTAAACTTCAATTCCAAGTCTAAGATAAGGGTGGCCTAAAGCCTAGCCCTTTGTCACCAATAAAATCAGGACAGCTTTTGTTGCAATTATCTGTCCCCAGGCAAGCCACCAAGACCAAATCTAGGCTCGACTATTTCCAAATGTTTGGCTCGAGAATAGCTAGCTCCGATAATCTTTGTCTTGAAAGAGAAATGACAGGTTTGGGAAGAGACGGCTCTTGAGAAAAAGCCCAGGCCTGACGTCATTAATCAATATTGGAAATCTACTAATTATCTTGGTGCCTCAAGATTGAAGGACAAATTATCATTTGGTCAACGATGTTGTTAAGGATACCTCCTTATTTTTTGCAAAGAATATCCTTGTTACCAGCATAAATAGACCATGAAAAGTCGTTGGAGCTCAAAACTGGAACTTGACTAGCCTGGGTGTCATCGTCGTAACCTTTGGAAATCGACTGGAGGTGGGCGCAGAGGGCATTAGTTAGCACCGCACAAATTAGTTACGTGACACAAAAATGGAGTTGTACCGTGATATTAACACTCCTTTAGCAATTGTGAACGACTCTAGTCCAACTTAGGCTCGATTTTTTTTCCTTCCTTTTAGCATAAATCTTTCTATCTTTATGTTTGCTCAGATCAAGCTTCTAGTAATCTCCAAAAGTCAAAATCAAGCTCAAATCTTGTCTCGATCAATTACTTAAGTCACTTGAATTCAAGTAGTCGAGTAGAATGATGTTAAGACCTTGATTGTTTCGCGAAAAATGAATGATTTAGAAAATATATATTTGAAAATAATCGCTTATATTACTTATAAAAATAAATTAATAAAGAATATTTTTATTGTTGACGACATTATCTAAACATAAATTTTTGTCCATAATGATTTTTTTTTGATTAACTAATTATTTCAAGCGATATAAATAATCATTTTTAGAAAAATATTTATTAAATTATTTATATTTCGCGAAATAAATTAAACGGAGGATATTCTAATTGAGTTTGGACTTTGGAGAGAGCATCTCTCTCTGTGGGCCTTTTTCTGGGCCCAGTCAAAGCCCCGTCGGAAGCCCAAAACGATCCGTTGACTTAACTAGCTTCCATTCCCGACGGCCAAAAGATCTTCCTCCACCGTCCCGTCGCTTCCGCCCTCTCTTTCCCTCTCCGCCGCGAGAGGCCGCGAACGACGGCCCGCCTCGCCGGAAAACCCTCGGTTCCTCGGCGGCCGGAGACTCTTCCTCCGATCGCCACCTCCGGAATCGCTCGGCCCGACGCGGAGAGGGCCTCGGGGTTTCCTTGCCCCATGCTTCTCCGCCGCGCGTAGTATCCCGATATCGGCCGTCCGGATAAGGCGTCGGGAGCTATGGATCCCTCCGCCGGCGACGCGGCCGCGCCGCCGCCTCATCGCGGGGCGACGGGCGAGAGCGGGAATCTCGCCGTACTGCTCCGATTGTTCCTGGCTCTCCTTTTCCCGGTCGTCTTCTTCTTCTCCTCGTCGTTCGTGATCGGCGTCGTCGCCCTCCTCGTCAGTAACTTCTCGATCCCCAGCCCCATGTCGCTGCCTGCTCAGTGCAAAATCGTCTCCAGCAGTAAGTTCCGTTGAATGATTGCTCATGCTTTCGGGTCTTCACCATTCGAGTTGGCTGAGCTAAGTTGTGGATTGTTACCGTCTTGGCCGTTTTGTGCTACTTCAGCTGCTAGCTAATGATGACAAATGGACAGGATTAGTATGTGATGACTCGTTTGATCAATGAAACGTAGCGAGTTTCGTTTTCGTACTGTCGGTCGTGTTATGCGCTCGAGTGTCGTATGCTGAGTTTTGAATTTTTTCTTGCAGGTGTGGATATAAGGTCGTCTAAAGTTTGCGAGCTTGGGCTGTTGAATTATAACGCCAAGATTGTCTTTAGCTCGTCCGAGAAAAGGAAATTCCGGTGCCATTATGATTACTATTGGGCTTCAGTATTTAAGGTGATTCTATGTCCTTTGAGGAGTGATTACCGTTTTTAATGTGCATTTCTTGTCTGTTGTGAGGTTTAATTATCCATGGTATCTCTTGGGGCCAATGAGGCTCGGTTTCGCTGATTCCATTGTTATCTGCATAGTTTTCTCTGGAACTGCAGAATTTTCATAGTTATCTGCATAGTTTTCTCTAGCCTGATTCTTATTGTCCATACAGCTGCCTGATTAGATGTCTGTAATATTTGACACACATTTGTAATGCTATAGAGTCCTATCTAGGATTTACTCATCTCTGTCGCGCACGAGTGCAAGAACATGCACCGCCGCGCCCCCCCCTTTCATGTTCCTATGCCATTTCAAGCTGAGGTTTGGATTGGATAATGTTGTGCATGACCATTAGAACCTATCTTTTCATTCATTTGAGTGCGCAATGAGTCTTATCTTGCCATCACTTATTATATGGAGGTTCAACTAATTAGGAATCAAGCATGTGTCAAAGGAACTACTTATTATATCATTTGTCCTATTATCATAATCAACCTTTTACTGTCTTTTTTAGCTATGAATGTCAATTAAGGAAATATCGTTATAGTAGTTTCACTCTATGCTTATTGTCAGTTTGTCTTTTATGTAACAATGTCACGTGCTGATGTATTCATGAACGCCATATAAGTCACAGGGGAACTTTCTGAATTAGCTGGTATTGATTCTGCAAAAATACTGTTCATATGTAAGAATACTATGAGCTGTTGTGAAGCTGAAAAAGCATTTGCGTGTTAGTTGATACATTGGATACAATGAAGTTTGAAGCTGTTTATAAATGTTCATGGAAGTGAGGATTCTTGCTGTGCTTGAGATAAATAAAAGTTAAAAGAATCATTCTAGATAAAAATATAAAGGAGATCGAAAGTTTAACTCTTCTATGATTTTGATGAAGGTTGGAAGTGGAGAAGGTGGTGGTAAAATCTGTTTGATTAGGTTAAGCCTGTCTTTGGCAAATGCCCTCCTTATGTTCGGATTTGATAAATCGTACCTTGAATGGATCGTAATTTGGTTTCCCATGATATTTCTAGAGACACTTAATTTACCGATTGCCTAGTTCGACCAATCTTACTTCTAGAAAGAGACTTGTTATCATAGTGAAAATGAACCAGGTCAACTTGATTGAAACATATGGTCGATAAAATTGGCAAAAGCCTCAGACATAGTTTTGCTGGTTTGTTTCTCTTTTTCAGTCTTCTTATTCAAACAATTACGCAGTTCATATTTGATCCTTTTGATGTCATTTTAAGATTGAACATACGTTGGGGTTGTGTGTAAATCTTTACTTTGGGAGTTTTGGTTTGTATAGTTCAGAATTAAATCAGATAGCAAATGTTGCCTCTTCTTGGCTTTAGTAAGTACCTTGTTATGGTCCTTCCAATTCAGGCATTCATCGAAATTGGTGCATTTGTGTTTCTTCTGTGTTTACGAACTTTTATTTGTAGTCATTAATTGATTGTGTTCCATACATAGGTAGTTAGAGATTAGATGCTTTTATCAGCCTAAGTATCTTAGTTTAACTCAGAAGAGGTAAAAGAATGGCGAGAGCAGTCATAGGAAAAGAAAGCTACCACATTTACTGACTGCCGAATTGAATTTACTGTTTTGCCCCTTCTTACAATTGCAGGTAGAATATAAGGATCATTTATCAGGGCAGACTCGACTAGCACTTGCAGAGGCCCCAAATGAGGCCCTTCCTGCTAATTGCAGACCTGGTTTTGGTGTTGCTTGGTTTACCAAAGATAAATTTAAGGTAAGAAATGCACCTTTTCAACTTGTATGCTATCAGCTAAATCCAAACCACTATTTGTGGGTTTTTGCAATCACCCTAAATATTAGGTTTATTTCATTGGGATTGCTATGGTTTCTTTTGTATACGTTTTTTGAATGCACGACTTCATGACTTGTTCTCACACTGGTTTTAGGTGAATAATACTTATGACTGCTGGTATACATCTAGCAATTCCAAAGTAAGCATCTATCACGATGACTTCTTTAGTTGCCAAGCCAAAGATCCATCTGCAATGGAGATGATGAGGAGATACTATATATTGTGAGTACTTGATTCCTTTCTGGCCTCTTTTCCTTTTTCTGTATGAGGAATGTTACAGCAATGGGTTGGTAGTTCCTGTGCACTGCAAATAAATACACTATTTTAAAACCAGACCCTGACTGGCTTGCGTCATGGTCGTTTAGATGGTTCTCGGTACCACCAATTTTAATATTCTGTTATTCTTTAAGTTAGGACCACATGGGAGTTTGGCTTGGTGGATGAAAGTTTTGGAAGCAAGTATGCATGATCCACTGATCAGTAGTTTGAACCACCTGTAGCTCTGCAGTTTGCATTTATTACCTGGGCTTGTGTTGTGTGTGGCATGAAATGTATGTCTCTTGTCTGTTCTTGTAACAAAGTGGAGTGTGGTCTCTCAGCAAACTGCCAAGCAAGGGCTGCCTAAGTTGAATCAGTCAACACTCTGATTTCAACCACTCATGGATTGGTGGTGTAGACTGGATCTCTGCCCTTGGCCAACTAGTAGGACTGGCCAGTCCAATCCGACTTTTAAAATACTGCATTAATCACATAGTTTATAATGGTCAGATTACAATGATTTTATTCTGTTTGGTTCAGTGTCTATCTATAATATGAAGGATCTTGGCACATCTGAAATCAGTTCACTTTTGTGGTCTTGGTCCGGCCTTTGCAACTATTTTGAAGTATATTCTTGTGCTCTGTTTGAAGTGACCGATGACTGTTTTTCATCTGAGTTGCATGCTGATCTCAATATGCTAATCACTGGTCATTAATACAGAACTCAGTCCCAAGAATCATCACAAGCCAACATTGCCATGTACCATGTACATCTAATTGTGCTGTAATTTGTTCTTTTTCTGAAGTCAAATTGCCATTGAGATTACTGTCTTATCTGCTTACAGATCAGTTGTTATTGAACTTCTAGAATACAATATCTGAATTTTGGCTGGCATTAAAGGTCATCTTTGCCATTATGTGACCTTCCAAATGCTGCATTTCCATCTCCTTTACATTTAGCCTGTACGTATTCATTTGTTGTGTCTCTTACTTATATCATGGTTTCTAAATTGCTTATTGTGGCCTGTGTATCGTCAGGTTCTCGGAGATTTTCAAATCCTGGGTAACCGGCAAGATCAGAGCTAAATATTGGAAATGGGAAACAATTGTCGGGGTGGTTACTGGTTTTTCAACCTCCTTAATATCAATGAGTTTCATCAGACTCTTTCAACAGATCAAATCTCGGCATCGGTCGCGTCCAACCAGGACGCTACCTTGCACAGTTAGTGCAAACCGATTGAAGCGTGCTTGTTTGTTTGTGGCATATGTATCTTTTACTGGTTGGCTTGCTCTACAATATGGAAAAAGGCTGGGCCTTCCTGTGATTTATGTTCATAGGTAGTTTGGAAAAGCCATTTTTTGTCACCTTGGCACCTAGGATTCTGCTATTAATGTAATTGCAGGATCTTGTTGAATATTGTACTTAGCAGAAAAGAGAGAAAGGTTTTCTCAGGAATTAAGTCTTGGTATTAGTGTGGAATAGCAGGATTTATGTAGTGAGAGCAAGTTCAAGCAAGAGGCAATTCAAACTGCTGCTGTTGATCTCTTAATCATCCTGAATTTGTGGTGTAAGATGTGTATTGAGTATATCTCTTGTCCTAGCTAATCTCATTATGTAACAAGACAGAGAGGGAAAAACAACAGAACTAGTTTAGAGTCCTTTTATTACAGAAACGTGTGGAGAGTGAGATGCAATTTGATTTCTAATTACAGTGGGCTACCGGCAGATTTAGTATTTTGCATCCATAAATAGTTCACATTTCTCATTATGCTGGAAACCTAATTTGTTTTAAGTTTTGTCAGTGAGTATATAAAACTGATACTATAACTCAATTCATGTTGTGATTGTTGATTTTATGGTATCTCTTGCTGTTCGAGGCCACAATGTTCTTATCATATAAATATGCTAATTTCTCTTTCCAAATACACTATAAAGGAGTAGCAAGATTTTTCTTTTATCTTTTTTTTTTTGGGGTGGGGGTGGGGGTGGGGTGGGTGGTTTCAGGAATTGAATAGATTCAAATTAGAAGCAATTGGAAGTACTCGGCACCCACTGCGATTGCCCGTGAAATCGCCGGTCTTTCATTCCATAGAAGCTGCGTCTAAATTTAGTAGGATAACTCCAACCGTCCTTATCAACGAAAAATAAAAATCAACATATGGGGGGGCAGATTTGAAGCTTACTCCTACCTGCTCTTTGATGGGCAAGACGCAATTGTGGATTCTCATCTTGAGTCGTGATGTAATTCGAGGCTTGCTAGACAGGACTATGAGATGCCTGAAATGATTGATTGCAAGTTGCAACTAAGGTTTAACTCCCCGATGGGTCACTGTTCCCATAACTTCTTATAAATGAATCAAGCCATCCACATGAGAGATCGAGATTCTCTCTAAGTGATAATTAAGATCCTTGCACTTTTTAAGTGATGTTGAGAATTATAAGGAAATAGGCATTTTTTTTTTCAAAATGGAAAAAATTGACCACGCATCCTCATGGTACAAACTCCTCAACTTCTCATGCATGCCATGATTGATGGTTCATGTGCAATCTTAGTTGCATAGTTGGTCCACTAAAATGACATCTCATATTTTTTCTACGAAAAAGATCAAAATTGAAAGACTGAAGTAAAGACGTACGCCTTTCTTTTAGATTGACCAACATGAGTCATTCTCCAGTCCCTAGAAATATTTCTAGTCCTTGAATCACAAAAAGAAAATAATGTAACCATCGATTGAAAATATCTTCAGATTTGATATATTGTCAACTAATTTTATATTAAATTAAAGACAAAATATACGTGATTATCATAAATTGCAAACGAGCATAAATCTCTCAGGAACTATAAAAGCTCTAAGGGCAGAGATATGGCGCCATGGCCTTAGATTAGAAGTAGCCAATAATGCTTCTCATCTACACATCAAAATGGTTGCCATGTCTACTATTCATGCAATTGAAGGCATTTGTGAGCATAATTTACTGATGGAAACTCTTTTGATTAAATGCGGGAACTTGCTTGTGGATCGGCAGGAATACACATCAAGCATGTATTTAGAGAAGCAGATGGTTGCACGGATGCTTTGGCCTTGCTTGGAAAGGACCAACGTGTTGAAAGATTATTGCATTGATTGATAATGGGTCTTATATGCTCTTTATATATATGCGGTCTCTCTCCACTTATTGACTTAAGTTTTTGGATTGGATTTTCATTGTCTTACATTACTTGACAATGGATCTTATATGTATCTATGGTTTGTTATTTATTCCATTACTCCATATCTTATTAAAAACCTTTCGGATAACATTCCATCAAAATCTTAGGTTTGGACGGTGAAAACCCTTCGGATTAGGGAGATAGCTCTTCATATATCCAAAATAAGTAGAATGTATGTATTGATTTCGGTGATGCATAAATGAATATTTTTGAATAGATGGAGCATGATACACAAAGAATCCATCTAAGTGCAATATCTAAAACTATCACACAACACTTTGAGTAGAGTTTCGAGATATACAACTTGAATTGGTTAGTTCAATTCTTGATCATGTGATTATGAATTAGTGAATATGATTATGTGAAATGCACTGACATGTGCTTGTGGATATATGATGACGAAGAAGCCAAAAAAGAGTATTTGCGATTGTGAAATTTTAGCTTTTTTAGAGAAATTACATCACTGATATAATTCTATAGAAAAAATTGTTCAAAAAGTCATAAATTTATTGTACAACAATCAATTTAGTCATAACTTTATAATTTGGCTAATTTAATTATAAAGTTAAAAATAACAAGACGTAGGTAGTCCTTGATGAGTTCTAAGATTTCGTGCCGATTGCCTATTTTTTATCATGTCAAAGAGATTAATTTACCATGCGCGCGAAAGCTTACTCGAGGAATCACCAAACATACAAATGAAAATTCTGGAAATTCTGAGCGTAAATTACATGAGACACATTTAATTGGTCTAGCCGCTGATTTGTTGATGGGTGACTGTTTCCCCAGCACAGCATCTTCTAATAAAAGATATCAATAACCCATGTGAGAGACTGAGGGTTGACAATGTGACAATTAGGATAAAGTATACTATGAATGCCATATGATAGCGTTAGGAGATGGGTTTATCAAGAGAGTTCCTAAGTCTGTCATGGGATGTTACTCTTGGGCTTATCAGAAAATACTCAACATATTGCCTCTCACTGCCTTTCTTTGTTGAAAATATTGTTGATATTCATAAGCAAATTGAGGGTTTTTTTTTTTTTTTTGGCAAAAAAAGGAACATAAATGGTCATACATCCACAAGGTTGAATTCTCACGCCGTGATTGATGGTTCGGGTGCAATGATGATTGCATAAATGGTCCATTAAAATGGCATCTCATATATTTTTCCACGGATAGGTCAAAATTGAAAGACCCGCAAAAAGACTTTTGCCACTTTGAATTGAAGAACAAGAATCATTCTATAGTTTTTTTTTTTTTTTTTTTTCAAAAAGTTAATGTTTTAACATATGATTGTATTGATAACGCACAATCCATAAAATTATTGGATACAATACGTATTTGATCTTTGTCTTATCTTCTATTTAGTTGGTTCAGATGGCCAGAAGTTTTCTACTTTCCATGTAGACTTGGGCTCAAGCTTTATCGGGGGCACTCTAGAAATAAAATCCCAATTCCACCAAGTCGATACGATGTATTGCGCCTTTAAGATCTCCCAAGAAAATGAATTAGTTGAAGTGAACGAAAGCGCCTCTGGACTCCACTTCACCACTAAATTTAAAAAAAAAAAAGGATAAGTGCATTGGAAGTCCTAAAATTTGTCATGAAAATACAATTAAGTCCTAAAACTTTCAAAAAGTGCAATTAAGTCCTAAAACTTGTCACAAAGTGCAATTAAGTTCTAAAACTTTCAAAAAGTGTAATCAAGTCCCAAAACTTTTCAAAGTGGTTCAATTTAAGTCTTTCCATGAATTGCACTTTTTGAAAGTTTTAGGACTCGGTTGCACTTTCGAGACAAGTTTTAGGACTTTATTGAACATTTTGAAAGTTTTAGGACTTGATTGAACTTTCATAACAAGTTGTAGGACTTAATTGCACTTTTTGAAAGTTTTCGGATTCAATTGTATTTTCATAATAAGTTTTAGGACTTCTAATGCACTTATTCCTAAAAAAAAAGGAAGGTTACATAGAAGTGATCGTTGTGGGTTTTGTTGGTAGAACTTAAAAGTCAAGTTGCAAAGCCGAAACTTACATTAGGAGGCGAGGTACAAAAGAATTGCTATACTTTAACTTTTGTTTTTAACCAATAGATATACATAAACAAGTAGGGTACTAACGATTTTGTCCAAGATTACGTTGAGAAGACGTGTGTGACGTGCAAATTGATACGGCCGCCTTGGACTCTCAACTAGAGGAAGACTTGGAAGACGACTTTCAAGTCAAGGTACGGTTGACGACTTAGGCTGAACACGAAGTCGATGAAATGCAAACATCGACTTCACTTACATGGCAAGGATTTTGATCATAGGCGTGACAAGTGCCTCAAATTCTCCATCATAATTCTATGAGTATTGCTTTAATTGCTTATGTTATCATTAATGGTTGGCAATACACATCTTATTTTCTTAGCCTTTGTTAAGGGGGAGGATTTGATGCAACTGAAGAAGTTGAATCACATAATTTGCGCATAGCTTAAACAAATACCAAGTATCGAGGCATGACCCAAGAATTTAACTCAATGGTTGAAGAATAACATTGGGAATATATAATTCCATTTTAGGCTCATCCACCTTGGTATTCGACTCACTTTATCCGTACATGAAGATTTCACATGTTTGCAATTTATCTATCTAAGATGGACTTCATTGTCGTGGAAAAAGGGAGTACCACTAATTCATTCATTCTTACTGAGCAAAATGATGAATTAGTTGGACTAAGACTGAATTGAAAGAACTACTCGTTCAAATCGTCTTAGTCCTCTTTGAATGGGCTTTTACTACATAATAGGCACAAGTATTGTCACAAGCCTAGTTGGCCGGTCGCTTTGGCCGTACTTGGAATGAAACAATATTCCTATGTTCCAGATGTAACTTGATTTGTTTTCTTTAATGTAATTCTCTTATTCCCCAAAAGAAAGGGAGAAAAAAATATTTATCTCCCGTGTATAGGCATGCATTTGTCATTCTTTTTCCCCCCTTTTTAAATCATTGATATTTCATTCCCATTCTTCACTCCTATTGTATGATGACATTTCAAGAAGCTAGGGAATTAATGACCCATCAGGGAGTCAAATGGCTTTGCATTTTCATCATATTGCCTAAGTCTCATTTTTTTTTTTCAAAATTATGTTAAGAGTTATGAGCCAACAGGCATTTTTTTTTCAAAAGGGAAAAAGGTTCATACATCCACAAGGTACAAATTAAGTTGAAGCATTCATCCTAATTGTCTAGATTGAAACTCAATTCTAGTGTCATTGTACAATAAGAGTGAAGAATAGGACTCTCACGTCGAAATTAACATTTGACGTGATAATGGTCAACTAATGCTTAAAAAAGTGATGAATAAAGATTAATTTCTCCATCTTTTCTCTGAAAATAACATGATTACATTTAAAAAAGCATGTCGATTTACATTGTCTGAAATATATGTGCTCCCCGTGTAATTGCACATTAGGTCTATAATAACGTCTGGAACAGAGGAATAAATAACAAATTGCAGATCTTGTTCCCTTGCAAGCAGGATTAAAGCATCCGTGCAACCATTTGCTCCTCTGAATATGTGCTCAGTTTCAAATACCAGCAGCTCCTCGAGCAAGTTCCTAACATTCAGCCAAAAGAGGGTTAATAGCAAATTATGCCTTTGATTGCCTGTAATTGCTTGACTAACAAACATGGAATCCATTTAAATGGGCAAATGGATAACATTATCAGCTAATTCTAATCTAAGGCCATGTCTTTGTGCCATATTTCTGCCGAGATGTGTTTACTGTCTGTTGAAACTTCTCTAGTTCCTTAGAGACTTATCCTTGTTTGTAATTCATCTTAATCACGTACACTTCATCGTTAATTTTATATCAAATGAGGCAATATATATAAAATCTGAAAATATATTCACCGGAAGATTACGGTCTTCTCTTTCTATGATTCGAGGACTAGGAGTACTCCTACAAACCGTAGGACGGCTCCCGTTCCAATCTAAAAGAATGGACAAGAGTCCTGATAAGTCATGTAATTTCCTATTGTTGGGAGAAGATTGCTTGCCCAACTTCAGAGTCTCCCCTACTTTCTTGTCAATATAATACAGATTTTTCAACCATAGCCCAAAAATCGGGTTGAGTGCATTGACAATTAAGAGACACACTTCTGATCATAATCAAATTGATTATTACGCATTTTCAACGTTGTCAAAGTTCAAGTGGCCATCTCTGATTCTCAACTTAATGGAAGACTTGGAAGACTTCTTTCGAGTCATGGAGTGGCTGGCGTCTTATGCTGAACGTGGACGCAATGATGAAACGCAACATCGACTTCACTTGCACGGCATGTATTTCCATCATGGGTATAACAAGTGCCCCAAATTTTCCAAAATACTTTTAACGATTATTCCATTTATTGATTATAATATGATTAATGATTGATATTTGCCTTTTATTTTATTAACCTTCGATGGTTTCTCATGGAGAAGGAATTGACGCAATTCAAGAAATTTAATCAACTAACTTATGTACAGTGCAAACAAATACCAAATAACATGGTATCTCCCAATGACTTTTAACTCAGCAGTTGATATCATTTTTAGGTCACCCACTAGGGTTTGGACTTGTTTTCTTTACTTGGTCCATACATGAGAATTTCATCCATTTGCGACTTACTTATCTAAAATAATGGACAAGAGTCCTGATAAGTCATGTAATTTCCTATTGTTGGGAGAAGATTACTCACCCAACTTCAGAGTCTCCCCCACTTTCTTGTCAATATAATACAGATTTTTCAACCATAGCCCAAAAACCGGGTTGAGTGCATTGACAATTAAGAGGCACACTTCTGATCATAATCAAATTGATTATTACGCATTTTCAACGTTGTCAAAGTTCAAGTGGCCATCTCTGATTCTCAACTTAATGGAAGACTTCTTTCGAGTCATGGAATGGCTGGCGTCTTATGCTGAGTGTGGACGCAATGATGAAACGTAACATCGACTTCACTTGCACGGCATGTATTTCCATCATGGGTATAACAAGTGCCCCAAATTTTCCAAAAGACTTTAACGATTATTCCATTTATTGATTATAATATGATTAATGATTGATATTTGCCTTTTATTTTATTAACCTTCGATGGTTTCTCATGGAGAAGGAATTGACGCAATTCAAGAAATTTAATCGACTAACTTATGTACAGTGCAAACAAATACCAAATAACATGGTATCTCCCAATGACTTTTAACTCAGCAGTTGATATCATTTTTGGGTCACCCTCTAGGGTTTTGACTTGTTTTCTTAACTTGGTCCATACATGAGAATTTCATCCATTTGCGACTTACTTATCTAATATAATTTATTGTCTTGGGAAAGGAGAGTACTTCGTTTTATTTTTCTCTCTTAAGTATCCTGAAGTATACTGTCTTGCTCTGTTTGAAATAACCGATGAAGTTTTTCATCTGACTTGCGTGTTAATCTCAAAATATTAATAAATGGTCAACAGTACAGTACTCAGTCTCAAGAATCAGTTGTTACCGAACTTCTACAATACAAAATCTGAGATTTTGATGACATGCATGATCGTATTAGCCATTATCTCACCTTCTGAATGCTGCGTTTCCAACTCGAGTTACCTTTCAAGTACATTGAACGTGTACATAACTATTTTTTGCGTCTCTTACTTACATCATGGTTTCTTATTGACTTAATATGGCCTGTGCATCATCAGGTCCTGAGATGTTTTCAAATCCTAGTTGACCGGCAACATTAAGGCTAAATATTGGAAATAGGAAACATTTGCTGGAGTGGTTACTTGTTTTTCAACCTCCTTGATATCAATGAGTTAGATTTTCCTTGAAGCGAGCTTGTTTGTTCGTGGCATAAATATCTGTTACTGGTTGGCTTGCCGTACAATTCGGGAAAAGGCTGGCCTGACAGAGATTTATGTTTACAGGTAGTTTGGAAAAGCCATTTTTTGTCACACTGGCATTTTGGATTCTGCTGCTAATGTTGTTGCAGAATCTTGTTGAATATTGTACTTGACAGAAAAGAGAGAAACGTATGCTTAACAATGTAAAATGGGAGGGGGATAGTGGAATGTAGGCAGTGAAGGGGAAGTTAAAGCAAGAGGCAATTCAAAATGCCGCTGTTGGATCTCTTAATCATCTTGAATTTGTGATGTAAGATGTGTATTGAGTATACCTCCAAGGGTCCTAGCTCAAATTAACTAAATGAGAGGAACTAAACAACGGAACTAGTTTAGAGTCCTTTTACAGCAGAAAGTGTGGAGAGAGTGAAGCTGCAATTTGATTTTTAACTACAGAAGGCTCTCAGTAGATGTATATTTCACATACCTAAATAGTTTTTTTTTTTTTTTTTGGGGTCAAACACATACCTAAATAGTTCGCCATTTTCATTATGGTGGTAGCCTAATTTGTATGAGTTTTGGCAGTGTGAATATACAAGTAATACTTTCTATAACTCAACTCATTTTGTGATTGTTGAATTTATGGTATGTCTTCCTGTTTTAGTGTGTTAATTTCTTTCCAAACAAGGGGAGCGCTGATCAAAGAAATCTATAAGGTTAACACACTAACCTTTCAACATATGTTATGCCAATTAGAACATGAATTGTACATAGAAGTTACCTCAAAATAAGAGAAATTATTTCACCCTCGGAAATTATGTGGGTGCTTGCTTTTGAGTTTTGTCCGGTCAAAGAAGAACTTAATGTACTGTTTTTACTGTGATTTCTTTTGCTGTCTAATGTATCTTAATAATGGCTAATGAAAGCTTGAAGGATAACAAGTTTTTACCCTCTTCGTAACCCTCAGTTTAGTGTTGCAGTCTTGAATGAGGTGTACGACTTAAGATTTTTCCATAAAATCAATGTCTTCATGTTGCCCCCTTATAGAGCCGTATCTGCTCTTTTTATAAATTTGAATCAAATAGAAAGGTTTACTGTCGCGACCTAATTTTTCGGGTGCACCACCTAAAACTAGGTTAATGGACTACTAAGTCTTAAACTTAGCTCGGGCTCTCCCAAGCCTATACCAATTCGCGACTTAAGGTTCAAGTTCTTTAACACGCAAAAGATTATTAACTAAGAGTCGCCACTAATCGGTTTATGGTAGGTTGATTAGACACTTAAATAAAATAATAGGAGAATTATTTTATCTTTACGAACCGAACTATGGGTACAAGGACTTGATTACACTAGATTTCTCTAATGCCCTTTCGGTACCATTCTTTTTATTTTCAAAAATGTTTTGCGGGCGAGCTTGGATTTATTTTAACCTAAATTACTATCATGCAAAAGTGATCACACGAGTGCTCAACCATTATTAAAAATTCAACAAATGAAATAAATTGCATCACATGAATCTAACAATTTTTTGGGTTTTCTTAGATTTTTTTATAAAATGCATTTCTAACTACATGATCTAATTTTACTAACAAACAAACTCTAATTAAATGATCCTATTATGCAAACTAGTTAATATGCATCTCATATTTTTGTATTTTCTTTATTGAAATTCAAAATTAATAAAAACCCTAATTAAAATATCTAAAGAAAATAATTTTAAAATATGCGAACATTATCTAAAACCCTATTTAAAAAAAAAAGTTATTTAGGTCCAACCCTAACTTATTTCTAAAAATGCAATCCTAAAAATGTAATCCTAAAAAAAAAAAAAAAAAAAAATTCTAATTTACTAAACCTACATGTCTGATTTACTAAACTTATATGCTCATGCAGAATTTTGATTTTTTTGATTTTTTTAGTTTTTCTTAAGATAAGTAATTATTAAATAAATATTAAATCTAAACTATCAACAAAATAAATGATTAAAATAATCGAAAAAATAATCTGTTGTCTCACAAGGCCAAATTAACGATTATCTTAAGCATAATTATCACGACAAATAATTCAAAATAATTAAAAATTTGATCGAAGTCTTACGAATCAAATTAATAATTATAATGATTTAACAATTGAAATTATACCAAAAGCCCAAAAATTAATATAATTAAAAAAATGATCCGATGTCTCTCGGATCAAATTAGTAATTACAATAATTCTGGGCAAAATACCTGCGGATAATGCCTACACTATTTATTGACATCAAATATTACAACTTAAATAAATAAACTAAAAAAAAGAATAAAACAATGAGATAAAATGAAATAAAATAAATAAATAAAAAGAAGAAAAAACTAAACTCCCTAAAGGGGAAAACGACGGTGGACAGCGCCGGCCGGTCGTTGACCGGTCGTCGGAGCTCCGGCGAGAAGCGGCTGCAGGTGGACGGCAGCGGGCTCGAGCTCTGGGCAGCGGCGGAGGCGGAGCTGGATCGCGGGTTGCTGGGCGGCGGCGTCAGCAACGGTGCAGGGCTCGGCTGGCGTCGGGGCGTCGCGGACTGCTGGGCGGCGACGGCGTCGAGCTCCGGCGCAGGGTTGCGGCGAATTGAGCGGCACTCCGGCACGGGCTAAGGTGCGGCAGCAGGGAGGCGCAGGCGGTGAATGGTTCCTGCGGAGGTGACCAGCGGCGGCAATGGCTGGCGTCGGGATCGTCGCAGCCTCCGGAGGGCGATCTGCTGGGGCGTTCGTGGACGAGCGGGAGAGGTGGCGTCGGCCGGCGCAGGCGAGGTCAGGCGCTGGGTCGCGGGCTGCTGGACGGCGACGGCATCAGGTGGAGATGAGCTCAGATCTGTGGTCGTCGAGCGAGATCGGCGCGACTGAAGCAGGGGACGCCGAGCGTTGGTCGCGGATGGGTCTCGGTCGGCGAGGGCTGAGAAGTGGTCGGAGCGGAGGCTTCTCGGCTTCTAGAAACGCGAGCAGTAGGGATGTTGCGGGCCGGCGCGGGTGGAGTGGCGAGGAACGCGAGCGTCGGCGGAGGTGCTGCGTGTCGGAGACGAATCTGGTCGAGCGGCGGTGGCTGAGAGGAGCAGACGTCGGCGTGGTGCGTCGGGGGCGAGTCCGGTGGGGCAGCGGCGGTTGAGGCGCGGTGGCAGCTCCGGCGCGACGGCCGGTGCGGTGGCCGACGCAGACGCTGGACGGGCACCGGAGGGGAGACGAACGGACGCCTGCTTCCTCTTTTTTTTCTCTCTCTCTCTCTTCACGTCACTTCACCGACCAGTCAGTCTCCCTTTTCTCACTTTTCCACCCCTTTTCGAATTTTCTCACACAAATCTCTTTTTTTCTCTCTGAATTTTTTTCGAAAAAACCTCCTTGGTTACGAAAAATGAACTTTTCTTTTATAACGATTCCAAACGGCCGCTTTGTACGGCATTTTCTCGAGTTTCCATCTCCAGTCACATTAAATCGAAGCTATAAATCAAAGTATGATTTTTCAATCACCCGATCTTCTTCTCGATTTTTTTCCATTTTGCAAAAATTCTTACCCTTTATTCGCTTGATTTTCAAATTGCTTCTGCATTTGACAAAATCCGAATATCCATTGGAATTCCAAATTTCCATGCATAATAAATCAAATCAATTTCCCTCATTTTTTCATTTTTTTCTTTTATTTATTCAAGTGAAATTTTTATTTTCCTTATTTCCCTAGATTTGCTAAAATTAGTTGTCAACATTTACGAAATGAAAAGATGAACAAAGATAACACTAATGCGGCATAAAATTAAAACTAAGCCAACCTTTTTGCAGAAAAGTTAATCCAAAAACAATATGGATTATAGATAGCAAAAATACATTAGGTTGTTAAGAAATTTAATCATGGCTTATATATAATTTGTTCACATACATCCACACGCACATAACTCTCTCTGTTTCTGTTCATTCGTGCACATGCGCACATACGACCTTTTTTTTCTTCTATGCCCTGCTTTTATCTAATAAAGGTGCAGTAGCCACTTATTTCAAAGTCTTTATTTGATTATTCTGAGTGCACATCCATATGTGTCAATAATATAATTTGATCTTTCATCTTTTTATGTTCTGATTGTTCTGATATTTTTTTCGATACTTTTATGTTAAATTGGGCGTTTCTCATTTCACACTTAAAACATATGTATAGGTGAGTTTAAAATTAGAGAGAAATGAGTCCACCTATAAATGGCTTATTGATGGAAGTGCACAAGCAACCCATGTTGTTGAACAAACAACTATGAACATCTGTACTTGAAATTTAGCCATGAAGCTATGAGTCAAGTCAAACGACATGAACAATTTACATGGGAGCTTGTTGCCAATTTCCAATATGTCACCAAAAGAAACGTATGGATTCTATATTAAAGGTATGACAGAGAAATATGGATAAAAGGAGAATGCCAAGCCACTGCGCTTGTGCCCTATATAATAAAAGAAATGTTTATACGTCTAAGATCCTGCAGTTTTCAAACCCATACAGAAGGCATACGTAAAATCATTTAAAGTTCTGAGGTCAAGCACTATGAATGGCCAAGTAGCAAGATAACTCCATTGCCAGAACCAATTGTTGCTGCCTATAAAAACCTTCTACGTTGCACTCTCCCTCGAAAACTCACTTCAGCAACCAAAAGAACAGAAACAAAAGCAGAAAATATGGCAGCCTTATCATTATATCTGCTGCTTACTTGGATATTCTTGCTTTCTCTCTTTCGTACTAGGTTTGCTGAGGTACTTTGTCATGCGGACGAGAGCTCTGCCTTGATGGAATTCAAGAGAAGTTTCAGAACCGACATGACAGATCCGCAATGCGTTTATCCAAAAGTCCATTCCTGGTCACTGGATGGAAGTGGAGATTGTTGTTCATGGGATGGCGTCGAATGTGATGAAGTAACTGGCCGAGTGATCGCCCTCAACCTCGGTAGCAGTTGTCTCTCAGGCACCATGAGTCCTAACACCACTATCTTTCGACTCGTTCACATGGAGTCGCTCAATCTCGCTTTGAACAGCTTCAACTTCTCAATTCCGTATGGCTTCGGCAATCTTTCAAAGTTACAATACCTTAATCTCTCCTCCTCCGACTTCTCCGGTGAAATCCCTCGCGATATCTCACAACTCTCCAAGTTAGTTTCTCTCGATTTGTCTGGGACACTTCATATGCCCAACATGGGCGACTTCTTTCATAACTTGACTGGGCTAAAAGAACTTGATCTTTCTTCGGTAAGTTCGTTATCACCTTTCCTACCTATGCTAGCGAATTTCTCTTCCTTGACATTGCTCAGGCTAGATTTTTGTGGATTGAGTGGAAACTTTCCAGTTAGCATTTTTCAGCTGCCAAACTTGGAAGTCCTTTCTGTTGCTGACAATTTCAACCTGTCTGGGTTTTTTCCCAAACCGCATTGGGGTTCTCCATTAAGATCCTTATACCTTTACGAGACCAACTTCTCGGGAGAAATACCCACTTCAATTGGAAATCTTAGTCTCTTGAATGAGTTAGAAGCCCTGTATTGCTATTTCTCAGGATCGCTTCCCTCTTCAATGGGTAATCTTTCTCATCTCACTGCACTGGGCCTTGAAGGAAATAACTTGCAAGGTCAAATCCCTGTTTCCTTTGCTAATCTAACCCAGCTATCGGTGCTACGGCTCTCTTACAATAACTTGAGCAGTGATTCTTTGGAGTGGGTGGTCAACTGGACAAAACTCACCTACTTAAGCATTTCAGGTAATAGTTTCTTTTTGGTTATATTAAGCGCAATTGTGACGTCACGTCATCTATGCACTAGCCCACTCAGTGGACGACAAGTGGCATTATGGGGGGCCCTCCATCATGAGTCTCTCTTTGCCGGTTCGAACGGATCTCTTTCCTCCTCCATCTAGAACTCCATGGAACCCGATCTCTCGAGCTCCGTCGCTGCTTGCTCCCACCCCGACCACGACCAAAACCCCCGCTACAACAGCCATGAGAAAAACTACCATCGCTGCGTCAAGAGCTTTGATTCCGGCAAGGGCCTGAGCTGGAAGGCCTCCTAGCTCGACAAGTTCAGCCAGGTCCCTAACCACGAACAGCTTCTTCATCAACTTCTTCTCCCTCAACTTCCTCAATTTTTTGACCGAAAGAAAAAATAAATAAAAATTCCTCAACTACTCGACGACGTAGTATGTCCCCTCGCCGCCATAGGCAATGAGGGAGAGGATCAGGTCCTGCCCAGATTCGAGGTGCGAGGCGCGGAGAGCGTTCACGTCCTCGACAACTAGCCCAACTAGAAGGCCTTTCGACTCAGGCCGACGCTAGACTCAAAGCTCTTGAGGCGGCGATGGAGAGGTAGGGTTTTGGAAAGGAGGGAGGAGGATAGGATGATCTTTGTGGCTTACCTGGAGATCTTGAGAGCATTGTTGAGGTAGGCCTCGAGGAGGAGGAGGAAGTCCCCGTCTCTGGTTTTTCCCGTGGCCGTTGCGGCAGGGGTTTTGGTGGTGGTCCGGGAAGGAGCGAGCAGCAGTGGAGCTCGAAAGATCGGTGCAGAGAGGAGGAGAGGGAGAGAGACTTTCCAATTTTTGACGGTGGGCCCCTCTAGTGCCTATTTGTCTAAGTGGGCTGGTGCACAATGACTTGGACCTAATATCTTCAGGCGAGGGGATTATTTAGCCAAAGAGAAAAAGGAAATTGAAATTGATGGGGGTAACTAACGCTCCTTTTGTCTTGTGTCTTTTTTTCTTTCTTTTGGTAGATAATCAATTAAGCGGTGGATTTCCGTCTTCGTTTGAGAACCTGAAGCAATTGACTTATCTCAGCCTTTCTCGCAACGACTTGCACGGCGATATTCCAGGCACATTATGGAGTCTGAAGGATCTCGAAACACTTTATCTGGAGTCGCTTAATCTCAATGGCATTCTCGATGTAAATAATCTATTCAAGCTCAAGAACTTGGTGGACTTAGGTTTGTCCTACAACAATATATCTTTCACCAATTCATTCGTCAATGTCACTACATCGAAGCTCACCTCCTTATACTTGGATTCATGCAACTCGACTGAGTTCCCACAATTTATAGGCTACTTGAGTGAATTGGATGAGTTATCCCTACAAGACAACGGAATTCGAGGGACCATTCCTAGATGGATCTGGAACAATAGCAAACAATCTCTCGGGAGTATACTTCTTTCTCACAATCTCTTAACCGACTTCGAAAACAACCAGACCAATCTTCCTTTGCCGAACTTGATGTATTTTGACATTAGTTCTAACTTGCTAAAAACAACCCTCCCTATCCCACCTCCCTCGGTCATATTATACAACATCTCCAACAATTTCCTATATGGGGAAGTTCCAACATCCATATGTGAAGTGAGTTCTCTTGCTGTGCTCGATTTGTCCAACAATACTCTGAATGGCACACTTCCTCCTTGTTTGGGAAGTATTGGTCCTTTGATTTTATTGAACCTCGCGAGAAATAAATTTGATGGCATGATTCCTCAGGTTTACCCTAATGGTTGTGAATTGAAGATGATTGACCTCAGAGAAAACCGACTAAGCGGGAATGTTCCGAGATCTTTAGGAAATTGTGGAATGCTGGAGTATTTGAATCTTGGTGACAACCAAATTAATGATACATTCCCATTTTGGCTATCGAGATTGGCCTACCTAAAAGTAATTGACTTGCGGTCCAATAATTTCCATGGTCCCATAGAATCTCATCTAAGCCAGCTCAAATTCACTAGTTTACACATCCTGGATATTTCCAACAATAGCTTCAATGGTGAATTTCCTTCCAAATTGTTGAAGAGTTGCCACGCCATGAAGGTCATGGTTGGTCAAGATGAGTTGGCATATTTGAATATCGATGAATGGTTTTATTCGATGGGTACGACTTATGGGATGTAATTGATGAATAAGGGCACGGAAAGGGAATATGCGAAGATTCTGTATGCCCTCATGGCAATTGACCTCTCCAATAACAAGTTTGAAGGGTTCATTCCTGAACTCATTGGAGATTTAAAATCACTTCGCATGCTCAACCTTTCAGACAACCTCCTCAATGGTAGCATCCCTCCTTCCTTGGCCAACTTGACCGTGCTCGAAGCATTGGATCTTTCCCGGAACAATCTTGTGGGAGAGATTCCTCAACAACTAGCCTACTTGACATTTCTTTCGGTTTTCGATGTCTCTCACAATCATCTATCAGGACCAATACCACGTGGAACGCAATTTGATACGTTTGAGAGCAGTTCATTTGCGATGAATGATGGTCTGTGTGGAAGTCCCTTGCCAAATAAATGCACAAATGGTGAGAACGCTCCACCACCACCATCATATTTCAAAGTGGATGATGAAGAAGAGTGTCTATTCAACTTGGATTGGAGAATTGTGCTGGTTGGCACTGGAGTCGGGTTTTTGGTCGGTATTGTGATAGAGAACTTGATCATTGACGAGAAGAGTATGTGGTTCTTGTGCTGCTCTAAGAAAATGGCAAAAGGATGGAAAAAGGTGAGGAAAGCTCTGGCAGACAAGAAAATATGCAGCTAGATTTTAATGCTCTGTCTTTAAGTAGCTTGTAAAGAAAAGTTATACATGCATATGTGAAGATTCTGATCTATGTTTATTTGCTACAGTAATATGGATATGTTGTTTTCTTGCTCATGAAAGTTATAATTCTTCTGAAGATTCTAACCTGTGTCTGTCCATATATGCATCAGTAATGAATGAATGTTCTGTTGTAATATAGAGACGTAATTGAGATGAGTACATACTATTGAAAAGCCAATTAATATACATGGTGGATGTTGTTGTAAAAAATTTCGTTGTCCATGGAAACCAAGGAGATTGGAGTAAAGGTTCTCTTGGTTCACAGGTAGAAAGGGCCTTGCTTTTGTTCATTTGAACGTATATTCAATCGAACTTTCGTAACAGAGCATTAGCAATCCATAGCGTGTCAAGATATTCATGTCGGTTATTTATGTCATTTTGAGTGGGTAGACCAATGTTACGATGTGATTGATTACAAATTGTTTCTTCTTTAAAACGAACGAAAACATGTCAATTTCGAGTGTAGTCATATTAAATTCGTGCTTTTCTTGGACAATTTGTATTTGTGTTCGAGTCACCAAGGAATTGCCACTTCCCATGCTCTTCCAAACATTAGCTTGCAATTTAAGTGAGTTACCAAGAGCTTTTGAAACTATTTTTTCTTTAAACTAATATGGTATCCTACATGAAAGATAATTTCATAGAGTTCATCTTAAGTTAAATGTAAAATTCTTCGCTTAAGGAGCATATAATTTAAAAAGTGATTTAGTTTTATGAGTATAAACGTAAACATGAAATCTAAAAAATCAGTGATTTTAACCAAACTTTCTTGAATTGAACATAAAAATCCAATTTATAGGATCTGAAAGAGCAGAGGCCGGGGAAGTCCCCATCTCTATCCTCGTCCCAACCCTGCGAAGTGCGAGGCAAGGTTGGGTATTAGAACGATGAGAAAAAACATTATATTTCTGCCGGTTCATTTAATAAGAAATGACGAAAAATATGGCAAAAGAGGAGAGATAAGTTTGTACTAAATTAACGACAATAGTGATAGATTTAAACTGACTCACAAACTTGTGTTTATAAGTAGGACCATTGTGTTTAATTTTTTAAAAATATAACTATTAATTAATATTGATCAGTCTGAATGTTTAAAAACCTACACATATGAACTCTTAACTTTATTTCAAATCATTGTAAAGGTTCTTTTTTTCTATAGAATTTTGTGATGTTGGAATACATTTTTACTAAATCATCCTTTACAGAATTATGGGAAAATTCATATGACTCGATATGTCATAGTGATATAGGATAATCTATTACACAAATGAATTGGAAAATTCAAATGCGACATGTGAAGTTGTTATAAAAGGTTTGATGATTTCATGAAAAAATATTATGCCATTTCATGTTATTAATCAATATAGGGAAAAATGGTTCGAAAAGTCCTAAACTTATTACACTTTTTCTAATTTGGTCATGAATTTTTTAACTCATGCCACTTGAGTTCTAAACAATTTTCACGTTTTGCCAATTAAATTCATCCGGTTAATTTTAGCTAGATATTGCTTATGTGGATGTCGGGCGTCCTATATGGCATAGCTAGTGTGGATGCGGGCAAATTTTTCCATGACCTATCAATTCATAAAGAGCATGTCACAGGCCTCTCCATGCTTAATGAAAGGCATGTCAAAGAATATAAATTAATGAAAATTGTAAAGTAATGGGCTACTCCATCCACGAGAAACTTTGGCTAGTAAATGTTGGCTCCATGTTATACTAGGGAAAAAAGAAAGGAAAGGAAAAAAATAATTGATTTGAAAACTTGCCTAGAATTCCAAGATGAGCGGTGTGAATCCACTATCTCTTCAACGGAAAATTTGACTTTTGGTCTATTAATTTATGTGCTTTTTTGGGGTTAAGGTCTTGAACTTTCGATAAATCTAATCAAGTACAGCCCCTGCCACCAATCCTAATAAATTTGAGCTGACGTGCCCGTCGAACCGTTTGAGAGTACGAAGTGGGAAAAGAAGACTTGCTCTTGGGAACAAGTTAGTGCCAAAATGTCTTTCCTCAACAAATATTTAGGTTGAGTGTAATAATTCAGTCCACACGAAACTTATATGAAGTACCAAAATGCGCATCTTTATTTTCCACCTTCAAAAGACACAAAGGTTCATGGAACCAATAAAGAACTGGTAGAAAGTTTTGTCTAGGAAGCTTTATCGCCTCCTTCTAAAGGGGGAAAAAGAGAGACAAGAAAGAAGAAAGGTTGACTAGAAAACCAGCTTGCAATTTCAAAATGAGCAGTGTACCCGTTAAAGGTGATTCTACTTTTCTTCCTTGAATATACGTACTTTTTTAGTTGAGCGATTGAACTTTGACATATCTATTTAGATCCTTTAACTTTCATAATTTTTTTTTGTCAAATTTAAACTTCGATACCAATTTGGTAATTTTGAATTGAAGTGCTTGCTGGATTACATCACAGCAAGATGTGGAAAAAAATTGCCTTTGCAGACCAAGTCCACACAAAATTGTCATTACAAGATGTTTAGT
This sequence comes from Eucalyptus tenuipes, assembly GCA_014182365.1. Lineage (NCBI taxonomy): Eukaryota > Viridiplantae > Streptophyta > Magnoliopsida > Myrtales > Myrtaceae > Eucalyptus > Eucalyptus tenuipes. The sequence continues at coordinate 4,647,824 of CM024541.1, read as the reverse complement.
TGACGTGAGAATTTGTGCCAAAATGTCCCTCCTATATTTTCACCTTCTTCAAAAGACAGAAAGGAACTAATTGAAATAAGTGAAAATTCCAAAAGAACTCAAATTGCAATCAATTTCTCAAATATGAGCCTAAAGTGAACCTTGTTTGGAGTTTGAAGGGCCCTTATTTTCTCAAATAATAGCCTGAAGTGACCATATCAATTTTAGAGAAAAACTTGACCTTACCAACTATTTTAGGGCATTTATGTCCTCTACGTTTTCTTATTTTCTTCCTTTTTTTTTTTTTTTGTTCTTGCCATAAAAAAACAAACTAAAAAAGATTAAAACTTTAAAAAAAAAAACAAAGAGAGAGAAAAACACATATTTGAAAAAAAAAAAAAGAAGCAACCCTCCCGCCTGTGGTTGCCACCCTATCATTGATGGGTCATCAATCATGGCTAGCGGGGTCACCAGCGCCTTGGTGAGGGTGGCAAGCCTCGCCCAAACTAGGGGGAGGGTCAACGACCCTCACCCAAATCTGGGAGAGGGTTGCGGCTCTTTCTTGGCAAGCCCTCACCTCTGGTCGAAAGGGTCACCAACCCTCAACAAGGCATTGGCGAACCTACTGCCCATGGCGGATGCTCCACGGGCGATGAGGTGGCAACTAGAGGAGAGGGAGGGCTGGCAACTCTACTACCTGTATTTTTTTTCCCAATGATCATCGATTTTGGGCAGTTCCCATGGGCGGCGGTCTAGTTCGCAATTCCAAGGTGAAAACTGGACCGACCGGACCGATTGCAATCGAAATTGTAATGGAGATAGCAACTTCACATGTGCCCAAGAGACCACCAAAACTTTTCTTGTTCCTCTCTACTTAAAGAAGAAACTCACTTGTTAGTTTCTTCTTCTATCCGATATGGGACTAAGACTTCAAGAGCCACACTCTCATTCCTCACGCTCACTCTCTCTCTCTCTCTCTCTCACTTTCTCTCTCCCCCCTCACTTGCAAGAGACAAGGTACTCCAAGCCTCCAAGAGTCCTACATCGAGCAAATACTCAAAGAGCATAAGAGAGATTGTCTATAAAACCCAAGCCAAGCATGACCTTTAGCCATATCATTCACAGCCTTTTTGATTAAGATTGAGTGTGAAATACATGAAATGCGATTGATGCTCACACGAGTGGAGTTTAAATTTTTTACACGTGGGAACAAGTGCGATTGGTTCTATTGGACTACCAAGAGCCAAACTAGATTAATCGGTCCAGAGTACGGTCACTCTTTAGTGAAAAAAAAAGAGTTAGAAGGCCGGTTCGATTGGACTAGACTGGACCGAAACCCGGGCGAGTTTGGTTCTCAGTCTTAAGACCAAACGGTCCGGTCCCTAGTTTCCAATTTTGGGAACCGGTTCTCTCGATCTAGTTCACAGTTTCACCTTGGAACTAGACCAGACTGGTAACCGATCACCCTTACTAGAGAACCAACCGCTCCTGAGGTCGAGGCCAATGATGCAATCGATTGTGTTGGTCCTTATATGCCTCTTAAGTAGCATCAAGACTAAGCTCTCTCCAACATGGCATGCTAGCTTAGCAAAGCGAGTATGAAATTGGAACACGGCGATGAAAACAACCCAAGTAAAAAGCATGTGCAGTATTGAGGTTGACATGATTATGTTGTTCTCTTTGTGCTTTTTTATTAGAGCGCGTATGTTAGAGAGCAAGAAGAGATTGCAATGCCACTGCTTTTATATTAGGCAATTTTTGTGAATAGGAATTTTGGCGCTCCTTAGGCGCGCACGCATACATGGTACCGACCATGATATCATATACTAAAGGATCTTATTATTAGGAGATGGGTTTATCAAGAGAATTCCTATGTTACTCTTGGGCTAATCAGAAAATGCTCAGCATATTGCCTCTTACCGCCTTTCCTTTAAAATAAAAAAAATTAATGTCAATATGTATAAGCATGTTGAGGTATCATCATCATTATTATTGCAAAAGGAGAAAGAAATGGTCACACATCCACAAGGTGGAAATTTCAGGTTGAATTCTCATGCCGTGATTGATGGTTCATGTGCAATCATGATTGCATGGTTGGTCCATTAAAATGGCATCTCATTTCCTTTTCCACGGATAGACCAAAATTGAGAGACCCGCACAAAGATTTTTACCACTTTTAGATTGACAAACAAAAGTCATTTTACATTTCTTTTTCAAAAAGCTAATAGTTTAACATATGATTGTCCCGATCACGTATTATCCTTATTCAATACAATATGTGTTTGATCTTTGTCTTATTTTCGATCTAGTTGGTAAACTTGAAATTGCTACACAAAACCACCAAGGTGTTGGAATAATTTTTCCAGAAGTTTTCTTCTCCTTATGATCTTGAATTCAAGTTTTATTGGGAGCACCCTAGGAGTAAAATCTCAATCGTACCAAATCGATATATGGAAGTGCATCCTCAAGATCGCCTAGAAAAATATGTATAGTACTACTTTGCCACATTACAAAAGAAAAAATGTTACATAGAAGTTGATTATTTTCTGGGGTTTGTTGGTTGAACACAAAAGTCAAGTTGCAATCCCGAAACTTAGATTAAGAAGGCAGGTATGAAAATATTATTATACCCTACCTTTTGTTTTAATCCTTAGATATACACGCACAAATAGGGTTCTAGCAAATCTTGTGCAAGATTACGTTGACAAGATGTGCATGACTTGCAAGTTGAAGTGGCCGTCTCAGATTCTCAACTTAGTGGAAGACTTGGGAGATGACTTTCGAGTCAAGGTAAGGTTGACGTCTTACGCTGAACTCGGACTCAATGATGAAATGCAATGTTGACTTCACTTACATGGCACACACTCTGATCAATAGGAACAGCAAGTGCCTCAAATTTTCCAAAGTATTTATGTGATTATTCCATTCATTGCTTTTAATATCATTAATCATTGTGATGCACCTTTCATTTTCCTAACCGCTAATGGTTTCTTATGAGGAAGGAATCGATTTGCAATCAAAGAAGTGGAATCACCTAATTTACATATAGCATAAACAAATACCAACTATAGGGGCATGATCCAATGAGATTAACTCAACAGATCTAGTATAAACAATTTCAATCTTTGGGTTATCCACCTTAGTGTTGAATCATTTTATTGCTTAGTCCATACATGTGAGTTCCATGCATCTACGAGTTAATTATCTATGACGTACATCATTGTCATGGAAAAGGGAGTACTAAGGCAATGCTAATTCATTCATCTGGTCTATAAGAATGAGTGAGTTGGACCGAGACCAAATAAAAAGACTAACAACTCGTTCAAATCGTTTTAGTCCTCTTCGAATGGGCTTTATAGCTTAATGGGCGCAAGTAATCTCACAAGCCTAGTTGGCCGGTGGCTTTAGCCCTACTTGGAATGGAGCAACATTTGGAATTTGTTATTTATCCTATATTCTAGATGTTTTTTAAGGGGTCGGAGTACACTTATATCAGACAATATAGCTTGATTTGTTTTGTTTAATGTCGTTATGGTTTTCCTCGAAAGAAGGGGAGAAGAAAAGCTTCATATCCTGTGTATAGGCATTCATCATTCTTTTCTTTTTTCTTTTTTTTTTTCCTTTTTTAGATTATTATCACTTCAAATGTTAATTTTGACGTGAGAATATTTTACTCCCATTCTTCGCTCCTATTGTATAACAACATTGGCATTTTAGCCCATGCAATGCCGTGATACTTGAACTAACACCTTTAAGAAGTCATGACTATTTATATATTTTAAGCATGGAACTTTGTATTGTCCAATTGTAATGGCATTTGGCACTCTATGCCATCCCATGAGCAGCAATCTCCATGTGACCTCGATGAACCTTTGCATAAACACATTAAAAATCTGTTCTGTAGGTTCTGAAACTTGGTTGAATTCCGTCAAGGCAGAGCTCTCATCCGAATGGCATGGTGGCTTAGCAATTGAAGTATGAATTGAAATGAGAAGGACGAATGAGTAAGAAGTGCATAGAGTAAAGACACCATTATCTCTGTTTTTGTTACTGGAGTCGGTTAATATGGGAAAAGATTGGGCCTGACTATGATTTATGTTTAGAGACAGTTTGGAAAAAGCCGCTTTTTGTCACCTTGGCATTAAAGATTCTACTACTAATGTAATTGCAGGATCTTGTTGAATATTGTACTTAGCATAAAAGAGAGAGAGACGTTCTTTCGGCAATGTAAAATGGGAGGGGCTAAAAGTTTGGTTTTTGTGGGGAATAGCGTAATGTAGGTAGTGAAGACGAAGTTAAAGCAAGAGGCAATTCAAAATGCAACTGTTTATCTATTAATCATATTGAATTTGTAATGCAATATGTATATTGAGTATATCTCTTATCGTCCTAGCTAAATTTGTTATGTAACTAGACGAGAGGAAAAGAACAACTAAGTTTAGAGTCCTTTCATTGCAAAATGTGTGGGGAGTAAAGTTGCAATTTGATTTCTAATCATAGAGTGGGCTACCAGTAGAGTTAGTATTTTACATACGTAAATAGTTGACATTTCTAGTTATGGTGGAATTCTATTATTTTTTAAGTTTTGGCAGCGTGGATATACAACTAATATTCTCTAAAACTCAATTCATTTTGTGATTGTTGATTTTATGATATCTCTAGCTTTGTGAGATTGCATTGTTCATGTCACATGAATATGTTAATTTTTCTTTCCATACAATCAACACGTCACTCTTTTAGCCTACCTTATGCCAATTAGAATTTGATTTGTTGATAAATTACCTCAAAATAAGAGAAATTATTTTCACCTTTGAAATTAAGTGAGTGCTTGCTTTAGAGATTTGTCTGGTCAAAGAAAAATTTATGTTCTATTTTTGCTGTGATTTTCGTACTCTGTCTAATGTCTCTCAACAATGGCAAATGAAAGTTACAAAGGATAACAATTTTTTACCCTCTACAAACTTAATATTTGTCATAAAATCCGTGTCCACCTCTTCCATTTTACTCCACTTTTCCTCGTTGGCCTATTGTAGTGTAGTGAGTATCTTCTCGTTAGATCATCTACAACCATCATTCCACACATCACATCAGTCTTGGTCTCATCCCAGATTGACATTACCATAGCTTTGTCTTGAATCCACTCATTACTAATCTCGTCTTTTATGAAATTCTCGCTCGAAGCTGGAAATTTTCTTCACTAACAGCATGTGCGCATTTTGGTACTTTACCTACCTAGTTAGCATTGCATGCATAGGTGAGATATTCACCATCAACTGGAAAATGAGGATTTCAAGGTTTGGCATTGCTCGACTTGGTTACTTGTAGATATCAGGTGTTCTTGCCAGTGTTCTGAAGAATGTTTAGCTTCATGAAGTTTATATTCCGAACACAATCTCTCACCAACTTAACTAGAAACCCTTCAAACAGAAGTGCTACTCAATGCAAAGCTTCGACTTTGCTCTTTGTTGGGCTTCCAATCTATCAACAACAAATATATTCTGACCATCGATTTTTCCTCTCTAAAGCAAAAGAGATCAAAATTGACACTATGTATTTTCCTCTCCCAACCCCATCCATCCCTCCCTCCCTCTCTCTACCTTTCTTCGTCTCTTCCACTTCTGGAAGGGAGGGATTTGACCTAGATCTCTCCCTCCCTTCCTAGTTGCTTTTTTTTTTTTTTTTTCATTTCCTTGCTCTCAGAAATTTAGTTTTAGATTTGAGAGTTTTGCTCTCTCAATATTATATCTGGGAGCTTTTTCTTCGATCTAATTCTAGATTTTGGAGTTTTAATGAATAGGTACTCTGCCTCCACTTTCAATGGTGTTCACAACAGTTTTCGTGTCAAATTTATGCTTATTTAAGTTATGGCGCTTCGCATTGGCTACAAAAGTTGCTCTCACAAGTGTCAGATCTGATCTTCTTCAACATGTTTTGTTTTTATACAGTGATGGCGTTAGGGATGACGAATTTAGGTGTACATCATCGAATTTAGGTGCACATCATCGAATTTAGGTGCATGCCGTCGATAGGCAAAGTCGTAACTATAAATGGAGATCCTAGCATGTGCTCATTACTAATGACATTGTGTGATTTTGTGATTGACCACATTTCTTTCGCTTGGATGCAGTAACAGATCATGAGCTTGTGATTATTTGTGCCAACCATGCTCTAATGATATGCATTGATTTCTGATTTTTTGTTTGTTTTGGAATTTTATGGGCTTGTCTTGTTATTATGACTTTTGAGATCTTCTATTATGTATCATTTTGATAATGAAGGGAATTTTTTTTTTTAAAAAAGCACAAGGGATCCATGGTTTGAATCTTGACCTTAAGATAAAGTGAGAAAAAAGTAACTCATATGAATATCACTGGCTCTTATCCTGTTACTTCTTTGAAAAAACACAGATCCATCTAGAAAAAATGTGGACTTAACAACAGAGTCCTTGATCTTGATAAACTCATCCATAATCAAAGCCGACAGGTATGAGCCCTAATGTCAAATCTTGATGCGCCCTATTAGTAAATGTTGTTAATGATCAATCTACTGACTTCTTTCCTAAGAGAATTGGGGGCGGGTCTCTCTCAAGTTTGATTTTCTTTATTTTGTGCAAAGATTTGAAACAAATATAATATGACCGGAAATCAATGGTCAAGCCCGGCAGCAGAATTCGAGCTCCGATTTCCACTCTCTTTGCCCAATTTTTCTTTAAACATATGCCCAAATATATCTTATTGTTGCCTATGTACGACTTTATAAAGTTTTTCCAACATATGTCCAAATTCCATCTATATGTCACCACGCTAGATTTGTTTAACAATAGTCTAAACAGCACGCTTCTTCATGTTTGGCAAATGACGAGTCTTTGCCAAATTTGAATCTTGGGAAAACTAAGCTTGAGGGCATGTTTTTTTCATAGTTATACAGATGGTTCTGCATTGAGAATGGTAGACCATAGGAAGAATCGATTGCGAAGGGTCTGTTCCTAGATCTTTTGTCAATTGTAGAATGCTAGGGTAGTGAATCTTGGTAACCATCAAAATGGTGATCACTTACCCTTTTGGCTATCAGATTTGACTAAGCCAAAATTTACTGGCTTGCATTCCAATAAGCTCCATGGTCTGATAGGAACTAATTGTCAAGGCCAATTTAACTTCACGAATTTGCAAATCGCGGACCTTTCCAACAATGGTTTCAATGGCAAGCTACCATCCAAGTTGTTACAGATGAATTTATTGTTGATCAATATGAGTTCATGGATATTCTGTAAAAACTTTCTTCTGTGGGTTGGGAGAGGGTGACACGTGGAATGAAACTTATGAATAATGGGACGGAAAGGGAATACTCGAAAATTCAATATGCCCTCATGGAAATTGATCTATCCAACAAGAAGTTCGAGAAATGGATATGCGCACAAATTTGGGATTTGAAGCCACTTCATTCACATGCTTAGCCTTTCAAACAAAAAATTTCACCGGTCCGATCCCACCTTCCTTAGCAAAGCCGATGACTGTGCTGGAATCTCTACACCTTTCTTAAAACATGCTCTCCAAAGAGAACCCTCAACAACTAGCCTAGCTTCCGTTTATTTCTGTTTGGGTAAGTAACTTAGCTTGCATTCCTCAAAACAAAGCAAAGTGGAAGAGCACATCCATTGCAAGCCGCGATACAAAATCAAAGAAAGAATGGTAGCAAGCCTAGAAGAAAACATACCACTGAGGCTTAACAAAAGGAAAAAAAAAAAGACATCAGAGAACAAACATAAAGCAATAATAAACTACAAAGTTCAAGAATCATTTGTTATAATAAGTCCTGAATTTGAGCCCGTAATTATAGGAAAGTCTAAAAGTTGGAATTCGTGAACGTCTAGTTTTGCGCTTCGGAAATCAAGATTTCCTGTTTGGTGATGTCAAATTAGAGTGGCACAAGAAAGAGAAATACCACTTGCCTATTTTGACTCGGCGTAGACTTTTTGATCGACTAGCATGGGACTTCCTCAACCGGTATATATATATATATATATATATATATATATATATATATATATATATATATATATTGTAGAGTTAATACAATGAAAAATCTCGAATTGAGACACTTGTAACAAATTTATCTTAAACTAATTTTTTGATCATAAAAAACCCTAAAACTAGTATATTTTGAACAAATTTATTCTCCATTAGTTCTCATTAAATTGGGTTAATACCACGAAAATCACAAACTAGTAAAACCTCAAATCGAGAGATAGGTCGGTTCGGCGAGATGTGTGATCAAATGTAGGTGATTCCACTAAATTGCAAAATTCTCGTCGATCAGCACTAGATTGATTTTTCTATCGTTTTGGTATCTTGTGTTTGTATTTTAATCCTCGAGATTTTCATTAGATTGATTATTTTATCGTTTTGGTATCTTGTGTCGTATGTGAAGATTTTCCCACGGCCAACGGCGGGTCCCCTCGGACCACCAGCATTATTTTCACCACATTTTTGCATATGAAGCATTGTTAATGGCCGTGTTGTTTTACTGGTAATTACTCCTAGCTGTGGTCAAAGTCACATTCGGCTATTGGAGTGGCAGGTTCCAAGTAGACTTGCGTCCTTTGCTTCATTTAGCTCTTTAAATGGAACGTGGCACTTTTATTTTTAGCCTTTTCATTGTTTCATCCAGATTCTGTTTGTTAAGTTGGCATGTTTTCATTTTTACTAAATATGCTTTTTTCCGCAAAGGTTTGGACTTACTATAGCTAGTATTTTTATGATAACAAAAACGCCTTCCCTGATTGCTCTTTCCTTCAAGGATATCCTTTTACAGTTTTCAGCATCCGGTGCAAGCCTTGTGCTTAACTTGCATTTTGCACGTCTCAAGCAGCAGGTATCCTGAAGAAATTAGCTCCAACAATTGGAATTGTAGTTGATCATCGCTGCAAGAATCAGTCACTAGAAGGTCTACATGCTAATGTGCAGAGGCTGAAGACATACAAGGTGAAGCTAGTTGTCTTCCTGAGACGCGCACGGAAATTCAAGGTAAATTGACTACTTACAAAATTCATATCAATATTGTGCGATCCTTGATCTTGTTGAAAATATCTCATCTTCCTTCTCCATGCAGGCTGGTGATTCTACTCTAGAAGAGCTTGCAAATGCAACGCATATGCCAAGCTGCGAGTGGAGCGCATGAACAAACGTCACGTGGGCGCGAGGATGAAAAAGGCCGCTGAGGCGAGAAGGAAGATAAGAAGCAGTGAGGCCGGTTCATTTTTTGGTTAAAAGCATGTTTTTAATGAGTATTTAACGCAGTCTATTTTCAGACGACCTTGGTTTTTGAGGGTTCCATCTATATTTTGACGTTCTTTTTCTTTCCCTGAGTTTGAATTATTCTTTTCCCTTGACGTCTCCATGCAGATATTAGACTGTTGTTGGAAATGGAATTTGTAGAAATTTTTTAGTGAGGCTTATCACTTTGATAGTGTTGAAGACTACAATATAATTTAGCTATGCTTTGGGTGTGCATTTCGACCACATTCATTACGAACATATCGTAATGCTAATATTACCAAAGCACAATTAATGACTATTGATGAGTGCCTTACGGGTACTCTTTTAACATTTTTCAAAGGAAAATCTCCCAAAGATATTTAGGTAGATCAACATCAAAGACATATTAGTAATTTGAAGAAAAACAATTCTTTCTATTAATTTGCTGATGGATTTCGCTAATTAAAACTGGATTTTGGGAATTGGGGGCTGAGGTTGTCTGTTCTTTTGTTAAAAGTCATGACTGGCAATTGCACTGGAGGCCAATGGAAATATCTATTCAAGTAAGTCAAAGCATTAATGGAAATTAACTGTTTTCGTCTTGAAAATGTTTCATTGATCGGGGGAAGAGTTAATGACAAGTATTGACTTCTCAAGGTTAGTTACGCAAACATTGATTTGGCCAACTATCATAAAAGCGGTTTTATTGCGGGCCACTCAAAATTGAATTTTGTGGAACTTTGATGTTACATGTAACAAGAAAACTAGCAAGTTGCCCCACTAATTTATTGCGGTTTGTCTTAATATGTTCTTATCGTTTAAGACTTGGTCCTTGTTTAAGACTTGGATGTTGGTGTTAAATTGATTTGGCTAAGGACAATCCGTAAGAGTAATGCTTTTTTCTTTACATGGCCGGCTATAACACTTCGTTCAGGTGCGTAGCCATTCATGATAATCTCATCTAAGAGCCATGTGACTAGGACATGGTTCATGACGTAAATAAAATGTAAATGTAAATTATGCAAGTAGTATTTTCATTTAGGAATTGGGGCCAACCTCTTATTTTCAATGCTGCAAAGAATTGAATATGATGGTTAAAATTCAGGTGTCAACAAAACACATAAAAGCTTTATGTGACTGAGTGGATATATTTTTAGCCCTAACTTGAGAAGTGTCTATGGACTTAACCCATTATTCACGTTTGCATTTATTTCCACACTTTCAAAGTTTCTTTATTGGTCTATGCACTAATGACTTGAAGCTTGACTCAAGCAAAAGAGTATGATTACTTCCAACTTAAAGAGGGGAGAGACCATTCTAAGGCTCCCTTTATTTCGGGTAAAATGAATTATTTGAATTTTTTTGTAAAAATAATCAGTTGTATCACTTAAAATAGTTAGTTTGTGAAAAATAGTTTCATCATCATCAATAATTTATGTCTAAATATATTTTTGGCCGATGAAAATATTTTTATTTATTTATTTTTGTAAGTAATACAATCAATCATTTTTAATAAAATATTTCCTAGATTATATATTTTCCATGAATACCAATGGAGCCTAAATTATTAATGAATTTATGAAATTATCAAATATTTCAAAAATGAATAAATAAAAACCGACATGCTTCATATAAAAAGGTTAATATTACCAAAGTGCATTATCCTTATTCAATACAATACGTATTTGATCTTTGTCCTATTTCGATCTAGATGGTAAACTTGAAATTGCTACACATAACCACCAAGGTGTTTGGAAAAAATTTGCCAAAAGTTTTCTCTTCTCCTTATGATCTTAAATTCAAGTTTTATTGGGAACATCCTAGGAGCAAAATCGTGATTATACCAAATCGATATAAGGAAGTGCATCCTTAAGATCGCTTAGCAAAATAAACTTATCGAGAGGCGCTATGTATACTACTTCACTGCTAAATTACCAAAAAAAAAAATTAATAGAAGTTGATTTTATGGGGTTTGTTGGTTGACTCAAAAGTCAATTTGCAAAGCCGAAACTTTGATGAAGAAGCCAGCTACATAAAAATTATTATAACCTACCATTTGTTTTTAACCCATGGATATACAGGAAGAAATAGGAAACTAGCAAATCTTGGGCAATATTACGTTGACAAGATGTGCTTGACTGGCAAGTTGAAGTGGCCATATCAAATTCTCAACTTAGTGGAAGACTAGGGAGAAGACTTTCGAGTCAAGGTAAGATTGATGTCTTTCGCTGAATGCGGACTCAATGATGAAATGCAATGTCGACTTCACTTACATGGCACGCATTCTGATCAATAGGTACAGCAAGTGCCTCAAATTTTCCAAAGTAATTTTATGATTATTCCGTTCATTGCTTATAATATCATTAATCATTGTGATACACCTTTTATTTTCTTAACCTTCAATGGTTTCTTATGAGGAAGGAATCGATTCGCAATCAAAGAATCGGAATCACCTAATTTACATATAGCACAAATAAATACCAAGCATCGAGGCATGATCCAATGAGATTAACTCAATAGTTAAAGAATGAACATCGGGTATAAACAATTTCTATCTTCTGGTTATCCACCTAAGTGTTGAATCATTTTATTACTTAATCCGTACATGCGAGTTCCATGCATTTGCAATTTAATTATCTACGACGTACATCATTGTCATGAAAAAGGGAGTACTAAGGCAATGCTAGTTCATTTATTCTGTTCTATAAGAATAAGTGAGTTGGACCAAGATCAAATTGAAAGCTAACAACTCGTTCAAATCATTTTAGTCCTTTTCGAATGGGCTTTATGGCTTAATGGGCGCAAGTAATCTCACAAGCCAGGTTGGTCGGTTGCTTTAGCCCTACTTGGAATGGAACAAATTTGCAATATGCAATTTATCCTATGTTCCAGATGTTTTTAAGGGCGTTGGAGCACATTTATATTAGAGAATTTGTTTTATTTAATGTCGTTCTATTTTTCCCCGAAAGAAGGAGGGAAAAAAAAGCTTCATCTCCTATATATAGGCATTCATGACTCACGCAGTGATATTCTAGGCACATTCTGGAATCTGAAAGATCTTAAATGGCTTAACCTAGAGTCGGTCAATCTCAATGCGTTCTTGCTATAAATGATTTATTCAAACTCAAGTACTTAAAGAAAATTAATTTTGTCCTTCAACAATATATCGTTCACCACGTCATACATCATGCCAGTACGTCGAGGCTTGCCTACTTGTACTTAGATTCAGGCAACTTGATTGAGTTCCCATAGTTTATAGACTACTTAAGTGAATTGGTGCTGTTAAACCTACCACACAACAGAATCCAAGGGATAATTCCTAGATGGATGTGGAACTATGGCAAAGAATCTCTCGACTATATGGATCTTTCTCACAATCTTTTAACGGCTTCAAAAAGAACCGGACCGATCTTCCTTTGCTGAAGTTGAAGTATCTTGACGTTAGTTCTAACTTGCTAGAAACAACCCTCCCTATCTCACCTCCCTCGATCAAACTATACAACATCTCCAACAATGTCCTATATGGGGAAATTCCAACGAGCTCTCTCGTTATGCTCGATTTGTCCAACAATGCTATGAATGGCACACTTTCTCCTTGTTTGGGAAGTATTGATCCTTTGATATTATTGAACCTCAGGAGAAATAAATTCAATGGCATGATTCCTCACATTTACCCTGATGTTGTGCATTGAGGATGATTGACCTAAGAGAAAACCAACTAAGAGGGATTATTTTGAGATCTTTAGGAAATTGCGGAATGCTAGAATATTTGAATCTTGGGGACAACCAAATTAATGATACATTCCCATTTTGGCTGTCGGAATTGGCCTACCTAAAAGTTATTGACTTGCAGTCCAATAAGTTCCATGGTCCCATAGAAGGTCATCTAAGCCTGCTTAACTTCACCAATATACATATCCTTGACCTTTCCACCAATAGCTTTAACGGTAAACTTCCTTCCAAGTTGTTATAGAGTTGCCACGCCATGAAGGTTATTGATGGTCAAGATAAGTTGGCATATATGAATATTCATCAATCGATTGACCTGTCTTATTCGATAGTCAGTGGAAATGGGATGATTTATGTGATGACATTGATGAATAAGGGCACATAAAGGGAATATGTGAAGATTCCGGATAACCTTATGGCAATTGACCTCTCCAATAACAAGTTCGAAGGTTTCATTCTTAAACTAATTGGAGATATGAAGTCTCTTCATATGCTCAACCTTTCAAATAACTTCCTCACTAGTAGTATCCTTCCTTTCTTGGCAAACCTAACAGTGCTGGAATGACTAGATTTTTCCCTAAACAATCTTATGGAAGAGATTCCTCAACAACTAGCTAGCCTCACATTTCTTGCGGTTTTTAATGTCTCTCACAATCGACTATCGAGACCAATAGCATGTGGAGCATAGTTTGACCCATTCTGGAGCAATTCATTTGCAATGAATGAGGGATTGTGTGAAAGTCCTCTGCCAAATAAATGCACAAATGGTGATAATGTTCCACCACCACCGTTATCTTTCACAGAAGATAATGAAGAAGAGTCCATTCGACTTGGATTGGACAATGGTGTTGGCTGGCGTAGGAGTTGGGTTTTTGGTTGGTGTTGCGCTAGGGAACTTGATCATTGACAAGAAGAGTATGTGGTTCTTGCACTACTCCAAGAGAATGGCAAAAGGATGGAATACGTGAGGACAGGTCTAGCAAACAAGAAAATATATAGCTAGATACTTCCTAGTTCGTGTTAAATTAGTTTGTTGAGAATAGTTATACACGCATGTTTGAAGATTCCAATCTATGTTTATTCACATGTGTCAGTAAATTATTATGAGATGTTGTTTTCTTGCTCATTAAAGTTAGTTCTTTAGGTTCTTAGAGAACATCTTTGTCCATATATACATCAGCAATGTCATAACGTTTCGTTGTAATAATACCAACGAGATGATTCTCACGAATATAGAAAATCTTGTTGACACCTAAATTTTGTCTCTTTATTTAGAATTTAATTGCATAGAACATTAGGTTTTAATTTTTAACCCGTATACCAGAAATAATTTCCATTAAATTGCGTTGCACATAAAATATAGGAGTATCTGCATTAATAGCAATACGATTTATTAAAACTTACATAAAACAAAATTACAAAAATTATTATTATTAAGAAAAATTGGGTCGATTCCAGGCAGGCCCGGCCTCTTTCCTTTTTTTCTTCTCCCCTTTTCTTCACCTGGGCCGGCCCACTCCTCTTTGCTTTTTCCAGCCCGACTCCTATCTCTTCCTCCGTCCCTCTCGCCTCGGTCCCGCTCTCTGCAATAGAGGAACGACGCACAGAAGCAGAGCAGGGCGCGACGTGATTTGAGGGACGGGGATCAGGCCGGCCACAGCAGGCTGGCGATGGCAGAAGCCACACGCGCCTGCCGGTGGCCCCTTAAAGCGAGAGGTAGGGGGGCAGGGGAGGATTTTGGAGAGAGAGAGAGAGAGAGAAATCGGGGATTTTTAGAACAGAGAGGATTCGAGAGAGAGAGGTGAGAGATCCTCGGGAAAGAAGGGCGAGTTCTGGTTCATTACGGCGAGTTCTCACTCGACGTTCTCTGGAGACCTCCATCAGTCGGCCCCCAAGCCGCGCCCGCCCGCCCGCACCTACGCTCGACCTGGCGCCGCCGATCGGAGAAGACGGGAGGCTGTGTGCTCTCCCGCTTCCTTTCTTCCCAAGCTTCGTGTTTCTCGGCGACGCCCAGTGAAGCCCACTCTTCCCGACTGGCCGAGCGATTGCAGCCGGGGACGCCTCACCCACAATCTAAGCCGTGTCCCCCCGTTAAACCGTCTTGCTCGAACCGTTTGAGCGACGCTTGCAGGCCCGGGCTTGCTCATGCCTTTCTAAGTGTTGTTTGCTGGTTTTGGTTTGGGTTCGTGTCCCGAACGCTCTTTGCTTCCCCCTCAGTCGACGCCCATCTTGTGTTCGATGAAACGACCCTGACGCGCGTTTGTGATTGCAGCGCCTGTTTAGCCAAATCCGAAGGTGTACTCGCTTGTTGGCAGGTTATTAATTGAATCGCTAGTCATCGAGTGTGATTTTCTCAAGTTCACGGCCATGGCTTGCCTTTTTCCGGTCTGTCCTTTTGCTTGTTGTCGTCAATGGGCGGTCCGGCGACGTTGGCTCGAAGCGGCCGACGGAGCCGGCCTGGTGATGGTGACCGGAGGTTGTTGATGATGCTGGTATCATTCTCGGTGTGTATACGATCTGTGGTTGAAAGTTCTAGTGTTTGTAGTTGAACGTTGTGGTGGCCTGTGCGCAGGGAGGAAGGATGCACGCGTCGTAGAGGAAGGGGGAAAAGATCGGTGAAAGGAGATGATAGGATGGGCTCGGTTTGATTTAATGAATTTTTTGGTCCAAATGGGCTTGAGTGTTGTGTGGGACTAATGAGGCTTTGCCTTAGATTTATTTCATTACGGGCTGGGCTTAGCTTTTTATATTTATTTTTGGGCTTCGCCGGACTGGGCTCAATCGCTGAGCCCAGTCCAGCAGTGAACCCGTGCCAGCGGGCACGGGTTGGTCAGATACCGGTTGGGTGCGGAGATCCGACCCGGGTCAGTATAAAATATTATATTATATTATATTATATTTTAAAAAATTTAAGAAAACTTCAAAAAATTTCAAAAATTTAGAAAAAAATTTAGAAATTAGTTTTGAGCAAGTTTCATTAGATGTTTAGTGTTAATTCTAGTTTAGAACTAATTTAGATTAAGAAAAATGTGAAAATGTTTTGATTAAAAAATTGATCAATAGGGTTTCCTATAAGGTTTTTGAATGCTTTCTTTTTTAGAGACAATATTAGGTCGTTGTTTGCACACTTTCATTTTGATTTCACTTGATTGCACTTTTTCAGCATATTTACTGTTAATTTTCAGTTTTAGCATGGTTAGGTTAAATCATTAGGATCATAATAAACAATCATCGCCTAGACACTTACTAAATAAGAATTTTAGAGCTCATAATCGGCTAAAAGACTGTCTGGTCACTTTACTAATCAAGTTTAGGTATCGAGATGGCATTAATTAGATAATTTGTGTAATCAAGTCTCCAATTCCTAAATCTATGGTTTCGTAGGAATGGAGATGACTTTCCACATTTCAGTTGGTTTCTTACTGACCCAAAATAGCTAGTGGTGTCTCCTAAAAATATTAAGATGTTAAGAACTCAAAATTGAATATCTCAACATCATGATTCATGAGTTTGGGAGAGCTTGCGCTCGAAATTGATGGGTTGCTTCGGATCATCATTAAATGATATATTCAAGTCGTCTTTTGTGATGCAAATTCGAATTATCTTTCGAGTAAATACCTCTAGATTCATTCCTCAAAAGCGGTCCTAGGGTTGCAACAAATCTAACCTGCGACCTGGTTTTTGTTTAGAATCTGTAGATATTATGGTTTATAGACGTAATTGAGATAAGTGCATAGTAATGAGAAGCCAATTATTATACGTGGTCAAGGATGACGCAGAATGTTTTGTCGTCCATGGAAACCAAGGAGATTTGGTGTGAAAATCTTCATGATTCATGAGTAGAAAGGGCCTTCATTTGGTTCAATAATTTCTTCATTGTTTGGCCGAACTGTTTGGATTTGAAATTTCACCTTGAATCTTGTTGTTTTTCATGAGCTCAAGCTTGAGAGATATTCTCAAGAATTTGAATGTATAACTTAATAACATAGGATTAAAAATTTATGTTGTGTGACGACATATGTTTCGGTTATTTTGTCATTTTGTATTGGGAAACAAATGTTTCGACATGATTGATTACAGAGTATTTCTCATAAAAAATGAGGACCAACTTGTCATGCCTTGTCAATTTCATTCAAATCGTATCAATTCGTCTTTTTCTCAAAAAATTCATATCTCAATTACCAAGAGTTTTGGAAACTTTGTTTTAACCTAATGCAGTATCCTACCGAAAGATATTTTTATAGAGATTACGTTAAATTGAATGTAATTGTTAGCTTAAAGACAATATAATTTAATGAGTGATTTACTTTTATTAGTGTAAATGTAAACATTAAATTTAACAAAATAACGATTTCAACAAAACTTTCTGGAATTTAACATTTTTTTTTGGTCGGAATAAGACTGCCATTGATTTACTTAGCCAAGTTTGGGGGAATTACATCAACAACATCAGCACATAATAGATCAAATAACACAAGCGGAGGGTTAGATAACCAATTTGATGGAAGACATTTAGATCTGCAAGCTTTCGCGAGCCAATCAGCTGGCCGATTTGATTCCCTGCTGCAGTGGGCCAGGGAGAGGCCCGGGAACTCCTTCAGTTTTGCTTTGGCCCGGTCCAAGATGGGTTGTACTTCCCAACTTATGTTCGTCGAAGTCGAGATGCCTTGCACGAGGAGAAGGCTGTCAGAAAGCACTTGCAGTTGGAGATGAGATCTGTTCGAGAGGAATATTAGGGTTTCGAAGAAAGCGATGGCTTCCGCCTGCTCCACGGAGGAGGCTGCTATTGGTTTGGTGAATCCGTCGACTAGGTGACCCCAGAAATCTCGACAGATGCACCCGATAGCTCCCTTGTGCTCGTCTGGTCCTCTGCTCTCTCGGGAATGCGACGGCTACTTCCGTGCTGGAGCAAAGGACGCATCAATGTTGATTGTTAGCGAGTTTGGAGTCGGGGGATGCCATTGGTTGGGTTGAGTCGAGTTGTGTTGCTCTCCTTTTGATTTTTGATGCCATTTGGTGAAGTTTTCTTGTAGAGCGACTGCCTTGAATACTGTTTGCTTCGGTTGCAGGGGACGGTGGCCGAAGATGTATTGGTTTCGGTCCTTCCAGATGCTCCAGAGGGTAGTAGCAATTTGGTCAAACTTGATGGTACAGCTTGGGTCGGCCTTTACCTTATACAACCACTCATCTAGCCTTGTTAACCCCGTTCTTGAAATTTTAATTTGCAGGGGGTCTGGTTTCCATATGCAGGCTATCCAAGAGCAGAGCAGAAGGGTGTGTTCCATGGTTTCAACTTCCTGTTTGCATAGGGGGCAAATCGGGTCAGGTGCGATCTTTCGCTTATACAGATTGTCCATCGTTGGTAGAGCATTGTGACATGCATTCCATAGGAACATTTTGATTTTGGGGAGGGTACCAGAATGCCAAATATGTTTCCACAGTTCGGGTTTTGTCTGATGAGATGAAGTTGCTGCTGTTATATGATTGCCGATCGATCTTTCTCTGGTTAAGAAGTAGCCGCTCTTTACTGTGTATGTGCCAGATCTGTTTTTCATCCAAACCAACTTGTTTTCTGCATTAAGCATTCCTATAGGGGTTGCAAGTATTTCTTGGACTTGCTGGTCATCAAATAGCGATCTTATCATGAGTTCATTCCAGTTTCCAGTCCTGGGATCAATTAAATCAGCCACTTGCCCTGGTTCCCCACTTGTTGCTAGGCCATCAATAGGTCCACTCTTTAGCCATTTGTCGTCTCTAATCGAAATTTCTTTCCCATTACCGATTGAGTACATTATGTGTGGAGATATGGATTCTCTTCCCTGTAAAATACTCTGCCATCCCCATGAAGGTCTTGAGCCTTTTCCAGCTTTCCAAAAACCACAATGTGGATAGTATAGACCTTTTATTACTCGGCTTAAGAGGGACTGAGGTTGCTGTGATATTCGCCAGGCTTGCTTACCTAGCATAGCCTTGTTGAAAGCAATTAAATCTTTAAAACCGAGACCTCTCTCATCCTTCCTGAGTTTCAGATTTTCCCATTTTTTCCAATGAATCCCAGCACTTTTGTTACTAGTTTTCCACCAGAAGTTAGCAACTTTCATCTCAATAGCTTTGCAAATTGAAACAGGGATTTTAAAAATGGACATGGCATATTGAGGAATAGCTTGTATCACTGATTTAATCAATATTTCCTTCCCTGCTTTTGAGAATAAATTCTCCTTCCAACTTTCCAACTTCATGTTGACTCTAGCAATGATCCAAGCAAACATATCTTTCTTTGAAGCCCCCCAATCCGAAGGAACTCCTAAGTACTTTCCTATTTTCTCAATTTCTAGTACTCTTAGTTCTAGTCCTGTTTCTCCTCAAGGTGATTGGACAGTTTTTGCTAAAATATATGCTTGATTTATTCGAGTGATGGCCTGACCTGAAGCAAAATAGTATTGGTGTAAGATGGCCGCTAGATTTTGACATTCCAATATTGTTCCATGTAGAAAGAAAATAGAGTCGTCCGCAAATAGTAAGTGTGACAACGTAGGACAGCTACTATTCATCTTAATTTCTCTAATTGTGCCATCATCTATTGCTTGTTTCATCATGTTTGATAGAACATTGGCCACTAGGATAAAAAGATAGGGAGATAATGGATCACCTTGTCGAATCCCCCATGTAGGCTTGAAGTAAGGTAGGGGTTCTCCATTAAAGTTGACGCTGAATGATACCGTCGAAACACACTGCATCAACCCATTGATCACAGAATCCCATCTTAGTTAAACATGCTTTGAGGAAATCCCATTCGATGCGATCATACGCCTTCTGCATATCAAGTTTTAGAACAGCTTGGAACTTCCTTTTCCTCTCCCTAGTTCTCAATTTGTGTAGAACTTCTTGCACAAGCAGAATGTTGTCTTGTATTTGCCTTCCCCCCATAAAGGCACTTTGTTCTTCAGCAATAAGGTTTGGTAGCAGAGGCTTTAATTTGTTTGTCAACACTTTTGAGATAATTTTATAGATGAAATTACACAGGCTCATTAGGCGATATTGCTCAAGTTTTTCTGGGTTTGGAGTTTTGGGAACAAGGGTTATTTGTGTTTGGTTTATATCTGGATTTAGGTATCTAGTAGTGAAGAAATTCTGAGTTTCCCTGAATATTTCTTGGCATAAATCCGGCCAATGTCTTCGGAAGAAAAGGCCATGGAGCCCATTTGGTCCAGGAGCTTTTGTGGCACCTAGTTGTTGCATAGCCGTAGTTACCTCATCCAAAGTAATAGGGCCGATCACTGTTGGTTCATATTCTCATCCACCGATGTTGGGATTTGTTGAAGAATAGGCTGGAAATCCCGAGGTCCCACTGACTCGTAGAGCTTTTTAAAGTATTGCTCCGTCATTTCCTTTAAATGCTGGTCCTCTCTTACCCAAACATCATCTTCAGTTTTCAGCAAAGAGATTCTGTTTCTAATTCGTCGTTGAATAGCTGTGGCGTGGAAGAATTTTGTGTTGCTATCCCCCCATTTTAGCCAGCTTATTCTCGATCTCATTCCCCAATACATCTCCTCTTGCCGCCACAATGTTTCTATTTCTTGTGTTATCTTCCTTGCTGCCTCATTGTCTTGAGATATGCCCGTGTAATTCATCAAGTCTTGTAATTCATTTTTCAGCCATTCCATCCTCTTTTTTGCGTTAGAGAATTTATTTTTGCTCCACTTCATTAGCTTTTGTGCCACAAGTTGTAATTTCTCCACTACATTTAATCGCTGAGATTCAGATTCAGTCCAAGTTGCCTTGACTATCTGTGCACATTCCTCATCTTCTGACCAGAAGGCTTCATATTTAAATCTTTTGCCTCTCCGTTTCTGCTGTGGATTGAGTGTTAATAAGATAGGACTGTGATCAGACCCTATTGCTGGTAGTGCTGAACATTCTGCTGTGGGGTGTGCAATTCTCCATTCTACATTGCATAAAGCTCTATCTAGGCGTTTCTTGACCAAATTTTCACTTTTTCTGTTATTTGTCCAGGTGAATGCGCATCCTTTGCTTTCCAAGTCCATCAGCGAGCATTGGTGCAGAAAGTCTCTGAAGGCTGTAAGACGATAATTCTCGGCTCTTTTCTTCCCCACTTTTTCCCGGTGATAAATAATTTCATTAAAATCCCCCATGCACAGCCATGGTAGATGATAATGTAGACTTTCTCTGTGAATAGCCTCCCATAACAATACCCTCTTCTGAAATTCATCTGGAGCATGTACAAACGTAATATGCATTCTCTGTTTGGTTGCTGTGATTTGACATTGAGCATTGATAACATTTGCCGAGAAAGAGTCAATAGATAGGTGAACCTGGTTATCCCAGAACATGGCCAAGCCCCCTGCTATGCCTTCCGGATTCGCTAAGAAACTATTTTGAAATTTCAGCCTCCGCCTTATCCGATGCACTTTTTGTTCTTGATTTTTTGTTTCCATAATAAAGATAATACTTGGCCTTTCCTGAGTCATCAGGACTCTCAAAGCTTGAATTGTCAGGAGTGTGCCCAACCCTTGACAATTCCAACTCAATATCTTCATGGATAATTTGGTGGCTTATTAGGGCTAGCCACCAAAGCCCATTGATTTGACTTCTCTATCACTTGAATGGGAGTCTCCACCAGTTGTGTGTTTTCTATGATTTGTGCTTTTGATGATTGGGCACCATAAGGGCAGAATCGTTTCCCTTTTTTTGAGGCGAGATAGCTTGGTGCTCTTCGATTTATGCCTTATCGGTCCCTTTTCACCTACTGAGTTCTCTTCCATTTCCACCTCTGCTTCCTTTAGCTGTTC
This sequence comes from Eucalyptus tenuipes, assembly GCA_014182365.1. Classification (NCBI taxonomy): domain Eukaryota; kingdom Viridiplantae; phylum Streptophyta; class Magnoliopsida; order Myrtales; family Myrtaceae; genus Eucalyptus; species Eucalyptus tenuipes. Next base: position 4,626,052 of record CM024541.1, on the reverse strand, counting down.
TTCATATATAACCATTACCGATTCTTCATCTAAACAGCAGCTTCCTCTCTTTTGGGGGCTTTTTTCTCCCATGATTACTAGTGCTCGAGAGGGAGGGTCTTGGCTATTTTCCTGTTGAGTGGTTTGATAGGCAGCAGTGTTCTGTTCGCTAATTAGAGGATTTTGGTTCTGATTTTGATCTTGCACCTGTGTCTCCTTTGCAGGTATTTAGGTCTCGGGCACACTCTCACTTTCTTCATACAGAATGTTCTGTTTTCCATAGAAGATCTTTCCGTATGGACTTAGCTCCCATGCTTTAGCTCTTAACTAGTGCCCAAATCTTCCTGGTGAGTCTTTAGCCAGCCCTGAATTCTCGTAAAGTATTTCTTTACAAAATGTGGCATAGTGGCCAATTTTCCCACATGAGTAACAGTAATGTGGAAGTCTCTCATATTTAAACTCAACCCATAGCCTCTTGCTATCTAGATTCACAATAACTCCAGTCTTCAGAGGGTTTTCCAGATTCAACTTTACTTTTGCCTTGCCAATCCTGTAGTTGCTGTTCCCCTTTGCTTATAATTTCACTTCTATTACTTCACCCAGCTTTGAAGCAATGTCTCTAACAGTGTCATTTGTAACTCTCCCAAAGGGAAGGCCAGCAAGGTGTACCCAAAAGGCACAATAGTTAAATTCATAACACATCTCAGGAGTGTTAGGATCACATTGCTGTAATACTAGCAGGTTACTAGAGAAAGACCATGGTCCAGAGTCAAAAACTCTTTGTTTGTCAGCTTCCGACTGGAAAGAGAAAGAAAAATAGCCAGGCTCTATTACTGCACATGTAAAATTTTCTATTCTCCAAGCTCGTTTCATAGTATTGACAAAAGTTGCATAGTTAACATTCGGCTTGGAAAAGAATTTCCCGAACAGAGTTTTTCAACATTCTAACAGGTTCTCCTCCGGAATAGCACCTGTATCATCTACCACATCTTCTTCAGACCATAGCTTACCTAAGCTCTTGCGAGAGGGCGCGACCCTTCTCTCTTCCTCATATTGATTTGCCATCTTTTGTTTTAAGGTACGGGGGAGCGGGAGAATGCGGGCGATGTTCTGCTGGACTTGATGAGTCTTCACGCGAGCTGGCCTAAAGGTTTGGAACCATCAAAAGAGGAGATATGTCTTTACCGATTGAAGGGAGCTCTGAATCAGTGTTGGGGCTATGAAACAGTGTTTTGGGGAAGAAACTATCGGCTGGGTCGAGAAGATGGTGTGACGAATTCCTCCATCAGAAAAGCGAAAGAGTGAAGAGATCAAAGAGATTGTGGGTATGGGGGTTTCTTTCACTGGTGAAAGGAATTGAATCAGGTGATTTAGGGTTTCTCACCTGGGCTGAAGTCTGTTCTGTGAAGATGGGGTTTGGGAAGAAAGGGTTGGGTTGAGGAGAAGGTTGGATTAGGGTTTATCATTGATGAAGAAAACGGAAACTACCCTGAAGGTAGAGAGGAATCTCCAGAATATTCAAGATCGGAATTGAACATGATAATAAGGATTTTATATTGGAATAAGTACTTGATTAAAAAATATTGGAATAAGCAGGGTAGCGAGCAGGGGCCATGAAAGTCCCCATCTCCATTATCGTCCCACGCCTGCGGAATGCGGGGCAAGGTTGGTGATTAGATCGATTTAAAGGAATGGACCATTGAACAATTTTCAATTCTTTTAATAAGAACGACAAAAAATGAATGAAATGAGGAGGGATAAAAGGGTACTATTCGTACCAATTGATGACATGAGTGGGATGGATTGAATCTGACCTCACATAGTTTTATTTGGAAGTACGAATTACAAGGGAAAAAAGTAGAGATCTACAAGAATTCAGAAAAGACCTTTTCTTTCAATTTTTTTTTTGAAATTTAAGCATTATTTAATGATACAAGTGATAGATTGAATCTAACTCACAACTTGTATCTAGAAGCATGAATTACTCAGGAAATAGTTAATGATCTATAAGAATTCAGAAAAGACCTTTCCTTTCTGTGGATTGTGATCCACATCGGATTCTGACGACATTCGTAAGGAGAAAAAGAGGTACAAGAAAAGGCCGCACCGCAATCTACCATGGCCACAAGCAACCCAAGTTTGTTATAAAAAGTGAAGGAAGCCACACGAATCTCGCATGCTTAAACGACTCGTGTTGTGAATTACGTATATTTGCTAAACACGTTGAGGTCTTCATACTTAGAAGTACCCGCAAGTGAATTACTCGACAAGCCTATCTTGAATATTAGGCCGACATATATTAGTGCAAACAATGCGCTGCTGACTTTTTAAAAAAGTCATGTCAACATTTTCGTTAGTCAAGCTAGACATAATTTACGAAAAATACGATTACACCAATTTGATAAATTTTGAAATTATATTGTACTTTTTATAAGTATTAGGATTTAATTGCACCTTTTTACAAGATTTAATATTTTAGATGCACTTATCCCATCATAATTAAATATAATTTTATATGTCTTCTTGTTGACTGTCCTGAATCCCAAGATCACAGCAAAGGTTACACTTCAAAAAAGCACAAGACTCCACCTCCTACGGAGCTGTTGAATCTAAACTAGCCATGGTAATGCGAGGAGGCCAGGTCCATGCAATCAATCGTAATTAAATGAAAGAAAAAAGCAGAGAGAGATGAGAGCAGTAGTGAAGGGAAATCGTCTAATGACTACCCGTATAGCAGGAATTGAAGAAATCCAACCTTCCCCACTCATCCCAGTCCTAACTCTAATGGTCCTGACAGCAGGCATGGCCAAGTAAAATCCTGAATGCGCTATGGGAATACGGAAAGGGACAAATGATGCTCTATCTACACAATATCTCATTTGGTGTAGTAACAAATCTCAACTGTCGATCATTACACAAAATTAGTCAAGTTGTATTGTCTGGAATATACGTGCTACCAACGGAGTTGTCATGCAAAAGGTCTTTAATACAATCTAAAACAGAGGAATAAATACCAAACTGCAGATGTTGTTCCTTTGCAAGCAGAGCCAAAGCATCCACGCAACCATCTGCTTCTCTGAATATGTGCTCAATTTTGTATTTGCTACAGCTCCGGGAGCAAATTCCTGCATTCAAACAGATGACGTTTATCAGCAAATAATGCCTGAGTGCCTGTAATTGCTTGAATAACGGACACGGTATTCATTTCAAGGTGTAAATGGGTAACATTATTTACTAATTCTAGTCTAAGGCCATCTCATAGCGCCACAATTTTGCTGCGATTTGTTCTCCATCATCTGGAGCTTATATTATTTTAGAGATTTATCCTTGGTAGTAAATCATCACAATCACGTATATTTTGTCATTATTAATATATAAAACAAGTTGGTGACATATAAAATATGAAAATATTTTCAATCATTTAATTTTTTTTTGTTTTTTGTTTTTTTGTTTTTTTTTTTTTTTGGTGATTCAAAGACTAGGAATACTTCAAAGAATTATATAATGACTTCCGCTGGACAATCTAAAAAATGGGAAAAAGTCAATGGCCAGTCTCACAATTTTAGTCTTTTTGTGGAAAAAGCATGAAATTCCATTTTAGTGGACCAACTTTGCACCTATGATTGCACATGAACCATCAGTTACGGCGTGCATGAGAATTCAATCTGATTTGTACCTTGTAGATGTATGACCATTTTTCTCCCAATTCGAAAATGAAAAATCCTATTTGCTTGTAACTCTTTGACATTAGTTTAAAAAATAAAAGAACAGTGAGATTCAGGCAATATGTTGAGATTGCGAAATATCTATGGCAAGACATACATACATAGTAGGAAAAAGAGGCCGGTGTTGGCAGTTATGGTACCAAAGAGACAACTGTTTCTAAGGTCGAGGACTATCACATGACCAGTGGCCTCATCACACTCTACCCCATTCCATGGGCAGCAATCACCACGTCCATGTAGTGATCATGATTCAATCTTTGGATAAAAACAAGGAAAATCAACTCTGTTAGTTCGAATACTTTCTCTTAAATTCCATCAGGGCAGAGCTCTCATCCGAATGGCAGTGACTTGGCAAGTGAAGTATGAATTGTCAGGAGAAGGACAATACAAGTCAGAAGCGCATAGAGTAAGGATGCCATGATTTTTGTTTTTGTTACTGGAGTTGGTTAACATGTGCAAAAGGTGCGAGGTAAAGTGCGATGGATAAACTTTTATAGACAACAATAATCGGCCAAAGCCACTGGAAAAAGAAGACCTCATATCTCTTACCAGCGAGGCAAGGGGAGGTATAGGTAGCAGAGCGTGATTTGGGCGACGTGCGACAGGTGACAGGTAGTTTCTCCAAGCCTATTGTTGGTGAATCTTATACATATACAAATCCCAACGGCATCCCAACTCAATTTACGTGAATAGTTCACAACAATATCTTCCCAACCTTTCTATCCCGCTCCCAAAATCTGCAGCATACTAACACGTTTGGACTCAGTTCTGAAAATCACACAAGGCTCCCTCTCTCGTATCATGAATTGCTGTTTACCAGAATGAATTACTGGACAAAGATATAATTCCTGAATTATGGTATATTATTCGGGCAGAGCTTTACAAGCTTATGTTTCCTGAAACAATGTCAATAGTGTGTGAATTCATGTTCATCACATCACAGCGCGTGATTAACGACGAACGACGTTGAATATTGCGGAGGGGCTTCGAAAAGACACTTTGCTGATCCAGATAGTGACCAACCCGATGGCGGACGCGGGGATGTCATGCGACCATAAATAAATATCATCTGTATTCGTCCTCTTGTTGACTGTTCCGAATCCCAAGATCACAGCAGATGTTACCCTTCAAAAATAACGCAAGCCTCCATCTCCTGCTGAGCCGTTAAAGCCAAACCAGCCCATGGTACGCGAGTGCACCAGGTTCATGTGGTACGTCCCAATAAAATGAGCGAAAAAAGCAGAGAGACGAGAGTGAAGGCAAAGCGCACCACGACGCATATATAAAAGCAACTAAAGAAATCCAATCCCCACTCTCATCCCAATCCCAACTCTAGACCGTCTCTAGTTCGAGCATGGCCAAGTAAGCTGAATACACCATATTGATATGAGTAAGGGACAATAACCTTTTATCTACATAATGTCTCATTTGGTATCTTAACGAATCTCATTTTTCAACAATTAAACAAAATGAGTCAAGTCTACATTATCTGAAATGTATGTGTTGTTAGTGAGTTCAAGAGGTCTTTAACAACACGTGGAAAACAGGTATGAAAAAAATTGCAGATGTTGTTTCTGTCCAAGCAGGGCCAAAGCATCCGAGCAACCATCTGCTTCTCTGAATGTGTACTCGACTTTGTATTCCTGCAGCTTCGTGTGCAAATTCCCGCATTCAGCCAAAAAGAGGTTTCATCAGTAAATTATTCCCGTAAGTGCTTATACCTGCTTGAATCATAGACATGGCATCCATTTCGATGGGTGAATGGATAACATTATTGGGTAATTCTATACTAAGGCCATCTCTTGGCGCGATTTTCTGCAGCAATATGTTCACCATTTGTCGGAGCTTCTGTAGTTTTGAGAGATTTATGCTCATTCGTAGGTCATTGTAATAACTTTTTATTGTTATTATTTTCTTTTTGTGATTAGGGTACTCGGAGTACTCCTAGGAAATGAAGAACGACTTATGTTAGTCAATCTAGAAGACGGGTATAAGTCTTTTGGCGGGTCTCTTAATTTTGGTCTGTGTGTAAAAAGATATGGAATCACATTTTTGTTGACCAACAATGCAACTATGATTGTAATCACTTTTTTTTATCATTATTTTATTTATTGTGATTGGGTTAGTTGGAATACTACTAGAAAATGTAGAACGACTAATGTTAGTCAATATAAAAGGTGGGGAAAATTTTTGGCGGGTCTCTTAATTTTGGTATTTGCGTGTAAAAAGATATGGGATGACATTTTTGTTGACCAATAATGCAACTATGTTTGTAATCACTTTTTTTATCATTATTTTCTTTTTGCGATTAGAGTACTAGGAGTAATCCTAGGAAATGTAGAACAACTTATGTTAGCCGATCTAAAGATGGGCGAAAGTCTTGTGGCGGGTCTCTTAATTTGGATCTTTGCATGTAAAAAGATATGGGATGACATTTTTGTGGACCAACGATGCAACTATGATTGCACATGAAATTCATCACGACATGCATGAGAATTTTAAGGCGAGACATACATGCTTAGTATGTCCGATCTTAATCGTCATTTTGTCATTACTTTAGCCTCTTATGTAGTTTGTTGATTCATTTACAAGAAACTAGGGAAATATTGACCCATCAAGGAGTCAAGTGGGTTTGCAATTTCATCATATTGCCTAATTCTCATGGTTTTTTTTTTTTTTTTAAAGAGTTATAAGCAAACAGGCATTTTTTTTTCCAAAAGGGGAAAAAGTTTCACACATCCACAAGGTACAAATTAGATTGAAGCATTCATATTAATTGCCTGGATTGAAACTCAATTCTAGCGTCATTATACAGTAAGAGTGAAGAACAGGACTAGAATATTCTCATCTCGAAATTACATTTGACAAGATAATGGTCAACTAATGATTAAAAGGACTGATGAGTAAAGCTTTATTTCTCCTTCCCCCCGCACACGCACACACACCACCCTCGGGCGATAAATAACGTTATTACATTAAAAAAAGCATGTCAAATTACATATTCTGAAATTTATATGCTCCCGGCGTTATTGCACAATAGGTCTTTAATAACATCTGGAACAGAGAGGAATAAATAATAAATTGCAGATCTTGTTCCGTTGCAAGCAGGGTTAAACCATCCGGGCTATCATCTGCTCCTCTGAATATATGCTCAGTTTCAAATCCCAGCAGCTCCGCGAGTAAGTCCCTAACATTCAGCCAAAAGAGGGTCTAATAGCAAATTATGCCTTTGATTGCCTGTAATTGCTTGACTAACAAACATGGCATCCATTTCAATGTGTAAATGGGTAACATTATCAGCTAATTCTATTCTAAGGCCATGTCTTTGTGCCATTTTTCTGCCGAGATATGTTTACCGTTTGTCGGAGCTTCTATAGTTCCCGAGAGAATTATGCCTGTTTCTAATTCATCACAATCACATATACTTTATCATTAATTTTATATAAAATGAGGCAATGATATACAAAATTTGAAAATATATTCAATGGATGATTATAGTCTTCTCTTTTTGTGATTCGAGGACTAGGAGTACTCCTACGAAGCATAGGATGGCTCCTGTTCGTCATTCTAAAAGATTGGGCAAAAGTCTTGATAAGTCATGTAATTTCCTATCGTTGGGGGAAGATTACTTGCCCAACTTCAGATTCTCCCCTACTTTCTTGTCAAAATAATATAGATTTTTCAACCATAGCTCAAAAACCGGGTCGAATGCATTGACCATTAAGAGACGCTTTTGATCATAGTCAAATTGATTATTACGCATTTTCCATGTTGTCAAAGTTAAAGTCGCCATCTCTGATTCTCAACTCAGTGGAAGAGTTGGAAGACTTCTTTCGAGTCATGGAGTGGTTGCCGTCTTTTGCTGAACGTGGACTCAATGATGAAACGCAACGTCGACTCCACTTTCACGAAATGCATTTTCATCATAACAAGTGCCTCAAATTTCCCATAATACCTTTATGATTATTCCATCTATTGCTTATAGTATCATTAATGATTGAGATACACGTTTTATTTTCTTAACCTTCAATGGCTTCTTATGCAGAAGGAATATAATTGCTTATGTTATCGTTAATGGTTGGTGATACACCTCTTATTTTCTTAGCCTTTGTTAAGGGGGAGGATTTGATGCAACTGGAGAAGTTGAACCACTTAATTTATGCATAGCATAAACAAATACCGAGTATCGAGGCATAACCCAAGAGTTTAACTCGACGGTTGAAGAATAACATTGGGAATACATAATTTCATTTAAGGGTCATCCACCTTGGTATTTGACTCATTTTGTCCATACATGAGAATTTCTCGTGTTTGCAATTCACCTATCTAAGATGGACTCATTGTCGTGGAAAAAGGGAGTACCACTAGTTCATTCATTTTGCTTTGTAAGAATGAATGACATGGACTAAGACCAAATTGAAAGACTAACTACTCATTCAAATCGTCTTAGTCCTCTTCAAATGGGCTTTTACTACTTAATAGGCACAAGTGTTGTCACGAGCCTAGTTGGCTGGTCACTTTGGCCCCACTTGGAAGGGAACATATTTCTATGTTCCAGATGTAACTTGATTTGTTTTGTTTAATGTAATTATGTTATTCTTCAAAAGAAAGGGAGGAAAAAAAATATTTATCTCCTGCGTATAGGCATGCATTCGTCATTCTTTTTTTTTTTCTTTTCCTTTTTTAAATCATTTTCACGTCGAATGTTAATTTTAACATGAGGATATTCCATTCCCATTCTTCACTCCTATTGTATGACAACACTTTAAGAATCTAGGTAATTAGTGACCCATCGGGGAGTCAAATGGCTTTGCAATTTCATCATATTGCCTAAGTCTCTCTCTGTTTTTTTTTCTTTTTTTTTTTTTTCAAAATTATGTCAAGAGTTATAAGCCAACAGGCATTTTTCTTTTTTCAAAAGGGAAAAAAGGTTCATACATCCACAAGGTACAAATTAAGTTGAAGCATTCATCCTAATTGTCTAGATTGAAACTCAATTCTAGTGTCATTGTACAATAAGAGTGAAGAACAGGACTCTCACGTCGAAATTAACATTTGACGTGATAATAGTCAACTAATGCTTAAAAAGAGTGATGAATAAAGCTTAATATCTCTTTTTTTTTTTTTTTCTCTGAAAATAACATGATTACATTAAAAAAAGCATGTCAATTTACATTGTCTGAAATATATGTGCTCCCCGCGTTATTGCACATTAGGTCTATAATAACGTCTGGAACAGAGGAATAAATAACAAATTGCAGATCTTGTTCCCTTGCAAGCATGATTAAAGCATCCGAGCAACCATTTGCTCCTCTGAATATGTGCGCAGTTCAAATCCCAGCAGCTCCTCGAGCAAGTTCCTAACATTCAGCCAAAAGAGGGTTAATAGCAAATTATGCCTTTGATTGCCTGTAATTGCTTGACTAACAAACATGGAATCCATTTAAATGGGCAAATGGATAACATTATCAGCTAATTCTAATCTAAGGCCATGTCTTTGTGCCATATTTCTGCCGAGATGTGTTTACTTGTCCGTTGAAACTTCTCTAGTTCCTGTGAGACTTATCCTTGTTTGTAATTCATCTTAATCACGTACACTTCATCGTTAATTTTATATCAAATGAGGCAAGGATATATAAAATCTGAAAATATATTCAGTGGAAGATCACGGTCTTCTCTTTCTGTGATTCGAGGACTAGGAGTACTCGTACAAACCGTAGGACGGCTCCCGTTCCAATCTAAAAGAATGGACAAGAGTCCTGATAAGTCATGTAATTTCCTATTGTTGGGAGAAGATTACTCGCCCAACTTCAGAGTCTCCCCCACTTTCTTGTCAATATAATACAGATTTTTCAACCATAGCCCATAAACCGGGTTGAGTGCATTGACAATTAAGAGGCACACTTCTGATCATAATCAATTGATTATTATGCATTTTCAACGTTGTCAATGTTGAGAAGCAAGTGGATGTACAAGTAAAATAATTACTTTTATTATAAAACAATATTACAACTCTCTATTCAATCACACCCTCACAACTACTCATTGTACTTGCTTACCCACTCACTCACAAACCTCACATGAACACAACTCTCGCACACACCCACTCACTCTCTATCACTCTACACTTACACTTACACAAGACCCCTCACACACCCACTCACCTCACGTACACACTCCACTCACACACACCACACTTACAAGACTCTCTTCCCCTATTTATAGGCTGCAAGGTCGGTGAGAAAATTCAAGAGAGAGGGGGAGAGAAAAGTCTGGAGAGAGGGAGAAAAATCTGGTGCAATAGAGAGAGAGAAATCTGGAAAAATCCAGAGAGAGAGAGAGAGAGAGAGAGAGAGAGAGAGAGTAGATGGTGCCCCTTTTTTTTTTCTAACACTCCCCCTCACCGACTACTCTCTCTTAGCATGGACATTGTGATCATACCAAGTTGCCTTCGAAATTCTTCGAATTTTACAGCTCCAAGACCTTTGGTGAAGATGTTTGCAACTTGATCATCTGTTTTGGCATACTCCATCTTTATCTCGCCTTGTAAGACTTTTTCCCCCGCAAGAAATGATAGTGCACTTCTACATGCTTGGTCCTCGCATGGAAAACTGGATTTTCTGCTAAGCTTATGGCTGACAGATTATCACAATATATCCGTGTAGGTTGATTTATTGGTTGATGAAGATCCTCCATCAGTTGTACTAGCCATGTACTTTCTTGTGCTGCCATTGCTGCTGCTCTATACTCAGCTTCTGTTGTAGATAGTGACACGGTTACTGTCTTTTACTGCACCATGACACTACTGCGATCCGAGACTAAACATATATCCGGTAGTTGATCGTCGTGTGTCACGATCTCTAGCAAAGTCAGCATCGCAATGACCTATAACTTCACATGATGCTTCTTTCTTATACAAAAGCCCAAAATCAAATGTACCCTTGACATACCTTGGTATGCGCTTGACTGCATCTAAGTGAGGCTTTCGTGGCTTCTCCATGAATCGGCTTGCTACTCCTACTGCGAAGGCAATATCAGGCCGTGTTATGGTTAGGTAAATAAGGCTACCCACCAATTGCCTCGTACATAGTTGAGTCTTCCAATTCTCGTCCTTCGCTTGCACATAACTTTACATTTCCATCAATTGGAGTAGATATAGGTTTGCAATCAAGCATCCCGAACTTGTCTAGGAGGTCTCGTGCATACTTCGCCGACATAGGAAAAATCCTTCATTGGTCTTTTCAATCTCGAGCCCCGGAAATGTTTTAATTCTCCAAGCTCTTTCATCCGAAACCGTCGAGAGGTTGGTTCGATTTGGCATATCTCTTCTTCATTATCTCCGGTGATGATTAGATCATCCACGTAGATTAACACTATTGCAAGCTTGCCATCTTCGCCCTTCACAAACAAGCTCGAGTCCGCTGGGGCTCGAGTAACCACTTTGTACCAAAAATTCAGCAATCTTCCCATACCATGCTCTTGGAGCTTGTTTTAAGCCATAGAGGGCTTTCTTTAACTTACAAACATAATCTGGATGAATCTTACTTTTGAAACCATCCGGTTGCTCCATGTATATATCTCGATCTAGTTCTCCATGTAAGAAGGCATTCTTCACATCCATTTGCCATAATTTCCACGATTTGCTTGCTGCAAGTGCTAGTAAGACTCGAACTGTAGTGATCTTTGCTACTGGACTAAAGGTCTCATCATAATCTAGGCCATACTTTTGAGAGAATCCTCGAGCAACTAGTCGTGCCTTATATCTTTCTATCGACCCATCTGGTCGAGTTTTAAGTTTATAAACCCATTTGCAAGATATAGGATGTACTCTTTAGGTCTCGGCACTAAGTCCCATGTTTCGTTCTTTCTTAGTGCTTGTATCTCTTCCTCCATAGCTTTCCTCCATTCCACGCCTTGCGAGGCTTCCTCATATGTGGACGGCTCGACTGCTCCGACATCTTCGATCGGGGCTGCATTTGCATATTTGGGATTTGGTCTTCTTTGTCTTGTTGATCTCCTAAGTTGAGATTCCTCCTCTTCGAGTTCTTCCATCGACTTGGTCGAAGCTCTTCGTAGTTCTTGGATGTACACCAGTTCGCCATGGGCTCTTTGATTTTTCTGGTGATTGTGCTCTGACTTCTTTTCTTCCTGTTACATTATCATTTCCTTCTTCAATTGGTTGGCCCTTATCAATCTCATCATTTTCTTTCATTCCTTCACGAATCTCTTCTTCAACTTGTTTTGAATTAGGTTGTGATGGCCACCAAGATGATAGTTCATCGAACACCACATTTCTGGAAGTGTAACACCTCCCTATTGTAGGGTCACAACACTTCCATCCCTTTCTTTGATCATCGTAGCCCACGAATATGCAGCGAACTGCCTTTTTATCGAACTTGTTGCGAAGATGGTCTGGCACGAATGCATAACGTACACACCCAAATATTCTAAAGTGACTTACCGTGGGCTTACGATTCCACAACTTCTCATAAGGTGATATAAAGCCAAGTCTTGCTTGAGGTAGTCTGTTAATCACGTGCGCTGCCGTCTTCATACACTCAACCCAAAACTTGGGTGGAACATTCTTCGCATGCAACATACTCCTGCATGTCTCCGCCAAATGCCAATTCTTTCTTTCGGCAACTGCATTTTGTTGTGGTGTATTTGGGCAAGTAAATTGTCGACGTATCTTCCATTCTTGAAGAAATTTTGTAAAGTCATTTGATGTATATTCTCCCCGTTATTTGTGCGAAGGCATAGTATTTTCTTGCCTACTTCATATTCTACTTTTGCTTTAAACTCCTTAAATTTGTTTAATGCCTCGGATTTTTCTTTCATGAAATCGACCCAAACGTACCTAGAGAAATCATCGATGAATGTTATCATGTACTTTGATCCTCTGACCGACGGTTGCTTCACTGGTCCAAATACATTTGAGTGGATAAGCTCGAGAGGCATCTTAGCTTTGAATGCGGATTCCTCATATGGAAGCCGATGTGCCTTCCCATGCGGCATCCGGCGCGATGACGTCTTCTTGGACTTCCAAGTGGGGGAGACCTTTTAGCATGCCTTTCTTCATCATCACCTTTAATTTATGGTAGCTCACGTGCCCAAGCCGTGCATGCCACGAGATCGGGCGTTTCACTTCTTCGAGTTTTGTCCACGTATGCCGTCTGAGCTGACATCACGTAGACAGACTCTAATCGATGCCCTTCCATGATTGTTGTACCAGTAGGTTTCAAATTACGATACACCCTAACGTCTCTTGGACCGAACACCACATAATTACCTGAGCTCGTAAGTTGTGCCACGGACAATAGATTCTTCTTCATCCCGGCACATGGTACACATTCTTCGCCGACTTGATGCGAACTGAATCGGGGTGTTATCATCGTTTGGCGACATGGGTAATCGGCAACCTTGAGTTGTCCGCGGTGACAACTACTCGTCCACCTTTGTACTCACACATGTTTAATAGCTTCCCTTGATCTTCGGTCATGTGATTTGAGCACCCCGAGTCAACTATCCAATCTTCATCATAATCAATCAATTTATCACTTACCGTGATGAGGGCCATCGCATCTTCTAACTTTATGGAGGAGTTTGCAAGCTCTTCTTGTTCCTCCATTGCAAAGGATGCTTGGAAATCCCACTCTTCTTCACTATCATTTTCCTTGGATGTCGTGACGTTTCCTTCAACTCTTTTGAATCGGCAGTCCCTGGCAAAGTGACCTACTTTGCCACACATGTAACACCGTCCATTACGCCTTCTATTCTTCTTTTCTTCATTGTCATCCTTATCGCGGTCTCGACGAGCTCCCCCTGACCGAGGTCCACTTCCTTCTATTCGCTTTGGCCATTCTCCATGACTTTTCCATGATTTGCCATCTCTTGCACCTACTCTATTTCTATTCTGGCCCTTGAACCCTCTTTTATTACTAAAGAGGGCACTTTCATCCTCCTTAATTGTGACCTTAGAAATTTGTTTATCTAAGGCTTCTTGGTTGGCCAATATATTCTCCAACTTTGTTAGAGTTGGCTCATTTGCCCATCCACGGGTGGTGTAACAATACCATTATATTCCGGCCTTAACCCGTGAATTATTATTCTTCTCATTCTTGTCTCGGAGATGGCATTCTCGGGATCTAATTTTGAAATTTCTTCGCAAATAGATTTAACTTTAGAAAAGTATTGACTCACCGTCATACTTTGTTGTGAGATTGAGAGGAGCTCGTTCTCCAGGCATTGTAACTTGGCATCGTTTGTCCTTGCAAACAATGTCGCCAAGTTATTCCAGGCCTCCTTCGGGGTCTTCGCACTCTTTATGTGTTGCAATAATTCATCTTCAACGTCCACGGCAAAGAAGAACATAAAGAGCCTTTCCTGATTTTATGTTCCATTTTCTTAATTCGCTATCATTCGTGGGTGGTGTGGCGTTACTCCCGCCAACAATATCCCACAAATCTTGACCTAGCAAGTAATATTGCATGCGGGTACTCCAATTATTATAATTTGAGTTGTTGAGCTTCTCGACGCCACTTACCGAACTTGAGAAATCTGCCATTTTGACTTAAGTATAATGCCCAGCACTATATCAAGTAAGTCTGGTCTCGGACCAACCAACTTCACAATCCCCGATTGTGCACTTTGCGTAACTCCGACGTCCTTCACTTCTTCGCTTCTTGGCTCGACGATCCTTGACCGCCTACTCACTTACAATGGTCCCCGACCACTGTCTTCGCACGGCCTCCGACAACCTGCTCTGATACCACTTGTTGAGAAGCAAGTGGATGTACAAGTAAAATAATTACTTTTATTATAAAACAATATTACAACTCTCTATTCTATCACACACAACTACTCATTGTACTTGCTTACCCACTCACTCACAAACCTCACATGAACACAACTCTCGCACACACCCACTCACTCTCTATCACTCTACACTTACACTTACACAAGACCCCTCACACACCCACTCACCTCACGTACACACTCCACTCACACACACCACACTTACAAGACTCTCTTCCCCTATTTATAGGCTGCAAGGTCGGTGAGAAAATTCTAGAGAGAGGGGGAGAGAAAATTCTGGAGAGAGGGAGAAAAATCTGGTGCAATAGAGAGAGAAATCTGGAAAAATCCAGAGAGAGAGAGAGTAGATGGTGCCCCTTTTTTTTTTTTCTAACAGTCAAAGTTCAAGTGGCTATCTCTGAATCTAAACTTAATGGAAGACTTGGAAGACTTCTTTCGAGTCATGGAGTGGCTGGCGTCTTATGCTGAACATGGACGCAATGATGAAACGCAACATCGACTTCACTTGCACGGCATGTATTTCCATCATGGGTATAACAAGTGCCCCAAATTTTCCAAAATACTTTAACGATTATTCCATTTATTGATTATAACATGATCAATGATTGATATTTGCCTTTTATTTTCTTAACCTTCGATGGTTTCTCATGGAGAAGGAATTGACGCAATTCAAGAAATTTAATCAACTAACTTATGTACAGTGCAAACAAATACCAAATAACATGGTATCTCCCAATGACTTTTGACTCAGCAGTTGATATCATTTTTGGGTCACCCACTAGGGTTTTGACTTGTTTTCTTTACTTGGTCTATACATGAGAATTTCATCCATTTGCGACTTACTTATCTAATATAATTTATTGTCTTGGGAAAAGAGAGTACTTCGTTTTATTTTTCTCTCTTAAGTATCCTGAAGTGTACTGTCTTGCTTTGTTTGAAATGACCGATGAAGTTTTTCATCCGACTTGCGTGTTAATCTCAAAATATTAATAATCAACAGTACAGTACTCAGTTTCAAGGATCAGTTGTTGCTGAAATTCTACAATACAAAATCTGAGTTTTTGATGCGATCATATTAGCCATTATGTCACCTTCTGAATGCTGCGTTTCCAACTCCTTTTCAGTTACCTTTCAAGTACATTGAACGTGTACATATTTATTTTTTGCGTCTCTTACTTACATCACGGTTTCTTAATGACTTAATATGGCCTGTGCATCATCAGGTTCTGAGATGTTTTCAAATCCTGGTTGACCGGCAACATTAGAGCTAAATATTGGAAATAGGAAACAGTTGCTGGAGTGGTTACTTGTTTTGCAACCTCCTTGATATCAATGAGTTACATTTTCCTTGAAGCGAGCTTGTTTGTTAGTGGCATAAGTATCTGTTACTGGTTGGCTTGCTGTACAATACGGGAAAAGGCTGGCCTGACAGAGATTTCTGTTTACAGGTATTTTGGAAAAGCCATTTTTTGTCACACTGGCATTTGGGATTCTGCTACTAATGTTGTTGCAGAATCTTGTTGAATATTGTACTTAACAGAAAAGAGAGAAACATATGCTTAACAATGTAAAATGGGAGGGGGGTAGCGGAATGTAGGCAGCGAAGGGGAAGTTAAAGCAAGAGGCAATTCAAAATGCTGCTGTTTGATCTCTTAATCATCCTGAATCTGTGATGTAAGATGTGTATTGAGTATATCTCCAAGTGTCCTAGCTCAAATTAACTAAACGAGAGGGACTAAACAACGGAACTAGTTTAGAGTCCTTTTACAGTAGAACGTGTGGAGAGAGTGAAGCTGCAATTTGATTTCTAATTACAGAAGGCTCTCAGTAGATGTATATTTCACATACCTAAATAGTTTTTTTTTTTTTTTTGGGTGGAACAAATACCTAAATAGTTCGCCATTCTCATTATGGTGGTAGTCTAATTTGTATGAGTTTTGGCAGTGTGAATAATACTTTCTATAACTCAACTCATTTTGTGATTGTTGAATTTATGGTATGTCTTGCTGTTTGAGGCCACATTGTTCGCATCATATGAATTTGTTAATTTCTTTCCAAACAAGGGGAGTGCTGATCAAAGAAATATATAAGGTTAACACACTAACTTTTCAACATATGTTATGCCAATTAGAACATGAATTGTACATAGAAGTTACCTCAAAATAAGAGAAATTATTTCACCCTCGGAAATTATGTGGGCGCTTGCTTTTGAGTTTTGTCCGGTCAAAGAACTTAATGTACTGTTTTTACTGTGGTTTCTTTCACGTCTAATGTCTCTTAATAATGGCTAATGAACCCTCTTCGCAGCCCTCAGTTTAGTGTTGCAGTCTTGAATGAGGTGTCCGACTTAAGATTTTTCCATAAAATCAATGTCTTCATGTTGCCCCCTTATAGAGCCGTATCTGCTCTTTTTAAAAATTTGAATCAAACAGAAAGGTTTACGAAATGAAAAGATGAACAAAGATAACACTAATGCAGCATAAAAATAAAACTAAGCCAACCTTTTTGTAGAAAAGTTAATCCAAAAACAATATGGATTATAGATAGCAAAAATACATTAGGTTGTTAAGAAATTTAATCATGGCTCATACATATTTTGTTCACATACATGCACACGCACATAACTCTCTCTGTTTCTATTCATTCGTGCACATGCGCACATACGACTTTTTTTTTTCTTCTATGCCCTGCTTATATCTAATAAAGGTGCAGTACCCACTAATTTCAAAGTCTTTATTTGATTATTCAGAGTGCACATCCATCTATTTCAATAATATAATTTGATCTTTCATCTTTTTATGTTCTGATTGTGTTGATATTTTTTTCGATACTTTTATGTTAAATTGGGTGTTTCTCATTTCACACTTAAAACAGATGTATAGGTGAGTTTAAAATTAGAGAGACATGAGCCCACCTATAAATGGCTTATTGATGGAAGTCTGCACAAGCAACCCATGTTGTTGAACAAACAACTATGAACAACATCTGTACTTGAAATTTAGTCATGAAGCTATGAGTCAAGTCAAACGACATGACCAATTTACATGGGAGCTTGTTGCCAATTTCCAATGTCACCAAAAGAAAAGGATGGATTCTATATTAAAAGTATGATAGAGAAATATGGATAAAAGGAGAATGCCAAGCCACTACGCTTGTGCCCTATATAATAAAAGAAATGTTTATACGTCTAAGATCCTGCGGTTTTCAAACCCATACAGAAGGCATACGTAAAATCATTTAAAGTGTTGAGGTCAAGCACTATGAATGGCCAAGTAGCAAGATAATTCCATTGCTAGAACCAACTGTTGCTGCCTATAAAAACCTTCTACGTCGCACTCTCCCTCGAAAACTCACTTCAGTAACCAAAAGAACAGAAACAAAAGCAGAAAATATGGCAGCCTTATCATTATATCTGCTGCTTACTTGGATATTCTTGCTTTCTCTCTTTCGTACTAGGTTTGCTGAGGTACTTTGTCATGCGGACGAGAGCTCTGCCTTGATGGAATTCAAGAGAAGTTTCAGAACCAACACGACAGATTGGCGATGCATTTATCCAAAAGTCCATTCCTGGTCACTGGATGGAAGTGGAGATTGTTGTTCGTGGGATGGTATCGAATGTGATGAAGTCACCGACCGAGTGATCGCCCTCAACCTCAGTAGCAGTTGTCTCTCAGGCACCATGTGTCCCAACACCACTCTCTTTCGACTCGTTCATGTGGAGTCGCTCAATCTCGCTTTAAACAGCTTCAACTTCTCCTCAATTCCATACGGCTTCGGCAATCTTTCAAAGTTACATTACCTTAATCTCTCCTACTCCGACTTTTCCGGTGAAATTCCTCGTGATATCTCGCAACTCTCCAAGTTAGTTTCTCTTGATTTGTCCACTCCTTCGCCCGAGACACTTCATATGCCCGAGACACTTCATATGCCCAACATGGGTGACTTCATTCATAACTTGACCGGGCTAAAAGAACTTGATCTTTCTTCAGTAAGTTCGTTATCACCTTTCCCACCTATGCTAGCGAATTTCTCTTCCTTGACATTGCTCAGGCTAGAATATTGTCGATTGAGTGGAAACTTTCCAGTCAGCATTTTTCAACTGCCAAACTTGGAAGTCCTTTCCGTTGCTGGCAATTCCAACCTTTCTAGGTTTTTTCCCAAACTGCACTGGAGTTCTCCATTGAAATCCTTACACCTTTCCTGGAACAACTTCTCGGGAGAAATACCCACTTCAATTGGAAATCTTAGTCTCTTGAATGAGTTAGTAGTCACAGGTTGCTATTTCTCAGGATCCCTTCCCTCTTCAATGGGTAATCTTTCTCATCTCACTGTACTATACCTTGATGGAAATAACTTGCAAGGTCAAATCCCTGTTTCCTTTGCTAATCTTACCGAGCTATCGGAGCTATGGCTCTCTGGCAATAACTTGAGCTGTGATTCTTTGGAGTGGGTCATCAACTTGACAAAGCTCACCGCCTTTGGCATTTCAGGTAATAGTTTCTTTTTGGTTATATTAAGCACAATTGTGACGTCATGTCATCTATGCACTAACCCACTCAATGGACAACAAGTGGCATTTGGAGGGTCCACCATCATAATTCTCTCTTTACCGGTTCCAACGGATCTCTTTCCTCCTCCATCTACAACTCCATGGAACCCGATCTCTCGAGCTCCATCGCTGCTTGCTCCCACCTCGACCATGACCAAAACCCCCGCTACGACAGCCGCGAGCAAAACTACCGTCGCCACCTCAAGAGCTTCGATTCCGAAAAGGGCCTGAGTCGGAAGGCCTTCTAGCTTGGCAATTTCAGCCAGGTCCTGAGCCACAAATAGCTTCTTCATCAACTTCTTCTCCCTCAACTTCCTCAATTTTTTGATTGAAAAGAAAAAAAAAAAACTTCCTCAATTAATCCCCTGGGACGTCGTGATCTTGATTGTCGAATCGACGTGCATCTCGTCCTCCCGCAACCTCCTCAAATCCCTAATTTTCATATTGATGCTCCCACTGTACTCGAAGAACTTGGCCTACGCGCTGATCAAACACGCGAGTGGCGGCCATCGATGAAGCCCGATTTCGCCAATCAGACGAACAACTTGACGACGTGGTATGTCCCCTCGCCGCCATAGGCGATGAGGGAGAGGATCAGGTCCTGCCCAGAGTCGAGGTGCGAGGCCCGGAGAGCGTTCACGTCCTCGACAACTAGCCCAGTCGGAAGGCCTTTTGGCTCAGGCTGACACTGGACTCGAAGCTCATGAGGCGGCGATGGAGGGGTAGGGTTTTGGGCAAGAGGGAGGAGGATAGGATGATCTTTGTGGTGTACTTGGAGATCTTGAAGGCATTGTCGAGGTAGGCCTCGAGGCGGAGGAGGAAGTCCCCGTCTCTGATTTTTCCTGTGGCCGTTGTGGCAGGGGTTTTGGCGATGGTCCGAGAGGGAGCAAGGAGCGGTGGAGCTCGAAAGTTCGGTGCAGAGTGGAGGAGAGGGAGAGAGACTTTCCAGTTTTGACGGTGGGCCCCTCAAGTGCCTATTTGTCTGAGTGGGCTAGCGCATAATGGCTTGAACCTAATATTTCCAGGCGAGGAGATTATTTAGCCAAAGAGAAAAAGGAAATTGAAATTGATGGTGTAACTAACGCTCCTTTGTCTTGTGTCTTTTTTTCTTTCTGTTTGGTAGGTAATCGGTTAAGCGGTGGATTTCCATCTTCATTAGAGAACCTCAAGCAGTTGACTCGACTCGACCTTTCTCACAACGATTTGCACAGTGCAAATGGTGTTCTTGATCTAAATGATCTACTTGCACTCAAGAACTTAACATTTTTAAATTTGTCCTTGAATAATATATCATTCATCAAGACATTCGTCAATGCCACTACATCGAAGCTCACCTACTTATTCTTGACTTCATGCAATTTGACCGAGTTCCCACAGTTTATAGGCCACTTAAGCAAATTGTTGTTCTTGGAGTTATCAAACAACAGGATTTGAGGGACCATTCCTAGATGGATGTGGAACAATAGTAAAGAATCTCTCGAGGTGTAGATCTTTCTGACAATCTTTTAACCGGCTTCGAAAACAACCAGACTGATCTTCCTTTGCCAAACTTGAGGTATTTCGACGTTAGTTCTAACTTCCTAGAAACAACCCTTCCTGTCTCACCTCCCTTGGTTATGCTGTACGACATCTCCAATAATTTACTATTTAGGGATATTCCAATATCCATTTGTGAAAGGAGCTCTCTCACCATGCTCGATTTTTCCAACAACGCTCTGAATGGCACGCTTCCTCCTTGTTTGGGGAGCATTGGTCCTTTGATTTTTTTGAACCTCGCGAGAAACAAGTTCGATGGCATGATTCCTCATGTTTACCAAGATGATTGTCAATTGAGGATGATTCACCTTAGAGAAAACCGACTAAGAGGGACTATTCCGAAATCCTTAGGAAATTGCAGAATGCTGGAGTTTTTGAATCTTGGTGGCAACCGAATTAATGATACATTCCCATTTTGGCTATCAAAATTGGCCTACTTAAAAGTTATTGACTTGCGGTCCAATAATTTCCATGGTCCCATAGAAGGTCACCTAAACCAACTTAACTTCACCAGTTTACACATCCTTGACCTTTCCAACAACAGCTTCAATGGTAAACTTCCTTCCAAGTTGTTACAGAGTTGCCTCGCCATGAAGGTTATCGATGGTCAAGATAAATTGGCATATATGAGTATTAATCAATTCATTGATTTTTCTGTTATCGCAGTCAATGGAAATCTGATGACTTATGTGATGACATTGATGAATAAGGGCACTGAAAGGGATTATGTGAAGATTCTAGATACCCTTGCGGCAATTGACCTCTCCAATAACAAGTTTGAAGGTTTCATTCCTGAGCTCATTGGAGATCTGAAGTCTCTTCGTATGCTCAACCTTTCAAACAACTTCCTCACTGGTAGCATTCCTCCTTCCTTAGCAAACCTGATAGTGCTTGAATCACTGGATCTTTCCTTGAACAATCTTATGGGAGGGATTCCTCAACAACTAGACAGCCTCACATTTCTTGCCGTTTTCGATGTCTCTCACAATCGACTATCGGGACCAATACCACGTGGAACTCAGTTTGACACATTTGGGAGCAATTCATTTGTGATGAATGAGGGTTTGTGTGGAAGTCCTCTGCCAAATAAATGCACGAATGCTGATAACGCTCCACTGCCATCATCCTTCACAGTAGATAATGAAGAGGAGTCTCTATTCGACTTGGATTGGAAAATCATGCTAGCTGGCGCTGGAGTTGGGTTTTTGGTTGGCGTTGTGCTAGGGAACTTGATCATTGACAAGAATAGTAGGTGGTTCTTGCGCTGCTCCAAAAGAATGGAAAAAGGATGGAATAGGTAAGGAAAGCTCTAGCAGACTAGAAAATTTATAGCTAGATACTCAATGCTCCGTGTCTAAGTGGTTGTGAGAACGGTCATACATTTATGTCTGAATATTCTAAACTATGTTTGTTTGCATGTTTCAGTAAATTACTATGAGATGCTGTTTTCTTGCTCATGAAAGTTAGTTCTTTAGGTTCCAAGAGAGCATCTTTGTTCATATATACATCAGCAATGTCATAATGTTTTGTTGGAATATTACTTGCCAAATGACTCGCGAATATAGAGAATCTAACGCGGGACTTGTTTTATCTATCCATTTTTTCGAAAGCCTGTATATACTACGGTTTAGAGACGTAATTGAGATGAGTGGAACTAATGAGAAGTCAATTATTATACATGGTCGAGGATGACTGCAGAAAGTTTTGTCGTCCATGGAAATAATGTAGATTAGTGTGAAAATCTTCATGGTTCATAAGTAGAAAGCGCCTTCGTTTGGTTCAATAATTTCTTCCTTATTTGGCCGTACTATTTGGATTTGAAATTTCTTCTTGGATCTTGTTTCATTTATGAACTCAAACTTGAGAGACATTCTCAACAATTTGAATGTATAACTTAACAACATACGATTATATATTTATATCGTGTCAGGATACTTGTTTGGGTTATCTATGTCATTTTGTGCTGGAAGGCAAATGTTGCGATGTAATTAATTACAAAGTGTTTCTCATAAAAAAGAGAGGGAAAATGTGTCATCCCGTGTCAATTTCATTTAAGTCATATCAAGTTCATGTTTTTGTCGAAAAATTTGCATTGGTGTTCAAGTCTCCTAGAAATTGCCACTTCCCATACTCTTTTAGATATTAGCTTGCAATTTAAGCGAGCTTTGGAAACTAATTTTTTTAATCTAATGCGGTATCCTATTGAAAGATATTTTCATAGAGATTATATTAAGTTAAATGTAAAATTGTTAGCTTAAAGAGCATATAATTTGATGAGTGATTTATTTAAACGAGTACAAGCGTAAACATGAAATCTAACAAAATAACGATTTCAACGGAACTTTCTACAATTGAACATAATAAAAGGATTATATTGGAATAAGTAGAGTAGCGAGCAGGGGCCATGGAAGTCCCCATCTCCGTCCTCATCCCACGCCTGTGAAGTGCGGGACAAGGTTGGTGATTGGAGCGATTAAAAAAAAAAAGGATCATTGAACAATTTTCAGTTCTTTCAACAAGAATTATAAAAAATAAATATGAAGAGGAGAGATAAAGGGGTTCAACTAATGACATGACTGAGATAGATTGAATTTGAACTCACAAACTTGTATCTAGAAGTAGGAATTATTGAGGAAATAGTTAATGATCTATAAGAATTCAGAAAATAACTTTTCTTTCAATTTTTTTTTTGAAATTTAAGTATTATTTAATGACATGAGTGATATATTGAGTCTGAACTCACAAACTTGTATCTAGAAGTAGAAATTATTAAGGAAATAGTATATGATCTATAAGAATTCAGAAAAGACCTTTCCTTTCGGTGGATTATGATTCACATGGGATCCCGACATTTATGCCAGCCATGCTCTAATTTTTTTTTTTGGTCGATAATAGTGATTCATACTTTCATTAATAGCACTGAGCTTTACAAGATAAGTCAGAGTCATAACATAAGATAGACATCAGGGGGGCAGGTGGTTCACTCGCCAATTAGAAGGAAGATTTTTGCGGCGTAGTGCCTTTGCAACCCAATCTGCGGCGTGATTTGCCTCTCTTAGACAAAAGGAGATTGTTGCTAATGGCATATGGGCTAAGATACTTTTGCATTCCCGTACCTGAGTTATAACGGCCCAAGGAGCTTCTTCTCGGCCCAGGATGGAGTTCACGAGCATTTGATTATCAGTTTCGAGTAGAAGACTTCGGTTCAGTTCGTGCAGTTGTCCCACGTGCAGAGCTTCTCTCTCTTCCAGCATCTTCAACCCGTAAAACAGAGCTAGGGTTTCCGCCTGCAAGGGGGAAGACGCGTAGACCTCTTTGGCGAACCCGTCGATCAAGATCCCATCGGAATCGCGAAGAATTCCAGCAACCGCGCTGGGCGAATCGATTGCTGTCCACGAGCTGTCAACGTTCATCTTCAGATCTGGCAATTGCGGTACCGTCCGGGTTGCGGGTAAGGTTTTTTTTTTTTTTTTCCTTCAGCCCGGAACGATCCTCGGTGACCATCTCTCGATAGGCTTTCCTCTCGTGCTTGAGCCGTGTCGATCGGTGCCTCGGGTTGGCCTTTGGTCTTCCGTAATCACGAAGTTGTTCTCGATTTTTCCAAACTTGCCAGAGGACTTCAACAACCAGTTCGCGATCTAATACTTGCGACTCGGCTACAAGGTATAACTTATCCATTCTGGTGGCCGACTGTGTGATTTGGTTTAGATGTAGGCGAGGGTCTGACCGTACCTTCTGGACTTGTTTACAGTGAAGGAATATGTGCTCAACTGTTTCAGGGTATTTGGAGCAAAGAGGGCACACCGGATCGTGTAATATCTTCCTCTCGTAGAGCTTTTCTTTGGTTGGTAAGGCGTCCGACGAGACTCCAAACAAATATTCGCAATTTAGAGGGGATTGCCAGTGCCGAGATTTGTCCACAATCTGTGAGGAGGCTGGTAGGAGGAGGAGGCTCTGTTTCGGTCCTGTGGTAAGAAAGCATCATGAATCTTGTTGTAGCCACTTTTAACCGTGTATTGCCCGCTATGGTTGCCTGTCCGGATCGCCTTTATCTCGCCCGTTGCTTTTTGTGCTATAGGAATAGTGAGAATTTCATTGACTATTCTTTGTTCAAATAGTTGATTTAACATCGGCTCGTTCCACTCTTTCCTTTCCTAATTAATTAGTTCGGCCACTAGGTGAGGGTCATCTCTGTTTTCTGGTCCTCCAAGGATTCCTTGTGAGAGCCAATGATCTTGACGGATATGAATAGATTTCCCATCATCGACGATCCATTTTAAATCTGGTAGTATGGCATCTCGTCCCATAAGAACACTTTGCCATCCCCAAGAAGGCCGGGGACCTCTGTTTGCTTTCCATAGGTCTCCTTGAGGGAAATATAGGCCTTTCAAAGAGTTGGCTCCATAAAAATGAGGGGGATTGGGATAGTCGCCAGGCCTGTTTTCCCAACATAGCTACATTGAAAGAAATCAAATCTTTAAACCCTAATCCTCCTCGATCTTTTCTGCATTTCAGAGTCTCCCATTTTTTCCAGTGCATACTATTCTTTGCATCATTTTGCCTCCACCAGAATGCTGCTATTCGTTTCTCAATTGCCCTGCAAATTGATACGGTATCTTGAAGATTGACATGGCGTATTGCGGCAATGCTTGCACAACATCTTGACCAAGATTTCTTTCCCGGCTTTCGACAGGTATTTCTCTTTCCACCCTGCCAGTTTCATATTGACTCTGGATAAAATCCAAGCAAACATGTCTTTTTTGGTTTCTCCCCAATCTGAAGGAAGCCCTAGGTATTTCCCAGTCCTTTCAATAGTTGGCACTCGCATTTCTTGGGTCATATTCCTTTTTAGATCCTGTGGACAGCCGTGACTGAAGAACATGCCTGACTTATTTAAATTGATCGCTTGACCCGTAGCATAACAGTATTGATTGAGTATAGCAGCCAAACTCTGGCATTCTCGAACTGATCCATCCATAAAGAAAATAGCATCATCAGCAAACAGTAGATGGGTTAAGGTGGGGCAATACCTGTTTAACTTAATCCCTTTAATGCTGCCATCTGCGGGGCATTGTGTATCATCCACGACAGGACATTGGCCATCACAATAAACAAGTAGGGAGAAAGAGGGTCGCCTTGTCGTATTCCCCGTGTAGGACGAAAAAATTCTGTTTGCTCTCCATTAACTTTCACATTTAGAGAAACTGAAGATACACATTGCATAATCAAATGAACCCATTGATTTGAAAAACCCATCTTTAACATACTCATTCGAAGAAAATCCCACTCCACTCTATCATATGCTTTTTGCATGTCCAATTTCAAAATGTCCTGGAATTTTCTTTTCCTTTTTCTGATCCTCATTTGATGCAGCATTTCTTGAACAATTATGATATTGTCCTGTATTTGGCGTCCATGAACAAAAGCACTTTGTTCTTGTGATATAATCTGTGGTAGCCATTGTTTTAAACGATTTGCCAGGACCTTTGAAATGATTTTATAGTTAAAATTGCACAGGCTGATTGGTCGGAATTGGCTAATATGCTCTGGATTTTTAATTTTTGGTATGAGGACAATGAAAGTTTGGTTAAGAACAGGATCAAACTGACCTGACTTGAAGAATTGCTGGACCATGTTCATGACGTCGCTTTTGATTTCATCCCAAAAATGCTGATAGAATTGCCCACTTAAACCATCTGGTCCTGGGGCCTTTAGGGAGCCAAGCTGAAAGACAGCTTCTTTAACCTCCTCCTCATTTATATTAGCCATCAATATCTGATTAATCTCTGTTGTTACTACTTTTGGGCAGTGATTTAAGATGGGCTGGAGGTTTCTTGGTCCCACCGAATCATAGAGAGCTCGGAAGTAGTCTGTGACGTGCTGCTTGAGAGTCCGAGGATCCCTGATCCAGTGCTGTTCATCAATCTTCAACATGGTGAGTTTGTTCCTTTGTCTCCTCTGGATTGTAGTTGCATGGAAAAACTTCATATTTTTATCGCCCCATTTAAGCCATGTGATACGAGATCGTAGTCCCTAATACATCTCCTCTTGCCGCCATAGATGATCAATTTTTGCCTTAATCGACTGAATTTCTACTTTACTGGAATTAGCAGAGTTACCGTTTGTTAGCTCCGTTAGACGCTGTTTGAGCCCCTTAATTTGAATGGAAGCATTGGAGAACTTCTTTTTGCTCCAATCCAGCAGAGCCGCAGTTACTTGCTGAATCTTTTGTGGCAAACTTCTGTTGTCTAGGTGATATTCAGCCCAAACATTCTTGACTATATCTCTACATTCCTCTTCATCTAGCCAGTAAGTTTTGAATCTGAACTCCTTTTTCCTTTTGCCATGACCAGGGCATAAAGAGAGAAGGAGGGGGCTGTGGTTCGACTCTACCGCTGGTAAAGCAAAGATTTCAGCATTTGGGAAGGTAATACGCCATTCCATTGTGCAAACTGCTCTGTCTAAACTCTTTTTGACTAAATTTTCCCCTTCTCTGTTGTTAGTCCATGTAAACTTGCAGCCTTTGCTGTCTATCTCCATGAGTGAACAGTCGTTAAGCATATCCCTGAAGGCTGCAACTCGATAATAATCAGTCTCCCGTTTCCCTTCCTTCTCCCAGGTATAGAGAGTATCATTGAAGTCCCCCATACACAACCACGGTAAGTGATTGGTTGCATGAAAACCTCTTAATTGCTGCCATAATTGAAGTCTATCTTGGTAGCTTGTTGGAGCGTGAAGGAATGTTATCCTCATTAATTTACCACTTCGGGGATCTTCACAGTCCATATCTATAAAATTGTTGGAGCTACACCTCACTTTTACCTTAAACTCTTCATTCCACAGGAGAGCGAGTCCACCTGCAATTCCTCTTGGTTGTACCAGAAAAGACTGCTGATATTTAAGTCTCTTCCTTACCTTTTCCACCATAGTTGCTTTATTTTTAGTTTCCATCAAGAAAACCACGGAGGGCCTTTCTAGAGCCACAAGGGCTCTAAGCTCTTGGAACGTCAGGGGGTTGCCCAGCCCCTGACAGTTCCAACTCAGAATTTTCATGGTGTCGCCGGTGGCTTATTAGGGCTAGCCACCAAAGCCCAATCATTCCCTTCTTTCACCAGGTGAATGGGAGTGTCTAGTAACTCCATGTCTTCTATCAATTGCACCCTTGATTCCTCGATCTTCTTCTGCTTTTTTGCTCGATGAGCTTTGGCCCCTTCCTAGTGGACCCCTTTGTTTCATGGTGCCCTGCTGCAATTGAGTCTAGTAGATATAAAGGCTGCTTTCCTTTGGCTGACTTGCCTGCTGTAGTATGCATGTTTTCTGCTCTGTTGTCATCTGCTGATGGATTCTCCACCCTTTTTTTGCTTCGATTAGGTCCAGCTGGAACTCCAGGGCATCCCGCAATCTCGAGGTTAGATTGAAGAGGAGTTTCAGGTACATACTCCTCAGTCTCTGGGTGAGGTATGACTGTGCCATAAAAAGCTTCCTAGTGAGGGCTTTTGTCTCTTGACTCAGCTTTAAGCCACGATCCGTATTTCCCTACCTTGTTTGCTACCCAGTCTGACTGTTCATAGGGTATTTCTTCGCAGTTGGCAGCATAATGCCCCATTCTGCCGCAGGAGTAGCAGTAATGGGGAAGGCGTTCGTACTTGAACTCAACCCACAGCTTTTTGGCGCCGATCTGCACTAGTGTCCCAGTTTTCAAAGGGGCTGAAAGGTCTAATGCGACACGTACTTTCCCAGGTTTAGTGAAAGTATTGCCTTGTAAATCTAACTGGATTTCCTTTACTGCGCCTATTTTGCCAGCCACATCAGCATATACTTCCTCCAGAATCCACCCCGGAGGCAGGCCTAGAATATGAACCCAGAAGTCGTAACTTGTGAAGTCATAGCAATGTTCGGGAATATCAGGTACGCATTGCTTCAAGACCAGTAAGTTACTTGAAAAAGACCAGGGACCAGAATTTAGCACTCACTCTTTGTCTTCATTTGATTCAAACATAAATGAGAAAAACCCAGGTTCTTTTTGGGTTATTAGAACTGCATTGACTTTCCAGGCTTTCTTCATTGTTGTACAGAATGCTTGAAAGTTGACAAGCGGGCGTGACAGCAGTTTCCCAAAGAGGGTATGTTGACACTATGATTTTATCAGTGGGGACTTCCTCCCTAACTGTAACGACATCTTTTTCTGACCATAAGTGCCCTAGACTCCTACACAGAGTTGCAACAAGAAGCTTATTTTCTTCCTCATTCTCCATTTTCAACCACTCTTGCAGAATCTGGACACAGGGCGTCGTACCTGATTTGGAGGAGATCGTTGATTCCGATTGAAGGGAGCTCGAGGCAGGGGCTTGGGTGGGCGACCACTGTATGGATCAACACTCTATTTCTTCCGATGTCCAGTGAAGATCGTAGACCGAAGATGAGTAGAGCTCCCGGTGATGTTCATCTATTAGGGTTTGGTTAGGTTTTGATTTTTGGGTTTTGCGGACTAGAGAGACTGAGGGGGGACGAGAATTAGGGATTTGGTGTGAGCAAGGAGTATGGGATTAGGGTTTGGGAAAATTATCACCCGTTGGGGATAAAGGAGGACTCCATGGAAGGAGGGGCAGCTCTACCTGCGTAGAGAGAATATTCTTGGATTTGAGCAACCATGCTCTAATGATATGCATTGTTTTTAGATTTTTGGATTGTTTTGGAATTTTATGGGCTTGTTTGTTATCATGACTTTTAACATCTTCTATTATGTATCATTGTGATAATGGATCGAAAACCCTCGGTTCCACGGCGGCCGGAGACTTTCCCTCCGATCGCTACCTCCGAAATCTGTCGGCCCGACGCGGAGAGGGCCTCGGGGATTCCTCGCCCCATGCTTCTCCGCCGCGCGTAGTGTACTGATATCGGCCGTCCGGATAAGGCGTCGGGAGCTATGGATCCCTCCGCCAGCGACGCGGCCTCGCCGCCGCCTCATCGCGGGGCGACGGGCGAGAGCGGGAATCTCGTCGTACTGCTCCGATTGTTCCTGGCTCTCCTTTTCCCCGTTGTCTTCTTCTTCTCCTCGTCGTTCGTGATCGGTGTCGTCGCCCTCCTCGTCAGTAACTTCTCGATCCCCAGCCCTATGTCGCTGCCTGCTCAGTGCAAAATCGTCTCCAGCAGTAAGTTCCGTTGAATGATTGCTCATGCTTTCGGGTCTTCACCGTTCGAGTTGGCTGAGCTAATTGGATTGTTGCCGTCTTGGCCGTTTTGTGCTACTTCAGCTGCTAGCTAATGATGAGAAATGAACAAGATGTAGGATGTGATGACTCGTTTGATCAATGAAACGCAGCGAGTTGCGTTTTCGTACTGTCGGTCGTGTTATGCGCTCGAGTGTCGTATGCTGAGTTTTGAATATTTTCTTGCAGGTGTGGATATAAGGTCGTCTAAAGTTTGCGAGCTTGGGCTGTTGAATTATAACGCCAAGATTGTCTTCAAATCGTCCGAGAAAAGGAAATTCCGGTGCCATTATGATTACTATTGGGCTTCAGTATTTAAGGTGATTCTATGTCCTCTGAGGAGTGATTATCGTTTTTAATGTGCATTTCTTGTCTGTTGTGAGGTTTAATTATCCATGGTATCTTTTGGGGCCAATGAGGCTCGGTTTCGCTGATTCCATTGTCGCCTTGTTTTGTCTGGAACTGCGGAATTTTCATAGTTATCTGCATATTTTTCTCTAGCCTGATTCTTATTGTCTATACAGCTGCCTGATAAAATGTCTGTAATATTTGACATACATTTGTAATGCTATAGAGTACTATCTAGGATTTACTCATCTCTGTCGTACACGAGTGCAAGAGCATGCACACCCCCGTGTGCCTATGCCATTTCAAGCTGAGTTTTAGATTGGATAATGTTGTGTGTGACCATAGGAAGCTATCTTTTCATTCATTTAAGTGCGCAATGAATCTTATGTTTCCATCACTTATTATATGGAGGCTCAACTAATTAGGAATCAAGCATGTGTCGAAGGAACTACTTGTTATGTCATTTGTCCTATTGTCATAATAGACCTCTATGCTTATTGTCATTTTGTCATTTATTTAACAATGTCAAGTGCCAATATATTTATGAATGCCATATCATTCTTTAAGTCACAGGGGAACTTTGTGAATCAGCTAGTATTGATTCTGCGAAAATAGTGTTCATATGTAAGAATACTATGATCTGTTGTGAAGCTGAAAAGGCATTTGCATGTTAGTTGATACATTGGATACAATGAAGTTTGAACCTGTTTAGAAATGTTCATGGAAGTGAGTATTCTTGCTGCCTTGAGATAAATAAAAGTTAAAAGAATCATTCTAGATAAAAATGAAAAAGAGATTGAAAGTTTAACTCTTCTATGATTTGGATGAAGGTGGGAAGAGGAGAAGAGGGTGGTAAAATCTGTTTGATTAGGTTAAACCTGTCTTTGGCAACTGCCCTCCTTGTGTTTAGATTTGATAAATTGTACCTTTAATGGATTGTTGAATCATTTGATGTTAAATCCGGTTTCCCATAGTATTTCTAGAGACACTTAATCTACTAATTGCCTAGTTTCACCAATCTTACTTCTAGAAAGAGACTTGTTATCATAGTGAAAATGAACCAAGTCAGCTTGATCTAAACATATAGTTGACAAAATTGGCAAAAGCATCAGACATAGTTTGCTGGTTTGTTTCTATTTGTTCAGTCTTCTTATTCAAGCAGTCACTCAGGTCTAATCTGATCCTTTTGATGTTCATTTAAGATTGAACATATGTTGGCATTGTGTATGTCTATACTTTGGGTGTTTTGGTTTGTGTAGTTTGGAATTAACTCTGATAGCAAATTGTTGGTTCTTCTTAGCTTGAGTAAGTGCCTTGTTATGCTCCTTTCAAATCAGGCATTCCTGGGAATTGGTGCATATGTGTGTTTACGAACTTTTACTGTAGTCATTAATAGATTGTGCTCCATGCATAGATAGATAGAGATTACAGATGTTTTTATCAGGCTAAGTATCTTAGTTTAACTCAGAAGAGGTAAAAGAATGGCAATTGCAATCATAGGAAAAGAAAGCTACCACATTTACTGACTGCCGAATTTACATTACTATTTTGCACCTTCTTACAATTGCAGGTAGAGGTAAAAGAATGGCAATTGTAGTTATAGGAAAAGAAAGCTACCACATTTACTGACTGCCGAATTTACATTACTATTTTGCACCTTCTTACAATTGCAGGTAGAATATTAGGATCATTTATCAGGTCAGACTCGATTAGCACTTTCAGAGGCCCTTCCTGCTGATTGCAGACCTGGTTTTGGGGTTGCTTGGTTGACCAAAGATAGATTTAAGGTAAGAAATGCACCTTTTTAACATTTGTGCTATCAGCTAAATTCAAACCATTATATGTGGGTTTTTGCAATCATCCGGAATATTATGTTTATTTCATTGGGTTTGTTGTGGTTCCTTTGTGTGTGTTTTTGATTGCACAACTTCATTACTTATTCTCACACTGGTTTTAGGTGAATAATACTTATGACTGCTGGTATACATCTAGCAATTCCAAAGTAAGCATCTATCATGATGACTTCTTCAGTTGTCAAGCCAAAGATCCATCTGCGATGGAGATGATGAGGAGATACTATATATTGTGAGTACTCGATTCCTTTCTGGGCCTCCTTTCCTTTTTGTGTATTACGAATGTTACAGCAAAAGGGTTGGCAATTCCTGTGTGCTGAAAATAAATACACCATTTTAAAGCAGACCCTGACTGGCTTGTGTCATGGTCATTTAGATGGTTCTTGGTACTGCCATTTTAATATTCTGTTATACTTTAAGTTACGACCGCATGGGAGTTTGGCTTGGTGGATGAAAGTATTGGAAGCAATGCACAATCTACTGAGCGGTAGTTTGAACCACGTCCAGCACTGCAATTTGCATTTATTACCTTGGCTTGTGTGTAGCATGAAATGTACGTCTCTTGTCTGTTCTGGTAACAAAGTGGAGTGTGGTCTCTCAGCAAACTGCCAAGCAAGGGCTGCCTAAGTTGAATGAGGTCAACATCGGTTCAATCTGATTTCAACCACTCATGGATTTGTTGTCTGGACTGGATATCTGACCTTGGTCAACTAGTAGGACTGGCCAGTCCAATCCGACTTTTAAAATACTGCATTAATCACATAGTTTATAATGGTCAAATTGCCACGATTTCATTCTGTTTGGTTCAGTGTCTTTCTATAATATGAAGGATCTTGGCATGTCTGAAATCAGTTCACTTTTGCAGTCTTAGTCTGGCCTGTGCAACTATTTTGAAGTTCTCTGTTTGAAGTTACCAATGACTGTTTTTCATCTGAGTTGCCTGCTAATCATAATGCCATAATAAATGGTCTTTAATACAGAACTCAGTCCCAACAATCATCGCAGGCCAACATTGCCATGTACCATGTACATCTAATTGTGCTGTAGTTTCTTCTTTTTCTGAAGCCCAATTGCTATTGAGACTACTGTCTGATCTGCTTATAGATCAGTTGTTATTGAACTTGTAGAATACAATATCTGAATTTTTTCCGGCACAAAAGATCATATTAACCATTATGTGACCTTCCAAATGCCGCATCCATCTTCTTTCAAAGTTGCCCTTAAATTACATTTCGCCTGTACATATTCATTTGTTGTGTCTCTTACTTACATCATGGTTTCTATATTACTTAACGTAGCCAGTGCATTGTCAGGTTCTCGGAGATTTTCAAATCCTGGGTAACTGGCAAGATCAGAGCTAAACATTGGAAATTGGAAACCATTGTTGGGGTGGTTACTGGTTTTTCAACCTCCTTAATATCAATGAGTTTTATCAGACTCTTTCAACAGATCAAATCTCGGCATTGGTCGCATCCAACCAGGAACCTACATTGCACAGTTAGTGCAAACCGATTGAAGCGTGCTTGTTTGTTTGTGACATATGTATCTTTTACTGGTTGGCTTGCTTTACAATATGGAAAAGGGCTGGGCCTTCCCATCATTTATGTTTATAGGTAGTTTGGAAAAGCCATTTTTTGTCACCTTGGCATTTAGGATTCTGCTACTAATGTAATTGCAGGATCTTGTTATATATCGTACTTAGCAGAAAAGAGAGAAACGTCTGCTCAGCAAGTGTTTGGTTTTGTGTGGAATAGCAGGATATATGTAGTGAAGGGGAAGTTCAAGCAAGAGGCAATTCAAAATGCTGCGGTTGATCTCTTAATCATCCTGAATTTGTGATGTAAGATGTGAATTGAGTATATCTCTTACTTGTCCTAGCTAACCTCATTACGTAACTAGATGAGAGGAAAAAAACAACAGAACTAGTTTAGAGTCCTTTTATTATAGAATGTGTGGAGAGTGAAGCTGCAATTTGATTTCTAATTACAGTGGGTACTAGTGGAGTTAGTATTTGGCATACGTAAATAGTTTACATTTCTCATTATGGTGGACGTCTAATTTGTCTAAGTTTTGGCAGTGAGTATATACAACCAATACTTTCTATTACTCAATTCATGTTGCGATTTGTTGATTTTATGGCATCTCTTGCTGTTTGAGGTCACATTGTTCTCTTCATATAAATATGCTAATTTCTATTTCAAACAAACTAGAAAGGAATTGCAAGATGTTGGGGATCAGGAATTGAATAGATTCAAATTATAAGCAGTTGGAAGGACTCGGAAACAACTGCAAATGCCAGTGAAATCACCAGTCTTTCGTTCCATTGAAGCTGCATATAAGTTTAGTAGGATCGTTCCAACCTATCCTTGTCAACGTAAAATAAAAATCAACGTACGTGGGTTCTCATCTTGTCATATTAATATGCTAATTTGAGGGGCAAGCCGCAATTGTGGATTCTCATATCGAGTCATGATGTAATTCAAGGCTCGCTTGACAGGACTTTGAGATGCCTGCAATGACTGATTGCAAGTTGCAACCAGAGATGTGCAAGAGCATATGCCGAGCTTGCGGAACTAGCATGGTCGGATAAGTTTCGGCATAGATTTTAAAGGTCATAGGATCCAAAAAATTTCAGTGTACTCCATATATTCTGTAGAATGTGGTTAATCAGTTGTTCCTGTTGGAGCAAATACAGCAAGAGTTCTCTTGGGTCCTAAGACTTTCATTTCATGCTTTCATGTCTTAAAACTTGTCGTAGTGAGCCATTTTCGTCCTTCCATTAGATCTTTTAGGCTTTAGTGGATGAAAAATTCACATGGCTTTTTTTTTTTTTTTAACAACGGATACTTGGCATTAGAAAAATAATAAAAACACGCCATATTGACAATTTCTGTCCATTTTAGACTGATATAATTAATGAAAAGACTCAATGTATCAAGTTTTAAGACTTAAATGCTCAAAATGGAAATTTTAGAATTCAAATTCATTATTGTGACTTGTAATTATTAATTTGCTAACTCATGTTCAATTTTTTACATTTAGATACATGAAGCCTTAGCTAACTAGAGTCTCCAGCCCCATTTCTATCCCCACTCTATCTCCTCTTTCCTCTATCAAAGGCGCCCTCCCTTCCCCTTCTAATGGATTGACCATTCCAGAAGTAAAAAGGCAGATACTTCCATTCCTTTATGTTTTTATTACTTCTTCTTTTTTCTGGCCATCTTTGGGTTTAACGTGTTAGTTTTCGATAAAATCATAGCCGATTTTTAACTTGATAAAAAACTAAAAGGTAATATACAGTATAAAAAAATCGTGTGATAGCGAGGGTTTCAAGTTCTAGGATGGTTCAGAGAGCCTACAAAATAAGCTTTAGGGTGTGTATGATAACCGTTTTGTTTCTCTATTTCTCTGTTCTCTAGAACAGATTTGGAATAGAAATCCATTAGTAAAGCAATTTCACTTTTTTATTTTTGAAACAGATTTTTACTCCATAAATAGATTTGGACCAACAATTAGAAGTTAAAATTTATAGCTTTTCTATTTCTAGTGATAAATGAAAAATCTTTTGATCGTTCACTCTCGTTATTGCCTACTGTCCACTCGTAGCCTATCGGCCCCGACGTCGCCTGCCCTCCTCTTGCAGGGCGATCGCCGGTCACCGGATGCCCAAACGCCAATCGCTCGCCGCCGATCACCGGCGGTCCGCCACCGGACGCCTCCCACCACCACGCGAGAAAAAGAAATTTTGTGTCGTTATTAAACGAATTTCTATTTCAAAAATAAAAATTTTATAAGGTTATCAAATATGTATATTTTCTTAGAAATTTATCCAGAAAAATAAAAATAAAAAATTAATTTTTAATCAGAAATTAATTTTTGAAATAGAATGGTTATTATGAACGTCCTTAGATTCCGAATTCTTGAAATGGATGTCTACATGATAAGTTTTTGCAAGTAGGTGAAATCATTCCAATCCTGAAAAACCTGCATCATTTGGTTGTAACTAGTTGTAGCGATACATGATTATTTTTTATGTGATCTGCACTCATGTATTAGCCCTATCGGACGTCTTGCGATTTTTTTAACTCGGCAACTTTGTCAAAATCACCGTAACTTGAGTGGCTTTTAAGGTTGACTTTGAAGGTTTCTTTGGAATTTGAAGAGTCTTAACACAACCTCATCTTTTATCATTGATGTTACTTAGGTGATATGACTCATTTTACTTCTATTTTACTATTTTTAACAATTTTTTAAATTATATTTATATATAATTCGTCATTAATTGATACAAATTTTATTTTTATTTTTATGATTTTCCTCTAAAAAATTAATACAATAATCTCTTATTAGTCAAATTTGTAACCAAAAAAAAATTATTGTGAAAGAAAAATCCTCCATCAATATCTTGTCTCTTTGATTTTCGTATATGTTTCTCTTGATTCTCGGGAAAGAAATTTAGAAAAAGCCTCACAAATCATTTTTCAATTCTTTTTATTTGTGTGTTTTTTAACCTTAATTTTTTTTTCTTTGGTCTATGGAGAAATTGCCAGCTTTACCTAATCCAATATCATTTCGCGCCTTGATTTTCTTATTTTCTTTACTGTCTAGAAATTAAAGAGACTTTTCTTCCCTCTCGAGAAGTGGGAAGTCTCGCGAGAAAGAGAAGCGCGAACTTTTGGGTCAAACTTGAGTTTCTTAATAAATGAAACAAATTATACAATCTTCATTTAAAACTGATATAATTAATAGTTGTCTTTTATTTTAGATATTTAATAGTTAATAGGCAATTTAATGAGGAGGATCCAAGTTTCTATGACTAAAATAATTACATGTGCTTTTTATTAAATTTAATAATTGAAATTTAGAATCAAGGGGAAAATCATTTAACAAGCTTGAATTATCAAATATTTCGTTTTCTGTAGGAATGAATAACATTTTGAAAGTGAGTCCGGCAAAACCATTTAACATGTTTGGATAATTTGAATTGATAAAATTATAGTAAGGGATTTCCGTTGCATTAGGCAAGATCTTATCAATAGGCAGATGTAAATGAGTTTCTTTTCAAACAAAACTTGCATTAGCAGGTCAAATTCTTTTTGGTATAACTTTTATTATTATGTTGGATAGTGTATTTTATCACATCCACACCTTCCTGTAATTTTTTTTTTCAAGCGACCAAGCCAGCCAAATATAGCATTCGTTCTGCTAAGTGAAAATTTAAGGAATCTCTTCGTGAAATAAATTGATGTTCAAGAATAACAATCCATCACTTTTTATTGTTTAACGAATAAATTGCAAATAAAATGAGTTCATATTTTTCTTCTTGTCTCTGCCATGTCCATGGGCTCCAATATTTAGTAGCTTTCCATAATTAGATTGTAGGAGTAGCTAATGTTACAGCCAAGAAGCCGACCCAAGAAAAAAAAAATACTGCTTGGCACATAATCCCAATATACATTAGAACGTGGATTGCCAATGTATATGTTGCGTTATATGATTATATAATATGATTTTTAGGAAAAACAGATAGAAGGATAAAATAACGAACAAGAAAATAGCGTTTACATATAATAACTAATGGAAAACACTCGTTCAACATGAATCAAACAAGTGAAATTTTATTTTCCTAAAAATCATATTATAATTATTTTAAGTAATTATACTGGCGTTGTAAATTTTTTTTACACAAGCAACATTGCACACCATTGATTGGGGAGAGCTGATAGTCATGACCCTTTAAATCAAGGATGGATGAAACTACGTACGTGAAATTTTATTTATACTCTGTGTTTTTCCAGTGTCTAATACAAACTAGATACACAATGATTAATACTAATCCGTGTAATGCAAGTATTTAATTGCATCCGCGATTCGCTATTTTTCAACACCTTCTTGATGTTTTCCATATGTTTGCCATTATCTTTGAGTAGTACAAGAACCACCTACTCTTATCATCAATGAAAAAGTTACCTAGCACAACACCGATCAAAAAGCTAACTCCAGCGCCGATTAGCACAACTTTCCAATCCAAGTCGAATAAAGACTTGTCACCGTTTTCTTCCTCGAGCGGTGATGTTGGTAATGGTATGTCATCCCCAACCGTTGTGCATTTTTTTGGCAAAGGACTTCCACATAACCCCTCATTCATGGCAAATGAATTGGCCCCAAATGTGTTGAACTGACTCCCTCGTGGTATTGGTCCAAACAGTTGATTATGAGAGACATCGAAAGATGAAAGAAATGTAAGCCGGGCAAGCTGTTGTGGGATCTCTCCCGAGAGTTTGTTTCGAGAAAGATCTAGAGATTCAAGCACTATCAAATTTGCTAAGGAAGGAGGAATGAAACAAGTGAGAATGTTGTTTGAAAGGTTAAGTAAAACAAGTGACTTCAAATCTCCAATGAAATCAGGTATGCATCCTTCAAATTTGTTGTTGGAGAGGTCAATTCCCTTAAGGGCATACGGAACCTTTGAGTATTCTCTCTCTGTGCCTTTATTCATCAATTTCATTTCATAGTCCACAACTTTTTCATATGTATCCAAGAGAAGAGGGAGCCCTTGAGAAGTATTCATGTATTCCAATTGGTCTTGACCAACAATCACTTTCATGGTGTGGAAACTCTGCAATAACTTAGAAGGAAGTTCACCAGTGAAACCATTGTTGGAAAGGTCCATGATATGCAAATTGTTGAAGTTAAACTGGCTTCGATGTGTTTCTATTGGACCATAAAACTGATTGGATTTCAAGATAATAGCTCTCAGCTCTGTCAACTTCGATAGCCATGAAGGGAACCCATCATGAATTTGATTGTAACCAAGGTTCAAATACTCTAGCATTGGACAATTTACCAAAGATCTTGGGATAGGCCCTTGCAATTGATTATTTGTGAGGTCAATAATCTTCAACGCACAAAATTTTGGGTAAGCATTAGGAATCATGCCCTCAAGTTTATTTCTCCCAAGATTGAAAATTGTCAAAGAATCTATATTTCCCAGACATGAAGGAATTGTGCCATTCAGACTATTGATGGACAAATCAAGAATGATAAGGGATCTTGCTCTACAAATTGACTGAATTTCTCCGAAGAGGTTGTTGTTGGAGATATTGTAATATATTGCTAATGGAGGCGGACTAGGAAGTGTTGTTTTGAGCAAGTTAGAACTAATGTCAAGATAGGTCAACATAGGCAATGCTAGATTGATCGGCTTGTTCAAAAAGCTAGTGAGTAGATTGTGAGAAAGATCCATATACGTCAATTGGGGCATTGACAGATTGATGTGGCTGCTCCCAAAGTCAGTTAGAAAATTGTGAGAAAGATCCATATTCATCAAGGTTTCTTTAC
The DNA here is from genome assembly GCA_014182365.1 of Eucalyptus tenuipes. Lineage (NCBI taxonomy): Eukaryota > Viridiplantae > Streptophyta > Magnoliopsida > Myrtales > Myrtaceae > Eucalyptus > Eucalyptus tenuipes. The sequence continues at coordinate 4,586,697 of CM024541.1, read as the reverse complement.
TACCATTCCACATCCATGTAGGAGTACTCCCTCTGATTTTATTGTTTAACAGATCTACCCACTCCAATCCATTTAGGTAGCCTAAAAACCTTGGGAACTCATGCAAGTTGCACGAAACTAAACTTAAGGTGGATAGTTTTGGAAGAGCATCATTGATCTCGGTCTTGCTAACAAAAGATATGTTGTTGAAGTCCAAAAGTAATGTTGTCAAGTTCTCGAGCTTGTGTAAATCCACAATGCCACTCAAATTATTGTGTTGAAGTGCCAAATATTCAAGATCCTTGAGTTCCCATAAGGAGTTTGGAATTTCACCTTGCCAATTGTTGGATGAAAGGTCAAGCACAACCAACTGCGTTAGGTTCTCAAATGAAAATGGAAGTGCACCACTTAGCTGATTAACTGCCAAGTGTAGAGAGACAACACTTGTTAGTATGGCTAGTGATCAAATCATGCCATTTCCATTTTTCCCTTAAAAAAAAAAAATTGCTAGTTGATTATTACCTGAAAGGTTCAAATAGTTGAGTTTTGGCAAGTCGACAAGCCAACGTGAAATACCACCTGTGAAATTATTTTTAGAGAGATCTAGATATGATAGCTGGGTAAGATTAGCAAAGGAAGTGGGGATTTGACCCATGAATTTACTACCATGTAGATCGAGATAAGCAAGCTGATAAAGGTTACTAAGTGAAGAGGGAAGTGAACTCGAGAAAATCGTGCCCCCAAGAGACAATGATTTTAGGGGATTACCCCATTGTTGTTCTGGAATAAAACCAGAAAGGTTGTCATTGTAACTGATGTCGAGGACTTCCAGTTTTGGTAATTGAAAGATGCTTACTGGAAATTCTCCATGCAATCCACATTTTCGAAGTACAAGCGACTTCAAAGAAGAGAAGTTTGCAAGTATACGGGGGAATGGTGATGGCATGCTTATAATAGAGAGATCAAGTTCTCTAAGCATAGTTAAGTTCTGAACAAAGTTCTCTACATTGGGCATCTCAAGAGATGCCCACTTAGAAGACAAGTCAAGAGAAGTTAATCTCGAGAGCTGTGAGCTGTCTGAGGGGACTATCCCGGAAAATTCTGAACCAGAGAGATTAAGGTACTGTAACCTGGAAAGATTGCTGAAACCGTATGGGATCAAGGAAGAGTTGAAGTCGTTGAAAGCGAGATTGAGCGATTCCAAGTGAAGTAGGTGAAAGAGGCTGGTGTTGGAAGTTATGGTACCAAAGAGACAACTGTTACTAAGATCAAGACCTGTCACGTGACCATTGGCCTCATCACATTTGACCCCATCCCATGAGCAGCAATCTCCATGTCCATCTGGTGACCATGATTCAACCTTTGGATAAACACAACGAAATTCTGCTGTGGTGATTCGAAAACTTCGCTTGAATTCCATCAAGGCGGAGCTCTCATCCGGATGGCATAGTGGCTTAGCAAGCGAAGTATGGATCATTAGGAGAAGGACGATCCGAGAAAGAAGCGAATAGAGTAAGGATGCCATGACTTTTGTTCGTTTCTGGAGCTGGTTAATACGTGCTAGGTAAAGTGCCATTGAGAGGCTTTTATATATAGCAATGGCCGGTCGCTTCGATGGAAGTTCGCGCTACTTACATCGTATGCCATGTGTGAAAGGAGGCGTTGGGATGTAGACCATCAAGTAAATGTCTGTCTTTGATATCATTCGCATATCTGAAAATAGCGTGATCGACACATAGATCTTGAAAAAGCATATGTTTTAATATAATATTGTGCAGATCACACATTATCAACAGAATTATTCAATACAATACTTATTTTTTCTCTGTCTATTATTATTATTTTTTTTTAGTTCGGGCACTTGTACTTGCTACACAGAAGCAACTGGTTTAGATGGCTTAAAATTTTTCTCCTCTACTTGTGGTCTTGAGTATCAAGTCTTGCTGGAGGCACTTTATAAGTAAAATCCTAAATGCATTATGTTGATATGTAGGAGCATGCTCTTAATATCGCCCAGGAAAGTGAACTAATTGAGTTGCATGAAAGCTGGCCCGCTACCACTTTTTTTGCTAAATTCCAAAAAATATTGTCACATAGAAGTGATTAGCTTATATAAATATATTTTTTGATGAAGCATCCATTTTATTTGGTTGGATTGAAATTCAATTCATTTTACTTGTCTGGACTAGGTTATTTTTCACATCAAAACTAACATTTCCACGATAATGGTCCGCTGATGCTTAAAAAGGAAAAAAAGAAGAAGAAGAGTTTCCGAGAGATTTATGCTTGTCTGCAATTGATGGTAATCATCTATACTTTGTCATTAATTTTATATAATATGATGTAATGATATATAAAATATGAAAATATATTCAGTCGACGATTACGGTCTAATATTTTTGTGATCCTAGGACCGGTAATGCTCCTAGGAACCGTGGAATCACTCCTGTTCGTCAATCTAAATGATGGCCCAAAGTCTGGATATGTCATGTAATTTCCTGTGATAGGGAGAAGATTGCTTGCCCAACTTCAGACTTCAGAGTCTGTCCCACTTTCTTTTCTAAATAATACAGATTTTTCAACCATAGCTCAAACACCTCGTTAAGTGCATTGACCATTAAGAGGCACGCTTCTGATCATAGTCAAATTCATGATTATGCATTTTCCATGTTGTCAAAGTTGAAGTGGCCGCCATCTCAGATTTTCAACTTAGTGGAAGACTTGGAAGACTTCTTTCGAGTCAAGGAGTGGTTCGCGTCTTTTGCTGAACGTGGACTTAATGATGAAACGCAATATCGACTTCACTTGCACGGCGTGCATTTTCATCATAGGTATACCAGTGCCTCAAATTTTCCATACTACTTTAATGATTATTCCGTTTATTGCTTATAATATCATTAACGATTGAGATACACCTTTTATTTTCCTAAGCTACGATGGTTTCTTGTGGGAAGGAATGGATGCAATTCAAAAAATTTAATCACCTACTTTACGTTGAGTATAAACAAATACCAAGTATCAAGGCATGATTCAATGAGTTTTAACTCAGCAGTTAAAGAATGAATATCATCTTCAAGTCACCCGCTTGGGTTTTGACTCGTCTCTTGAGTTGATCCGTACATGAGAATTTCATATGTCTGCAATTTACCTATCTAAGATGGGACTTGTTGTAGTGGAAAAAGGGAGTATTAAGGCAATTGGCAAGTAAGCACAAGTTTGTTCACTTTGCTCTCTAAGTATTCTGAAGCACACTATTGTGCTCTGCTTGAAATGACCGATGACAGTTTTTTATCTGAGTTGCATGTTAATATCAAAATTTTAATAAATGGTCAACAATACAGATCTCAGTCTCAAGGATCAGTTGTTGTTGAACTTCTTTCGATAATACAGAATCTGAATTTTTTATGCCATCCATGATCATATTTGCCATGATCTCACCTTCCAAACGCTAGATTTCCATCTCCTTATCAAGTAATTTTTGGAGTACATTAAATTGTGTACATATTTATTTTTTGCGCTCTTACTTACATCATGGTTTGTCGACAACTTAATATGGCCTGTGCATCGTCAGGTTCTCAGATGTTTTCAAATCCTGGTTAACCGGCAGTATCAGAGCTGCACACTGGTAATAGGAAACAGTTGCTGGGGGTGGTTACTCATTTTTCAACCTCCTTAATATCCATGAGTTTCATCTTCCTTGAAGCGCGCTTGTTTGTTTGTGGCATAAGTGTCTGTTACTGGTTGGCTTGCTATACGATATGGGAAAAGGCTGGGCCTGACTGTGATTTATGTTTATCGGCAGTGTGTAAAAGCAATTTTTTGTCACCTTGGCATTTAGGATTCTGCTTCTAATATAATTGCAGGATCTTGTTCAATATTGTACTCAGCAGAAAACAGAGGAACGTTTGCTCAGCAAATGTAAAATGGGAGGGGAATAGTGGAATGTAGGTAGTGAAGGGGCAGTTAAAGCAAGAGTCAATTGAAAATGTTGTTGCTGATCTCCTAATCATTCTAAATCTGTAACGCAATATGTGTTTTTTTAGTCTCTCTTTATTGTCCTAGCTAAAATTTTTATGTAACTAGACGAGGGCGGAAGAATAACAGAACTATTTTAGAGTCCTTTTATTGCACAACATGTGGAGAGTGAAGCCGCAATTTGATTTCTTATTACAGATTAGGCTCCCAGTAAATGTGGTATTTCACATTCTTAAATAGTTTACCGTTCTCATTGTTGGAAGTCTAGTTTGTATGAGTTTTGGCAGTATGTATGTACAACTAATACTTTCTATTACTCAACTCATTTTGTGATTGTTGATTTTATGGTATCTCTTGCTGTTTGGGGCCACGTTAGTCGTATCACATGAATTTGTTAATTTTTCTTTTGAAACAAGGGGAGTCCAGATCAAAGAAATTCATACAATTGAAACACTAACCTTTCAAAGTATGTTATGCCATATGGGATATGAATTGTACATAGAAGTTACCTCAAAATAAGAAAAATTATTTCACCTTCGAAAATTATGTATTTGGGTGCTTGCTTTCGAGTTATATCCGGCCAAAGAAAAACTTAGTTCTGTTTTTGCTATGATTTCTTTCCGTCTAATATCTCTCAACAATGCTACCGAAAGTTTGAAGGATAACAAGTTTTTACCCTCTACCTAGACCTCAATTTAGTATTGCAGTCTTGAATAAGACGAACAAACTTAAGATTTTTCCATAAAATCTATGTCCGTATTTTCCTTTTTACTCCTCTTTTCCTCGTTAACCCATCATAAACTTGTATCTTCTCATTAGGTGGTCTACAGTCATTGTTCCACATATCATAACAGTCTCAATCTCAGACTCCATTGACATCACTACAGTTGTTTCTTGAATCCACTTATTACTAATTTTGTCTTTTCTGAAATTCCTACATGGAACTTGACATTTTCTTCCCAAACATCATGTGCGCATGTTGGTACTTCACCTACCTTGTTATCATTGCATGCATTGTGTCATTCATGTAGGTGAGATATTCATCATCAACTGCAAAATGAGGATTTCAATAAATCAGAATTGCTCATGTCACGCCCCGAACCTCGGGCGCGCGCACATCCCACTACGGTCGATCAGATATGCGACGTTCCCAGGCACTTGTTACCGACCCATTCATTATATTTACACATGCGGAAGTGTATTATAAAACTCATGACACTAAAGTATGGGATAGGAAAGCAGGAAACAATTTCTCAACCAGTCACTTACAAAAACCAACGGAGTTTACAAATAGAGGTCTACAACCAAAAGTCTACAACAAGTCGACTCTCAAAAAGAGGCTGTCCTACGACAAACTAGTCGAACACAATCTCCATTCCAACGAGACTTCACCTCTACCACTCCACAAGGCCAACCAAAACGATCTGGCCGCTCCGTCCACTAGGGACTTGAAAATGTAAGCCCACAACGGGATGAGACATTGTCTCAGCAAGTTCAACCCCCTAAACCTCTATTAGAAGGAAAATACACCCAAGCGTGGCCTAGCCACACAACACAGAAGACTTACCTCAACTTATTTCTTTCCTGTAGGTTAGTACAATTCATATCACTAAATCACAAGTAGTCATAAGAACTTAAGTAATTGGAACACAATCACTTTCATAGAATCAGTAACCACACTCAGCACACGTTCCAATTTTTACTTATCACCACACATGGACATAGCCTACTCGCAGTTCGGCTATCTACTGACATAAATGCTAGGCATCACCTCCCTCCTTGGAGCGCGGTTTCGTCACTACGTCGACGGCATTCCCGAAGGAGCATAGGTCCAATTGGCCTAGCCTCTACTGCGACCCGAGCCTCGTCACTATGTTGACGGCGATTCTAAAGGAATACAGGTCCAGTTGGCCTAGCCACTACTGCGACCGAGTCTTTCAACCAACACACGACAATTCAATAGTGACCCCCGGACACTTTGCATTTCACTCAAATACTCCAATTATAATAGTAATCTTTAAAAATCCAATTTCGAGTGCCAAACTCGACACTTGGGATTTTCGAATAAAATCCATATTTTTCACAATCAACACTCAATTTGCATTATCCACCCATCAAATTCAAATTCTAAATACACATCGCGATCGCACGAAATTTCGAGTAATTGAGGTCGAAATAATTTTTCGAATTTTTTTTTTTAATAATAATATTTTAATAATTTTTAGAATATAATATATTATTAAATAATCCAATAATTTCGAAACATTTATTTAAATTAGAAATAAATTCCTTTAAGTCACATCAAGGCTTATATTAAAATAAACCTACTTAGCTTTAAACTAAAGGCACTTTAACTTAATTAAACACCTTAATCTAATCCTCAACTAAATAAACTAATCTAACCACCTAAGCTTGCTTAACTTAAACTAAGAACACCCTAAGCATCATTAACTGTCTAATCAAGGTTTAGTGAGCTAAACTACGAGAATCGCTTTCCGACGAGTCCCCGCGAAGAGGACGGCGAGGCCGTCGACAAATCTTCTCGGGCCGACACCAAAGGAGGATCGGAAGGCACCCGAAACGGGCCTCAAAGTTCCGGATCTAGGTTGGAACTCCGGCTACCGTTCACGGGCGGAGGAGGGCCGAACGACAGGCCGGTTGGGCGGAGGAGGACCGGCGGACGGCATGCGGCTTGCACGGGTCTCCGGCGAGCTGGACAAGACCTCCGGCGGGTCTTCGCTGGTTCTGACAGTGGCTGGCGACCTAGAGTAGCGACGGACGGAGGCGGAGCTACGTGCTGGCCGGCGGGCGGGCGAAGGTGGAGTGACGAGCTGGCCGGTCGCGCGGCGAGCGGGCGCGGACGAGCGGCGATGGCGACGAACTCCGGCAACAAAGCGGGCGGCCGAGAGAGCGAAGGGGCGGCGTCGGCTTGCTAGTCTGGTCGGAATCCCCCCTCTCTCTCCTCTTTTCAAAATCCAACAAGGTCCCTTGATTCAAGGAAGAAGATGTTGGTGATGGGTCACCTTTTTTAGGGCAAATCCCCACCCTCCACTTGTCAAGATCTCCTTCAATTTGGCCCAACCACCATGACATCACATGATGTCATACTCCACTATCCAAATTCTTCCACAACATCTTCCAATGGTTGCAATTTATTTTTCCGCCAAGGCACACGAATTTTTAAACTTTGTACATCACATTCTTCAATTCTCTTCTAATTGAACCAAATTGAAGTCCATAAACTTAATCCAATGCCACCACACTTCAATTCACATAATCACTTGACCATAGAACCATCTTGAACTCAAAAATACAACCAAAAGCGGGCCTACCAATTTTCCGAACCAAATTAGCCATAATTTGACTATTTTGCTGAAATACTCGGTTTGCATGAAAAATCTTCCGAAGATGAGTCAATGTTCCTAAAATGGTTTGTGACACACCCGGACTTCCAATATCTGAATTCGATCTCAATTCATGGTTAATTTCACTCTGGCACGATATTAGCGCGTCCCAATCTACCGGGTAGCTTTTAGAAATTTTCGTGCATTTGACCTGTGGTTGATCAAGCCATAATGTACATCTTTGACACACTGGCGACTCTCGATTGTCGGGGTAATCTCAAGGTTTCAAATACGGACACAGGGTACCCAATCGACAGAAAAGCCGGTCCAGTGCCGACCGACAAGAATAGTACGATCTAGTGGAATCATCCACACTCGATCACATGTCTCTGTCAAGTCGACCTATCTCCTGTTTCTAATCGATTTTTAAGTGTGCCGTAATGACCCTTGCAGATTAGCTCAGTCGAAAGGTCGCTTCCTGGTCAAATTCTCGAGTCTGATGCATTAGAATCTCTTACCGGCTTCACCTGATAGATTAATTTTCACATGAGTGGCCAATTCAAGGAAAAGAACTATATGCGTGAAGATGAAATGCCCGTCTCATTATTGGAAAATCAGGATGTCACAGCTCAGTTTCGTTACTTTTGGATATCACTGATTCTCACAGTTCCTAAGAATGTTTAGCTTTACGAAGTTTATATTCAAAGCACAATATCTCTCCAACTCAACTAGGAACCCTTAAAACAGAAGAGAAGGTTCAACTTTACTCTATGTTGGGATTCCATCTATAAACATCGGATATATCCTAACTATATATTTTCCCCTTTAATGTAGAAGAGATCCATGGTTCGAATCTTGACCCTTAAGATAAAGTGAGGAAAAAGTTAACTTGTATGAAGGTCACTGGCCCTTTCCCTATTAGTGAGATCATCTAGAAAAATGTTACTTAACAACAGAGCCCTCGATCTTGGTAAACTCGTCCATTATCAAAGTCAACAGATATGAACCCTAAAGTCAAATCTTGATGTACCCTATTGGTAAGTGTTGTTAGCGATTAATCTATTGACTTTCTTTTTTCCTCTCTCAAGTTTGATCCTCTTTCTTCTGTGCAAAGATGTGAAAAGAATATAACATGATCGGAATTAATGGTCAAGCCCGGCGGGAGAATTCGAGCTCCAATGTCCACTCTATTTGCTCAATTTTTCTTTCAACATATTCATCTTGCTTCATTCTCTAGTAGGCCTTTATATATCTTCCGTTATTCTAGACCTTCTATTCATCTTTTTTTTTTTTTTTTTCCTTCCGTGTTGATTCATCTAATTCTATGGTTAGCACTCACAAAATTTAACTATAATTAAGGCTCCATTTTTTTCTGGCAAAAAATTAATGATTTGGAAAAAGATTTTCTTAAACATAATTACTTGTATCGCTTAAAATAATTAGTCGATGAAAACTATTTTCATTACCTATAACAATTTAAATCTAAACATTTTGTGAATAATAAAAATATTTTTTGTTTATTTATTTTTATTAGCGACACAAAGCGATCATTTTTAAGAAAATAATTTTCAAACTAATCATTTTCCACAAAACAAACACTCTCGAGCTCTATCAATCTTTTTATTCCCTTTATCGTTTCCTCATTATTTCAAATTCCTGTAAAGTGATCACCACATGAAAACTACTACGGGACTTAATTCCACACAGATTTTGAGCAATTAAGAGTACGCGTTCTTTTAACTATTTTTGTTCTTCTTCTTGCTGTTAATTTCTGTATATACAACTATAAAGTTGTATAATCTCATTAGTGTCTTCTTCTTGCTGTTAATTTCTGTATATACAACTATAAAGTTGTATAACAAATTTGCTGTACTTTTCGTTAATGTGTTTGGATCATAATCTGTCACGTATTGACTGTCTGATAGCTTTTGCTGATAAGATATATCCACATCCCAGGTCCATCTCAACCTTAAAAGCTTTGTCTTTTTTTTTTTTTTTCCTTTTTAGGTAAGTCATGGTTAAACATAACAATGTCGTGCCAAATGGGCACTTCAGAAAGCACGACAAAATTACGTCAAGACCTGGTTTAAACAGCCTGCGAGAAAGGCTAGAAGACGCCTAGGTTATTCAACTACTTACCCAGCTATCGAAGTGAAATCATTGGTTGCCATTCTTATTATCAGAGCATTCTGATGCTCTTTATTTTGTGCCCAGCTCGGCAAAAGAATGCTGTGAAGATTTTCCCACGGCCAACAGCAGGTCCCCTCAGACCACCAGCATTATTTTCACCACATTTTTGCATATGAAGCATTGTTAATGCCCGTGTTGTTTTACTGGTATATTACTCCTAGCTGTGGTCAAAGTCACATTCGGCTATTGGAGTGGCAGGTTCCACGTAGACTTGCGTCCTTCGCTTCATTTAGCTCTTTAAATGGAACGTGGCACTTTTTTTTTAGCCTTTTCATTGTTTCATCCAGATTCTGTCTGTTAAGTTGGCATGTTTTCATTTTTACTAAACATGCTTTTTTCCACAAAGGTTTGGAATTACTATAGCTAGTATTTTTATGATAACGAAAACGCCTTACCCGATTGCTCTTTCCTTCAATAATATCCTTTCACAGTTTTCAGCATCCGGTGCAAGCCTCGTGCTTAACTTGCATTTTGCACGTCTCAGGCAGCAGGTATCCCGAAGAAATTAGCTCCAACAATTGGAATTGCAGTTGATCATCGCCAATCAGTCACTAGAAGGTCTACATGCAAATGTGCAGAGGCTGAAGACATACAGGGCGAAGCTAGTTGTCTTCCCAAGACGCGCACGGAAATTCAAGGTAAATTGACTACTTACAAAATTCATATCAATATTGTGCAATCCTTGTTCTTGTTGAAAGCATCTCATCTTCCTTCTCCATGCAGGCAGGTGATTCTACTCCAGAAGAGCTTGCAATGCAACTCAAGTCCAAGGAACTTACCTGCCCATTGTAAGAGAGAAGCCAGCGGTGGAACTTGTGGAGGTCAACGCATATGCCAAGCTTCGAGGGGAGCGCATGAACAAACGTCACATGGGCGCGAGGATGAAAAGGCCGCTGAGGCCGAGAAGGAAGATAAGTAGTGAGGCCGGTTCATTTTTTGGTTAAAAGCATGTTTTTAATGAGTATTTAACTCAATCAATTTTCAGACGACCTTGGTTTTTGAGAGTTCCATCTGTATTTTGACATTCTTTTTTTTTCTTTCGTGAGTTCAAATTATTTTTTTCTTTTGACGTCTCTCGCCATGCAGATATTAGACTGCTGTTGGAAATGGAATTTGATGAAATTTTTTCGTGAGGCTTATCATGTTGATAGTGTCGAAGACTGCAGTATAATTTAGCTATGTTTTGGGTGTGCATTTCGACTGCATCCATTACGAACATATCGTAATGTTAATATTACCAAAGCGCAATTAATGACTATTGACGAGTACCTTAGGGTACTCTTTAACATTTTTCAAACGAAAATCTCCCAAAGATATTTGGGTAGATCAACATCAAAGACATATTAGTAATTTGAAGAAAAATAATTCTTTCTATTAATTTGCTGATGGATTTTACTAATTAAATCTGGATTTTGGGAATTGGAGGCTGAGGCCCATCAGTGTTGTCCATTGTTTTGTTAAAAGTCATGACCGGCAATTGCACTGGCGGCCAGTGGAAATATCTATTCAAGTAAGTCAAAGCTTTAATGGAAATCAACTATCATAGAAGCGGTTTTATTGCGGGCCGATCAAATTGAATTTTGTGGGACTTTGATGTTACATCTAACAAGAAAACTAGCAAGTTTCCCCACTAATTTATTGCGGTTTGTCTTCATCTATTCTTATCATTTAAGACTTGGTCCTTGTTTAAGACTTGGATGTTGGTGTTAAATTGATTTGGCTAAGGACAATCCATAAGAGTAATTTTTTAGTTTTTTACATGGTCGGCTATAACACTTCGTTCAAATGCACAACCATTCATGATTACCTCATCTAAGAGCCATGTGACTCGGATATGGTTCATGACATAAATAAATGGTAAATGTGAATTATGCAAGTAGTATTTTTATTTTGGAATTGGGGTCAACATCTTATTTTCAATGCGGCAAAGAATTGAGTAGCGTAGTTAAAGTTCAGGTGTCAACAAAATATATAAAAGCTTTATGTGACTGAGTGGATATATTTTTAGCCCTAACTTGAGAAGTATCTATGGACTCAATCCATTATTTATGTTTGCATTTATTTCCAAACTTTCGAAGTTTCTTTATTGGTCTATGCACTAATGACTTGAAGCTTGACTCAAGCAAAAGCGTATGATTACTTCCAACTTAAAGAGGGGAGAGAACAGTTTTTAGATCTTTTTAATAAGAATGGCGAAAAAATAAGTAAAAAGAGGAGAGACAAAAGGGTACTATTCATACCGATTAATGACATGAGTGAGATAGATTGAATCTAAACTCACGAAATATATTTAGAAGTAGGAATTACTAAGGAAATAGGCAATGATCTATAAGATTTTAGAAAAGACCTTTTCTTTCAAATTTTGTTTTTTGAAATTTAAGTATTATTTAATGACAAGAATGAGATAGATTGAATCCAAACTCACAAACTTGGAATTAAGAACATTACAAGTGTCATAATTTTTGTACTGTTTTCACTTGAGTCCCCTAACGTTTTATTTTCAGTGTCATTATTTCTAAAAAAACATTCACTTTAAGTGCCATAACTTTCAATCGATCACTTGCCAAAACTTTTAAAAAATGTTTACCCAATTGTTGAAAATCCAAAATGGCATGACACTTGGTAAACGTTTTAAAAAAATTATGACATTCATGTGATCGATTAAATTCAAGTGATTAGAAAAAAAATAACCGCACACAAGTAAGTGCTGTACTAAAATTATTGGCACTCAAGTGATACAAAAAAAAAAAATGACACTCAGGTGAGTACCGTACAAAAAGTATAACATTTGTAGTGTCCTTAATTTAGTATATTACACCATACAACATCAATGAAAAGTGACCCGGACCGGAGCTGAACGGCCTCTGCAAATCCCAAAGCAAGAGAAATTCAAGAGGCGAGAAATGACACGAACGGGAGAGGAGACAGATTCGGAGAAATCACATCATGCAAGCGGGAGCTATGAGCATTGCCGGACACCGGGATTGAACCGCCGGAGGTGGAAGCTGCCATCGCCGAGAGATACGGATAAGATCGAACAGAAGAAGAGAAGGTGGGGGGAATCGAAGGAGCGGAAGAGAAGGTGTTGCGCTCAGCTCAGGTGAACTTCCAGACAGGTTGGAATTCTGCTGGAAACTCGACCCGCATTTTTCCCTTTTTACTAGAAAATACACGTCAGCACGAGCCACGAGCACGATGACCAAGCGACGCCAAGACGAAGGTCGACGTGCTTTCTTGGGCGAGGGGAGGGGCTGGAATCCGGAGAGAAATGGGCCCGTTACGTAATGGGCCTTCAGCTCGCGATTGGGCCGCCTAATCGAATCCCGGGCCCGGTCTAGTAATGGGAAACTGGCAATTGTCCCTTTACATCTGTCGGCGGGGGTGCTCAAATGAAAAAAAAAAAAAACTGGAATTGATCGATTTTATTTATTATGATGTGGCTAAGACTAAGTCAAGGAACGACTTGGAAGATAAAGGGTGTTCGGCGTTTATGAGAATTTGAAACAACAGTCACATATACTCGTAAATATATGGTGATCGACTGCCGTAGAAAGCATTTGAGAGTTGAGATTGTTGTACTTTAGCTTTTCCCGAGATATTTGTTTAGTTGATTTACTCGTGTGTCAAATTATGGGTGGATAAATTAATTATATTTACAACAAAAAAATATATATATTTTATATTTGATGAGTTATCGGCCCTATAATGAGGAGTCAATGCCATACAAGATAATTAGCGACGGAAGTAGGAAACGCAGGGAGGAAAACGATCATAGTGCAAAACAGGGAAAATAATGAGGGGGTCATATTTTTGTTTTGTTCTTACTGCTTTTTGGTAGATTTCGTTTTCAGTGGAGAAGCTTTTGTAGGCAACGATAAGCAATTCGAGCATCGAAATTTCATTTTGCTTGGGCGATTCATGCACTAGACACATCTAAAAAGACAATGGCACTAAATTTATTAGACCCGTGCTTTGCACGGCCAAAGTCTTGAGATGTGGATTGATATTGAAATCATTATTCTAGAAGTAATACTTGATCTGTTGAAATGACGGAATGGTGAAACTAAATCATTTGTGTTCACACAATGTTGTCCAACCCACATTTAGATAATACAAGAATAACCTAGCGTTCTCATGCCGTAACTGATGGTTCGGGTGCAATCATGATCGCATAATTGGTCCATTAAAATGGCATCTCATTTATTTTTCCACAGATAGGTCAAAATTGAAAGACCCACAAAAAGACTTTTGCCACTTTGAATTGACAAACAAGGGTCATTCTATAGTTTTTTTTTTTTTTTTCAAAAAGTTAATGTTTTAACATATGATCGTACTGATCACGCACGATCCATAAAATTATTGAATACAATATGTATTTGATCTTTGTCTTATCTCTATTTAGTTGGTTCAGATGGCCAGAAATTTTCTACTTTCCTTGTAGACTTGGGCTTAAACTTAGGAAAATTACCAAAAAAGTCCTAAACCTATTGTAATTGTGCCAATTCAGTCATAAATTTATTTTTTTAAACAATTAAGTCATAAACCTTTTACAATTATTCCCGATCAGTCCATCCAGCTAAAATTGGCAGGCCAGCGTTGACGTGACAGCCGGCCAGTCTTGGCAAACTTTTTTTAATAATATTTTATCTTTTGAAATATTTTATTAATTTTATAAATTTTTTTTTGCTTTTTGCTTTTTGCTTTTTTTTCCCTTCTCCCTCCCCCTCCTCCTTCCTTTGGCTTCGACGACCGGCCGGCTCGCCTCGCCCGGCCCGGCAAGCTCGCACCCGGCAATGGCGGGCGAGCCCCGCCCCTGATCCGGCGAGGGCTCGCCCCACGGTCGCCAGGCGAGGCAAGCCCTCGCCAGACGAGACGGTGAGCCCACCTCGCCAAATTTGGCAAGGGCTCGCCTCGCCTTGTCGTCGCTGGGCAGCTCGCTGACTGGCGAGGCGAGCCCTCCGGATCACCTCAGTCCGACGACCGGCCAGCCTGGCGGGTCGCCGAAGCCAAAGGAAGGAGGAGGGAGGAGGGAGGGGGGAGAAGGGGGAAAAAAAGGAAAAAGGAAAAAGGAAAAAAAAAAAAATAAAAAAATATTTCAAAAAATAAAATAAGGTTTAGGACTCAATTGGTCAAAAAAAATAAGTTTATGACTAAATTGGCACAATTACAATAGATTTATGACTTTTTTGGTAGTTTTCCCCTTAAACCTTATTGGGAGCACTCTGGAAATAAAATCCCAATTCTACCAAGTCTATATGATGTAATGCACCCTTAAGATCTCCCAACAAAATGAACTAATTGAAGTGCACGAAAGCGCCTCTGGATACCACTTCATCGCTAAATTACAAAAAAGGAAAGTTACATAGGAGTGATCGTTATGGGTTTTGTTAGTAGAACTCAAAATTCAAGTTGCAAAGCCGAAACTTACATTAGGAGGCATTGTACAAAAGAATTTCTATACTTTAAACTTTTTCTTTTAACTTTTCTTTTTAACCAATAGATATCCATAAACAAGTAGGGTACTGGCAATTTTGTACAAGATTACATTGAGAAGATGTGTGTGATGTGCAAATTGATGCGGCCGCCGCAAATTCTCAACTAGAGGAAGACTTGGAAGACGACTTTCGAGTCAAGGTGCGGTTGATGACTTACGCTGAACGCGAAGTCGATGAAAGACAAACATCGACTTCACCTACACGGCAAGGATTTTGATCATAGGCATGACAAAGTGCCTCAAATTCTCCATCATAATTCTATGAGTATTGCTCTAATTACTTATGTTATCGTTGACGGTTGGCGATACACCTCTTATTTTCTTAGCCTTTGTTAAGGGGGAGGATTTGATGCAACTAAAGAAGTTGAATCACATAATTTACGCACAACATAAACAAATACCAAGTATTGAGGCATGACCCAAGAGTTCAATTCGACGGTTGAAGAATAACAATTGGAATACATAATTCCATTTTAGGGTCATCCACCTTGGTATTTGACTCAATTTGTCCGTACATGAGAATTTCTCGCGTTTGCAATTCACCTATCTAAGATGGACTTCATTGTCGTGGAAAAAAGGAGTACCACTAGTTCATTCATTTTGCTCTGTAAGAATAAATGACTTGGACTAAGACCAAATTGAAAGACTAATTACTCGTTCATATCATCTTAGTCTTCTTCGAATGGGCTTTTACTACTTAATAGGCACGAGTGTTGTCATGAGCCTGGTTGGGCGGTCACTTTGGCCCAAACTTTTTTTTTTTTGTTAGTCCTACTCTACTCTTGTGCTAACTTTTACTCTCAGACTTTTGCCTTTTCTTTTTGCACGGCGTAGAAGTCAAAACCTACACTTGAAACTAAATCGTCATCACCCCAACCTTCTCTGAGAATGTGGGGATTTGAACCCCCCACCTCCCCCTTCCATTTTAGAAGGGTGGCCATTGGGCTTTGGCCCCACTTGGAATGGAACAATATTCCTATGTTCCAAATGTAACTTGATTTGTTTTGTTTAATGTAATTCTGTTATTCTCCACCTCCATCCTCGTCCCACTTCGCGAAGTGCGGGGCAAGGTTGGCTATTAGAACAATGAGGAAAAGGATTATATTTTGCTAGTTCATTTAATAAGAACAACAAATAGATATGGCAAACGAGGAGAGATACGTTTGTAATTTACTAAGTTGGTACCAATAAATGACATTAGTGATAGATTGAAATTGATTCACAAACTTGTAATTAGAAGTTTGAATTATTACTAAGGAAAAGTCAATGATTTATAAGAATTTAGAAATGACCTTTGCGTTTATTAAATATAACAATTATTTAATACTGAACAGTGAATTTTTTTAAAAAGCTACATGTACAAAATTTTAACTTCATTTCAAATCACTGAAAAGTTTTTTTTATAGAATTTTGTGATGTCGAAACACATTTTTACCAAATTATCAATTATGAGAAATAAAAGTCCATATGACTCAACATGTCACAAAGATATAGAATAATCTGTTATGCGCATGAAATGGAAAGTCCAAACACGACATGCTAAGTTGGTGTTATGAAAGGTTTGATGATTTCTTTGAAAAAAATTGTTATGCTATTGTACATTGATTTTCAGTATAGAGCGGAATAAAATCTGCTCTTTCCTATTCGTTTTTGAGTTTGATAAATGCATTGCTTATCAAGTAAGGGTGATCCTCCGTGACCTATTGATTCATAAAGAGCATGTCACGGGCTTCTCCATGCTTAGTAATGGGCATGTCTTAGAACACAAATTAATGAAATTGTAAAGTTATAGGCTAGCCCGTCCACGTGAAACTTTGGTTAGGAAGCGTCGGATCCACATTATACCAGGGAAAAAAAAGAAAGGAAAAGAAAAAAAAAAAGATGGATTTAAAAAACTTGCCTGGAATTCCAAGATGAGCAGTGTGAACATCCGTCCACTATCTCTTGAAGGGAAAATTTGACCCTTAAGTTTTGTGCTTTCTTTGGTTAAGGTCTTTTCAACTTTCAATTTATCTAATCAAATCTAGCCCCTAGAACTGATTCTAATAAATTTGAATTGACATGTCTGTCAGACCGTTTTAGAGTACCAAGTGGGAAAGACAAACTTGCTTTTGTGGACTAGTGTCAAAAAGCGTTTCCTCAAATGAATATATAGGTTGAGTATAATAATTCAGTCCACACCAAGCTTCTACGAAGTGCCAAAATGCGCGTCCTTGTTTTCAACCTTCAAAAGACACAAATTTTGATAAGTTCAAGCATAGTATTTTTTTTTCTTTTACAGTCAAGTCCATGTTCTTAGAATTTATCTAATCAAGTCTTTAAATTTGCATAATTTTTCTAATCAACCATGCCAATGTTCGAGCACACAAGTCAATGCCAAAATATGAGTCCTTAAAGAATATTAAGTTTGAGTGTAATTATTTAATCCACACACGAAACTACATCAAATACCAAAACGCGTTTCCTCCTCCTTGTTCAAAAGACTCTTCAAAAAATCAAAGGAAAGTTTTGTCTAGGAAGCCTTTTCTTCTCCCGTCGTACAAGGGGTAAAAAGAGATGGATCAAAAAATGAAAAATAAAAAACTTTTGACTAGAAAACTTGCTTGGACTTCCAGAATGAGCAGCGCACCGTTGTTTTGGTCCACCATGTGCCAGCGGTAAAGTTTTACTTTTCCTCCCTTAATTTACACTTTTTTTTTTCAATCGAGTTCTTGAACTTTTAATTAATTCAATTAATCAATTCCTTAAACTTTGCATAAATTTTTTAATTGAGTTTGATCTTTGGCACTAGTTCTGATAAGCTCGATCTAATGCGGCAATCAAATCATTTTAGAGTATGACTTGAAAAAAAATTAACCTCCACAAACAAACCACCATGGAAAATAATGTAAATATTTTCCTTTATGGAAATGCCACGGTTAAAATTTTTGCCTCCACATACAAGGTGTCGAGATAAAGAAAAGCTTCTTATTTTAAGTCATCCTCCGACCTTATCTGAGGGTTGTGTCAACGTGAACTGATTGCAATTGGTGTAATTTCCTGAAAAAAAATATTCTCTTTGGGACCCCAGGTAGCATATTAGGCCCTGCATGGTAAAAAGTGTTTCTGTTCCCTGGAACAAATTTTTTTGTTCTTTTGTTCCTAGGAACAAAAAAGGAATGAAACGCGTTTGTTTGCATTTTTGTTCCAAAATTATTTTTTTGTTTTCGAAACACATCTGAATCTAAACAATAAACAAAAAAAAGTTATTTCTTGTTTAAACAAAATTTAGGAACACTTTTTCTCTCTCTTCCATTTTCTTCTCTCTTTTTTTCTTCTTCTTTTCTTTTTTTTTTTTTTTTTTTTTTTTCTTTGGCCGGTCGCCGGCCTTGGTCATGGCCGGCGACCTCGCCGGAGGGTCGCCGGCCCCGGCGAGGCCGGCGACCTCGCCCCGCCGGGGTCGGCCGCCTTGGCCGGCGGCGAGCCGAGCTTGCCCGGGCGAGGCCGGTGAGGCTCGGCCTCGCCGGCCACCACCGAGGCCGAGCCCCGCGCCGGGCGGCGCTCGATCTCGCCCAAATCCGGCGGGCGAGCTCGCCCGGCCGGCGGTGATCTCGCGTCGCCGGCCACCGCCGGGCGACGGCGGGCTCGAGCTCGCCTCGCCGGATCTGGGCGGGCTCGAGCTCGCCCGGCCAAGGCGAGGTCGAGCCTTGCCCGGCTACGGCGAGGCTTGGCCTCGCCGGGGCCGCGAGCCTCGCCGTGGGCCGGGCGAGGCCGCCGGCCCTCGTCGGCCGGTCGCCGGCCATGGCCGAGGCCGGCGACCGCCAAAAGAAGAAAAAAAGAAAAAAAGAAAAAGAAAAAGAAAAAAAAAAAAAAAGGAAAAATAAATAAGAAAAATAAGAAAGAAAAAGAAAAATAAAAATAAAAAAATTAAAAAAATTAAAATAAAATAAATTATACAAATTTACCAAACGTGTTTCTATTCTTTTTATATTTCGGAGCAGTTTTACCAAACGCGTTTTTTTGTTCAAAAATTGTTCCATGAAGCGAAATACTTTTTTTCTATTTCTATTCCCGAAATAATTTTTAAACGAAATGTTACCAAACGCACCCTTTAGTCTCGTGTTTTCCTTTTTGGTTTATTCTAGAAATACATTGGGGTAATCTCCTGGAACTATTATCTTTGGGGAAACCTTGGTTTCATGAATAAGTTATTAGCCGGTAGATGTCATTTCTCAGGCTCATTTCCTAATACATCACAGGGTAATTTTTTCAGCTTTGCTTATTTGGAGACACAATAAATAAGTGAAGGTTCAATGGCGATGGCACAAATTATGTAATGAGAAAGGCCTTTTGTTTCGCTAATGTTCTTCATTCATCTAGGAATGACCCCCTTGGATTTATTGAAGGACAAGTCTAAGTACTCTAGTCTTCTCAGGCGGCCAAATTCGCCTGGAGATCCATCGGCTAATGTTCGAAAATTCTTGTTGACTTGGGTAAATGCCAGAAGGCTAGAATCCTCCTTTAAGACCTTGTTGATCACTAACGACGGGACGTAAAATTGATTTCGTTGACTGAAGGTTCAAAGAACCTAAAAAAGAACCCACCCATGAGCAACGCATATGATGTGCGTGCTCTCCCTCATCACTGAGGTCGAGGGTTCGAACCCTCTCGTTTGCATTCCATAACTTAAGTGAGGGTCTCAAGAGTGGATTACTAAACTAGCTCTCCTGAGATTTTACGTCTAAATAGTGGCTTGCGACGATGTTCGATGGTGCCACCGAGCATCGGAGGGTGGTGTGACCCCGTAAGGGAGTCTCCAGCGATTCCTCGATCACCACAAAAAAAAAAAGAAAAAGAAGAAAAAGAAGACGCAGCTCAACACTTGATGGGGAAGTGTCATCCCAACGCCAAGGTCTGTACAACTGGTTTGTCACACGGAAGAAAATTTTTTCTTGAGGTTTGTCAAGTTTGTCTTTTTCTTTTCTTTTCTATGTGAAAAAGAAATGGGAAGGGGACCGTACCAATAATACTGGCAATGAATGGCGAGCACGACACGATAAAATTTTCAGTTTTCACGTGAATTTTCAATCATAGCTTTTTTGACAAATGATACCTCATCTTTGCTTGGACTCTGGAGTCTCCCCGTCATTTCCGAGAAAGTATCGTCTGGCCTTTGCATCAGTAGATCAAAGTCATCTCCATCGTGGATCACATCAGCCCTACAATAAAATTTACTCAATTAAAGATTGGGATAATATTGATTGATGTTTTTCGATCAAGTTATTGCTAAGGACCAATGGTGCTATTATGCGAAATTATAAAAATTCTAAATGGGTTTACATTTATTACTTAGCATTTATACAAATTGTGTTAGACGAGTGTAAGCACATATTATATAATTAAGAGAGAAACATTACTACTCAAAAATTAAAAATGAAACCATGACTGAGAAAATCAGTGTTAAACTTGATGAATCCCAAAACAAAATCGTTTTTTTTTTTTTTTTTTTTTTGTGATAAGTGTAGAGAGAGGACAGATGTACAAGTGAGTTTATCGGTGAACGCCCGTCCAAGCAAAGATAAAAGTTAGAGAGACATGAGCACAGGCTACCCATGTGAATGAACAAACAACTATGAACAACTTCTGTACTTGAAATTTACCCTTGAAGTTATGAGTCAAATCAAAGGACATGAACAGTTACATGGAAGCTTGTCGCCAATTTCCAATACGTCACTGAAAGAAAAGAATGGATACTTTTAATAAAGTATGAAATATAGATAAAAAAGAGAATACCAAGCCCCTGCTGCTCTCGTGCCCTATATAATGAAAGAAATGTTCATGCGTCTAATATCCTGCAGTCTTCAAACCCATACAGAAGGCATACCTAAAATCAAGTCCATGTTCTTAGAATTTATCTAATCAAGTCTTTAAATTTGCATAATTTTTCTAATTAACCATGCCAAAGTTCGAGCACACAAGGCAATACCAAAATATTAGTCCTTAAAGAATATTAAGTTCGAGTGTAATTATTTAATCAACACGCGAAACTACATCAAATACCAAAACGCGTTTCCTCCGTCTTGTTCAAAAGACACTATGAAAAATCAAAAGAAAGTTTTGTCTAGGAAGCTTTTTCTTCTCCCGTCGTACAAGGCGTAAAAAGAGATGGATCAAAAAATAAAAAATAAAAAACTGTTTGACTAGAAAACTTGCTTGGACTTCCAGAATGAGCAGCGCACGGCTGTTTTGGTCCACCATGTGCCAGCTGTAAAGTTTTGCTTTTCCTCCCTTAATTTACACTTTTTTTTTCAATCGAGTTCTTGAACTTTTAATTCAATTAATCAATTCCTTAAACTTGCATAAATTTTTTAATTGAGTTTGATCTTTGGCACCAGTTCTGATAAGCTCGATCTAATGCGGCAAGCAAATCATTTTAGAGTATGACTTGGAAAAAAAAATTAACCTCAACAAACAAACTACCATGGAAAATAATGTAAATGTTTTCCTTTATGGAAATGCCACGGTTAAAATTTTTGCCTCCACATACAAGGTGTCGAGATAAAGAAAAGCTTCTTATTTTAAGTCATCCTCCGGCCTTATCTGAGGGTTGTGTCAACGTGAACTGATTGCAACTGGTGTGATTTCCTTAAAAATTATTCTCTTTGGGACACAAGGTAGCATACTAGTCTCTTGTGTTTTCCTTTTTGGTTTATTCTAGAAATACATTGAGGTAATCTCCTGAAACTATTATTTTTGGAGAAACCTTGGTTTCATGAATAAGTTTTTAGTAGGTAGATGTCATTTCTCAGGCTCATTTCCTAATACATCGCAGGGTAATTTTTTCAGCTTTGCTTATTTGGAGACACAATGAATAAGCGAAGGTTCAATGGCGATGACACAAAATTCTTCTTGACTTGGGTAAATGCCAGAAGGCTAGAATCCTCCTTTAAGACCTCCTTGCGTAAACGATGGGACGTAAAAATGATTTCGTTGACTGAAGGTTCAAAGAACCTCAAAAAGAACCTGCGTCTTTGGGCAGCTCAACACTTGATGGGGAAGCGTCATCCCAACGCCAGTGGTTAGGTTGGTACGATTGGTTTGTCAGTTTGTCGTTTTCTTTTCTTTTTTATGTGAAAAAGCAATGGGAAGGGGACCGTACCAATAATACTGGCCATGAATGGCGAGCACGGCACGACAAAATTTTCAGTTTCCACGTGAATTTTCAATTGTAGCTTTTTTGACAAATGATGCCTCATCTTTGCTTGGACTCTGGAGTCTCCCCTCATTTCCGAGAAAGTATCATCTGGCCTTTGCATCAGTAGATCAAAGTCATCCCCATCGTGGATCACATCAGCCCTACAGTAAAATTCACTTAATTAATGATTGAGATAATATTTATCGATATTTTTCGGTCAAGTTATTATTAAGAACCAATGGTGCTATTATGCAAAATTCTAAAAATTCTAAATGAATTTACATTTATTACCTAGCATTTACACAAATTGTGTTAGACACGTGTAAGCACACATGATATAATTAAGAGAGAAACATCGCTACTTAAAAATTAAAAATGAAACCATGACTGAGAAAATCAGTGTTAAACTTAATGAATCCCAAAACAAAATCGTTTTTTTTTTTTCGTGGTAAGTGTGGGGAGGGGACAGATGTACAAGTGAGTTTATCGGTGAACGTCCATCCAAGCAAAGATAAAAGTTAGAGAGACACGAGTCCACAAATGGGCTTATAGATGGAAGTACCCACAGGCTACCCATATGGATGAACAAACAACTATGAACAACTTCTGTACTTGAAATTTACCCTTGAAGTTATGAGTCAAATCAAAGGACATGAACAATTACATGGAAGCTTGTCGCCAATTTCCAATACGTCGCTGAAAGAAAAGAATGAATACTTTTAATAAAGTGTGAAATATAGATAAAAAAGAGAATGCCAACCCTCCTGCACTCGTGCCCTATTTAATAAAAGAAATGGTTCATGCGCCTAACATCCTGCAGTCTTCAAACCCATACAGAAGGCATACCTAAAATCAGTCTAAAGTATTGGGGTCAAGAACTATGAATGGCCAAGTAGCAAGATAATTCCATTGCCAGAACCAATTAGAACATGAATTGTAGATAGAAGTTACCTCAAAATAAGAGAAATTATTTCACCATCGGAAATTATGTGGGCGCTTGCTTTTGAGTTTTGTCCGGTCAAAGAAGAAACTTAATGTACTGTTTTTACTGTGATTTATTTTGCTGTCTAATGTCTCTTAATAATGGCTAATGAAAGCTTGAAGGATAACAAGTTTTTACCCTCTTCGTAGCCCTCAGTTTAGTGTTGCAGTCTTGAATGAGGTGTACGACTTAAGATTTTTCCATAAAATCAATGTCTTCATGTTGCCCCCTTATAGAGCCGTATTTGCTCTTTTTATAAATTTGAATCAAACAGGAACGTTTACGAAATGAGAAGATGAACAAAGATAACACTAATGCAGCATAAAAATAACACTAAGCCAACCTTTTTGCAGAAAAGTTAATCCAAAAACAATATGGATTATAGATAGCAAAAATACATTAGGTTGTTAAGAAATTTAATCATGGCTCATCTATATTTTGTTCACATACATCCACACGCACATAACTCTCTCTGTTTCTGTTCATTCGTGCACATGCGCACATACGACCTTTTTGTTTCTTCTATGCCCTGCTTTTATCTAATGAAGGTGCAGTACCCACTTATTTCAAAGTCTTTACTTGATTATTCTGAGTGCACATCCATCTATGTCAATAATATAATTTGATCTTTCATCTTTTTATGTTCTGATTGTGTAGATATTTTTTTCGATACTTTTATGTTAAATTGGTGTTTCTCATTTCACACTTAAAACAGATGTATAGGTGAGTCTAAAATTAGAGACACATGAGCCCACCTATAAATGGCCTATTGATGGAAGTCTGCACAAGCAACCCACGTTGTTGAACAAACAACTATGAACAACATCTGTACTTGAAATTTAGCCATGAAGCTATGAGTCAAGTCAAACGACATGAACAATTTACATGGGAGCTTGCTGCCAATTTCCAATATGTCACCAAAAGAAACGCATGGATTCTATATTAAACGTATGATAGAGAAATATGGATAAAAGGAGAATGCCAAGCCACTGCCACTGCGCTTGTGCCCTATATAACAAAAGAAATGTTTATACGTCTAAGATCCTGCGGTTTTCAAGCCCACACAGAAGGCATACGTAACATCATTTAAAGTTCTGAGGTCAAGCACTATGAATGGCCAAGTAGCAAGATAATTCCATTGCCAGAACCAATTGTTGCTGCCTATAAAAACCTTCTACGTCGCACTCTCCCTCGAAACTCACTTCAATAACCAAAAGAACAGAAACAAAAGCAGAAAATATGGCAGCCTTATCATTATATCTGCTGCTTACTTGGGTATTCTTGCTTTCTCTCTTTCGTACTAGGTTTGCTGAGGTAATTTGTCATGCGGACGAGAGCTCTGCCTTGATGGAATTCAAGAGAAGTTTCAGAACCAACGCGACAAACTGGCGATGCGTTTATCCAAAAGTTCATTCCTGGTCGCTGGATGGAAGTGGAGATTGTTGTTCGTGGGACGGCGTCGAATGTGATGAAGTCACCGGCCGAGTGATCGCCCTCGACCTCAGTAGCAGTTGTCTCTCAGGCACCATGAGTCCCAACACCACTCTCTTTCGACTCGTTCACATGGAGTCGCTCAATCTCGCTTTCAACAGCTTCAACTTCTCCTCGATTCCATATGGCTTCAGCAATCTTTCAAAGTTACAATACCTTAATCTCTCCTCCTCCGACTTCTCCGGTGAAATCCCTCGCGATATCTCGCAACTCTCCAAGTTAGTTTCTCTCGATTTGTCCTCTTCTTCGTTTGAGACACTTCGTATGCCCAACATGGGCGGCTTCGTTCATAATTTGACCGGGCTAAAAGAACTTGATCTTTCTTTGGTAAGCTTGTCATCACCTTTCCCACCTATACTAGCGAATTTCTCTTCCTTGACATTGCTCAGGCTAGATTTTTGTGAATTGAGTGGAAACTTTCCAGTCAGCATTTTTCAGCTGCCAAACTTGGAAGTCCTTTCCATTGGTGACAATTCCAACCTTTCTGGGTTTTTTCCCAAACCGCATTGGGGTTCTCCATTGAAATCCTTACACCTTTCCAGGACCAACTTCTCGGGAGAAATACCCACTTCAATTGGAAATCTTAGTCTCTTGAATGAGTTAGAAGCCCTGTATTGCTATTTCTCAGGATCGCTTCCCTCTTCAATGGGTAATCTTTCTCATCTCACTGAACTAAACCTTTACGGAAATAACTTGCAAGGTCAAATCCCTGTTTCCTTTGCTAATCTTACCCAGCTATCGGAGCTACGGCTCTCTTACAATAACTTGAGCGGTGATTCTTTGGAGTGGGTGGTCAACTTGACAAAACTCACCGTCTTGGAAATTTCAGGTAATAGTTTCTTTTTGGTTATATTAAGCGCAATTGTGACGTCACGTCATCTATGCGCTAACCCACTCAACGGACGACTTATGAGGGCCCACCATTAGAAGTCTCTCTTTGCCGGTTCGGACGGATCTCTTTCCTCCTCCATCTACAACTCCATGGAACCCGATCTCTCGAGCTCCATCACTGCTTGCTCCCACCCCGACCACGACCAAAACCCCCGCTGCGACAGCCACGAGCAAAACTACCATCGCCGCCTCAAGAGCTTCGATTCCGGCAAGGGCCTGAGCCGGAAGGCCTTCTAGCTCGACAAGTTCAGCCAGGTCCTGAACCACGAACAACTTCTTCATCAACTTCTTCTCCCTCAACTTCCTCAATTTTTTGACCGAAAGAAAAAAAGAAAAACTTCCTCAATTAATCCCCCTGGACGTCGTGATCTTGATGGTCAAATCAACGTGCATCTCGTCCTCCCGCAACCTCCTCAAATCCCTAATTTTCAGATTGATGCTCCCACTGTACCCGAAGAACTCGGCCCACGCGCTGATCGAACACGCGAGTGGTGGCCATCGGTGAAGCCTGATTTCGCCAATCAAAGAACTAATTGACGACGTAGTATGTCCTCTCGCCACCATAGGCGATGAAGGAGAGGATCAGGTCCTGCCCAGAGTCGAGGTGCAAGGCCCGGAGAGCGTTCACGTCCTCGACAACTAGCCCAGCCGGAAGGCCTTTCGGCTAAGGCCTATGCTGGACTCAAAGCTCCTGAGGCGGCGATGGAGGGGTAGGGTTTTGGGAAGGAGGGAGGAGGATAGGATGATCTTTGTGGCGTACCCGGAGATCTTGAGAGCATTGTTGAGGTAGGCCTCGAGGCGGCGGAGGAAGTCCCTGTCTTTGGCTTTTCCCGTGGCTGTTGCGGCAGGGGTTTTGGCGGTGGTCCGGGAGGGAGCGAACAGTAGTGGAGCTCGAAAGATTGGTGCAAAGAGGAGAAGAGCGAGAGAGACTTTCCAATTTTTGACGGTGGGCCCCTCCAATGCCTATTTGTCTGAGTGGGCTAGTGCATAATGTCTTGGACCTAATATTTTCAGGCGAGGAGATTATTTAGCCAAAGAGAAAAAGGAAATTGAAATTGATGGGGTAACTAACGTTCCTTTGTCTTGTGTCTTTTTTTTTATTTTTTTTCTTGTTTGGTAGGTAATCGGTTAAGCGGTGGATTTCCATCTTCATTTGAGAACCTGAAGCAGTTGACTTCTCTCGACCTTTCTAACAACGACTTGCACGGTGATATTTTGGGCACATTGCGGAATCTGAAGAATCTTGAATTCCTTAACTTGAAGTCACTTAATCTCAATGGCGTTCTCGATGTGAATGATCTATTCACACTCAAGAACTTGACAACCTTACATTTGTCCAACAACAACATATCTTTCACCAAGTCATTCATCAATGCCACTACATTGAAGCTTGCAAACTTATACTTGGATTCATGCAACTTGACCGAGTTTCCACAGTTTATAGGCCACTTAAGCAAATTGTCGTCGTTAGACTTATCACACAACAGAATTCGAGGGACCATTCCTAGATGGATGTGGAACAATAGTAAAGAATCTCTCAAGTATATAGATATTTCTCACAATCTTTTAACCGGCTTCGAAAACAACCAAACTGATTTTCCTTTGCCAAACTTGTGGTATTTCGACGTTAGTTCTAACTTGCTAGAAACAACCCTCCCCGTCCCACCTCCCTTGGTTAAGATATACAACATCTCCAATAATGTTCTATTTGGGGATATTCCAACATCCATTTGTGAAAGGAGCTCTCTCATCATGCTCGATTTTTCCAACAACACTCTGAATGGCACGCTTCCTCCTTGTTTGGGGAGCATTGGTCCTTTGAATTTTTTGAACCTCGCAAGAAACAAGTTCGATGGCATGATTCCTCGCGTTTACCAAGATGATTGTCAATTGATGATGATTGACCTTAGAGAAAACCGACTAAGAGGGACTATTCCGAAATCCTTAGGAAATTGTGAAATGCTGGAGTTTTTGAATCTTGGTGGCAACCAAATTAATGATACATTCCCATTTTGGTTGTCGAAATTGGCCTACCTAAAAGTTATTGACTTGCAGTCTAATAATTTCTATGGTCCCATAGAAGGTCATCTAAACCAACTTAACTTCACCAATTTACACATCCTTGACCTTTCCAACAACAACTTCAATGGTAAACTTCCTTCCAAGTTCTTACAGAGTTGCCTCGCCATGAAGGTTATCGATGGTCAAGAGAACTTGGCATATATGGGTATTCATGAATTGATTGAACTTTCTGTTTTGGAATTCGTTGGAAGTTGGATTACTTATGCGATGACATTGATGAATAAGGGCACGAAAAGGGATTATGTGAAGATTCCAGAAACCCTTGCGGCAATTGACCTCTCCAATAACAAGTTTGAAGGTTTCATTCCTGAGCTCATTGGAGATCTAAAGTCTCTTCGTATGCTCAACCTTTCAAACAACTCCCTCACCGGTGGCATCCCTCCTTCCTTGGCAAACCTGACAGTGCTCGAATCACTGGATCTTTCCCTGAACAATCTTATGGGAGAGATTCCTCAACAACTAGCCAGCCTCACATTTCTTGCAGTTTTCGATGTCTCTCACAATCGACTATCGGGACCAATACCACGTGGAACTCAGTTCGACACATTTGGGAGCAATTCATTTGTGATGAATGAGGATTTGTGTGGAAGTCCTCTGCCAAATAAATGTACAAATGCTGATAACGCTCCATTGCCGCCATCTTTCACAGTAGATAATGAAGAGGAGTCTCTATTCGACTTGGATTGGAAAATCATGCTGGCTGGCGCTGGAGTTGGGTTTTTGGTTGGCATTGTGCTAGGGAACTTGATCATTGACAAGAAGAGTAGGTGGTTCTTGTACTGCTCCAAAAGAATGGCAAAAGGATGGAATAGATAAGGAAAGCTCTAGCAGACTAGAAAATTTATAGCTAGATACTCAATGCTCCGTGTCTAAGTAGTTTGTTGAGAACGGTCATACATTCATGTCTGAATATTCAAAACTATGTTTGTTTGCATGTTTCAGTAACTTGCTATGAGATGTTGTTTTCTTGCTCATGAAAGTTAGTTCTTTAGGTTCCAAGAGAGCATCTCTGTCCATATATACATCAGCAATGTCATAATGTTTTGTTGGAATATTACTTGCCAAATGACTCACGGATATAGAGAATCTAACGCGGGACTTGGTTTATCTATCTATTTTTTCGAAAGCCTGTAGATACTACGATTTAGAGACGTAATTGAGATGAGTAGATACTAATGAGAAGCCAATTATTATACCTGGTTGAGGATGACTGCAGAAAGTTTTGTCGTCCATGGAAATAATGTAGATTAGTGTGAAAATCTTCATGGTTCATAGGTAGAAAGCGCCTTTGTTTGGTTCAATAATTTTTTCCTTATTTGGCCTTACTATTTGGATTTGAAATTTCTTCTTGGATCTTGTTTCATTTATGAGCTCAAATTTGAGAGATATTCTCAACAATTTGAATGTATAACTTAACAACATAGGATTAGATATTTATATCGTGTTAGGATACTCGTTTGGGTTATTTATGTCATTTTGTGCTAGAAGGCAAATGTTCGGATGTAATTAATTACAAAGTGTTTCTCATAAAAAAGTGAGGAAAAATGTGTCATCCCATGTCAATTTCATTTAAGTCATATCAAGTTCATGTTTTTGTCAAAAAATTTGCATTGGTGTTCAAGTCTCCTAGAAATTGCCACTTCCCGTACTCTTTTAGATATTAGCTTGCAATTTAAGCGAGCTTTGGAAACTAATTTTTTTAATCTAATGCGGTATCCTACCGAAAGATATTTTCATAGAGATTATCTTAAGTTAAATGAAAAATTGTTAGCTTAAAGAGCATATAATTTGATGAGTGATTTAGTTAAATGAGTACAAGTGTAAACATGAAATCTAACAAAATAACGATTTCAATGGAACTTTCTACAATTGAACATAATAAAAGGATTATATTGGAATAAGTAGAGTAGCGAGCAGGGGCCATGGAAGTCCCCATCTCCATCCTCATCCCACGCCTGCGAAGTGCGGGACAAGGTTGGTGATTGGAGCGATAAAATAAAAAAAAAGGATCATTGAACAATTTTCAGTTCTTTTAACAAGAATGATAAAAAATAAGTACGAAGAGGAGAGATAAAAGGGTTCTATTCGTACCAACTAATGACATGACTAAGATAGATTGAATTTGAACTCACAAACTTGTATCTAGAAGTAGGAATTATTGAGGAAATAGTTAATGATCTATAAGAATTCAGAATATACCTTTTCTTTCAATTTTTTTGTTTGAAATTTAAGTATTATTAATGACATGAGTGATATATTGAGTCTGAACTCACAAACTTGTATCTAGAAGTAGAAATTACTAAGGAAATAGTTAATGATCTATAAGAATTCAGAAAAGACCTTTCCTTTCGGTGGATTATGATTCACATGGGATCCTGACATTTATGCCAACCATGCTCTAATGATATGCATTGATTTTAGATTTTTGGATTGTTTTGGAATTTTATGGGCTTGTTTGTTATTATGACTTTTGAGATCTTCTACTACGTATCATTGTGATAATGAATGGAAAACCCTCGGTTCCACGGCGGCCGGAGACTTTCCCTCCGATCGCCACCTCCGGAATCGGTCGGCCCGACGCGGAGAGGGCCTCGGGGTTTCCTCGCCCCATGCTTCTCCGTCGCGCGTAGTGTCCTGATATCGGCCGTCCGGATAAGGCGTCGGGAGCTATGGATCCCTCCGCCGGCGACGCGGCCTCGCCGCCGCCTCATCGTGGGGCGACGGGCGAGAGCGGAAATCTCGTCGTACTGCTCCGATTGTTCCTGGCTCTCCTTTTCCCCGTCGTCTTCTTCTTCTCCTCGTCGTTCGTGATCGGTGTCGTTGCCCTCCTCGTCAGTAATTTCTCGATTCCCAGCCCCATGTCGCTGCCTGCTCAGTGCAAAATTGTCTCCAGCAGTAAGTTCCGTTGAATGATTGCTCATGGTATCGGCTCTTCACCATTCGAGTTGGCTGAGCTAAGTTGTGGATTGTTACCGTCTTGGCCGTTTTGTGCTACTTCAGCTGCTAGCTAATGATGAGAAATGGACAGGATGTAGTATGTGATGACTCGTTTGATCAATGAAACGTAGCGAGTTGCGTTTTCGTACTGTCGGCCGTGTTACGCGCTCGAGTGTCGTATGCTGACTTTTGAATTTTTTTTCTTGCAGGTGTGGATATAAGGTCGTCTAAAGTTTGCGAGCTTGGGCTGTTGAATTATAACGCCAAGATTGTCTTCAGCTCGTCCGAGACAAGGAAATTCCGGTGCCATTATGATTACTATTGGGCTTCAGTATTTAGGGTGATTCTATGTCCTCTGAGGAGTAATTACCGTTTTTAGTGTGCATTTCTTGTCTGTTGGGAGTTTTAGTTATCCCTGTTATCTTTCGTGGCCAATGAGGCTCGGTTTCGGTGTTTCCATTGTCGCCTTGTTTTGTCTGGAACTGTGGAATTTTCATAGTTATCTGTTTATTTTTCTCTAGCCTAAATCTTATTGTCTATACAGCTGCCTGATAAAATGTCTGTAATATTTGACATACATTTGTAATGCTATAGAACTATCTAGGATTTACTCATCTCTGTCGCGCACGAGTGCAGGAGCATGCACACCCCTGTGTGCCCATGCCATTTCAAGCTGAGTTTTAGATTGGATAATGTTGTGCATGACCATAAGAAGCTATCTTTTCATTCAACTGAGTGTGCAATGAATCTTATGTTTCCATCACTTATTATATGGAGGTTCAACTAATTAGGAATCAAGCATGGGTCGAAGGAACTACTTGTTATATCATTTGTCCTATTATCATAATCAACCTTTTACTGTCTTTTTTAGCTATGAATGTCAATTGAGGAAATATAGTTTTAGTAATTTCACTCTATGCTCATTGTCATTTTGTCATTTATTTAACAATGTCACGTGCCGATATATTTGTGAATGCCATATCATTCTTTAAGTTACAGGGGAACTTTGTGAATCAGCTGGTATTGATTCTGCAAAAATACTGTTCAAATGTAAGAATACTATGAGCTGTTGTGAAGCTGAAAAAGCATTTGCGTGTTAGTTGATACATTGGATACAATGAAGTCTGAAGCTGTTTATAAATGTTCATGGAATTGAGTATTCTTTCTGTGCTTGAGATAAATAAAAGTTAAAAGAATCATTCTAGATAAAAATAAAAGAAGATTGAAAGTTTAACTCTTCTATGATTTTGATGAAGGTTGGAAGTGGAGAAGGTGGTGGTAAAATCTGTTTGATTAGGTTAAGCCTGTCTTTGGCAAATGCCCTCCTTATGTTCAGATTTGATAAATCGTACCTTGAATGGATTGTTGAATCATTTAATGTTAAATTTGGTTTCCCATGATATTTCTAGAGACACTTAATTTACTAATTGCCTAGTTTCACCAATCTTACTTTAATAAAGAGACTTGTTATCAAAGTGAAAATGAACCAGGTCAACTTGATTGAAACATATAGTTGATAAAATTGGCAAAAGCATCAGACATAGTTTTGCTGGTTTGTTTCTCTTTTTCAGTCTTCTTATTCAAACAATTCACTCAGTTCTATATTTGATCCTTTTGATGTTCATTTAAGATTGAACATATTTTGGGGTTGTGTATGTCTTTAATTTGGGAGTTTTGGTTTGTATAGTTTGGAATTAAATCAGATGGCAAATTGTTGCTTCTTCTTGGCTTTAGTAAGTACCTTGTTATGCTCCTTTCAAATTCAGGCATTCATGGGAAATGGTGCATTTGTGTGTTTATGAACTTCTACTGTTTATGAACTTTTATTTGATAGTCATTGTTTTTATTGGCTAAGTTCTTAGTTTAACCATAAAAGAATGGCAATAATTAGGAAAAGATTAGACTTTCTGGCAGGCTACATTACTATTTTGCACCTTTAACTTGCAGAAGAGGTAAAAGAATGGTGAATTGCAGTCATAGGAAAAGAAAGCTACCACATTTACTGACTGCCAAATTGAATTTACTGTTTTGCACCTTCTTACAATTGCAGGTAGAATATAAGGATCATTTATCAGGTCAGACTCGATTAGCACTTGCAGAGGCCCCAAACAAGGCCCTTCCTGCTGATTGCAGACCTGGTTTTGGGGTTGCTTGGTTGACCAAAGATAAATTTAAGGTAACAAATGCACCTTTTTAACATTTGTGCTATCAGCTAAATTCAAACCATTATATGTAGGTTTTTGCAATCATCCTGAATATTATGTTTATTTCATTGGGATTGTTGTGGTTCCTTTTGTATGTGTTTTTTGATTGCACAACTTCATTACTTATTCTCACACTGGTTTTAGGTGAATAATACTTATGACTGCTGGTATGCATCTAGCAATTCCAAAGTAAGCATCTATCATGATGACTTCTTCAGTTGTCAAGCCAAAGATCCATCTGCAATGGAGATGATGAGGAGATACTATATATTGTGAGTACTTGATTCCTTTCTGGCCTCTTTTCCTTTTTCTGTTTGAGGAATGTTACAGCAATAGGGTTGGCAGTTCCTGTGCACTGAAAATAAATACACTATTTTAAAACCAGACCCTGACTGGCTTCTGTCATGGTTGTTTAGATGTTTCTTGGTACTGCCATTTTTAATATTCTTTTATTCTTTAAGTTATGACCACATGGGAGTTTGGCTTGGTGGATGAAAGTTTTGGAAGCAATGCATGATCCACTGAGCAGTAGTTTGAACCACCTGTCCAGCACTGCAGTTTGCATTTATTACCTTGGCTTGTGTTGTGTGCATGAAATGTCTGTCTCTTGTCTGTTCTTGTAACAAAGTGGAATGTGGTCTCTCAGCAAACTGCCAAGCAAGGGCTGCCTAAGTTGAATAAGGTCAACATTGGTTCAATCTGATTTCAACCACTCATGGATTGGTGGTCTGGACTGGATATCTAACCTTGGCCAATCAGTAGAACTGGCCAGTCCAACTCGACTTTTAAAATCTTGCATTAATCACGTAGTTTATAATGGTCAAATTGCCACTATTTCATTCTGTTTGGTTCAGTGTCTTTCTATAATATGAAGGATCTTGGCATGTCTGAAATTAGTTCACTTTTGCAGTCTTCGTCCAGCTGTGCAAATATTTTGAAGTATACTGTTCTTCTCTGTTTGAATTGACCAATGACTGTTTTTCATTTGAGTTGCCTGCTAATCATAATGCTGTAATAAATGGTCATTAATACAGAACTCCCCAAGAATCATTGCAGGCCAACATTGCCATGTACCATGTACATCTGATTGTGCTGTAATTTCTTCTTTTTCTGTAGCCCAAATGCAATTGAGATTACTGTCTCATCTGCTTACGGATCAGTTGTTACTGAACTTGTAGAATACAATATCTGAATTTTTTCTGGTTCACAAAAGATCATATTCACCATTATGTGACCTTCCAAATGCCACATTTCCATCTCCTTTCAAAGTTGCCCTTAAATTACATTTCGCTGTACATATTCATTTGTTGTGTCTCTTACTTACATTGTGGTTTCTATATTACTTAACGTGGCGCGTGCATTGTCAGGTTCTTGGAGATTTTCAAATCCTGGGTAACTGGCAAGATCAGAGCTAAATGTTGGAAATGGGAAACCATTGTTGGGGTGGTTACTGGTTTCTCAACCTCCTTAATATCAATGAGTTTTATCAGACTCTTTCAACAGATCAAATCTCGGTATCGGTCACATCCAACCAGGAACCTGCCTTGCACAGTTAGTGCAAACCGATTAAAGCGTGCTTGTTTGTTTGTGGCATATGTATCTTTACTGGTTGGCTTGCTTTACAATATGGAAAAAGGCTGGGCCTTCCCCTCATTTATATTTATAGGTAGTTTGGAAAAGCCATTTTTTGTCACCTTGCCATATAGGAATCTGCTACTAATGTAATTGCAGGATCTTGTTATATATTTGTACTTAGCAGAAAAGAGAGAAACGTTTGTTCAGCAAGTGTTTGGTTCTGTGTCGAATGGCGGGATATATGTAGTGAAGGGGAAATTCAAGCAAGAGGCAATTCAAAATGCTGTGGTTGATCTCTTAATCATCCTGAATTTGTGATGTAAGATGTGAATTGAGTATCTCTCTTACATTTTCCTAGCTAATCTCATTACGTGACTAGATGACTGGGAAAGAAACAACAGAACTAGTTTAGAGTCCTTTTATTACAGAATGTATGGAGAGTGAAGCTGCAATTTGATTTCTAATTACAGTGGGTACCGGCGGAGCTAGTATTTGGCTTACATAAATAGTTTACATTTCTCATTATGGCGGACGTCTAATTTGTTTAAGCTTTGGCAGTGAGTATATACAACCAATACTTTCTATTACTCAATTCATGTTGTGATTGTTGATTTTATGGCATCTCTAGCTGTTGACGCCACATTGTTATCATATAAATATGCTAATTTCTATATCCAAACACACTAGGAAGGAATTGCAAGAAGTTGGCGATCAGGAGTTGAATAGATTCAAATTATAAGCAGTTGGAAGAACTCAGGAACCAACTGCAATTGCCGGTGAAATCACTGGTCTTTTGTTTCATGGAAGCTGCATATAAGTTTAGTAGGATCGTTCCAACCTATCCTTGTCAACGAATAATAAAAATCGACACACTTGGGTTCTCATCTCATCATATTAATATGCTAATTTGAGAGACAAGACGCAATTGAGGATTCTCATATTGAGTCATGATGCAATTCAAGGCTCGCTTGACAGGACCATGATATGCCTGCAATGACTGATTGCAAGTTGCGACTAGCGATGTACAAGAGAATATGCGGAGCTTGGGAACTGGCATGATTGGATAAGTTTCAGCATAGATTATAAAGGTCATAGGATCCAAAAAATGTCGGCGTACTCCTTTTATTCTGTAAAATGTAGTTAACTGTTGGGGCAATTACTGCAAGTGTTCTCTTTGGTCCTAATACTTTCATTTCATGCATTTACGTCCTAAAACTAGTCATAGTGTAACTCTTTAGGCTTTAGTGGATGAAAAAGTTACATGGCAAATTTTTTTTTTTTTTTTTTTTTTAACAAAGGACGCTTAGGATTGGAAAAATAATAAAAACAAGTCATATTGACATTTTCTGTCCATTTTAGACTGACATAATTAATGAAAAGACTCAAATGTATCTAGTTTTAAGACTTAACTGCTCAAAATGAAATTTTTAGGATTCGAGTTTATTATTGTGATTTGTAATTATTAATTTGCTAACTCATGTTCAATTTTTTACATTTCAATACATGAAGCCTTAGCTTACTAGAGTCTCCAGCCCCATTTCTATCCCCACTCTATCTCCTCTTCCCTCCCTTAAAGGCGCCCTCCCTTCCCCTTCTTATAGAGATTGACCATGCCAGAAGTTAAAAAAAAAACAGATACATTCATTCCTTTATGTTTTTATTACTTCTTTTTTCTGGCCATCTTTGGGTTTAATGTGTTAATTTTCGATAAAATCATAGCCAATTTTTAACTTGATAAAAAACTAAAAGTAAAACGTAATATTCGGTATAAAAAAAATTGGGCGATATTGAGGGTTTCAAGTTCTAAAATCGTTCGGAGAGCCTACAAAATAAATTGTAGATTCCGAATTCTCGAAACGGACGTCTATATTATAGGTTTTTGCAGGTAGGTGAAATCCTTCTGATCCTGAAAAACCTGCATCATTTGGTCGTAACTGGTTGTAGCGATATATGATTATTTTTGATGTGATATGCACACTTGTATTAGCCCTATCGGACGTCTTGCGAGTGTTTTAACTCGGCAACTTTGTCAAAATCACTACTAATTTGAGTGGCTTTTAAGGTTTTATTTATTTATTTATTTTTTGGTCGGTCCTACTCTACTCCTATTCTAACGCTCACTCTTGGACTTTTGTCCTCGCTGCCTTTGCGGGCGTGGGAGTCAAACCCACTCCTAAAACTAATGCGTCCCCACCCCAATCCCCCCCGAGGTGGGGATTCAAACCCCCACCTCCCCCTTCCAAGTTGGAAGGGTGGCCACCTGTAAACCCCAGTGGTTAGTGGCTTTTAAGGTTGACTTTGAAGGTTTCTTTGGATTTTGAAGAGTCTTAACACAACCTAATTTAGTTTTTTTTTTTTTTTTTTTTCGTTGATGTTACTTAGGTTATATGACTCATTTTACTTCTGTTTTACTATTTTTGACGAGTTTTTTAACAAAATTATATTAAAATATAATTCGCCATTAATTGGTACAACTAAATTTTTATTTTTATTTTTATGATTTTCTTGTAAAAAATTAATGCAATAATCTCTTATTAGTCAAATTTGCAAAATATATATATATGTATATATATATATATATATATATATATATATATTATCTTGAAATAAAAATCGTCCATCAATATCTTGTCTCTTTGAGTTTCGTATATGTTTCTCTTGATTTTCATGAAAGAAATTTAAAAAAGCCTCAAATCATTTTTCAATTCTTTATATTTGTGTGTTTTTTAACTTTAATTTCTTTTCTCTGGTCTATGGAGAAATTGCCAGCTTTTCCTAATCCAATATTATTTCGCTCCTTGACTTTGTTATTTCCTTTCACCGTGTAGAAATTGAAGAGACCTTTTTTTCCCTCTCGAGAAGTGGGAAGAATCTCGCGAGAAAGATGAACCAGAACTTTTGGGTCAAACTTGAGTTTCTTAATAAATGAAACAAATTATACAATCTTCATTTAAAACTGATATAATTAATAGTCTTATTTTATTTTAGATATTTTATAGTTAACAGGCAATTTAATGAGGAGGATCCAAGTTTCTATGACTAAAATAATTACATGTTCTTTTTATTAAATTCAATAATTGAAATTTAGAACCAAGGGGGAAAAAGCATTTAACAAGCTTAAATCATCAAATATTTCGTTTTCTGTGGGAATGAAAAGCATTTTGAAAGCGAGTCCGGCAAAACCTTTTAACATGTTTGGATAATTTGAATTGATAAAAAATATAGTAAGGGATTTTCATTGCATCAGGCAAGATCTTATCAATAGGCAGATGTAAATGAGCTTCTTTTCAAACAAAACATGTATTAGCAGGTCAAATTCTTTTTGGTATAATTTTTATTAGTATTTGGATAGCATATTTTATCACATCCACACCTTTCTGTAATTTATTTTTATTTTTATTTTTTTTAACTTTACTGGCGGCTAAGCCGGCCAAATGTAGCTTTCGTTCTTCTAAGTGAAAAGTTAAGGAATCTCTTCGTGAAATAAATTGGTGTTTAAGAGTAACAATCCATCACTTTTTATTGTTTAACGAATAAATTGCAAATAAATGAGTTCATACTTTTCTTCTTGTCTCTACCATGTCCATGGGCTCCAATATTTTGTAGCTTTCCACAATTAGATTGTATAAGTAGCTAATGTTACAGCCAAGAAGCTGACAAAAAAAAAAAAAATACTGCTTGGCACATAATCACAACATACATTAGAACGTGGATCGCC
The DNA here is from genome assembly GCA_014182365.1 of Eucalyptus tenuipes. Taxonomy (NCBI): domain Eukaryota; kingdom Viridiplantae; phylum Streptophyta; class Magnoliopsida; order Myrtales; family Myrtaceae; genus Eucalyptus; species Eucalyptus tenuipes. Next base: position 4,548,661 of record CM024541.1, on the reverse strand, counting down.
AATGTATATGTTGCATTATATGATTATATAATATGATTTTTAGGAAAAATAGATAGAAGGATAAAATAACGAACAAGAAAATAGCGTTTAATATAATAACTAATGAAAACACTCGTTCAATATTAATCAAACAAGTGAACTTTTATTTTCCTAAAAGCATATTATATAATCATAATGCAACATAACGAACAAGAATATAGCATTTACATATAATAACTAATGGAAAGCAGCCGTTCAACATGAATTAAACAAGTGAAATTTTAATTTCCTAAAAATCATATTTTAATTATTTTAAGTAATTACACTAGTGGGGTAATTTTTTTTTACACAAGCAGCATTGCACACCATTGATCGGAGAGAGCCGATGGTCATGACCCTTTAAATCAAGGATGGATGAAACTACATATCTGAAATTTTATTTATACATCAATGGTGTTTTTTTAGTGTCTAATACAAACTAGATACATGATGATCAATACTAATCTGTGTCATGTAATCTAATTGCATCTGCAACTCCTTATTTTAACTTACATCAGGATGCTACCCCCCCCCCCACCCCGGGTGATGGTGGTAGGCCGATTGCATGACGTCGCCCGCCCTCCTCTTGTTGCCGATCGGGGGTCGCCGATGCCCGAACACCAATTGTGACATCCCGAATTTCAGGCTTTGTTTTCGATTTAATAAGTTGGGCTTTTCGTCGACGCGCCTATAGTTCTTTTCTCTAAGTTAGTCACTCACGGGATAACTAGCCTATCAGGAGAAGTCATTAAGGAATCTAAACGCAATAGACTTGAGAATTCAACCACGAATCGACTACTCGATCGTGCTAATCTGCAAGGGTCATTACAGCACCATCAAAATCGATCAGAGACCGGAGATAGGTCGATTCAATAGAGGTATGTGATTAGTGCGGGGAATTACAAAATTTCTGTCGAACGACACTAGACCGATTTTTTTGTCATTTCCGTACCCTTTATCGATTTGAAACCTTGCGATTTTCACGACAACCAAGAGTCGCCAATGTGTTGATGATGTGCAATGTGGCTTGAAAATAATCAACCACGAGTCAAATGCGCTAACAATTCCTAAAAGCTACTCGGTAGATTAGGTCACGCTAAAATCGCACCAGATTGAAATTAACTGCGAATTCGAACCCGATTTTAGAAATTGAAAGTTTTGTCATGTCACAAGTCATTTTAGGACCATCAACTCATCTTTTGAAGATTTTTTCTGCAAACCGAAATTTTCGACAAATTTTCAAAGTGAGGTTATTTTGGACCAGAAAAATCTGAGAACCGTTTTTTGTCGCATTTTTGGGATCCGAGTTGGACGGATTGATTAGGAAAAATGTGAATTGCAGTGTGGGCACCTTGGTGGGATTTATGAACTTCAATTTAGGTTCAATTGAAGAAGGATTGAAGTGGATTTGAAGGAAAATGTTCCAAATTCGTAGCCCCCCATGGTGTGCAACATTTGGACCCATTCAATGGCTTCTAGAGCAAGTCTTGGGTGTGAAAAGTGGCTGAGGAAGACAGCCAAGGGGTGGGGCCTTGCCAAGGGGACAAAGGGATAGAGAGGAAGACTTTTGGGGCCCTCCACTCTTCAGCCAACTGCTTCTTCTTCCTTTTCCCCCTCCTTTCTCCATTGTTGGTGTGCCTTGGACGCTTAGGAAACCGAGGAACCAAGCCCGGCAGCCCCCTCCACCGTCGCACGCTTGTTCAACCGCCGCTAGGCCAGCCACTCACCCACCGGTCGCTCGTTCGCCCAGCCAGCTCGCACACCATTCCCGCGAGTCCCCTGCTCGCGTCCGTGCCTTGCTCGTCGTCGTGGTCGCCATTCAGGCCATTGGAGCCCTGCCGTGTCCTGCCGCTGCAGCCCGCTGTCTCGTCTCCGCCGTTTCCAACCAACCGAGCTGCCCGCTTCAGCCCCTTCTACCAAAGGCAAGCCGAAAGCTTCCGCAAGATATGGAACTTCGTGGCCTATTTCCGAGACCTTCCGGGCCTCGTCGGGTGTCGTCGCTTCGGAGTTTGTTGCCCATCTCCACGTCGCCGTCGCCGTGAACTCATTGGAACGCTAATCCGGTGAGTTTACTCACTAAACCTTGCTTAGGAGGTTAATTATGCTTAAGGGGTGTTTAGTTTAAATTAATTAGAGATTATGTAGTTAGTTAGATTAGATTAGTGATTTAATTATTTAATTATGCATGTTAGGTGGTTAGATTAGATTAATTAAGGCCTAGATAGGATGTGCTATTTATCCGAACGTGTTCGGAATTTTCCCGGTCCGTTTAGGCAATTAATTTAACAATTACGGCCTAAGTTAATAATTTTGGTATTTAAATTGAATTATTTAATTAATTTTTGTAATTATTTAATTATTTATTATTTTCCGAAAATTAGATCGGGATAGCCGGTGACCGGAATTTCGTGCTGATTGCAATGGTGTGTTCAATTTATGCAATTGGATGTTAATTTGTGCAAATTGAGTGCTGATTGGAAATTTGGTCAATTATTCCAAAATTTGTGAATTTCAATATTTATTCAGAAAATCCCGGGTGTCAGGTTTTAACAACGAAAATGGTTTTATATACTATATAAAATAGTGGAATTTTAAAAAGAGAGTTATGAATTTTTTGGGTTCAATCCGACCGTGTACCCATACACGACTATTTTCATTGGATATTTTTAATATGAAGAAAATAGGCTATGATCACTATTTTAATTAAGGCATTTGAGTGCAATGCACGGTGTCCTGGGCCGAGATTGAATGGTCATGTGTTGGTTAAGAAAACCCCTCCCAAGCGTTTACGCCGGACGTTACCTTATATGGGATTTGGGTCGTAGTAGATTCTGGACTTATACTCCTTCGGAAAGCCGTCTTTGAGAGACGTAGCCGTGCTCAATGGGGTGAGACGATACTTGGCTACGCCAGTAGACCATCGAACTTGGGAGTAGGTCGTGCCCTAGAGGGGCGTAATTATTAATTGGAATGCATGATTGATTGAGTTAGATGCACCTGATTATGAGACAAAACTGTGTGGCACGGTATAGGACGTGTCATAACGGTTTGGCCTTATAATTGGGACCCCTGTGATTGATTGAGTTGATGAGGCATTTCAATTGTTGTGTGCTGTGATTATATGCATTGTATATATGAACCGTGCTAACATGCAGAAGGAAACTAAGGCGAGGTAAGTTCTCTGTATTGTGTGGCTAGGCCATCCTTGGGTGTATTTCCTTCCTAATCAGGGTTTAGGAGATGAACTTGCTGAGACAATATCTCACCCTGTCGTGGGCTTAACTTTTCAGGTCCTTAGATGGTGGTTGTGGAGGACCTAAAGCCCGGAGTCTGTGGAGGTGGAGTCCGAAGAATCGGCGTATGTGTCCGACTAGTTTGTCGTAGGACAACTTCCTTTTTTGAGAGCCGACCTTTTGTAGACTTTGGACTAGACTCATTTTGTACCTAAACCCAGTTGTTTTATAAGAGTGTGGCTTTTGTGATATGTTGCCCTACTTTTCTATCCCATGTTGTTTGCTGTCAGGAGTTTATTGTTTCGCTTCTGCATGTGCTTAAACGAATTGGGTTGGCGACGCAACCTGGGAACTTTGCATTTGTATCGACCACAGAGGGATATGCGCGTGCTTGAGGATTGGGGCGTGACACCAATTGCTCGCTGCCGATCGCTGGCGGTCTGCCACTGGACGCCTCCCACCACCACGCGAGAAAGAGAAATTTTGTGTTGTTATCAAACGAATTTCTATTTCAAGAATAGAAATTTCATAAGGTTATCAAATATGTATATTTTCTTAGAAATTCATCCGGAAAATAGAAATAGAAAAATTAATTTTTAAGCAGAAATTAATTTTTGGAATAGAATGTTATTATGAACGTCCTTAGATTCCGAATTCTTGAAATGGACGTCTACATGATAGGTTTTTGCAGGTAGGTGAAATCATTTCGATCCTGAAAAACCTGCATCACTTGGTTGTAACTAGCTGTAGCGATACATGATTATTTTTTATGTGATCTGCACTCATGTATTAGCCCTATCGGACGTCTTGCGATTGTTTTAACTCGGCAACTTTGTCAAATCACCGCTAACTTGAGTGGCTTTTAAGGTTTACTTTGAAGGTTTCTTTGGATTTTGAAGAGTCTTAACACAACCTCATCTTTTATCATTGATGTTACTTAGGTGATATGACTCATTTTACTTCTATTTTACTATTTTTAACAATTTTTTAAAATTATATTTAAATATAATTCGTCATTAATTGATACAAATAACTTTTTATTTTTATTATTATGATTTTCCTCTAAAAATTAATACAATAATCTCTTATTAGTTAAATTTGTAACGAAAAAAAAATTATTGTGAAAGAAAAATCCTCCATCAATATCTTGTCTCTTTGATTTTCGTATATGCTTCTCTTGATTCTCGGGAAAGAAATTTACAAAAAGCCTCACAAATCATTTTTCAATTCTTTTTATTTGTGTATTTTTTAACCTTAATTTTGTTTTCTTTGGTCTATGGAGAAATTACCAGCTTTTCCTAATCCAATATTGTTTCGCGCCTTGATTTTCTTATTTTCTTTCACCGTGTAGAAATTAAAGAGACTTTTCTTCCCTCTCGAGAAGTGGGAAGAGTCTCGCGAGAAAGAGAAGCGTGAACTTTTGGGTCAAACTTGAGTTTCTTAATAAATGAAACAAATTATACAATCTTCATTTAAAACTGATATAATTAATAGTTGTCTTTTATTTTAGATATTTTATAGTTAATAGGCAATTTAATGAAGAGGATCCAAGTTTCTATGACTAAAATAATTACATGTGCGTTTTATTAAATTTAATAATTGAAATTTAGAATCAAGGGGGAAAAAGCATTTAACAAGCTTGAATGATCAAATATTTCGTTTTCTGTAGGAATGAATAGCATTTTGAAAGTGAGTCCGGCAAAACCATTTAACATGTTTGGATAATTTGAATTGATAAAATTATATAAGGGATTTTCATTGCATCAGGCAAGATCTTATCAATAGGCAGATGTAAATGAATTTCTTTTCAAACAAAACTTGCATTAGCAGGTCAAATTCTTTTTGGTATAACTTTTATTATTATGTTGGATAGTGTATTTTATCACATCCACACCTTCCTGTAATTTTTTTCAAGCGACCAAGCCAACCAAATATAGCATTCGTTCTGCTAAGTGAAAATTTAAGGAATCTCTTCGTGAAATAAATTGGTGTTTAAGAATAACAATCCATCACTTTTTATTGTTTAACGAATAAATTGCAAATAAATGAGTTCATATTTTTCTTCTTGTCTCTGCCATGTCCATGGGCTCCAATATTTAGTAGCTTTCCACAATTAGATTGTAGAAGTAGCTAATGTTACAGCCAAGAAGCCGACCCAAAAAAAAAAAATAAAAAACTACTGCTTGGCACATAATCACAATATACATTAGAACGTGGATTGCCAATGTATATGTTGCACTATATGATTATATAATATGATTTTTAGGAAAAACAGATAGAAGGATAAAATAACGAACAAGAAAATAGCGTTTACATATAATAACTAATGGAAAACACTCGTTTAACATGAATCAAACAAGTGAAATTTTATTTTCCTAAAAATCATATTATAATTATTTTAAGTAATTACACTGGCGTTGTAATTTTTTCTACACAAGCAACATTGCACACCATTGATTGGGGAGAGCTGATATTCATGACCCTTTAAATCAAGGATGGATGAAACTAAGTACGTGAAATTTTATTTATACTCTGTGTTTTTCCGTGTCTAATACAAACTAGATACACAATGATTAATACTAATCCGTGTAATGCCAGTATTTAATTGCATCCACAACTCCCTATTTTTCAACGCCTTCTTGATGTTTTCCATCTTTTTGCCATTATCTTTGAGTAGTACAAGAACCACCTACCCTTATCGTCAATGAAAAAGTTACCTAGCACAACACCGATCAAAAAGCCAACTCCAGCGCCGATTAGCACAACTTTCCAATCCAAGTCGAATAAAGACTTGTCACCATTTTCTTCCTCGAGCGGTGATGTTGGTAATGGTATGTCATCCCCAACCGTTGTGCATTTTTTTGGCAAAGGACTTCCACAAAACCCCTCATTCATGGCAAATGAACTGGCCTCGAATGTGTTGAACTGACTCCCTCGTGGTATTGGTCCAAACAGTTGATTATGAGAGACATCGAAAGATGAAAGAAATGTAAGCTGGGCAAGTTGTTGTGGGATCTCTCCCGAGAGTTTGTTTCGAGAAAGATCTAGAGATTCAAGCACTATCAAATTTGCTAAGGAAGGAGGAATGAAACAAGTGAGAATGTTGTTTGAAAGGTTAAGCAAAACAAGTGACTTCAAATCTCCAATGAAATCAGGTATGCATCCTTCAAATTTGTTGTTGGAGAGGTCAATTCCCTTAAGGGCATACGGAACCTTCGAGTATTCTCTCTCTGTGCCTTTATTCATCAATTTCATTTCATAGTCCACAACTTTTTCATATGTATCCAAGAGAAGAGGGAGCCCTTGAGAAGTATTCATGTATTCCAATTGGTCTTGACCAACAATCACTTTCATGGCGTGGAAACTCTGCAATAACTTAGAAGGAAGTTCACCAGTGAAACCATTGTTGGAAAGGTCCATGATATGCAAATTGCTGAAGTTAAACTAGCTTCGATGTGTTTCTATTGGACCATAAAACTTATTGGATTGATAATAGCTCTCAACTTTGTCAACTTCGATAGCCATGAAGGGAACCCATCATGAATTTGATTGTAACCAAGGTTCAAATACTCTAGCATTGGACAATTTACCAAAGATCTTGGGATAGGCCTTTGCAATTGATTATTTGTGAGGTCAATAATCTTCAATGCACAAACTTTTGGGTAAGCATTAGGAATCATGCCCTCAAGTTTATTTCTCCCAAGATTCAAAATTGTCAAAGAATCAATATTTCCCAGACATGAAGGAACTGTGCCATTCAGACTATTGATGGACAAATCAAGAATGACAAGGGATCTTGCTCTACAAATTGACTGAATTTCTCCGAAGAGGTTGTTGTTGGAGATATTGTAATATATTGCTAACGGAGGCGGACTAGGAAGTGTTGTTTTGAGCAAGTTAGAACTAATGTCAAGATAGGTCAACATGGGCAATGCTAGATTGATCTGCTTGTTCAAAAAGCTAGTGAGTAGATTGTGAGAAAGATCCATATATGTCAATTGGGGCATTGGCAGATTGATGTGGCTGCTCCCAAAGTCAGTTAGAAAATTGTGAGAAAGATCCATATTCATTAATGTTTCTTTACTACCATTCCACATCCATGTAGGAATACTCCCTCTGATTTTATTGTTTGACAGATCTACCCACTCCAATCCATTTAGGTAGCCTAAAAACCTTGGGAACTCATGCAAGTTGCACGAAACTAAACTTAAGGTGGAACGTTTTGGAAGAGCAGCATTGATCTCGGTCTTGCTAACAAAAGATATGTTGTTGAAGTCCAAAAGTAATGTTGTCAAGTTCTCGAGCTTGTGTAAATCCACAGTGCCCCTCAAATTATTGTGTTGAAGTGCCAAATATTCAAGATCCTTGAGTTCCCATAAGGAGTTTGGAATTTCACCTTGCCAATTGTTGAATGAAAGGTCAAGCACAACCAACTGCGTCAAGTTCTCAAATGAAAATGGAAGTGCGCTACTTAGCTGATTAACTGCCAAGTGTAGAGAGACAAGACTTGTTAGTATGGCTAGTGATCAAATCATGCCATTTCCATTTTTCCCTTAAAAAAAAAACTTTGCTAGTTGAATATTACCTGAAAGGTTCAAATAGTTGAGTTTTGGCAAGTCGACAAGCCAACGTGAAATACCACCTGTGAAATTATTTTGAGAGAGATCTAGATATGATACCTGGGTAAGATTAGCAAAGGAAGTGGGGATTTGACCCATGAATTTACTACCATGTAGATCTAGATAAGCAAGCTGATAAAGGTTACTAAGTGAAGAGGGAAGTGAACTCGAGAAAATCGTGCCCCCAAGAGACAATGATTTTAGGGGATTACCCCATTGTTGTTCTGGAATAAAACCAGAAAGGTTGTCATTGTAACTGATGTCGAGGACTTCCAGTTTTGGTAATTGAAAGATGCTTACTGGAAATTCTCCATGCAATCCACATTCTCGAAGTACAAGCGACTTCAAAGAAGAGAAGTTTGCAAGTATACTTGGGAATGGTGATGGCATGCTTATAATAGAGAGATCAAGTTCTCTAAGCATAGTTAAGTTCTGAACAAAGTTCTCTACATTGGGCATCTCAAGAGATGCCCACTTAGAAGACAAGTCAAGAGAAGTTAATCTCGAGAGCCGTGAGATGTCTGAGGGGACTATCCCGGAAAATTCTGAACCAGAGAGATTAAGGTACTGTAACCTGGAAAGATTGCCGAAACCGTATGGGATCGAGGAAGAGTTGAAGTCGTTGAAAGCGAGATTGAGCGATTCCAAGTGAAGTAGGTGAAAGAGGCTGGTGTTGGAAGTTATGGTACCAAAGAGACAACTGTTACTAAGATCAAGGCCTGTCACGTGACCATTGGCCTCATCGCATTTGACCCCATCCCATGAACAACAATCTCCATGTCCATCTGGTGACCATGATTCAACCTTTGGATAAACACAACGAAATTCTGCTGTGGTGATTCGAAAACTTCGCTTGAATTCCATCAAGGCGGAGCTCTCATCCAGATGGCATAGTGGCTTAGCAAGCGAAGTATGGATCATTAGGAGAAGGACGATCTGAGAAAGAAGCGAATAGAGTAAGGATGCCATGACTTTTGTTCGTTTCTGGAGCTGGTTAATACGTGCTAGGTAAAGTGCCATTGAGAAGCTTTTATATATAGCAATGGCCGGTCGCTTCGATGGAAGTTCGCGCTACTTACATCGTATGCCATGTGTGAAAAGAGGCATTGGGATGTAGGCCATCAAGTAAATGTCTGTCTTTGATATCATTCGCATATCTGAAAATAGCGTGATCGACACATGGATCTTGAAAAAGCATATGTTTTAACATAATATTGTGCAGATCACACATTATCAACAGAATTATTCAATACACCTTACCAAAAAAAAAAAAAAAAAAAGAATTATTCAATACAATACTTATTTTTTCTCTGTCTATTTTTTTTTTTTTTGTTTTGTTTTTTTAGTTCGGGCACTTGTACTTGCTACACAGAGGCAACTGCTTTAGATGGCTTAAAATTTTTCTCCTCTACTTGTGGTCTTGAGTATCAAGTCTTGCTGGAGGCACTTTATAAGTAAAATCCTAAATGCATTATGTTGATATGTAGGAGCATGCTCTTAATATCGCCCAGGAAAGTGAACTAATTGAGTTGCATGAAAGCTGGCCCGATACCACTTTATTGCTAAATTCCAAAAAATATTGTCACATAGAAGTGATTAGCTTATATAAATATATTTTTTGATGAAGCATCCATTTTATTTGGTTGGATTGAAATTCAATTCATTTTACTTGTCTGGACTAGATTATTTTTCACATCAAAACTAACATTTCCACGATAATGGTCCGCTGATGCTTAAAAAGGAAAAGAAAAAAAAAAAAAAAAAAAAAAAGAGAGTTTCCGAGAGATTTATGCTTGTCTACAATTGATGGTAATCATCTATACTTTGTCATTAATTTTATATAATATGATGTAATGATATATAAAATATGAAAATATATTCAGTCAACGATTACGGTCTAATATTTTTGTGATCCTAGGACTGATAATGCTCCTAGGAACCGTGGAATCACTCCTGTTCGTCAATCTAAATGATGGCCCAAAGTCTTGATATGTCATGTAATTTCCTGTGATAGGGAGAAGATTGCTTGCCCAACTTCAGACTTCAGAGTCTGTCCCACTTTCTTTTCTAAATAATACAGATTTTTCAACCATAGCTCAAACACCTCATTAAGTGCATTGACCATTAAGAGGCACGCTTCTGATCATAGTCAAATTCATGATTATGCATTTTTCATGTTGTCAAAGTTGAAGTGGCCGCCATCTCAGATTTTCAACTTAGTGGAAGACTTGGAAGACTTCTTTCGAGTCAAGGAGTGGTTCGCGTCTTTTGCTGAACGTCGACTTAATGATGAAACGCAATATGGACTTCACTTGCACGGCGTGCATTTTCATCATAGGTATACCAGTGCCTCAAATTTTCCATTCTACTTTAATGATTATTCCGTTTATTGCTTATAATATCATTAACGATTGAGATACACCTTTTATTTTCTTAACCTACGATGGTTTCTTGTGGGAAGGAATGGATGCAATTCAAAAAATTTAATCACCTACTTTACGTAGAGTATAAACAAATACCAAGGGAAAAGTGCCAAAAAGTCCTAAACCTTTTGGTTTTGTGTTGATTTAGTCCTAAACCTTTTTTTGGTGCCGATTTAGTTCTAAACCTTTTACGTTGTGCCAATTCAGTCCTTTCCGGCTAATTTTGGCCGGATTTTGCTGATCGACGGCGGCCGGCCGACGTGGCCTGATCGGCGCCGACGTGTACAACTTTTAATAATATTTTAATATTTTTGAATATTTTTTATTTTATTTTTTTCTTTTTATTTTTATTCTTTTCTTTTTTCTTTTTCTTTTTTTCTTTTCTTTTTCTTCTCATCTTCTTCCTCCAACCGGTCGCCGGAGCTCGGTGACCGGCCAGAGGTGACGGCCGGCGAGGTCGACCTCGCCGGCCACCTCGCCCGCCCGGCGCGAGGCCGCCCTCGCGGCCGGGTGGCGAGGCTCGCCCTCGCCCGGATCCGGCGAGGGTCGAGCCTCGCCCATGGCCGGCCGGGCGAGCCCCGCCAGCCGGCGTGAGGCCGCTGGACTCCTCCCCGGCTCCGTTCTCCGATCCCAATCTCGCCCTAGAAATTTCCTCCCTCCTCCGCTCGTCGTCGTCGTCGTCTCTAGGGTTTACGGGGCTCGGGGTGTCTTCGGTCGCGTGGCTCCGGCCCCGGATTTTGGCTGTTTCTCCCGCGGCGGCGATCCGTCGGGGTGGGGTTTTGTGATTCCCGGGTTCTCCGAGGCAGCTGGCCTCGGGCCGAGCTGGCGGGGCTCGCCCTCGCCGGCCATGGGCGAGGCTCGACCCTCGCCCGATCCGGCGAGGGCGAGCCTCGCCACCCGGCCGCGAGGGCGGCCTCGCGCCGGGCGGGCGAGGCTCGATCCTCGCTAGATCCGGCAAGGGCAAGCCTCGCCCGCCCGGCGCGAGGCCTCCCTCGCGGCCACCGGCGAGGTGGCCGGCGAGGTCGACCTCGCCGGCTGTCGCCTCGGCCGCCGCCGAGCTCCGGCGATCGGCCGGAGGAAGAAGATGAGAAGAAAAAAAAGAATAAAAATAAAAATAAAAAGAGAAAAAATAAAATAAAAAAAATATTCAAAAATATTAAAATATTATTAAAAATTGTACACGCGCGCCGATCGGCCACGTCGCCGGCCGGCCGGCGTCTAGTCAGCAAAATCCGGCCAAAATTGGCCGGAAAGGACTGAATTGGCACAACTTAAAAAGGTTTAGGACTAAATCGGCACCAAAAAAAGGTTTAGGACTAAATCGGCACAAAGCCAAAAGGTTTAGGACTTTTTTGGCACTTTTCCCAAATACCAAGTATCAAGGCATGATCCAATGAGTTTTAACTCAGCAGTTAAAGAATGAATATCATCTTCAAGTCACCCGCTTGGGTTTTGACTCGTCTCTTGAGTCGTACATGAGAATTTCATATGTCTGCAATTTACCTATCTAAGATGGGATTTGTTGTAGTGGAAAAAGGGAGTACTAAGGCAATTGGCAAGTAAGCACAAGTTTGTTCACTTTGCTCTCTAAGTATTCTGAAGCACACTATCGTGCTTTGCTTGAAATGACCGATGACAGTTTTTTATCTGAGTTGCATGTTAATCTCAAAATTTTAATAAATGGTCAACAATACAGATCTCAGTCTCAAGGATCAGTTGTTGTTGAACTTCTTTCGGTAATACAGAATCTGAATATTTTATGCCATCCATGATCATATTTGCCATGATCTCACCTTCCAAACGCTGGATTTCCATCTCCTTATCAAGTAATTTTTGGAGTACATTAAATTGTGTACATATTTATTTTTTGCGCTCTTACTTACATCATGGTTTGTCGACAACTTAATATGGCCTGTGCATCGTCAGGTTCTCAGATGTTTTCAAATCCTGGTTAACCGGCAGTATCAGAGCTGCACACTGGTAATAGGAAACAGTTGCTGGGGGTGGTTACTCATTTTTCAACCTTCATCTTCCTTGAAGCGCGCTTGTTTCTTTGTGGCATAAGTGTCTGTTACTGGTTGGCTTGCTATACGATATGGGAAAAGGCTGGGCCTGACTGTGATTTATGTTTATCGGCAGTGTGTAAAAGCCATTTTTTGTCACCTTGGCATTTAGGATTCTGCTTCTAATATAATTGCAGGATCTTGTTCAATATTGTACTCAGCAGAGTTTGCTCAGCAAATGTAAAATGGGAGGGGAAAAGTGGAATGTAGGTAGTGAAGGGGCAGTTAAAGCAAGAGTCAATTCAAAATGTTGCTGCTGATCTCCTAATCATTCTAAATCTGTAACGCAATATGTGCTTTTTGAGTCTCTCTTTATTGTCCTAGCTAAATTTTTTATGTAACTAGATGAGGGCGGAAGAATAACAGAACTAGTTTAGAGTCCTTTTATTGCACATGTGGAGAGTGAAGCTGCAATTTGATTTCTTATTACAGATTAGGCTCCCAGTAAATGTGGTATTTCACATTCTTAAATAGTTTACCGTTCTCATTGTTGGAAGTCTAGTTTGTATGAGTTTTGGCAGTATGTATGTACAACTAATACTTTCTATTACCTAACTCATTTTGTGATTGTTGATTTTATGGTACCTCTTGCTGTTTGGGGCCACGTTAGTCGTATCACATGAATTTGTTAATTTTTCTTTTGAAACGAGGGGAGTCCAGATCAAAGAAATTCATACAATTGAAACACTAACCTTTCAACGTATGTTATGCCATATGGGATATGAATTGTACATAGAAGTTACCTCAAAATAAGAAAAATTATTTCACCTTCGAAAATTATGTATTTGGGTGCTTGCTTTCAAGTTATGTCCGGTCAAAGAAAAACTTAGTTCTGTTTTTGCTATGATTTCTTTCTGTCTAATATCTCTCAACAATGCTACCGAAAGTTTGAAGGATAACAAGTTTTTACTCTCTCCCTAGACCTCAATTTAGTATTGTAGTCTTGAATAAGACGAACAAACTTAAGATTTTTCCATAAAATCTATGTTCGTATTTTCCTTTTTACTCCTCTTTTCCTCGTTAACCCATTATAAACTTGTATCTTCTCATTAGGTGGTCTACAGTCATCGTTCCACATATCATAACGGTCTCAATCTCAGACTCCATTGACATCACTACAGCTGTTTCTTGAATCCACTTATTACTAATTTTGTCTTTTCTGAAATTCCTACATGGAACTTGACATTTTCTTCCCAAACATCATGTGCACATGTTGGTACTTCACCTACCTTGTTATCATTGCATGCATTGTGTCATTCATGTCGGTGAGATATTCATCATCAACTGCAAAATGAGGATTTCAATAAATCGGAATTGCTCGGTTTCGTTACTTTTGGATATCACTGATTCTCACAGTTCCTAAGAATACTTAGCTTTACGAAGTTTATATTCAAAGCACGATATCTCCCCAACTCAACTAGGAACCCTTAAAACAGAAGAAAAGCTTCAACTTTACTCTATGTTGGGATTCCATCTATAAACATCAGATATATCCTAACTATATATTTTCCTCTTTAAAGTAGAAGAAATTCATGGTTCGAATCTTGACCCTTAAGATAAAGTGAGGAAAAAATTAACTTGTATGAAGGTCACTGGCCCTTTTCCTATTAGTAAGATCATCTAGAAAAATGTTACTTAACAACAGAGCCCTCGATCTTGATAAACTCGTCCATTATCAAAGTCAACAGATATGAACCCTAAAGTCAAATCTTGATGTACCCCATTGGTAAGTGCTGTTAGCGATTAATCTATTGACTTTTTTTTTTCCCTCTCTCAAGTTTGATCCTCTTTCTTCTGTGCAAAGATATGAAAAGAATATAACATGATCAAAATTAATGGTCAAGCCCGGCGGGCGAATTCGAGCTCAATTTCCACTCTATTTGCTCAATTTTTCTTTCAACATATTCATCTTGCTTCATTCTCTAGTAGGCCTTTATATATCTTCCGTTATTCTAGACCTTCTATTCATATTTTTTTTTTCCTTCCGTGTTGATTCATCTAATTCTATGGTTAGCACTCACAAAATTTAACTATAATTAAGGCTCCATTTTTCTGGCAAAAATTAATGATTTGGAAAAAGATTTTCTTAAACATAATTACTTGTATCGCTTAAAATAATTAGTCAATGAAAACTATTTTCATTACTTATAACAATTTAAATCTAAACATTTTCGTGAATAATAAAAATATTTTTTGTTTATTTATTTTTATTAACGTTACAAGCGATCATTTTTAAGAAAATAATTTTCAAACTAATCATTTTCCACAAAACAAACACTCTCGAGCTCTATCAATCTTTTTATTCCCTTTATCGTTTCCTCATTATTTCAAATTCCTGTAAAGTGATCACCACATGAAAACTATTACGGGACTTAATTACACACAGATTTTGAGCAATTAAGAGTACGCGTTCTTTTAACTATTTTTGTTCTTCTTCTTGCTGTCAATTTCTGTATATGAAACTATAAAGTTGTATAATCTCATTAGTGTCTTCTTCTTGCTGTTAATTTCTGTATATACAACTATAAAGTTGTATAACAAATTTGCTGTACTTTTCGGTAATGTGTTTGGATTACAATCTGTCATGTATTGACTGTCTGATAGCTTTTGCTGATAAGATATACCCACATCTCAGGTCCATCTCAACCTTAAAAGCTTTGTTCTTTTTTTTCTTTTTAGGTAAGTCATGGTTAAACATAACAATGTCGTGCCAAATGGGCACTTCAGAAAGCACTGGCAAAATTACGTCGAGACCCGGTTTAACCAGCCTGCGAGAAAGGCTAGAAGACGCCTAGGTTATTCAACTACTTACCTAGCTATCGAAGTGAAATAATTGGTTGCCATTCTTATTATCAGAGCATTCTGATGCTCTTTATTTTGTGCCCAGCTCGGCAAAAGAATGCTGTGAAGATTTTCCCACGGCCAACAGCAAGTCCCCTCAGACCACCAGCATTATTTTCACCACATTTTTGCATATGAAGCATTGTTAATGCCCGTGTTGTTTTACTGGTATATTACTCCTAGCTGTGGTCAAAGTCACATTCGGCTATTGGAGTGGCAGGTCCCACGTAGACTTGCGTCCTTCGCTTCATTTAGCTCTTTAAATGTGTTAAAAATTTTGAATGTGTGCGTGCGGAAGCATGGTTTTGGAATTAGTTATAGTTTTTGGTTAGTGATGTTATGTGTAAGTGTATGATATAGTTTGTAGAGGATGGACAAGGGACAAAATATGATAATTGAAGGATATAGGACATGAGATATGGGGGAAAATAGTTTCATTAGTTGAACAAAATAGTTTGATGGAGGTACATTAGAGATCTATGACCTCTCATGGTGGAGGGTTCACCTCATACACAAGGTGGAGGGTTTACCTCTCACTTTCTCAAATGATGAACTACAAGGCTATTTATAGGCGTAAGTCACCGCCTTAGAGGATTCTAGACTTCTCTAGCTTGTTCTAGGATTTTCTTTGATGCTTGGCTTTTGCTTGCTTGCATTCCCATGTGAATCTTCTAGATTCAACTAGCAACCTCCATTCTCAACAATTCTAGACAATTCTCCAACATGGATGCTGCTGCGAAGGTTCTTACCTTCACGATTAAGTTAGTAGTTTCTAGATAGTTTTAGAAAATGGATCATAATTTCCAACACTCCCCCTTGATCCATTTTCGGGATAATCAGGATCCATTTGATCATAAATCCTTGAACGTACCTTGAAATTCTCCTTGTAGTTTGTCCCATGCCTCTTATGTCGTCTTCATTCCACGATCCCTTGCATTCTCTTGTCGAAACACTTGCACCTACCTTGGAATGTGCATGTCTTTTTTTCAACGATGTCCCATATGTCTCGGGGCATCAAAATGCTCTTAGTTTTAGTTGTTAGCTCGGGCTCTGGCTCTAGCTCTCGTAGGCTCTGGCTCTGGCTCCGGCTTTGATTCTGGCTCTAGCTCCGGCTCTGGCTCTCTTGGCTCTCACTCGGGCTATGGCCTTTTTAGTTGAGGATGGTGAGGACAAACGCCCAAAACTCCATCCGAATATGCCTAGCTCTTGCTTCATGGCCCCTTACGCCTGGCTCAGTTACGAACCTGGGTGCACTTGGCTCTGATACCATGTTAAAAATTTTGAATGTGTGCGTGCGGAAGCATGGTTTTGGAATTAGTTATAGTTTTTGGTTAGTGATGTTGTGTGTAAGTGTATGATATAATTTGTAGAGGATGGACAAGGGACAAGATATGATAATTGAAGGATATAGGACATGAGATATGGGGGAAAATAGTTTCATTAGTTGAACAAAATAGTTTGATGGAGGTACATTAGAGATCTATGACCTCTCATGGTGGAGGGTTCACCTCACACACAAGGTGGAGGGTTTACCTCTCACTTTCTCAAATGATGAACTACAATGCTATTTATAGGCGTAAGTCACCGCCTTAGAGGATTCTAGACTTCTCTAGCTTGTTCTAGGATTTTCTTTGATGCTTGGCTTTTGCTTGCTTGCATTCCCATGTGAATCTTCTAGATTCAACTAGCAACCTCCATTCTCAACAATTCTAGACAATTCTCTAACATGGATGCTGCTGCGAAGGTTCTTACCTTCACGATTAAGTTAGTAGTTTCTAGATAGTTTTAGAAAATGGATCATAATTTCCAACAAAATGGAACGTGGCACTTTTTTTTTTTTTTAGCCTTTTCACTGTTTCATCCAGATTCTGTCTGTCAAGTCGGCATGTTTTCATTTTTACTAAACATGCTTTTTTCACAAAGGTTTGGAATTACTATAGCTAGTATTTTTATGGTAACGAAAACGCCTTCCCTGATTGCTCTTTCCTTCAAGGATATCCTTTTACAGTTTTCAGCATCCGGTGCAAGCCTCGTGCTTAACTTGCATTTTGCACGTCTCAGGCAGCAGGTATCCCGAAGAGATTAGCTCCAACAATTGGAATTGCAGTTGATCATCACTGCAAGAATCAGTCACTGGAAGGTCTACATGCTAATGTGCAGAGGCTGAAGACATACAAGGCAAAGCTAGTTGTCTTCCCGAGACGCGCACGGAAATTCAAGGTAAATTGACTACTTACAAAATTCATATTAATATTGTGCGATCCTTGTTCTTGTTGAAAGCATCTCATCTTCCTTCTCCATGCAGGCTGGTGATTCTACTCCAGAAGAGCTTGCAAATGCAACTCAAGTCCAAGGAACTTACCTGCCCATTGTAAGAGAGAAGCCAGCGGTGGAACTCGTGGAGGTCACAGATGAGATGAAATCATTCAACGCATATCCCAAGCTGCGAGTGGAGCGCATGAACAAACGTCACGTGGCCGCGAGGATGAAAAAGGTCGCTGAGGCCGAGAAGGAAGATAAGAAGTTGCTGAGGCCGGTTCATCTTTTGGTTAAAAGCATGTTTTTAATGAGTTTTAACGCAGTCAATTTTCAGACGACCTTGGTTTTTTAGAGTTCCATCTGTATTTTGACATTTTTTTTTTCCCGTGAGTTCGAATTATTTTTTTTCCCTCGACGTCTCTACCCATGCAGATATTAGACTGCTGTTGGAAATGGAATTTGTGGAAATTTTTTAGTGAGGATTATCACTTTGGCAGTATAATTTAGCTATGCTTAGCTATGCTTCAGGTGTGCATTTCAAGTACATCCATTATGAACATATGGTAATGTTAATATTACCAAAGCACAAGTAATAACTATTGACGAGTGCCTTAGGGGTACTCTTTAACCATTTTCAAACGAAAATCTTCCAAAGATATTTGGGTAGATCAACATCATAGACATTAGTAATTTGAAGAAAAACACTTCTTTCTATTAATTTGTTGATGGATTTTACTAATTAAATCTGGATTTTGGGAATTGGAGGCTGAGGCCCATCAGTGTTGTCCTTCTTTTGTTAAAAGTCATGACCGGCAATTGCACTGGCGGCCAGTGGAAATATCTATTCAAGTAAGTCAAAGCATTAATGGAAATCAACTATACTAGATGCGGTTTTATTGCGGGCCGATCAAAATTGAATTTTGTGGGACTTTGATGTTACATCTAACAAGAAAACTAGCAAGTTGCCCCACTAATTTATTGCGGTTTGTCTTCATCTGTTCTTATCGTTTAAGACTTGGTCTTTGTTTAAGACTTGGATGTTGGTGTTAAATTGATTTGGCTAAGGACAATCCATAAGAGTAATTTTTTTTTTTTTTTTACGTGGTCGGCTATAACACTTCGTTTAGGTGCACAACCATTCACGATAACCTCATCTAAGAGCCATGTGACTCGGATATGGTTCATGATATAAATAAATGGTAAATGTGAATTATGCAAGTAGTATTTTTATTTGGAATTGGGGTCAACATCTTATTTTCAATGTGGCAAAGAATTGAGTAGGGTAGTTAAAGTTCAGGTGTCAACAAAATATATAAAAGCTTTATGTGACTGAGTGGATATATTTTTAGCCCTAACTTGAGAAGTATCTATGGACTCAACCCATTACTTATGTTTGCATTTATTTCCACACTTTCAAAATTTCTTTATTGGTCTATGCGCTAATGACTAGAAGCTTGACTCAAGCAAAAGAGTATGATTACTTTCGACTTAAAGAGGGGAGAGAACAGTTTTTAGATCTTTTTAATAAGAATGGCGAAAAAATAAGTAAAAGAGGAGAGACAAAAGGGTACTATGCATACCGATTAATGACATGAGTGAGATAGATTGAATCTAAACTCACGAAATATATTTAGAAGTAGGAATTACTAAGGAAATAGGCAATGATCTATAAGATTTTGGAAAAGAACTTTGCTTTCAAATTTTGTTTTTTGCAATTTAAGTATTATTTAATGACAAGAGTGAGATAGATTGAATCTAAACTCACAAACTTGGAATTAAGAACATTACAAGTGTCATCATTTTTGTACTGTTTTCACTTGAGTCCCCTAACGTTTTATTTTCAGTGTCATTATTTCTAAAAAACATTCACTTTAAGTGCCATAACTTTCAATCGATCACTTGCCAAAACTTTTAAATAACGTTTACCCAATTGTCGAAAATCCGAAATGGCATGACACTTGGTAAACGTTTTAAAAAAATTATGACATTCAAGTGATCAATTAAAAAGTTATATGATATTCAAGTGATTAGAAAAAAAGTAACCGCACACAAGTAAGTGCCGTACTAAAATTATGGCATTCAAGTGATAAAAAAAAAAATGACACTCAAGTGAGCACCGTACGAAAATTATAGCATTTGTAGTGTCATTAATTTAGTATATTATACTATACAACATCAATGAAAAGTGACCCGGACCAGAGTTGAACGGCCTCTGCAAATCCCAAAGCAAGAGAAATTCAAGAGGCGAGAAATGACACGGACGGGAGAGGAGACAGAGATTCGGAGAAATCGCATCATGCAAGCGGGAGCTATGAGCATTGCCGGACACCAGGATTGAACCGCCGCAGCTGAAAGCTGCCATCGCCGAGAGAGACGGATAAGATCGAACAGAAGAAGAGAAGGTGAGGGGAATTGAAGGAGCGGAAGAGAAGGTGTTGCGCTCGGCTCAGGTGAACTTCCAGACAGGTTGGAATTCTGCTGGAAACTCGACCCGCATTTTTCCCTTTTTACTAGAAAATACACGTCAGCACGAGCGACGAGCACGATGAGCAAGCGACGCCAAGACGAAGGTCGACGTGCTTTCTTGGGCGAGGGGAGGGGCTGGAATCCGGAGAGAAATGGGCCCGCTACGTAATGGGCCTTCAGCCCTCGATTGGGCCGCCTAATCGAATCCCAGGCCCGGTCTCGTAATGGGAAACTGGCATTTGTCCCTTTACATCTGTCGGCGGGGGTGCCCAAATGAAAAAGAAAAAAAAAAACTGGAATTGATCGATTTTATTTATTATGATGTGGATAAGACTAAGTCAAGGGACGACTTGGAAGATAAAGGGTGTTCGGCGATTATGAGCATGTGAAACAACAGTCACATATACTCGTAAATATATGGTGATGGACTGCCGTAGAAAGTATTTGAAAGTTGAGATTGTTGTACTTTAGCTTTCCCCGCGATATTTGTTTGGTTGATTTACTCGTGTATCAAATTACGGGTGGATAAATTAATTATATTTGCAACAAAAAAAACAATAATCTAATATATTTTATATTTGATGAGTAATCGGCCCTATAATGAGGAGTCAATGCCATACAAGATAATAAACGACGGAAGTAGGAAACACAGGAGGAAAACGATCATAGTACAAAACAGGGAAAATAATGAGGGGGCCATATTTTTGTTTTTTTCTTACTGCTTTTTGGTAGAATTCGTTTTCAGTGGAGAAGCTTTTGTAGGCAACGATAAGCAATTCAAGCGTCGAAATTTCATTCTGCTTGGGCGATTCATGCACTAGACACATCTGAAAAGACAATGGCACTAAATTTTGTCTATAGACCCGTGCTTTGCACGGCCAAAGTCTTGAGATGTGCATTGATATTGAAATCATTATTCTAGAAGTAATACTTGATCTGTTGATATGACGGAATGGTGAAACTAAATCATTTGTGTTCACACAATGTTAACGAACCCACGTTTAGATAATACAAGAATAACCTAACGTTCTCATGCCGTGACTGATGGTTCGGGTGCAATCATGATTGCGTATTGGTCCATTAAAATGGCATCTCATTTATTTTTCCACATATAGGCCAAAATTGAAAGACCCACAAAAAGACTTTTGCCACTTTGAATTGACAAACAAGGGTCATTCTATAGTTTTTTTTTTCAAAAAGTTAATGTTTTAACATATGATTGTACTGATCACGCACGACAATACGTATTCGATCTTTGTCTTATCTCTATTTAGCTGGTTCAGACGGCCAGAAATTTTCTACTTTCCTTGTAGACTTGGGCTTAAACCTGGGAAAATTACCAAAAAAATCCTAAACCTATTGCAATTGTGCCAATTCAATCATAAACTTATTTTTTTTGATCAATTAGGTCCTAAACCTTTTACAATTATTCTCGATCAGTCCATCCAAATAAAATTGGCCGATCGGCGTTGACGTGGGCCAGCCGGCCAGGCATCGGCGAACTTCTTTTTAATAATATTTTATTTTTTGAAGTATTTTATTAATTTTTTTATTTTTTTTCCCTTCTCCCTCTTCCCTCCTCCCTCCTCCCTCCTCCTTCCTCCTTCCTTTCACTCCGGCGACCGGCTAGGCTGGCGGGTCGTTGGACTAAGGCGATCCGGCCGGCTCGCCTCACTAGTCGGCAAGCTCGCGCCTAGTGACGGTGGGGCAAGCCCCATCGGATCCGGCAAGGGCTCGCCTCGCGGTTGTTGGGCGGGCGAGCCCTCGCCGGATCCGGCTAGTAGGCCTTGCCGATGTGACGACGAGCCCCCTCGCCGCGACGGCGAACCCCCCTCGCCGAGTATGGCGAGGGCTCGCCGCCCGGTGACCGCAAGGTGAGCCCGACGGTCGCCGAAGCCAAAGGAAGGAGGAGGGGGGGGAGGAGGGATAAGGGAAAAAAAAAGGAAATAGGAAAATAAATAAAATATTTCAAAAAATAAAATATTATTAAAAAAGCTCGCTGGCGTCGATTCGGTTGCTACGTCGGCGCGGCCAGCCAATTTTGGCTGGATGGACTGATCGGGAATAATTGCAAAAGGTTTAGGACTCAATTGGCCAAAAAATAAGTTTATGACTGAATTAGCACAATTGCAATAGGTTTAGAACTTTTTTGGTAATTTTCCCTTAAACCTTATTAGGAGCACTCTAGAAATAAAATCGCAATTCCACCGAGTCTATATGATGTAATGCACCCTTAAGATCTCCCAACAAATTGAACTAATTGAAGTGCACGAAAGCGCCTCTAGATACCACTTCATCGCTAAATTACAAAAAAGGAAAGTTACGTAGGAGTGATCATTATGGGTTTTGTTGGTAGAACTCAAAAGTCAAGTTGCAAAGCCGAAACTTACATTAGGAGGCATGGTACGAAAGAATTGCTATACTTTAACCTCTTTTTTTTTTTTTTTAACTTTTCTTTTTAACCAATAGATATACATAAACAAGTAGGGTACTGGCAATTTTGTACAAGATTACATTGAGAAGATGTGTGTGACGTGCAAATTGATGCGGCCACCCCAAATTCTCAACTAGAGGAAGACTTGGAAGACGACTTTCGAGTCAAGGTGCGGTTGATGACTTACGCTGAACGCGAAGTCGATGAAATACAAACATCGACTTCACCTACACGGCAAGGATTTTGATCATAGGCATGACAAGGGCCTCAAATTCTCCGTCCTAATTCTATGAGTATTGCTCTAATTGCTTATGTTATCGTTGACGGTTGGCGATACGCCTCTTATTTTCTTAGCCTTTGTTAAGGGGGAGGATTTGATGCAACTGAAGAAGTTGAATCACATAATTTACGCATAGCATAAACAAATACCAAGTATCGAGGCATGACCCAAGACTTTAACTCGACGGTCTAAGAATAACAATTGGAATACATAATTCCATTTTAGGGTCATCCACCTTGGTATTTGACTCAATTTGTCCGTACATGAGAATTTCTCACGTTTGCAATTCATATCTAAGATGGACTTCATTGTCGTGGAAAAAGGGAGTACCACTAGTTCATTCATTTTGCTCTGTAAGGATAAATGACTTGGACTAAGACCAAGACCAAATTGAAAGACTAACTACTCGTTAAAATCATCTTAGTCCTCTTCGAATGGGCTTTTACTACTTAATAGGCACGAGTGTTGTCACGAGCCTAGTTGGGGGGTCACTTTGGCCCCACTTTTTTTTTTTTGTCAATCATACTCTACTCCTACGCTAACTCTCACTCTCAGACTTTTGCCTTGTCTCCTTGCACGGTGTGGGAGTCGAAACCCACACTTGAAACTAAATCGTCATCACCCCAACCTTCCCTCAGAATGTGGGGATTGAACCCCCCACCCCCTCTTCCATTTTGGAAGGATGGCCACTGGGCTTTGGCCCCACTTGGAATAGAACAATATTCCTATGTTTCAGATGTAACTTAATTTGTTTTGTTTAATGTAATTACGTTATTCTCCACCTCCATCCTCGTCCCACCTTGCGAAGTGCGGGGCAAGGTTGGCTATTAGAACGATGAGGAAAAGGATTATATTTTTGCTAGTTCATTTAATAAGAACAATGAATAGATACAGAAAACGAGGAGAGATACATTTGTAATTTACTAAGTTGGTACCAATAAATGACATTAGTGATAGATTGAAAATGATTCACAAACTTGTAATTATAAGTAGGAATCACTAAGGAAAAGTCAATGATTTATAAGAATTTAGAAATGACCTTTGCGTTTTTTAAATATAACAATTATTTAATACTGAACAGTGAATTTTTTTAAAAACCTACATATACAAAATCTTAACTTCATTTCAAATCACTGAAAAGTTTTTTTTATAGAATTTTGTGATGTCGAAACACATTTTTACCAAATTATCAATTATGAGAAAAAAAAGTCCATATGACTCAACATATCACAAAGATATAGAATAATATGTTATGCGCATGAAATAGAAAGTCCAAACACGACATGCTAAGTTGGTTTTATGAAAGGTTTGATGATTTCTTTGAAAAAAAATTGTTATGCTATTGCACATTGATTTTCAATATAGAGTGGAATAAAATCTGCTCTTTCCTATCCGTTTTTGAGTTTGATAAATGCATTGCTTGTCAAATAAGGGTGATCCTCCGTGACCTATTGATTCATAAAGAGCATGTCACGGGCTTCTCCATGCTTAATAAAGGGCATGTCTTAGAACACAAATTAATGAAATTGTAAAGTTATAGGCTAGCCCGTCCACGTGAAACTTTGGCTAGGAAGCGTCGGATCCACGTTGTACCAGGGAAAAAAAAGAAAGGAAAAAGAAAAAGAAAAAAAGGTGGATTCAAAAAACTTGCCTGGAACTCCAAGATGAGCGGTGTGAACATCCGTCCACTATCTCTTGAAGGGAAAATTTGACCCTTAATTTTTGTGCTTTCTTTCGTTAAGGTCTTTTCAACTTTCAATTTATCTAATCAAATCTAGCCCCTAGAACTGATTCTAATAAATTTGAATTGACATGTCTGTCGGACTTTTTAGAGTACAAAGTGGGAAAGACAAACTTACTTTTGTGGACTAGTGCCAAAAAGCGTTTCCTCAAATGAATATTTAGGTTGGGTATAATAATTCAGTCCACACCAAGCTTCTATGAAGTGCCAAAATGCGCATCCTTATTTTCAACCTTCAAAAGACACAAATTTTGATAAGTTCAAACATGGTTTTTTTTTTTTTACCACCGTCAAGTCCATGTTCTTAGAATTTATCTTATCAAGTCTTTAAATTTGCATAATTTTTCTAATCAACCATGCCAAAGTTCGAGCACACAAGTCAATGCCAAATATTAGTCCTTAAAGAATATTAAGTTTGAGTGTAATTATTTAATCCACAAGCGAAACTACATCAAATACCAAAACGCGTTTCCTCCGCCTTGTTCAAAAGACACTTTGAAAAATCAAAAGAAAGTTTTGTCTAGGAAGCTTTTTCTTCTCCCGTCGTACAAGGGGTAAAAAGAGATGGATCAAAAAATAAAAAACTTTTTGACTAGAAAACTTGCTTGGACTTCCAGAATGAGCAGCGCATCGTTGTTTTGGTCCACCATGTGCAAGCGGTAGAGTTTTACTTTTCCTGCCTTAATTTACACTTTTTTTTTTCAATCGAGTTCTGGCACTTTTAATTCAATTAATCAATTCCTTAAACTTGCATAAATTTTTAATTGAGTTTGATCTTTGGCACCAGTTCTGATAAGCTCGATCTAATGTAGCAATCAAATCATTTCAGAGTATAATGTGGAAAAAAATTAACCTCCACAAACAAACCACCATGGAAAATAATGTAAATGTTTTCCTTTATGGAAATGCCACAGTTAAAATTTTTGCCTCCACGTACAAGGCGTCGAGATAAAGAAAAGCTTCTTTTTAAGTCATCCTCCGACCTCATTTGAGGATTGTGTCGACGTGAATTGGATGCAGTTGGTGTAATTTCCTGAAAAAAATATTCTCTTTGGGACATGAGGTAGCATACTAGTCTCTTGTGTTTTCTTTTTTGGTTTATTCCGGAAATACATTGGGGTAATCTCCTAGAACTATTATCTTTGGGGAAACCTAGGTTTCCTAATAAGTTATTAGTCGGTAGATGTCATTTCTCAGGATTATTTCCTAATACATCACTGGGTAATTTTTTCAGCTTTGCTTATTTGGAGACACAATGAATAAGTGAAGGTTCAATGGCGATGGCACAAATTATGTAATGAGAAAGGCTTTTTGTTTCGCTAATGTTCTTCATTCATCTAGGAGTGCCCCCTTGGATTTATTGAAGAACAGGTCTAATAAGTACTCTAGTCTTCTCAGGTGGCCAAATTCCCCTGGAGATCCATCGACTAATGTTCGAAAATTCTTCTTGACTTGGGTAAATGCCAGAAGGCTAGAATCCTCCTTTAAGACCTTCTTGGGTAAACGACGGGACGTAAAATTGATTTCGTTGACTGACGGTTCAAAGAACCTAAAAAAGAACCTGCGTCTTTTGGCAACTCAACACTTGATGGGGAAGTGTTATCCCAACGCCAGTGGTTAGGTTGGTATTATTGGTTTGTCGTAAGGAAGAAAATCCTTTCTTGAGGTTTTTCAAGTTTGTCCTTTTCTTTTATTTTCTATGTGAAAAAGAAATGGGAAGGGGACCGTACCAATAGTACTAGCAATGAATGGCGAGCACGACACGGCAAAATTTTCAGTTTCCACGTGAATTTTCAATTATAGCTTTTTTGACAAATGATGCCTCACCAATGCTTGGACTCTGGAGTCCCCTCGTCATTTCTGAGAAAGTATCGTCTGGCCTTTGCATCAGTAGATCAAAGTCATCCCCATCGTGGATCACATCAGCCCTACAGTAAAATTCACTTAATTTATGATTAAGATAATATTTATCGATATTTTTCGGTCAAGTTATTGTTAAGAACCAATGGTGCTATTATGCAAAATTATAAAAATTCTAAATGGATTTACATTTATTACCTAGCATTTACACATTATTTTAGACACGTGTAAGCACACATGATATAATTAAGAGAGAAACATCCCTACTTAAAAATTAAAAATGAAACCATGACTGAGAAAATCAGTGTTAAATTTGATGAATCCCAAAACAAAATCGTTTTTTTTTTCGGTAAGTGTAGGGAGGGGACAGATGTACAAGTGAGTTTATCGGTGAACGTCCATCCAAGCAAAGATAAAAGTTAGAGACATGAGTCCACAAATGGGCTTATAGATGGAGGTACGCACAGGCTATCCATATGGATGAACAAACAACTATGAACAACTTCTGTACTTGAAATTTACCCTTGAAGCTATGAGTCAAATCAAAGGACATGAACAATTACCTGGAAGCTTGTCGCCAATTTCCAATACGTCGCTGAAAGAAAAGAACGGATACTTTTAATAAAGTATGAAATATAGATAAAAAAAGAGAATGCCAAGCCCCTGCTGCTCCCGGGCCCTATATAATGAAAGAAATGTTCATGCGCCTAACATCCTGCAGTCTTCAAACCCATACAGAAGGCATACCTAAAATCAGTTTAAAGTATTGGGGTCCAGCACTATGAATGGTCAAGTAGCAAGATAGTTCCATTGCCAGAACCAATTAGAACATGAATTGTAGATAGAAGTTACCTCAAAATAAGAGAAATTATTTCGCCCAGGGAAATTATGTGGACGCTTGCTTTTGAGTTTTGTCCGGTCAAAGAACAACTTGATGTACTGTTTTTACTGTGATTTCTTTCGCTGTCTAATGTCTCTTAATAATGGCTAATGAAAGCTTGAAGAATAGCAAGAATTTACCCTCTTCGTAGCCCTCAGTTTAGTGTTGCAGTCTTGAATGAGGTGTACGACTTAAGATTTTTCCATAAAATCAATGTCTTCATGTTGCCCCCTTATAGAGCCGTATCTGCTCTTTTTATAAATTTGAAACAAATATAAAGGTTTACGAAATGAAAAGATGAACAAAGATAACACTAACGCAGCATAAAAATAAAACTAAGCCAACCTTTTTGAAGAAAATTAAAAAACAATATGAATTATAGATAGCAAAAATACATTAGGTTGTTAAGAAATTTAATCATGGCACATATATATTTTGTTCACATACATGCACACGCACATAACTCTCTCTGTTTATGTTCATTCGTGCACATGCGCACATACGACTTTTTTTTTCTTCTATGCCCTGCTTTTATCTAATAAAGGTGCAGTACCCACTTATTTCAAAGTCTTTATTTGATTATTCTGAGTGCACATCCATCTAAGTCAATAATATAATTTGATCTTTCATCTTTTTATGTTCTGATTGTGTTGATATTTTTTTCGATACTTTTATGTTAAATTGGGTGTTTTGCATTTCACACTTAAAAACAGATGTATAGGTGAGTTTAAAATTAGAGAGACACATGAGCCCACCTATATATGGCTTATTGATGGAAGTCTGCACAAGCAACCCATGTTGTTGAACAAAGAACTATGAACAACATATGTACTTGAAATTTAGCCATGAAGCTATGAGCCAAGTCAAACGACATGAACAATTTACATGGGAGCTTGTTGCCAATTTCCAATATGTCACCAAAAGAAACGGATGGATTCTATATTAAAAGTATGACAGAGAAATATGGATAAAAGGAGAATGCCAAGCCCCTGCGCTTGTGCCCTATATAATAAAAGAAATGTTTATACGTCTAAGATCCTGTGGTTTTCAAACCCATATAGAAGGCATACGTAAATCATTTAAAGTTCCGAGGTCAAGCACTATGAATGGCCAAGTAGCAAGAAATTTCCATTACCAGAACCAATTGTTGCAGCCTATAAAAACCTTCTATGTTGCACTCTCCCTCGAAAACTCACTTCCGTAACCAAAATAACAGAAACAAAAGCAGAAAATATGGCAGCCTTATCATTATATCTGCTGCTTACTTGGATATTCTTGCTTTCTCTCTTTCGTACTAGGTTTGCTGAGGTACTTTGTCATGCGGACGAGAGCTCTGCCTTGATGGAATTCAAGAGAAGTTTCAGAACCAACACGACAGATTTGCGATGCGTTTATCCAAAAGTCCATTCCTGGTCACTGGATGGAAGTGGAGATTGTTGTTCATGGAACGGCGTCGAATGTGATGAACTCACCGGCCGAGTGATCGCCCTCAACCTCAGTAGCAGTTGTCTCTCAGGCACCATGAGTCCTAACACCACTCTCTTTCGACTCGTTCACGTGGAGTCGCTCAATCTCGCTTTCAACAGCTTCAACTTCTCCTCAATTCCGTATGGCTTCGGCAATCTTTCAAAGTTACAATACCTTAACCTTTCCTCCTCCGACTTTTCCAGTGAAATACCTCGCGATATCTCGCAACTCTCCAACTTAGTTTCTCTCGATTTGTCAGATTATTGGGCTGAGACACTTTATATGCCCAACATGGGCGACTTCGTTCATAACTTGACTAGGCTAAAAGAACTTGATCTTTCTTCGGTAAGCTTGTCATCACCTTTCCCACCTATGCTAGCAAATTTCTCTTCCTTGACATTGCTCAAGCTAGATTCTTGTGGATTGAGTGGAAACTTTCCGGTCAACATTTTTCAGCTGCCAAACTTGGAAGTCCTTTCCATTTTTGACAATTCCAACCTTTCTGGGTTTTTTCCCAAACCGCACTGGGGTTCTCCATTGAAATCCTTATACCTTTCCCAGACCAACTTCTCGGGAGAAATACCCACTTCAATTGGAAATCTTAGTCTCTTGAATGAGTTGGTAGCACGGGGTTGCTATTTTTCAGGATCGCTTCCCTCTTCAATGGGTAATCTTTCTCGTCTCACTGACTTGATCATTTCAGGTAATAGTTTCTTTTTTGGTTATATTAAGCGCAATTGTGACATCACGTCATCTATGCACTAGCCCTCAATGGACAACAAGTGGCATTAGGGGCGCCCACCATCAGAAGTCTCTCTTTGCCGGTTCGGACGAATCTCTTACCTCCTCCATCTACAACTCCATGGAACCTGATCTCTCGAGCTCCATCGCTGCTTGCCCCCACCTCGACCAAGACCAAAACCCCCGCTACGACAGCTGCGAGCAAAACTACCATCGCTGCCTTAAGAGCTTCGATTTCGACAAGGGCCTGAGCCGGAAGGCCTTCTAGCTTGACAAGTTCAGCCAGGTCTTGAGCCACGAACAGCTTCTTCATCAACTTCTTCTCCCTCAACTTCCTCAATTTTTTGACCGAAAGAAAAAAAAAAACTTCCTCAATTAATCCCCCTGGATGTCGTGATCTTGATGGTCAAATCAACGTGCATCTCGTCCTCCCGCAACCTCCTCAAATCCCTAATTTTCAGATTGATGCTCTCATTGTACCCGAAGAACTCAGCCTACGCGCTGATCGAACATGCGAGTGGTGGCCATCGATGAAGCCCGATTTCGCTAATCAGATGAACTACTCGACGACGTAGTATGTCCTCTCGCCGCCCTAGGCGATGAAGGAGAGGATTAGGTCCTACCCAGAGTTGAGATGCGAGGCCCGGAGAGCGATTCACATCCTCGACAACTAGCCCAGCTAGAAGGCCTTTCGGCTCAGGCCGACGCTGGACTCAAAGCTCCTGAGGCGGTGATGGAGGGGTAGGGTTTTGGGAAGGAGGGAAGAGGATAAGATGATCTTCGTGGCGTACCTGGAGATATTGAGAGCATTGTCAAGGTAGGCCTCGAGGCAAAGGAAGTCCTTGTCTCTAGTTTTTCCCGTGGCCGTTGTGGCAGGGGTTTTGGCGATGGTCTGGGAGGGAGCGAGCAGCGGTGGACCTCGAAAGATCGGTGCAGAGAGGAGAGGGAGAGAGACTTTCCAATTTTTGATAATGGGCCCTTTTAGTGCCTATTTGTCTGAGTGGGCCAGTGCATAATGACTTGGACCTAATATTTTTAGGCAAGGAGATTATTTAGCCAAAGAAAAAAAGGGAAATTGAAATTGATGGTGTAACTAACGCTCCTTTGTCTTGTGTCTTTTTTTCTTTCTGTTTGGTAGGTAATAGGTTAAGCGGTGGATTTCCATCTTCATTTGAGAACCTGAAGCAGTTGACTTGTCTCGACCTTTCTCACAACGACTTACACAGTGATATTCTAGGCGCATTGCGGAATCTGAAGGATCTTCAAGTGCTTTATCTGGAGTCGCTTAATCTCAATGGTGTTCTTGATGTAAATGATCTATTCACACTCAAGAACTTGAGAAGCTTATATTTGTCCAACAACAACATATCTTTCACCAAGTCATTCATCAATGCCACTACATCAAAGCTTGCCTACTTATACTTGGATTCATGCAACTTGACCGAGTTCCCACGGTTTATAGGCTACTTAAGCAAATTGGATAAGCTATACCTACAACACAACAGAATTCAAGGGATCATTCCTAGATGGATGTGGAACAATAGCAAAGAATCTCTCAGGTATGTAGATCTTTCTCACAATCTTTTAACCGGCTTCAAAAACAACCTAAATGATCTTCCTTTGCCAAACTTGGTGTATTTTGACGTTAGTTCTAACTTGCTAGAAACAAGCCTCCCCATCCCACCTCCCTTTGTTAAGCTATACAACATCTCCAACAATGTCCTAATTGGGGATATTCCAACATCCATTTGTAAAGTGAGCTTTCTTGTCATGCTCGATTTGTCCAACAATGCTCTGAATGGCACACTTCCTCCTTGTTTGGGAAGTATTGGTCATTTGATTTTATTAAACCTTGCGAGAAATAAATTCGATGGCATGATTCCTCATGTTTACCCAGATGGTTGTGCATTGAGGGTGATTGACCTCAGAGAAAACCGACTAAGTGGGATTGTTCCGAGATCTTTAGGAAATTGCAAAATGCTGGAGTATTTGAACCTTGGTGACAACCAAATTAATGATACATTCCCATTTTGGCTATCGGACTTGGCCTACCTAAAAGCAATTGGCTTGCGGTCAAATAGTTTCCATGGTCCGATAGAATCTAATCTAAGCCAGCTCAACTTCACCATTTTACACATCTTGGACATTTCCAACAACAACTTCAATGGCGAATTTCCTTCCAACTTATTGAAGAGTTGCCAAGCCATGAAGGTCATGATTGGTCAAGATGAGTTGGCATATTTGAATATTATTGAATATATTGATTGGACTTTTAGCATAAATATTACTTATGCAATGGAATTGATGAATAAGGGCACGAAAAGGGAATATGCGAAGATTCCATATGTCCTCATGACAATTGACTCTCAAACAACAAGTTTGAAGGGTTCATTCCTGAACTCATTGGAGATCTGAAATCACTTCGCATGCTCAACCTTTCAAACAACCTCCTCAATGGTAGCATCCCTCCTTCCTTGGCCAACCTGACAGTGCTCGAAGCACTAGATCTTTCCCGAAACAATCTTGTGGGAGAGATTCCTCAACAACTAGCCCGCCTCACATTTCTTTCGGTTTTCAATGTCTCTCAGAATCATCTATTAGGACCAATACCACGTGGAACGCAATTTGATACGTTCGGGAGCAGTTCATTTGTAATGAATAATGGTTTGTGTCGAAGTCCCCTGCCAAATAAATGCACAAATGGTGAGAATGCTCCACCACCACCATCATATTTCAAAGTGGATAATGAAGAAGAGTGTCTCTTCAACTTAGATTGGAGAATCGTGCTAGTTGGCACCGGAGTTGGGTTTTTGGTCGGTATTGTGATAGAGAACTTGATCATTGACGAGAAGAGGATGTGGTTCTTGTGCTGCTCCAAGAAAATGGCAAAAGGATGGAAAAAGGTGAGAAAAGGTCTGGCAGACAAGAAAATATGCAGCTAGATATTTAATGCTATGTCTTTAAGTAGCTTGTCGCGAAAAGTTATACATGCATTTGTGAAGATTCTGATCTATGTTTATTTGCTATAGTAATATGGAGATGTTTTATTGCTAA
Source organism: Eucalyptus tenuipes (assembly GCA_014182365.1). NCBI lineage: Eukaryota > Viridiplantae > Streptophyta > Magnoliopsida > Myrtales > Myrtaceae > Eucalyptus > Eucalyptus tenuipes. The sequence goes on along the minus strand of CM024541.1, from coordinate 4,516,282 downwards.
TGAAAGTCATAATTCTTCTGAAGATTCTAACCTGTTTTTGTCTATATATGCATCAGCAATGAATGAATGTTCTGTTGTAATATAGAGACGTAATTGAGATAAGTAGATACTATTGAAAAGCCAATTAATATACATGGACGACGTTGTACAAAATTTCGTTGTCCATGGAAGCCAAGGAGAGTGGGTTAAAGGTTCTCTTGGTTCATAGGTAGAAAGGGCCTTGCTTTTGTTCATTTGAATATATATTCGATCGAACTTTCGTAACAGAGCATTAGCAATCTGTGTCGTGTCAAGATATTCATGTCGGTTATTTATGTCATTTTGTGTTGGTAGACCAATGTTACGATGTGATTGATTACAAATTGTTTCTTCTTTAAAATGAATGAAAACATGCCAATTTCGAGTGTAGTCGTATCAAGTTCGTGCTTTTCTTGGAAAACTTGTATCTGTGTTCGAGTCACCAAGGAATTGCCACTTCCCATGCCGTCATGCCTTGAACCCCGAGCGGGCGAACATCTCTCGGCGGTCGATCGAATTGCGACGTTCCCAAGACTTGTCACCGACCCATTCATTTTATGCACATGCGGAAGCGAAATAACAATTCCCTGACAATCAACACACATGGGATAGAAAAGCAAGACAACCAATTATACAAAACATACTTCATATACAGCCAAGTCAACCTACAGCTTATACACAGGAGGTTCATCTCAAAAGAACTACCGATCCACCTATGCTCCAGACCCTTCAACCTCGGGCCCCGAGTTCTCCACACTAGGGACCTGAAAATGTTTAACCCACGACGGGGTGAGAATAATTCTCAGCGAGTCTACACAATAAACCCCGATTAGGAAGGTAATATACCTAGAGGCAGCCTATACACACATCATAGAAGACTCACCTCGCCTCAGCACCTTCCCGCACGTCAGTATAGTTCATATAACATATGCATATAGTAAATGCACTCATCAATTGGAACATCTCACTTTAAACCAATCAATCACATGGGTCCCGATTATAAGGCTAAATCGTTATGACACGTCACATTCCATGCCACACAATTTCGTCCCATAATCAGGCGAGGTTAAAACACTCCATGCGTTCCAATTGATTACTGCCCAACGGGCATGGCCAACACACAGTCGGCGGTCATCCGGTATAACCGAGCATCGTCCTGCTTCGTCGGGCACGGTAGCGTCTATATCTAGATGGCATTCCACATAGGAGCATCGGTCCAGCCTCCACTGCGACCGGCATCCGTTGTCAGGGGCATTCCACATAGGAGCATCGTCCACCTGACGCACATTGGGGGCCGGTTCTCATAACCATCACACGACCATCCGATCCCGGCCAATGACATTGTGCTTTACACTCAAATGCCTCAATTAAGATAATGTACTTGGCCTATTTTTCTCATATTAAAAACACTCGGTAAAATAATCGTGTGTGGGTACACGGTCTGGTTGAACCATAAAATGCGATATTCTCACTTTTAAAAATCCCATGACTTTATATAGCACTTAAAAACATTTTTTATGTCAAAACCCGACACCTGTTTTTTTTTTTAATTAAATACCAAACATCATAATTTTGGAATAATAACTCAAAATCACTCAATTGCACAAACTAATTGTACCACGACAATCAACACGAAATTCTGACAAGCGACTATCCCGGTATAATTTTCGAAAATAAATAAATAGATAAATTACAAAATAATTAAATAAATGCAAAAAAATTAAATAAATGACTAATTAATCTACCTAGGCTAATCTAACCACCTAATCACTAATTAACTAACCTACTAATCTAACTAATCTATTCTAACCTTACTTAACCTAACTAACCCCTCATTAGGCTAATTAAACTACCCTAAGTATAATTAGCACCCTAATAAGAGTTTAGGACATAAACTCATCGGTTTAGCTCAAAAACTGGTTCACGGCGACGGCGGTGCGACTGTGGCATCAAAGGAAGCTTGGACCGGGCTGAAAAAGGCCCTACAATCCACAGCCAAGGACTGTCTTCGCTTTGCGAAGGTTGAATCGAGGGCCGTTGGTGGTGGTGCCGGCGGGGCTACTCGATGGAGGACGGACGACGAACTGGCGTTGAAAGTTGGGTGGTGGAACTCCGGAAGTGGACTAATGCGGTGGCGTAAGGAAGGCGATTTGTTCGCTAGGTTGATTCCGTGGAGGGAAAGTGGGCTGACGTGGGCTGGTGTTGTTGAAGCTTGGAGCGGCGCGGGATGGGCTTGACATGTGTGGGCTGCACAGTCAAGCGGAGAAGACGGACAAAAGTGGAGGGAGCTCGTGGGTTGACTCGATTGGGGGGGAACACGTGCGATGGAAGTTGGGATGGTTGGTCGAAGATGGGGCAAGAAAATGGAGCTGGCACGTGGCAAGGGCGGAGGAGAAAGTGGAGGAGCTGAACTCCTCGAAGAAAATGAAAAAGATGCAGAAGCGGTGAAGGAGGGATCGGTTTGCTTGGCGTGCAAGAGAAGCCAAAGGAGTGGGGGGCAACAAGTCAATAGAAATTATCTCTTTCCATCATGACTTGGTCCCCAAAAGTCTCCATGCATATCCCTTTGGTCCCCAAATACTTTCTTGCATAAAACTCCCACAATTAGCTAAGTTGATGTCAAATGTTGCAGCCCCCACACCAACCTACGAATTTCCCCAATTGGACTTCAAATTTCTTCACCAATTTCTCCAATTTGATGACTAATTTTGTTGAGGAGAAAGCCCACACAAATTCCACAATTTCCCTTCACCAATTAGCTCACTTTGGAGGCAAAAAATCCCCTCCACTTGGCCCCTCCGAATTTCTTTTCTTTTCCGAATCGTCCGAATTTGATTTTCCGTAAAAATCTCGGGCTTGCCGAAAATTCTTCAAAGAATGAGTCAACGTTCCTAAAATAAATTGTGACACACTAGAACTTTTGATTCCTAAAACCGGGTTCAATTTCGTGGTTAATTTCAACCGGACGCGATTTTAGCGTGACCTAACCTACCGGTAGCTTTTAGGAATTTTTAGAGCATTTGACCCGTGGTCGATTATTTTCGATCCACATTGTGCATCTTCGACTCATAGGCGGCTCTCGATTGTCGTGAAAGTCTCAAGGTTTCAAATACGGGCACAAGGTACAGAAATGACAAAAAAATCTGTTTAATGCCATTCGACAAGAATTTTGCAATCAGATGGAATCACACACTTTAATCACATGCTTCTATCGAATCAACCTACCTCCGGTCTCTAATCGATTTTTGACGGTGTTGTATTGACCCTTGCAGATTAGCACGGTCGAGCAGTCAACTTTTGGTCGAATTCTCAAGTCAGTCGCGTTTATATTTCTTAACGGCTTCACCTGATAGATTAGTTATCTCGTGAGTAGCCAACTCAGAGAAAAAGCCTACAGGCGCGTTGATGAAAAACCCATTTCATTTCATCGAAAACAGGGTTGAAAATCAGTATGTCATACATGCTCTTCCAGACATTAGCTTGCAATTTAAGTGAGTTACCAAGAGCTTTTGAAACTATTTTTTCTTTAAACTAATATGGTATCCTACATGAGAGATAATTTCATAGAGATCATCTTAAGTTAAATGTAAAATTCTTCGCTTAAGGAGCATATAATTTAAAAAGTGATTTAGTTTTATGAGTATAAACATAAACACGAAATCTAAAAAATCAACGATTTTAGTAGAACTTTCTTGAATTGAACATAAAAATCCAATTTATAGGATTTGAATGAGCAGGGCCGGGGAAGTCCCCATCTCTATCCTCATCCCACCCCTGCGAAGTGCGGGGCAAGGTTGGCTATTAGAACGACGAGAAAAAGGATTATATTTCTATCGGTTCATTTAATAAGAAATGATAAAAAATATGGCAAAAGAGGAGAGATAGGTTTGTACTAAATTAACGACAATAGTGATAGATTGAAACTGACTCACAAACTTGTATTTAGAAATAGGACCATTGTGTTTAATTTTTTAAAAATATAACTATTATTTAATACTGATCAGTCTGAATGTTTCAAAACTTACACATATGAACTCTTAACTTTATTTCAAATCATTGGAAAGGTTCTTTTATTCTATAGAATTTTGTGATGTTGGAATACGTTTTTACTGAATCATCCTTTATAGAATTATGGGAAAATTCATATGACTCTGATATGTCATTGCGATATAAGATAGTCTATTACACAAATGAATTGGAAAATTCTGGTGTTATAAAAGGTTTGATGATTTCATGAAAAAAATATTATGCCATTTCATGTTATTTATCAATATAGGGAAAAATGGTTCGAAAAGTCCTAAACTTATTGCACTTTTTCCAATTCGATCATGAATTTTTTAACTCATGCCAATTGAGTTCTAAACAATTTTCATATTTTGCCAATTAACTTCATTTGGTTAATTTTAGCCGGATATTGCTTATGTGGACGTCGGCCGTCCTATATGGCATAGCTAGTGTGGATGCAGACAAACTTTTTCATGACCTGTCGATTCATAAAGAGCATGTCATGAGCCTCTCCATGCTTAATGAAGGGCATGTCATAGAACATAAATTAATGAAAATTGTAAAGTAATGGGCTACTCCATCCATGCAAAACTTTCGCTAGTAAACGTTGGCTCCGCGTTATACTAGGGAAAAAAGAAAGGAAAGGAAAAAATAATTGATTTGAAAACTTTCCTGGAATTCCAAGATGAGTGGTGTGAATCCACTATCTCTTCGACAGAAAATTCGACTTTTGGTCTCTTAATTTATGTGCTTTTTTTCAGGTTAAGGTCTTGAACTTTCAAATAATCTAATCAAGTACAGCCCCGCCACCAATCCTAATAAATTTGAGTTGATGTGCCCGTTGAACCGTTCGAAAGTACGAAGTGGGAAAAGAAGACTTGCTCTTGGGGACAAGTTGGTGCCAAAATGTCTTTTCTCAACGAATATTTAGGTTGAGTGTAATAATTCAGTCCACGCGAAACTTATATAAAGTACCAAAATGCGCATCTTTATTTTCCACCTTCAAAAGACACAAAGGTTCATGGAACCAATTGAAAGAACTAGTAGAAAGTTTTGTCTCGGAAGCTTTATCGCCTCCTTCTAAAGGGGGAAAAAGAGAGAGACAAGAAAGAAGAAAGGTTGACTAGAAAACCTACTTGCAATTTTAAAAACGAGCAGTGTACTCATTAAAGGTGATTCTACTTTTCTTCCCTGAATATATGAACTTTTTTAGTTGAGCGATTGAACTTTAACATATCTATTCAGATCCTTTAACTTTCATAATTATTTTTAGTCAAATTTAAACTTCGATACCAATTTGATAATTTTAAACTAAAGTGATTGTTGGATTACATCACGGCAAGATGTGGAAAAAAATTGCCTTTGCAGCCAAGTCCACGCAAAATTGGGTCACAAGATGTTTAGTTGACGCAAGAATTCATGCCAAAATGTCCCTCCTATATTTTCACCTCCTTCAAAAGACATAAAGGAACTAATTGAAATAAGTGAACATTCCAAAAGAACTCAAAGTGCCATCAATTTCTCAAATATAAGCCTAAAGTGAACCTTGTTTGGAGTTTGAAGTGCCCTTATTTTCTCAAATAATGACTTGAAGTGAGCACATCAGTTTCAAAGAAAAACCTAACATTATTGACTATTCTAGGGCATTTCTGTCCTCTACATTTTCTTATTTTCTTCCCTTTTTTTCTTTTTTTCCATTTTTTGTTGTTGCCATAAAAAAGACAAACTAAAAAAAGATTAAAACTTAAAAAGAAGAAAAAGAAGAAGAAGAAGAAGAAGAGATAAAACACATGTTTGAAAAAAAAAAAAAAAAGGCAGCCCTCTTGCCTATGGTCGCCGCCCCATTATTGATGGGTCGTCAACCATCGCTAGTGGTCACCAGCGCCTTGGCGAGGGGTGGCAAGCCTCGCCCAAACTAGGGGGAGGGCTGACGACCCTCACCCAAATCTGGGAGAGGGTTGTTGCTCTTTCTTGGCAAGCCCTCGCCTATGGTCAGCAAGGGTCGCTAACCCTCACCAAGGCATTGGCGACCCTGTTGCCCATGGCAAATGCTCCACAAGTGACAAGGCGACAACCAGAGGCGAGGGAGGGGTGGCAGCTCTACTACCTGTATTTTTTTTTTCCAATTTTAGCCTTTGTCTTTTCTTTTTTTAGCTTTTTTTTGAAAAAAAGAAAAAGAAAAAGGAAAAATGAAAGAAAACAAACAAGTAAATGATGAAAAATGCCCTTGACCAACTAATGAAACCAGCTCCACAGTGTTCGAAGTTTTGGTACTAGAGAGTAAAGGTGTGCAACAGGAATAGTCTGAATTGGGAACTGCTTGAACCGGACTAGACTGGTCCAATCGTCGATTTTGGACAGTTCCCATGGGCGACGGTCTTCAAGATTCCAAGGTGAGGACCGGACCAATCGAAATTGTAATGGAGATAGCAACTTCACATGTCAAGCCCCAAACACCGGGCACGCAACAACCCCTTCCTTGGTCGATAGAAAGCGATGTCCTAGGATTCATCGTCGACCCTTCATTTTTAATTTTTCATTATGCGCAAGCGGAAAACGAACCATCTCCACATCAACAAACAATCAAGCGATCAAACAGGAATAATGAGATGAATAGCAGAAACACAACATCTATTCATATATACACATTTTACATTGGATTAACGTACAGAGGATTGCTTCTGATCTACAAGCCCAACTGAGGGGCCAATCCATCCTTTAAGTCAGACCAAAAAGAAACTAGGTTAGGCTAATCCAACTATACACAAAAGAACCCTCGGGTTCAGCACTACAGTCACTCAGATCCAGCGGATCCAGACTCCGTCGATTCGAGTTGGAGCCGTACGGGTCGGTCACTAGTGAAGTGGGGCCGGGATTCTCCACGCGCCATTAGGAGGGTCCAGCTCCATGGGATCCCAGTCAGCGTCCTCGGGGCCCCTACCGAGCGGCCCGTCAAAACCTCTCAGGGGACCTATCAGCATGTCGCCATCCCGTATGAACCACGCCAGGAACCTATGGGGTATCCATTGCCCCGGTCCCTCATCCACCCAGATGGTAGAGAGATACTTCTCGTACGTGATGTGACTGACCCGGGAAGCGATGGTGCGTCATGACAAAAGTATCCCGCCCTTAGGGATACCGAACCTCATTGGTGGAAGTGCCATCCTAAGGACCTGAATGTGGTTATACAATAACTAGTGAGATATAAATCTCAGCGAGTCCTCCCTTAAGCCCCCAATTAGAACACCAACTCAACTCGTGGATACGACGGTTGAGGAGCTAAAGATCAAGGATATCGTAGTGGTGCAAGAGTTTCCAGATGCGTTTCCAAAGGAATTGCTAGGCTTGCCTCCAGAAAGGGAGATAGAGTTCGTGATTGAGCTAGCCCCCGGGATGGAGCCAATCTCTAAGGCTCCTTACCCCATGGCATTTTCAAAGCTGAAAGAACTGAAGGTGTGGATGCAAGAGTTGTTGGATAAGGGATTCATATGTCCTAGTGCATTACCTTGGGGAGCACCAATTCTATTCGTTAAGAAGAAAGATGGTTCGTTGCGCCTTTGCATCGACTATCGGCAACTCAATCAAGTAACGATTAAGAACATTGTTTGATCAACTACAAGGAGCGTCGATATTTTCTAAGATCGACCTGAGGATAGGGTATCATCAACTGAGGATCAGAAAGGAGGACATACCAAAGTCAGCATTTCGTACTCGATACGGCTATTATGAGTTTACTGTAATGCCATTTGGTTTGACGAACGCTCCAGCTGCTTTCATGGATCTGATGAACTGGGTATTCAAGGAGTACCTGGATCAGTTTGTGATCGTGTTCATTGACGATATCCTGGTGTACTCGAGAAGTCCAGAGGAGCATGAAAGGCACTTAAGGATAGTGCTCCAGACTCTGCGGAATCATGAACTGTACATTAAGTTCAACAAGTGCGAGTTTTGGTTAACTCATGTGGCTTTCCTAGGTCACGTGATTTTAGGCAAAGGAATCTCAATGGACCCGACCAAGATTGAAGCAGTGATCAACTGGCCAAGACCGACGATAGTGATAGAGATCAAAAACTTTTTGGGTTTGGCAGGATACTACAGAAGGTTCATGGAAGGGTTCTCAGCATTAGCTTCACCTTTGACTCGACTACTGAAGAAGGAAGAGAAGTTTGTGTGGACAAATAAGTGTGAGCATAGTTTCCAAAAGCTTAAGCAGAAGCTGACTATCGCATCAGTGTTAACGATACCATCTGGTCCTGGAGGATACAAGATCTATAGTGATGCGTCCTTTAGAGGACTGGGTTGCATGCTAATGCAGCATGGTAGAGCCGTTGCATACGCGTCCCATCAGTTGAGACCTCATAAGCTGAATTACCCAACGCATGACTTAGAACTCGTAGCAATTATCTTCACTCTGAAGATTTTGAGGCATTATTTGTGTGAAGAAATATTCCAGATCTTCACAGACCATCAAAGTCTCAAATATTTGTTCTCTCAGAAGGAGTTGAATATGAGACAACGTCGTTGGATGTAATTTCTGAAGGACTATGATTGTGATATTTTGTATCATCCTGGAAAGGCTAATAAGGTCGCAGATGCGTTGAGTCGAAATCTTCAGTTGTACAGATGGTGATCAAGAAGTGGGTTTTACTCGAGAGAACTCGAGATTCGGTTTTCAAATTTGAGGTAGGCCACCTTACAAATCTTATGGCCACCCTCAGAATTGAACCGGAAATGCAGATTAGAATCAGAACGTTGCAAAGGATAGATCCAGAGATTCAGAAGATCCTATAAGAGGATACCGAAAAGAGAAAGGCTGACTTTTAGAATTCTGAAGACAGAACACTAAGGTCCCGAGGACGATTGTGTGTACTTGACGATGCAAAGCTTAAGGAGAAAATCTTGTTAGAAGCTCATCATAGCAGTTACAGCATTCATCCAAGCAGTACGAAGATGTATCATAATCTGCATCAACACTATTGGTGGACCGATATGAAGGCGGATATCGCCAAGCATGTCGCCAAATGTCTGACGTGTCAACAAGTGAAGGCACAGCACTATAAGCCGGGAGGACTTATGCAACCTCTCAAGATTCCCGAGTGGAAATGGAAACACATCACAATTGACTTTGTGACGGGCTTACCAAGGAGTCAGAGGGGTAATGATTCCATCTGGGTCATGGTTGACAAATTGACGAAGTCTGCTCACTTCATCATCGTACAAAAGGACCTTGCATTTGACAGATATGCAAAATTGTACGTGCGTCGATTATTCATTTACATGGGGTTCTAGTGACGATTACATATGATCGAGACCTGAGGTTTACAGCTGCCTTCTGGAAAAGTTTGCAAACTGCCTTAGGAATGAAGCTACAGTACAGTACGGCTTATCATCCTCAGACGGATGGCTAATCTGAGAGGACAATTCAGACTCTCGAAGACATTTTGAGAGCATGTGTGCTAGACTTCAAGGGAAGCTGGGAGGAACAGCTTCATCTCGTTGAGTTCGCCTAAAACAACAGCTACAAGCAGAGCATTCAGATGGTTCCTTTTGAAGCATTGTATGGCAGAGCGTGTAGAACGCCAGTTTATTGGGATGAGATCGGAGAACGGAAGATCACAAGCCCAAATTTAGTCCAGCAGTTAGTGGATGCAGTTGCCGTTATCAGAGACAGATTAAAGATCGCTCAGAGTCGCTAGAAAAGCTACGTAGATAATCGTCGAAGACCTTTGGAATTCCAAGTTGGTGAGCACGTCTTTTTGAAGGTGTCGTCAATGAGGGGTACTTTGCGCTTTGGTAAGAAAGGGAAGCTGAGTTCGAGGTACGTAGGTCCCTTTGAAATTTTGGAAAGGTTAGCATATCGTCTTGCATTGCCACCGAGACTGGCGCAAGTGCATAGCGTTTTCCACGTGTCGATGTTGAGAAAGTATGAGCCTAACCTGACCACGTGCTGAATTTTGAAGAATTAGACGTGGACGACAGAGTGTCGTACGTGGAAATACCAATTCAAATTATGGACAGCAAGGAACAGGTTTTGCACACCAAGACGATTCCGTTAGTCAAAGTGGTTTGGCAACACCACGGCATAGAAGGAGCAACCTGGGAAAGTGAAGACTCGATGAGACGATAATACCCTCACATTTTTGTTTGAAGAGTTATAAGGGTTTAAATTTCGAGGACGAAATTTTTATAAGAGGGGAAGAATTGTGACGGCCTGATTTTCTTATTCTGTTTTCGATTGAAAGGTTAGGCTTTTCATCGACCCGCCTATAGTTTTTTTCCTGAGCTGATCACTCACGGGATAACTAATCTATCAGGTGAAGCCGTTAAGGAATTTAAACGCAATAGACTTAAGAATTCGAGCAAAAATCATTTGCTCGACCGTGCTAATCTGCAAGGGTCAATACAGCACTGTCAAAAGCAATAAGAGATCAGAGATAGGTCGATTCAACCGAGGTATGTGATTCAAGTGTGGGTGATTCCACTTAATTGTACAATTCTCGTCGAACGGCACTAAACCGATTTTTTGTCATTTCGTACCCTGTGCCCGTATTTGAAATCTCGAGATTTTCACAACAACCGAAAGTCGTCAATAAGTCGAAGATGTACAATGTGACTCGAAAATAATCGACCACGGGTCAAATGCACTAAAAATTCCTAAAAGCTACCCGATAGGTTAGGTCACGCTAAAATCGCACCCGGTTGAAATTAACCGAGAAATTGAACCCGATTTCAGAAATTGAAAGTTCTGTCATGTTACGATTTATTTTAGGAACGTCGATTCATCCTCCGAAGATTTTTCTGCAAACCCAAGTTTTTTGCGAAAATCCAAAGTTGGGCGTTTTTGGACCAGAAAAATTAGAGGACCGTTTTTTAATGCACTTTTGGCCATCAAGTTAGATCTATTGGTAAGGAAAAATGTGGAATGTGATGTGGGCACATTGGCTGAATATATGGGCACCAATTTGAGTCCAATTGAGTTGGAATTGGATGAAATTGGAGGGGGAAATGTTCAAAATTCGTAGGTCCAAGGGGTGTGCAACATTTTAGCTACTTCCATGACTTGTTGAGGAAGATTTGTGGAAGAAATGGTTGAGGATTGAGGTAGCCACGAGTGGGGGCCAAACAATGAGTGAATTGGATATTTTTTAAAGACTTTGGAGGCATATGGGTCCCCCTCCCCCTTCAGCTGCAGCCTTCATCTTCCTCCTTGCCCTTGCTTTATCCATTGTTATGTGCATTTAAGCTCAACAAAACCAGAGGAAGCCAGCTGAAAGCCCCTACCCATCGACCACTCCTCCGCCCGCTGTCCAAGCAGCCGAGTGCCGCCCGAGCTCCCGCGCGCTAGCCCACACGCTCCCACGTCCGTCCACCCTCCCTCACTGTCCCGAGCCCACGTCCGACGAAGCCAGGCCACCGTCGCAGCCGTCCCGAGCGGCCTCGTCGTCCGGGCCATCCGTCCCGGCCCGCCGGAGCCATCGCCGTTGCCCTCTGCAACTTTCTTGTCTCGCCTCGCCTTGCCGTTTCCCCTGCCATCTGACCACTCGACCAGCCCTCCTTTGGCCCAAAGCAGAAGCCGAGTCTTAGCCCAAGCTAAGACTTGCGGGCTATTTTCCGGGCCCATCCGAACCTCCTTTGGTGTCGCTCCAGCTTATGTCTCGCTCGCCTCCGCGTCGCCGTCGCTGTGGACTCACTGGCCCGCTAATTCGGTGAGTTTACTTGCTAAACCTTGCTTAGGAGGTTAATGACGCTTAAGTGGTGATTAGATTAAGTTAAGTGTGATTAGTATAATTGTTAGCTTGTTTAGTTAAATTAGGTTAGTTAGATTAGTTAATTAGGTTGCTAAAAATTGTAGTTAGTTAGTTTAATATGTGGCCTCGTAGTTAGAATTGTTAGAATAATTTAATTAGTCCAATAGGTGGTTAGATTAACATTATTAGGCCTAAGTATGTATTTATTGATTTAATTTGTATTTATTTAATTAATTTGGCTATTTATTTAATTATTTACTATTTTTCAGAAATTATATCGGGATAACGGGTGACCGGAATTTCATGATGATTGTAGTGGTGTGCTTAGTTTATGCAATTGAATGTTAATTTGTGCAAATTGAGTGGTGATTGTGATTTTGAGTATTTATTTCAAAATTTGGAAATTTTGGTATCTAATTAGAAAATACCGAGTATCGGGTTTTGACAACGAAAATGTTTTTAAATACTATATCAAATAGTGGGATTTTAAAAGGAATGATATCAAATTTTCTGGTTCAAGCTGACCGTGTACCCACACATGATTATTTTACCAGGTGTTTTTAATATGAAGAAAATATGCTAAGTTCACTATTTTAATTGAGACATTTGAGTGCAATGTACAGTGTCATTGACCGAGATTGAGTAATCGTGTGATGCCTATGAGATTCCGTCACGAGCTGTTAAGCCGAACGATGCCCCTATATGGGATGCCCCAAGTCAACGGATGACGGTCGCAGTGGAGACTGGACCGATGCTCCCTAGTGGAATGTTGTCTAGAGGTAGATGTTGCCGTGCTCGATGATGCGAGACGATGCCCGGCTATGCCGAAAGACAGCTGACTGTTGAGTCGGCCATGGCCGTTGGGTCATAATCAATTGGGACGCATAAATGAGTGGAATTGACGCGTCTGATTATAAGACAAAATTGTGTGGCACGGTATGGGACGTGTTATAATGATTTGGCCTTATAATCGAGACTCTTGTGTCTGTTGAGATATAAGTTGAGGCGTTTCAATTGATTGAGTTTTATTACTACTTATGTCTGTGATATGAATCGTACTAACTTGCGGGGAGGAACCGAGACGAGGTGAGTCTCTATGGTTGTGTGGTTGTGTGGTTAGGCTGTCTCTAGGCGTATTTCCTTCGTAATCAGGGTTTAGAGAATAGACTTGCTGAGACATTGTCTCACCCCGTCGTGGGCTTAACCTTTTCAGGTCCTTAGATAGCGGTCCCTACGGTTTGTTTTGGACAGCCTCGGGGGAGTTCTGAGTGGAGTATAACGTCCCTGTCCCCGGGAGTCACTAGATCCATGAGCTTGTTGTGACCACTATCTGAGTCGATAAAGGCCTACCTCAGAGGGTACCTCGTCGATTTAGGGTGTGATTTTTCCATGAGCTCAGTTGGTATAGGGAATGTCCCCTTCAAAATTTTGATATCCCCACCGTTGCGGTCAACGCCGCTCCAGGCGCGGGTGCGGGGTGCAATGACCCTCCTAATGGGGTTGTGGAAGACCCGAAGCCCCCGGAGCCTGTGGAGGTGGAGTTCGAAGGATCAGCAAATGTGTTCGACTAGTAGGTAGTAGGATAGCTTCTTTTTGAAAGCCGATCTTTTTATAGACAGACTAGTATTGTATATAACCTAGTTTGTTTATAAAAGTGTTTTGTGAAAATTGTTGTCCTGCTTTTCTATCACATATTGGTGTTATTTGGGGATTTGTTTATTCTCTCCCGAATGTGCATTAAGATGAATGGGTCGGCGATGCGTCTTGGGACGTCGCAAATTTTATTGACCATCGAGAGATGTGCTCACGCTCGAGGTTCGAGACGTGACATTTCTAATCCAATGCATCATGTCGACAAGAGATCGGCCTTGATATGGCCCAAGAGGAATCTTGGAATCAACTTATCTGGTCCTCGTTGCGTTCATCCAAAGCACAAATCATAATCATCACTAGGTGAAAACATAGATTACTACTCATGGGAAGGCGGTAGAGTGCAATGAACTCAGTGATCACATTGCCAACCTCAACCTCAGTAGCAATTGTCTCTCCAATACCATACAATACCGGTCTTTTCATAAATCTAACACGAATACTAATGGACCTTGCAATTCGAATTTAACGCTAGAAGAAGAAATTACAAGATGCTAAGTCCGAATCATTCCCAATCACCAAATCTTTGACCAATCATCTTTTCTTAAACATATTTATTTCTCTCTCTCTCTCTCGATCTCGAATGTACTAATAAAGGGAAAAATCTCAGCTGCACCACCTTATCGGGCCTTGGGCTTTTGGTCCATGACGCGAGTCCAAAAAGAGCTAAAAAGAATCGGGTCAGGCCCAAGGCCCGTTTTTCTTCTTCTTCTTCTTCGGATCCAATATGCAAGCCCTAGGGTTTTGTGTACGAAGCGATATAAAGCTTCTCTCTCAGTCGAACCAGCTTCCCTCCGTCGGACTATAGCACCGCTCGGTTCCCAAGGCCTGAGGCAGGTACCGTTTGAGCTCGATTCTCTGAAATTTTCGGTGCTGATTGTTGCGTGATCGTGTGTGTTCCGCTTCCGTGTCGATCTTCGGCCTCTTAGCCGCTCCCTTTCTCCGGTTGATTCGCGTTGGATTCGCTTCGATTCATGTCGGGTTCGACTCTGTGTGCTTTTGCTCTGTTTCTATCCGCTTGGTCGGTTGAGAGTTTGGGCATCATTCGCAGTCGTCGTTCCGGCTTTGCTGAGTTCGAGCTCAATATGTGGACGGCCTTCGCCCAATCTAATCGGGCCATTGCATGTTGTTGATTCGCGGTGTTTGTTTTCCTGCCGAATGCATTGTGTTGTAAATGCTGTGTTTTGTTTTCGCTCGATCGGATTCTTGTTTATGTGGGTTGACGAAAGGTTTCTGGTGATGCATTGTGCGAAGTAGCTGTTTCCTTTTTCTGGGCTGAGGAGGTAGGAATTGAGTTTCGATGGTTCTGCTTGTCGAGATTGTTTGCGACGTAGCATTTTGTTGTCTAGGGTGCAGTGGGAGTGTGGAGGTTCAAGAATGTTGATGCCCTGAATGGGGATTGTAATTCTAAATTCAGACATGGTTCTTGTACTGTGAATGAGATTTACTTGGATTTCTGCAGTCTAGGAATATATCCTGATTTGATCTCAGCATGTTTCACCTTGTTTAAGCTGTTGGTCGACAAAACTTAAAAGTGATGTCATCTAACACGATATTGCTTGGTTTACTCCCTTATTATGTCATTCTTTCTCTTTTGCAAAAATGGTTATTCCGGATTGAAATTATCACGTCGGCAATGTGGCAGATTGTGTGTCCCTGATATTTAGTTTTCTGAATTTCTATCTAGGCACTGAAAACCACTTTTAAAATTTCAGAGTGAAATAACAAATTTGCTGTACTTTTCGTTAATGTGTTTGGATCATAATCTGTCAAGTATTGACTGTCCGATAGCTTTTGCTGATAAGATATATCCACATCTCAGAGCCATCTTAACCTTACCAAGCTTTGTCTTTTTTTTCCTTTTTAGGTAAGTCATGGTTAAACATAACAATATCGTGCCAAATGGGCACTTCAGAAAGCACTGGCAAAATTACGTCAAGACCTGGTTTGACCAGCCTGCAAGAAAGGCTAGAAGACGCCTAGGTAGTTGAACTACTGACCTAGTTATTGAAGTGAAATCATTGGTTTCCATTTTATTATCAGAGCATTCTGATGTTCTTTATTTCATACCAGCTCGGCAAAAGAAGGCTGTGCGGATTTTCCCACGGCCAACAGCAGGTCCCCTCAGACCAGTCGTCCATGGTCAAACCGTGAAATATAATATGAAGGTCAGGGCTGGGAAGGGATTTTCTCTCGAAGAGCTTAAGGTATAGCCACAATGAGTAATTTGTTTGAATGGGTTCTTTTGTCATGAAGAATCTTCATTACCTTGTCAAGATAATACGTCTCAGTGTTGATAGAAGTAATATGAATAGATTTAACTATCATTTCACTTGCTGCTCAACTTATTTCTGTCAGCTACAAAATTGTGCTCCGCGCCTTTTGGATTTTTCTATCCCAAATTACAATGTATCTTGAGGAGAGTAGCTATATGTACTAAACCAGCATTATTTTCCCCACATTTTTGTACATGAAGCATTGTTAATGCCCGTGTTGTTTTACTGGTATATTACTCCTACCTGTGGTCAAAGTCGCATTCAGCTATTGGAGTGGCAGGTTCCAATTAGACTTGCGTCCCTAGCTTCATTTAGCTCTTTAAATGGAATGTGGCACTTTTTTTTAAACCTTTTATTGTTTCATCCAGATTCTGTTTGTTAAGTTGGCATGTTTTCATTTTTACTAAACATGCTTTTTTCCACAAAGGTTTGGAATTACGATAGCCAGTATTTTTATGATAACGAAAACGCCTTCCGTGATTGCTCTCTCCTTCAAGGATATCCTTTTACAGTTTTCGGCATCTGGTGCGAGCCTCGTGCTTAACTTGCATTTTGCACATCTCAGGCAGCAGGTTTCCCGAAGAAATTGGCTCCAACAATTGGAATTGCAGTTGATCATCGCCGCAAGAATCGGTCACTGGAAGGTCTACAAGCTAATGTGCAGAGGCTGAAGACATACAAGGCGAAGCTAGTTGTCTTCCCGAGACGCACACAGAAATTGAAGGTAAATTGAGTACTTACAAAATTCGTATCAATATTGTCCAATCCCTGTTCTTGTTGAAAGCATCTCATCTTCCTTCTCCATGCAGGCGGGTGATTCTACTCCAGAAGAGCTTGCAAATGCAACTCAAGTGCAAGGAACCTACCTGCCCATTGTAAGAGAAAAGCCAGCCGTGGAACTTGTGAAGGTCACGGATGAGATGAAATCATTCAATGCATACGCCAAGCTGCGAGTGGAGCGCATGAACAAACGTCATGTGGGCGCGAGGATGAAAAAGGCCGCCGAGGCTGAGAAGGAAGATAAGAAGTAGTGAGGCCGGTTCATTTTTTGGTTAAAAGCATGTTTTAAATGAGTATTTAACACGGTCAATTTTCTCTGCGCGTAGTAAACATTTTAGCCAGCCGGGAAGTTGAAAATTGAATGAGTATCGTTTTGCTTTACAGTTTCATGCTTTTTTGGTACCATGTTGAGCAAGATTTTCAGACGACCTCGATTTTTGAGAGTTCATCTGTATTTTGACATTCTTTTTTTTTTTCCGCAAGTTCTAATTATTTTTTTCCCTTGGCGTCTCTCCCCATGCAGATATTAGACTGCGGTTGGAAATTAAATTTGTGGAAATTTTCATTGAGGCTCATCACTTTGATCATGTGGAAGACTACAGTATAATTTAGCTATGTTTCATGTGTGCATTTTGACCGCATTACAAACGCTTCGTAACCTATTGGAATCTCTTTTACCAGCATCGCTCGGCAGTCTCATCCTAAAACAGGAGCACAACCCCTAATCGATTTTTAAGATTTCACTTCTCTCTTGAATCGTTTCGTAACATGTCAAGTGGAATGATAATCGATTTTGGAAAGAGGCAAAGGCTGCGTTTCATGTTTTTCATTTCTTACCAAAAATACGAAAAATGCGCACCTTGCTTTTGATCTAACAACTATTTGCGTGCCCCCCCCTCCTCTTTCTGCAAATGCCTCTCACCTACTTCTAAGCATAAAACCCCAACATTCAAATGCCCAAATTGTCCTTCCTTGCAAATTTATTTCAGCATTTTGCTTAAGGTTTAGGTGATTCGGTTTTCGGATCCTTGAGTGTTTTTAGTTTGGGCATTTGAGGATGGGGTTTTGCGGAAGAAAATGGCATTTTTGTGAAAAAGAACACTAAGATAATTGATGCAAAGGTGTAAAATGGTTTTCAAAGATTAAACTTGGATATGTGTTTGGTACCTTTGAAAATAGAGACATGTATATAGTCATTGAGTGAAAGGTAGAGGTATGCTTTTAGTATTTTTCTATTTTATTAACAATGCGGACAATGGGTGTGGGTGTAAATACATGGATCATAAATATAGATTGAATTTGTAATTTTTATGTGAAACAACTTTCATATGATAAGAACATCAATAAGTAAACTTTAATTTACATATATATAGTGATTTCAATTGATAAAATCTACTGATCTTACTCTCGCATGGTGATATTCGTTCATATTTCTCCACTCCTGCTAACCAAACGAGCCTCTAATCTAATAGTAAAAAGTCGGCTCCTCCTTTTAATTAGGTCTGTAAACATCTAACTAAAAAGCCTATGCAAATCGTTCATCTCTAATCCCAAAAGCTTCACTGCCCGCGGCTGAACAAGGCTTTTTCTTCTTCTTTTTCAAAATTAGCCAGAGAAGCCTAATGCTCGATCCTCGTTGGTTGATCTTACCTTCGGATGTTTAGCACTTTTCCTTCCATTATGAACTAGAAATTTGGCACTGTGCGTTTTCTACACAAGAGAGATCACGTATCCTGGCATTTAAACTTGTGCTTATGGACCATGGTAAGGGAAGCTGCCATCAGTTTCCCTAGGAATGTCGAGTGAACAATGAACAGAACTGGCGCTTGCTCGAAGGGTCGAATTAGATCGCCTCGTCGCGCGGTTGCCTCTTCCCCCACGGCCCGGCCGCCTCTCCCTCTCTCCCTCTTCCAAACCTTTCACTTGCTGAATCGTCGCCTCCCCTCCGTGGATTTGCCCCCGCCGATCTCTTCTTGTCCTGCCCGCCCCCTTCCTCCTCACCCCGCCGAGTGGTCCTCCATCCTCAGCCATTCTCCCCGTCGGCTTCTTGCCCACTGACTCGCCCTGCAAGGTTGTGGCCATGCACAAGAGCCAAATTCCCCCGTGTACCGCACCCTGGAGACCGGAGGGGAGGAAGACTCGGACTAAGAATCGACCCTGTCGCGAATCTCGGCCGACATCGGCTGCTTGAATTGGACGCTATAATTCCCATTTCGTGGCTCTACTTCTTTCCTTTTGATTTGCGTCATTCTAACGAGCTAAAGTTTATGCGATTCTTTGATAATTTCATGAGAATTTGGTATTTCTTGAGTCTCATGGCATTTGAATGTGTGGTGGTATCTCTGGCGATAAGGAAGAACTTTGTTGCATCACAATGTTCCCTCGAAACGTCTTTTGCTCATTTGCCTTTTGAGAAACAAAAAAAGATGCAAAGCATCTCAAGCTAAACATCCTAGTTTCGATTCTTTTGAATCAGCACTGGCTATAAGAAGTCCATTTAGATTTGATATTCTCCGGTTTTCTAGAAAGGTTTATGTTAGACTCGTGATTACTTTGATGGACCTTGCTAACAAATGACCCCAAGTGCTAATTAAGTTAACTAAAAGTGAAAATAACACTTTTTAAGGCGCTTTAAAAGTCAATGAATTTTATATTTTAATATAGTCATTACTGTGGATAGAGAAATTTACATTTTCAAAATATTTTCAATAAGACTTAACAAGCAACAAGAGAGAACCTTTTAAAATATTCTTTATACGCATATATCGTGATCACCTTTAAAAAATTTGCATTTTTCGTATGCTTTTCACTTAGACGCCGAAACCATCTACACTTCTGCCCTTTTGGCGAGCTGGACTTTTTAGCCATCTTATAGCCCTCACTTATCAAGAAAAAAAAATTCACTTTTATTGCTGTCATTCATTTTCATAAGGCACCATTTATTATACGGAAAATGTTTTCAAGAAAATCATTTTTCAGGAAAATAGCAATATTTTTCTGAAATTTGGCTACAATTTGAAAATGAATCGGAAAATATTTTTAATTTTTTAAATGAAAATCCAATTTAATTTTCTTTAATATACATACATTAAGAGAGCTCTAATGAGTTGTGCATGGGTAGCCAAGCATAGGCATTGGGATCCCAACAACCTCGATGGACCCCAACCCATGTATGTGTCAAGGACCCAAGTAGGGCATAAGTACTAAGTTTCCGTGTTCGACCTCGATGGATCCAACCTCAAGCGCAAGGGATCCGAACATGGGCACTAGGGGCCTAAGCCTAAGCACTATAGACCCAAGTCTGAGCATCGAGGAGTTGGGCATGGCCTTTGTAGACTTTGGCGCAAGTGCCAGGGATTCGTGCTCAGCCTTTGTGGACTTTGGCCCTAATGCCGGGGATTTGTGCTTGGCCTTTATGGACTTGACACTTAGTGTCAAGGCCTCAAGCCGGGAGAAGTGCCAAAAAAGTCCTAAACCTTTTGTCTTTATGCCGATTTAGTCCTAAACCTTTTTTTGGTGCCGATTTAGTCCTAAACCTTTTTACATTGTGCCAATTCAGTCCTTTCCGGCCAATTTTGGCCTGATTTTGCTGACTCGACGCCGACCGGCCGACATGGCACAGTCGGCGGCGACGTGACAACTTTTAATAATATTTTCGATTTTTTTTCTTTTTTTTTTTTTTTTTTCTTTTCTTTTTCTTTTTCTTTTTTTTTTTTTTTTTAAATTTTTCTTCCTCCAGCCAATCGCCGGAGCTCGGTGACCCGCCAGAGGCTCGACCTAGCCGACCACCTCACCAGTGGCCGCAAGGGCGGCCTTGCCCATGGCCGCCGAGGCTCGACCTCGCCAGATCCGGTGAGGCTCGACCTTGCAGATCCGGCGAGGCGAGCCTCGCCCGCCCGCGCGAGGCCGCCCTCGAGGCTGGGTGGCGAGGCTCGCCCTCACCGAATGCCGGCGAGGGTCAAGCCTCGCCCATGGCCGGTGAGGGCTAGCCCCGCCGGCCTTGGCGCAAGGCCGCCGACGGCGACGGCGGGCGGCTAGATTAGCTCCGACGGACAATGAACAGGGCACGGGGACGAGCACGAGAGGCGAAGACGCGCGGACGGCACTCGAGCGGGGACAGCGCGGCGCATCGTAGCGAGGCTGCCTCCTCGCCCTTGCCCTCACCGCCCAGCCTTGAGGGCGGCCTCGCGCCGGCGGCCGAGGCTCGCCCTCGCCGGATCCGGGGCGAGGTCGAGCCTCGCCGAGCTCGCCCACCCGGCGCGAGCGAGGCCGCCCTCGCGGCCACCGGCGAGGTGGCCGGCGAGGTCGAGGTCGCCTCGGTTGGTCGTCGAGCTCCGACGACCTACTGGAGGAAGAAAAAGAAAAAAGAAAAAGAAAAACAGAAAAATAAAAAATTGAAAATATTAAAATATTATTAAAAGTTGTCCACGCGCGCCGATCGGCCACGTCGCCCGGCCGGCGTCCGGTCGAGAAAAATCCGGCCAAAATTGGCTGGAAATGACTAAATTGGCACAACGTAAAAAGGTTTAGGACTAAATCGGCACAAAGACAAAAGGTTTAGGACTTTTTTGGCACTTCTCCCGCCTCAAGCCTAACGTTGACGAACCAAGGCTCAAGTGCCGGTGCACCGGAGTCCCAAGCTCAACCTCTATGGACTTAGGCGTAGGCACCAAGGTCCAAGCTTGGCCTCAATGGACAGCCCTTTGTGGACTTTGGCCCAAATGCCGAGGATTCGTGCTCGGCCTTTATGGACTTGACACTTGGTGTCAGGGCCTCGAGCCTTACCTTGACGGACCAAGGCTCAAGTGCCGGTGCACTGGAGTCCCAAGCTCGACCTCTATGGACTCAAGCGCATGCACCAAGGTCCATGCCTAGCCTCAATGGACAGGGAAAAAGAAAAGCGTTAGGGTTCACATGGTCTGACCTAAGCCTCAATATCTAGTAATTTACTGAAAAATGACTTCCGATTTTTATACATATGAAATTATTTTTTTAAAATTTAAGCGTAGGTTTTTGTTGACAAGGACAATATTTTAGTCAACTTATTTTTTGAAAATGAGAAAAATATTTTTTCAAGAATTGTTTTCCCTAAGCAAGGATCCATTTTCCAATTGCTTTAAGTTGATCGATTGTCAACCTTTGGAGCTCCCAACATCCTAAATCTGAAAATACAAATATTGAAAGCCGTTAATGACGACCGAGTTTGACATGGTATACTTCATAAGTTTTTCATTTATGTCAATCAAACAGATATCACCAAATTGCACAAGGTGAATTAGTAATCGAATTATATTTTTTAAGGCGAATGATCACACAATTATGTTTATGAATATTTTGTTAGAGACCGAGGCATCCTGTCCAAAATATTTAATTAAGTCTACTAACACTTCTGCGCTGAAAAACAACTAAAAGCAAATTCTTTTTATTACTCTAAAAAGTAGACGAAACAGAAAAGGTCGGTACTGAATCTGAATCCAGTAAAGACTAAGCCAAAAAATCCTAGCAAATGATATAAAGGACTGCCGATGATCGACATCATGGGGTGTATAGTAATATTAAGGAGAGAATCCATGCGCATTTCACTTGGCTGGTGCTGGCGCCAGCATAAGTGCCGATTACGGGTTTGGCGTCGGTGTTGGTTCCTCTATTGGCAATATTGGTATCAGCCCGGGCACCGGCTCCTCCGCCGATGGTGTCGGCCCCTCACTTGAGCTCAATGGTGTTGGTCCAGGGGCTGGCTCATCTATTGGCAGTGTTGGCTCCGGTGCTGGCTCCTCAATCGGGGTTGGTGGCGGCCCCAATGCGGGCCTCTTAATTGGCAGTGTCGGCCCCAATGCAGGCCCCTCAATTGGGGTGGTTGGTGTCTTTCCTGGTGCCGGACCTTCGATCGGGGTTGGTGGCGTCGGCGCTAGTGCTGGTCCCTCAGTTGGCGGCTCCTCAGTTGGCGGCTCCTCTGTCGGCAGTGTTGGTCCCAATGCAGGCCCCTCGATCGGGGTCGGTGGCGTCACTCCTGGCTCCGGCTCTTCAATTGGGGTCGATGGTGTCGGCCCCTCAACCGGGGTCGGTGGTGTCGCTCCTTCTCCCAACTCCGCGGTTGGTGGTGTGGGCTCCAGTGCCGGCCCCTCGACCGGGGTCGGTGGCATCACCCCTTCTCCTGGCTCCTTGCTTGGTGGTGTGGGTTCCAATGCCAGCCCCTCAACCGGGGTCGGTGGTATCAATCCTACCGTGGCCCTTCCGCCGGCGTTGAGGGTATCGGCTTTGGTCCTGCTGCCGGCGGTGAGGGTATTATAGGCTTTGGTTTGGCCTCCGGAGGTGGCGTTGAGGGTGTCAAGGGTATCGGCTTTGGTTTGGACGTCGGAGGCGGCATCTTCGGTGCTTGTGGCGGAGGAACTGGGCGAGGGAGCCACGGGAAAGGGTAAGGGTGAGGAGGACGCAAGAAGGGGGGGGAGAGGAGGGACTATGGGGAAGTGGGGGCGGGGAAACCACCGCCAGCAATCGGTCCAGAACGATACGGTGCCGCTCGACCCGGTCGAGTCTTGGCTCTTCTCCTTGAGCTCTCTACCATTGCAAAGCTCGACAACCGAGCAGCAAACTACAAAACAATGAGAAATGTGGACGCGACGTTCTTGAGACTCGACTTCCCCATCTTTTTCCCCTTTCTCCTCTTTCTCTTCTTCTCTAGTTATAAGCTGGTCGTCGTGAGAAATCCTTATATAGAACCAAGGAGATGATGATCGCGATCATGAACTCTAAATTTGAAATCAATATGAAAAAACTGAACTTCTCCATTTTTTTGTGATTTCAAAGTGATTCCTTCTTTGAATTTTATCTTGAAATGAGTTCGTATTTAGATCCACATTCTTCTCATTTTATTGGATTTTGTTGGGGTTTAGATTTGAAAATGGTGCAACCGTCCTTGCACCCGAATAAGGTCGTCTTATAGATCAAATCATATCATGGTAGTTCTCATAAATGCTTGCAAAGAATAACATATGTTGTTTGAAAAACATTTTGGTTGTACAGAGGATACCTTAGTGAGCAAAAGATAAATTGCAATTGAAAATCTTCAAATTTCTGGGGAGAGAGAGAGAGAGAGAAAGAGATATGAACAAGATCATTTGTTTAGCTCGAATGATCTTTCCGAAACTTTTCATATATACGGATATGTTTATTGGTGTCTGACAACTATAATTTGAATTGTTATACTTAGTATTATTGACTTACAGGTGCGATTACGGATTATCTTTGATTTCAATGGACCAATTAGGGATAAGGTCCAGGTGTTGATCAGCTGGATAAAACAAAAATCAAATGTTTGATTCCTAATCATTAACGATTATTATCTTATCCTAGATTTATTTGACTCTTCAGATAGAAATGGAAAAGGAAAGGACAAATGGAATCAAGGTGTCTCCATCTATAGTATGAGGCTGAAGTTTATCTTTTGGAGTATTTGAACATGATGTTCACGTAATGCATAGTACATGTGCTATACGAGGATTAATTGGGTTGAAAAATTCGGATATCATGTGTTATAGAAAAGGTATATAATTAAATTAATAAAGCATTGTTGGGTCTCCTTTCGCATCAGTTTTAAAATCTAAAAACAAACTAAGTTCACCAAAAAAGAAAAAGAAAAACACTCATGAAAAATTTGTGGCGATGTAAATAATTAGAACATTGATAAAATAGGAAAGCTGGAACAATGTGATGTTCATTAGGTAAAACAATGGCTATAAAAAATTATTAAAGATCAATTGCACATGTCAATCTGTTGGTTTAAACTTAAGCATTACTTATGCAGCCAAAGGAAATTAGAAAATGTGGATATGGCGTCGGTAATTTCTTTAAGAATTTGAAATTAAAAGATTGGAAAAGTAATTTTTGATTGTGAAAACGAAGATTTTCTATTTTCAAACTAGTGAAAATATTATTCGATTTCCACTTTTTGAGATAAGAACTTCCACTCATGAATCATGATAATCCAAAACATTGCCAACTACAATTTTCCATCATGAAAACAAGATTGGTTCTTCTTCTTATTTTTCAAACGAAACTAAAATTCTTACCTTAGCACTCAAAATTAAATTATCTGCTTGGGGAGTAAAACCGACCAATAGGCCTAGGACACCAATTTGGAGTTTTACGTAAATTGCTTCTCCGTTTCAATATACAAATTGAAGATTAAACATAATATGAGAAAAAAATTGTGTATTAAGCATTATGATTTTTTTCTCTAGCAAGTAAGTGTCCATGCACGCTCCTTTTCTTTGGTTGCTTCATAGAGGTTTTCCTCAAACAATATAAATTACCCAAATTTATTTCTCTATGCGGGATGCCTACGTTCTTATTTCTTTATTCAAGATGCACTCTAATAAAAGAAAAACTCTATATTATGGAATTTATTCATGTATGGCTTTAATACCAAAATACGCTAGCAATACACAATAAAACGTACTTATTGGGATAGTTAACATGTTATACACATCTAATTAAGTTATGTAAAACACTACAACTATTGAATCATCCAAGCCCTCTCATTTTAATACAATTCCTAGACGTATAATGTTCATTCGTTTTGCAATAGTGGTTGTGTTATTCAAGAGGAAGCATTTACTTTATCATTTTATCAAGGGTTAATACCCCGAAAAAAACTCAAATTGGTACATCTGTGACAAATTTACCCCAAACTATTTTTTTGACAACCAAAAACCCCAAACTGGTATACCTTTGACAAATTTACCCCAAACTAGTACACTTGCGAAAAATTTACCCTCTGTTAACTTTCGTTAAATTTTAATTAAGTTAAATGATACATAATAGTTGACTAGTATACCAATTTGGGATTTTACACTCCGTTTGTCACAGTTTACAATTTTTGTGATTTTTTTTTGTGGTATTAATCCAATTTAGCGAAGGCTATAATTGTCATAAATTTACCAGTTTGGGTTTTTTGTGGTCGAATAAATTAGTTTGGGGTAAATCTGTCATAAATGTACCAGGTTTAAGGTTTTTTATGGTCGGTCGGGGTAAATTTGTCACAAGTGTACCAGTTTGGGATTTTTTATGGTAAAAAAAATAGCTTGAAGTAAATTTGTCATAGGTATATCAGTTCGGAGTTTTTCAGGATATTAACCTTTTTATCAATAAAGTATAAATAGTTATTGCCATGAAATAGTCATTCGATCAAAATCAGAAATAGTTATTTCATGGGGGCCAAAAGAATAGCTAATTCCATTCAGGTTGGAATAGTTTTTGTCTTCGTGGTTCTAATGGCTGTACATATTTAGTAATTGAAAATTTGCTAATAAAGGAAACTCAAATTGAGCAAAGTTAGGATCGAGTCGAATATGAATCACTAAAATCATATTACATAAGAAAATATTAATACAAATTAAATGGATTACTTTAGGTTTTTTTTTTTTTTTTTTTTTTTTGTCGAAACACCTACTCATTTGATAGGCTTATTGTTTGTACTCAATTTTATTTTGGGAAAATGATACAAATCATCCTTGAATTTTGGCCGAATCTACAATGTCGATTTTAAGTTTTAAATTTGTTCAACGTGACCCATAAACTTTAATATAATATATAGTGTTGTCCTTAAACTTTTTTTTGTTTAATATGGTCCTTGAACCTTTAGTATATATGTTAACTTCAACTCATGGACTATATGAAAATGCTTAATATTATCATTTCATTAATGCAAGTGAACAATATTTACTAATTCGATTTCAAATCTGACGTGTTTGAATGGTGGAACAAAGAAACATTACACATGAATTATTCACACAAGATATTCAACTTAAATTAGAATATAATAATCCTTTTATATGATTCAACTTACAAAATTGATTATCCATGTTATGTGACGACATGAATTATTATATCTCGATTTGAGTTGAACTATCTTAAGTGGGTAATCCACGTGTAATGTTGCACCATTCAAATTTGCGGAATAAAAATCTAAAATCAGCAAATTTCGTTAATTTGAATTAATAAAAAAATAACATTGGGCATCTATATATAACCTAAAAGTATAATGAATATTCACTAAAAATTTAGGGACCACATCAACATATTAACTCAAAGTCCAAAGGGATTATTTATGTAGCTACCCTTTTTATTTTCCAAGGAAGAGTCATTTCTTTCTTAGCTTGTTTCATTTAGCAAATTAGGTGTGTATTGGCCCCCAACAACCAACCGCCCAAATTACTCCACCTGTACGGCGGTCGCAAGGAATATCCAAACTGGAACATCGGAGCACTCATCTCTCCCTCTCTCTCCCCCTTACTTTTTTTTTTTATTCTTTTTACATCCAACGGATCTCGGCCGTTGAACAAATCAAGCTCCTGATGAATAAGAAAAGCCCAATTTTTCAAAGATGGTAATTCCCCCAAGAAAAGCGAAGCCACAGTGAATCGCCTATTTAATTGTCACCCCATCCCCATCCCCATCCGCTCCCTCTGTGCACATATCTGACGCTCCCCCACGTTGTTACGCTCCCCACATCGACGAATTCCCCCGGAGAAACCGAGGCAGCGGATCGAGCGAGCAAGATGGGTTTGAAGGTCGCCTTCTCGAATTCTTTTCTCTGGTCTTTTTTTCTCTTCTAAGTTGACGATGAGATCGTTCTTTGTCTCTGTCGTTGTTGAGCAATGGAATCTGGAATCTGCGTGCTCTGTCTTTGTGATGTGTTCGATTTACCTGAGCTGAATAAAGGGTCGGCTCTTTCTTTCCCTTTTTTTCTCCGCGCGTTGTTCTTTATTGGGTTCATCAGATCGTTTTTTGATTGAGCTGAAGTTTGGTTTTTTAACAGATCGCGTGTCCTTGCTTCGACTTGCGGAGAAACCCATGATGTGCAATTTTTAAATTTACTTTCTTTACGGGTTTTTCGGTTCATTATCCTGGATTTGCGATTAGTGTGATCTTTTCTTGATGTGAGTGAATCTGTAGTTTATGTCTGTTTGATTGTAAATAGCTGCTGCCAGAACTGCTCAATGGGCTCCACTAGTAAGCTACTAATGTGCGTGCAAGAGGGAGTAATCCTCTTTGTGCTTTAACGAAGTATCTTCGAAGAGATAGATTCATAATTGGCGTAGTCTTAAGTCTAAGGAAAGAAAATGAGGAGATTGAATTGAATTTTACTGGGCAGATCGGCCTTTCCGTTTATTGCCCTTATTAAGTGCAACGTTTAAAGGTACATCCTGTTGCTAAGGTTGAGTGGGATGATCCTTATGTATCAGTCCAGGCTCCCCAGTGATGAATCTGTACGTTTTACACTTTTAGATTTGCATTCAGAAGCAAATGATCTCTTGTATCTTCCCTTGCACTCTCTAAATTTCAATGGGAAAGCTGTTTCGCGAGTTTTTTTGTGCACAGGCATCTCCGTTCCATGTGCTGCCTAAAATACCATTCTTCTTCAGAATATTATGCGCTTTTTATCTTCTTCTTTTTCTTTTTGGTGGTGACCGCAGAGTAAACGTTTCACTTTATTTAATTCATGTTGGTTTTCGTACTTCTTTTATTAACTTTGCGGACTTGTTAGTTGTTCTCTTCTTGTGTGCTTTTATAGAGCTTTGAGGAAGTTGATGTGTACTTTTAGTGTCATCCTTGTTAACGTCATCACCTAGTTGGTTTATGCAGGAGGACTTTGAGGAATATGCTGAGAAAGCCAAGACCTTGCCAGAGAGTACAACCAATGAGAGCAAGCTCATCCTCTATGGGCTTTACAAGCAAGCCACGGTTGGACCAGTGAACACCAGTCAGTAACTCACCCTCATCTAATGGGTTTTGGATTTGCAATTTGTCATGCTTCAACGCTTTGTTTCTCAACCAGGTCCATCTCCGAGATAACTAATGCCTGTTTCACGTTACTTGCAGGTCGCCCTGGAATGTTCAACATGAAGGATCGGGCGAAGTGGGATGCATGGAAGGCTGTTGAAGGTAGAAACATAAAATAGTAGCACTTATCTTGCAACTTCCTTTTTTTCATTTTTTTTTTGATGATTTGTGTTGGACTTTGCTATTTCTAAGATTGATATTTTTGCTTGTTGGCAGGGAAATCGACGGACGAAGCAATGAACGATTACATCACAAAGGTGAAGCAGCTGTTGGAAGAAGCTGGTGCCTCTGCTTGATGTCTGTGACTCTATCTATCCTCTAGGGGCTTCATTATTGCTGTGTTTGAAACTCGTACCCTATGAAAATTAAGAACACTATGTCATCGCTCTCTTTATTACTTTTCAGAATTTCATGTGTACCGGCAACTTTCGTAATATTCCTCGCACTTCACTTTTTGTGTGTCTTGCCTGTAGCAAGTTCTCGAAAATGGAAGGTCTATTCAGAAATTTCTGATCTGCAGATGTGAACTATTTTCTGGAATGTGATGGATGTGTTGCCTGACGTATAGTGTTTGTAATGGTGAATGTCGCATAAAAGTAAAGTGGTAGCGCAAATGTAGCTCCATGTTTGAACATGGTAAATCTCTCGTTGCCAGCTTCACAGTTTTAGAGCAAGTGATGGACTAAATATGACTCCATGTATGAATGTTTGAGTTGAGTCGTTCCAGTAGAATGACATTAGGAATGAGGCATAGCTTTATGGGCAAGTGATTTCGAACCCTCTTTGTTTCATTCGATTAGGGAATGTGTTATTCACAATGGCAGAGGTTATAGCTGAGAGTATTTTCTTGGAAAGTGACTTTACACGATGACATCAATGGTTGCTTCATATCCTGCATATGTTTTTATTGCTCGAAGAAAGTTGGGAAGGTTGTTGGGAGATGATGAGAACTTTGATGATGGGTAGTTGTTGAATTCTTAAGTTGTCAATTCCCGGTGTACCAGCGCGAGGATGTATCTTTAATGTTTGCATCCTTGGCTGTCTTGGAGGCTAATGGGTGGCGGTAGGTGGTCGGTCACGGCTCAGGAGTGAATGATATCGCGTGTTCTGGAAATGGACTTGTGATTGGTTTGGTGATTGCGAAAGCAAGTCGCTCTGTAGGAAAGCAATGTCTTTTCCGCTTTGAAGGGATTAAGATAGTGCGAGGAAAAGACCCGGTTCACTATGAGCAAGAGGAAAAGATGGACTTTTATGGAAGGTTTCATGTTCTGTACATGTATAATCGTTAATTGGTATCGAGAGCAGGCTTCTGAGAAGGCCACACCCACGGGGATATGTTTCTGAATTCCCGTCGTAAGTGTAGCCCTAGGCATACACGGCGCAAGCAGCCACCTACAATGCAAAAGAAACAGGTTTCAATTGCATTTACAGAATCGATTTGAGGCAGTCCATGGCATTTGCGTTCAGCAGGAGGAGGCTCTAGAAAACCTCATTGTTTATGGTTAAGAGTGGTTAATGAGGGCAAGTCGAGTTATCTGTGATCAATGACTGTAGGGCCTAATGCTGCAAAAAAGTTTCCCTGTATTCCTGAAAGTGAGTGGTAACTTGTAATATGAAATGAATGTCAGCAGAGACTATCGACAACTTTAATTCCATTTCATTGAGATCAGGAACATTTACGTGGGGAAAATTTCAGATTGTGGCCTCCGAGCCACTTGCTTCTCTTGCCCAAAGCATTCTTCTTTTCAAGCACGAAGAGTGACATGACATGACCAAAAAGAAAAGGCAAGTTCACCCTTCCTCTTCTTTTCGGCACAAATATCACACCCCCTAAAGATTTTCACGTTGGCAACTCACGTCGAGCGAACTAACCAGGCGGGACTTGTCGCTCACCAGCATCCAGTTTCTTGGTCTTTTCCACCTCGAGGAGATACAATCTCTCTGCTTCAGGTATTGCCGATTACGACCGCCTGTAACTTGATGTTGAGTTCTTGGATTTTTTCCATGAGCCGGTCGTTCGTGAACATGCCGACACAGACGCTCTGGATAGTCTGCCAGCTCTCAATCACCGGCAGGGCGATGATGACCGCAGAGCCAATGGTTCCCCATGCTATCGCAATGACAGCCCAGAATGTAAAATACCCTTTACTGAACTCCCCTGCAGACAAGCAAAGCAACAAGAAAGTTTCAGAAAAAGCAGACATAAAATGTTGCCTGCAATTTGTCAGGCAGTCTTAAGGCTTAGGAATTTGACTTGCTTGCTGGAAGCGAGAGAACCGGCCATAACACGACGATGACGAGAGTGAACCCAACGCCCCATCTCACGATCCATGCCTTCGCCCTCATCAGCTTCTCTTCCTTGAACTCCTCCGACGGCAGGTTGGTCTTATCCTTTTCGACCATTGTGATCTCCTTGGTGGTTTTCCAATCATAGTTTTGAGGCCACAGGAAGCTACAGATGGCATGGATTGCCCCGCCAGTAAGAATCGAGACGAGATTCCCCGCGAGCATCGGCGCATTCCTCCTTGTGGTGTCCAGATTTACCGTGCCATACTCAACGCTCGTGACCACCCAACCAAGTTATGATTCCCAGGATGCACCCACAGATTGTCCCGAGAATCGCACCGAGCGCATTTGCTTTCCTCCAGAGGAGCATGAACGCAATGGGAATGACAGCCGAGCCAACGATCACTCCCATCGCAAGGTACATCCAGCCGAGTGAGACTCCAGCCTTGTTCAAGATCACCGCAAGCACTCCCATGAAGCACCCAAACCCGAGGATGATGCCCCTTGAAACCTGGAGGATTTTCTTCCCGCTTGCGTTTGGATTGATGTAAGTGCGGTAGATGTCATATGTGCACAATGAAGATACCGCTATTAGTTCGGAGGAGCCGGCGGATGTCACGGCCCTGACACATAAGAACAGAACAATGCTAAGTTCGCTATTTGATCTTAATTTGATGCCGATGTACCACTTTTCTGCCCGACAAATGCGAATCAAATGATAAAATCGTCCTGTTTAATTTGTGTCACTTACAGGAGTATTGACAGATGCAGAACTTACATGAAGAGCATAGTGAGAAGGAGGACAGCTCCTTCTTTCCCCATCAAAGCAATAACTGTAGCTGGGGGAACAAGTCCATGGCTTGCTTCACTTGCTGTAATTGGCAAATCGAGTGCAAGTGCTCCTAGACCGAGGGACGTGGCCAGCAAGAACGGCACAGCAAACCACACCAGTCCACCTAACAAATAGCCCTTGTGTGTCGATGAGGGTCTCGCAGCTATGGCACTCACCCAGTATCCCTGCAATGTTCCAGTCAAAACGTGACATTGTGGTTAATGAAAGGGAAAAATTTATGCCCACATACGGCCGAACAGACCATTCTCAGTGATGAAACTCACATTGTCGACAAAGACAGTACCAAAGTTGCCGGCAATGTTGATAATACCGAACACAAGCCCTCCAGAGCTTAACATTGTCAAGTAAGATCCACCATAGTTCCCACTAACAGGACCGCAAGATTGCCCGCTGTGGGAAATCGGTTCCTGACATGATCTTGATTTGCTCGCTACCTCCAAGAGATGTCTGTAAACGACACTGGGGCTGCCGAGCTCGCGGCTTGCTGTGTATACCAAGTAGACGAAGATTACTAAAACCACGTGCACTGTAAGTGAAAACATCACCAGTTAGTGCTTGCATTCCACATCAATAGAGCTTACATGAAAACTACGAAGCTTATGCAGCAAAATACCTATAACAGAATGTATGTAGCTCGCCAAGAAGGTGGCTTTTACGCCTCCGGCCAATGTGTAGACAATCACTCCGAGGGGGATCAGGAAGCTAGCGGCATATATGTTCATTCCGGTCAGAGCATTTATGACAGCAGAGCCACCGAGAAGCAACATGGCAGTGACGATTATGTTGGTCATGAAGCAGAAGACAAGGAAAACAATATGCGCAGCAGTTCCCCAACTGAAATTGAAACTTACTGATATTAGCATAAGAGAGTTCATTGCGAACGTGAGTTAAACCAAAAAAATAGAAGTGTTACGTCTTGGGCCAGTTGATACATACTGAGCTCTCACGATTTCACAGACAGTGTGCGTGTGAGGAGCTTTTCTTTTGATCTCTATGGCCATTATACCAAATAAGAGTACCTATTTGCAAGCATTTAGTGACTCTTGTGAGAACTCCAGTGTCTATTTTCTCTTGGAAGTTAAAGTCAATAAACACAAATGAGCAATCAGATGGAAGTTTTGCGTACCTGGATCGTAGCACTGCTGGCGTACCAGAATGGCCCGCTAACCCCATATTCCCAGGCGACATTGGAGCTTTGCAAGATTGTAGCGGCCCATGTCCACTTCAAGAGTTCAAACCGAGAAATATGAGTTGTTTGAGCTGGTATTCTGTCTAAGCTGCCTAACTAACAATGCAGAAGGTATACCTGAGAAACGATCACACTGGCTATTAGTCCAGTTTTGACATTTCTTCCTGCTGTGTTGAACCATTCAGAAGTGTGGCACGATCTGACATAACGCTTCTCCAGCCAGACCTGGCATCACAGGAAATTACTAATCACCAATCAGAATCACAATTAAGCTTCCGTACCATGCCACTGATTCATTTGATTCTGTAAGGAAAAGAATGAGCAACTAGCGCCAGTCTGGGATGCTAGAGATGTAGAAATACAGTTTTCCGACTAGAATGAGGTAGCAAAGCAATCCTACTGATTAAATTGATTGGCTGGTGTCTCATGGTTATTGGATGGTGAATACAGGCTTGACTGAACGATTTTCGTGTCATCAATTAATGGTACGGAATAGACCTGATTGCACTGATAGTTAAGTCAGAACATTCTGCAATTCATGAAAGGACTTATCGTTGTCTCGTGGAATTAACCGAATGTTCAAATATCCAGTCCTATTGAATATGATGAGTAACTCCCATAACCTTGGAAAGAACATCGACAAGAAAACGACAACAAAAGAGAGAGACGTGATACATCTAAGACCCAGCTTGATCATCAGGTTAGATAGGATCATCGACTATCAAGAGAGACACTGCAGATTTCAAACTCTTTTAAGAATCGGAGGTTATCTGCAGATAGTAGCAATTCTATGTCAAAGTGTGCAACAAGTTTCTTCAAAGATCAACGTAAGGTCCCTTCATCAAGCAACCAATGAAAACAATGGATCATAATGACCCACCCTTAATGAAAACCTCGTCATGAAAATCAGGAAATCATCATATAGTGCCGCAGAAAATTCTAGTCCGCCAACCGAAGAAAGAGCCACGGAGCTCTCTATGGCACTTTGCCTGAATTTCATATCTTGTCATGCATACCAAAATGGTCAAAACCGAAACAACCTCATCATCGGTGAAGAGAAATGCTTTCTTGCAACCAAAAGCACGACGGTTCATAGTGTCACACCCCAAAACCATCATAAATGGGGAATGACACGGCCGTCCTTCCACTCAAAGGACGCAGCCTCAAATCCCCTCAATATCCAACTCCTAAAAGTCCCCATATCCATAGCGCTCTCGTACTTTCTCATCGTTAATCGAGGAACCTAAAAAAGATTGGTAAATAGAGGGTTGAGCAACCACGGCTCAGTGAGTAGTGCATCTCTTCTAAGCGGATCGAGCACCCACTATGCATATTTACAAAACTAAACTACAACTCTTTTAACTCAAATCCAAGATATAACAAACATACAGTAAAAAGAATAAGTTACATACGCTTCAACATGGCTATATTTATAGCAAAAATAATCATTTCATAATAACATCGAAACAAACATCAATGGTGATCAATCTCATTAATTCACACGCCAATGGTCAATTCCATTGGTTAATCTCATACCACACCAAACCCAAGAATTTAACAAACCTTCAAGGCCAAAATATAACATTTCTTACTTTAACACAATATGTTCAAAGCAAAAATATTCAAGATAATAATAGGCAAATGCCAATGGTCTAACCCATTGGTCAATCTCATGAAACATGTATCAATGGTCTATTCCATTGATTAGTCTCATCAAACCACACATCAATAATCTAATGAAATTACACGTCGATGGTCCATTCCATCGATTAAACTCAAATCACACGTTGATGGTCCATTCCATCGACCAAACTCATATCACGTGTCAATGGTCCACTCCATTGACCAATCCATTGCTCAATATCAAACCATGGTCACGATACAACGCCTAGTGACGAGGCGACCAAGATTCCCCCCTTGGCAAGGTCTCCACCTATTATTAGCCGGTGGCTCGGCCCACAAGAGATATCCTAGAATAGTATGCACATACCCACAAGCCCCTCGCGAGCTCACAGCGATATTGAGCATCCATATCAATTCAAAACAACACCATCCATAATTCTCAAACCAAATCCA
Organism: Eucalyptus tenuipes; assembly: GCA_014182365.1. NCBI lineage: Eukaryota > Viridiplantae > Streptophyta > Magnoliopsida > Myrtales > Myrtaceae > Eucalyptus > Eucalyptus tenuipes. The sequence goes on along the minus strand of CM024541.1, from coordinate 4,481,557 downwards.
TAAAACATTTCATATATCACGAAAAGATTTCGCAACTCAACTTATCCGCCAGAAATACTTTACATAAAATATTCTCAAATAATTTCAAGACCCGTCTCATAAATCAATTTCAAATCAAATACATTTCAAAAAACTTATCACAAATCAATATCTATATAACCTTCCATAAATCATCTCAAAGTCGAGATTTTCGTGAAATGGTTTCACAAACCCAAAACATGTAATATTTCTCAACTTCGTTCATCAAATAGAATATATATTCATGAAAAAGCTCTCACACTATTCTCAAATAACAAAACTTAGTAAATGCCCGATCCAACTTTTATGCAATAAACATGCTTATTTATAACTCATAAAATATCAAATCTTTATCATTTTGAAGACATGAGCTTATAAATTCTTAGAAGAGATAGCACCACTCACCTGGGAAAGTCGAAAATCAACTACGACGCTCACACGAACCAACACACTCGGATCCCTACCAATTAATGGAAAAACAATATCAAAAGGCCGAGTAAAAAGGATATTCGCATAACAACTCATCTATACTAGGCCTATTTGTCGATAAAACGACACCTATGCGCCACGAAAGCTCGCATTTATCGAAAACCCATCGATTTCCCGCAAGGCACAGCCCATGCGCCAACTTTGTCGCGCCATAACTTCCTCCACAAAATTCCGTTTTAAGCTGTCTTACAGTCTTTAGAAAGCTCTCTTAACGTACAACAACAACCCCAACTAGCCACCCAAAACAGTACCAAAAACAACAAAAAAACAAGCTTGAAGCTACTGTTCGCTACAGTACCAGAATGCGCCCCTAACTTCAAAATTCCGTTCCGGACAAACCGCAAGCTCAAATCACGATCCGTAAGATGCTATAGCTTCACAACATCCCAAAGTACCATTTCTACAAAAATATGCAGCTCAACGACTCAAAAATCATACTTTGCCGCTCGATTTTCCCAAAATTCCGAATTTCAAGCCCTAGGTCCGAAATTACTCCAATTGAATGAATGGGCGGCACGAGGGCTTACCGGGCGTTGCGTTACGTAGTTAACGCGGCCTGGCGAGGCTCCCATGACGAGAACGCACAAAACCCTTTCTTCTTCTTCTTCTTCTTCTTCTTCTTCCTTTCTTTGAGCGAGAGCTCTCTGCTCTCCGTTTCTCTCTCCTCCTTTTTCTTTCGCTCTTTCCCTTTTATCTCCTCCTTTTTCTTTTTCTTTTCTTTCTTTCTTTTCTTTTCCCACTCTACCGAAAACTCTCGATTCCTCTCTCTCTCTTTTGCTGAAGCTTCTACCTTTTTCCTCTGCCTTTGACTTTTCAACCCCTTATTTTACACATAGAGTGAAACGTAAAAAACAGAGGCCGAAAACCAACAAAAGAAGAAGTCTGCGCAAGGGGAAAAGAGCGAATGAGCTGAATGAGTACCAGGAAAGAGGTGAAGACAGCGAAAAAGGCACCGAACCCAAGAACGACCGAATACCCAACTCCCTGATTGAGCACAGCTTTGCCTCCGAAGAAGCTGCTCTGCCTCACGCAGCCTCCTCCATCCGCAGACAAATGGTAGTACTTCCTGACGAATCCCAACGGAGGACACTGCGTCAAAGAACTGGTGGCCATCAAGAATGATGGTGAGGAAGAAGATGAAGGAGGAGACGCAAGGACGCAGTTGCGTTCAGTAATATGGCATGGATCGATGAATCGCAGAGTATTTATAATTAATCTTCAAGGCTGACATCTTCTAAGCAGAGAGATGGGAGAGGGTACGGATTTACGGATGGGTTGAGCGTGCGTTTTTCGTTCCTTGTTGCTCTCACTCACGACCAAAGGCCCCGATAGTATCTAAAAGTCCACACGAGAGGGTATCGCTCTCTCAGGGAAAGGGGAATCTCCACCAATCATCATCACTATCTCTGACCAAGCCACCACCATCTTCTCTCAAACTCATCTCACTAGATTCAGGGAAGCTTGGGTAGATTCAAACATCACTGCTGGAGCAAGGAAACTGAATTTCTTGGACAAGGTCGGATCGAACTGCATGAACATGTGTTGGAAGATATGCGGATTGTCCGATATCTTAATTGATCATGTTTTGTGTATATATGACAATTGACTATTAGATTTAGATCTAGATTGATTCTTTAGATCTTTTACTTCCTTGCATAGAATACAACTTGTATTATATATACCAAGTGGTTTGTACATTCAATGCATATATCGAAAATACACAACAAAATTCTTCTACATCGTTCTCTCCACATTCCTCTTTCTTCTCTTTTGCCTTCTTTCATGGTATCAGAGCCTCTCGGTTTCTGAACACGCTTTCGCCTCAAGTTGCTGAAGAAAACTCCCAACCTGCAAAGGGATAAATCTTTCGGCATTAGGCATACTCTCGAAGGAAGAGGAATTTAAACTCACCATGACTTCTCAGCAGGACTCCAATCTGGCTGCCGACAACAGGATCACCGGAGAAGAAAGTGGTCTCCAAGTTCCGCAGATCCAGAATCTCCCTACACAAATCTCAGTATCCAACCAACCGTTAACTTAGACCCAACCTGTACAGTGGCGGCCCACGCAGGCTCAGATCCAGTTGGGGCAACCCACGACGGGCCAACCATACCAGTGGATCCCCTATCCACTTTATTTTGGGCCAAGCCCAAGATCCTCATCGCCTGGTTTTATGGGCCACCAGAGTTTCGATGGGGGCCCGCCAGCCCGAATGGGGCAAGCCCAACCATCGGGATAGAGCAGACGGGCGGGTCGAGCGAATCGGGTACGGGACATAATCCCTACCCGGGATATCTCAATGTGGGTTATTCGGTCGGGTCGGGCGAATCGGGTCAAGGGACGAATCCCTACCCGAATTTCATGCCCGGTTTCTTACCCGTTCCAACGGCGGCATTCACCGGGCGTCCAGAACTAGGCGATCCTTTGTATGTCTCCAACGCCGACGGACCGGAGCTTCGACTGATAAGCCAGCAACTGACCGGGGCAGAAACCTATTCGAAGTGGTCACAGGAGCTCCGGCGGGCACTGGTGACAAAAGACAAAGACGGTTTCCTCGACGGAACCGTCGCAATCCCCTCAGATGAATGCCTAGCCCGACACTGGCGGAAGTGTAATCAACTCATCCAAACATGGATCGGAAATTGTATATCCCCAGAAGTCGCGGCTGGGCTTCCACCCACAGAGGATGCGAAAACTATGTGGGAAAACATACGCGAAATGTACGGTAGACTGGATCAAGCAAAGATTTTTAATCTCATGCAGGAAATCAGCGAGCTCAAACAAGGAAATACGACGGTCACGGCCTCGCTTCAACAGGCTATCGTCCCTCCGGAATCAACTCGAAGCAAGAAGAAAAGCTTGAAGGGCCGAGAATCTACCCTCAAGCGGTATAAACGAGATCAAAGAAAGAGAAAAAGCCACGCGATTCCTCATGATCCTAAACGAATCATACCTCACCTTTCGGTCACAGATCCTTACCATGGATCCCATGCCACCGATCGGGCGTATTTTCCAATTGGCGATGCAGGAGGAGAGTCAGCGACTCGCATCAACCGAACACACGAGAAACAGCGAGAGCATCGCTCTCGCCGCCCACGGTGAACGGAGAGACGCGGCCACCAAGACAACCCTAGCTCACGAAAGGGAGAGAAAGAACCCCTTAGGGTTCAGCGATGCTGATTCACGGTTCCTTAAAAGGAGGGGGCGAACGGCCCGATTCCACGTGAGGATCGGACGGTTATCAAGGGGGCGAGATCGTGGCTGGATCGGACGGTGGACAGGAGATCGCGTTTAAAGGAGTGGACGGCCAGATCTTCGCCACGTCATCCAGGAATTTCGTAAAGAATTTTAAAGGAAAGGGTAAATTTTTTTGCGATTATTGCAAGCGTACTAATCATACCATTGACGGTTGTTGGAAATTGCACGGAAAACCGGGAGATAAGGAGAAAAATTTCATCGGCTTATCGGGTCACTGGACCAACTGGTCCAAATGTTGACCAACCTATTTCATATGGCCGCACCAGAAACTCATGCAGGCACTACGAAGATGGATATATCCAACAAAGGGGAAGTTTCTCATGTATTTCACATTGCCTAATTAATTCTATTTCCGAAAGGCATGGATTATAGACTCTGGGGCAAGTGACCATATTATATGTGACAAGGGATTTTTTTCAGATATGAATGAAAATTTACATTCTCCTGTCTCCGTACAATTACCCAACGGCAGTATTACTCATGTCAAAGTGACAGGAACAGTAAATCTCAGTTCTCATATTGTTCTCCAAAATGTGCTCTATGTCCCAGAATTCCAATTCAACCTCATATCTGTGTCTAAAGCATGCAAAGAAAATTCATGCCGGGTATTTTTCGATGCTGACACCTGTTTATTTCAGGCCCTTTCGACGCGGATGGGCTTGGGTAATCTTTCTAAAGGACTCTATTTCTAGACGAGTTTTCCAAGTAATTTCAATTTTTCTTGCAATTCTTTGAATAAGAAATCATTGTGTAATTCCACTACCAATGATAGAGATTTTACTATGCATATGAGATTGGGTCACAGTGCCTCCTTTCCATATCCTGAGTGTTCTATATGTCCTCTTGCAAAGCAATCACGTACACCATTTCCTTCTAGTACTTCACGGACTAGTGAAATTTTTGCATTAATTCATGTGGACATTTGGGGACCCTATCATACGGTCAATCATGATGGTTCTCGTTATTTCTTACGATAGTAGATGACTATTCTCGGGCAACATGGATTTTCCTAATGCAATCTAAGAATCAGGTCTTTTCTCACCTGAAAAATTTCATTATGCTATCCAAGAATCAATTCAAGAAATCCATTCAGCGGATTCGTACTGATAACGGGAGAGAATTTTTCAGTCATGAATGCTCCCTGTTATTCAATTCTCATGGTATTCAACACGAACATTCATGTGCTTACTCACCACAACAAAATGGAGTGGTCGAGCGTAAGCATCGCCATCTACTTGAAGTTGCTCGTGCCTTAAAATTTCAAGCATCCATTCCGGAAAGTTATTGGGGAGACTGTGTCACCACAGCAGCTTATCTTATTAATCGAATGCCTACTCGAATCCTCGATGGGCGAACGCCATTTGAGCTGCTATTTGGGAAGAAGCCTGAATTGAGTCACCTCAGGATCTTCAGATGTCTCTGTTATGTTGCAACCATGGGATCTCGAGATAAATTGAGCCCACGTGCACGGCGATGCATCTTCATGGGATATCCCAATCTGCAGAAAGGGTATCGGGTTCTTGAGATCTCCACAAGAGAATTCCTAGTAAGTCGTGATGTAATTTTCCATGAGAATATTTTTCCGTTTTCTGAAAGTGTATCTCTAGATGAAGGCCTAGAGACAGTCTCCAGCCATCATAATTTTCTCTCTGACGAGACATCATATCAAGATCTCTCCTACATACCAGTAGCACAGCCAAGGAGTCTTGATCCTCCTCCAGCTTTGGTTTCGCTGAATTCTGATACAAACTCGAATTCTTCGGAACATATTCAAGAAGATTCTATTACCAATGTGGAAATTCTTGACATTGCACCAAGTTCCTCACCAGAGACATCGCAGTCTACAACTGGAGTTCATTATCCTAGGCGATCTGGACGGGCCACAAGACCTCCAACCCGGACAAAAGATTATGTCTGTGCTACTCACAACTCTCCAGGTATTTAGTATCCAATCTCCTCATATGTCTCTTTTCATAGACTATCTCAGGAGCATAGATGTTATATTAGTCGTCTATCCGACGACAAAGAACCGTCCAGTTATGATGAAGCCTCCAATAATAAAAAATGGCAAGAAGCCATGAAGGCAGAATTGAAGGCACTTACTGATAATCATACATGGGATCTTGTCCCATTACCACCTCATCGCAAACCAATTGGATGCAAATGGGTCTACAAGATCAAGTATCGTGCTGATGGCTCTATCGAACGGTACAAGGCAAGATTGGTAGCAAAAGGGTTCACCCAAAGAGAAGGTTTTGACTATCACGAAACGTTCTCTCCAGTTGCCAAAGACGTTACAGTACGTTCATTCTTAGCTGTCGCAGCCATTAATGACTGGCATTTACACCAGATGGATGTCCATAATGCCTTCATCCACGGTGATTTAGATGAAGAAATCTACATGGATATTCCTCAAGGCATACGAAGACAGGGGGAGAATAAGGTATGTCGTCTCCGTAAATCCCTTTATGGATTAAAACAGGCATCTAGACAACGGTACGCTAAATTTGCCAGCGCTCTTACAACAGCAGGCTTCAAGCAATCCAAGCACGATTATGCTCTATTCTCCAGAATTAAAGGTATGTCATCTATCTATTTGATGATTTACGTCGATGACATACTTGTTATAGGAAATGATAGAGCATCCATAGAGGATTTCAAGGAATATTTGCATGCCACCTTCCATATTAAAGACTTAGGAGCACCAAAATATTTCCTTGGAATCGAATTGCACGATCTCGACAAGGGAATTTCCCTTAGTCGGCGGAAGTTCATATTAGAGATCATATCGAATGTGCCTATCGGGATGCAAGCCAGCTGTAATTCCCATAGAGCAGAATACTAAGTTCACCACCGCAGACTATGATAAAGGGATATCACGAGATGATGATCCCGTTCTCAGAGATTCGTCAGGCTATCAAAGACTTGTTGGGAAACTTATATACCTGACAATGACTAGACCTGATATCTCATATGCGGTTCAGACACTTAGCCAGTTCATGCACCAGCCAAAGCGTTCTCATTTGGATGCAGCCTTAAAGGTTGTGAAATATCTGAAGAAATGTCCAGGACTTGGGATATTTTTATCTAAAAATTGTGACATGGGGATGACAGCATATTGTGATGCAGACTATGCAACATGTCCCATTAGTCAAAGATCTGTCACTGGATATTGTATTAAATTGGGGGAATCTCTACTTTCTTGGAAGACCAAGAAACAAGCCACTGTGTCTCTATCCTCAGCCGAAGCAGAATATCAAGCTATGGCCAAGGCCACTTGTCAAATAGTTTGGATAGGATTACTTAAGGATCTTGGAGTAGAAGTGCATGGACCCACGAAGCTGTATTGTGATAATGATGCAACTCTTAAACTTGCATCTAATCCTATAGTGCATGAAAGAACCAAGCATATAGAAGTGGATTGTCACTTCACACGGGAAAAGATCCAAGAAGGAGTAATTGAGACAAAAGGAATCGGGACAACGGAACAGCCAGCAGACATGTTCGCCAAGCCCCTATGTCAGAGACAACATGCATATCTACTAAACAAGCTAGGCGTCTTGGACATCTACAAGCCACCAGCTTGAGGGGGAGTGTTGGAAGATATGCGGATTGTCCGATATCTTAATTGATCATGTTTTGTGTATATATGACAATTGAATATTAGATTTAGATCTAGATTGATTCTTTAGATCTTTTACTTCCTTGCACAGAATACAACTTGTATTATATATACCAAGTGGTTTGTACATTCAATGCATATATCGAAAATACACAACAAAATTCTTCTACATCGTTCTCTCCACATTCCTCTTTCTTCTCTTTTGCCTTCTTTCAACATGAATTGAAAGGAACTTGCCTTGTGTTCGTAATCTTTGGGAAAGAAAAGAAATGATTTCGCAGGCAAAATGGATTGTCCATAAATACGTACAAACGTAGTGATCCACCTTACCAATCGTAATTTTACTCTTCATCAAGGATGGAGGTAATAAAAGCTCTCATTACTTCTAGTGATTCGAATCGAATTTCATCTCTCCTCTTCTTCTCCCTTCAATTTTCTTTTACTCTTGTAAATGGTTAAAAAGTTAATCCATTATTTTCTCTTTTCTATCGTCTATGACTATCCACAAACATGGTTTAAGGACTGAAATAGTGTATGTGAATCTTTGTGAGCCAGTAAAAACTCCAGGATTAGAGTTAGTTTGCAAAAGCTCAGCGCGTGTCCCATCATTAAAAAAAATGCATGGAAAATCTTTTTCACAATAATGTTATCCTATAGTAAAATTTATATTAAAATATGGAATATTCTCGTCAATGTAAGCCCGACGTAATTGACAGCTACAAACAAGAAAATATTTATGGTTTCGAGATGTGCCAATGGCCCGCTTGCTTGGCTTCATTCGCCTCTCGTCATCTTGAAAAGTCTTTCTTGGAATGGTCTATTTGACTTTTATACATCTCGAGAAAATAGCACAGCGGGCAATTAGGACTCGTTTGATAATCATTTTATTTTCGGAAATAATTTTTAATTAGAAATAATTATTTTTTATTCTGCTTTTGAAAATAATTTCTAAGTATTTTAAGGCGTTTGGTAACTGTTCAAAATTTCTATTTTTGGAATAGAATTGCGTTTAAGATCGTCATCAAAATTTCTACTCCAAATCATTTTCTTTTAATTTTTTAAAAATTTTATCACTTTTTCCTTTTCTTTTCTTTTTCCTTTTCTTCTTTTTTTTTCTTTTCTTTCCCTTCTTCTTCTTCTTCTTCAAGCTCTAGGCTACGCCTCGTTAGCCGAGCCTCGCCGGCAACCGGGTGAGGCTCGGCCGAGCCTTGGCTAGGCAAGCTCGGCCTCGCCGGATCTAGGTCAAGCCTTGCCCAGCCCAACTAGGGCTCGGTCGTGCCTTGGCCGACCAGGCGAGGCTGGCTAGGCGAGCCTTCAACGAGCTCACCAAAGCTCGCCCAACCGGTCGCCTGCGACCGGCGGCGGTGGACGGCGGCGGCGGCGGCCTAATGGCGGCAACGGTGGAAGAAGAAGAGAAAAGAAAAGAAAAATTTTGGTTGGCTTGATCTGGAATTGTTTTCCGAAACAAAGAATCAACTTTTTTTTTACTTCTCGATTCTACTTCAAATTTATTCTCAATAATAAAAAATTTACTAAACGGATTTCTGTTCCAAATCTACTTCCAGGAACAAAAGAACAGAATTAAACACTATTTGACCAGTTGCCAAACGCACTCTTATTCAACAAGAGATTAAAAAATTACTGAAAATTCGTTTGTGCAACGTAGAGAGCAGGCTCTGATCAGCATTTTCTGCGACGTGCAATGCAAGGCTACATTTGCCAACGAGAATCTTGAACTCAAAAAGCTTTTGACTTTTGGTTATGCTTAAGTAAAGGTTGAGGATTCTGGTTACATCCATGACCTATTATTTTGCAAATTAATCTGACAAATTAATACTAATTCTACGACATATATGTGATCTTTTTTATATGGATACATGACATTAATCCGACGCGTGATGGATGGAAAAGAGCTTGAATTAAACCTTGGAAGTTAATGAGAGCTCTTGTTGATTAGCATGTCTCCCTAGCAAAGTTCAAGATACTCATATATAGATTTTTTCATTTCTTTCTTGCGCCGATGGGGACGAAGTATTATGAACTCATGCCCATCGAACTATTATTATATGTTAGAGCTAGTCGCGTACTTGCGTGTATGGGTGTCCGCCGCACGGTCGTGTTGCAAGAGCTGTCAGGGAGAGCATAAGCAGGAGCTGACCATGTACTTTGCTGCTTCAGCTTCTTCCTTCTTCTAACGTAATCTAGCAAGTTGTGTACAAGAGGGATGCTATAAGCAAGAAAGAACTTGCCAAAACCCACTTAAATTAATGAGTGACGGATTCCCTTCTTTCATTTTTCTTAATTTTTCTAAGCGACATCTTGCAACATGATTCGGTGAAAAGAATACCCCAGTTGCTGCTGCTGCTAACATCAGTACGGACATCACACCCTCCATTTCTTGAAGCTAACTTTTCAGCATCATATCAAGGTAGTTGTGAAATTTTCCTGAGGATCAATACCAATTTTTCTAAAAGTTTAAGTTGTTAGACGAAAAAGTAATTTACATTTAGTCTAGTCTTTTTGCTTAGTATTAAGCGTTGACATATTTAATTAGAAGGAAACAAATGGGATCAAGAAATATTTGAACTTAGGATCTCCTACTCTAATACTATGTGAGATTTTTGTGAAAATCACTGTCAATTATTCTAAAAACTTAAGTTGTCATATGAATGCGTGATTTATTTTTTAAATATTTTAATATTAGTTTTGTATTCTTGAAACCAAATGAAAAAAAAAAAAAGGAAAAAAAAAAATCCAATCAAGAGCCGGCCGAGCGCGTCTACCTCGTGCACGAACACTTTTGGGCGCCCACAATTGACGGCCAAAACCTCATCTGTGATTTTTTTTTTTTTTTCGTTGGTGACTGCATAATTCACCTGTGTTTTTACATCGTGGTCCTAAAAGGATTTTAACTCTCGATGCATTTTGAATCTTAATAGATTACTTGGATTACGATATTGTGCAAACACTGTAGAGATTAGCATAGGGGCTTGACTCAAATGTGCAGTGAAGTGCCTACATTCACTAGGAAAATCATCAAGAATGAGCTTAAATCCAAGACCACACATATCCATTTAAGTCTATCTTCACTCAAAAATTTAAGTTAATGAGTAATTGGCTAGCTAGGATTGTCAATCGCTCCACGTCACACCAATTCTCGAACGTAAGACTTTTCTAATAAATTCCATACGTACATCTCAACATACTTCAAGACAGTCGATCACACTTCGTGTTATAATAAGTAGGAAGCAAGGATAAAATGCTTTTGTATCAAGTGGCCAAGAGTAAAGAAAAAGAACGCTCAGTTGTATTGAAGTATACGAGAGGGGAATACTTCCTTGAATGGATCTTTGACTCAGCCCCCGCGGAAGCGGCGAACGGCGCAGTTCATCGTCCCTAAGGCTCATTCACATGGCCTCTTTGCACTGCCCTAAAGGCCGTCTCTTGGCCATTTTTTTGAAAAAGATGATGTTTATATAGCTGACTTTTGCGATTCCCGTCTCTGTTCTACTAATCTTGATTTCGACTCTCTAAACTATCCATTGAATATTCCCAATTTGCATTGCAGAAAGAGTTCTTCCTCATCTTACAGTTTCAATCCCCATCCGACAATATGTAACTTATTGACTTCGTTCAGTATTCATTTAGAACGGGTGGAGTTTTCGCAGTTCAATTTGGCTCAAATTTGAAACCTCGAATGGAAGGAGACATTTTAAATTTGGAAACTTTAAGAGAGCTCATATATATATATATATATATATATATATATATTGATTGGGAGACCTTACGTAACCTTGCAAAATTCTTGTTGGGTGAACACATCATCTTGTACAACTTCTGTTAAGATTTCCAATCATAATATCGACAAATTAATATATGAGTGTAGTATATCTACTAGGGGGAGCACCGGTTCTAGGATCTATAGGAGTTCTTGCACTTTTGGAATGGTGCTTATTTGTCCAACAATTCGAAAGTCACAATCACTTCCCTGACCAAATGATGTGCACTACAACTTTTTGCGGTGTCCAATCTGTCTCTGACTTGGTGAAAGCCAACACATTGGACAAACTTTTCCAGAACATGTACCACTACAACTTTTTGCGGTGTCCAATCTGTCTCCGACTTGGTGAAAGCCAACACATTGGACAAACTTTTCCAAGACATGTACCATTTGATCTCCACCTCCTTTAAAGAATTCAGTTCTTTCAAGCCGTCAATAGCTCTCAACACTTCACAATAACATAGCTAAAGACATTGTATTTTTTTTCATCTTTTATGGATTGCTACTTTTGGCGAATGAGAATTTCTATTGTTGTTTCAACTTTAATTTTGCTTGACTAAGGATGAGCTGAACTTCCCAATTGTATTATATTTTTGTTTGTTTTGTGCTGTATTCCTTGGCATTTTGTGATTCTACTATTTTGATGTAACCATTATTTGTCTCGATTGTAAATTATAGGATGTTTTACTAAAGTTTGTCTTTTCAAGGAATAAAAAAATAAAACCCAAAAAAAAAGGAAATTGGCCACTTCTCCAATAGACTTGGAACTAGACCGAACTGATAGAGTCAGTTCCTAGATCTACAAGATAAGTTTTTAGTTCTAAAAATTGGGAACTGATCCCAACAAGGTAAATTTCAAGTTATAAGTCTAGATCCTATCCACCCCAGCACAGTCCATCCCTATATATTAATCTGAACTGACATGAACCATTGGAAACACTATATCCATATGGATCCCATCGAGAGGAGATTAAGGGGCAGGCAAACCACTTAGCCCCCCAAGTTCACGAGATAAATGGGCGAGCTTGTACTTGGGCAAGGTTCTTACATAAGCAAGCACGACCCCTCAACTTTACAAACTCGGGCGAAGCTATTTCTATGGCAATTTCATATTATAGACGGGCTCAGGCAACAAATTAGGCCCAATCTAACCGGAGCTTGCTTGGTGCTCACCTTTAGTCCCACTAGATGTGACTATCCAAATTATATTCAATACATGTATGCACCACATTCACTAAATAATTTATTGATAGCCTCACTCAACTATGTCAGAAATCTTGTTAGTAGTTAGATGAGTATTCTTTCACAAGTACACCCATGCTTTCAAAGTTTAAAAGCTAATTTCACCATTTTTAATAATGATATTCCGATAACGTATGACAAATATATAATGTTTCGTGGAAGGAAAATTTAAAAACAATCTATAGTAAAAAAAGGGAAAAAAAAAAAGCATGTTGGATAATACTATTCTATTCCAGTTGTGCCTAAGAATACTTTTTCCTTCAACGTGTTTTCCTCCATCTCGCTATAGGAGATTTCTTCTGATCAAGACATTGCTTATTGAAGTACAAACAAATGTCATCATCTGTATTCACTTTTAGTCAAGTTTGCATGTGGCTGATATTCATATTTATACACTCATCACAAAAGTCTAGAGCAATATATGGCTTTTTCCAAAAATACCCTAATCGTGTCAAGGATCAATCTCATGAAAGTCCATTTTCCACATACGCAACCTGGTTCCTATACTACGACCAAAATTTAAAAAAAAAAAACCTGGTTCCCTTCCTATACCCTCCACTCCAAATAATGGTGAGCCCTAAGAAGGCTCGGAGCTTTTGGTGTTCACATTATCTTATGGCAAAGACATCATCTCCATGACCTGCAAAAGCCACTCATTCAAGTGGTCAGAAGCGAAGACGGATGACGTCCTCGAAACTTTTGGATTGGGCTTTCTCTAACATGATGTTGACCCAGTTAAAACAATAAGTGATCGATTCAGTTCTTTCATTTCTCGATTTTTCTACGCAAGATTATGCAACATAATTCGGAGAAAAGAATTCCCAGTCGCTGCTGCGGCTGACAAGATGGGAAAGCTTCTTGCATGGATCTTTGACTGGCCCACGAGGAAGCGGCGAACAGCAGAGCATGTTGTCCCTAAGGCTCGTTCGCAAGGGCTCTTTGCTCTGCCCTAGAGACCGTTCGCCATTATGTTCGAACACAATGATGTTATGTAGCTGACTATTGTGATGCCTGGTTCTATTATTCTAATCTTCAGTTCAACCCTCTAAGCGGCGAATGTTATGTGCTTTCTCACCTTTGACAACTTGCAACCCCATCTGACGACATCTAAATTATGCTTTTCTTACTTATTCATCGTTGACATCTGGTGAGTTTTCGTAGTTTAATTTGACTCATATTTGGATCTTTCAATCGAACTTGACATTTTGAATTTGGGAACTTTCGTTCGTACAACTTATGTTCTGTTGAGGTTTCCGATCGAGATGTCCTTTATCATAGTGTCGATAAATTTTTACATAGTATATCTACTAAACTGAGTTGAACACGAACACAAACTATTGGAAACGCTGGGTCCTTGTGAGTCCCATCAAGAGGTGATCAATGAGTGGACAGGGCCTGAGAGGTAAATGGGCGGGCTTGGACTTGGGCCACGTTCTTTCATGAGTAAGCCCGACACCTCCAACTCTACAGGCTTGGCCCAGCCCGAGAATTGTGGGTAAATTTTTTATTATAGACAAGCTCACGCATCAAATTCGGCCTAATCTTTGGGCCCAACTTATATAGAGCCAACCCGGTACTCCCATTTAGTCGCACCAGAAACGATGATCCAGATTCAATTGGATACATGCTTGCACCATATTCATTAAATAATTTCTCACAGCCTCACTACTCTGCAGCCGGAAACCTTGTCTGAAGTCGGTTTAATGAAATATTATATTGACGGGTATACCCATGATTTCAAAGTCTAGGGGCTAATTTCACCATCTTTAGATAGGATGTCCCGATAATATATTATAGATATATCTTGTTTCGTGGAAGGACAATTTAAGAAAAAATATTACAATGAAAAAAAAGCATATCAACTAATAGTTCTCTATCACAGTTCATGCCTAAGAGTACTTCTTTCTTTAGCGTGTTTTCCTCCATCTCTTCATAGGAGATCTCTTTCAATCGAGACTCTTATTAGTGGAGTGCAAACAAGGACCATTGTTGACTCAATTTTGCATACAAGCAATATTCATTTTTCGCATGTGCGACGTCGTTTTCATTCCCTCAGCTCCAAGTAATGGCAAGTCCTAAGAAGGTTCCAAGCTTTTGATGTTCACATCATCTTATGATCAAGCTATATAATCAATTCTATGTTCACATTATCTTATGGAAATGTCCTAAGGATAACTTTTTGAGTGTTCACATTCAAGTGGGTCGAAGGCAAAGCAGGTTGACGTACTGGAAGCAGCTTCTTCACATGTCCTCCTGTTCCTAATCCTTCCATAAATTAACATTTAGAAATATTAATGATTGCTTAATCAATCACGTGCCTAATTATGTCTACAGATGCTGACAAAAATCTGACGTCTTTGAATGGATGAAATCGTGGCAAAACGTTCCAGAAATCGTGGAAGCAACTTCTTCACACGTCCTCCTGTTCCTAATCCTTCCATAAATTAACATTTAGAAATATTAATGACTGCTTAATCAATCACGCGCCTAATTATGTCTATAGATGCTGACAAAAATCTGACGTCTTTGAATGGATGAAATCATAGCAAAACGTTCCAGAAATTGCAAATAAATTTTCTAGGGATCGCGTAGGTACTCCCTTAATGAATTTAGAATTGCTCCGAGATCGTTCTAGAGAGATGACGATTATATCATCTCTTGGATATTATTATGCTAGACAATGAACCAGGTAATCTCCAAGGTCTCGATGAGTATAGAGCGGCAAAAATTCAAAGAACGGATCTTTTGTGAACTGATCTCATCCGGATCAGATCAATCTAGGGCGATAGCTAGAGCAGAAACGCCGGCTACGCGAAACTCATTCTCAACAGGAAAACAAGTGGAGAAGGAAATACGAGATTTCGAATAGTAACGAGAAGTTTCTAATAAATATTTTTTGAAATATTTTTTCTTCTCGGAGGTTCAAGTGAATTATCACGTCACGCCACCAACAAAAGCAATCACTCACAATCGATCTGATGAATTCTTTGTTCTTTTTATAATTATTTCAAAGTTCTAATTGCAGTTGCAAACTAGGGAAAGCACTGCCTAGTTTCCTCCTCAAGAATGCATAATTTTCTGGGGCCAACTCTCTCGACCAGTCAACACAAACGTTCCAAGAACTTTGCTGATGTCGGGTCAAAGCAGGACGCTGACTATTCAAACTAAATTCTCGTTTCAATCTTCTCGTCTCCGCATCTGCTCTTTCCTTCGACTATCGCAGGATGGAAAGACAATCGATCAGAGCCGTCTAGCATCTGCACAGGCATCTCTGTTCCGTGTGTTGCCTAAAATACCATTCTTCTTCAGAATATCATGCGCTTTTTATGTTCTTCTTTTTCTTTTTTGTCGTGACAGCATAGTAAACGTTTTACTTTATTTAATTCATGTTGGTTTTCGTACTTCTTTTATTAACTTTGCGGACTTGTTAGTTGTTCTCTTCTCGTGTGCTTTTATAGAGCTTTGAGGAAGTTGATGTGTACTTTTAGTGTCATCCTTGTTAACGTCATCACCTAGTTGGTTTATGCAGGAGGACTTTGAGGAATATGCTGAGAAAGCCAAGACCTTGCCGGAAAGTACAACCAATGAGAACAAGCTCGTCCTCTATGGGCTTTACAAGCAAGCCACGATTGGACCAGTGAACACCAGTCAGTAACTCACCCTCATCTAATGGGTTTTGGATTTGCAACTTGTCATGCTTCAACGCTTTGTTCCTCAACCAGGTCCATCTCCGAGATAAATAATGCCTGTTTCCTTTTCTTTTTTTTTTTAATGATTTGTGTTGGACTTTGCTATTTCTAAGATTGATATTTTTGCTTGTTGGCTGGGAAATCGGCGGACGAAGCAATGAACGATTACATCACAAAGGTGAAGCAGCTGTTGGAAGAAGCTGGTGCCTCTGCTTGATGTCTGTGACTCTATCTATCCTCTAGGGGCTTCATTATCGCTGTGTTTGAAACTCGTACCCTATGAGAATTAAGAACACTATGTGATCGCTCTCTTTATTACTTTTCAGAATTTCGTGTGTCCCGGCAACTTTCGTTATATTCCTCGCACTTCACTTTTTGTGTCTTGCCGGTAGCAAGTTCTCGAAAATGGAAGGTCTACTCAGAAATTTCTGATCCGCAGATGTGAGCTATTTTCTGGAATGTGATGGATGTGTTGCCTTACGTATAGTGTTTGTGATGGTGAATGTCGCATAAAAGTAAAGTGGTAGCATAAATGTAGCTCCATGTTTGAACATGGTGAATCTCTCGTTGCCAGCTTCACAGTTTTAGAGCTAGTGATGGAGCAAATGTGACTCCATGTATGAATGTTTGGGTTGAGTCGTTCCAGTAGAATGACATTAGGAATGAGGCATAGCTTTATGGGCAAGTGATTTCGAACCCTCTTTGTTTCATTCGATTAGGGAATGTGTTATTCACAATGGCAGAGGTTATAGCTGAGAGTATTTTCTTGAAAGTGACTTTACACGATGACATCGATGGTTGCTTCATATCCTGCATATGTTTTTTATTGCTCGAAGAAAGTTGGGAAGGTTGTTGGGAGATGATGAGAACTTTGATGATGGGTAGTTGTTGAATTCTTAAGTTGTCAATTTCCAGTGTACCAGCGCGAGGATGTATCTTTAATGTTTGCGTCCTTTTCTGTCTTGGAGGCTAATGGGTGGCGGTAGGTGGTTGGTCACGGCTCAGGAGTGAATGATATCGCGCGTTCCGGAAATGGACTTGTGATTGGTTTGGTGATTGCGAAAGCAAGTCGATCTGTAGGAAAGCAATGTCTTTTCCGCTTTGAAGGGACTACGATAGTGTGAGGAAAAGACCCGGTTCACTATGAGCAAGAGGAAAAGATGGACTTTTATGGAAGCTTTCATGTTCTCTACATGTATAATCGTTAATAGGTATCGAGAGCAGGCTTCTGAGAAGGCCACACCCACGGGGTTATGTTTCTGAATTCACGTCGTGAGTGTAGCTCTAGGCATACACGGCGCAAGCAGCCACCTACAATGTGAAAGAAACAGGTTTCAATTGCATTTACAGAATCGATTTGAGGCAGTCCATGGCATTTACGTTCAGCAGGAGGGGGCTCTTGAGAACCTCATTTGTTATGGTTAAGAGTGGTTAACGAGGGAAAGTTGAGTTATCTGTGATCAATGACTGTAGGGCCTAATGCTGCAAAAAAGTTTCCCTGTATTCCCGAAAGTGAGTGGTAACTTGTAAAATGAAATGAATGTCAGCAGAGACTATCGACAACTTTAATTGCATTTCATTGAGATCAGGAACATTTACGTGGGGAAAACTACAGATTGTGGCCTCCGAGCCACTTGCTTTTCTTGCCCAAAGCATGCTCCCTTTCAAGCACGAAGAGTGACATGACATGACCAAAAAGAAAAGGCAAGTTCACCCTTCCTCTTCTTTTCTGCACAAATTTCACACCCCCTAAAGATTTTCACGTTGGCAACTCACGTCGAGCGAGCTAAGCAGGCAGGACTTGTTGCTCACCAGCATCCAGTTTCTTGGTCTTTTCCACCTCGAGGAGATACAATCTCTCTGCTTCTGGTATCGCCGATACGAGTGCCTGTAACTTGATGTTGAGCTCTTGGATCTTTTCCATGAGCCGGTCGTTCGTGAACATGCCGACACAGACGCTCTGGATAGTCTGCCAGCTCTCGATCACCGGCAGGGCGATGATGACCGCAGAGCCGATGGTTCCCCACGCTATCGCAATGGCCGCCCAGAATGTAAAATACCCTTTACTGAATTCCCCTGTAGACAAGCAAAGCAACAGGAAAGTTTCAGAAAAAGCAGACATTAAATGTTGCGTGCAATATGTTAAGCAGTCTCAAGGCGTTAGGAATTTAACTTACTTGCTGGGAGCGAGAGAACTGGCCACAACACCACGATGACGAGAGTGAACCCGACGCCCCATCTCACGATCCATGCCTTCGCCCTCATCAGCTTCTCTTCCTTGAACTCCTCCGACGGCAGGTCGGTCTTATCCTTTTCGACCATTGTGATCTCCTTGGTGGTTTCCCAATCATAGTTTTGTGGCCACAGGAAGCTACAGATGGCATGGATTGCCCCGCCAGTAAGAATCGAGACGAGATTCCCTACGAGCATTGGCGCGTTCCTCCCAGTGGTGTCCAGATTTACCCGGCCATACTCGACGCTCGTGACCACCAACCAAGTTATGATTCCCAGGATGCACCCGCAGATCGTCCCCAGAATCGCACCGAACGCGTTTGCCTTCCTCCAGAGGAGCATAAACGCAATGGGAATGACAACCGAGCCGACAATCACTCCCATCGCGAGGTACATCCAGCCGAGTGAGACTCCAGCCTTGTTCAAGATCACCGCAAGCACTCCCATGAAGCACCCAAACCCAAGGATGATGCCCCTTGAAACCTGGAGAATTTTCTTCCCGCTTGCGTTTGGATTGATGTAAGTGCGGTAGATGTCATATGTGCACAATGAAGACACCGCTATTAGTTCAGAGGAACCGGCGGACGTCACGGCCCTGACAGATAAGAACAGAGCAATGCTAAGTACGCTATTTGATCTTAGTTCAATGCCAATGCACCATTTTTCGGCCCAACAAATGCGCATCAAATGATAAAATCGTGCTGTTTAATTTGTGTTTATTACAGTAGTATTGACAGATGCAGACTTACATGAAGAGCATAGTGAGAAGGAGGACAGCTCCTCCTTTCCCCATCAATGCAATAGCTGTAGCTGGAGGAACAAGTCCATGGCTTGCTTCGGTCGCTGTAATCGGCAAATCGAGCGCAAGTGCTCCTATACCGAGGGACGTGGCCAATGAGAATGGCACTGCGAACCACACCAGTCCACCTAACAAATAGCCCTTGTGTGTCGATGAGGGTCTCGCAGCTATGGCGCTCACCCAGTATCCCTGTAATGTTTCAGTCAAAATATGACATCGCGAGTAATGAAAGGGAAAGAATTTATTGCTCGCATCTGGGCGGGCAGATCACTCTCGGTGACGAAACTTACATTGTCAACAAAGACGGTACCAAAGTTGCCGACAATGTTGATGATACCGAACACGAGCCCTCCAGAGCTTAACATTGTCAAGTAAGATCCACCGTAGTTGCCACTGACAGGACCACAAGATTGCCCGCTGTGGGAAATCGGCTCCTGACATGATCTTGATTTGCTCGCTACCTCCAAGAGACGTCTGTAAACGACACCGGGGCTACCGAGCTCGTGGCTCGCCGTGTATACTAAGTAGACAAAGATTACTAAAACCACGTGTACTGTACGAAAAAACATCAGCCAGTTAGCGCTTGCATTCCAAATCAGTAGAGCTTAGATGAAAACTAAAAGCTTATGCGGTAAAATACCTATAACAGAATGTATGTAGCTTGCCAAGAAGGTGGCTTTTAGGCCTCCGGCCAAAGTGTAAACAATCACTCCGAGGGGTATCAGGAAGCTAGCGGCATATATGTTCATTCCGGTCAGAGCATTGACGACAGCAGAGCCACCGAGAAGCAACATCGCAGTGACGATTATGTTCGTCATGAAGCAGAAGACGAGGAAAACAATATGCGCAGCAGTTCCCCAACTGAAATTCAAACTTACTGAAATCAGCATAAGAGAAATTCTTGCGACGCAGGTTAAACCGCGGGTTAAACCAAAAATACGAGTGTTACGTCTTGGGCCAGGTGATACATACCGAGCTCTCACGATTTCACAAACTGTGTGCGCGTGAGGAGCTTTTCTTTTTATCTCTATGGCCATTATACCGAACAAGAGTACCTATTTGCAAGCATTTAGCGACTTAGCTGTGAGAACTCCAATGTCAACTTTCTCTTGGAAGTTAAGGTCAATAAACACGAATGAGCAGTCAGATGGAAGTTGCGCGTACCTGGATCGTAGCACCGCTCGCATACCAGAATGGCCCGCTAACTCCATATTGCCAGGCGACATTGGAGCTTTGCAAGATTGTAGCGGCCCACGTCCACTTCAAGAGTTCAACCCGAGAAATATGAGTTGTTTGCGCTGGAATTCCGTCTAAGCTGCCTAACTAACAATGCAGAAGGAATACCTGAGAAACGATCACACTAGCTATTAGTCCAGTTTTGACATTCCTTCCCGCAGTGTTGAACCATTCAGAAGTGTGGCGCAATCCGACATAACGCTTCTCCAGCCATACCTGGCATCACAGGAAATTACTAATCACAATTGAGGTTCCATACCATGCCGATTCATTCGATTCTGTAAGGAAAAGAATGGGCAGCTAGTGCCAGTCTGATATGCTAGAGAAGTGAAAATACAGTTCTTCAACTAGAACGAGATAGCAAAGACAATTACATTTTTCTCTCGAAGACGAGAATATTGGCTCTCTTATGTTTATGTTTGACATGATATATCTGATAAGTGGATGAAAAGATGAATCTACTATAGTGATTCAGCTATGTTGCAGAAGCAAAATATTCTTTTCTCAACAAAAACAGAGGGAAAGAAGCGAAGCAATCCTACTGATTAAATTGATTGTCTAGTATCTCACGATTATTGTATAGTGAATACAGGCTTGTCTGCACAATTTTTGTATAGTCAATTTATGGTACGGAATAGACCTGATTGCACTGAAAGGTAAGTCAGAACATTCAGCAATTCATGAAAGGACTTATCGTTCTTCGCGGTATTAACCGAATGTTCAAATACCCACTCCTCTTGACTCTATGATGAGTTTCTCCCATAACTTTGGAAAGAAAATCAACAAGAAAATGACAACAAAAGAGAAACACGTGATACGCTGCAGATTTCAAACTCTCCTTTAAAACCTGAGGTTATCTGCAGATAGTAGCAATCCTATGTCAGAGAATGCAACAAGTTATTCAAAGATCAACTTAAGGTCCTTCATCAAGCAACCAATGAAAACAATGGATCATAGCAACCCGCACTTAATGAAAACCTTGTTATGAAAATCAGGAAATCATCAAATAGTGCCACAGAAAATTCTACTCCCACAACCGAAGAAAGAGCCATGGAGCAGCCGTCTCTGCACTTCGCCTGAATTTCATATCTTGTCATGCATACCAATTAGTCAAAACCGAAACAACCTCATCATCAGTGAAGAGAAATGCTTTCTTCCAACCAAAATTACCATGATTCACAGATTGAAAAGAAAAAAACAGAGGCCAAAACCAACAAAAGAAGAAGTCTACGCGAGAGGAGAAGAGCGAATGAGTACCAGTAAAGAGGTGAAGACAGCGAAGAAGGCACCGAACCCAAGAACGACCGAATACCCAACCCCCTGATTGAGCACAGCTTGGCCTCCGAAGAAGCTGCTCTGCCTCACGCAGCTTCCTCCATCTGCAGACACGTGGTAGTACTTCCCTCCGAATCCCAACGGAGGACACTGCGTCAAAGAAGTGGTGGCCATCAAGAATGACGGCGAGGAAGAAGGAGGAGGAGGAGACGGGAGACGCAAGGACGCAGTTGCGTTTCAGTACTATGGCATGGATCGATGAATCACTCAGTATTTATAAGGGATCCTCAAGGCTGACATCTCCCAAGCAGAGAGATGGAAGAGGTTACGGATTTACAGAGGAGTTGTGCGTGCGTTTTTCGTTCCTTGTTGCTCTCGCTCACAACCGAAGGCCCCCCATAGTATCCTAAAAGTCAACACAAGAGGGTGTCTCTCTCAGTGAAGGGGAATCTCCACCAATCATCATCCTCACTCTATCTGACCAACCCACCATCTTCTCTCGAACTCATCTCACTAGATTCACGGAAACTTGGGTAGATTCAAACATCGCTGCTGGAGAAAGGAAACTGAATTTCTTGGATAAGGCCAGATCGAACCGCATGAACATGAATTGAAAGGAACTCGCCTTGTGTTCGTAATCTCTCGGAAAGAAAAGGAATGATTTCACGGGGCGAAATGGATTGTCCATAAATGTGAACATAGTGATCCACCTTAACAATAGTACTTTCATTCTTCATCATCAGGGATAGAGGTGATAGAAATTCTTGATTACTACTAGTGATTCGAATCAATTTTCATCGCTTCTCTTCTTTATCCCTTTGATTTTCTTCTACTCATTTGAACGGTTGAAAAGTTAATTTTCACTTGTTCATGGTCTATGGACTATCCACATCGTGGGTTATGGACTAAAATAGTGCATGTGAATCTTTGTAAGCCAGTAAAAACTCCAGGATTAGACCTACTTTACAAAAGCTCTGCCCATGTAAATGCCATCAATAGAAAAACGCATGGAAAATCTTTTTCACAATAATGTTTTTCTATAGTACAATTCATATTAAAAAATAGAATATTCTCGTCAATGTAAGCCTGACGTAATTGACAGCTACAAACACGAAAATATTTTTGGTTTCGAGGTGTGCCATTGGCCCACTTGCATAGTTTCATTCGCCTCTCGTCATCTCGAAAAGTCTAGCTTGGCGTGATCAATTTGACTTTTATATATCTCGAAGTAATAACAGAGCGGCCAATTATTCAACAAGAGATTAAAAAATTACTAAAAATTCGTTTGTGCAACGCAGAGATACAGTAAGGAGCTTGTACAGGCTCCGATCAGCATCCTCTGCGACGTGCAATGCAAGCCTACGTTGCCAATGATAAACTTGAACTAAAAAAGGCTTTTGGCTTTTGGTCATGCTTAATTAGTGGTTGAGGATGTTTTACATGATCACATCCATGAACCATTAGTTTGCAAATTAATCTAACAGATTAGTACTAATTCTACGATATGTGTGTGATCTGTTTCGTATGGATACGTGACATTTATTTGCCGCATGATAGATAGAATAGAGCTTGAATTGAACCTAATGAGAGCTCTTGTCAACAAGCGTGTCTTCTTAGCGAAGTTCAAGATTCTCATAATTAGGTTTTTTCGTTTCTTTCATTTTGCTGATGGCGACAAATTATTATTAAAAAAAAGTGTCAAAAAAGTTATAAATCTATTGTATTTATATTAATTTAATTCTAAACATTTTAATAGTGCCAATTTAGTTTTAAAACTTTTGACCCAATGCCAATTAGTCATTCCGACTAATTTTGGCAAGATATTATTAATGTGAATGCCAAAGAACTTACGTGACATCACCGACTATGACGTGGATAATTTTTAATAATATTTAAATATATTTTTTTCTCTCCTTTCTTCTTCCTTTTGCCAGTGACCAGCCATCAGCCATGACCACAGCAAGGCCAAGACCCAACAAGGGTTCGCCTCACCATATTTGGCCTGGGCGAGGAATCTGGCTAGGCCAGCCCTCGGCCTCACCAAATTTGGTGAGGGGAGCCCTCGTTGGGTCGTGATCTCACCATGGCTAGGCAAGGCTAGCCTGCCCAAACATGGCCAATGGCCGACCATTGGCAAAAAGAAGAAGAAAGGAGAGAAAAAAACAAAATAAAAAATAAGAATATCAAAATATCATTTAAAATTGTCCACATGCGCCAACTATAAAATGTAAGCTAACCGGCGTCCACATCAGCAACGTCCAACCAAAATTAGTGAAAATGGCTGAATAGGTTTTGGACTAAATTGATATTAATATAATAGGTTTATGACATTTTTTACACTTTTCCCAATTATCATGAACTCATTTGCATCAAACTATTATTATTTGTTAGGGCTAGTTGCGTACTTGCTTGTGTGTGCGCCGCACAGTCATGTTGTGAGAGCTGTTGTATAGAGCATAAGCAGAAGTTGACAATGTACTTCTCGTACAAGAGTGATGCTATAATAGGCAAGAAAGAACCTGGCATAACCCGGTTAAATTAATGAGTGATGGAGTCCCATCTATCATTTTTCTTAATTTTTCCACGCAAAATTCTGCAACTTGATTAGGAGAAATGAATACCCAGTTGCTGCTGCTGCTAGCATCAGTACGGACATCACACCTTCCATTTCTTGAAGCCACCTTTTCAGCATCGTATAGAGTCTTGCTAGTTTTGCGTTCTTAAAATGAAATGATGAAAAAAAAGAAAAAATTCCAATCAAGAGCCAGTCGAGCGCGACTATCACGTGCAGAAACACATCTGAGCGCCCACAGTCGACAGCCAAAACTTCGTATCATGATTTTTATTTTTATTTTTATTTTCATCCTTGTATGCATAAATCACCCGTGTTTTTACATTGTGGGCCTAAAAGGAATTTTAACTCTTCAATGCATATTGAATCTTAAATGATTACTTTGATTACGATATTGTGCAAGCACCATAAAGATTAGCATGGGGGCTTTACTCACACCTGCACTGACGCGCCTACATTCACTGAGAGATCATCAAGAATGAGTCCAAATCCAAAAATGCACATATTCATCTAGGTCTATCTTCACTCAAGAGTTTAAGTCAATGAGTAATTGGCCAACTAGGATTGTTAATTGCTCCACACCACACTAATTCTCAAATGTGAGACTTCTCTAATATAATCCATATATTCGTCTCGACATACTTTATGATAATCAATCACACTTCGAATTGTGTTTTAAGAAGTAGGAAGTATAAAATGTTGTTGTATCAAGTGGCCAAGAGAAAAGAAAAATAAAGTTCAGTTGTATTGAAGTATACAAGAGGGGAATACTTTCTTGAATGGATCTTTTGACTTAGCCCACATGGAAGCGGCGAACGGCGCAGTTCATCGTCCCTAAGGCTCATTCATATGGCCTCTTTGCACTGCCCTAAAGGCCGTCTCTTGGCCATTATTTTTGAAAACGATGATGTTGATATAGCTTACTTTTGCGATTCCTGTCTCTGTTCTACTAATCTTGAATTCAACTCTCTAAACTATCCATTGAATATTCCCAATTTGCATTGCAGGAAAAGTTCTTCCTCATCTTTGACAGCTTGAATCCCCATCCGACAATATGTAACTTCTTGCTTTTGTTCATTATTCATTGAGGACGGGTGGACTTTTCGTAGTTCAATTTGTCTAGCATTTGAAACTTTGAATGGAACTTGACATTTTGAATTTGGGAATTACAGGAGAGCTCATATATATCGATTGGGAGATCTAAGGGTACCTTGCAAAGTTGGTCTTTGGTGAACACATACTCTTGTGCAACTTCTGTTAAGATTTCCAATCATAACGTCAACAAATTAATAGATGAGCGTAGTATATATACTAGGGGGAGCACCGATTCTCGGGTCTACAAGGTAAATTCCAAATTCCCAAAATTGGGAACCGGTCTCGAGAAGGTAAATTCCAACTACCAAGCCTAGAACCTTCCCGATCATCCCTAACTTGCACCTATCATACTAGTCCAATAGAAGTTCGTGCGCTTTCAGATGATGTTTGTTTGTCCTACAATATCGAAAGTCACAATCGCTTCCTTGGCTAAATGGTGTGCGCTACAACTTCTGGCAATGTCTAATTTGTCTCCAACTTAGTGAATGCCGACACATTGGACAAACTTTTTGGGGATATGTATTATTTGATCTCCACCTCCTTCAAAGAATTCAATCCTTTCAAGTCATCAGTGGCTCTCAACACTCCACAATAATGTAGCTGAAGATGCCATACCTTTTCTGATCGTTTATGGACCGTTGCTTTTGGCAAAAGGGAA
This sequence comes from Eucalyptus tenuipes, assembly GCA_014182365.1. Taxonomy (NCBI): domain Eukaryota; kingdom Viridiplantae; phylum Streptophyta; class Magnoliopsida; order Myrtales; family Myrtaceae; genus Eucalyptus; species Eucalyptus tenuipes. The sequence goes on along the minus strand of CM024541.1, from coordinate 4,455,591 downwards.
TTTCTATTATTGATTTACTTTCATTTTACTTGACTAAGGATGAATTAGACTTCCCAACTATTTTAAATTTTTGTTTGTTTTGTACCGAACTCTTTGCTGTTTTGTGATTCTACTATTTTGATGGAGCTGTTATTTGTCTCAATTGTAAATTATGAGATGTTTTACTAGAGCTTATCCTTTCAATGAATAAAAAAAATGAAATCCGAAATGAACAAAAGGAATTGGTTGGTTCTTCGATAGACCTTAGAACCAAATCGAACCAATAGGGTCGGTTCCAAGATATATAAATCAAGTTTCAGATTCCAAAAATCAAGAACCAATCCCGACAAGGTAAGTTTCAAGTTATGTGTCTAGAACCTATTCACCCTAGAATTGTTCATTCCTAATATATATACTAAATTTGAACTGAACATCAACCATAGGAAACGTTGGGTCCATATGGGTCCCATCAAGAGGATATCAACGGGCAGGCAATCCGCTCAGCCCCCCAGGTTCGCGAGATAAATGGCGAGCTTGTACTTGGGCAAGGTTTCGACATAAGTAAGCTCGACACCTCCAACTTTACAAGCTCAACCCAGCTCGAGAATTTTTATGTAAATTTTATATTATAGACGGGGTTAGGCAACAAATTAGGCCCAACCTAGCCGGAGCTTGCTTGGTGCTCACCTTTAATCCCACCAAATATGACGATCCAAATTCATTTTAATACATGCATGCATATTCACTAAATAATTTCTCAATAGCCTTACCCAATTACGTCAAAAATCTTGTCAGACGTTAGTTAGATGAGTATCCTTTCACATGTATACCCATGAATTCAAAATATTGAAGTTAATTTCACCATCTTTAAATATGATGTCCTAATAATATATTATACATATATCGTTTCCTGGAAGAAAAAAAAAACCTTTATAACCAAAAAAAAAAAAGAAAGTAAAAGCCCGTTGGGTAATACTTCTCTATTGCAGCCATGTCTAAGAATGCTTTTTCCTTCAGCATGTTTTCCTCCATCTTGGTATAGGAAATTCTTTTGATCGAGACTCCAATTAGTGAAATACAAACATGGACCATCATCTGCATTCACTTTTAGTCAAGTTTGCATGTGACCAATATTCATGTCTATAATAGGTCAGAAAGGCCCAGAACAAAATATGGCTTTTTTCTTGGGAGATCCCAATTGTGTCAAGGACTACACTCAATATAGTGAAAGTCCATTTTCCACGTACGCGACGTGGTTTCTACACCCTCCAAGTAATAGCCAAGCCATAAGAAGGTTTGAAGCTTTTGATGTTCAAATTATCTTATGGCAAAGTCATAATCATCTCTATGACCTACAAAAACCACTCATTCAAATGTTCAAAAGCGAAACCGGTTGATTTTCTCGAAATTTTTGGGTTGCACTTTCTGACATGGTATCCACCTAATTAAAATATTAAGTGATGGATTCACTTCTTCATTTCTTGATTTTCCTACGTGCGATCCTGCGGCATAATACGGAGAAAAGAATTCCCAGTTGCTGCTGCTGCTGACGAGAGGGGAAAGCTTCTTGTCTGGATCTTTGACTGGCCCACGACGAAGCGGCGATCGGTAGAGCACGTTGTCCCTAAGGCTCATTCACAAGGGCTCTTTGCTCTGCCCTGGAGACCGTCTTTGGCCATTATGTTCGAACACAGTGATGTTATGTAACTGACTTTTGTGATGATGTCTGACTCTATTTTACTAATCTTCAATTCAACTCTTTAAAATGTCCTTTGAATATTTCCCAGTTTCTGTTGCAGAACAAGTTCTTCCTCACCTTTGACAACTCGAACCCCCCCCATCTGACATCTGATTTTGGCTTTTCTTCGTGTTATCCATTGACATTAGGTGGAGTTTTCGTAGTTCAATATGGCTCGAATTTGGAACTTCCAATATAACTTGACATTTTGAATTTGGGAAGTTGCCTTGGTACAATTTCTGTTGAGGCTTCCAATCGAGATGTCCTGTATCATAGTATCGACAAATTTTTGCATGGTATATCTACTAAACCGAGTTGAACACGAACACAAACATGCATGCGGGCCGGGGGCTGAGAGGTGAATGGGCGGGTTTGGAGTTGGGCCACGTTGATTCACGAGTAAGCCCGACACCTCCAACTCCACAAGCTTGGCCCAGCCCGAGAATTTCAGTGTAAATTTTTTATTATAGACAGGCTCAAGCATCAGATTCGGCCTAACCTTTGGGCCCAACCTATCTAGAGCCAACCTGGTGCCCACATTTAGTCCCACCAGAAATGATGATCCAGATTCAATTGGATACGTGCTTGCACCATATTCATTAAATAATTTCTCAACAGCCTCAGTATACTGCAGCCGGAAACCTTGTCTGAAGTTGGTTTGATGAAATATTATATTCACAGGTATACCCATGATTTCAAAGTATAGAGGCTAATTTCACCGTCTTTATATAGGATGTCCCCATAATATATTATAGATATATCTTGTTTCGTGGTAGGAAAATTTAAGAAAAATTTACAATGAAAAAAAGCATGTCAAGTAATTGTTCTCTCTTTAGACCAAAAAACAAGTAATAGTTCTCTCTCACGGCTCATGCCTAAGAATACTTCTTTCTTTAGCGTGTTTTCCTCCATCTCATTATAGGAGATCTCTTTTGATCAAGACTCTGACTAGTGGAGTACAAACAAGGATCATTGTTTACTCAATTTCGCACACGTGACGATGTCGTTTTCATTCCCTCGGCTCCAAGTAATGGCAAGTCCTAAGAAGGTTCCAAGCTTTTACGTCATCTTACGGTCAAGCTATATAATCAACTCTATGTTCACATTATCTTATGGCAAAGTCCAAGGGATAACTTTTTGAGGGTTCACATTCAAGTGCATCGAAAGCGAAGGAGGTTGACCTATTTGAAGCAGCTTCCACACACGTCCTCCTATTCCTATCCCACCATAAGTTAACATTTAGAAAAACTAATGACTGCTTAATCTGTTAAATTAATGTATCGAGTTTGAATTCGAATGACGATTTATTATACCGAATTTTGTTGATAAAGATTTTCTGCGTAGAAGAAACTCCGTTGGACTCGATGAGGGATTACAAAAAGAGGAAATAAAGATAGAATAAAATTAGATACGAATTTCCTCTTTGCTGCGGAATCCGAAACGTGGAAGATGAAGTCCTCTTCACCTTTTGGCGTGAAGACGAAGTCCACGCGTGGAAACAAAACGTGGTGGGCCAAGGTCAAACTTTGACCTGGGCACACGTATAAAAAATAGAAATTTTCTTTTCTTTACGAACGAAGCCGCCGAAGCAAGAAGCCACTGAAGCCTACGTAGAAGAAGCCGCGTTCACGCCGCACGTACGCCGTAGAGGAGCTGCACGAAAGAAAGAAAAGAAAGCTGGAGATCTTTTTCTTTTTGGCGTACGATTTGAACGTGTGGTATTTTTATGCCGCGAGTTTATATCCTAAGTAAGTACTTTGGGTTTGGGATTAAATCTAGATGTGAGAAATACTCGAGCATGTAAACAATTATAAACTATGATTCTCCGATTATAGTGGATTATTTGCTGACGGCTCTCCCCGCGGATGTAGGTATCGATATTCGGATCGAACCACGTAAATTTATGGTGTTCTTATTATTTCTCGTTTATTTATCTGGTGATTTCGCGTTGACGCAAATTACAAGATCGTGTTATTTCCGTGTATAATATTACAACATAATTAATCACGCGCCTAATTATGTCTACAGGTGCTGACAAAAATCTGACGTCTTTGAGTGGACAAAATCGTGGCGAAACGTTCTAGAAATTTCAAATAAATTTTTTAGGGATCCCGTAGAAAGCCCCTTCATGAATTTAGAATTGCTCCGAGATCGTTCTAGAGAGATGACGATTATATCATCACTTTGGATATTATTATGCTCGACAATGAACCAGGTAATCTCCAAGGTCCCAATGAGTATAGAGCGGCAAAAATTCAAAGAATGGATCTTTCGTGAACTGATTTCATCCGGATCGGATCAATCTAGACCGATAGCTAGAGTAGAAACGCCGGCTACACAAAACTCATTCTCAAGAGAAAAACAAGTAGAGCAGGAAAATACGAGATTTCGAATAGTAAGGAGAAGTTTTTACTAAATATATTTCAAAAAAAAAAATTCTGGAGGTTCAAGTGAATTGTCACGTCAAGCCACCAACAAAAGCAATAACTCGCAATCCATCTGATCAATTCTTTTTTTTTTTTATAATTATTTCAAAGTTCTAATTGCAGTTGCAAACTAGGGAAAGCACTCCCTAGTTTCCTCCTCGAGAATGCATAATTTTCTGGGGTCAACTCTCTCCACCAGTCAACGCAAACGTTCCAAGAACTTCGCTGATTTCGTGTCAAAGCAGGACGCTGACTATTCAAAGTGAATTCTCGTGTCAATCTTCTCGTCTTTTTCGACCAAAAAAAAATCTTCTCGTCTTCGCCTCTGCTCTTTCCTTCGACTTTCGCAGGATGCAAAGACAATCGATCAGAGCCTCACGGCATCTGCAAATGGCCCCCTCGTATAAATACAAACCTTCCTTGAACCCAGGAATTCATAGTAACACCTACCACAGAAAGACAACAGACGCGTTTCAACCCACGACAAACCATCTTCAACAGCTCTCTTTCTTTCCATCTTCTGCATCGAACATCGCCCACTTCTCTTAAGTCCCACCACACCTGATGAACACCGGGGCAGCCACCAAAATGTCCGGACTGCTGCTCAGGCAGCTCGGCCAGAGGGTGCTCTCGACGTCAGCCTGCCGGGGTCTCGTGCTCGAGACAACGGCTAACTTGAGGCATGCAGGTCCGGTCGGGGGGGTCCGGTACAAGAGCGGTCTGGCCACCGATGCTGCAAATGATGAGAAGGGGGAGAACACCAAGGCCATTACTAGCTACTGGGGGATCGCTCCGGCGAGGATCACCAAAGAGGACGGTTCGGCCTGGAAATGGAACTGCTTCAGGGTATGCAATTGTCGTATAAGAACATCTCCTGTCTAGGGTTTGATGGAACTTTGTGTGGTCGGTCTGATTTCTGTGCTCGAAGTTCTTATCTGGGTCAACGCGTGATTTGATTATTTCATCTCCTTCTTCTTCTTTTCGTGGACAGCCATGGGAGGCTTACACAGCAGATGTTTCCATTGATGTGGAGAAGCACCATAAACCAAACAATCTGATGGACAAGTTTGCTTACTGGACAGTTCAGACTCTCAAAATCCCCGTTGGCCTCTTCTTTCAGGTTAGCACTTCCCAAGTTCTGACTGCTTAGGAAATCTTTCAGAAGAGCAATTGAACGCCCGACGCGTAAATCCGGTGAACCCATCATGAGTTCTTGTGGTTTTTGATCAAACTGCTCAGATCGATGCTCGTTCACATGACCGAAGATCCCAAATGACCTATACTTGATTTGTTCTTAGGCTGCATGAATTTATGTTGGTGAAGCTTCAGTGGAGCAAGCGAACGGTCCCGGTTTAAATTTCTTTGGCGTTTTGTTTTCCTAGTTCTGAGTCAACGTGATCTTCTGCAGAGGCGGCACATGTGCCACGCGATGCTGCTGGAGACGGTGGCGGCTGTACCGGGCATGGTCGGCGGGATGCTCCTGCACTGCAAGTCCCTCCGGCGGTTCGAGCACAGCGGCGGGTGGATCAAGGCGCTCCTGGAGGAGGCCGAGAACGAGCGGATGCACCTCATGACCTTCTGCGAGATCGCGGACCCCGCGTGGTACGAGCGCGCGCTCGTGTTCGCCGTCCAGGGCGTCTTCTTCAACGCCTACTTCTTGGCCTATGTTGTGTCCCCAAAGCTGGCGCACAGGATTGTTGGGTACTTGGAGGAAGAGGCTGTGATCTCTTACACCGAGTTCCTCAAGGACTTGGACAACGGCAGTTTCGAGAACAGGCCCGCGCCGGCGATCGCCATCGATTACTGGAGGTTGCCTCAGGACTCGACGCTGAGGGACGTGATCGTGGTGATCAGAGCCGACGAGGCTCATCACCGGGACCTCAACCACTATGCATCGGTAAGGCCTAACCCTGTTCGATTTGCACGTTTTTTGGACGTGTGCATTGTATGAATTCCAATCAGCAGCCTAGGTTTAGTCCCAGCACATTATCGCAAAAGATTGATTTTAGGGTCAAAACATGTGCAGTGACCATAACACGAGATAACATCGTAAGTGATTATCACACGTCGCATCATCAGTTGACATAGCATAGTGCCATTAATTATAAAATTGACATGTGCAAAATAATTATTGATCCATCTTAGTTGTGACAAGTACATGTTTCGTATTTTGTGCCCGATACATCACAATTGATTGTCGCACATCACATTATATCCTAAATTTTTAAGAATTGTTGTTTAGGGACTAACAGAAGATTTTATTAATTGAATTTTGCAGGACATACAATGCCAAGGACATGAGCTGAAGGAGGCCCCTGCTCCAATCGGATATCATTGATTCATACACAATACCTTTATATGAGAAGTTCCATTAATTGAGCGTAAACTATCGTCTATCACTATTTGTTATCATGTAAAATCTCGGATAATGTAAAAGAAAAAAAGAGGCATTTAAGCCTACATATTGAATGCAAGCATGTACGTATTGAAGCCTTTTAGAGCACCCGATCAATCTCATTGGTCAAGCAGCCAATTTAGTCCAGATCTAATGTCACATTCTAACCATTGATTAAAGATGCATTATATGGTTTTGGGATCTAATTGATCTGATAGTGATCAATGACCAAGCCCTGCTTCTTGTGAATACCTTTCACGAAAATTCAAAAGGAGCTCAAATTCTTTTGCGAGAGATCTTTGAAGTCGTACATTCGTTCGTGCACGTTATGTACGATCATGAAGTACATTCATGGATCCGACCCAAAAAAAAAGTACATTCATGTACTTCCGCATATTTTCATGAAGGTTTTCCTAACTGCTCCAAAATTATGTTCAAAGTCGGCTTAAAAAGAACGCTTTTCTTTGGCTTCCCCTAAGATTTTAAAATGAAATTATATTTTAAAAATCAGAAAATATTTTCCCCAATAATGATCACCCGTGTTATTTTGCAGAATGTTGTATATTCGAGTTTTTATGGATCACACAAACTCTTGGTCAAGTTCTAGTGCTCGTGAAATGGTCTGATCTCCAAATTCAATAAGATCGAGTCTCGTACTCGACAACGACTAGAAGTGGTCAAAATTGACTCTTCCTCTAGTTATTAGCCGAAAAAGTCCAAATTTATTAAATTTAATAGTACGAAAAATTGCAAACGAGTAAACTCGTGACAATTTATCACAAACAAGTTTATAAAAATTTTAAATTGATATACATATGATAAATTTACTCGGAATAAATTCATTTTATTTTTTATTCTTGGTTAAACACTAGAAGTTAATCCGCTACTAAGTGCGCGAAATGTAAGCGCTTACGTGATCGCGGCCAATGAAGGAGCGATTTTTTTCTTTTCCTTTTTGAGGGCACACGAGGAAAAGTTGAACACGTCCAACATTCGCGGACCACACATCCTTAATTCCCTTCCTACGACGCAACCTCTTCCATTAATTAACTCCTTAACTGATTAATTCTAATTAAGGTAAACCCTTGCTGGCTCTCCCAAATTGCCTTTTTAGAATCTCTTCCAATTGATGCCCCTCTCCGCAGTCAATTACGAAATTGCCCGCCGAATCTACGAACCAGCGCATGTACACGTCAGCCAATAAATATGATCGGTTCCCAGTGGGACAACTCCTATTATGAAACCGGATCAAATACGTTTGGTCCCGAGGGCGCGTTTAAGTATCAATTTTATTTTCGGAAAAATCGAAATGATTTTTTATATTTTTGTTCCCAAGAACAATTTCTAAGTAAAAAAACGCGCTTAGTAACTACATAGAATTTCTATTCTTTGGATAAAAATGCATTTGGTCAAATTCAATTTTGTTGTTTCTTTTAATTTTTTTTTTTTTTTTTTTCTTTTCTTTTTTTCTCTCATTCTTCCTCCTTTGTGGCCGATCGCCGGCCACGGCGCGAGGTCCAACAACCGCCGGGCGAGGCCACCACAAGGCTGAGCTCGCCGTGGCCACCACAAGGCTCGCCCGCCTAGCTGCGAGGCCGAGCCTCACCATGACTCGGCATTGCACCATGGCCCTCGCCGGCCATGGTCGGGGCCAACGACTAGCCAAAAGGAAGAAGAAGGAAAGGAAAGAGAATAAGAAAAAAAAGATAAGATAAGAGAAAAGAAAAGAAAAAAAAATTTGTTTACGAAAACAAGAATGTACTTTTTCTACTTCTTGTTTTTGTTCCCGGAACCAAAATTTTGTCAAATACGTTTCTATTTTTCTTTTTGTTCCCCGGAACAAAAGAACATAAATAATTGTTCCGAGAATAAAATTGCTTTTGCCAAACAAGCCCTAATTTGCATAATTAAGAACCAGCCCACCGAGTCTTGAAAATGGTGATTCCTCTTTCTTTTTTGTTTCTTATATCCCCATACATAGGAGCTTCTCAACGTTAAAAAAAAAAAAAAAAAGGATAATTTATCAATTAGGGCTCATTTCAACATAAAAAATTAAAAATTAAAAATTAAGAAGTTCTGGCAAGTCTATTGGTTCAATTTGATTCTAATATGGAATCAGAAACTGATCAATCATAAATTTATTTGATTCAGTTCAATTCGATTCTCAGATGAAATGCACATCCTTGGATAGCGCCAATGCATGCCAGGAGGGCATTTCGGTCAGAACGGCATACTTTCCATATAAACCTAAATTTCAAACGGTCCCGAAGAAAAAGTCCTCGCTGGCTTGCCTTGCTCCCCACGTATTGGAGCCGCCATCATCATCGAACCTTCCCTCCGTGGCCCCCACAATCGGCAATCCAGGTGCGTTAACCCAATCCCCGCCCGACACGCGTCGGATGACGCCCTGTCCACGTAGGCAGCCCCACCGCCGTTCCCAACTCGCGCGAGCGAAACAGCGCGAAGCGCGGGCCAGCCTCGCCGGAGTCCATTTACGAAAGTACCCCCCGAGCCGTCACTATATAGAAGGAGGACCGCCACCTAAAACCTCCCTGTCACGTCTTCGACGTTGAACTCATAAACCCCAAACCCCCCACGACGAAACGCGGAAACCGATTCTCTCCCTTCCCCAAACTCTCGCGTGACGGTCGATCCTCCTCCTCCTCCTCCTCCTCCTCCTCCTTCGCTGATCACGATGATGATGATCGGACGGCACCACGGCGGCAAGCTCCTCGCCGGCGCCGCCCTCGCCGCGCTGGGCCGGAGGACGCTCGCGACGGCCTCCGTCGCCCCGCGGGGCTTCGCGGCGGCGCAGGGAGCGAAGTACTTCTACTCCGGCCCCGCGCGAGGCGGAGCGGCGGCGACCGCGTGGCTCAGGGCTCCGGCGATCGGGATGCGCCGCGAGAGCACCCTGGCTCTCGGAGAGAAGGAGGCGCGGCCTCAGCAGCAGCAGTTGGCGGAGGAGGAGAAGCGCGCGGCCGCCGGCGGGAAGGCGATCGCGAGTTACTGGGGCGTGGAGCCTTCGAAGGTCACCAGGGGCGACGGCACCGAGTGGAGGTGGACTTGCTTTCGGGTAACGTGCGACTTTTTTTTTTCTGTGGCGATTTCGTCTCGCCTTGTTTGCGTCGAGTCTGCTTTTGTTGCTGATGCGTGTTTTGACGGTGGACGAAGCCGACGGAGACGTACAAGGCGGACCTGTCGATAGATCTGAAGAAGCACCATGCGCCGCTGACGTTCCTGGACAAGTTGGCCTTCTGGACGGTCAAGTCCTTGAGATACCCCACGGACATATTCTTCCAGGTACGTCCTCATCTTCAGTTTATGATCCGGCGACTTCCGCACATCTGGCGGTTCGACGCCTGGTTCTCCATCTAATCCTAAAGATCGGAAAGTTGTATGGTTGGCCGATCTACACGTACACCAGCCTAGGCGTGTCGAGATCTATTAGAACATATAACTTAGAACGCGCATGATCTTGGTTACTGTTCCATCGAGCATGGACTAGTCGATGTTTGATGTGGAGTTGTACCTGTATAGACGGAAGGAGTCAGGGTGACCTCGCTCTTTGAAATGGACGGAGATTTCTTGGACAAAAAGTTTTAGATTGCGTTTGAAATTGCTGATTGTGCTTTCGGCCTTTTCTTTTCCATTTTTTTTCTTTCTTTGTTTTTCGAGGGGGGTTTTTATATTTGGTTCTGAATTTAAAGATTTAATTTTTATTTAAGCAGAACACCTCGAATGTTTATAAAATTATGTGAAGTTGATGTTGGACTTTTTTTAAATTACCAAAGTAATTTATTTTATTTTTTACATTTTTTATATGGATTTAAAATACGAGTTTATGCGTCTAATTGGTAAATAGGGGTAAATTGTCTTCTTTCCAGCCACTGTCCATCGTTGGAGCTAGACTTTTTTTTTTTTTATGTTAAATATTATCTTTGATATGTAAGGGCGTAAGAGGCTAAACACGCGCGATTCGCTCCCGAGAGTTTTGACATGAACATTTATTTCTTGTGAACAGAGAAGATATGGCTGCCGAGCGATGATGCTGGAGACCGTGGCAGCGGTGCCCGGCATGGTCGGAGGACTGCTTCTGCACTGCAAATCGCTGAGGCGGTTCGAGCACAGTGGTGGTTGGATCAAAGCCTTGCTAGAAGAAGCTGAGAATGAACGCATGCACCTCATGACCTTCATGGAGGTTTCGCAGCCAAGATGGTACGAGCGCGCCCTCGTGTTTGCAGTCCAGGGCGTCTTCTTTAACGCCTACTTCCTGGGTTATCTGATCTCTCCCAAATTTGCCCACCGGGTAGTTGGCTACCTCGAAGAAGAGGCCATACACTCCTACACCGAGTTCCTGAAGGAGTTGGACAGTGGAAATATCGAGAATGTCCCGGCTCCGGCCATCGCCATCGACTATTGGCAGCTCCCCGAAGGGTCCACTCTGAGGGATGTCGTGCTCGTGGTGAGAGCTGATGAGGCACATCACCGGGATGTGAACCACTTTGCATCAGTAATGATCTCATTCACAGCACCTCTCAATTTTTTATAGCACTTGTGCGATTTATCAATCGGACTGTATACTCGATCTGATCCTGACTGGTTAAAATGGATGAATTGTTGCAGGACATACATTATCAGGGACGTGAGCTGAAGGAAGCTCCTGCTCCACTTGGGTATCACTGAAATATTCCGGGTCACTAAAGTGCTGTGAAGGATGAAATGTTCGTTATATGCTCGAGGACTATGTCTTTTACTTTGAAATAATTTTGGTACTCATTACAGTGTTTACAATCCACTGTTTGTGTTCATTAAAATGATTCTGGCTACAGGAGTTCATCGTCGTGAACCTCATGGTAATTGTACTTCGATTCCTTCCCCCCCTTGTGAAATAACCCCATCTTGCTGTTGCTGAATAAAGAACTTATGTTTGACCAAGATCATCCGTTCTAATTCACGATGGTACTTTCCAAATGGCAGATTTTTGAGATAGAAAAGGGACTGGTTTGCGGTTGATCGAAGAATTGGAGTTCGTCTGGGGAGAAGCTTTCTGCTTGAAGCGAATGATAAAATGTTCAAGCCATGTCTTCTCTCCTGCAACTCCAAGGTAGCCCAAATGGTAATTGCAATACAGGGTGCTATTCTTAGGCATAGCCAATTTTAGAGTCGAACCTTTTAGAATTTGAGAATTGGAGAATAGCAGTCACTGACTGACTACTATCGTGTCAACTAGGATGGGTTTAGAAATTACAAAATCTAGCAACATCTTTATAGCAAAATGTAAATTTATGTTAGTTCCTTCAAACGGAAGGATATTCAATTAAATTGAAGCAAGTACTAAGCGAAACGGTGAGATGGTTATAGTGACGGCGATGATTCAATATGGTGGTGGTGGTTTCCATGAACGGTAGGCAACTACCTCAATTTCAAGACATCAATTGGGAGATGTTGAAAAATCACGAGGATATATGATCGATCTTAGTGTAAGAGTATAAGTATTGGCCCCCACTATTGTTTTGCATGAAGGTTATAGGGAAATTTATACAAATAATTCGTGAAATTTAGCATAATGTGCAATGTTGTTCCTAAAGTTTCAATTTGTTCAATGATGTTCTTGAACTTTATCTTGATGTGTAATATTATTCATATACTTTTAATTTGAACTTTTTGTGCATATTCAGTCTAGTCACTGAATTATATTAAAATTTTCAATATTGATCATAAACTTAAATTAATGAAATGAATTTTTTTTTTTTTTTGGTCGGTAATGAACCTAGGCCATAAATTGAGAGACCACATTAGATAAATTAAAAGTTCAAGGGCAACATTGTATATTTAGCTAAAGTTCATGAACTATATTGAACAGCTTAAAAGTTAAGAGACGAAATCGCTAATTGAATCAAAGTTTGGGGACCGTTTGTATCATTTTTCCTATGTTATAGGGCAAATGTTTTTCTCTAACCACACACCACCATGCTTAGAAAAATAAAAGGACAGGATGAACCAGCATCAATGCGTGTCGAACCAGAAGAGACGCCAAGTGTCGTGCTATGGTGCTTATACTACAATAAATTTTTAAAAATAGGATCACATTTGATTTTTATCGAGATCACCTGCAACAAAGCAGCATATTAGCTTCTTCGATAGAAGCTCATTCATTGGAAGGAATCAGCCCGACATTTTGAAGATGGGCCCGTGAAGACCCTGGAACTTCGCTAGTCGACTGAAAGTATAACCAACGGCAAAAGCTGATTGAGTGCTTAGATTGGCTAAATCAGAAATGAGTAGATTCGCTGCTATAATTTTTTTAACAGATTTATGTATGTTTTGGTGAAGCTTAGGACGTGTTTAGTAACGTTTTTATTCCGGGGAACAATTTTTAAACAGAAATAATTTTTTTTTGTTTCTATTTCCGAAAACAATTTCTAAGTATATAAGAACATGCTTGAATAACGCAAAAAATTTATACTCCAAAAATAGAAATGTGTTTGGTAAATTTGTATAAAGTTATTATTTCTTTTAATTTTTCAATATTTTTTATTATATTTTTCCTTTTTTTCTTCTTTCTTTTTTTTTTTTTTTTTTTCTTTCTTTCTCTTTGTGGCCGGTCACCGCCACGGCGGTGGCCGGCGGTCGGGCTGGGCAAGCTTGCCGGAGCCTCGCCGGTGGCCTTGGTGGCCAGGTGAGCCTTGTGCCGGCAGCAAGGCTCAACCTCGCCCAGGCGGCGCAAGGTCGGCCTCGCACGGGTCAGGCAAGCTCGAGCTCGCCTAAATCTAGCGAGGCCGAGCTCACCCGACCAACGGCAAGACTCGGCTCAACGAGCCTCGCCGTGGCTCAGCGAGGTCGCCGGCCCTCGTCTAGCCAGTCGCCGACACCGGTCATGACCAAGGCCAATGACCAGCAAAAGGAAGAAGAAGAATAAAAAGAAGAAAAGAAATAGAAGAAAAAAGATGAGAGAGAAAAATTGCTTCCGAAACAAGAAACAATTTTTTTCTACTTTTTATTTCTGTTCCAAATTTGTTTCCGAAAACAAAAGTTTTACCAAATGCGCTTCTGTTTTTTTTTTGTTCCCAGGAACAAAAATTTTACCAAACGCGTTTCTGTTTTTTTTGTTCCCCGAAACAAAAGAACAGAAATTTTTGTTCCAAGGAACAGAAATAAAAATAAACAAACAAGCCCTTAGTGACAAATGTTAACAAAGATATACACTTTTTTTTTTTGGCTAATTGTGATGATTCTGCTGATTTTCCACTGAATTTGTAGTTCACATGTTGCTCGAAAAGATGCAAAATTTTGGAAGCATAAACAGAGATGGTAACAAGACTTGGCCATCCAATGGTCATAGATGAAAAGCAAGATTTGTTGAATTGTGACAAGCCTGTGATTGGAATTCAGTGAAAATGACCACAGACAGGCGATAGACGGAGCTTTAGCATAGCGCACATAAATTCACTTTCTCCTTCGCGTTAATGCTCCTGTTGTTCAGTCAAAACACTGCGACAACATGATTTTCTAGACGTGCGGATCGACAACCAGAGCAAGCTCAAATATTTATTCAGACTTCTCAGTTTTCTTAGCGTCACAGTGGAATATGGAAAATTCAGGACATTCTTACAGCCTCATATTCATGGGACACCTTCAGAGGGGACTCTTTGGAAACGGGCCGCTCTTCTGACCACAGCTCCAGATTAACCGTTCCGGTTCCCCAGTGGATCAAACACTTGAAGACCTCATTGACATTGAACCGATTGACTAGTCCCACACCTAGGCATTTGTCCCAAAGCGACCATTCACCTGAAAAAATAAGACCGTCAGGCACCAAGATAAAGAACATCCTCATTTGTTAGGGAAAAAAGGAAAACGTCAAAAATGACTGGGTGCTGGTTCGATGACCAATTAATGGTTGTTCTATCCAAAAGGTCATCATCCTTAAGGAATTTTTCAAACACTAGGAGAAAAATACGTTAATGACAACAAACTAAATTTGGGTTAATCAAGTTCATTTGAGTGGATGCTATAGTTAACGACATCTAAGTTAGGTAATCAAAGAAGAAAAGATTCCACAGAGGACAGGAAAATAGAAGCTGGAAGTGTTGCAGAGCAAGAAGTGTCGTAAACAGTGGAAGGAAGTTTGCCGACAACAGAAGTAGGACATTCTATCCCAGGAGCAAGATGTGCTTAACAAACCTGCAACTTCAAAATTCGAATTGAGTTTTGAATGATTCAATCTGAAGATCTGACACGTGATTGATGAAATTATACTCAATCAGATATAATTTAACCCAACCTAAAGCTAGATATCCATTTATCATGGAAAAGAATGAGAAAATTAGAAGTTATGCCAAAGCAGATGCATGGATCTCTCAAAAGATGTAAAGAAATTATCCATGGTGATTGGAGATCCACTTGATGAAGATTTTAAGCATACGTAGGTATGAGCATCCGAAGAAAGTGAAGATTATCGCCATTCTCAACCTATTGATGAAATGGAACGTCCAGATATGCAGTAGCTAATTGAATGAAATCAGATATTGAGGAATCAAAGCTGATAAGTGCTTTCATGGAAGGATGGACCTATCAATTGACATTGATTAATGCAAAGGCCATATAAAGATATACACAAGGATGGAGAAGGAAGACAATGATGGCTGGCTAAGGGACCTCTGGCATTTGGGTCAACGAGAATTGAGGACTGGAATTCAAAGCAGGAGACGAGAATAGGCTATAATGAGAATACTACCAATATGAAGAACCTACACCTTGATTCTTGTACTTCCACTTGTGCTGAACTTAGAAAGACCTCAAGTGTATTTTGAACTGTCTTTGTATCATCTCATCTCTAGTAAGAGCTGCGGAACAAATTTATATGAGAGGGAGAGGCTTAACTATATGGGGGCATTGATAGGAGACCACTGTTCCGTTTTATAGGAGCAGCTGGTTCTGTACAAGGGTTTACTATAGAAGCGACTGATGCTGAAGCTGTGTGGAACAGATGGTATGAGTAGTAAGATATTTGGAGGAAGTGGACTCAGCCTCGGTTGGAGGCTGGGCTGGTAGTACTTGAAGAGAGGAGTATACTTAGCTCAATTTTGTTACCTCAGCTCTTTTATTTCTTGTTAATCACTTAAAGCATCAACGGTTTCTGGAATATTTCTGTTAAACTGATACCAGAGTGTTAAAAAGTCGATGCAAACCAACTTTGGGTGATCCAAGATGGTAGTACCAAAATCTTGAACAATGCACTTGGATCTTGGTTTACTAAGGTATTTGTAATCCCATGCAAGTTTTTGACAACCCAGTGTAAGAGTTCCAAAAAGTGGAGTGATGCAACTGGATCTTGGTTTATTATGGAGTATAGCTCTCCAGTTACCCAGGCCTTTGCAGCAGATAACAAAATGCAGAACCAAAAGAAAAGGCAAGAAGAAACAATTACCATTAGGTAGAAGATTCCCTTCAAAAGTCTGCTCGCCAGAATCGGGCCAAAGTTCATGCTTAGAACCATCAACAGCTGTAAATGAGATAAAAGATTCTGTAGGGTGCAACAGGGTGAATGTGGGGTGTACTCTCAAGCAGACCAACCTACAGCAGAATATAAACAACCATTATAGGTGATCATCACCAATCTGAAAGTTTAGGGTGCAAAAGGGTGAATATGGGGTGAATATCTGACGATAAAAAAACAAAAAGCATAAAATGCAGTTCTCTAATGATATCTCCATTTAATTTTCTGATTATATTTATTCACTGTAAGAAAAATGCAGGCTCAACTTTAAGCATGTACTCTCAATAGTGATGAGCAATGAGTTTTTCATAACATTTTCTTAGCATTAACATAATTGCTCATTTCATAAAGGCCTGTTATCAGAAGTCCTTTGTAGTTGTGTAACTTTCTCCAAGACTGGGTTTTGGCTGACCTTGAAAATCCACCAGAACCAGCACCAACTTTCCTGGCTACAAGGCTAGAGTCAATTCGAAACACCTTAGGGTTGTCCTTTCTGATAGATATGAGTCGTTGAATAACCAGTCCACCGCCAATTTCACCTTCCATCATAAGAGATTCCTCCTCTCCAGCATGCTCAAGATTTCTCCTACAGGGAATGCAGAGCACACGCGAGGTAAATCTAGTGCAAGAAAATAAAATTCCTATGTTTTGCAAAAAAAAAGACAACAATGTTGATAAATAAATAATTCAGCGGATTACAAGTGGTCAAACGCTTCTACGTAAGTGAAAAGTCAGTTCTAATCTGGTCCAATTTGCAAACTGCTGGATTTACTAAGAAGTATTCTGAGGCCTATTGAAAATACTGATGCAGACATACACACAGACTAGAAGAATTCTGATTCACTTCCTATTGTACCAAAGCCATTAAAGGATGTAGTATAACTCATGTTGTGACAAAAAGAACCCCTGTTACATGTGTAAATATTCTACAATCTTCAATAGAGAGTAAAAGAGAAAATAAATAAAGACTACACCTTTACTCAATTACTAAATAACAAAGTAAATAGATGGCTCTATTTATAGATCATTAGAGACACTAGTGTTAAAGTTACTTTAATTAAGATATTTTTAATTTTTAGAGTTTTATTTCTCTTTTTAGATAAGGGTATTATGGTCATATACAATTTATATTTAATATAAACACAATGGGTGTAGGGTTTCTGTTACAGCCCTCTCTTTGTTTCTTTTACATTCTCCTTCTCCTCCTCCTCTCTATTCCTTCTCTCTTCCTTCTTTCTCTCTTTCCTTCTCTCTTCCTTATTTCTCTCTTTCTACTTGCTGTGGGTTCTCTAATCAGTTTTGTGACATGGTATCAGAGCAGATCTAACTACCTTATTACTTGATCCTATTGCTGGTTTGAGAGTCCCCTAGTAACCCTACTTCTTCTCTGGTGCGCAGCCACCTAAAGCTGCAATTTTTATCGGTTTTCTCTTTGAGTCTCGATACATATGAGATCAGAAGATATCATATTCATCAGGTTCAGTTTGTGAACATGGATTACAACACTTATTGATCGGCGGGTTCAAGAATCAGAGTACTTCATTGATTATAGTTGACTGATCTTGCTGGGTTTCCGTCAAACATATAATTATTTGAATTAAGACTTCTGGTCAGATATTTTCTTCTATACAGCAGTCTATATTTATGAGATTTCAACATCCCTTTGGTTAACTGATGGAGCCAATCACATCTAATTATACATTAGTGTTGCTGTTTTGTTTCTTGCACTAAAGTTTCAGCCTTCTTGATTAAGTGGTAGATATATTTATATTGAGACTATCATCATGAGTGATACTAAGGCTTCTACAAATAGTGTCAATGTTCAAATTACTACTATTAAATCAAATGGATCTTCCAATTACTTGTTATGGGCCCAAGCTGTGAAGGTCTATATTAATGCCAAAGGGAAACTCCATTATCTTACTACAGACCCTCCTGCTGAAAATTCTAAAGACTATAGTGATTGGATGAGAGAGAATGATATACTTTTGGTGTGGTTATGGAATAGCATGGAACCATCCATCGCTGCTAATTTCATGTTCCACACAACTGCTAAGGGAGTGTGGGATGATCTTGTGGAGAAATACTCACAAGACAAAAATATGTCTAGAGTTTATGAACTATATGAGAAGATCTTTAATTTTAAACAGGGAGACAAGTCTCTTGGAGAGTATTATAGTGCTTTGAAAGGTATGTGGGAAGAACTTAATCTTTATCAGCCCATCACTACTGATCTTGAGAGACTGAAGACAAAACGAGCTCAATTTCAAGTGGCCAAGTTTCTATCTGGCTTGAATGCCAACTTACAGCCTGTGAAGAGTCGGCTTCTTGCTAGAGAGAGAGTTCCTTCTATGAATGAAGCATTTTGTCGAATTCAG
This sequence comes from Eucalyptus tenuipes, assembly GCA_014182365.1. Classification (NCBI taxonomy): domain Eukaryota; kingdom Viridiplantae; phylum Streptophyta; class Magnoliopsida; order Myrtales; family Myrtaceae; genus Eucalyptus; species Eucalyptus tenuipes. Next base: position 4,437,176 of record CM024541.1, on the reverse strand, counting down.
CGCATTGTTCCTCCGTCTTCTATGTCATCTAAAGACAATTCAGCATTTGTGGCTAGTAGTGGTGGTCGTGGTCATGGTGGTTTTTCCAATAAAAGTCGTGGTTTCGGGGGAGGTCATAGTCATGGTGGTGGACGTAGTGGACAAAGTTCTGATCGAGATAGCCGTCAGTATATATACTGCGGCAAATCCGGTCATATTGTTGACACTTGTTGGGCCAAGCATGGCAAGCCTGAGTGGGCTCAACGATTAATTACTACAAATGTTGTTGTGTCTGAAGGGAGTGCTAGAAATGTGTCTTACAGCGACATGAACCCATCTATCCCACCTGGGGGTAGTTCTTCTGAGTCTACGACTCAAGATGATATGGTTGCACAACTCATCAAGCGTGTCCAAAAACTAGAGGCTTCCAATTTCTCATCCACGGCCACTCTTGCACGTACAGGTAACATGGCCTCTTTCTCTACTTTGTCTCCTAGCACCTCTTGGGTCATTGACTCGGGAGCTTCTAGTGATATGACGAGTAAGCAAGAACTATTTTCTTCCCACCATAACTCTAGTCCTTCATCAGAAGTTATTTTAGCTAATGGTTCCTCGACTCAAGTGATTGAAATTTCTTCTCCAGGAGCTTGGATTTTCTATTAATCAACCTATTGATATGATGTGTGATAATCAAGCAGCTATTTATATTGCTGGGAATCCTGTTTTTCAAGAGCGAACTAAGCATATAGAAGTTGATTGTCACTTTGTTCGTGATGTTGTGAAGCAAAAGTTAGTTGCTACTCCTTACGTTGCCTCTAGAGATCAGTTTGCTGATATGTTCACCAAAGCATTATTTTGTCTTGCTTTTGTTGCTGACTGTTCCAAGCTGGGCATGGGTGACCTATATGCTCCAGCTTGAGGGGAGTGTTAAAGTTACTTTAATTGAGTTATTTTTAATTTTTAGAGTTTTATTTCTCTTTTACTTACATAAGGGTATTATGATCATATACAATTTATATTTAATATAAACACAATGAGTAATAAGATTTCTGTTACACAGAAAACTACAGCCCTCTCTTTGTTTGTTTCTTTTACATTCTCCTTCTCCTCCTCCTCTCTATTCCTTCTCTCTTCCTTTTTCCCTCTCTTTGTTTGTTTCTTTTACGTTCTCCTTCTCCTCCTCCTCTCTATTCCTTCTCTCTTCCTTCTTTCTCTCTTTCTACTTGTTCTGTGGGTTCTCTGATCAGCTTTGTGACAACTAGCAAAACCTTAATTTCCTTATATATGACCACCTACTAACTACTAGCTAATAGCCGAACATTATAAATGTATTTCAACAATTCCCCTCAAGCTGGAGCATCCGCCTTGCATATGATAGTTGCAACTCTCATCCAAAGTTTGTGACTAAAAACACTGTGTAAACTGGACCTCAACTAGAAAATGGATGTTGATTATATCGAACCGGATTTGAGGTAATGACAATTATGTCCAGACCTTACAGGACAAACTGAATATAGTCCACGTTAACACCACTTTCGATGAAAGCGCTGAAGAAACAAATTAAGATCGAAAAATTGAAACCTCTTTCTCATATAACAAAGGTTAAACGTGTGAAAACTCGACTTGAATTGCAGCAAACTAAACTCCATCACCCCACAACGCTTGACTTTGGCAGCTCAATGAAGGTATGCTGGTATCCGGTGCTCACAGCTTTTGCTTGGAAACTTGACAACAACCTCACTCGTCAATGACGCTATCAATTGAAGATGAGTCTCACAATAAATAACATCTACAGTAAGCTTCTTAAGATTTCAAAGGACCACAATTGGGGAAGTTGTTAAAGATGAGTTGCTACTGGATAAAGCCTTTTTTCTTGACTCATCTTTTTTTATAAGTGAGAGAGCTCTGTTAAAGAAACAAAAGCACATGAACCGGAGCAAATGCATAAACCTTGACTGATACACAAACCAGAAACGACAGAGGACAACAATGGAGACGAAGACAGCTACTGGAATGAAGGACTTGACGGAACCCTATATTAGAGAACAAAGGGACTTGATTGAGAGTTTCCACTAGCCATGAAGACAAGGAAGAGTGACAAAGAACAGCTTGCGAAGTGATGGGGAGCAATGTAGACTCGTGACAGTGGCTTGAGAAAAGTTTGCGATGGTAGACTTCAGCTCACTGGAAAAGACAAGATCAATGGTGACAGATTGAGACGGGTGGTCAATAGACAGCGACTCAGAGGAACAAAGGAGCAGCAACGCCTTGATGGCAAGGAAAAAGCCGATGAAAACGACAAGTTTACTTGATCTGGACGAACAGCGATTCCCCTTGATGACAAGCAGCGATTGATGGAAAGAAGAAAGATAAACCTTGGGTCCCTTTCTAAAATTTTTATGAGTTACATGAAGATGTAGACTTACTTTCCTTCATGCTAGGCTGGACTTTGTGAAATATATGATAAAGAAGGCAAATAAGGCCCAAAAAGATTTAAACTCAGGACCTCCTCAGGAAAACTTGATGAACATGTGTTGATAGATTTGACTAACAAAATTCTTCAGTATTTGCGAGATTCAGCAATAATACCCTTGCAACTGCCACGTTTGGCTCATGCTTCGCAATTAACAGTCCAATAACATACTCAGACCCAGAATAATAAGTCCAAACAAAGATGAAATTAAATCTTTCATTAACTCAAGCAAACTATTTGTTCCTAATAATCGATACCGCAATAATCCAAACTCTTGTTTCTTCCTCCTAATACATGAAATTTCTTAAACAACTATTTGGCTCATTTTCTTCATGCTGCAGAGAGGCAATCACCAAAACTGAGACAGAAGTTGAGAAACTTACTCGATGACAGTATAGTCCTCAGTACATCCAGCAGACCTATACTCTCTTCCACTATACTCTTCATATCCATTAATTTCAATTCTGCTATGAAGCCATTGTGTACCTGCCATATAGCCAAATAAAATTCAAGGTTCTATCTTAAATTCTGATAACTTATATATGTTTTCACATATCTTATAGCATTTGCCTTCATGCTTACTAATCATCAAATCAACCTCAACCTTCCTCAGCATAGAGCGATATAGAGGATCAACTGTAATGGTCATAATTGCCGTGGCAGTGGCAGTGACAGCATACAGGCCACAGTTTTGTAGATCACACAAGTATGAAATAGGAAAAAACTCAATGCTTAACAAAGTCTCAGCTTTTGCATACTATAATGATGCTAGATTACTTCATGTTTGCTTTTCATGAGAAAATACCAATTGCAGTGGCTGTCTTACCAGTGATGGCATAATTATCATTATGGCCATGACACAATCCAGAATTGCCTATAACATCAAGAAATATCTGGTCTATGACAAGCTGCTTCATGGCCAGTGTAAGTTAACGATAAGCTGTCATGTTCATCCCTTCTTAGATTGAGCAAGACAAGATGTATCCACGTTGATATAGATGTGATAGGAGTTATGCAAATGTTGTGGGCAATGCCAATAAGTCTCTCCAATAACTTAATTTACTACCAATCAAAGGAAAAAGAAACACCTACCAGTCCATAGTTAAATAATTCTATTTCTATTTGAATTGAACTTCTTATGCGCTAAATTGTCACATATGCAGAGAAGAAGCATCACACATATCCCGATAAAGAAGGAGGGACAAAAGTAACCAAAGCTTTGTAGACAATACTAACCCAAAATCTATTCAAGCACATTAATTTACTTCTTGAGCAAAGAAAAAAAAATAGATACTTGTGATCAAGTGCAAAAGGAATCTCTGCGGAATTGAACTGAACCTCTCATATATCTGATTGTCAGCTATGTAGCTACCAAAAAGCATCACGCATGTCCAAACAATTCAACTTTTGCAGAACTGGTTTTTGCTGAAGAGAACTGGCATTTAGTTTAAACTTACTGATAAGGAAAATCAGCACTAACGCTGCACGAACTCTTTAATATATCAGCAAGCTTTCACTTTCAAAAGTTGGAATAAAAAACGTTTAAATAGTTGTAGTAGTATCAGGATGGTTAAGAAGCCAGTCAAATCACCTGAAGGGACATGATCCATTGATATGATCCTTCCCCCAATCCAAGGAACAACTTTGGCTATCCATTCCCCACTTTTTAGCTCAATAGGGGTCCTCGAAAGTTCTACACCCTTATGGCTTGAGATCTCTTCAACATCTGGAATGCGCTTACAGCTCTCTGCATGCAAGAATCACTTGCATCAATAAGGGTACATGGAGAAGATGCAGAAGACATAGGCAAAGTCGCGGCATGATATCAACAAATGCAGTGATTTTCAAACATTCTTCTTTGGAGCCCATAATAATCCATGAGGAAGAATGACATCCCCAGTCAAGGAGGAGCCACCTTCCTCAAATATCAGCAAAAAGTTGGAAAAGCTGCTACAGGATGTGCAGTAATGTTCATGGATTTACCAACTCTCTCCTTCCCACAGCAAAAAGTTTCTAAAAGATGTCCTGGAAATATCATCCATGTAAACTTTTTAAAGTTGATGCATGGCAATCAATAAGAGTTGAAACAAGTGTAAGCAGTCATTAAGGAGGCAACTTTCCTCTGTGTGGATATGAATGAGCAGAGTATCTCTACCAAACCATGGTTCTTGATTTCACTTTGCATTTATGACTATAAATCTGATAAACAAACATTAAAGTTCCATGTTGTTAAAATGTTCACAGAATGAATCAATTCTTATGGATAGCTTTACTATACCAATGTGAAAATGGGAATTTGTATCCCTTTTCCATCGAAAAAGCCAATTAACCCACAAATTGCTGCAGCTAGGGATATCTCACCAGCATTTTTCCCAGGATAAAAAACTGTGAAAAGAAGACGTGGCCTAATGAATATTAATCTTCGGCTCTAATTATCACAAAAGGAATAGGTAGTATCAAGACAAAAAACAACAATAGATATGAACATAAACTTATGAAATCGGTTTGATAAGAACTTGATAATGAGAGAGGTCCAGCCACATTCACAGCAGAACACAATTCCATTTTGCCAGCAAAAGTAATGAATTCATCCTCAAAGACGTAGACACATCATAGGGTTTCCAACTTGCAAACTAGCATTACCTAAGCGTGCATTATATTTCTTCTCACTTGCAGCTACCATCTTAGACACTTCGTCCTCTGAAGGCAATGTAATTTGGATAGTGTCGCCATCCATGCCCCATGCATCAACCTGTGTATGATCATATTTGCTCACAATTTCCAAATAAAAACTCCAGTGCTGCTTAATAACAAATTCTTAAATCAGATAAAACAAGCGCCCTTCCTTATGAAAAGGAATTTACCATTGCCCCTCCACCTAGTAACAACATTACATGCAGACGACGTTTTGGCCTCTTCCATGAACCTTCTTCTGTGTACACTCTTATGGTAGCCAGTGAAGATTCACGTTCTGCAATATAGTGAGTTAGCAGATATTCTCCCTCCAAATACTTATATCCATCACCATCATCTTCAAAAAGAATGCCCTTCGCAGTCCCTGTTTGGCAGAAAAGATACAAATCAAAATATGGTTAAAATTAAACCAGTCTTCTTTGCAGCAGGAAAAAAGAAAGGTATGGATGAAACACTCGGTAGTCACATGCTATTTATCACATATTCAACCTTCCAATTTTTCTTAACAAAAAGATCCTCTTGCAAGTGCTTTTTGACTTAAGCCTAATAGCAACAAAAATGTAAACGGATTGCCTCACTTTGCTGTCAACTTACAGTATCGATTTAGAACTTTTGTGGAAAAAAAATTTCGATGCTTGTCAACAGTAGTGTGTGACAAAGAAGCATGCCATAGACTCACGAGATACAAAAATACAGAATTAGACAAGCTTACTTATTGGAAAGACGGAAAGAAAACAATCGGACACAATTTAGCAAGTACATTTAACAAGATTGAGAAATTAATTCACTTAATGACATGCTTAAGTTGTTCTAAGCTTGAGCAACCAGAAATTATCTATTAAATAGACATCTGGCATTAGCAATTCTATCAACAAACAACATAATGATAAATTATAAGAATCCATAGAGGAAACAGTAAATTTTTCAATTGAAAGCGATGGACAATGATAATTAGACTTCTAATCAGCAACTTGACGCATTCCAAAGATGAATTTTCACAAGTTATATATGTTCATGACCTGTCTATAATCAAAACCATCAATGCAACACTACCCAAGAAAAATTCAAGTGGAAGAGATATACCGTGCTCATTCAAAGCCACAAGGAGTGTCAAGTCATCTGAAAGATTAGCTTCACCAACATGTTGGTGGGGAGGACCCAAAGGAATGATTGAACCGCCTTGTAGAAATAATAAGGGCAGATCCTATCAAGTTAAAGCAAAATAACATTAACTGCCGGCAAACCATTATCATGGAGAGCATTACAGAGAAACTAAGAACTTGTGGTACCGGGTGTGCATCATCGAAATCAAAGGTCAGCCAAATACCCTTGGGCAACACATGCTGCAAGTCATTTGATTCCTGATGGGGCATAGAGCTGATCAAGATTAAATGACATTAGCAGATGCATATGGATTTATGTTCGGCTTAAAGCCTTTTTAAACGCAATATATTAACCCTTGCAGAACCATCAATAAGGCCAAGAAACTAGGGCAAAAGAATCCAAAGAATCATCTGTTATTTTGAGGACTAACAAGAACAGTCTCAAGTAACCATCACATCTTTTGCTCACTATTCCCATTAACTCACCAGATGGCATATCTTTATGATGACAATGCTACAAAATGCAGAAGACCTTTAAAAGTAAGACATAACATTGAAGGTACTGATACGTTAACTCAATCAATCTCTCATTAATAGGGATTTTCCTCTCACGGTGGGACACGTACACTCAAACATTAATAACATAGATATGTAGGAAATCTATGTAATTTATCTATGTAATTTGTAAGCGGCAATGGCTACTGAGCCTAAGGGGATGAGGGCCACCACCAGCCCCTCCAGGTCCGCTAGTAGTGAGAACATTGATAGAATACCATATCGCATAAGTGCAGAAACATGCATACGTCATGTGATCACGCTACATAAAGCGTGGACAGCAATTATACCTAATGACATGATTAGACTATAGTATATTTAAGTTGTAATCTCAAAAGTTGAAAAAATATATTCTCTTTCTGAAACTCCGAGGAAGATACTAACTAGATCAACAAAGACAAAAGAAAAAGGGAAAGACACTAGTAACTGCAATACAATATGGAGAAGCAGCAAGGAGCTCACGTTGCATGTATCCTCATGACATATGCAAGGTCAAATTTTTTTTTTTATAGTGAAAGAGAGGATAACCTTGCACAAACCAAGAGTGGCCCTAATAAAAATGAATTTTCCAGTGTCCTTAACCTGGGATCTTTGGGATCTGCACAAGAACTTGTTAAGCTTAGATACCTATGCAAATAAGAACAGTAATACATGTGGTACAAAGGCAAGAATGCTATCCAACACCGTGCTAACCCACCAGCAAAAAAGGTCGGACTTGCCACAAGAGTGCCCATTTTATGAGCCATGTAGAAAAGAGTATATATGTGGGGAAGAAAGCGGTAGCGCCGCTTCAGTGCCAGGCGACAGACTTCCTCACACTAGTGCAAGAGAGACAAAAAAGAAAGTAAAAGATCAATTCTGTAAAATCTTCCAGGGGAATGAATTTATAAAATAAGCACCAACGACAATTAGAGGAATCTATACATTCCAGCAATCTGAAGGTAGAGAATCTGATACTAAAGAGTCAGCATGCTAAATTGGTCATGATTTCATATATTTTACAAGAAAAAAGGTCCAGAGGTTCTCTAAGGACTGAGAGACATGATTTATTTCACATTATTCATAGCCATTTAAGAAATTTGGAGTCTTTCTGATGACGGGTCTATCAGTAACAGAAGAGGGAAACCTTTTCTTTCAAAACACTGGGAGCAAGGTCAGCGGACAGAAGTGCTTTAGATTTGAGAGAATTTAAGTCGAATGAGTGAAATAAAAATCATCAGGACAAAGTTCATGCACATGACATGAGCACGTCACCAAGAAAAGCAGCACAAACCTCCTCACCAAATGACCAAGGCTCATGGTCATTGGTGTCCATTTCAGAGTGTCCACGACAGAATGGAAACATTGCACCTACACCCATCCACCTTCCAAAAAGCTTGGGTGTCGCATTTCCTGCGAATCCACCGATATCAGGTCCTGAAAGTGGTTGACCACTGAGACCCTGAACAAAATTAAAATTAGTCAGGATGGATGATCTGTACATATGTGAATTATGAGAATTATTCTCAAAAACACCGCATCAAATTTGTAGACGGGAGTCCAAAATCTGTACATAAAAGCTAGGAACTTTGGGTTGTCCAAGACCCACCAGAGCATGAAAGCTAGGATCTTTCAAAAAATGGATTCCTATTCAAAGAGTGCATAAACGCATGGATAAGCTCATAGTAAACAGTCAATTAGGAATCAAAATATGATGAATATCACAGTTAAAGTCATAGCAAAGAAAGGGCAAACAAAACCAGGATCCAGTGCTTCAAAGGGTCTAAATCACTTCAAATACATTAGAGAATTAAGTCTGCAAAGAAAGTCCCACAAACAATAGAACTCAATTATTTAGAGTTACTGCTTTGTCATGCCTTGTCAACCGCAAGCGTACTTATTTAAATCAAAGTATCAGCATGGCATACAACAACTATACCTAACCAATATTGGAGCATCATCTATGTAGGGAAATAGAAATTAAGATTACGGCTTGCTCATTCTCTTTGATGATAAGCACAATGATTACCACGTGATTGATGATGAAAACCAAATTTCTATGTCCATGCTGCACACTGCAGTTACAATATCATAATTACCCTGATATTTACAGACACTTGAGCTCCACCTTGAGTACACAAGCTTGGAAAGAAAGACCTAAATTTGCTACTGTCATTCCCTTGAAGTAATCCATCATAAGTTATAAAAGATAAAAGTTGGACAGGAAAATGCAATAAGTTCAGCGAAAACCAAAAGTAAACAGAATTTCTTCAAGCAAAAACAAGCAGCATAGCCTCCATAATTCACTTACCAGCTGAAGTGCCATTGAGATGCTCATGTGCAGGTGCTCCCAGTTTGAAAGGTTATCACCAGTCCAAGTAGCTGCATACCTCTGGCTACCGACGAATCCAGCTCTAGTAAGGACAAAAGGACGTTTGTTTTCATTAGATGATTTCATGCCCTCATACGTAGATCTAGCCATCAGCATTCCATAAACCTGTAACAGGGATGATAAAATTGAGTAACCAGATCTTAGTGGACAAAAACAAAAGTACCAGCTACATGAGCAATGGTTACAAGTCACCAAGATATTTCGAATGTACCATTTGCAACCGGCGTCTATAACAAGGAAATTCTTGGGAATCATCACCATAAAATTTGATCTCTCGCAATAATGTCACTAAATAAAGGAGGAGAGAACTACTTATTTGTTTGTCTAATTGCGAGTACATTCAAAGTATCTTTTCTGTCTTCTTCTCCGCAACATTAGAGCAGCAATAACTCTAATTTGGTAAATTGCCGATCATTTTCAGGCCTTGAACTACTGTAATTTTTCCTTTGGTCTCCCTCACTTCTTTGCTTTCTGCATAAAGGTTCAAACTAGAGCTATAGCTAAACAGAAGCCTTCAAAATTTACCTGGTGAGCATCAGAGAAACAAACCAAGCAATGTGGATTGCATATGCAAGCCAAAATTACAAAATTGACCCTTTCCATTTCACTTTTTCCCTTTGTGATATTGATAGGATTAATTTTTTACTGTTTTCTCTCCAAATGCTTGGAAGTTATTGATTAGCTGTTTGGTTCTTCATCCAATATCAGAACCTGCACAGGCTATTGTTTGATAAAGATGAGACCAACCAAAGCCTCTATACTTTTTAATCTCCAATACTGTGGTTCTTTTTCGAATCTTACATGTTTAAGGTTAAAGTTTGTAACTCATGCCACTGTCGGATTATCGCAAATAAATCACTTGATTTCAATCTCCATATCACTGGACTGCTGTTTAATGCGATCACAAGCCACATATGCCTATTCTAGAGCTACGAAAATGATAATTTTCTTCAGTCCTTTTATCCTTCAGACAGCAAACTTACTGATGAATGAAAAGCTTACTATTATTTGCTGATCTCTTCACACCGTTGGTCCTGTAGTTACAGAACTGCTGATTTTTGTGTGGGAATTTCAACCCACTCATGTATGTGTTTTATTCAGGACAAGGCATGCAACCCTTATAAATGATGTGTTGAAAGACAAAAACTAAACTGAATGCTTAGTTAGATCAATCTGACCCCAAGCTATCTATTTATAGTAAAGTCAAAAGGTAAAAAATTACAATGTCGCCCTTATTGCCCCCATACATAAAATAATAAAGTAAATAGACAAATATACCCCTATTAGCAAAATACTCTCAACTTGATGAAAGTACCAAATGATCAAAGATAAACCTACTGCCCAATCTTGATGTTAGAGTAATTAATATTAAACCACGTCTTCATCTAACAACTTAAGCTTTTAGAATATTTGGCAGTGGTTCCACAAAATCTCACACTTGCGATGGTGGTATTGCTAATGCTCTACAAAGATAGAACTCTTCTTCCACTGGCCCAGTCTCAATTTTCTTAAATCTAATGGTTTGATTGTGATTTTACACATGGAAGAGAATACTTAGGTCATGGGAGAGAAGGTTCTCAAAGCACACAATGCAAATTTGGCAGAGAAGATCCTCAGACAAGGAGGTGGAAAGCAAGGCACTATCTTATTTTGCTAGCCTCACCCTTCATTTTGGATGAAGCCAGATGTACAGGTAAGATAAACTAACCAAAAGTTGAAGCATGACATTGCTTGTGCTAAAATGTGGAAAGCCGGAAGTTATTATATTTTATCCTACTATATTCAATAGAAAGCATTTAGCACTTGACCCCAAATCAACAACTCATTCTTTAAGTCTTAACCCCCCTTGCTTTTCCAGTACAAGCACAGTGGATACATTACAAAATTGCTTAATATCTATTTTTATATAACTCAAAAAGATGAAACATGAACTACAAATAGCAAAAGTTTGGAAAACATACATTATGATAGTGTGAGTGATTCTGGACACCTCCAAGTTCATCATCTCCCCTATGAATGTTGCTCTCAGGCATGGTCTTCGTCACAGACTGAAAGAGAAGTTGTAAGCCATAGTCCAACAAGAGAATGACAGAAACTAAAAGCACTAGTTACCTTAAAGACAGCCGGTTCATTCATATCATTCCATATACCATCAACTCCATTAGAAATGAAATCCTGAACTAACTGAGCCCACCAGTGACGGACTTTTGACTGTGTAAAGTCGGGGAAAACACAAGGACCAGGCCACACCTCCCCTGACAAGCAAACAGTTAATCAGCATTGTCTGATCAATTTCTGCCTTCCAGAATTTTGATTATATACATACATATATGTAGATTTATCTTCAGCTAAATCCAAATGAATGAGAATGTCTACATTTGTATGTTTTGAAAGATCTTAGGGATTACTTACATTTCAAATGCCACAAAAGAAAAAGACGAAAAGTAAAAAGCAAAACCAAATAGACAATGACAAAGATTAGCCAAAACCACAGTAAAAGACAGCAAAGTACCAACAAATGGAGTCCCATCTGCTGCTTTTATCCAGACATCACTTTTGCAACCACTGTCAAAGACAAAATACCCCTTTTCGCGTTTGATACCAGGATCAAGCATCCAGATGGCTTTAAACCCGTCTCGGTGGAGACTATCTACCAAAGATTTTGGATCAGAGAAGCGGTCCTGAGAATAAATACTTTGTCTCAGTTTCCATGCTGAAAATAGCACTCTTTATTTAGTAGAGGTGTCTACTGTTGACTAAGCATTGAACCTAAGTCCTTTTACTATTAGACAAGTCAGCGAGGCAAAAGGTCCTAGACATGAATGCGCTTAGGAGGATTCGAACATAAAGTGAATACCAATCTTAAAGGACTTGGTGGATTAAACGTATGGAAGCAATGGACAAAACAGAAATGCATGGCAAGTCTGCATCCAGAACCATACCTAAGGTTGAGATTAGAATATCGAAAGAACATTGATCATCGCAGTGCATACAAAGTGAATTAATCGACAACGTATTCCACACAACCTACCTTGCTTCCAAAATGAATAACACCATCTTCCTCAAGATTATTTCTAGATGGAAAACAGATCTTCATTCATATTTGACAAAATTCTCGCATCTTACATGTAGATGTAGATATATGCTTCGCTTCAGGTGAACTTTCATGATGTAGATGTGTAGTTATGCTTTGTTTTAAGTGAATTTTCATGATATGTATGTGACGTCTTTTTGGAAATTGGCTAAAACTGTGAATTTTTATCCAGACATAAGTTGCAAGTGGCTTCATACCTATTGAAAGCGAGGTAGATGATGTGAAATTAGACCTCTTTAGAGGAAGGTAGTCTGTAATTTTTTTTTAAACAAGGCAATAACAGGGTTAAAACAAAACAGGAGTCCATGCCTTGTCAAAAGTGAAGCAGCGAAACCCATCCATATAATCTATATCCATCCATACGACATCACAAGGAATCTTCTTTTCTCTGAATGTACTCGTGATCTGCAATAAGTGGACAAAAATTAGAGCTAAAGAACTGTCATGCATCAACTCATGAATGATACGCCGACAGCATACAGTGAAAGTTAATCATTGTTATCAAACAAGGTAGAAGGAAAAGAGGGTTGAGGAAGAAAGATTGTAGAATCAAGCAAGATGCATCAAAAGGGCCAACCTCTCTAACTCTGTTATCAGAGTCATAGCTCCAGCGGCATTGATGATAGCCTAAGGACCACTTTGGTGGCATAAACACGGTTCCTGACAATATATGCAAGCTATGTTGTTAATTCAAGCAATAATAGTAATAAACAGACTATCAAGAAAATTGTCTAATCATTCCAGTGGTCTTGTAAAGTCCATTTAGTACTAAACTAAAAATTCACAGATGGATGTTTCCAGAGAAAAGATAAGTCATAGAATGACCGAAAAATTTATCCTGACAACTTCATTCATTAGCATGAAGCTTTTTCTTCATTTAAAGACGGGAAAAACAGAGAGTTCATGGTAATAAGAATTATGCATGATATCCTGATGAAATTAATACATTCAACTTTTCTGTGTCTGTAATTCTAACAGCACAACATGCATACTCCTCAGGAAAACCAATTAAGTGAAGCCTATATTTGTAATAAAAAGCAAATGGTCAAAAAAAGCAATAGACATGCCTTGAGTGTTTTGGCATCAAATGTCAAAATCAAGATCTCAAAGTTTAGAGAGCATCTGTAGAAAAGATTCTAAGAATTTGAAGTATCACTTGTCCACAAAACGAAAAAGACCAGATAAAAGAGGCAATAGAATTTGCAGTATAGGAAGCACAAAAGCGTTGCTTCTAAACTGAAGTATCCGGTGAGCTAACAAAATGGACTTCTTCCAAGTTCTTAGGGATTTTTGGTAAATTTGTTTTGAGGTCGGCTCATTCATTGACACACCTTCCAACATAATGAGTAGCATCTTCGAAAAGTGGCCACACATTAAAAATGATTGGGAGAATAGAATTAAGCAGAATAGCACACGTGTGGAAAGAAGCTGACATGCGCAGCATTATTACCAATTGCATGAGACAGGGATGTTAAAACTGCGCCAGGTGAAGCAAATGGACCGAATGTAATGACAGGGTATGAGGATGGAGCCGTGAACTGTATTATTGACTTGTTTCTCAGATCAATCTGCCCATGAGAAAATATCACTCGTAAGCTTAAAACAAGTTTGAATTGGATCTTCCAAGAAACTACTCCAATATGTGATCACAGTTATGAGTTCACAACACCTCACAACGTCGTGTCGTGTCAGCAAGAATCCCCAGTGACTCTCCACTCGGAAGAACAGCTAGCACCCAAGGATGAGATTGGTACAAAGATGTAGTACCGGGGCCATAACCCCATGCGTCCGTGTTCCATGTAAACACCTTAAACAAGAGAGATCACCGAGAATTCAAGGAGAGAAAACATATATGCTAGCATGCAAAGTCGAGGAAAGAGAACCAACTCTTTTTCCTGTGCGCTCAAGCTGTCCACTGACTTCGCCAGTCCCGTAAAAACTGGTCCCAGCAGGTAGCTAAATCGTATGTAAAATAACGTTATTAAGGCTTCGACAAATACATACACACTTGGAAAACAGAAATCAAGCAGATGAAGCTCCTAAAAGTATTGGAAATGTCACAGTCCGGGGAGCGCAACAAAACCAACCAACAAGTGATTCAACTAATTCAAGAGAAAGAAATAAGAGAATGCGGTGACTGACCTCAAATTTGACAATCTGCTGGCCAAAGAGACATTGGTAAGTCGGGATATAAGACGGGACATGATGAATTGTTATCGGCGTGTCCCTATCCTTGCCGTTGACAAAAGAAATGCTAGGAAACGCCGCGGCTCTGTCATTTGCAGAACAATCGAAGCGGAAAACTCCTTCCTCCAAAATAGGCTCAAAGATCATATCTCCCGCAGCGACATCCGCAGCAACCGCCTGACCTTCTCGAGTAGTCATTTTAGTTTTCAATCTCGACCCGTCTCTGCATGCCACAAATTCGCACAGGCATCACACTGCTCTTACACCAATTTATCATTTTTCCAAATGCCAAGAACCAAAAATGCTAAACGCCATCAAACAGTACTGATTATAGTGTAAGAATCAAGATCTACAACCTCGTGTGCACATCAGAGAAACATCATGCATGTTACATATTAAAGTGTATAACATAGGCAGGAGAGCTTGTGACATGCAGGGACTTCCACATCAGAGAAGCATCGCGCATGTTGCGTATCGAAATCTGCCGCAGCACAACCAATCTGATACTCGAAAAAAAAAAAATGAAGCAGTAGGAAGCCAATACAACAGCAATCCAGCTCGTTGACCCCCGTGACTCCAATTACACGCAGATTCATCTCGCCGCAACTCGAATTTCGAAACACACGGTCGTGATCGCGAGGAGATTTTCATGTCACGGTCCAATTACTCGTCTAATCTCATCGCGACTTCAGATAAAGAAAAGAAGCGTCGATGCTCCGAAAAGGCAGCACAGCGCATGCATGCAATCCTCTCGACTTCACCCATTCTCTCTCGCAAGCAATCAAAAGCGCGCCACAACGAGAATCGCAAGCTCGATCGCTCGCTCCAGTACGGACCTCAAAACGCCCGACGAAAGACGCGCGACTCCACTTTTCCCCTCCGGTGACGTGAACTCGCCGTGCAGAAACCAAAATCGGTCACCGACAGAAGCATGCACGATCGAACGACGCACCGCAGCGCAGGCGAAGGCGGACGGACGGACCTGAACGGAGACGACGACGGAGCTGCTGCGGCGGCGGAGAAGACGCGATCGGGCGGAGGACGGAGCGACGCGGCTCTCGATGGAGGCGCGTGGAGGCGAGAGCGACGACGGGGCGCGAGCGACGATGAAGAAGATGCTGCACGTACTGGGACGACGATGGTGCTAGTGCGACTGAGCAGTAGCAGGTCCTCCATTTTGTCCGCCACCGGGGAAGTGAGTATTTAAAGAAATTCTTTTTAAAAATATATATATTAGCAATAAAAGGAAATGTATAAATTAAAATGAGAGAAAATGGCGGTGTAGGGGACTTGATTTTTGTGGCCTTTTTGCTGCGAATCGCGTGCAGCAGCAGCAGCTCCTGGGTTGCTTTTTTTGACAGGCGGAAATGGAGGGAGAGGCTTTTTTTCTTCTTTTCGTCCTCTCTTTTTCCTTTTCAATTTTTATCTTCTCTTTGACAGGCGGAAATGGGGGAGGGAGAGTTGGTCGCCGTCTCTCTTTGTTCTTTTCGTCCTCTCTTTTCCTTTTCAATATTTTTATTTTTATCTTTTCTTTCTTTTTTTTTTTTTTTTTTTTGGGCCCTTTTGAGGGGAGAGAAAGAGAGAGTGAAAAGGAGGGTCGAGGGCCGCGGCCTGAGGGGCTCGAATGATTGAGGAGATGGAGGAGGGGAGGTGAGAGGTGGACACGTGGGGGAGGGATTGAGTTGGTGGTGGGACTGGGACTTGTCCATTTCGTCGTCACAGGTCTCATGCGGTGCTTCGATCTGATTTCCAATTGGAAGTGGCTCACTCGAAATATATGAGATTTTGTGAAATAATTGAGCATTTAAATGAATATGTGCTTTGATATTTAATTCTTTTAATATTCTCTCTCATGCTTAATTTGATTTTTTTGTCAAACCTATAACTCTTAAATTAAGTGAAAATTCATAATATAACTACTAATTACTCTAAAAACTCAATGATCCTATCAAAATTCTCATAAAAAAAAAAATCTTTTCAATTTGATCAACAGTACTCCCTTATTTTAGAAGGAGCCCGTTACCATTAGCGTGAATGCAAGTTGGAGTAAAGTCGGAGTTATTTGGAAAAATGATTTCCTGCAATTGAGAAACGATCGGAGAATTCAAATCGGTGAGTAAGAGATTTCGAGGCACTCGAGACTATAGCTACACCTACAAAAGTCGTCCTTTTTCCATGCAATTGCTTTGCCATTTGGCATTGGGCAATTCTATGCACCACATTGTAATAGATATGATAAAACAACGTAAGGACGAAAACAAAACGATCATTTAAATGTCATATCTGATATGACAAAACATCTTATAGTTACAAATGTGCTATAAAACCATTCATTCTCAAATTTTTCATGCATTTCTTTGATTAGAGCAAATGGGACAATCATTTTTGGACAATAAAGTGATCACAAACCAATCATACCATATCTTTGTAACGTGTGAATCTCGTGATTATTATTTTAGACGAGAGTAGTCATAGATGATTTCGTGCATTGGTTGGACGTGCATAATATCAAATACTAAATTGAATCTCTATTAAAGTAATGCTTCTTTCGATACGAGCCAAAAAAACCAGATCAGTGTTTGGCCCCATCAGTCCGTAAGGATGCTGACATTGCCTTTGCTAGCGGACATAAACAAAAGCAACCCAGCTCAAACCATAAGATTCATCCACTAGAAAGAGTGGCCGAATAGCCCATCATCTGATTTTGCTCATGTAATCTTTCACCGACCCTGATTAATTCCATAAAATCAATTAGATTCCACAGGCGTTTATGGGGGCGGGCGTAGCCGGAGGCAAATCACAAGAATGAATTTGGCTCTCAATAATGATCTTGCCGGTGCTATTGATTCAACTGACCCCATGAGCAATAATTTAAAACCTATGAAGTATCGACATTCTCAAAAACCTTCGTGTCATGTTAAACACTCCATTAGATGTTCGATACTCCGTCAATACGGGTTAGAAAATTTGACACCTGATTAACTCTCTCAATACTCAAGTCCGAAAAGTTCGAAATTCCACATGTAAGTCTGGAATTTCAAAAAATAATATCGAGGCACACAGGTCAATTTTAAAATTTTAAATAAATAAAGGGTTAAAATGTAAATATGAAAAAATAAATAAATAAATAAATGAGGAAACAAGAAAAACCTAGTATTTTATTCTTTTCCAACTCTCATTTCCCTTAACACATAATTCATTACCCCAATTTTTTTCTTTTCTCTTCCAACACGCTCTGACACGCAAATCTCAAATGTAGATTGCTTGTTTTTTTCTTCCAAGTTTTATAAATTATTAGAATGAAATTAAATTTGTCAAATTAAAACGATGAATAAGTTAACAAATAGCGAACTAATATTTTAGTGTAAATTCATTCTAGGCTATTTTTATTATTTATTTATTTATGAATTTAAATCAAATTAATTAAATTAAAATAATCATAAAAAAGATAATTTATCATGTATATATAACAATACATAATTAATGTATCCCAACGTATCCAAATTTTTTATTTTTTAAGAAACAACATGTCAACATATCATATTTCATGTCGGTGCTACTTAGATTAAGACTTTTATCAAAGGGGGAGAGGCCGTGACAGGCGGATGGACAATGAGCCTCTCTAATTCGAGCATCATTTCTAACCAGAACTCTTACCGGCCCGCCCCTACCTTAACAAAACCACTACAAAGGGGGAGACCCATTTGGGAATGTCGCCGTTCATCGCATCCGAGTTATGGCAGAGTCGCAGCTCGGTCTCTTAAATATGAAACTTTTCAAGGTATGAATTAAATCCACTCGCCCCTTCTAACGAGGGGTTGAGAAGTGCTTTAAGGTAATACATGACTTCCGGGAAGCAGCACTAGTTGGAAACAACGGGGAAATTACAACCTCCAAGTCATCAAACCAGAGTCGCAGCTAGGTCGGGAAAACAAGCGCGATATACAGGATATTCGCTGTGGACAAACTCGATGCACGTCCAGAAGGAACGCTGGATAAAACCGCCCCACAATTCTCGCAGAAGCAGATACTGTGTCTGCACAGTGGAGGAGAATACAGCAAACCTATGCAGCAAACCTCAAAGGGACCCCGGAAAAGAGACAGAAACAAGGGAGGCAAGAAGCTTTTCACTTCGATCACCTGGAAGTAATCTGGCCTAAGTTACATAGCAGCCTGCAGTCTTCTCATTTTTATGGCAACCTGGATGTCAGTTGTGCTGATCAAAATCGGCTGAACATCCAACTTTTGATGGGATGTTCCATCACGGAGCTACGCACACAAGTGAACTACGGAGAATTGTGGATGTCAAGATCCAAACACAGATGGTTCGATAAATATTTAGGAAGTATCTGTATCAAATCTTGGGTGGTCATCTGCTGCTCCTCAGAACATTTTAGGCATTCAGCAAATGTTTGCCATGGCCCTGTGATTCAATTGCATCATATACCCATCCCCGCAGAGCAACAGATCCAACTCTCCACGAGCAAATACTAGTGAGAACCCTGATAATTAGATATGAAGCGTTAGAAAAAAGTGGTGAGGTATGCAGAAAAGCAATTGTGTGGCAAAAGTCAAGTATTGAGGGGAAAAAATTAACATAGGAAGGTAAAATGTAGACACTGGACAAAATCTGTAATCCCTTCCCTTGTTTAGATGCAAAATGGAGAAAACTATGCGTAGGAAAATAAAATTGACTAATAGACTTGAGTAGCCTTTTTCTTTCTCTTGCTTCTTGCTTACCACTTTCACTAAGTATATTCTTGTGATTATATTTGTATGTATCAGACACAAGTCAACTTCCAACTTCCATCCATTTACCTCTGACTTTGGAGAGACCTTTTTTGGGTCCACCAGTAAGTAAATGAATTTCCTTCCATTCCGTTGTAGTTACCCAGATAAAAGAATCATTGCGAGCAGGTTCTTTAAACAAAAGACTCATGAGTAAGGAAGAAAAAGTGGGCACTAAAAATAGAGTTGAACCGCATTAATATCAATTTGTTTCAACTGTACTTAAAAAAAAAAAAAGATTATCGCATTTCGTGTTAACAAGGATGTTTATGGTTCGTGGGTCTGTTTGGAGTATACTTTAAACCAAAAACAAAAGACAACGAATTTCAGTTAGAAATTTCACCAAAATCAATTTAATAAGGTTAAAAGTCAAACCAAACCATGAACTTAGTTCATTTAAGAGATATGGCTCTAAAGCAATAACAGCTAAGAAGCTGAGTAGTGAGTTTCATTTAATTGCTAACATCAAGCTAGAAAATTATTTCCATTACAGAAAACCATAAAGGAAAAATGCAAGCTGCAAAGACATAGAAAATTCATTAGCTAATGACAATTTTCATCAGGTGCAAGAAAGAGGGATCATAGTCTTACTGTTGATGACAAAATTATTTCCCTAACAAATACTATCAATTTGGTTAGGTTTATCAAGTTAACACAAGTAAGGGAACCCCAACAAATAAGTTTAACAGAAAACTTCTCTACAACCTGAGACCAAATAAAATCAGCCTTAACAGATAGCAGCTTCATCAGGTTTTACACTTTTGCCACCACTAGAGCTCATCAACCATGCCAAAGAGTTACAATATCCCAGCTTAACAAACTAATTCATATGCCTATCTAGCAATGATTTGCCAGCCACCAAGCACATGGAGAAACTAATTGAATGGTTGATTGGTTCAATCCAGAGATACTAATTGATTGCACCAAATCCCCCAGCTAAGAGCAGAAACGTTAAGTAATTCAGCATTGCCTCACTCATTAAGCAGATCCTCTTGACTCAACTCATTAGTGCCTTTTGACGCAAATAAATAAAATCACGACCAAGGGATTGGAATTTAAATTTCGCTGTATAATGAAACTTCACAGCTTTTTTTTCGTATATTTGTATATTGGCAATCATAAGACTGGGACAAGATATCATAAGTCAACCTGCACCATCTTCAGAAATCCACACTCTCTACTTCATGCACAACATTTTGGAACCACTGTCACTGATCTGGTCCACTATCAAAGGGTATATCCATACATGTCCTTCCCAAACAACTTAAAATCAAAATCATTTAAAGCAAAATGTTTTTGGAGTGTCATCAGAATAAGTTCCTGTTATGAGGTTGAGATCTAACTAGTCAAGCCTGCAGTTCGTTGTTATTGCCATTACAGCTCAACATATGAACATCCAATTATTTAGTACATTTCAAAGTGAAAAAATAAATGAACAAAAAACCGTTTTCTCCATGCTCTATCTTCTTCTTTTGATCTCTGTTACTTCTCGACTTTTTTTCTTTTACTCTCATCAACTTTATGTAACTTAGCAATAAAATAGACCGACAACAAAAATAACAGAAGAATACTAAAACAAAACCTTAATATTCTTATTTGACAAAGGAATCGCTTCAGCTGGTAGAACTTACTTAATATCTCAAAATGTACATAATATAAATCTAATGGACAACAGAAAAATTTACTTAACACCATCACCAGCACCTCAAGCAACTGCTAATACCGAATGCGTCAATCAAATGTGACCTCAAACTGCCTAATTACTAAATACGAGACATGTCAAACAGGAACACCTACCATCCTTTTCACACTGTTGTGGCATGGAGCAAATCAATATCCAATTAAGCTTGGATCTCCAACATACTCAGCAATTTGATCAAGCCGCACATTGAACAACTCCTGACTGTCAGCATTGCAGACTACACCAGTCTCTCTGTCAGAATCCCTGTCCACTAGACTCCCATGGACACCCTTATAACGACCAGACAAAACAAAAACCGGACCCCCACGCTTGGGTAATGCAGTCTCGAGATATTCTTGATCTACACCTTGAATAAGTTCTTTGCTCTCATCCATTAATATATCGCAAATCTTCGGTCCAACGACATCAACCACCCTTCCCTTCTTCAGATACAATCTCCCACCTTTCAAATTCTTGCTGATCACTCTAACCCTAATGTGACTCATCAGCCACCCAACTTTACCACTGTCACCCCTCTTATCTCCACCATTTCGAACATCTCTTTTCACTTCATCTCCACTCTTTCTACGACTTCCAGAGCTGTCATTCTTAATACGAAGCTCCTTCATCTTCCTCAAAAACTTTTCTTCCTCAGCAGAACCCAACTCAGTGAGATCCTTGATCCTGACCTTAACTTCCTCTTCTCTCCTTGAGAGATTCAGAATCACCGATTCGCCGCCGCCCACTACTTCCACGATTTTCCCCTTCAATCCAAACAAGTCCTCTCTACTTCCCCCAACAATCCTCACCTCTTTACCCACTCGAAACCTCCCATCGCCTCCCCGACTATCCCTCCCCTTCGCCTGCGCTTCCAGCACTGGCTTCTGGGCCTCAAACCCCAGCCCAAACCTCTCTCGGCCCCTCTTCTCAATCTGCCTAACCGGAACATCCTCCTTGGCGTTCTTCCCCACCCCTTTCCCCTCTTGCCAACCATAACCCCTAAGATACGCCGCCGCAAATTCCTCCACGGGCATGTCCTCGTAGCCCGGATCATCCCCCAAATTCGCCAGCTCCTCCCTCAGTTTCAGCCCGTAATCATCCGGCCTACCCGATTTCTCGGGCGCCTCGGGCTTGACCTCGACCTCACCCTCACCCTCACCCTCGCCCTCCACCGACATCTCATCGCCGTTCTCTCTCCGACGGACGGTGAGGCCGTACGAAACGGCGACGGCGTTGGCCTCCTCGTCGAGGGACCTGGACCGGGACTGGAACCGGGAGAGATCGCCGGCGGCGGACTCCTCGGGGCGGAAAGGCAGGTCGAGGTTCTTCATCCTCTTGGCGGGGCGCCACTCGTTGGGCTTCGGCGGGATGACCAGCCGGTTCCCGCCGTCCGCCGGGACATCGGAGGGATCGAACTGGGTGATCTGCTCGCGCCGCGCCGACGAGGACGGCGCCTCCCCGCGGCCGTCGGCGAAGCCGAAGGGGGCGGAGAGGGGCTTGGCGGCGGGCTTCGGGGGCTTCTTGGAGGCGTTGAAGGAGAGCTTCATGGCGATCCCTAGAGCTTCGCCGGAAACCTAACCGGAGCAGAAAGAGGGGCGAGGGGAGCGGTGATGATGTAAATCGAAGGAAGACGATGGGGGAACGATCGAGGAAAGACGGGGAAGCGGAAAAAAGTTTTTTAAAATTCTAGGATTTCGGTCAAAAATCTTAAATCGGGAAAAAGAATTTTTTTTTTTTTTTAATAGCGTGTTCGTGTTGCTTTGATTAATTTATGACTTAATGATGTCCACATCAGACTCCATTACGGAATTTCTCAATAATATTACTTCCTTTTATTATATTAAAAATAGGCACAGTTTAATCAGATCATGCTCAACCCCATCTCATGGGCAAGGGTTCGAATCCCCACTTTCTTTTTTTTTTTTTTTTTTTTTGGACCTTTAACCCCGTGAATCCCCGTACGGCCGGCAAAATGGCCAAACCCCTGGGCGACGCTACGGGAACCCACCACCTCGACGTCCGCGCTTAAGATCCCGCGTCCCGTGGGATTTGAACCCTCCGTCCCTGGTAGACTTCATGGGAGCTCTTATCCAGCTAGGCCACCGCAGGCGGTGGTAATCCCCACTTTCTTTGTAAATTGGGATAGGAATAATTTAAATTTTTCATTCGTTTCGCGGAAAATAATTTCTGGGAAAACATTTTTCGAATTTTCCGGCGTTCGTTTCACGGAAAATGAATTCTTTGAGGAAAATATTTTCCATGAAATGAAAAAAGTCTTCTAAATTAGGGGAAAATATTTTCCACTTCCTTATTTGATCTCTCTTATCTCATAGCTCTACAAATCCTCACTTCATTCTCCCCTTTTTTCTTATTCTTTTCCTTTTTTATTCAAATTATTTTTTAATTCTCTTTTTCTTTTTTAATTCGAATTATTTTTAATTTCCTTATTCTTTTCTATTTCTTTTCTTTTTTTCTTTTTCTTTTCGTTGTTTCTCATCTTCTTCTTTCTTAGCTAGTCATCTACAACCTTGAGCTCGTCAATCTCAAACTCGTACTCTATACTCTTGATTATCATTTTCTTTATTTACTCCACCCTGCAGTTGTATATTACTCAAGCAAAGGACTCTACATGCTTTACTTATTTTTTATTTTTATTTATTAGAACACAAAAGACATAGGGGGAGAACAGGCTACTCAACTGGAAGATTTTCATTAAGGCTGTACATGTTTTGCTTCTTTTCTCTTCTACTTCTTTTTAAAATTCATATGAACATTTTTTAGAATAAATGAGCGTTTGGTTACAATGAGGGAACAAAGTTTGCCTGAATTTAAAGGCAAGTTCATATTTGATGGATTTATAGGTCAATAAGTAATGCATGCCTATAAGTGGTGAAGTCTTAGAAAAATTTTCCTTACTAAACATCGGAAAATATTTTCCGAAACATTTTCAGGTTTTAGCCGAACACCAAAAAATATTATCATTTTCCTTGAAAATGACTTTCGGGAAAATATTTTTCAGAAATTGCCCATTTTCACGAAACGAACGAACCCTGATGTGGGTTTCTAACTCTCATACCCTATAGAGAGGCTGGGCAAAAGTTTAAGAATAAGAATTAAAGTTAAAAAAAAAAAAAAAAACTTGCTCATTGATTTACCTCAATTCTCCCTCTTCGAATAATGAGGCGAGCCTATACAAATTTCTTGAGCTCAAGACTTCTTGGGGTAAGGATATTATAATTTGGGGTTTAATATTATAGAAAAACTTCAAATTATTATCAACTATGACACAAATATCTGAAACTTTTATTTGTATCATTAAAAATTCTTAAATACTCTAGGCCCTTTTTGTATCATAAAAAATTCTAAATTTATACCAATACAACAAATATTTTCTAAATAGAACTAAAATAAAGGTGTCACATTATAATCTGGATATTATAATTAACGCGAAACTCAGACCATCGCCCATTAACAGTTCCTCTCGTGTTGATTTTGGCGTTGCGATGAGTTTAACTTAATGGCCTGGAAATGGATTTCCTCTTTGATTTGGAAAAGTTGTAGTTTGTCATCGGAGTTAAAAACAAAGCCGGCGGCTCCAAGGTAAGACTCAACTGAACTTGCTAATGGAGTGCAGCAGTGAAGCCAAACCGGTTCCCTCCAGAACCAGACAGTCCATACCAATTTCAGTTTATTGGCAACCTGAATCGAAACCCCTGCCAGTCGGAAGAGGACCTTCGAGTTCCTTTTCGGATGTGTCGCATTGGACGATGATGTCTGCACTCGGATTAGTGAGTCATAGATGTAACCAGGCAAATGAAGCTTCTTTTCGGACTGCGAACCTGCATTTGATTTGAGTGCATATGGAGGGAGGGGGGATACAAATAGATTCAGAAGAAACATATAGTTTTAAGGTAAGGAGGAGGACACATGAAATTTCTAGGTAAACAAAGCTTGAATGAATGCTCGATGAAATCTGCAAATATCGGTAGTTCACTTTACACCCAAAGAAAACTACGTCCTTCGAGCAGCTGCTACGCATTTGCCATAATTTTAAAAAATCAGGCAGTGGTGTCATTGGCCGTGCAATAAAACTATGTGACCCCAACTTCAGGATGATCATCAACCGTCGCAATATTAAGTACAGTACTGGAGAGAGAGAAGCGAGTCTAGCAAGCAAGAATTTTCCGGCGCATCCTTGGCTAATTTGAAATTCCCTAAACAGCCAAGTCACAATTTGAGCCCCAAAAATACAACCAAGCTAAGTAAACTGATCCACCGACTGCCCATCCTCCAAAAGATGAGGACGAATATATATTGTATAGATCAAAATTCACCTGTTTAAGGCAAACTACAAATAGGACCATATCGTGCGAATCTACTTCGCATATCAAATTTCCCATCCATTCGAGTAAATTCACGGTACCTCAACAAAATGGCTCAAGAGATGCAAAATAATTTATCATTCTTCATCTTCGCTTGTCTCTATAAGAACAAGAGGTTTTGTCTTTGGTCTCTTGGATGCTCTACGATCAATGCTTTGGCATTTACGTGACGAACTCTTGTCAGGCTGATCAGAGCCTTCATACTTCTCGACTTCTTCAAGAATTCTACTCCCATACTTCCCTGCCTTGAGCTTCCCAATTATGCTCTCCAGCTGCCAGAATAATTAATGGTGTAGTAAGTCCTCGTCCAAGTGACAACAAATACCCAAAAAGAGAAGCAGTGAAATTGTCTCATTCATTTTTTTGGCAGTACAAACCTCTTTTATACAATTAATGAATTACCAATATTACTGGATTTAGTAAATTAGTTGAGAACTAAAACTTCTCTGAGCTATTTAGCGTGAATTTCAAAGGAGCTCTGAACTAATCATGTTTTCCCCAATCGCACACAGGTCCACAAGGTGATTGTTTAGATTTGGATGCATTCAGAAAAATGGGCTCAGGTGATGTGATTAACACTTGACTTTCGAGATTTCCAAAATATATGTTCCATAGGCATTCCTCATCTTCATGAAAACATAATCAAGTAAGCTCTTCTTGATGAAGGAAGTAAGCATATTTATGCTACACTTTGAACCAGAAGATATTTATTCTCAGTGCAAAAAATAGTCAACACTTGCCTCTTCTATTGAGCTGGGTTTTCTGGCGCTAATCAAACTCATCTGTTGAGTTGTCAAGACTGAATGTGGTAATATCCCCCCATGAATAGAAGAGAGTTCCTTTCGCAGCTCATCAAGTTTAAATTCCAAACCAGAGGTGGTGAGGCCACTCTTAGTATACTTGATATTGTCGTTCATTCTTTTCTGATTGCTTAAAACCTCAATCTTAATCATCATCTTTCCTGCGTGAAAATAAGCATTGTTGGTGTTAGAATACATCCCATTCTCTCACACAAGCTGATGGACCTACCTCATAGGCATATCATTTGCAACCTTAAACTAAGAGCAATAAGCAAATGTTCCTGTGAAGGTTTAACGCAAAAGCTTAATAATTATTCACACTAACAAGGAGTAAAAATTATCAATGCACAAATCCCTCGTCATGAACCAGCATGAGAATAGTAGCCATGTCTGCGGTATGAACTCAAAAAGATTCACAAACAGAGGAAAAGCAAAGGTGTCAACTGTCCCCTTATCTTCGGTCATAAGCATGACTTCAGAATTATTCCTTTGTTCATACCTCATGATAAAGTCCTCAAATAATCTGAAATTGCAGTTACCTTTTACTTGATGGATAAGCATTAGCTATTTCTAAGAAATGTGAGGCAGCATTCAGTATGAACATGCACTCCCTTCAAATGTCCAAGTAGGGAGAGGTTTGACAAATGGACATTAATGCTTTTGTTGAGATGGACAGCGAGACCCATATGGATAGATTAGTACAAAATCAGATCGACACAATTTTTGCGTCGTCCAATTGCATGGAAAACCAGTGAATTATAAGAACAGAAATTCCTAGCCATAGTAAATGTAGGCCACCACTTATTCTCCTTTTAATTATCTGGACAGATTAGGGAGTTGACGACGCAGTGTGGAAAAATATTGGCTTTAAAAAAATATGATGCCAGTGGTCAAGCTCCCCAGAGCACTGGTGTATGGCCAATCTCAAGTCGGCATTGGAAAGCTCTGATCAGAATTTCGCCAACCACTGACTTGCTTAGCAAAAAAGAGGCACACTGATGGAATTTGCAAAACATGCTGCTCCACTTCCTGAGATATGTGAAGACATATCCATTGCAGGAAGATGAGATTAAAACACCAATCTTACGTCACACAACTACTTAAATTTTAGTGCTATTAACAATGGACAGGTGACTACTCCAAGGTGACCACATTCACATTATCTCAAGCAAAGAAACAATTTAATCAAGGATAAGCAATCTCAACAGGCGTCAGCTGCAATTAAAAATAATCGTAGGTTACATAAATCTCAAGAACTAGAAGAAAAATTCTTCATACTACAAGTTTTGAAACGTGTGCGCATGATGCACAAGATACTACTAGTTTTGATTTCACAAGAATTATGCTAAGATATTCATAACCTATTAAACAGATTGAAAAATCAGCAAGTGAAAAATCCCTGAAAGATAAACCTCAAGGGTATGCCCCTAAGGGAACTTTATTAATAAAATCAGGCATGCCAAATGCAGATATTCCAGAAACAAGAGCATCCTGGCCATTGCAAACCTCACTTAGTAGTATTTAGAACACAAGGGAATAAGATGTTAATGACATGCAATAAAACTAACAAGTTACGCATGCTGTGAAGATAGAATCTTTGTACCTTGCAAAACTTCCTTTGTCAATGGTCCAAGTGTCACATAAGCATTTGTAGCATAAGCTGTATGCTGATATTCTTCTTTCTACACAATCAAAACAAGACTTAGAACTCACCAAGAGAGTTTAAACATTTGACCAGAAGGTGGATTTATCAAGGAAGCTCTTCACAAGAAAAAAAAAAGAACTCTAGAATGAGGAAATCACACAGGTGTAACATCTTATTTATAGTTCTAAAAAGATATAGACAAAAATTATAATTCAGTTATGTCTTCACCCTTGTGAAAATTAACCACATCAAAAGAACGATATTTGGCAAGAGTGATTAAGAATTTCTCTTGCATCCACCACGGACACAGATCCAAGTACTCATTCTCATCCCAGACAAACTGACAATAATACGGCAGAAAAATCACAAAAATAAGTTAAAAGGTCAGGAGAATCTAAGTTCTTACCAACACTCGATCCAGTATCAACTGTATCACCAGTTGCTCTAATTGCTCCTTCTTAAGATCAGAACCTGGAGAAGATACACAGCAGAAAAGATAACATGAAAGAAAAATTAAAGCTGGAAGAAGGGACAATCGCAAAAGGAAGCTACAGACTCTAGAGTGGCATTATCAAGAAAGAAAAACAGATCATTGAAAATAAATAGATAGCATCTCATAATAGGAGATTTATCAGTATTAAAACAAAAGGAAAACCCATTTACAGAAACCTATCCATTTGTAGCTGACTGCCGAAACTATTTGATTGATACCAAATAACATTGTCTCTAGAAAAGACCCAGGACGAACTTAATTGCTTTGTCCCATGCAGATGTATTTTTATCTATAATAACTAAGATTTAACCCGATCCTTCAAGTATCTTTATACATATCTTATATCATTTATCACTTCAACATGAGTCTTCTTGCTGCAATCTATATAAGACTGCCACAAATTTGGAGACAATTGGGTACAAATAACATAGCTGGACTAATCTGTTTATTTGCTGTCTGAATATCATGTTAAACTAGAGGATGAAGCCATCAAGTTTAAGGGCCAAAGAACTACATTACAGGTTCTATACCACAAAATGGATATTTACAAGAGAAACAATCAAATCACTAGAGAATTTCACAAACAAACCCAACAAGTACACGTTCATTTTAATGTTACATGCATTTATTATATTATATTATTATGCACAAAAAGCAACCTAACTCCTTTTGCATTGTCTTTATTTTATCAACCAGCTGCAACATGGTCAATCTCTGATCCTTCTCCCGTACATCTTGAAGCAAAGAAATGACAAGCTTTGCATGGCCTGCAGACAAGATCAGTCAAAGCTGAATTATTGATCATCCTCAGCTTTAAAATACTGGCATCGAAAGCTAAAAAGAAATGTAATAAAGCTAGTAGGAAGCTTGATGCAAAGAATCTAAAAAACATATGTCATTCTTTAGAAAACAAAAAGACATCAGAGCGGTGGGAAAATTTTGTAGAGGATATATTCTAGTGCACCATATTTAAGCCATTGCACTTCCATTTCTAAAGGAATGGCCTTGGGAAGGAGCTTTGGGTGTCCAAAGCCCATTTGGCCAAATATTGGGTATTTGGTAAAATTTTTGAAAACCACCTTGAGGGAAAGTTTGCCTTTGAAAGGCCGAAAGCCCAAGGTGGTCCTAGGCTGCCTTGGGCTTTTAGCATTCTCGGAAGGCCTCTCTATGGTTTAGTATAAAAATTTCGTTCCAAAACTATCCTCACTCAATTTTTGTTTGTCCGTTTTTGCCCTTGTGATTCGCTGTTCATCTTCTTCAACCTTAGATGTCGGCCGGCATGGTTGCGATGGGTCAACGATGGGTTGGAGAGAGGCCGCGTGGTCGTGGCTACACCAGCAACCATCACCAGTCAGTCGCGCAACCTCAGCAAGTCGTGGCAACCCCCCATGAGTTGCGTTGCTGCAACCCAAATTTGGTGCGCTACCTCCGTGAAGGGCCACCTGAGGTCACGCGATTGTCTCTAAGGGCTGCCTGAGGTCTTGCAACCTCAGATGTTGGCCGCCGGCAACAAATTTCGATCACCTGCAGCCGCCTCCCCTCGCCAGCCAACTTTTTTATATTTTCTTTTGACGAATTTTTTTTCTTTTTCTTCTTTTAATCACAAAAGTCCTCTGTAAATATAATCCCTCCGAACACTATTTTGCTCAAAGGTACTTCACAATGGACTTTCAAATTACGATTTGCATTTTGGAAAACCCTTTAAAATTAAAGTCCTCTGCGTTTTCCCTAATACTTTCCCCAAAAGTCCAACCAAACGCACCCTAAGTCTGTCCACTCCAATTATTTGGATGCACTTTATCCTAAGTGAGGCCTTAGTTCCACACCACATTGGTTAACATTAACAAATTTGACTAGAGCCAAGGTTTAACAATCAGAAAGGGGAAATTTACATCTCAAAAATGAACTCACAAAATCTTTATCAAATTTTTGTTAAAAGCTAAATGCACATATCAGATGAAGATTGAAAGTCCAAGGTAATGTACCAGATACGTCCATCTCTTTGATCTCATTAGAGAAGGCACAGTTGTCGCACATTCCTATGGCAGGGAAATCATGATTTAGTCATTAAACAATTTTAAGACATTTAACTAAAACAATGCCAGTTAAGAGAAAATCTACTAAATCGATTTACTGAGTGAAGTAACAAACTGCAATGGAAGCTAAACAAGCAAGACCTCTACAGGAGATAATTTGCTTGTGCAAACATATGATTCTCCTCACCCAGTAAACAATCTTACTAGAAATTTATAGCATCTCTAGCATTATATATTGAAATAACTATCATAATAAACAGATATACCATTGCAGTCTTGCACTGCTTCAGCAAAATGCCTGAAAAAAGCACTTCGGCGACATTGTCTTTTACTCTGTAACACCAGAAACAACTTAGAAAGAGTTTCATGAAAATGACAAGTTAAATGACCTTTAAGGTTATAATAGAAATAAAAGGTTATTCAGGTAGAAGATTTTATTCTCCTAAACATCCACAATGTCACAAATAATGGTAATTAAGGACAGAGCAGAAAAAATGCTAAGAGCTTTTAGTCTGCCCATGGACAGCATAAAGCAACTAATTAGTAAGGATAAAAATGAAAAAATTCTAGAAGAATTAGTAGGAAATTTGAAATTTATTTAGCAAACATACATTACCACAGCCACCAACGGAATGTGTGAATGCAGAGGGAACTTATCCATTTACTTATGTTAACACACTAGGGAACAAGTGTGGGGCGAGGTGCGATTTTGATGTCTGCTTTGGTGATTTATAAACATTAAGGACGTGGGACCTTGACAAAGTGTCCAAACTTTGCACCATGAGTTAGGGGACACTTTCATGTAGTAAAGATTGGAGCGTAACATTTCAATATGATTACAGATACCTGTAATGTGGCATTTTCAATTGTAGTAAGAGTAGGAATAATCCAGCATACAGGATATTAAACTCCATAATCCTATGGGCACATACTCTTAGCTTCATAAGTTTGTCATGCTTGAATTGATTTTACCACCAAAATTACCAAAACCGGCAATGCGGTGCCCTTCTACACAGGAACACACTATTTAAGTGACATGCATACTGCATGGCTGTACAAAGCACCTATCTTTAAAATTGAAAACTGCTAAGATCATCAACCTGTGCAGCACTAGGAAGGGAAATAAGGACAGTACCTGACAGTACCGTACTATGTCATATAGGTTTTGCAACCCAGAGTTCTCGTAGAAGACCATCGAACTCTGTCCGAGAAAGAGTGACATCTCATGGATGAACAGTGCACTAGAATATAAAAATCAGTAACTAAAAGAAAATTTATACCTGCCTAGGAACATCTGCAGCCCTATAATATAGTAAACATTCTGAAGGAAGTCCATCTCTTCCAGCCCGCCCACTTTCCTGAAGTAATTGGTGTTACAGAAAGAAAGATTTTTATCGAAAACAGTTCAGAAGGAAAAATGTGAAAACCTGGTAGTATGTTTCCATTGATTTACTCAGACTGTGATGGATGACAAACCTGACTACGAGAAATAATGATATTAAGTACACAACCAGACGGAAATAGCAGTAACACTCGACATCAGATTAAAAATAGAAGTGCTTGGACAGGTATATGCATAAACCGAAAAATTAAATATTTTGGCTGCTAAGGGTTCCACAAATAAGGCCACATACATGCGAGCCTCTCCACACAGGCACACTAGAGCACGCACACAGGAGACAGGCATGACGCTCCAGTACAGATAATCTATAATACATTCAAGGGTTGGGATTATTTCCTCTTCACATTCAGATGTGACACAAGGTGCTCAATCTTGAATGCCCATTCATGCACAGACTGTGCATTAATTTCAGCGGTAGATCTCTTCAATGTGTTTCATTTAGTAAGAAGCTTAGTTAACCCTGGGAATAATAGAAGGTGATGATGAAGGTTTTACTTTCCCTGAAGGGTAAAAAAGGAATCTACTAGCCTTCTCACCAGTCCATCAACATCAGATTCTCTATCAGATGAATTACACAGCAACCTAAATTAGTGAAAAGAACTTTAAAATGAGGCAAATCTGGCAGATGACATTATCAAAGAGTATGCTTAGTAAAAAAGTTCTAATGCTCAGAAATGGAGGAGCTATGAATGTAAAGACTGCTTCAGATTAATAAGCATGACCAACTAATTCCTATTCAAAGAGCAAGAGACCTTTGAGAAAGAAATCCGCACATATACATAGCATTTTGCAATACTAACCATCAGGTTTGTTAATTCCCATTCCAAATGCCACCTACAACCATGAGAAAAAAGAATGGTAAAGTGACTTAGATAAAAGCATATAATTTATCTGCATATACATACCGTCCCTACAATTACTTGTAGCTTGCCATTGCTCCACCTGTAACAGACAAACAATAAAGGGTCAAGCACATCTATGCAGGAAAAAAAATCTCCGAGAGTGCGTAAATGGACCTTTAGCTAACTATCTCTCTCCGTGGCAGGGGAATGGGGATTGAAGCATAGTTGAGAGCTGTGTGTGCCTGTGCGTCTCTGTGTACTCAAGCATTTCTTTCTTAACTATGTTTGAGCATTTTGAAATCTTCTTTCTGTAGTGTGAATAAATATGCATACCACATCTTTGCAGGTCGAACACATTGTCAAGGATATCACACTAGTTCAGCTACAGTCAAAAGACTGCTCTACTTCAGGATAATGTTCTTTTAGCAGCAGATAAAGCTCATGTAAAACTTAGAGACCCTCCATTTGATTAAGATAATGAAATAGCACAGTTGGACAGAACAAGACTGATTTATCACGAATACATAAGGCAGCCATCTTCATTAGTAAGTCTCCCGGTGATTATGCTGTTGGTATCTGTTTCAGTCAAATCTAGGTAGAATGGCACCAAAATCTTTCAAGTGAACAGTCAGGGAGGGGGAAGAGAGAGAGAGAGTCATGGAACTTATTGACATCCAAAGTGAGCATGCAAAAGCCATGTTTACCTCAAATGAACTTTCTCACGAGCATTTACATCCATATCTGCATGATAATAATCTGCTGAAATTCCTCTATCACGTAACTCCTTTGCAACCTGTTCTACACCATACATGTCGGAAATGAGTGTATAATATTAGTTACAAACAAAGTACAAATATGTAAGCATAGAAAAGTAATTCAGTGACTTCACCAATTGTTGTAGTAAAAACAAAAATAAATGTGATTCTAAGAACAAATGGTATGTGGCAACCTCAACAGAAAATAACATTGCCCTTTTCACTAAACCAACACAAAGACCTATTCATTACTATGAAGCCAGCAATCCTAGCAACTTTAGGAAATTTCCCGGACTTTGTTTCTATGGGTGCACAATATCACAGTTAATTAGATATATTCGATCCATTCTGTCAATTCTGCGACATTATTGTCAATACTATCATTTTCACTTGTGAACCAAAAATGTGAGCTGGTACCTAAGGAGAAATTAAGAAATGCCCCCTATAAATTCTTGACCTTCTTTTTCTAATCAACTGTTACAAGGAGATATAGCCTAACAAGTAACAATTTAGTGAATTAGTCATGCAAATTAGTTAGTAAATTTATAATACCGAACCGCAAATAACTTGACAAAAATTGAAAATCATAGACAGAGCACATAATGGCCAAAGTAAAAGAATTGATGAAAGGATGTTATGAGTCGATGATCCAAAACACTAGCATGAGATATTAATATTAATCTCAGTTTGCAGCCCCACTTGCACGTGAATTGGAAGAATGTCATCTAATGAAAAACACTACACCAGCCGAAAAAGAGAATGCAAAGGAGTTGACGGATGGACTTAACCTGTTCACATTCCTTCCTAGAGAAGCAATAAACTATCCCAGATTCATTCTTGGGATAAGATTCCCGTATAAATTCAGCAATTTCGTCAATAACCACTTTAGCAACAGATGACTTCTCTCGTACCTGCAGTGCATCCATAATAGACATTGGCTATCTGGTATGCAGCATATAAATTAAAGATTCAATAAATCAATCAATGACATACCATATAAAAGAGATTTGGCCTGTTAACAGTGCTGACAAACTTAACGCACTTGGGGATCTGCAGCATTTCCATCAGATCATTTTGTACTTTCCAAGTAGCAGTTGCCTGTAAAAATAAGATGACCGATTTATGAGGTTGCAAATTCTTTAAATTAGTACATTTTACTACATAAGTAGCCATGTCATCCACAAAATCAATAGAAAGAAGATATGAGAACACATACAGTTAAAGCAACCACGGGAACACTGGGAAACTGAGTCTTCAAGATACCAAGGTTTTTGTAGTCAGGCCGAAAGTCATGACCCCACTGACTACAGCAGTGTGCCTCCTGCAGTTTACAGACAAGCAAGGACTTAGTACAACCAACCACATGACCATATTCGGCCTTACCAAGATGGGCATTGATGTCAAGATTCAATTAGTTGAAGTGGCATTTATTAGTCTGTAAAAGCATGTTTAACCTAACGGTCCATAGGTTATGATCATGAAAGACAAGTGCCTTAAAGGCAGCGTCGATGTGCACGATTAAGGGGAAGAAGACACAATGACATTTCCTTCTACTTCTTCCTCTTTTATCGCCTTCTATAGATAAGCAAAGTGACATCTTGACAAATCTATGATGTTTTTTTTTTGCCGTGACAAGTCTAAGATGTCAACCAACTATAAGTTCGCTAAAATTACCATCTTTCTAAGTTTCTCTACTTAATAAACAAGCCTGAGCAAGCAGTTGTCAAGAATAAACCTACTTTAAAGACGATCAACAGAAAGGGAGCAGCAGAAGAAAACAAATCAAAGTTAAACAGTGCTATCCAGTAACTTCTGTGACTAATCACACGCCTTCGAAAAGCTCATTGTATCCAAAATATGATAATCATACATCATGTTTCCAGCTTTTAACGTAAGTCACACGTAAACTGGATCAAACATCCTTGATCATTTGACCTTTGGAATGTAGCCCTTGATTTGAATCCTAGGTGCTCCTCCATAAACAATGTAATACAAAAACTAGTTAGCTGATTCTTCGAGGTTAGTCAAAACAGGTGTTAAATGCTAACCCTTAGGTGCAGTCTCAACTTAAGGCAGCACAACTGGCAACCAAACTCAGATCAACAGATCAGTATAACTACATTTCTTAAGCTTGTTATCACTTGAAGCAGTCTAATTGGCCCACCATCCTTGGTTTAAGACATTATGATAATCTTGTCTATCTATCATTATGAAGTAGCACAACTTTCAAGTTCGAAGTGGAAAGTTATATCACCTTGCTACATACACAGAAACATAGGCTGCTCAAAACCAAAATTTACCAACACTAACAAACACTAAAGCTTAGAGATCACTTAAGACCAAAACCAGAAAGAAAATTCAGATATATACATCAATTGCTATCAAAGAAAGACGCCCTGCATGGTGGCATTTCTCCAGCTTTGACATGAACCTCTTGCTCTTGGATATCTTTTCTGGAGTAACATATAGTATTTTCAGCTCTTCTTCACCCTTTTCAAGCGCCTTGTATATAAACTTTTCATTGTCCTTGCCAGTCGTTGATGTCAACATATGTGCTGGAATGCCCAATGCAGCCAGACCCATCACCTAAGCAATGGTAATATTGCATAAGTTTATGTCGCTAACAAACTTCACAAAGTATAACATATTCTCAAGAGAACAGAAGATAGGAAAAAACCTGATCCTGAATCAAAGAAAGCAAAGGACTGACAACGAGGGCAACTCCTTCCTGAAGAATGGCAGGAAGCTGGTAGCAGAGGCTTTTGCCACCACCAGCAGCCATGATGACCAGGACATTCCTTCGACTCATAATGGCATTTATGATCTGGAAACAAGGAACAGGCAATTCTCGGTAAGATGTCGGGTTAAGGCAACAAATGGAAGAAATGCCCATTACAAATACATCAAGCTAGGCAGATATTTGTACGAAAGTAATGAGAGGAACCCCAGTCGATAGATTTAAAAGAAGACATGGCAATGAGTCTGATTTTCAGTAGACGGAGTCAGAATAGTAGTATGTGAAACTTTCAATTCATTGCTATCACTCTGAAGAAATAGTGATGTGGATAAATACATTTGGCAATTACTCTGCTATGATTTAAAAAACTTACATTAACAAACGGAGTGCATTTATAGGATTTCAAATGGGAAGGCAAATCACAGGGTGAACATGAAGTATACAGAGCAAAATACCAATTTAGAAGATCCCAAAATTAGGTGAGAACTTCAGCTCCACCTATTAACCTCCAGCATAACAACTAAAACTGCAACAGGGATATTTCCAGCGCTAACCTCCCGCTGATTCGCACGATACTTGCGTATCCCAAAAATGTTGAATTTGACATCGTCAGCTCGAGCATCCCAGTCGAAAGTGCCCGACCAATCTTCCATGGACGTCGAAGCGCCATCCTTCACTGGACTGCCAACATCCTCGCACGCTTCCAACAAAGACTTCAGCTCAGACTGCCGCTCATACAGCTTCTCTTGCCGATCAAGCAAGACCTTTATCTGGTCTGCACGACAGTCGGCAAAGAATCAAAACAAACGGCAACCCCAAAACGCGGCCAATCATAGAGAACAAAGCGGCCGACGAAATCGACCCCCGAGCTAATTAAACGAGCAAAATGCACAAAGCCGGGGACTTTTGCAGGTCCCATTTTGGTTCTTTTCTGAAACGAAATTCTCAGCATAAGCAGAACGATTCAGTTCCTGCAAAACGATCACAGCATACTCAAGCCGTTCCCGATTTACTATATCAAAAACTTCACTTCCGACATCAATTGCAGTCGTCGCGCATGAAGGAAGAGCTAATGGCGACCATCGTAGATAGAGACAGAGACAGAGACAGAGACCTTGGACGTCCTGAAGCTCCACCTCCACGCCCAACAGCTCCTGCAACACGTCGCCGACTTCCATCGCCGCCTTCCGAACCGATGACCACGATCGCGACTCCAATTGCTCCCCCGGCGCCAGAAATCCTCCCTCCGGAATGGGGACCACGGAACCCTAGAAGAACGTCGGTGCCGAATATCGCGCCGGCGATCCGCTCCTCCTTCCTTCCTTCCTCTCTTTCTTCCCGCCGGAGGAAGCGAAGAGCGCTCTCCCTGCTTCGCACCTTCGAGCCGCCGTCGGGCTCGCCAGCGGCCTCGTGCTGTTGGGCCTAAATGGGCCCAAGACGTAGGCCCAACACGAAGAGGCCCATCAACTACTTCCGCTTGCAAAATGGGCCCACGCATTGGACGCTATGATTGATCTTGACGTTGATTTGGATGTACGCAACTTAGGTTTCTAATTCTAAAGCTTATGATTTGACATCTTTACTTCTTTTCTTTAGGCATTTTTTTTATCATTATTTTTGGCGAAGCCATGGCTTCGCCACGTGTCTGTCGAAAATTGTGACTTCGACAGAGATCGACTCGCTTAGTATTGGAAATTAAGTATCGAGATGCTTCTGAGGTTGACTCGAGGTCGACTCGAGGTTAAGGGACATATTCAATATCTCACCTACCAAAACCAAAAATTGGAGACTTTTTATTGTCCTCTGTCATAACGAGAGCGAGAATGGTAACTAACCTAGGGGTGAGCATGGTTTGGGTTGGGTTGGTCCACTCTCTAACCTCAGGACCAACCCGCACAATACTGGTCCTCAATTTTTGGGACTAAGGACTGACCCTATTGAGCTTGCGACTGAGGACCGGACCGATCCAGTGGGTTTGGTCCAATTTCAAGGTCAACCCAAGACCAACTGATAAATTTTTATTTCATTTTTTTTTTTAGTGACTCAGGAACCCCCGAACAGCAGGCAGCCGGCAAGGTAAACCCGAGGCGAACTAAGCCGCCGTCACAGACCTAACCGTAGGTGAGTCGCGCAATGGAGACACGGGGTTTCGAATCCCTCGAGGGGAGAAAGCTCTAACCATCGCGGCTACTGCGAGCAGTAATTTTATTTCATTTTTTTGTACTCCTTAAAAAAGTGATTAAGGACTGGACTGACCCAATGGGTGCGGTCCGATTCCAGGATCAACTCGGGATCAACCAATATTTTTTTATTTCTTTTTTTATACTCCTTGGAAGGGCAACAGAGGATCGGATCAACCTAATGGATTCGATGACAAGCGAGGTCAATTAAGAAAGGCAAGCAGTGAGGGTCGAGTGGGGTGAGCGTTAAACAGAGTGAGCATCAAGTGTTGAGCGAGGAGTAACAAGCCAAGCGAGCATCGAGCGGCTAGCAGCACGAATAACCCAAAGCGAGTGAGGTGAGTGTCGAGTGGCGAGCGGAAAAGTTGTTTCTTTTAATTTTGGCAAATTGAAGACTAAGAGGACAAATAAGACAGAAGAGAATGAATATTAGAGAAGGATGATGTAAGGAGCTATTTATAACTTTTTGGACACCGTGAGGACTCCTCACAAAAACATTTTCCTCCTTCGTAAATTATGACTATTGACGTCGTAAAAGACATTAAAATCTAAGTTATTAAAGAATAATGTAAAATTACTTGAACTCTTTACTAAATAACTGTTTAATATTGTTGACACCATTTATTTTAAGGTTTTCAATATATAAAAAAGTTATAAATAATATATTTGATATAATATATATAGTCAGGATTGGTCCGGGTTGGATCAACCCTAAATTCCCAAGACCAAGGACCAACCCGCATAGTACTGGTCCAAGAATCATAGGATCAAGGATCAACCCAGTCTCCTTGGAAACCGGATCAGGATCGGCAAAAATTGGGCCAGTCCAGAGTCGGTCCAAGAACCCTGGACCGATGCTCACCCCTAAACTAACCTATCATTGTACATGCTGCAAATACTATTCCAAGTCATGAATAAAAATTATTTTACCTTAGTTTTTAGGTTGGGAAAAGAATAGTTGACTCACTCTATTTACTTATAGAGTGCTTTAACTATGTATTTTAATGGAGAATGTAGATCAAATGAAAAGTTGGTAATCCCCACTGCACTAGATTGTTTTGTGACATTCAAAAGTTGGATATTTTCTTATTGAACATATTCAATCGATGTTCCAAGAATGCCCGATAAATGTGAACATTTCAATGTTCGATGCCCAAATTTTGGATACACTCTCAATTTGCTTATTGAAACACGTATAGCTAGCCCATATACAATTTGTCTATAGACTCTTAGGTTGTGTTTGACACTCAAGATAAAATTCAAGATAGTATAATTTATTATCCTATCCAGCATTTGGTGTTTACTCAAAATAGGATAAAGTTGGATATAAGGGGATATAGACGGGATTAAATTATATCATGGGGAGGTAGAATAAATATGGATAAGATTTATAATATTCATAATATGGAAGTTATTTTTCTTGAATAATAAATTTCTTAAATTAACAAAATTAAAATTATATTTCAATATAAATAATATTTAAATTCTAATATAAGAAATTCAAAATAACAAAAAATAACAATTTGGTTATTCTAATTTAATCTTATTTTTATTTATTTACTCAAATTTAATCTATTTTATAATATAAATATTTATATAATTATATATTTTAGGTGTATTAGTATAGTTTACTATTTAATAAAATTTTATTAGAGAATGATGGAAGGAGAAGAAAGGAATAAAACAAAGAAATTAATAAAAAAAATAGAGGAAAATAAAATGAAAAGGCAAATAAAAATAAAGTAAGCAAAAAGTGTTGCGAGAGATTTTTGACATCTTCGTTTGTAAAATTTTTAGTTCATTTATACTAATATACTGTTTATATCAAACAACATACTTGATATGATGTAAATTTATCCAAATCGATCACTACAATCACCAAATAATGGATAACATATAGCAAAATTCATAGATTTTGTATCTTATCATATCCAGTCTTATTTTAATTTAAAATTCGAACGACCAAACGAAATCCGTAGGTCGGGTCGGTTTGATTGGGGAGTTGAGAGATTTCTTCCATCTCGGAACCCTAAGCCGGATCCCGCTAATAGCAGCTACCGCCACAGATCGACCTTTTCACGAACCTCCGGATAAGGCCTTTCTAAATATACATAACGAATAGGGAAGTCGTCATTCACCCATTTTGCATCGGCCAGCCGACACGAAGACAGAAATGAAGTTGGTCTTACTTTCTCCCATCACCTTCTCTCCCTCTTTCTCTCTCTCTTTCTCTCTCTCAATAAATGCAGAGCTGCCCACGGAGTCGGGACCGCTCGACCACGTGAAAGGTGCGCGAGGCCAAAACCGCTGGCGAGCGACAGGCGGACAGAGAGAGAAAGAAAGAGGGAGATACGTTGAATTCAACACAGGAGCTCGTTTTGGCTCCTGGGAAGAGGGAGAAGCTAAGGGGCCGGTGCATAAGATATGGGGCCATTCAAACTTTGCAGGGAGAGGTTGGAGATGAGAGAGAGAGAGAGAGAGGGAACAGGAAGAGGGAGGAGACATTGAATGCGTAAAGGTGGGGCGTGTCCTTGTCCTCCTCTCTCCAGCTTTGCTATGTTTGCTCATGGGAGATGCCCTTTTGTCTTCCATCCCAGCAACTTGCTTTTTTTCTTTTCTTGAATGCTGGAGAGACTTTCCTCTCTTTTTTTTTTTTTTCTGTTTATAATATTCATGATAAGGGATTGGGGGAACTTGTGTTCTTGAGAACTACATTGACTATCTCGATGCACGATGATCGTGCCATTGATGGTGTAAGTGAGTAAGAGGGTTTCATCACAATGTTTGTGGGTGGGGTGATAATTATGGTGTATTAATTGGAAATGAGCGAACGAATCAGTTCAACCCAAGGACAGGCCTAAACCATCCAAGATTGGTTCATAAGGGAGTAGTGCAATTTCTAGTTCCAAAAATTAAAAATTAAAATGTGGAATTGAATTGGTTTCAAATCAGTTTACCCATAACTCTAGGCAAATTCTTTCACTCATTATTTGTCAAAATTTAATACATTTGATAAAACATCCTCAAGCGAAAATAATTGTGTTCATGTTTCACACTTGCATATTATATCAATAAGAATACCAAACAAAAGAAGACGAAAGAAAAAGATTTAGCGATTCCAACGTCAAGAGAGCTTCTTTGAGAACCAACTATAACAAATTATCAGGTTTCAAGTCCCAAACTTATCTATTATGAGTCCAATCACCCTCAGTATTAACTTGGTAAGAAAGTGATTTGTGCATTTAACTTTTTTCATGATGCATCTAACTGTTGCTCTTTAATCCCATGATTCCTACTTATTTTCACCTACAATTGAGAACAGAGATCTATTGAAAGAATTTAAAAAAAAAAAGAAAAGAAAAGAAAAGAAGGGGATTGATGCCGTTGCAAGCCCAATAGTGATTTAGAGATGGATAACGCAACTTACATATCATACGATCTACGACAAAATCATTTATCAATTGTCCTTTTCGTGCTCCAAAAACTTTATCTTGAACGTCTACTTTCTACTTTTTCACGGCGAGAAGCAAAAGCAGACACACGGGTTTCATAATTTCTATCACATCAAGCGCAACAAAAAGAAAGCATTCAAAACCAGGACAATGATGAAACACCTTTTAGTATTTAAAGTGATCTACTACGATTGTAACAACACAAGTAGCTAAATAATTACATGAATTGACGCATCATTGATCAACGTACAATATTTCGCACGAGAAGAGAGAGATGCAAGCGGTGGCCTCACCTCGATCATGCTGCCTAAGCGGGTGCATGACCCTCATCTTTTAAGAATATGGTTGAATCGAGACAATTCAATGCTTGAATTAAGGTTTTGAGCAAGCAGGTTTTCATCTACCAATGAATTTGAATGATGGGAAGGACATATCCGAAAGGAAAATGACAAATTCATGTATAGAGCCAGACTCATGCTACAACTAGAGAATGTCAATTGTATATTTCCAACAACAAAGATGCAAGTGAATGAGCATGCAAAATGCGAGAGTATTTTTCGTTAAACTATGAACAATCTTACGTGGTTGTTTGCTCATACCAATTTATCTTAATAGATCCATAAACGATTAAAATAAATAAAACATGTACTTAATACAAATGCGTGCTAATAATCGAACCAATCGCCTAAGCGTATGAACAGATCGAGGGAACGGGTGGAGTTCCAACGAAGATCGGCGGATGCGGGCCCCACGTGATCAGCAGAACACGACAAAATCGCCTTTTTCGGTCATTCGCACGCCACGTGCTCATGCCGCGCGCGTGGCGTGGCGTGGCGTGGCGCGCGTCGGGTGGGGGGAGCAAGTGGAGAAAAGACCTCACGACCGCACGCGCGTATTTGCAGCTTTTTCTTTTTTTAATTTTTAATTTACGCCATTTTTGGATTCCACCTACTGCATTAAATAATGACGACGGTCGGCTTTTCGCGTGGGGCCCGACTAGAAAAACCCCAAAATTTTTTTTTTTTTATGGTGATTTTGTTTGGGAATAAATTTCTTTCTTTTCCTTTTTTCATGGTGATTAGATGGGGTCTTGATTGATCACCGTAAGTCGTTTTTGTAGGTAGCTTTGGCTTTAAATTTGATGCTGACGAGACACGTCCTAATCATATCAAGAGATTTGTACACGTGAAAATTTTAACTTATGACAACAATATACTGATTCCATGTTCGAGCTTCCAAGAGCTAGGAAGATAAGTTCCGGAAGCCATACTTTAGAAGAAATATTTTATACATCATTAACGTGATTGATGTGGTGTGATCTGTTGGTTGCCTTGCACGATCGATGTGCATCTTGAATTGACTTTTGAGGCTTGTCATTGGAAGGTCTCTCTTGAAGTTCATTCGGGTTTATATAACTTAGGTTTCTAACTTTCAAGCTTATAATTTGGTGTCTTTAGTTCTTTTCTTTAGGCTCTTTTTAACTTCGGCGAAGCCATGATATCGTTACATGTGTTCGCTTAATATTATGATTATCGCCATATATCTACTCACTCAACATAAGAAATAAAGCATTGACATTTTTTCAAAGTTGACTTGAGTTTAATGGGACATTTTCCATATCTAACCTACCAAAATCAATATTTTGAGACTTTTCTCACTTCTTATAAAATGAGTG
Source organism: Eucalyptus tenuipes (assembly GCA_014182365.1). NCBI lineage: Eukaryota > Viridiplantae > Streptophyta > Magnoliopsida > Myrtales > Myrtaceae > Eucalyptus > Eucalyptus tenuipes. The sequence continues at coordinate 4,393,852 of CM024541.1, read as the reverse complement.
CAAGAATAGTACTTAACCCATTTAAGTCAAACTGCTGACCCAACCTAATTTTTGGGGGTCTGGATTAGAATTTTCAGTTGGCAAAAAAGAAGAAAGTTTATGCATCTCCTGTTGTTTTTCGACAAGATCACTTGCATTGTCAAGGTATATTTACCTTCTTTATTTTTTCTTACCAATTAAGTTTTATACTTAAACATAAGTTAAAAGTAAGAAGTCAAATCAAGCTCCTCACAAATTCAAAACCGGTCAAATTCATATTTTACAATATTTTCTAGTTGGATAAAGAAATATATAGTTACAGTGTGTTTTAACCATGTATCTTAGTGGAGAATTATCGAAGAGCACTCATCAAGCAATTAAACGAAAAAGTTTGTAATCTCTAATGCCCTGAGTTATCTTGTGACACACGTAATTTACACTTTGAAAGTCGAATATTACTAGTATTGCAAGAACAGCCAATGAAAGAGAAGCTTTTCAATCTTTTTGGTACAAAAATTTTGATACACTCTAATGCACTGAGTTATCTTGCGACACACGTAATTAACACTTTGAAAGTCAAATATTACTAGTATCGCAAGAACAGCCAATGAAAGCGAAGCTTTTCAATCTTTTTGGTACAAAAATTTTTGATACACTCTAACTCTATCAATTTGCCCATTAAAATACATACATATTGCCGAGCCATATATGGTTTGCCTATTAACCCCGGGCAAGCTGGATTGATTGGGGGCGATGGTTTCTAGAGTGGAAGTCGAAAGTCAAAATTCCAATGCCGCATGCGAAATATTGATGAGTCAGGGCCACTTGTACAGATGAAAAACCCGACCTCAACTGACTCATGAAAATTGCACTACGTTTCGTGTAGCATGATCTCCACGTCTACGTTAAAAAGAAGATGATGAAACTAGGAAGCTGTCATCACCTTCTTTCTCTCATGGACGTTTCTTCATATATTGAGAGAGAGAAAGAGAGACAGAGAGAGGAGCTCATGTTGGCTCTTGGGAGATGAGTGGGGGTGTGCATGAAGTAAAGCTGGAGAGAGAGAGGAAGGGAAAAGGTTTCTAACTTTCAAGCTTAAAATTTGATGTCTTTAAATCTTTTCTTCAGGCCTTTTACATCTCCAGCCAAAGTCATGATTTCACGACATGTTTCCGCTTAATATTATGATTATCTCCGTAAATCTACTCACTTAGCATGAGAAATAAAGCATCGAGATTTTTCCAAAGTTGACTTGACTTTAATGGGACATTTTCAATATCTAACCTACCAAAAGTAATATATTAAGACTTTTCTCGTTTCTTCTCATTAAACGAGTGCAAGAATAGTGCTTAACCTAATTGGGTCAAACCGCTAACCCGACCCAATTTTTGGGGGTACGGATTAGAATTTTCATTTGGTAGAAAAAAGTTTGTGCATCTCCTATTGTCTTCCGATAAGATTACTTGCGTTGTCAAGGTCAAGTTACCTTTTTCTTTTTGTACTAATTGTTGTAATTATGGTTAATGGATCAACGAAAGCCAATAAATTAAGATACGTTTTTTTTTCACGTTAGAATTTTCATTTGGTAGAAAAATTTTGTGCATCTCCTATTGTCTTCCGATAAGATTACTTGCGTTGTCAAGGTCAAACTAAAAATTACCTTTTTCTTTTTTTTGTACTAATTTGATATACGTCTCTAAGTTTTATAATTAAACCAATTTTATATTCGATTACAACAAACAGTGTGTATTATCTAGATTATTTTCCAACACTAATTAAGTTTTATAATTAAACAGATGCTGAAAGTAAGAAGTCAAATCAAACTCCTCACAAATTCAAAGCCAGTCGAATTTGTCTTTTGCAATATTTTTCTCTTTGGGAAAAGAAATATACAATTACGGTGTGCTTTAATCATGTATCTTGGTGAGGAATTAGCAAAGAGCACTCATCAAGCTATCAAACAAAGAGCTTGTAATCTCTGATGTACTAAGCTATCTTGCGGCATGCATATTTAACACTTAGAAATTCAAATATTTTTGTCATTGAACATATTCGACCAGCATTGCAAGAACACCCAATGAATGCGAATCTTGTCACTCTTTTTGGTACAAATTTTTTGGATATACTCTAACTCTATCGATTTGCTCGTTAAAATACATACAAATTGCCGAGCCATATATGGTTTGCCTATTAAGCCCCGGCCAGCTCGATTGATCGGGGGGCGATGGAGGGTTCCTAGATTGGGAGTTGAAAGTCAAAATTCCACTGCCGCGTGTGAAATATTGATGAGTCATGGCCCCTTGTACAGATCAAGAGCCCGACCTCAACTGACTCACGAAAATCGCAACGCGTTTCATCAGTCTTCAGATGGCATGGTCTCCACGTCTGCATTAAAAAGCAGCAGATGAAATTGGGAAATCGTATCACCTTCTCTCCCTCTCTCCACCTTCTTTCTCTCGTGGACGGTTCTTCATTTATCGTGAGCGTGAGAGAGAGAGAGAGAGAGAGAGAGAGGAGCTCATGTTGGCTCTTGGGAAATGCGTGGGGGTGTGGATGAAGTAAAGCAGGAGGGAGAGAGAGAAAGAGAGGGAGGGAAAAGGGCAGAGAAGCATTGAATGCGTAAAGCTGGTAGATGTCCTCCGCCCTCCAGCTCGCCACTCCTCGTGGGAGCCTTTTTCTCTTCCCGGCAACTTCTTCTCTTTCTTATTTATTCTTTTGACAAGTCTTTTCTCTTTTTTATTCTGTTTTAATAATAATAATAATTATATAGTAGGGCCCTCTAATTCTTTTTTCCTGGCCTTTATTCTTCGAGCTCTTCGAACACGGTTGGAGCCAACTGCGAGACTCGGAGATGTGGGGATCTCGTGCCTTCGCACATTACATGATTATCTCGATCGACAATGTTGATACCTTAGGACGTGATAATGATGGATCATTGGTATTCGGTTAATAGGTAACCCCACCAAGACCCGAGGACTTCTCCCTATGAGAGCTCCTACGACTATTCGTTTGATATACAATGATGGTAAACTGTCAAGATGTGGTCCCGCACCTCTCGTGTCCCTAATTCCCTTTCTATTTTTTTCTCTTTTGGTGAGAGGAAATAACATTTGTGTGTTTTTACATCCCAAGGATCCTGAAGTCTAGATGAGACCTAAGATGAAGCCTTTTAAGGGCTTGTTCAAGTCCAACTTCTTCTCCTTTTTTATTTATTATTTTGGCAAGACTTTTCTCTATTTAATTATGTTGTATTAATGATAACGGGACCCTTGTTTTCTTTTTCTTTCTTTTTGCGAGCCCTTTGGACACGGCTAGAGCCAACCGCGAGAGGCAAAGATTGGGGATCTCATGTTCTCACACATTACGTAGATTATCTTGATCCGCAATATTGATACCTTAGGCCTTGATGATGAGATAATACACACATATAATTATTTAACTCGACCCCCTTAGTGAGAATGATAAATTAAAATCTTGAATGAAGACTTGCTGTTGCTTGTGGTCACGACGAGGTGGATTATTTAAGGAGTTCTTTCTTTTTGGAAATTTGTTTGAGAGAGTTTCACCACGATATTTGACGAGTTATAATTACAAGGTATTGACTTCTTAATAGTACGATTTGCATGTTCAATTTTCTTGTAATGAGTGAAACGATGGCACTTTAATCCATTAATTCCCCTCTTTTACCCTATAATTCATAGAGTTTTGCTGAAAAAAAGTCGAGTAGTGGATTAATCCGGCTACCAACCTATTAATAATTTAGACGTCCAAAACCCAACTGTATATCACATGGTTTATGACAAAATCATTTGACATTCTCCTGTCACATGATGCATGGGGTTACATTATTTCTATCCCATCAGGCGCGATAAAAGAAAGCATCCAAAGCCTGAACTTCAATGAAAGTTACCTTTTTCTATTTATAGTTACCTGTGGCCGAAGCAAAACTTTACCAACAGAGAGCATCAGATGTGAATGAAAACCGCATCAGACAATGACACTTCAGTATAAATATTGAACAATTGCACGAATTGATGATGCATCGGTCATTGTGCTCTCTTTGCGCTGGGAAGAGCGAGACGTGAGCGATGGCTGCACATCGGTCATCGCTCACAGTATCCGGGCGAGGTTCATGACCCTCATCTTTGAGGATATGATTGAGTCGAGTCGAGTGCTTGAGTTTGACTGAACTCGAATATTCAAGATTGGATACTCAAGTGAGTTTGATTGAAGCTGATTTTGGAGTTCGACCTCAGATTAAAATGGATTTTTCCAGCTTGACTCACCTTGTTTAGTTAATAAGGATTAGTTGAAGCTTAGATGGCACTATAAACTCGAGCTATGATGATTCAATATAAGCTAAAAGGAAAAAAATTCAAAAGAAATCTCCGCTTTTCATGTAAATAATAATTTCCATTTTAGATTTTATAAAATAGCAAATAGGGGTGAGCATAAGTATCAGTTTAGGGTTGACATTGGATCGACCTTGGACCAGCCCAACCTTGCCGGTCCAGATTCGGTTCATAGGGAGGTTGGGTCAGTCCTTGGTCCTAAGACCTTAGACCTAGCACTGTGCAGGTTAATTTTTAGTTCTGAAAATTTAGGGTTAATCTAACTCGAACCAACCTTGTAAATATCATATATTATATATATATATATATTTAATATGTTATATATAATATTCTTTTATCTATTCTAAATTCTATAACTCTAACTAAACGTTAATAGCATTAACGAGTCCTCCTCCTCCAGCATTCTGTTCAGTCCTCTTCTTTCTTTTTGGTCTTTGCCAAGTAAATCCAAAAGAATAAACCGTCTTTTTTGTCTTTGCTCACCGCTAGCCCCGCTCCCGTTCGTTGCTCATCCCTCGCCTAGCTCACCCTATTACTTTGAAAATCATAGGCTCTAAAAGGTCAATCAACATCACTTCAGCATGAAAAGAACCCTTCTCAACGGCTACTTCAAGTCATTGGCGTCATTCATTAATGCTTGAATGCTTATTTTTGTTTAAGTATGATTTCCACAAATCTTTTCATGGAGTATTAGTAGTGTGGATCTGGTGTAGAATTCTATATTTGAGAAACGATATTACCTTAGTAATGGTAGATTTTTTCTAGTGGTGTAGAGGATACTAGAAAAGGGTTCCTTTCCCTGATTGAAAGAAAAAAAACAATGTGTAGATAATTATATTCATCAAACTTTTTTGCTCCACTGCGGTTTTGCTTTGAAATTCTCTTTAAACTATAGAATTGCCGTGCTGAGTATTGGATGAAGATGCATGGTTTAAGCTCATGCTGCTTTTGGCCTTTGTAAGTTTTTCACTTTACCTTTTCTTTCATTTCAAATAAAAATTCATGAAATAGTGCTAGTTGGGCTATGTGAAATTATATTATTATGTTATGTAAAATTTATATTGGATGTGTACTAGTGTTTATAGTTTGGTTGATCAATTATGTATTGTTAATGGATATGTAATTTCAAATTATAGGTTTCTCTTTCAGGAAATATAAAAAATGAAACAAAAGATTTATTGGATGGTCCTAGGTTGACCTTGGAAACGGACCAGACCCATAGGATTGGTCCAGTCCTCGATCCCAGGCTTAGTAGAGTTGGTCCTCAGTCTTAAAAATTGAGGACCAACATTGCTAAAGTTGGTTCTTCCGTTAGGTGCTGGACTAGTCCAATCCAGGTCATGTTTACTCCTAATAGCAAATCACATTCCAAGCATAATCCCAAATTCAAAAAAACCAATCTACCCTCAAACTCCTTTAAACCCTAAACCATCTCTCTATTTCTCTCTAGATCTAACTAAAGTTTGACGGCGGAGGAGCTCGACGGGACACGGCTTGACTAGGGTGGCAACCCACAATGATTGGCAACAGCAAGCCTATTTGTTAACGTTTCCATTTCTTTATTTTTCTGTTCTTATGTTCTCCAGAACAAAAAAGAACAGAAATCCGTTTGGTAACGTCAACTAACTTTTTTATTCTCTGGAATAAAATAGTAGTTAGAGAATTGATTTGGAACAAAAATAAGAAGTAGAAAAAAAGTAGTTTCTTATTTCTAGGAATAATTTTAGAAATAAATCTATTTTTCTTTTCCTTTTTTCCTTTTCTTCTTCTTCCTTGCTGGCCGCGGTGGCCTACCGCTGTTCGTTGCCAACTGTTGCCGTCCATTGTCGCTCACCTTCCGCTGTTCATTGGCCACCATTAGTCACCTATTGTCCGTCACCAATTGCCACCGTCGACCGCCACTGCCGTCTTCAACCGTCAACGGCAGTGGCCGATGGACGACAAAGAAATGAAAAACAATTCTTAAAAATATTAAAAATTAAAACAAATACTACGTTACAAAAAAAATTATGAATTGTACCAAACAGTTCTTGTTCTTTTTCTATTATGATAATAGTATTAAACACATATCATTCTAGAGAATAGGAATAGAAAAAGATTATTTCTGAAAATAAATTATTTCTTGAAACGAAAACATTATTAAATGGACCCAATGCAGCTAGTGTCAACCGTACCAAGAGGGAAAGGGCAGAGCAGTGGATGGTCAAGGTTTCGAGCAAGCGAGTTTTAAATTGATGGATTTGAAAGAGTGGAAGGGACAAAATTGGAAGGAAAAAAAAAAAAAAGAATCCATAAATGAGACCAAATGCTAGACTCAACTCAAATGCTAATTGAGGATATTCAAAACCTAAGGTGCAAATTGATATGGAGATAAAGCACGGGAATGTTTTTTCAAGTATTTTCTCATTATTTCAAAATCAACAACCTCATGAGTTCGCTTATTCTCATCCAGACCTCAGTTATACTTACCATTTGAATAAAGCATGCATTCTTACCATTAAAATAAAATAGGCATCCATTACAAGTGCAAGCTAATAGTCAAACAATCAATTGATCATCCAGATCAGCGACACGGGAGATATCCGGCGCGTTCCGGCAGGAGCAAGCACGGACCGCACGTGATCGGAGACAGAACGCGACAAGACCGCCTTTTCGCGCGACGGCCGCGCCACCGGCTTCGTCCGGGCGCGCGCGTGTTTGGGGCAGACGTGAACAAACAAAAGCGGCTCGCGACCACCGCGCGCGTTCGCTGTCTGCTTTTCTTTTCTTTTGAATTACGTAATTCCTTTACCTACTGCCTTTAATAATGGCGACAAACGGCTTTTCGCGTGGGGCCGGGCTGGCGCACCCACCCCCCCACTTCTTTCTCTAGGTGCGGTCCGTTTTTGGGGTTAGAATTTCCTCCTCCCTTCCTCTCTCTTTCTTGGCCGGTCAAATGGGGATTTTGGCCAAGTAAAGAGGCGTCGCATGATTAGATGAGGAGTTCCTGATGACGGGTCGTTTAAAGTGGTTTTTATAGGTTGCTTTGGCCTAAGGTCGAGGGTAAGTAGGAGCAAAGGAGGCCTTGGAAATATGCTTGGATGGAAAAGCATTGCTTATCGGACGGGACGAGAAGTCAAATAGTTATGGCAAATCACACGTCTGATTGGCTTTTAATAAAAGATAGTTCGAGAATTGGCTCTCGTGAAAATCGGTCACTCCTCGGAGCGCACTATGGTCGTTGTCGGGATCTTAGTAGCCCATGGACAAAGGCAGTGTTCAGTGTGATGATGTGTCGATTTGATTTTTTTTGACGATTAAGGGATTTTTTTATATATCGATTACACGGTCGATATAGCATGATTCTGTTGATTGTTGTGTTGCACGATGGATGCACATCTCAAATCAACTTGAAATTGAAAGGGCCTTTCTTATTTATTAATGACAGGATCAAACCGCTAAGAGTTGCGTGAAAGCGAAAGTAGTGAAACATGTCTATTTCTTCTCTTATGTTTAATTAAAATTAGGAGGGAAAATGCAAGAGAAAAATTAGAGGGAAGGAAAATTATTACCATTTTTTTTAAGAGAAATGGCTTGTGGTGTTTCTTTTCATTTTCCTTCACTTCGGTCTGGACATCCACACAATAAGAGGATTTTCCTCGCTTTTTCTTTATAATGGAATTTGCTGTATAGAGATCCAACTCTTAAAGTGAGGCATTGAAACTCTTTTTTAGTCGGCTCGATAACGGACTAGCCCATTTCAAAAAGACTTTTGAGATATGTCTACTATTCACGCATGGCAATCTAATTGCAGCGATGGCACGTTAGATTTGGTGAACCTACAAGCAAAACATTTTGTAGTAAGATACATAAAGTCTCCGTTCCGACATATAGGAGAGACGGTTCAATTGACTATCGTTCTCACCCCTCTTTGTTAAGAACAAAGAAAAGAGAACGCAACATATAGATTATTTGCACGAGTCATTTTTAACATTGATCGAAGGGTATTTTTGGGTCAAAAGTCAACTAAAAAAATGGCTCAATAATTAAATTAATAAACGTTTAAGAAAACCTAAATCTGGTCAGCATCTTCACTCGATTATAAATAGAATTTAAGTTTCATTTTGAATCCGCACCTGTTGTCAAGTCATACTCTAAATAAGCAAAAAAAAAAAAAAAAAACAATCTTCATTGAAGTGGCTACGAGCCTATAACCCCAATCATGCTCACAAGGGATGATTAGGTTAGGATTTATTCGTGTAAAATTAAAAAGATTCGCAATCTATTGAAATTCATATGAAGAGAAAATTTATGGCATACATTTTCCAAACGAGATTTATTGTGAACCCAACTTAAATCACAAATTTTCGGGTACCTTTTCTATCCATCATGAATTCATGGTAATGCCCTCTTCAAGCAAATTGCCTAATAATGCCTACAGATAGCATCCCAAAATTTCCTCATCGTTCAAAGTAAGCAAAGCAGCTCCTTCCCAAACAAAATCGTTATGAAATGGTCCCCCACCAAAAAAAAAAAAAAAAAAAAAAAAAAAAAAAAAACCGAAAACAGCAATATAAAATGCCTCACAATCTCAGCCATCCTTCCTTCCACCCTTCCCTACGCATGGCGAACGCCGTCGCTCCCGTCACCAACTCAACCCACCCCACCGCCCATGCCTCCGCCTCCGCCTCCTCCTCCGCCTCCAAGCGCTGCAAAGCGGCCGACCACCGCGACGGGGACCGCCCCCACCAGCCGCCCTTGCTGCCGGGGCTCCCCGACCACATTTCCCGCCTCTGCCTCGCCGGCGTCCCGCCTTCCCTCCTCTTCTCCGTCTGCAGCTCGTGGCGGCGCGTCATCTACACCCCCTCCTTCCCCCCTTCCTCTCCCTCTACGCCCTCCTCTCGCCCTCCTCGCCCCAGGAGGCGCACCCCCGTCCGCCCTCTCGCCGCCGCCGCGCTCGCTCCGGGCCGATCCGCACCACCTGAGCAACGTCGAGTTCGCGACCTTCGACCCGATCGCCGCCCGGTGGCGTGCGCTCCCCCGCCGGCCCCGGGAGCGCCGCTCCGCCTCCTCGTCAGCCACCCCTCCTTCCTCTCGTGGCGCTTCCCCATCCAGACCGTCTCCGTCGCCGGCAAGCTCGTCCTCCTCGCCGCCACCACCCGCGACTTCTTCCCGGCGATATCGCGCCCGCTCATCTTCGACCCGATCGCCAGGAGGTGGGCCTCGGGCCCGCCGTTCACGGCCCCCGGCGGTGGTGCGCCGCCGGGGTCCTCGGCGCCGCCGTCTACGTGGCGAGCGGGTTCGGGTCCCAGTTCAGCACCGACGTGGCGAGGTCGCTCGAGAAATGGGATCTTAGCACGTCCGGCGGCAGAAACCCCGGCACGAGAAGGAAAGACGAAAGCGCGACTTGGGAGTGGAGGAAACTGAACGGGCTCAAAGACGGGCGTTTCTGCAGGGACGCCATCGAGGCCGTCGCGTGGAGAGGCAAGCTGTGCATGGTCAACGTGAAGGGCCACGCCGCGAAGCAGGGCGTCGTCTACGACGTCGCCGCCGACGCGTGGAGCGACATGCCGGAGGGGATGATCGGGGGCTGGAGCGGCCCCGTCGCCGCCATGGACGAGGACGTCATCTACGTCGTCGACGAGGTCCAGGGCGCCCTCAGGCGGTACGACGAGGCGCGCGACCGCTGGGAGGAGGTCATGGCCTCTGACCGGCTCCGCGGGGCCCAGCATGCCGCCGCCGGGGGCGGCCGGGTCTGCGTCGTGTGCGGGGGCGACGGCGGGATCGCGGTGGTCGACGTCGCCGCCGCCCCTCCGAGGCTCTGGGTGGTGGACCCCCGCCGGCGGCGCGGGCCGTGGCCGTCCACATCTTGCCCCGGATGAGCAGCAGCGGCGATGAGCCGGAAGATCTGTGAATCAATCGAGGACCGGCGATCGGCGAGCGGCTTTGCTTTTTCCGAGCTATCGGGGCAAAACGGTAATTCAGGTCATAGATTTTCTTTTTTCTTCTCTTTTTTCCCCCTTCTTTTCCTCTTATAGAGTTTTCTTCAATTTAAAAAAAAAAAAAAAAGTATTTCGTGGCCCCTTTCTTAGGTCAAAAACAGGAGATATTTTGTAAAGTCGAAAGTGAAAATTTGTCGTCTTCCCGAGCGCGTCCCAGAGAAGGAAAATGTATATAGTATATGTAGCAAAGATGCGATGCGACATGATATTTGACGTTTTCGAATTCTTCAATGGTCGGGTTCTTTTTTTTGTTCTTTTCTTTTGACGTGGCGGTTTTGATTTTGTCGAGAATCCAGCGCTTTCGTATTAACAAAAAGAGAAAAAACGAGTAAATACCGTAAACGAAATTTTAAATTATGCTCACCGTAATTTCAATTTTTTTTTTTTTTTTATTTTTTATCTTGCGTCGCTGAAATTTTTTAAATTTGTACTGGCATGGCAAGTGGCCGGTAACCGTCTGCAACTTTGCGGTTGAAATCTGGATAACGAACCGCGGTCGGCAATATAGGGTCCGTGAAAGCTACTTTTCCAGCATTTGAGTGGGGTAAAAGCAAGCGTACAATGACATGAATCATTATTCGAATTTAAAGCATTTTTATCGATTAATTATTTTAAATTATATATTTTTAAAAAATTAAGTCGTTTATTTTTAAAGGTGCAAAATAGTTGGAAGAGAGGGAGGGGAAAGTACTGGTGGTGGAGCAGTTGGTTGCGTGCTTGCGAAGGATAAGATTGTGTGGCAAGGATGATGCGGGGACGTGCATGGGGCGGGACAAAATTAAGGCTCTTTTTTTCTTTTTAAAATAAGAAAAGGCCACGCATTATTTTGATTTAAAAAATGTTTCCCCTTCTTTAGACTTGGATAAGGGTCGAAAGATGGAGAATGTTTATCGGACATAAATCTTTATCTTTTTTGGTCGGAAAGACATAAATCTAATTTTAGCGATATATCATCAGCATCTTATAAATGCCATAATTTTTTTATCCAGCGTCTACTTTAATGCCGTAACTTTTCAGTCGATCATACGTGACATCCACACAAGACACAACATTTGCTTTGGTGCTATATATTTTGGGCCGATCACTCAAATGTTGAGAAATCTGAGACGGCATTAAAATTTATCACACTTTCGATGAGCCTTTTTTGGAAAATTATGGCATCTAAATGATCAATCGAAAAGTTATGATATCAAAGTAAAGCAATTCGTGCAAAAATTAGGATACTTTTAATGTTTTTACCCATGTGCTCTATAAATATATATATTTTTATGGTAGAAGATTCTAGTTTTTATCGTTGGCTGTTTCACAAAAAAGAAATGATTATGAAAGTATTTTCCAACAAGAGATCGCTAGAATCACTTATAAAAACAAATGAACAAAAAATATTTTCGTCATTGTTTATGAAATTGTTTGGACATATATTATTATTGATGATAAAAATATTGTTTATTGACTAATTATTTTAAATAATACAAGCGATCATTTTTTGCAAAATATTTTTCAACATTCAGCTTCCGCAAAACAAACGAAACCTGACTCTCAACTTACCTGAAACTAAACATGCTCATCCTTAGCTCTCCCGAGAAGGCGAGAAAAATTTCGACTCCCCACCTCTCTCTTCCTATGTGAAAAGGGTGATCACTGGGGCAATTCCATGTGCATCATTAAATTCAGCATCTTGAAAGTCGCTTTCCTTCAAAGACGTGCAATATTTATGTGACTCGACTTCTACTCTAGATTCACGAAATCACATTGCTATATTGTCTTTTCCTACTTCAAAATTTCACTATTTTTACTCGGTAGTAGGGAAAAAAATTCCCTCTAATTTTTAACTTCTTTAATCGCCTCGGCTTGCTTTTAGCCATGTTTTCCTACACCGCGCGGCATGTGTAATTAAAAATAAAAAAATGCAAAAAAAATGTTGAACAAAAATGAGAGGAAAAAAAAAAGACTGAATATGAAGTAAATAGCTAGGCACGGGCCACCATTGACCGAAGTAGTTCAGAAAGCCGATATTTTTCCCGACTTAGATACCAATCTATTGAATTGAAGGGTCACATGTTTCAAGCGACAGAGCATTTATAGCTTTAGTGGTTGAAGACTCTTCCGCAATCAATGGGCGTAGAAACTAGAATGTTCGTTTATTCTAATAATGACGTCATTATTAGGGCCGAGATTGGACTGCACCGTGGGATGGAAAAAAATCGGATGGAGCTAATTTCACATCGGATTGAAAATCGCGCGGCCTTGGCCGTGCAATACCAGTAATTAAGACCGGATGACGTAATTAAAAGCGACATGAAAATTACAAGCGCACGATGAGAGGGCGACATTTAACCGCCTTAATCTGGTCAAATCACTTCGTCAACCAGTTTCGTCAATTGATTCTGTCAATGGAACCGGTGCAGATTTATTAGCTCATGTGAAGACGGGCAATAATTGGAAGACGTGCTTACTTTTGTTATTCGCGTCATTCCTCTTAAATTGGCGTGGGCGTGTTCAATTAAACCTAGCTACTAATCTAGCATGATCCGTTGAAAATGACATGGAGCTCGCAAGTATTGAATTCATAACCTAAGTTTTAAGTTATATAGTAGACACGTCAACGGTCGGATTTGGGTCGAATCGAAAATGATTTGACTAGAAGCGACGCATTTGACCTATTCTAAACTACTTCCGTGCAATACAAATTTAATTACCCATATCTGATCAAAATCCATACCCGACTTCACTTATATTGCTAAAATACTTCTATTCTAACCTAATATAGAAAAACTCATATCAAAATTAAGATGAGAATATGTGGTGAGCGAGTGCAAAATTAAATGAGGACGAGAGAGAGAGTTATCAAGGAAAATTGAAAATCTATTTAATGATAATATTTTTGGCTTTATCATTTGCAACTCATTTATGATTCATATATCGAAGATAACTAACCCATATAATAACTATATGAATTAAAAAATGGGTTCATGACCCATTTCTGACAGATCTAATCCATAGAATTTTATTTTCCTCTCTAATCCATATGAACCGTCAAAACCCCCGATGATCCTTATCGTCTAAGGTCAATTATTTGTGGCCTGACCTGACTGACTAGTGAGCCCAAACATCATTTTGGACCGTACTACAAAAGTTGGCTTCGAACAAAAGTTGGCTTCGAACAATTCAACAGAAGATGTTCGTGAAGCCCGAGGCCTCAGTTCACATCTCATATTGCAAAAAGCCTCTCGACGGAGACTCGCGAGTGTTTTACATCGAAAATCTTTTATTCTTTGATGACAATTTCGCTAAAAGACGATAAGTTCACTCAAAAAGAGAGAATTGGAGAAAACAACGGTTGACTTGGGGCGCCTTTAGTAAGGTTCCGATTTCTTTTATTTATTTATTTATCTAAAATACAAATAGAAAAAAATATCTATTGTACAGATTTTTATTTCTGGGAATAGATTTAAAACATAAACAAGCAACAAAAAAAAAAAAAATTTTTTTGTTCCTAAAATCAATTCAAAAAACAGGTCTAATTCTTTTTTTTTTTTTTTTTTTTCTCTCCCTCCTTTTCTTCCCCAAGTCGATCATCAGGCTTGGTGATGGCCAGTGCCTAGCCAGTAGACGCCTGGCGAGGCTTGACCTCGCTCGGCTACCGCAACGTCACTGCAACGTCGACGTCGCTTGGTCGGGGGAGGTCAACCTTGTGATGACTGGGCGAGGTCGAGCCTTTTGCAAGGTCGCCTTGGCTTGAGGGGACCTCACCGGTGGCTGATAAGGCTTCTTCGAGGTAGGCAACGTTGCCACCTCTCGTCTGGCCGATCGCTGGCTGGCCATGGTTGAGGTGAACAACCATCCAAAGCAAGAAGAAGAAAAAGGGGAAAAAGAAAAATGAAAAAAAAAATTTACAAAATTAAAAGAAATTCTAAATTGCAAAAATATTTGGGGGTCGTACCAAATGCATTTTTATTTTGGGAATAAATTTTTTGTATAATTACCAAACGTCTTCAAATGCTTAGAAACTCGTCTAGAGAATAGAAAGATAAAAAATTATTTATGAACATAAATTATTCTCGATAACAGAAACATTACCATATGCTCCTTTGGTGACCAAGAGTGAGCAATTTCGGAGTTAGTTCAAGTTCCTCTTGAAGCCTATCTTGTTTGAACCGGTTTTCTAGTTTTTGAAACTTAGAACTTACCTTGTCAATACGTTTTATGGTTGGTTCCACGATCTATTCATGAATTGGCTAATTTCTTTCTCTCTCTTTTTCGTTTCATTTTTAGTCAAGCAAAATAAAAGCAAACTCAACAACAAAAATCCTCATTCATCAACAGTAAATTCATAAAGTATGAACACACAAAAAAAAGAAAAAAATTCAAAACATGTAACAGAAAAATGAAATAAACCAGCATTGACAAGGAAAGACCTATTTAGTGGTATGCTGACAGTGATTGGATGAGAGCTCCTATTTATGATGCGGTAGTCAATCCTACTGAGAGAAGGGTCGGGCTTTCATTTCCCAGAGGTAGATGACGAAGGCATCATCGTGCTTGGTATGTATTTCAAAAATTTATATTTGTTAGAAAATATATTAACTATAGTCCTCAAATTGTTCTCTAATAGCCTAACTTTTTTTGAACAATTTGTACCCTACACGCCAGCTTCAAAGCATTCAACTAATTTTAGGTCTGCGTCATGCTTTAGTTATTGTTCTCATTTTAAAACAGGCAAACTTTGTGACATTTTCTGACCATAGTGAGGCAATTACTACCATATCTTTTTTTTTTTTGGGAATGGGTACTTCCTTGAGGTACATGTTCTTGGTTTGGTTCTTAGGTAGTAACCAGAAAACTGAAACTGCATAATACCGATTTCACTTTTTTTGGAACCGAGGATCAAATCAATGACTACGGGAACTAGGAATTGGACAAGTTCCTATGCTAGTTCGGTCCAATTCTTGATTCTACCTTGAACCAACTAATTTTAGGTTGGCGTTATGCTTTAGTTACTGTTTCTCATTTTGAAACAGGCAAACGTTGTGACATTTTCTGACCATGGCGGAGCAATTACTACCGTATCTTTTTTTTGGGGAATGGGTAATTCCTTGAGGTACATGTTCTTGGTTTGGTTCTCACGTAGTAACCAGAAAACCGAAACCACATAATACTAATTTCACTTTTTTTGGAACCGAGGATCAAATCAATGACTACGGAAACCAGGAATTGGACAGGTTCCTATGGCTAGTTCGGTCCAATTCTTGATTCTACCTTGAACCGATGTTTATTCCTATTGGTGGTGATTGCTATAATGATGGTAAGGAATAAAGAGGGTGACGGTGAAAAATGGTTGGCAATAGAGGGAGATTACAATTGGCGGTTGATGACAGCAATAGCCACGGGGAAATATCAATGGTTGTTGGTGGTAATTGATGCATCTCGATCATGGTGGTGACCGTCAGTGACGGCGGGACAAGTAGGTCAAAATGGGAGTGGTGGGGACAATCGGTGGTGGTCCTGATCACGCAACGACTCGCGATGGTGTTCGCTTCGAGCGAAAGAGCTGTCCAGGTGGCGTGGGCCCGGAGAAAGTTGTCTTAGGAAACATTCGGCACGACTTTAAATCGACTTTAGGCCTGTCGAAATCTTTCAGTAAAAGTTGTGTTTTTTTGTCAAAGGTTGTAGTGTTACTGTTTAGTATAAACTTTTTGGACTATTTTGAGTCAAAGCTAGCATCGGTAATACTCAGGGTAGATTCTCCCTGACTTTGGTTTTGCAGCATTTTCCGAAAATTCACTCCAAAAATCAGCGAAAATTTGCAGTTCCTTTCTTGCCCTCAGAAATTCAACAAAATTCCTCTTTTACCCCCGAATGCCTTTATGGTCGGTCGTCGGTCGTCACCGCCCAGGCGGTCGTCGACTTGGCCATGGATTATCCGCCGGGCGGGCTTGACAATGTGTGAGAGAGAGAGAGAGAGAGAGAGAGAGAGGGAGATGGTGGCGGCCGCCGCCAAGGACCCGCGAGTGTCGCCTGGAGTCGCACAATCTCGGCGATGGCGATGCCGTGGTCGCGCAGCCTCAAGCGACCCAATCGCCGGCGGTGGAGCATTCCAGGCAGAGTCGCGACTCGATACTCTAATCCTCCCGTCGTCTTCTTCAAAGCGTTCTCGTACGCGACGTGAGCTTGACTTCGCGCTCGAGCGAAGGCTGCGGCAACACTTGCAAGGAGATAACGAAGTGCCACCACGGTGGGAATGACGATGGACCGGCGAGG
Organism: Eucalyptus tenuipes; assembly: GCA_014182365.1. Classification (NCBI taxonomy): domain Eukaryota; kingdom Viridiplantae; phylum Streptophyta; class Magnoliopsida; order Myrtales; family Myrtaceae; genus Eucalyptus; species Eucalyptus tenuipes. The sequence goes on along the minus strand of CM024541.1, from coordinate 4,377,279 downwards.
CAGAGAGCAAGGAGGTTAGAGAGTCCCTCGGACTGCTTTGTTCGGTCCAAAAATTCCACGAGGTCGGAATGAACAAAATCGTCCGTGAAGTCGAACGATGGCTTGGCCGTGGAGCGAGAGTTTAGAGTTTCCAAAGATCATTTTCCGGCCGCCGGTGCTCGTCCCTTCTTCCCTTCATGCGAAGGGAACCCCGCTCCGTGACGTCCGCCAGGTGTTTGTGATTTTGCCTAGCCGAATCCAGCCTTAGACCGCCCTCGTCCTTCCAAAAATAAAGGACAACCCATTGTTTATATCACCGGTTAAATCCTTCAGCTTCATTAATTACGGTTGAAAAAATTATCCAAATTTCAACATCAGTAAGTCCATCCATATTGATATATGGTATAACAAACATAAAATTGACCATTGAACTAGTCGAAAGACTCACAACTCTGCAAATTTATCTAATGACAATCACATGAAAAATCGCTTTACATCGCCAAATATCTTTTCGATTCTCACAAAAGCACTTCGAGTGGAGGTCCTTTACCCGGACGAAAAAGTCATTCCCCCGAAATTCTCCCGAACGGCACGTTGGCCACTTGGAATCCATTGACATTTTCTCATGTGCCCGTCGGTCTCTTCCGAAAGTTAGGAGGGGGGCGTTAATGCAAAAAGTCTAATTCGCTGAACCAATCTTTGCCATTGGCGCCCAAAAAGTCAACCCCTACCGACCTCTTTGACCTTTGAGGCCTCCCCCGACCAAGACCACCACCATCGCTTGCCCTCGCGTTTTCACCGTTCTGGCACCCGCCACGTGTCGTTTCGGCGGCCCCCCAAAACGACACCCCGTCGCCTCCTAGGCTGAAGCGCAGAGAAGGGAGTTAATAATACGAGAGCGCCAGTGGCATAACTATAAATAGGCGCGAAACCGCCTGGCCTTTCCGACAAATCGCCCTCTCCCACGCGCAAAACCAACGGGAAATTCCCCCCCGGAAGCCGCGAAAAACCCTAACGACCCCCGCGATCGGCGACGGCGGCGGCGACGACGGCGGCGGCGTCGAGCTCCGATTTCCCGGCGATGTTTGCCGGCGAGGACGACGACGGGGAGTCCCTCGGCCGGATCAGCATGATGGCGTCGTCGCTCCTCAGCCCGGCGGCGGCGGCGGCCCAGCAGCAGCAGCCGCGGCCGCCGCCGCAGCAGCTGCAGCAGCATCAGCCGCAGTGGAGCCAGGAGGAGACGAGGGAGTTCATAAGGATACGGGCGGAGCTGGAGAGGGACTTCACGGCGGCGAAGCGGAACAAGAACCTGTGGGAGATCGTGAGCGGGCGGATGAAGGAGAGGGGCTACCGCAGGACGCCGGAGCAGTGCAAGTGCAAGTGGAAGAACCTGTTGAACCGCTACAAGGTAGCTTTTGCGTGTTGTTCGTGGTCGTGGAGGTGCGCGGCGCTATAATTTAGTTGAATCTGTTGAATCCGTGCAGACTTCCATGATATGCCGAGTTCAATTGGCGAAAAATGATGCTTTTTGAGACTTGATAATGGGAGTTTTGCTTGCCCTGTACCTCTGAAATGAATCAATTTCTCAGCTTCCTGTGATGCATCTCTAGTTTTGAGAGTTTGAGAAAGTGGCTTGTCTTTGTGGGATCTTCCCTTGGTATCAGTCTGATCGCTCTGCAATATTAGCTAATCAAGCAGGGCTTGAGAACTGCAACTGAATTTATCATGCTTCTTGGAAATGACTATGTCAGCTAAGCTGTGCATTCTTTCTCTGTAGCTCGTGTTTTCAAGTTCTTGTCTTGCCCTCTGCCCTCTGCTTTTAGGCGATCCTATGAATGTGGGTTTTGATTAATTATTAATTTGTTGAAGGTGATCGAATGAGTGAGTTGCCCTTTGGATAGAGTTTTCAGCTCATTGTATTAAGTGCCTGCTTGACTGTGATTTCAGGGGAAGGAGACGTCGGATCCTGACAATGAACGGAAATGTCCCTTTTTCGAGGAACTGCATGCGTTATTCATTGAAAGAGCGAAGAACATGCAGCGGCTTCATCTTGAGTCCGAAGGGACTTCTGTCCAAGCGAAGAAAAAATTGAAAAGATACGGTGGCAATCAGTCTTCTGATGAGCTTTTGGAGGCTGATGACGAAGATGAGGATGATAGTGACGAGGAGAGGCCTTTGAAAGTCGGTTCTGGTAAGAGGAAGGCCAAAGAGGTCACGATCAACAAGCATATGGGGGGGACCAGCGGAGTATCTGGCAGGAGTGGTGGCGCTGATACTTTGGAAATGCTCAAGGAATTTTTCAAGCAGCAACAGGTGATGGAGATGCAGTGGAGGGACATGATGGAGAGGCGTGCCCGTGAACGCCTTTTGTTCGAGCAGGAATGGAGACAGTCGATGGAGAAGCTCGAGAGGGAGAGGCTGATGGTTGAGCAGGCTTGGCGGGAGCAGGAAGAGCAAAGGAGGTTGCGAGAAGAGCATCGAGCTGAAAGAAGGGATGCTCTATTAACCACCCTCTTGAACAAGCTTCTTCACGAGGGCGACTTATGAAGTGGCTGGATGGATAGTTTACTGACCTAATTTTGTTTGCAATGATGTTCACATCTCTATTGTGGATAGGCCGGAGAGATTACAAAAGGTACTCATTCATTTGGAGGTACGTTTTGCACAGATGACGATAAACATTTTGAAGAGAAAGTATGGCAATGCAAAATTACATGTAGAAATCTTCCCTTAGTCTGGTGTTTGTGTAGAGAGAAAAGGGTTTTTCTTTATTGATTTGTAATGGTTGTAATTGTATGTATTTATTATACATTTGTTCAAAACGCTTGTCCTTTGAAGTTTGTTCTACATATTCTGGTTGAAATATAATACAAGCTCATTAATTCAAACGATGTAGAGTCAGTGTAGATAGCACCATGCGTTCAAGATCTGGTTTGCACGATGTCTATAATGGATTGCCTCATCTTTCTGATCCAGTTTATGCTCGTTGCTCGTCTCGACTTCGTTCGGCAACTTTCTTCTATCTTCTTCCATTGTTACTGAGAGTAATGTTTTTACCAGAATTAGCTCCCATCTTTGTAGACATCAAACTGTTCTCTTAACTAGGTTTAAGGTGGTACCACGGACCATAATACTTCGATTACACAATTTGTTACTTGGGTTTATGTAATAACCATTATGCAGAACTCAACAAAAAAGAAAACATTGAGTTTAATTTTTAGTACGTCGTAATTTGCTAGTAAGTCTATTGATGCACTGGAAAAGTTATCTGTGGTCTGATGTCATGCGCACAGCACCTCAACCGGGATAAAGGTTATCGTTACCTATCAAATATACTGGTTGCCACACCAACCTGGCAAGGATAAGCTGAAGCAAGGTGTGCATGTTCAGGAAGAGGGCTAGAGCTCGAGCCAGTCAGCTACCCCCCCTTTCATGATTCATGTTCTAACAACCAGGTATTTGAGCAGCAGAGAAGTTGTTGAGAGATTAAACATACCTACAGTTTCTCCAGAGATCATCACTTCAAAAGTCTTACATATGAAATTACCGTTGTAGATGACACATATACCGATTCGAAGCAACCAGGAAGAAGCGACAATGTGAGAGTTCAAATGCAGTTGCAATACAGACTTGCTGAAGCAGCACCGAATTACACAGTCAAATTATTGTGCTTCACATAGAGCCTTAATACATGCGGATCAATTTTTTCTCCACAGTTTCCAGAATTCTCTACAAATGAAAGGTGCCGTCAGCTCGAGTCACTAGGTGGCTTTTCCTTTGGGTGTTTGGAGGTATAATGATCCCCAAGTTGATTCTGATTTGCTAGTTGCACCTGGTAAAGAGACAAAAAGAACAATGAAAACAATTTGCTTCATTGTAGTTAATCATTGCCATAAAAAGAATAGGGTTAAACAAAAGGTACAAGAACAAGTACCATGGAAAACAAACAAAGAAGCTTGTGGAATTGAAGGCTTGAATTGGCAAAACATTGATCCCCAAATGTGGGAAGACAGACATACACGTACGACTCTCAAAGGAATATATAAAGTTTGTGAAAAATTGTCCTAGCAGCTGATAAACTATAGAAGATGCATCAAAACTATCTCCTCCACTTAAGCAGCCATACATCTGAATTACAACCAGATATTCCAACAAATCAGTGTCAAATGCCCCAGGTTTAGAAACCCACTCTCCAATTCGCGTAATAACCCTTGGACCCCCCACGAATAGGATAACTAAATTGATTCTTTTACTCATATTATGCCAGCATTGGGGCCAACATATCCAGCTAACTTCATTATTTCATTTCAAAACAGTTACACTAAAATGAAAATAACGTTCCTCTAAGAAAAAGTCATACGGAAGGCAGAACTTGGAAGTCTTTTATTCCAGGGACCCCTTGAATCCATAAAACCAAGTACAGTAGACAAAGCCTTCCGTTCCCTCAATCACTGGGATTGAATACAGGGAAAATCTTACGTAATCGCAAGGTCCATATATTTCAGGGTCCCTCATGGAACCTGCCGCATCAAAGTCTTCTCAAGGTCACCTATTCCTTTTTGACTAGCATGCCGCCATAAGTTTTCTGTAATGTGTTCACTCAGTTTACTCCAAGGATTTGTCTACCCAAGATTTTACCTTTCCCTTGTCCTAACACAGCATGTAGTATCTGATTCGCATTCTTCATCTGGGGGAGAGATCGAGCTTCAAGAGATAGTGAATGGTCTAATCAATACCCAAACATGCAACTTCCCAGGAATTTTAAGCAAAGATCAAACTTTCAGCAACCCAAGCATTGAATATGCTACAGAAGAGTAATTAATCTTCACAATGGCAGCAAAAGGACATCAGACAATTTCAATGTATATCCTAAGTGAACCTCATAGTATGTCAAAATGATGCAAGTGACAAAATGCCAACAATGAAGGTCATTAATCAGGAAAAGAAAAACCATACTAGGTGCATACTTAGAACCATTCATCCCTGAAAAAAGCTGTCATTTATAGCAGAAAGCAGCAAAATTATAACACCTAAAACAAATGATCTTCACACCATCCAAATGGAGTGTCCATCTGCTGCTGCGAGAACACCCCTAAATTGCATTTCCCAAGCGTGCATTCCTCAGCTACCACCATATTGTTCCACAACATCCAACCACTGAAAGTCCTCCAGTTCATCCAAATCATCATCCTCTCAGCTTGACGACGGTCAACGAGCTCCGATCAGCGTTCTCCAGCGAAGATGCCATAGATTCTCACGACACCTCGTTCACGAGGTAAAAGGAGGGGAATCCCACCACAGTAAAAAAAACTCCACCTACTCATATCTCCAAGATCACGCACGAACACCCTCTCCAAAGAAACTTCCGAAACACTCACTCACTCACATACCCAACACTCTAACCATCAATTAACCGCCGCACGAGTCAAGACACCAACAAACGATTTAGTTTCCTTATCAAAATTCGCACAGCAACCCAATTCGTACTCCCAACTCAAGCGCTTCCAATTCACGAAGACAATCCATACCCATAATAAAGCCGGAACCTTGGACAAAAGGGAACGAACGGTAAAACGAAACCCGGAAACCCGGGTCGACAACGCGATAAAAAACGACGCCCCCCCCCCGATCGAACCCAGATCCGTCCCCACGCGCGCGGAGAAATTTCAAAGCGGGGAGAAGAAAAGAGGAGGAGGAGAGCGAAGAGAGGAGAGACCTTGCAAATGGGGCAGATGACCTTGAGGCCGACGACCCGGGCCTCGAGCTGGGACCCCTTGGCCTTCTGGTTCCGCTCCGCGTTCCTCTTCTGCGCCTCGATCTTCTGCTTTCCCCTCGTCATCTCTCTCACTCTCTCTCTTTCTGTCTGCGTGCGAAAGGAACAATGAAGAAGGAAGACGAGGAGGATCAAAAGACGATGTCGGGGCTGCTACTGGTTGCGTTGCGTGGGTGGTGTAAGTAAAAGCGTGCGGAGTGGGGTGCACGGTCGCGATTGATTGGTCGGTTTTTCCTTTCTCCTCTCTCTCTCTCTCTCTCTTTCTGTTAATGATGTAGATATATACGTCCGTACGCCTTTAAGCATCGACTTCTCTCTCTCTCTCTCCCCCTCTCTCTTCGGTTCGAGATGAAAAAAATTTCGGCTGGTCTCTCTACCGCATCTTTTGCAGTTGAAATTCGAGTGATGTATTCACATGTTAGAGAGATTCAATCCATCGTTGCAATTGATTGCCTTTTTAGCATTTCACATTTGTCATCGAAATTCTTCTGAGTAATTTGCTACTTTTAGCATGTTGAAAGAAAATTAGTAAAAAATAATCTTAAACCTTTTGCATATGTGTCAATTCTGTTCTAAACCTTTTAATTTAACCAATTGAGTTTTAAAAATTTTGATAATTTGCTGATGTAATTAATTTAGCTAATTTTAATAAGAAATCACGGATGTGGATGCATTGTCGATGCTAATTGGGCAATTTTTGCAATTTTTTGAATTATTTACCAACTAAAAAGGTTTTTGCAATTTTCTTAAATCCAGCACAAATTCTTAACTAAAAAGGTTTCTTGAAATAAAGGCATACTAAGTTACCAACTAGTAACACCAAAAATGAGTACCAGTGATCCTAGCAAAAAGCTGCTGGCGAAAAGCCAAAAACATTGACATCATATACATCAAGCTTTCCCTTCTTCCCAAGTAAACTCTCACAAAAGGATACAAGAGTAGGTCAATTATAAACATGTCATTTCTTAACATTTACAGTATCCCGTACACATGGTATTGCCCAGATAATAATTGGTAAGTCAACAAAGTTTAAATCCAAATAGAAGCATTTTCTTATGCATATTACTAAACATAAGATTATCTATTGCATTTTTCAGAGAATCAACTTCCATTTCCTTAAAGTGGCCTTCAAGTCAAAGGCCACTCCTCTCTAAACAAAATTTATGCTCGAAGGAAGAGAAAACTACTTCACTCATTAGCTGATTACATAGGCATCTTACGACCCAGCATTGTCTCAACTTATCTTGGCATGTAGCTTGAGCTGAAGAACCCGTATCACCATAGACATCTTATGCTGCAAACGCTCAATAAAGCCAGGACCAGATTTCTGCATACTTCTTATCAGCCACTCATAATCAGAGACTGTAGCATCAGGCAGTGGTTCCAAAAATTCGCACCTGTCAAGTATGTGAGGTGGAGGTACTCCAGCCACAAGGTTTGTATCTAGCTTCGGCCTATTAACCTTGATGAGCTCTTTTGGAATTTCAATGATCGGACTATCAAGGGCCTGAGGAACAGCACCTGGAAGTACTCCCTGTTGGAAAGGCAGTGCTCTTGCAGATTGCAAGCAGAATTCAATCCATTGATGGATTAATGGAGATGGGCCTCTAATGCGGCCTCCGATTTGGTCAGTGCCTATCTTAGAGGCAGCAGGGACGGCCTATCACAGGAAGAAAATATCATCAGGACATGATGCTGATGGTGACGGAGAAAGATCCTAGAGCTACGTTCAACAGTGTATTAATCTTTCTAGTACAGTAACTTCCATACATTGCTAGTGCTCAGTCACTAACAAGTGAAATCACATGAATATGGAGAGGAGATAAGGCTCCACAAATACATACCCACAGATCTGCCCATAAGCTTGCTCCTGATTTTGGCACAATGACTGCAACATTGCGCATCTTTATGGCAACAGGAAGGACGTCACTGCTCCACCCAACAGCCACCCATACATCATCCACCCCAAAAGCTTTTAAATAGTGTGTATTGTCAAAGAGTCGAACCTGCATGAAGTAAGACCTAAGCCTTAAACTTTTGAAAGATAAGAACCTATCCAAGATGCATCAAGTTGTTCCCTTTCCCATACGAAAAATTGAAAGATCAGATGTTTTCAGTAATTGCTGGAAGATCCATTCATGGCCATAAACTAATAATGAAAATGTAAGATGATTCTCACCATCTTCAGAAAATTACCAAGCTACCCCATCCTCACAAGCAATCGAACAAGTGTCACTTTAGTTTTGGAAAATCAGGTCAAGTTCTCACCTTATAGTTTCTTAAAAGATAAGGCTAGCTCATCATGATGGAATGGGTATAGTAACTGCACTCTACCATACCTGCTTCACAAGTGATGCCAGATTTTGCCTGACAGCATTCTTTCCACCAACTACTTTTGAGTCAATGTCATCTGTGTTGTATGATGCTCCCATGTACTTCAGAACAGCACCGATAACCTCTCGAGGACTATCAACCATTGAAATTCTCCCAGCAAGCTCAGGCCTCCACAAATCTTCCCAGTCCTGCAATACACCAATGACTGTTAATCCTACAATCTTACATGACAGCTAAAATTATTCTATGCAATTAATATATGCAAAAAGTTTGCAGATGATGACAGTTCAACATATCTTATGATTATCTAACTCATGCAACTTCAAGTTGAGCAAAATGGAAGCCAGTTTCGCCTGCTTGGTTTTCGGGGGAGTCAAGGAATGCTCCCAAATCTTAAGAACATGATCCGTCCAAGTCATTCAGCAGTTTGATTGAAAGAGAACCCTACTAGATTAGTTTTACAGTGGTCAGCTTTCATGAATTTGATGGAATTTTTGACTAAAAAGATATGCGCTAGGTAGAAAATCCTTCACATAAGGAAAAACTGGAGAGGGGAGAGGTACTTTAAGAAAAGCCCTTGTTTTTTCACTAGAAGATTTCTACTGCTTACTTTCTTCTCATAGATCAACACAGTCTCACAAAGTATAGATATGAAATGAGAGGCGCAGGGTGTTGAATCTGAAAGAGTCCATCTTTATTGAAACACAAGCTGGAAAGATAGATAGCATTCATATCCTATTCAGGGTTGCTTGTGAGTTGTCTTATGTCCTTTGGTGTTTCTAAAATTGCATACTCTATTCCATTGGTTGCTTGGACATCATGAGCTGAAAGATGATTAAGGCAGTTGATTAATACAAAATTAAAAAAATTAAATTTATATTATATCCTTCATGGGAATTTCCAATTTATACATTGATACCTGCAAGCTCCATCCAAAGTTTTGTCTTCATTGGTTTTTGCCCATGAACAGGAAAAAAACCAATTTACACAGAAGAAAACCATAAATTCTTTTTCCAGTTTGAAAAGAATTTTTCATAGATCACATACCATATTAAACCATTTCTAAATTTGCTTCATGAGGAGCAAGAGCAACCTTTATAGTTTGGGTGGGTTAATTTTTCCTTACCTGGACTAACCAAGTTGTTGACTGTCTAGATTTTGAGAAGACAAAATCTACTTCATTGCAAGGAATTTAAGACAATACATATAAAATTTCCCCTGTACTATATTAATTGGGTCAGCACTTTGCTATTCTCTGCCACAGGTTTCAACATGAGCTTGGCCCATTAGTATGGTATAGATCTAAGATGAGATACTTGATGATTTAAAGGGCTACTCTATCAAATTACAGTTAAGGAATCTATGTTACACTATTAGAAAAATGCGCTCACGTCTTATCGTGCACATGCTTTATCGATCTTCACCACCTCCTTGTTATTGGCTTCTACTTATGATCCTTGCTAAGCACAAATTCACAACCTAATATAAATTAGGACTGATATTGTAGGACTTCTTACCTGTCCAATTCACTTAAGGAGATCCACGCAGGGCGTCAAGCCCAATACTAGAAACAAATGGGTCTCTAAAACCACCGGAAAGTTTGGAGGTATATTTATTTAATAGGAAAATCCCGTCTGCGATTTTTGTGTTCTCCATGAACTTAGTTACCATAACGGGGCCTTAATGCAATGGTATGTTCTCACTGTGTGACCTGGAGGTCATGGATTTGAGCCAAGGAAACAGCCTTTAGGAAACATTGCAAGGTAAGGCTTCATACCTTAGACCCTAAGGGACCAGACCACAGTTGCAGCTTAAATATTGCAGTAGCAGTTAGCATTACCAAACTAACCATAACATACACTGTTACAAAGTGATCAGGACCATTCCATGATTTACCCAATCTTTTAAACAAATCAACATCAACCTGCAAGTGATTACCTCTATCGGAGCCATATTAAGCTTTTTGAATTTGCTTTTTTTGTAAGCTATCACCATGCTTCCCCAGCGATAGGGAGCTGCCCATACTTTACCGCCTGTATCAGTTGCCCCCTCAGAATTCCTGCGTAAATGTACCTGAGATCTTTTCAGTGAAAGTGAAAATTATTAAACTACAAACACATCAAACAATGGCTCAGGTAAGAAGCAAGGGCAGTTATCATATCAAACTCAAATCATGCACAGAAATTCAGCAAGCAGTTGTTTGACTAATTACACCATTGTCACACTTCAATAACACCATTTTCTAAGTTTTATTGGCTTGTTATCAACGCAAATTAGCACTTTTTCACAAATGTTTGATGTTTCCAGGCTCAAGAATGCCGCCCATGATCCTGAACTTTTAACTTCAGTTTCGACCAAAATCTTCTAAGCTTGTCTGCAATAAACCACACTGTTTGTTTTCTTGAGAGCAACAAACCCCCTAGCATTTTTGCCCTTCACTTATACTGCATCAACATTGCAGTTTTGCATTTCCATCCCCACTCGCTCCTACATTAACCACATGACATGCCCAGCCCTCATCTAAATCTTTTGTTATACAAAATTCACCAATTAAGTGGTTTAAAATAAAAACAATGGATGTAATGGACAAATGTATTGTCTTCAAACTTGTTGATCAGATTCTGCATCTCACAATTAGGAAGAGAATATTTTGCGAAACTTCCCAAGTATTTACTTATTCAGTTGCAAGATTACATAGACATGAACATAGAGGCATTGGAAGGTATTCACCGGATAAAATTCTAGAAAGGACTGCAGTGCCTGATTATCTGCATCTACTATTTCATGTTTACCTTCCATTTGTCATTTAAGCCAGAAAACCAATCCTGCTCTTCTGCCCTTTCTATAGGCTCGATCAAGCCTTTCTTTATAGCTAGATCAAGCCATGAGTCACCAACAGTGACAATATCAGCTGCAGCAGTAGACGCAGGCTTGACATTGCCTTTAGCAAAAGCAGTTGATACATCCGAAAATATGCTGTCAAGACTCTCACGCAACTTAAGTTGTAGCCTCGCTCTCTTCCCTTGGGACTGCATAAATTCCTACACATCAAGCAAGCAATTTTTCACAACACTATACACACTAAGCAAATCCGCTCACATTTCCATTTCTCCAAATTTGGAACCCGAGAAATTGAAAAGGTAAAGTCCAAAACAGGAGACCTTAATCCAAGGAGGAGGCACGGAGCCGCGAAGAGCGACGACCCTCAGTGGAACGGTCAAAGCGTACGACTTCGACTTCCATTTCTCAAACGCTTCCTCCAATTCCTTATCTTCCTCTTCTTCTTTCGCTACATCTCTCGTTCCACTCTCTTGATCCTCGTCGCCGCCAGCACCATCTGCGCTAACATTTTCAAGCATAAAAACCACAAATCACTTGCAAATCGACCAATCAACGATCCAGCAATACAGCAAGTGACAGAATCAGTTCACTCCTCATTCATGCTCGAACAACAAAATCACCATCCCTCAACAAACAAAACGTACAGCACTACACGACCGAGAAAACGATAATCATCATAACATCAAAAAAGAAACAAAAAAAGAAAAAAAAAAAAAGGACCTCGAGTCTGGCCTTCCTCTCGCTGAACTGCGGTGGAAGTGCCGAAGTCGGAGGCGAGAGCGACGGGAGGGAGAGAGAGCGCGACGGAGCCGAAGCCGAAGCCGAGAGCCAAGAAGACGGCGGCGCAGCCGAGCGATTCGAGCGCGTCGCGACGCGGAGGCTCCGGCCGGAGGACGAGAGAGCGGCGGCGCGAGCAGAGAGGGCGCGCCGAGCGACGGAGCCCATTCCGGTCGAGGAGGCGGCGGCGGAGGTGAGGGAAGCTCGGAGGCCGGCTCTCCGGAGCCGGACGGGAGTCCAGCGGCGGAACTGAGAAAGGGGACGAGAGAGAAGACGAGCTCATTGCTAGAGATAGAGAGAGGAGCGAGGAGAGAGAGGGGACTGGCATGCGTCCGTTTGGTTAGAGAGAGATTTTTTTTTTTTTTTTTTTTTTGCTCCATAAATGAGGAAGAGGAATTCGGAAGTACTTTTTGGTTATGCTAGAATAAGAGTTACATTATAGGATTCTCAATAATGAGGGCATATACTTGTAGCATAAATGCTTGTCACACCATAATGTCACATTAGCGAGATTTGGGATGTGTTTGATTCAGGGAAAGTTTTGTTTTCGAGGAAAATACTCTTCAAGAAATCATTTCATCGAAAAATGTTTTTCTTGATTTGAAAATTGTCTCACTTCACTAATTGAAAGACGCTTCTCTGTCAGCCATTCTTCTCCCATTAGACTTTTTTGAAATCCTTTGCTCTTTTTCCTTCTCTCTTCCCGTTCTCTCCCTCTACTTTATTTGACAGGGGCGGAGAAATTATATTATTAGATTCAATTTTCAATCTAACTTTAATCGTACTTTTTACCAACTAATCAACTGTTAATTGGAATTTCTAGTTATTGACCAACAAAAAAAAAATAAAGAACTCATTCCTGTAGATTAGATCAAATTGACCCTTTTGTTGAAGGTCGTTCGAGCTTTTCCTGGGAGTATGCTTAGGAATTGATAGTCGTTGTCTGGACATACAAGTCACAGTCGGCCGGGAAGAGGAGAGATCAACGACGAAGCTACGACAAATCTCTAATTTTAGTGAAATTAGATCAAAAGCAAATTTGACTCTAACAAAAGTTAATGGGGCCTTGAGGTTTTTGGCCATTGAATGGGGTTTGGCGACCCTTGTTAACGACTAAGGACGCGTTTGGTAATCATTCTGTTCTAGGAAATAATTTATAATCAGAAATGATTATTTATTTATTTATTTTGTTCCCCGGAACAATTTATGAGCATAAAAACGCGTTTGGTAACTGTACAAAATTTCTGATTATGGAATAGAAAAAGAACAGAATTATGTTTGATAACTACATAAAATTTATATTCCAATTCTTTTTCAATTACCTTTTTGGATGAGTATAAATTTGATCTTGAATTCTCATGGACTACTCACCAATATAATTGTCTTCTTATGAGTGAAGAAATCATATTATATCTTTTATTATATTTTCAATTTCAAAAGAATTCGAATTTAGAATTCTATTCCATTCTAAAATTCTATCAAATCATAGAAATTCTATTGATTAATTATATTTATACTAAGTAATAAAAATATTAACTAATCAATTTTTTATTAATAGTAAATAATAAACTATAGTATAAACTATAAATACTAAATAATAAATAAATATGTATTATATATATAGCAAAATTTCATTTCCTGCTTCAAATCAATTTTTTTTTTTTATTCTTTTCCTTTCTTTCTCCCCTTCTTTTCCTTTCTTCAAGGTAGTCGGTTGCCGGCCTTGGGATGATCGGGGCCGCCGACCTCATCGGAGCGTCGCCAATCCTCGGTGAGGCCGTGCCTCATCGGTTGAGCCTCGTCGGCGGTGGGCAAGCAGACTCGCCTAGATCTGGCGAGGCCAAGCTCGCCTAGCCGCTGGCGAGGCTCGACCTTGCCGGGTCACCGCGAGGTTTGCCTCGCCTTGGCCGGGTGACGCCGACCTCGCGGTGCCTCGGCGAGGTCGAGCCCCGCCGGCGGTTAGGCGAGCTTGGCTTCGCCAGATCTAGGCGAGGTTGAGCCTTGCCCGGCCCGGGGAGGCTTGCTTGTCACCGATGAGCCTTTAATGAGCTCGCTAGGCCTCGCTGGACCTTGCCCTGGCCTAGCGAGCCTTCGGCAAGCTCACTAGCGATCGGCAGCGGCGAAGTAGCATACGGTAATGACGGCAGTGGCAGCACTTGAAGAATAGGGGAGAGGGAAGAAGAACAAGAAGAAAGAAGTGGAAAAAGAAAAAAATAGGTTGACTTGATTCTAGAACTGTTTTCGGGAATAAAGAATTAACTTTGTTTTTAATTCTCGATTATGTTTCAAATCTACTTCCAAGAATAAAAAAATAGAAATTTTTTTCTGGGAACAAAAATTTTACCAAACGTATTTCTATTCCAAATCTATTCTCGGGAATAAAAGAACAGAAACAAACACTGTTTGGCAATTTGCCAAACAAGCCCTAGCTGGCCATCCCCATCTATTGCTAGCCCTTTTTCAAAATGATAAGGCAGCCATAGCAAGGGCTCTTTATTCACTTTTTCTTTTTTAAATGTAATATAAAAAAATTAATATTTGAACCAAAACAACGTCATGTTAGTCTTATTCTTTATGCTTTAGTCACGTTAATAAGTCATGTTGACATTTTCAATAAAGTTAAGATAATAAGTTAATTCCATCAATTTGACAAGTTTTAATATTTATTTACATATTTTATAAATTTTAGAACTCAAAACTGTATTTTAATGACAGGCTTTAAGACTCCAGTAAATTTATCCCTTCATATTCTAATACAAGTGTGTCGATGGCCCGGCAATTATTTTAAGGGGAGAGCACGCTTTTGAAAAGCAAAGACTAACTTCCACAAATTTTTATTTGATAAATTCATGCAGTCGGTTCAAGTCGGTAGCCGTCAAGCTTCGACGATCGATCATCCGATGCATGCTTATTCTGAGAGACGAACATGTGATTCTGTCATTATTACAGCAATCAGCGATTCAAGCTGACCAAGTAACGTTTTATCGGATGCGATTTACTTTCCTTCAATAATTCGAATAGACAGAACAACCAAAAGGGCAACAAATTTATTAACCAATAAATAATTTACAAAAATGAAATAACAATTTATTCAACTTAACCCAACAATAATTAGGCACCACATTATACAAGGTAAAACGGCATGAACAATTTCCTCCGGATTCTATTTCACAAGATTGTTTTGCATCAGATTCTTGAGCTCTTGTTTTGCATCAGATTCTTGAGCTCGTCGCTTCCAGTACTTTTTTGGCCGGCGCTTTCTCTTGACGTTCCACATAAGCAGAAGGAAACCACCCGGCATTTCCATTACATTCACCTTCCGACCATCCGTTGGGAGCGACCTTGTGAAAACCCCGAAAAAGAGAAATGGAATAGCAAAATTATGATGGGAACGAAAAGGTGTAATTGCCATTAATAGATAGAGAACCCAGATTGTTTTTCTTTTTCTCCTCATATCCATGACAAAAGACAGGGCTGACAGAGCGAGATTGTTTGAGAAAAAGAATATGTCGCTCAGTCTAACAGCAGTGCCAAAAATGATAGATGGCAAAATCCATTTCATCAGAAATGTGCAAACTTGTTCCAATGTAGCTGTTGATTGGTAGCAAATAGAAATTGCAGAGATGAAAAGAGAAGTACCTGCCGGACAATGACATAATCATCAACAGATAGACTCAACTCTCCTTCTGCTTGAGCATCAAATGAGTGTATGACCTGAAGCATGAAGTATTAGGCTATTAGCTAGAAAAGAAAAAGGAAAGAGAAGACGAGGAAGTGAAAATGGTAGCTAATGTAACAAGAGAAACTCCAATTAAATGGTTCCCACCCCCCCAAAAAAATAAAAAAATAGTGGTGTCAGTAATGGACTTATGAAGCACAAAGTACTCTGGTTAAAGCAAAGTCAAATCTGAAATGCAAATGATGGCACACGAAAAAAAAATGCGATCACATGAAAGTATGTGAGGACTGAAAAGAGAAACTGAAAAGGTTTATGACCAGCTTAGATGACAAAGCAATCTGTTCCCATCTGCAAATATTCTAAAATTTCCAGTAATTTTAGAGCTCGGAGACCTTACTTTTCCAATGAAGTAGCTCTCATACTGATCAATGTGTCCATGATCATCTGATATGCTTGATTTGTCATCCTCGTGAGCAAGTGGAACTTCCCCATCTCGCTGCAATGTCGTTGATGTCACTGAAGGCTCTCTTGATTGCTCTTCCTCTATCATCTACTCCAGGAGACAACATATTCAGCCTCACCATAGGAGCACAACAACTCAAAATGCTAAGAAATAAAATGAAAGAGAGAGCACTATTATTGGTTAAATGTAGGATTTTGGGAAGAAGTCTAAAGATGGTTTTCTGAGAGCATGAGAAAGTACGTTGATAAGCTACCTACCTCAGAATGTAACTTCTCTAAGATGGCAACAACTCTTCGGTGATAGTCTCTCTCCACATCCACCTGCATGGAAAGTTCACAACCAATTCAACAACTAACGCAAGCAAATGGAAGCAGGAAAATGCCATCTCTGCATTTAAATCTTACAACCAATCTAAAGCGGTTGCACTTGCACAATCCACTATAGAATACGTCACATACTAAAGTTCCTCTACTCAAACTGATTTGCTAATTTGCTATAGTTGGTTCTTTTTTTGCCAAATTTTCTTATAGTTAGTAGATTAGGAAGAAGTGTTGCCTCAATCTTTGTTGAACCATAACATAGAAGAGTATGCCAAGTACTCAAAATAAGCTGCACCCATAATCCGAGGAATTGTAATGTCATGAACTGTGGAAACTAAGGCATACTTCAAATTGGCTACGACAAACTGCACCTAAAGCTACATTACACAGCCAACTTTCCTATCACTAACTGAAAGAACAGTATCGGCATAAAGTCATTGCCATAATCTTCCAGGTCTTTAGTAGACAATTTTGCTTGACTTTTATAATTTAGCCAGGAAATTTAGAATGGCCAGAAAAATAATTAATTTTAGGGGAACGTATTTAGATTACTCCCGTACATGCCTCTACAAAAATACTGCCCAGAAAAAAATTCCCTGATCGGTCCATCTAAGTCAGCTAAATCCTAAAGTATGTTCAGACAGTAGCTAGCAAATTTGTCCAAGCTCTATTGAACTCCCAATTAAGAGAAATGCAATGGTGTAAAGGGATCCATGAAGTAGAGTTGCATCAGTAGGAAAGCTGCATCGCTAATTTTTTTTCATAATACGCAACCCAAAACTGGAAGCCAACCCAATAAAACCAGTTCAGCAAAGGTGAAAATACCAAAAATTGATACTAAAAATAGTCACGATATAACCAAAATCCCATCTGCCAATTGTTGAACAACCTCCTCCTCCATTTAGAGTTTCACTATTCAACATACATACTCAAACTGCATCACCATGACATAGGGAAATAGGTATGTAAAGAGCGCAAACCAGAAAACTGCTTAATCATCAACTCTAAAACAATTAAAATACAAAGGAAGTACGCAGACTACCATTTTAAGGAGACGCTGGAAAGTGATCTGCTGCTGTTGATTCTCAACTGATAACATAGCATCAGTTGCTTCTCTACCGAGTGCCATCATAGCTGATTTAAGCTCAGTCAATCTTGCTTCTGCACTTTTAAGCTTTAGGGTACTTTCTGCAGATTGAGTCGAATCTCTAGATCTTGATCGCCTTCTCAGAACTTCAGCTGCCTGAGAGGGGAAAAAACAATTTTACCATGCACTTACTATATCTCAAACACCATCTTGATGAAGATGTGACCTAAATGATTACCTGGTTTTCCACCTCTTGCCGGAGCTTGTCATAGCGGCGAGTTAAGTGGCGTGCATCTTCCAAAGGAGCTCCATTTATCACTACCCGTAGAGGCTCGGAAACCTATAAATAATATCTGTAACATGATTAGATGAAACCTAAAATTACTAAAACAGCTGGTTAATCTCGATCAAAACTTTCTAGCAGCAATTAGTGTAAAGGACCATTTATCATCATGAAGGACGAAAGACTTAAATAGAATTACCTGATCACCCAGGGTTCCAAGCAAGTTTGCTCGCTCGCTTTCCATTGAATTATGCGAAGTACCGAATGAAACAGCAGCTCTCGCAAGAGCAGAACCAGAGCCCTGGTTCTGAACTCCATAATTGCAGCAGTCATCAGCCAACTTCCTTACTGCCACATAGAAACAATATACAGACGTCAGCACTGGAAAGGGCATGGAGAATGAGAAAGAAAATCTATCTTCACCTATCTCCATTTGCTTTGAGCTTATGGATATGAAACCTTCGACGCCACGAACAATATTCCTCTGTAGATGCTGTGCAAGATAACATAGTTTTAGATTTTTCTCAAGCAAAATCATCATCTCCATATTGCTTGCATCAGTCCCCTGTTAGTGAGAAAATATACCCCATTGCAAGACATGAAATTAGTCAAAGACACTCTATAATTTCACCTTGGCTACCCTGGTAGAATTGTATAGATTCTGAAGTTGCCGGTAACACTGAAGCTCGTCTTCATCAACCATCAGCGCATCAGCATCAAAGTGCCCCAGTTGTTTCAATATTGCCTGCCGAAACACGAAAACACAATATCGCAGGATTCCTCAATCACTATACAATCTTCGGTTCACTTAACTCGACATAGAGATTGATCAATGCCTCTCCTACTAATTCTCACGCAGACCAAGCCCAATGGCTAGCAGAGCCGGTTCATCAAATTCATAGTCCCACAGACACCACACATGTTCGCCGCCGCGAACGTTCACAACCAAACGTTCAAACATAATCGACGGGAAGACGAAGAAATCGAGTAACTCCAGATAACTGCATTATCTCAATTTCCGCAGCATAACAACTCAACGCACGTGAACAGAACCGTTCCAAGTCCACAATTCAAAACACACACTAACAAATCCCGGATCATCCAACCAAAACAGGACCAACGACAGCAGCAGCAGCAACAACAACAAAAGCCGCACGAAAAATCTCGAACATCAGACGATTCGCCACAGGAGCGGCGACAATGCCCGCGGCGAGCGCGAGCTCAGCCGAGAGAACAATCGGAATCACCTGCTGCTGCTTGGCGACTTGCTCCCGCAGCTTGCTGGCCTGCTTCTTGATGGCCTCCATGCTCCCGACGCGCGCGCGCGCACGGGCCGGAAAACCCGATTCGCCGCCTCTCTCTCGGGACTGCGATCGCCGATCCCGAGAAACCGCCGGAAGCGGCGGCGGCGGCGGGAGCAATGGCGGGGGAGCGGCGGTGGCGGCGGCGGTTGGAGGAGGGAGGCGGGGAGATGAGGAGGAGGCGGTGGTGGGTTTTTTTGCGGTTATCTTTACAGGTAACGACAGAAGAGAGAGAAAGAAGAGAGAGAGAGCGGGGCTGGCAGGAATGATGAAAAGCCGGGGGGGGGGAGAGAAACAGAGATGAAAAGTGGGGAGAGAAAGTGGATGGGAATCGACAGGGAAAGGTGAGAGAAGGAGGAGGAGGGAGAATTTCGGAGGAAAGCGTCTTGACTCTATTATTCATCGCGTAATTGAGGGCGCACGTGGCCTCCGGCATGTGGTCGGTCGGGCCCTTCTTCCTCTTCCTCTTCGATTAAATTAAGGTAGGGAAAAAAGGCTAGGATTTAAAAAAGATAATATAACGCCGATAGTCCACTAACTTTGCCATGATGTATAATATATTTCGTAAATTTTTAATTTATTTGATGCGATTTTTGAGTTCTACCCAATATGAACTTTTAATTTGTTCGATCTGATTATTGAATTTTTTATACATGTTTATTAGAGACTAGATTGAATCTAAAAAAAATAATAATTTAGTGACTACATTGAATATTTGTTAAAAAATTCAGTAATCACATTGTATATTGAGTTAAAGTTCAAGGACCGCGTTAAATAAATTAAAGTTTAGAAACTAAATTACACATCGAGTTAAAATTCATAGGTCGTTTGTGTAATTATACTATTAAAAAAATTTAAAAGAGTAAGCTTTTGATAAAAAAAACTGATCGTGAAACTAAATTTTTTTCTAGCGACTAATTTGTAATTATCATTGAACATCTTTAGTTTTAATTCTCAGCAATTGAAATCGTCATATTTTAAGATCGATTTAATTTTTCAATCTCATGAGTAGGCTCTTGGGCTTCTCAATTTGCGTCGCAAAGCGGAAAGTTTGTCGGAGAATTATATGAACTTATTTCTGGAAAAAAGAAAAACGAAACGCAACTCGGTCGGTGTGGTTCTTGACTTGTGTGTTTCGAGATAACAAACATATATATTAAAGTCCAAAAATATAAGAAAATGTCAAACTTGCCGGTTCTTGAAGCAAAACCCCAATTAAGAAGCAGCCCTTTTTCGTAAAAATGATAAAATAAATAAATTGAAAGAATGTATTGAAAAAGAGAGCACGAATGAAGCCTCCGGAGTCAAAGGGCAACCAAACCTTATGAAATTAAAGCAGTGGCGGCCACCGAACAATTTGAATGTTTTACTTTGCCCTTCGCAAGCAAGAGCGATGTTTTCTCGTGGTGTTTCACAAGTCTAATCACAGGATTCCTGATGTCACGTGCTACGGCACGAGGCATCTCTTCCTAAAGATCAACCCGCATGAAGGGAAGGATCGCGTAGTAGCGGAAGAAACGGAGATCACGACGAGGTAATCGATGCCGTTTCGATTCGCCATGGCGCTAAGAAGTCGATCTGAATCGTGTAAAAACAACCGGCGGGAGGCACCTAAGTCGAAGGAAATAAGCGGAGCGATGAAACATGGAGCATATGGAATTGCGACTTGAATTAGCGGCGGCTAGGAAGAAACCCGCATCGAGGGCATGCCGTCGTTCTCCTTGGAAAAGTAACGGTCGGGATGAACGGATCCGATCGTCTGCTAGGCCATGAATGTCGAAGACCCCCTACTCTGGCCTCCAGGGTGCAGTACAGGATGAACTGGCGCTCGTACACGGCCAAGACCTCGCAGGCAAGTGGGCGGAGGATGGAGGACTGATCGGCGTGAGGGGGGATGGCAAGGACGAGAAGATCATGTGAAATCCAAATGACCTGAGTCGGGTGGATATGCATCCGGCTCATCCCAACCAGACGTAGACGCTCGGGAAGCTGAGAAATCCTTTTCTCGTTCTTTCTTTCCACCGGAGGAAGAGATGAAGAGTTTCGAAAGGCCATAGTTCCGGGAAGGCTCTGGTCGCTACGGGCTGCATCACGACCGAAGCTGGCAGTCGCCGCCATCATGCGGAGGAGGACTCTCTCTTCGACCCCCGCAATCTCAGCTGCGGACACAACAATGGCTCACCACTATGGGCGGCACCCTGGCTAGTGCCGCCTCCTTTAGTTATGGCCAATAACTTTCGCTAGCTCAACTTGGCTGAGAACAAGGTCCTTGACTTGCCCATGCCCGAGAGCGACGATGACGATGACTTGCCCGCCGTTCGAACCCGGAAAAATAATGTAAGGTAGAGGAAGGTGGATGAGATAGGTCTCGTCTATTAACTATTACCAGATCACTACTCGAAGATCAGCGCAACTCCACGGGGAGAGAGAGGCGAAAGGACTTTGGGCCGGGGCTTGACAGCAGCATCTAGCAACTCAGACGTGGCCTAACGACGATGATTAGGCGACAACGGGTGGACAAGCCTTGTGGCCCACGATCGTGCGTGAGATCAATGTTTTGTGTGTCGCAACCCACGGAGTGCTAACCTGGCACGAATACTTATGCTTTGTGTAAGCTTTCTTAAGCCTTACTGGTTGCAATTTGATTTCTCGTTCATTTATCAAGTTTAACTAAAATTGCCACTAACATATTCTGGTCCGTTATGAGATTTCTGCCGATTAGGGATATTGGGGGTTTGGGGCCTTGGTTATATAAGTTTCACCTAATGCTCATTACCTCACTCTACTTTTCTCTTTTAGTAAAATGTTCTTTCACTCGATCTTCATTGAATTTATCTCTAAACATGCAAAACCTAAAAAAAAATTATCTTATGATGTTTTGAAGTTGACAAAATTATCTCTCTCTCTCTCTCTCTTTTAATCTCTAAACATGCAAAACCTAGGAAAAATTATCTTGTTGACACCTAAATTTTGGCGATCTGGTCATTTATTTATTGCATAGAAAATTAGGGGTTAATTTTATCCCTGAAAAAAATATTAATTGCATAGCATATAGATTTAGGTGCATTTGTTTTTTATTTGCATTTTTTACTTGGACCGGTGGCGGATGGGTCAAATTAGTGGTTTTGAGTTAACGGTCGGACTGCGCCCAGAAAAAAGTACAAATTGGCCCGAGCCCGTATTCAAATTGAGATTTGAAATGAGGATTTTGGAATTTAAGAAAATCGGGTTGTGATCTTATCTTTAAAAATCAGTAGAAAATATTTAGGAGATAAGGAGAATAAAAAGATTTTTGTGATCAAGAGGTTATAGAAATCTTCGAAATATCCCACAAAGATTACATTTTTTCTTGCTTATAAAAGGGCCGTGTACGGAGTTCAATCGGGGGGCTTCCTCCGTTTTCTTCCTGGGGAGAAAATAAAAACACAAAAGAAAACTTTTCTTTTTGTTTCCTTCGGTAGAGGGGCTCAGAAAGGTCAAAAAGTCAGCAAAGGTTGCAGAAATTCTGAAGACAGCAGAGGGAGGGGACGTGCAGCAGCAGGAGAAAAAAATTAAAAAAATTAAAAAAGCAAAACACAGCAACTGTTCATCTTCTCCTCTGCGACTGCCGCTTGTCCGAGCCATCCACCGAGCCGCACCGGTCGCCGCACCAGCACCGCCTCACACCGGCCACCGCACCTCCGCACAACACCTCCGCGCCGCGCCTCGCTCTCTGCTCGCCCGGCGGCCGAAGCCCATTGCTCCTGACCGCGCCTCCGCCTCCGGTCCGACTCCTCAACTGTCCGCCGGTCCCCGAGTCCTCAGCCCCTGCAACACCTCCGAGTGCTAGACGCCCCGACGCCGTGCCGCTACCCTGTGACGACCTGCACCCGACGCCCCAAATCCGGAAGCTCTGCCCGACGCCCGAAGCCGCAACCCCTGCAGCAGCTCGTTTCTGCCCGTGCTCGACGCCAGCAGGTCCTGAGCCGTCCGAACGCCGGTTGCCACGTCTCCGTCCCGCCTGAACCCGCTGATCCGCGTTCCCCTCGCTGTCCGCGACGTCGTCCGCCTAGTCTACGCCAGATCCAGATCCGGGCCGCCACACGAACACAACCGTTTGTCCCCCGCGACGCCGGACTCCCTTGCTCCGACCGACGGCCACCCACCACCACAGCCGCCGCCCCTTACCGGGTCGACAACCCTCGGCCCGGCGCCGACGAATTTGCTGCCCCCATTTTCCTTAGGTTGCTCATTTTTCTTTTATTTTTATTTTTCTTATTTTATGTTATTTTACTTTATTTTTAGTTAGTTTTGCTATTATTGCTTAAGTTTGAATATTGTGAGGTGCCTTTTAGGTTATGGATATTGTAGGCATTATCGGCAGGAGTTATCCCTAAAATTATTGTAATTATTAATTTGACCCGTAAGATGTCGGGTCATTTTTTTAATTATATTAATTATTGTGGAATTATTTTGAACTTCTTGTCGTGATGTTCAGGATTAGAGTAATCGTTAATTTGATCTGTGAGATAACAGGTTATTTTTTCGATTATTTCAATCTTTTATTTGATCGAATGTCTTGATTGGTTTAAATACAATGTTTATTTGATAATTGATTGTTTTGGAAAACCACTAAAAAAAATCCCAAAAAATATTTGAATTAGGATTCAGTTTGTTTTGGAATATTTCTTGTTATCTTGCATATCTAGAATAGGGATTTTATTTCGAATTTAGAAAAATATAAAAACAAAAAAAGTGCATTCATTTAGGTTGTTAGTTTTTTTTTTAAATTGCACGTTTAATTATTTGGCAATTGTGAATTTCGAATTTTATAAAAAAAAAAACACAAAAGAATCATCATGCATATATCATGTAGAATTAGGGTATTCTTTGTACATCATGGCATCTTAGGATAAAATTGCAAGTTTCATTTTAAATTCACTTCATTATTTAGAATAGATTGCATTTTTAGGATAAAAAAATCATATGCACGTCATATAGAATTAAGTTCATGAAATGCACGTCATTTAGTGATTGTTGTTAAGTTCATTATATTAGGAATTGCTCATCATTAGATTAGGTCATTTAATAAATGTCGCATGACATATAGCTCGCATATTAAATTGCATGTTACATGCCATTTTAGTTGAAATAATTTTGTATGTCATTGCATTGCATTGAATGTCATTAGAATTAGGTCATTTAGATTGCATTTAATTATTGCATTTCTTCATGTCATATAGTTTAGGTCGTGGTGCCATGTCATATTAGATTATTAGCATGCATCGCATGACTTTCATTAAATAAAGTGAAAACAAAAACTGAAATTGCGTGTTAATTAGAAATCACATATAGGATTATCGATGTGAATTCTCATCTAACATCGCAAATGCTTTTGTGGCTATGAGGTAAGTTTTGCAATTTTTTTTATTGGCTTTCTTGAGTGTTAAATTAGTGGTTTGCGCACCCGTATGATCACCTTACATGTTAGGAAAGTGAATTAAAATTAAATCCAAGCTGTCTGCAAAAACATTTTTGAAAAATAAAAAGAAATGGTACCGAAAGGGCATTAGAGAAATCTAGTGTAACCAAGTCCCCGTACCCATAGTCTCTGGTTCGTAGGAGTAAAATAATCCTCTCATTATTTTACTTAGGTGTCTAATCGACCTACCATAAACCGATTAGTGGCGACTCCTAATTATTAATCATTCGCATGTTAGATAATTGAACCTTAAGTCGCGATTTGGTATGGGTTTAGGAGAGCTCGTGCTAAGCTTAAAAGACTTAGTAGTCCATTAACCTAGTTTTAGGTGGTGTACCCGAAAATAGGTCGCGAGATATCTTATGATGTTTTGAAGTTGATAAAATTCTCTCTCTCTCTCCCTGTCTTTTTTTTTTTTTTTTTTTTTTTTTCGATTTGTCAGGTGTATTCCTGGACTTTAGAGCTCCTTTACAAGGAGCTTGGTGAGCCCCTAATGGGCCCACCTAATGAAACCCCATAAACCCATAGACCTCCCTATATGGAGGAGAGGAGTTTCAAAATCCCCACCTCCCCATTCCCATGTTAATATAAATGCATATGTTGTTTAATTCAAGTAATGTTAATATAAGGAATGGTTTGTCACCATTAATGGCATCAAAAGTACAAAGAGGAAAGACGCCTTAAAGCTGGATGGACCTTGATTAAGGGGCAAACAATGGACCTTGATGGAGAGTGAACAAATTTAGAAAAAACAAGTAATTTGTGAAAATTTGGAGATATCATGATAAGATGACAGCCAAGTAAAGTCTAGATTGATAATATATTCCTAAAAATCTATGGAATCAGAAGATTAATATGGCAGTTTCTTAGTTGATTCCCAGCACGCAACTTGGATAGACTCATTGGATTGTTGACAAATGTAACTCCTATATCAATTGTAATGAAGATGATTATCACATGACTTGGATACCGAGACTTAGATATTCCTTTGACTAAGTTATAGGTCAAAAATATTAACAATTAGCGCCACGGGCCTGGAATTCCAAAAGGACAAAGTAAAGATAAATTGAATTAATTCTTGCCTATTTTATTCTCTCCATTAAAGGAACAAACAGTTACCAAGAATAGCTGTTTCTATTTAGGAAAATCACAATATTGCTAGAAGAATCTAATTGTATGAGCGATCAAATATCGATAATCGTGTTGTCATTTCCAATGACTTTTTGATCCTCATGGAGATTCTCCATGACTAGTTTGGAGATTAAAAATTATATAGGAGACTCAACACAAGCTGAAGGAAGTACAAAAAATCAAGAAAGCCACAGGAAATTGTCACCCTCTCTGTAATCATGATTCTATTCACCTGCGTTCCTCTTTGTTAAGAGTTATGATTTGAGAAGTGTACAAGTGCATAAGCTGTGCTTGTTTATTGATAGTGACATCTATCATTTTCGGATGGAAGCAGCACTTGCTTCATTATAACTAATCACGAGTGTACAAGTGAGTTCTAGGCTTTTGGTCTCTGCGAAGAGGATGTCTTCTATCCATATTTATATAACAGAAGAATCTTGCATATGATATCATCAGATAGTTTTTGCATCTATCTAACTTGAATATTTTGTGAAAAATTGTTATCAACCTATTCACCCTTTTTAGGCACTATGCATAAGTGGGCAAAAAAAAAAAAAAAGAGAGAGAAAAAGAAAAAGATGAAACAAGCGATAGCTAAAGAAAGCAAAGCAAAGCAACCCAAGCCATACAGGCTAAATTTACACCTGTCCTTGTTATAAAGCCTTGCGACAGGACCTCAGTGATTCATAAAGATGTACGTGCAAGAGTCTAGTAAAAGAAAATATCTCAATTTTTGTGATGAAGAATAAATTCCCTTGATCTTGATTTTATGCTTCCTAATTTAGAATGACACATGCACTGTAGATGCAAATTTTTGCTAGGCCAAGGAAAAGAGAGTGGAGCCGAATTTCTTAAGAGGGGTTGCGCTCAAATGGGCTAAATTTTGAGAATCCATTGAGTTTAGAGCCCAATTTGAATGAAATGCACTGTATCACCTATGTTTAAATTCAATGTAAGCACACAATTCCTAAACAAAAATGTCCCTAATTTCTAAATATAGATAAACGCAATAAAAATGATAATGTAAATTATGCAACATTGATTCCTAATGTTTATGAAATGCATGAAAAATCCCTAGGTGCAAATTTACGTGTCAACATTATGGGCGAGGAATTATCCTATTGACTAATGGGAAGCAGGCTAGTCCCTGAAACTGCAATTCCATTGGAGTTGGGGCTCCAAACCGGACTTGCTTGTTAGGACGTAAAGTAAAGGGTCGTAACTTTCTTTCTACTAGAAACTAACTCAATGGTCTCATAAAATCTAAAGCCTCGTCAGGTATATAAGAAATCAGACAATCAGAATAAAATACAAGGAATCGGAATGAATTATGAGGTACCGGAACAGTAAATAATATCATATGGCTTCATGTGATAACACATTGGAATTAAAATATATATATTTTTGGTCAAATTACTTCATGCGGTATTTTTGGTCTCAAGACATAAAGAGTCTGAAAGCGCATCCCACAACACACCATTCCTCATCGAATTTGAATTGGGATCCATCTAGTCGTAAGAGACATTGAGAATGGTTCTTTTGATGGTTGTTAAAGGCGAGCCAACAGAGGGGGACACGTCTCGGCCTCCTTCACTTCTCTTTCTCTTTCTCTTTCTCGCTTGTGCTTTCCTTTTCCCGGAAAACAGTGAAGGGGTCTCTCTGTGTGGACGAGACTCGTCGGCTGGGAAAGATATTTTACAGCTACATTGCGCAGAAAAGAGAAGAAAAGACACAGGTTCTGTTAGAATCTCGTGTCTTTCGCTCGAGCACAATGGCTCTAGGAAAGCGGTTGGCCTAATAGTAAATAATGAGGAGTCGAAGTCTTCCTGAAACGACAACACTTGTTGGGTCTCGAGGTTTGGATCTCTTCATTGTCTTGGTGCGCTTACTTGGGTGTGGAAAAGACTCAGTGCCGCAGGATTTCTTCCTTGCTGAACGCAGGAAAGAGAGTGAAGGAGTTTATAAAGGGCATCCATCGACGAATTGGGACGAATAAGTTGGACTTTATTTTTGATCTTTTGTGGTCTGCTTGCCTCTTATATTAGCATATTTCCAATTGATATTACTCAATTCCATCCTCGCCTATAATAATAAAAATGGATAATAATACAAATAATCTTTAAACTTTGACTCTACGTGTAATGTGGTCCTTAAACTTTTAATTTGTTCAATATGGTCTTCAAACTTTAGCTCAATGTGCAATGCGATTCCTGAATTTTTAATTTGTTTAATGTGGTACATGAACTTTTTGCACAAGTTCAACTTAGTCCTTGAACTATGTGAAAATGTCTAATGTTGTAAAAATTCATGGACTACATTGCACATTGGACCAAATTTTAGGGCTCATTTGTATCATTTTCTCTCTGTTTCTACTTCCCATTTACATCCTGTGTCATTTGAATTTGAAAGATGATATCAAGAAAGTGAATGACGGTTTCATTCTCGTTCCAATGGCTTCACTCGCTCCTGATAGTCAAGCATGCCCTAAAGTCTTATTCAGTCACAGGGGAGGGGACTTGCAGGGGCCACAGCCTCACCCTTTCGCCAAAATATTTTCTTATATACAATATAGATACAAATTAACAAACATTTCAATTATAAATAATTTACCCTCCCAAATTTATTATTAGTATTAGGTAAGATAAGTATTTTTGGTCTTAGAGCTACATAGAGTCTAATTTGATATTACCACAATATATCTCTATTTTCGAAAGATCAAATTAATAACAAAATCAAATTACATCAGTCATCTCTACCATATAAAAATAAATTCTCTCTCTCTGATTGATATAATCATTCAATCATTAAAAAATATTGTTTATATACAAGTGAAACCAAAATCATTTGAATATTTTAGTGAAAAAACTCTTGATGACAAATGGCCTTTGATATCCTATATAATAATAAATGGTTATCAAGAAAGTACTGTTTCTCTTGTCCAAATAATAATTCATCTTTATATGGAAAAGTTCAAGAAAACAATTTTACATAATACTAAATTGCACTCTCTACTGTTTTAAACTTAATACCGACTAACTAATATACACTTCGCCTAATGTAATTTTGCTCAAAATTTCTTAGGCAAAGAAGTTTTCTTTTGACTCCACCTATCCTCATTGAATCTCGCCAGGTCAACCCAAATCATGGCTCCATCACCGTGTCGCGAGACGCTCGCTGGTCCTTGACCAGTGGCCGGCCGCCCCATAGGCCCTGTGAAGATGGCAAGAAAAAGCAGAAAGAAAAAAAAGAAAAAATAAGTAAAAATCTAAATTTAAAATAAAAAATTAAAAATGATCCACGTTAGCACCGGCTGCACTACATCATATGGCTAGTGTTAACTGGACTACCACATTAGCGCTTTTCAATCAAAATTAGCAAAAAGGACCATAATTTGTCAAAAGGTTAAAACAAAATCGACAAATCGTCAAAATATTTAGAATTGAATTGACATAATTAAAAGGTTTAAGATATAATTAGCTACCGTATAATAATTTAAGGGTTTTCTAAACAATTTTCCTTGGCTTCGTCACTAGTCTCATCTTGATGCTTCCGATTAGATAGCACTGTTAATCATTCCCTTCGATTGTTTGCCGATTTCCAAGAGTTGAGAATAGTCAATCCGTTCGATTGTTTGCCGATTTCCAAGAGTTAAGAATATTTTTCAGTATCTTTCAAGTTGGGTCTTCATTTCGGCATGGATATATAACGCGGTCTCAGAGGACCATGCAGATACGACTAGAAACTCCCAGACAAACCTGTGCTTCATGCATCGAAGAAAACTTTTCCATCTTCCGAGTTATTATAAATAATATTGCCACATTGTCCTTAGATCGTCTCTCGTAAGGAAATAATGGTAGTGCATATATGAAGGTCTCCGTAAGAAAACAGAAGACAGATCTCTTATGAACGCCAACGGGACATGTACCTAGCAAGACTCCGCGTCTTATGATTTGACTTTAGGGTTCATATCTTTTGACTTTGATAAGGGACGAGTTTATCAATATTGAGGACTGTTGTTTAAGTAAGCATTTCTCTAGATGATCTGCGTTTTTCAAAAGAAGTAACAGGACAAGGCCCAATGGTATTCACACAAAGTCACTTTTTCCTCACTTTATCTTAAGGCTTGCAATTCAAATCATGCATTGGATTTATCAAGCAATATGGGGTAATATTTCAACACTCCTTTAACGGATAAGCTAGATTAAGACTTTTGCCAAGTAATGTGGGACAATATTTCAACAACCCTTTCACACAAGCCAGATTGCGATAATTTGGTTTGACTTTATTGTCCAAATAATCCTCTCCTAAGATGTATCTAAAGTGCTAGTCATTAGTGAAACCAAATACTTGTACAAACCAACGAAGCAATCCCATCTTCAACGGTCCAAAGAATTTGACTAATGAGGGTGGACACACATGCGCAAGAAGGGATAGCACTGACTTTGATAGCATGTTGAGAAAAAAGTCTAACTCAAAAGCATAAACTGATAAGTGGAATGAGACTTTACATAAGTTCAATTGAATCTTAAAAATTTTAAAAAGTACAATCAAGTCATAAAATTTGTCAAATTAGTCCAATCAAATTCTCTCTTGGATTGCACTATTTGAAAATTTTAGAACTTGATTGCACTTTTTGAAAGTTTTAGGATTTGATTGCATTATATGACAACTTTTAGAATTTCCAGTGCATTTGCCTCTTAATAGTAAAATAAAACAACATTTGTCATCTCTACTATATAAAAGTAAATTCTCTCTCTCCCCCCGCAAAACCTTTTATGTTTCTCCTTTGACGCACAAGCACGGGATGCTCTTTTACAAGTACCTTAGTAAGGTAATCGTTCAACATTATGTTTTTTAGATCATATAAACGTATTAACACTTATATTCATTATTCCCTTATCTTTTTTGATATGATATTTTTTGCAAGAAAATGTGTTTTCTTTTTCCGACTTTACATGTGCGCCTTCATCTATAACCTTTGATATCCTATACAATTATCAATAGGTATCAAGAAAGTTCTGTTTCTCTTGTCCAAATAATAAATGACATTTATATGGAAAAGTTCAAGAAAGCAATTTTACAAAAATGTAAATTGAAATTTCTGCCTTTTCAAACTTGAATAAGACTAATATAATGTAAGTTTATTCAAATTTCTCACGCAAAGAAAAATTTATTGACTCCATGTATTGTCGTTGAATATCGCCTGCTTAACCGAAATCATGGCTCCGTCACTAGTTCCATCTTGATGCATCCCATTTAAAATCATTGTTACTCAATCCATTCCATTGTTTGCCAATTTCAAAGACTGGAAAAATTTAGTTGGTCGGTTTGGTATGTCTCGAGTTTGGTCTTCGTTTTCTTTTTCTTTTTGGCGTAGGTATAGAGCGCCGTCTCCGTGGACAATGCAGATACGACTGGAAGCTAGTAGACCGATCCGTGCCATATGCATCGAGATGGGAGATTAAGGCTCTGTTTGTTTAATTGTATTTCTGTTCCCCGAACAAAAATTTCCATTCTTTTGTTCCGAGGAACAAAAAAAAGAACAGAAACACGTTTGTTTACACTTTTGTTCCTGGGAACAAAAAATCTATTTTTTTGTTCTCAAGAACAAATTTGGAACAGAAACAAAAAAAAAGAAAAACTTGGTTCTTGTTTCCGGGAACACTTTTTAGAGAAACAAAAGAACAAAAACACAAAACTTGTTTTTTTTTTCTTCTTCTTCTTCTTTTTCTTTGGCCGGTTGCCAGCCTTGGCCATGGCCGGTGACCGGCCAAAAGGAAGAAAAAAATAAAAAAGAAAAAAGAAAGAAAAAAAGGAAAAATAAAATAAAAATATTAAAAAATTAAAAGAAACAAAAATATTACACAAGTTTGCCAAGTGTGTTTATGTTCTTTTTCTATTCCAAGAACATAAATTTTGTGCAGTTACCAAACGCGTTCTTCTAGTAAAAATTGTTCTCCGGAACAGAAATAGTTTTTCTAATTCTATTCCCAAGAACAATTTTTGAACAGAAACGTTATCAAATGCAGCCTAAGTAGATTCTTTAATCCATCAACTCGCATGTGATGCAATTAGCACGAACATCCATTGAATATGACCCGACAGGTGAGGTCAATAAAAGCTTCCTCAATTGCACCTTACCTCGCATATGGTGACCAACTCCACTAACGAAAGCAAAAATCATGGCATCCTTACTCTATGTGCTTCTTATTTGGATCGTCTTTCTTGTGATGATCCATACTTCACTTGCTAAACCACTATACCATCTGGATGAGAGCTATGCCTTAATGGAATTCAAGCGAAGTTTCAAAATCAACGGAAAAGATTCTAATTGTGTTTATCCTAAGGTTGAATCATGATCACAAGATGGACAAGGAGATTGTTGTTTATGGGATAGTGTCAAGTGTGACGAGGCCACTGGTCATGTGATAGGTCTCAACCTTAGTAGCAGCTGTCTCTTTGGTTCCATGAATTCCAACACTAGCCTCTTTCGCTTGCTTCACTTGAAATCGCTCAATCTTGCTTTGAATGACTTTGACTCTTCCTCAATCCCATATGGCTTTGGTAATCTTTCTAAATTACAGTACCTTAATCTCTCTTCTTCAAATTTTTCAGGGAATGTGCCCTTAGACATCTCACGATTGTCACGCCCTGATCCTCGGACGCGTTCTTATCCCTCACCTGGTCGATTAATAGCGATGTCCCAGGACGCATCGCCGACTCTTTCATTTTAATACGCATGTCATTTTAATACGCATGCGGAAGCATATAATAAATCCCCAGATAAAAAAACAATGGGATAGAAAAGTAGGGCCATATTTTCGCAACTGGAAAACCATGACCAAACTTTTATACGAGCAAACCATATAGTATATAATACAATACTATCGACAGAAGTTGGATCCATCAACATCAGTCCACAACTTCAGGTTTGCAAAACAAGATGGGATCTCAGTCCTCATCCGGGTCATACTCCGGATCATTCTTGGGATCCTCCTCGGACTCCTCCTCTGGTTCCTCATCAGGTCCTCCTCTTCGGGTTCCTTCTCAGGTTTCTTATCAGGGTCCTGAAATGTTGTCCCACAATCGGGATGAGATTACGTCTCGCAAGTTCTACCCCCTAAGACCCGATTAGTAAACCAATACACCTTAGGGTTGCCTATGCACAACACGAGTTAGAGGACTTACCTTGGCCTCATATTCCGACCTGCAAATCAGTACAGTTCAATAGGCACCCAACAATTCAATGTAGATCGAACTATCGATCAATCGACCTAGTTGAGTACATGTCAATCGGGCCATCCCCGGTCATTCAATCAAATACCATACACTTCCCACGATGGAATATCTAGTTGTCGAGCTCACGTGCATTCTCCAGGATGACATACCAAGTCTCCGAGCCACGTTCCTTCCTTAAGACGACGCACCTACTCATCAAACCCGAGTACGATTTCCAAGGTGGAATATCTAGTCACCGAGCCACGTGCATTCTGTAAGGCGACCTCTTCGCCAAGGTGACATACTTAAACATTGGGCTCACGTGCATTCTCTAAGGCACTAGTTTGCCAAAGTGATGCATTAAGTCACCGAGCCCACGTGCCCTTTTCACGATGCCATACTCAACCATTGGATCCACGTGCATTCTCTAAGGTACTAGTTCGCCAAAGTGACACATCAAATCACCGAGCCCACGTGTCCTTTTAAGATGCCATACTGAAACATTGGACCCACGTGCATTCTCTAAGGTACTAATTCACCAAAGTGACGCATCGGATCACCGAGCCCACGTGTCTTTTTAGATGCCAATACTTAATCACCGAGCCAACGTACCCTTCTCTAGGTGATTTACTTTCTACCATGATTCCACTATGAAACAACTCCTTTCTCTATAGATCACTAATCTACTATCGATACTAACAACCGATACCCCTTTTATTTCTCAATCAAATAACAAAAACAACTCAATAGGATTATATCAATAAAATTCACAATTTAATCAATTCCATACAAATTAAGGCTCAATTAAATAAACGGACTGCACCATGACAATCGGCATAAATTTCCGGTCACCGATCATCCTGGTTGAATTTTCGAAAAATAAATAAATAATTAAATTAATTTCGAAAATTAATAAATAATTACTAAAAATCCCATTTAGGCCCGAAATGCCTAATTGAAGTTCAAGACGGGTTGGGAAAAATCCCGAGATGCATTCAATAAATAATATAGGCCATCCTCTAGCTAAATGCATTAACCGTATTCCTAACATGCCTCACATTTAATTAATAACCACTAATCTACTCTTATCTAACCACATAATCCTACTTAATTAACACTAATCAATCCTTAGGCATAGTTAGCAAACTAAGAAAGAATTAGTGAGCAAAACTCACTTGATTAAAAGCGGAGACCGGATCACCGCAACGACAACACGACGAAGGCCGAAATATGAATTTCGGCGGCGTTGGCGGACACATTGACCAAGCCTACAAGCCTTGCAGGCCCACAGAAAAAGCTGGGCTTGGGCCGAACTTGGGCCAACTTGCTTCGCCGGCTTGGGCTCGGAACTGGGCTTGCTGAACTTATGGGTTGAACTTTGAAAATGGGCTGAAACTTGGGCTTCGAATAAGCCCGATCCAAAATTGAAGTTGGGCTGAACAATTGCGAGCTGGGCTTGCACGAAGATGGGCTTGGGCTACTTCGCAAGCCTCAATACTGGGCTGACTTTGGCTGAATTCTTGGGCCGAAGTTGGGTCGAATCCCAATGAGCTGAACAATGGGGTTGGCTTGCGGGTTGCAGAGAGGAAACCAGCGGCTTCAATGGCGAAAACGGGCCGATCGAAACTCCGGTGAGTGGGTGGTCGGCAACCAATGGCTCCTGAGGGTCAAGAGGGTCTTGTAGGTGGATGGAATGGCCAAAGGAATGGTCAGAACGGAAGAAAAATGAAGAAAATCGCAAAACAATGCAGGCGGGCGGGGGACCGACGGCTTGCGCTGATCGTGCGGGACGGACGGCGGCTCCGTTTGGGACGAGATCGGGCTTGATGGAATAGTCTGGATGTCTTATTCACGGTGATAGGTGGCTTGTTCGCTGATTCATCTAGGAAGTCAACTTTTTACTCGGATCTTTGGTCAAAGGTCAGCTGGAGCAGAAACCGGCAGAAGTGAAAATAGAGGAGGAAAACTGTCCGACGGTGGTGTGGCTGCTCCGACGACTTCCTTGGCTGGTGGTGGTCCTCAAACAGCAAGGATGGAGGGAGAGAGAGGTTCTTGGATGGTGGAAATGAGAGAGAGATGGTGAGGATAGAGAAGAGGGAGAGAGAGAGAGTGAGAGAGAGAGTGAAAGAGAGAAGAGATAGAGTTGAGAGAAATGGAGGGCTCCATCAAGCTCGATATTTCCAAACTTGGTCTTCAAGTTTCAACCTCAACCAAGTATCATCTCTTGGCCTTCATTAGGCCACCAACACACTTCCCATGACTTCTCAATTAGTCCATTTTGGCTAGGGTGTGGGGGATTACGAATTTTGAAGAATAAAGCTTCCATTGGAATTAGTTCTTTCTTGATTCTCTCTCAATCGGCTCTCATAAAATCAATTGATGTCTCAATATTGATAATTTTCCTCATCCAAGAATCCCTCATGCTTCTCAATTTTGCAACCCGAATAATTCCCTGGCTTAAATTGCATAAAAAGGTTCCGCCGACGACTTTTTCCCAAAAAGTGTCAGTTGTTAGAAAAATCTTTTGAGACTGAGTCGACGCTTCTAGAATTTATTGTGACATGACAGAATCTTCAATTTCTGAAATCGGATTTGAATTGACGGTTAATTTCCATTCGGCGCGTTTTTAGCATGACCTAGGCTACCGGGTAACTTTCAGGCATTTTTAGTGCAAATGACCCGTGGTCGATTTTCTTCGAGCCACAATGAACCCACTCGACTCATTGGCGACTCTCGGTTGTTGTGAAAATCTCGAGGATTTAAATACGGGCATAGGGTACCAAAGCAATAAGAAAATCAGTCTAGTGCCGGTCGACGAGAATTTTTCAATTTAGTGGTGTCACCCACGATTAGCCACACATCTCTCGTCGAACCAGCCTATCTCGATTTCAAATAGATTTTATATCTTTGTGCCGCAATGGCCTCTAAAGATAGACACGGTCGAGAAGCCAATTCATAGTTGAATTCTCAAGTCTATTTGCCTTAAAATCCTTATTGGTTTCCCCAGATAGTCTAATTATCTCGAGAGTGATCAGCTCTGAGAACAGCTCTATAGGCGCGTCAATGAAATGCCCGATTTATTAGTAGAAAACAGAGTTGAAATTTTGGGATGTCACAATGACTCTTGAGATTAATTTCTCTTGATTTATCTTATTCGTGGGCTAGTCTAGAGATGCCCAACAAAGCCAACTATGTTCAGAACTTAACTATGCTTAGAGAACTTGATCTCTCTTTTATAAGCATGCCATCTCCATTCCCTCATGTAGTTGCAAACTTCTACTCCTTGAAGTCGCTTAAACTTGTACAATGTGGATTGCATGGAGAATTTCCAGTATCTTTCAGTTACCAAACCTAGAAGTCCTTGACATTGAGTTTAATTACAACCTTTTGGGTTTATTCTGGAGCTACATTGGGTTAATCCTTTGAAATCATTGTCTCTTCGAAGCATGAATTTTTCAAGGAAAATTCCTACTTCTATTAGAAACCTTGTTTACTTGAATGGATTATTAATTGGGAATTGTTCTTTCTCAAGTTCGCTTCCCACTTCAAATGAGCAATCTTTCTCAACTTGCTCATCTGGATATCAGAGAATGAAATCAAATGCAAATTCCCACTTCCTTTGCTAACCTTACCCAACTGTCAGATCAAGATCTCTCGCTCAATAATCTCACAAGTGATATTCAACATGGGCTTGTCAACTTGCAAAACTCACCCTCTTGCACCTTTCAGGTAATATTCAAATAGCAAGGTTTTTCTTTTTTCTTTTTTTTTTAAATATATATTTTTTCAATTAAAAAAGAAGGAAATGATGAGATCCAAGTAGTAGCCAAACTAACAAGTCTTGTCGTTTTACATTTGGTAGATGTTCAGGTACATGGTTTAATTCCATCTTCATTTGAGAACCTGATACAATTGGCTTAGATTCGCTTTTCATTCAATAATTTACAAGGTCAAATTCCAAACTCATTATAGGAACTCAAGAATCTTAAATGGCTAGATCTTAGTGGGAATAATTTGAGTGGCACAATGGATTTACACAAACTCAAGAATTTGAACGTATTATATTTGGACTTCAACAACATATTTTTGTCAGCAAACTCAAGATCAATGCCACTGTTCTGAAAATTTTCAATTTAAGTTTTGATTCATGCACCTTACATGAGTTCCCAAAGATTTTAGGCTACCTAAGTGGATTGATGATGATAAGTCTTTCATACAATTCAATTGGAGGGAGTATTCCTACGTGGATGTGGAATAGTAGCAAAGAAACCTTGATATATATTGATCTTTCTCACAATTTTCTAACTGGTTTTGAAAATAACCAAATCAATCTACCACTACCCAAGTTGAACTATCTCGACTTTAGTTCTAACTTGCTTGAAATAGCACTCCCCACTCC
The DNA here is from genome assembly GCA_014182365.1 of Eucalyptus tenuipes. Taxonomy (NCBI): domain Eukaryota; kingdom Viridiplantae; phylum Streptophyta; class Magnoliopsida; order Myrtales; family Myrtaceae; genus Eucalyptus; species Eucalyptus tenuipes. The sequence goes on along the minus strand of CM024541.1, from coordinate 4,340,233 downwards.
ACTAGCATCATTATGTTATTACAATATCTCCAAGAACATCCTCTTTGGAGAAATTCAATCTATTTGTAGAGAAGGATCCCTCGGCATTCTTGATTTGTCCATCAATTGTTTGAATGGGACAATTCCTTCATGTCTGGGAAATATTGATAATTTGTCAATTTTGCATCTTGGAAAAATAAATTTGAGGGCATGAATCCTCATGCTTACCCAAAAGGTTGTAAGTTGGAGATTATTGATCTCTCATAGAATCAATTGCAAGGGATTGTACCAAGATCTTTGGTGAATTGTATAATGCTAGAGTTTTGAACCTTGGTTACAACCAAATTCTCGATGGATTCCCTTTATGGTTATTAGAATTGACCGAGTTGAAAGTTGTAATCTTGAAATCCAATAAGTTCCATGGTACAATAGAATCATATGGAAACCAACTTAACTTCAGCAATTTACATATCATGGACCCTTCCAACAATAGTTTCAACGGTGAACTTCCTTCCAAGTTGTTGCAGAGTTTCCATGCCATGAAAATAGTTGATGGTCACGATTGGTTGGAATATATGAATGTCGGGCTAGGTTCAAAGTCGAGTTGGGTCAACATTGTGACTTACGGAATGAAATTGATGAATAAAGGCATAGAGAGAAGAATACTTGAAGGTTCCATATGCCCTTATGGAAATTGATTTCTCCAATAACAAATTCCAAGGATGCATACCCAATCTCATTGGAGATTTGAAGTCACTTCTCACACTTCACCTTTCCGGTAACATCCTTACCGGTTCCATCCCCCCTTAGCAAACTTGACAATGCAAATAGGCTCTCAAGAGAGATACCTCAACAACTACCCTACTTACATTTCTTTCATTTTTTTGATGTCTCTGATAATCAACTATTAGGATTAATACCACAAGGGAGTCGATTCGATAAATTTGAGACCTATTCATTTGCCTTGAAAAAGGGGTTGTGTGGAAGTCCTTTACCAAATAAATGCACCATGGATGGCGATAACTTACCATTACCACCATCATCACTTGAGAAAGATAATGGCGAAGAGTCTCCATCTGACTTGGATTGGAAAGTTGTGCTAATTGGCATTGGAGTTGGGTTTTTGATCGGCGTCGTGCTAGGGAGCTTGATCATTGATGAGAAGAGTAGTTGGTTCTTGCACTACTCCAAGATAATGGCAAAAAGATGGAAAAGATCAAGAAGGAATTGAACAAGAAAGAGTTGTGCATTCAGTCAAATACTTATGCCATGCTGATTAGAAACGTAACTGTCGTGTGTCTAGCTTGAATAAACAATAGTTGTAAATTTCTAAGATTCTGAACTATGTTTGCTTCGTATGAACTCGTGTGTTCCCTAAACTGTTATATGTAGACGCTATTTTTTTTTTTTTTTGGGGTCATTATTCGGTCTTTCTGACTGTTTTTCCTAGAAATTCATATTATATCATCATAGAATGACATATATACCGTCTGTTGTGATAATGTGCCAAAGAGCACTCTGTTTCACTTCTTGATTGTAATAAAGAATCTAATTTCTGACATTCTTGGCTTCCGAGATCTAATTGTGGAAAGCTAATGAATACAGGAACCCACCTATAGACATGGTAGAGACAAGAAGATGAATATGAAATTCAATTATTCACAATTTAATCGTAAAAGACTACAATGAAAAGTGATGGATTGTTTTATTTCATGAAGAAAATCCTAAAATTTTGATTTATAAAAACGATTGCTACATTTCGCTGGCTTAGCCACTGAAATATAAGAAGAGCTTTACAGAAAGCTGTTGATGAGATAAAATCCACAGTTGAAAGTACTAATAAAAGTTAAATCAGAAAAAATGTGAACTGCTAATAATGGTTTGTGTTACTTCACATAACAAAAAGAGAGTCCGAGTTTTTGGCGAATGAACACGATGTTTCGAACGAGAAAGTTCTGAAAAGGACACGATAAGAAGTTCAAAAATTTCGAAAAAACTTAAATAAGAAGACCCTCTTCAAAGAAAGATAAGATGCGAATTTCATACCGTTTGAGAAGTCATTCTCGTTTTCTTTGTGCAATTGAGAATTGTTAGAGAAGGTACTCGGGAGGTGACGTGTAAATTAATCAAATATTTAGTGTACCACTACGATAATGCGAAAAGTCAACAGAACCACGAAAAGAGGTTTTAAATATTTTCTATGATCAAGAGAAAATAAAAAATAACTTACATGCCAATTGGTCTACCATCCATTAACTTTTAGTTCACGTAAATAAAGGACACTCTTCTTGGAAGATAAACAAAATAATAAAAGGAATGTTTTAAAATCTATAGTACATATGACAATTCAATTTTAAATCTTTTAATTTGACCGATGTAGTCTTAAATATTTTGATGATTTGTCAATGTAGCATTATGGCCACTTCTAGCTGGAAATCGCTTATGTGGACTTACTCGACACGACTTGTGCTAATATGAATAATTTTTCTATTTTTTTAAATTCTGATTTTTTTATATGTATTTTATATCTTCTTTTCTTTTTCTCCTTTTCTCTTTTTTCTTCATTGTGGCTGGTGAGGGATGTGGCCCTCTTGCTGGCCACAATGGAAAAAAAAAAAGAAAAAGAAAATAAAAAACAATAAAAAGTTTAGAAATATGAAGAGTTTGGAAACAATGGCTTGTTGTGTCTAGGCCGAGCCGACCTGTTTGCCACCTTAATGGTCGCTGGTGGGAATGTTAGTCACATAACACTAGCCTACCACCGGTGGGGGTGGTTATTTTCCAGTCAGTCAATTAAATTTGCATTATCTTATTATTACTAGCAAAAAGTCATGTTGGAATGTAAGCACAGACGTAATCATCACTACAAACTGTAGATGACAGCTCTAAATAAATTTTCCAAACTTTGACATTGAAGGTTCTCTTTAGCGGGCCATAATATTATGAGCCAACCTTCACGCATTATGCTAAGTTCACCTTCACAATCGGGTGTGATTTGCCGTCTCTCACAATGTACCTGTTTGTCGTCTCACGCACGAGATCACGCCACGCATTCATCTTCTTTGAACTCTCGCTACGCCATGTCAAAGCCCCCAAACATACCCTAACGCAATAAAAACGTAAAAACAGAGAAAAGAAAAGGGAATAGGGTGTGGTTGAGTCCACAGGTGCACAATAAGAACATCAGTGGACAAGTGATGCTGCTTGTGTGTTTGTGGTTGAGTCCATAGGTGCATGTGCTTCTTGTTGGATATTTCAATAATATTTTAAAATATTTACAATAATAGCTTCGATAAAAGTTATGACCGCATTGAAGACCATTATTATTTTTAACGGTCACATAACGGGTTCTTAACGGTCATATAACGGCTTTTCAATCGTTTTGTAACATTTAATTTATTTCTCAAATAAATCATTCATTATTTTACAACAGCTCTTGTAACGGCTCTATTTTGTCTGAATATAAAATCTCATAAGACAATCTTAAAAAATATACTGAATGTAACAGAAAATATTCTTTCTTGAGAAAATCTTTCCTTTCCTTTTCCTTGCTGGGTTATAGACAACGTTTCTGTTCCTTCTAATATTCAGTGCGGAATATAGAAGAAGGTCTGTTGTATCTTGGGAGGATAGCCATCAGAAGCCTATCGCACCGAGTTTCACACTTCGAGGGGCAGAATTATCTTTAAATACAGTGCTTACGCTTGCACGCCTCAGAGAAATTTATTTATTCCCATCAGCTTTTTCCTACACTTCTAACAATCATACTTAATTCCTGATAAACTCGTCAAGTACTGGCGTAAATGAATAAGAACCTAAAGCCCCATTAGGTGCATGAGAATTGAGACAATCCAAATAAAATAAAAGGAATCGAAACGAGCTATGAGGTATCTGAATAGTAATTAATTTAATAGTACTTCATGTGATGATACATCAAAATTGGGATGCACCCTTTCTACGGTTCAATATTTATTTTGGTCGAATTACTTCGCGTAGTATTTTTGATCTCAAAACTAAATGGAGTCTAAAAGCACATTTGATCAAGTCTCATAGTCCCATCCCACGATATAATACAACGCACCATTCCTCATCGAAATTGGAATGGGTCTTGTCGTAAAAGACTTAGAAAATGGTTCTTCTGATGGCCGCGAAACGCGAACCAACAGGGGGGACAGGCGTCCTTCACTTCTCTTTCTTCTTCTCGTTTGTGCTTTTCTTTCCCGGAAAATAATGAAGGGGTTCGGTGAGGACGCGTCGGCACTTTTCCTGGGAAAATATTTTACAGCTGCAGCCTGCGGTTGCGCAGAAAGGGAGAAGAAAAGACACAGGGTCTGATGGAATCTCATGTCTTTCGGTGGTTCTTGTAAATGCTAAAAAATTGAAGTCTTCTTGAAACGACAATACTTGGGTCGCAAGTATCGGTGGTTCTTGCTTGCCTGCTTGTCTTTTCTATTAATCTATTCCCATTCATTCTCACTTCTTACGGAAAGAGAAATAATTGGATGACTGTTCTTAATTTATTATGAGAATAATAATATATTCTGAATAAAAAAAATCAAATAATGAATAATTATAAATTGTTGTGGAGTTTATTTTTCAAAAATTTGTGATTCACAATAAACTGTTATTTTAACAATAACCCAAAGACAGTTATATTAACAAAATCCATGCGGTAATGCAAAACTTTTCAGTTCCGCTTTTCGCTTATGTTTTGCCTCGTTCAAATTTTGCGGAACAATATCGTGAAAGTGAACTGGGTTTCCATTCCCAGCTTCATTCCCCATAACCAAACGTGCCCTCAAGGTCTTATTTGGCGACCAATAATTCATCCTGACCCCCAAAATTATTGGTAGTAGTTATGATAGGGTCTTTGGTCTCAAAGCTACATAGAGTCTAATTTGATATTACCACAACATATATCTAATTTTCGAAAGATGAAACTAATAATAAATCAAACTACTATATTAAAGTGAAGTCTCTCCCTCCACATATTTATCCTTTTATGTGTTCCTTAAACACTCGAGCACGGGGTGCTCTTTTACTAGTGCCTTAGTGAGATAATCGTCTAATTATATTTTTTAGATCATATTTTATATGCATTGATGATTATATTCACTTATCTTTTTTCTTATAATATTTTTGATAAGAAAATGTGATTTTTGTAAAAAATTTGACTTTACGTATGCGCCTTCCTCTATAAGAAAACCTATGTGATTGAGGTGAATTTTTCAATCGTTCAAAAATGTTGCATAAATATAAGAGAAGCCAAAATTAATTGAATATTATTGTGAAAAAGCACTTGATGATAAATTAACTTTGGTATCCGATAAAATTATCAGTAGTTAGCAAGAGAATCTTGTTTCTCTTGTCCAAATAACAAATCATCTTTATATGAAAAAGTTCAAGAGAACAATTTTACAAAATAAATCGAACTCTCTGCTTTTTTAAACTTAATACCGACTGATATACACTCCACCTAGTGTAAGGTTGTTCAGAATTCTCACGCAAAGAAGAGTTTTCTGATTCCACCTATCGTCACTGAATTTCACCAGCTCAACTCAAATCATGACTTCGTGACTAGTCCCACGACACCCTCACTTACCCTCGACCAGTGGCCAGTGGCCCCGTCGGCTTGGTGAAGATGAAAAGAAAAAAAAAATCAATAAAAACTTATGAAAATATTTGAAAAATTACAAAATAATCCATGTCAGCATAGTTGTGTCATGGTGATTTCCAATCAAAATTAGTCGAAATGATTACATTGGTAATTTATTAAAAAATTTATGATTAAATTGGCAAATCGTCAAGGACTAAATGGACACAATTGAAATGTTCATGACTGAATTGGATACTATACAATAAGTTTAGGACTTTTCAGATTTTTTTTTTCCGCTTTATTAGTGATCTCATTTTGATGCTTCCCATTAGCTAACATTGTTAGTCTATCTATTTAATTGTTAGCCGATTTCAAAGACTATTTCTTCTTCTTTTTTTTTCGTAGTATTTTTCAAGTTTGGTCTTCGTTTTTTATTTTTATTTTTGGCATAGATGTATAACGCGGTCTCAGTGGACCCTGCAGATACGACTAGAAACTAGCAGACAAACTTGTGCTACACGCGTCAAGAAAACTTTTCCATCTTTCAACTTATTATAAGTTACATCATTTACTATAGGCTTGATCTTCGGAGAATATTTGCCACATTGTCCTTATATCGTATCTCGTAAGGAAAAAACGTCAGTGCATATGTAAAGGTCTCGGTAGAAAAACGAAAACGATTCTAGAATTCAAAGATTTGAAAGATGGCTATGGAGAGAAAAGTCTATTGGGTAACTCCTGGGATCTCGACGACTCTTGCATTGTCGGCACTTTCGACGTTAGTGTCTGGAAAGTGACATTTAACTATATTGTAAGCTGACCATCCGATTTTCTTCGAGTCGTGTCAACAATTAGGTTTTTTATTAGCTCGAGATGTGGGGATACAGTAAATTGCTTTTTCCCATATACCGTGCGATGCAAGTAGCGCGAACTTTCGTTGAATGTGACTGGTTATTGCTGTCTATAAAGGCGTCTCAATTGCACTTCATCTGGCGCACATTTACATACGCCAGAAACCAAAAAAAAAAAAAAAAAAAATCATGGCATCCTTACTGTTTGCGCTTCTTACTTGGACCGTGCTTCTTGGGATGGTTCACACTTCACTTGCTAAGCCACTATGCCATTCGGATGAGAGCTATGCCTTGATGGAATTCAAGGGAAGTTTTCAAACCAATAAAGCAGATTACCGCTGTTTTTATCCGAAGGTTGAATCATGGTCACTTGATGGACATGGAGATTGCTGCTCGTGGGAAGGGGTAGAGTGCGACGAGGCCACCGGTCATGTGATAGGCCTTGACCTTAGCGACAGCTGTCTCTTTGGTACCATAAATTCCAACGCCGGCATCTTTCGCTTACTCCACTTAGAATCGCTCAATCTTGCTTGGAATAACTTCAACTTTTCCTCAATCCCATATGGTTTTGGCAATCTTTCCAAGTTACAGTACCTTAATCTCTCAAATTCAGACTTTATTGGGAAAGCCCCTCGGATATCTCACAGCTCTCGAGATTAATTTCTCTTGACTTGTCTTCTGAGTTGTTCACTCTTGAGTTGAGCGATGTAGACAACTTCGTTAAAAACTTAACTATGCTTAGAGAACTTGATCTCTCTCATGTAGCCATGCTATCACCATTCCCCCATGCACTTACAAACTTCTCTTCTTTGAAGTTGCTTAGACTTGTGGGATGTGGATTGTTTGGAGAATTTCCAGTAAGCATCTTTCAGTTACCATATTTGGAAGTCCTCGACATCGGTAGCAATTTCAACCTTCTTGGTTTTTTTCCAGAACATCAGTGGGGTAGTTCCCTGAAATCATTGTCTCTTCAGGGCACGAATTTTCAGGGGAAATACCCATGTCGATAGGAAACCTTGTTTTGTTGAATGAACTATCAATTAGGAGTTGTTATTTCTCGGGTTCACTTCCCACTTCACTAGGTAATCTTTCTCAACTTGTTGGGATGGATATATCACGCAACAAATTTCAAGGTGAAATCCCCACTTCCTTGGCCAACCTAACCCGGTTGTCATATCTAGATCTCTCTTACAATAATTTCACAGATGATCATGATTGGCATTGGCTAGTCAACTTGGCAAAACTCACCCATTTGAAGCTTTCAGGTAATATTTAAATATCAAGGTTTGTTTTGTCAAACAGAAAAGGAAATGATAAGATTCAATTAGTTGCCAAACTAAAAGTGCGGTCTGTTTACATTTGGCAGGTATTCAGCTAAGTGGTCCAATTCCATCTTCAATTATGAATCAGACGCAATGGGTTGAGCTTCACCTTCAATCCAACAATTTGCAAGGTGAAATTCCAAACTCATTATGGGAACTCAAGGATCTTGAAATTCTAAATCTTTATGGGAATAATTTGAGCGGCATTGTGGATTTGCACAAACTCAAGAACTTGAAATATTTATTTTTGGACTTCAACAACATATCTTTTGTTAGCAAGACTGAGATCAATGTCACTCTTCCAAATCTAATTCGATTAAGATTAGAGTCATGCAATTTACATGAGTTCCCAAAGTTTTTAGGCTACCAAACCGGATTAGAGATGGTAACTCTAGCACACAATAAAATCAGAGGAAGTATTCCTACATGGTTATGGAATGGTAGCAGAGAATCCTTGACCTATATGGATCTTTCTCACAATTTTCTAACTGGTTGTGAAAACAATAAGATGAATTTGCCACTACCCAAGTTGAGATATCTTGACATTAGTTCTAACTTGCTTGAAACAACACTTCCCACACCACCTCCATTTGTCAATTATTACAATATCTCCAATAACTTCCTCTTTGGAGAAATTCAATCTATTTGTAAAGGAAGATCCCTCGTCATTCTTGATTTGTCCATCAATAGTCTCAATGGCACAATTCCTTCATGTTTGGGAAACATTGAGTCTTTGTCAATTTTGGATCTCGGGAAAAATAAACTTGAGGGTATGATTCCTCAAGCTTATTCAAAAGGTTGTGCATTGAAGCTTATTGATCTCACAGAGAATCGATTGCAAGGGTCTATACCAAGATCTTTGGCAAATTGTATGATGCTGGAATATTTGAACCTTGGTTACAATCAAATTCTCGACGAGTTCCCTCTAGGGCTATTAGAATTGACAGAGCTGAAAGCTATTATATTGAAGTCCAATAAGTTCCATGGTCCAATAGAAGCATATCGAAGCCAGTTCAACTTCAGCAATTTGCATATCATGGACCTTTCCAACAATAAATTCAATGGTGAACTTCCTTCCAAGTTGATGCAGAGTTTCCATGCCATGAAAGTTATTGTTGGTCAAGATCAATTGGATTATATAGGTATTCGGCAAACTTATGGTATCTCCCAAAGATCAATATTTGCAAAATATGAAATGAAATTGATGAATAAAGGCATAGAGAGGGAATACTCGAAGGTTCCAAATGCCCTTATGGGAATTGACCTCTCCAATAATAAATTTGAAGGACATATACCTAATCTCGTTGGAGATTTGAAGTCGCTTATTTGGCTTAACCTTTCAAACAACATTCTCACCGGTTGCATTCCACCTTCCTTAGCAAACTTGATAATGCTTGAATCTTTAGATCTTTCTCAAAACAAGCTATCAGGAGAGATCCCTCAACATCTAGCCCATCTTACATTCCTTTCATCTTTCAATGTCTCTTATAATCAACTGTCGGGACAAATTCCACAAGGGAGTCAGTTCAATACATTTGGGATAGATTCATATGCCATGAATGAGGGGTTATGTGGAAGTCCTTTGCCAAAAAACTGCATAACGACCAAGAATACGTCACCATTATCACCGCCTCTCGATGAAGAAAATGGTGAACAATCTCTATTTGACTTGGATTGGAAAGTTGTGCTAATTGGCATTGGAGTCCGGTTTATGATTGGTGTTGTGCTAGGGAACTTGATCATTGATGAGAAGAGTAGGTGGTTCTTGCACCTTGCCAAGAGAATGGAAAAAAGATGGAAAAGATCGGGAAGATGCTAAACAATAAGGAGTTGTGCATGTAGTCAATTACTTTTTTGGCACTTATCAGTAATTGTCGTGTGTCTGGCTTGTATCATCTATTTTTACGAATTTCTTTGATTCGGATTTATGTTTGCTTCACGTGAACTTATGTTTTTGGCAAGTTTATATATGTAGACGCTATTTTCTTGTTCACTATTGTATCTTTCTGACTGTTTTCCCTAGAAGATCATGTTATATCATCATATAACGTAACGTGTAGTATTTTCTAATGGAAGCAATCACGTTCACTTCTTGGCTGTGATTGAGGGACTAATTTAGGACATTTGCTACTTCCAAAATCTAATTGTGGAAAGCTACTAAATATTGAACCCATTGACATGGTAGAGACAGGGACATAAAACATGAAACTCAATAATTTGCAATTTAACCGTTAAAGACTACAATAAAAAATGATAAATTGTTATCCTTTGCCACTAAAAGATGAGAAAAACCTAATAAAAAAGTTGTTGATGTGACAAAATTGGAAAAATTATTTGATCGGTCTAAACATATTGCACGGATGTCAATTTAGTTCTATACTTTTTAATTTTACCAATTCAATGTTAAAGTTTAGTACAAAATTCTAATATAGTCATTCCGGCAAATTTTCACCCAAAAGTACTACTTGTTTGTCTTGTGGGATGGTTGGCGACGACTAAATTGCCACATTAGCGATTTCCGGTGAAACTTGATCGAAAGAAGTATATTGGAATCTCACAAAAAAATTTAGGACTAAATTGATAAAATTGAAAAGTTTAAGACTGAATTGATATTTGTATAATATGTTTAGGACTGATTAGATATTTTCCCCTAATAAAATTCACAATTCAAAGTACTTATAAAAGGTAAACGGGAAAGAATATGAACTGCTAGTAAAAATTTGTTTTGAAAAGAAGGTTATTTACAATTGGCTTTGACAGGATCTTGCCTGATGTGTTAAAACTTGAAAATACTTCACTATGCAACAGCCCATCAAACCATCTCTACATGTTAAATGCTTCTGCCAGACTTGCTTTCAAAATGCTTTCATTCCTATCAAAAACAATATATATAATAATTTAAGCTTGTTAAATGCTTTTTTTTTTTCCCTTCTTGGGTATCGATTTCAATAGTTTTTCTAGAGTAGAAATGACTTTTATTTTACCGTCCATTTGATCAATAGTTTTAATCCACACACACACTCCTGCTCATTAATTAACCTATTAACTATTAAACAATCTAAAATAACACGCACACATTATTATTTTCGTCATATAAACTTAGATATACTTCAATTTATAGCCTATTAACTAAAATAATCCAAAATAAAAAACGTATATTAAATATTTTAGTTTTAAGTGAAGATAATACAATTGGACTCATTGTTTGAGAAACTCAAGCGTGACGAAGGAGTTTCGTGTTCATCTTTCTTGGGAGACTCATCCCATTTCTCGAGAAAAAAGTTTCAAGAGGAAAAAACACACAGAGAAAGACTCCTTAACTGATGCAATTAATTTTCTTTGTTCACGATATCTCGCCTAAGTAACACGAGTGATATAAAATGAGTTCAAGCGTTAAGACTCCTCAGATTCCAACGAAACCAGCATAGTCAACCTTAAATGCCCGTCAACTTTGTCATCCGACAATATCTCAACATTGCTTTCCCTAATTCTCTTTGCTTTTGTCTTTTTTTTTCTCCCGTAGGGATAGTTTCAGTCATTGAGGAAAGATCTCAATTTGAAACATTTATCTCTCGTAATTCAATCGGTTGATTTTCTAATATATACTAATCATGTCCCTCTTTTCAAAGGTATGGCTTAAGTTTGGTATGCTTCTTTCATGGTGCTTTTAAGTTACAGCCCTCACGCTTTTATGGACATGTGGTGTTCGAACCATTACACTAATTGGCACTATGTATTTCTCCGATCAAGCGAGGTAAACATATAAATGATTGAACTCAATATCCATTTTGCCTCCTGTGACCTTCTTAAATTAGTATTGATTTATATTATACTATGCAAACATCAATGAAAAGTGACCTGAAAATCTTAGAGACGTTGAATAGAAACTTTTTCATGATCTTTGATCATGGATATGAGATCCAATCAATTAGAAAATTTAAAATATATGACATCGTAGTTATTAAGTTTTAGTATACATAAACTGACTCCTTATTAAAGAGGCCAATTAGTTATCATATATAAAACCTACTAGATTTTTATATTTTAGTTGCAATTATGAAAAAAATTTATACACCGATAATTTCAAACACAAGTACATAAACAAAATAATTTAACCGGGAAAGCTAAAGTTTGACAATCTCAAATACTTGCTACAGCACTCCATCACCATATATTTGGGCGTACATGTGATTATTGTCACACTTTTCCTTCACTAATTCATAATCACATCATTAAAAATAGAATTGACCACTACTCAGAGCGTTGTAGATAGTTTTAGATATTGCACCAAGATGGACTCTTAGAGTATTATTGGTAATTCGTAGTATATAAAATACACCAATTCAAGTTGTATTTGTCGTTCAATCTCAGTTTCTTAGGTATATATCGGTAAATCTATGGTTTCTGTCGATCTCATGATGGGTCCTCGAGAATCACTTGACACTTCATGTTAATATCCCTCATTTGATCCTAGCTTTGCTTTACATGCGTTTGAGACTCGCTGAAGTTTGCGCATGGTTGAAATTGGCGACCGACTTGCGTGATACAGTTTGAGATTTAGCAGAGGATTGATGGTCTCATTCACTGAATTAGTGAGCATTTTTCCATAAGTAAGTGCTCTTATGGTTACCCTGGCAAAAGTGTTATTCGGATTGCATCGTGGCTAAAAAGCACGTTGGAATCAACCTTCGGAATCTATTCAGATGTTGAGTAAGGCTGCGTTTGTTTGTGTTTTTTTTTTTTTTTTCATGAACACAATTTCTGTTCTAGAAACACGTTTGTTTGCGTTTTTGTTCCAAATCTATCTTTTTATTCCCGGAACAAATTTGGAACATAAACAAGAAACAAAAAAACTTGTTTCTTGTTCCCGGAACACTTCCGAGAAACAATTTTTCTCTCTCCTATTTTTTTCTTCTCTTTCTTTTCTTCTTCTTTTTTCTTTGGCCGGCAACCTCGCTAGAGCATCACCGACCCTGGCTAGGCAAGCGAGCCTCGCCGTGGTTGGGCGAGGCTGTTGGCCCTCGTCAACTGGTCGCGGGCCATGGCTGAGGCCAGCGACCGGCCAAAAGGAAGAAAAAAGAAAAAAAGGAAAAATAAAATAAAATTATTAAAAAATTAAAAGAAACAAAAAAAATTATACAAGTTTACCAAACGTGTTTTTGTTCTTTTTCTATTGTAGGAACAAGTTTACCAAACGCGTTATTTTGTTCAAAAATTGTTCATCGGAACAGAAATAATTTTTTCTATTTCTGTTTCCTGGAATAATTTTTGAACAAAAACGTTATCAAATGCACCCTAAAAGGCCGAGCATAAAACCAGAAAAATAGACACAAGCCATTATTTTTCAAGTGCAAACTCCTCCTCAAATCATGTCATTGAGCAGCGATGTAAAATCAGTGATGGGCATTAATGACGCCATCCTCTTCCGCAGATCGAACCTGACCTTGAACCCCACTTGCGCGAGGTTCCCGAGTATCAGCACTCTATGAAGCATTGACACGACACGACACTCTTCGGAAATCTTTGTATCGCATCGGATACTTCGACACATGTTCGACACCCTCCGACACTTTGCGACACTCGGTCAACACGTATTGGAAAATTCGATGTCTGGTTAACTTTTCCGACAATCTCTGACACTCGAGTCCGAAATTCCAACGTACGAGTTCAGAATTCCGACACGTAATTCCAACACCTAGTCACTCTCCAACACTTGAGTCTGGAACTTCGACACGTGAGTTTGGAATTTTGACATGTACGGGTCAATTTTTAAAATTTTCAATAAATGATACGTCAAACGTAAATATGTAAAAAAATAAGAAAAAAATGGGGGAAAAAACCGTCTTCTCTTTTCTTCTGACTCACTTCTCGTGACACACAATTTCCTTTCAAGTTTTTTTTTTTTCCTCTTCTCTTCGACACTTTGATAGCGAGTTTAAAATGTAGATTGCTTGTTTTTTTCCTTTCAAAGTTTTATGGGTTATTGGAATAGAGTTAAATTTGTCATACTGAAACAATAAATGATATTAACAAATGATGAATTAATATTTTTAGTATAATATCATTATAGGTTCTTATTTATTTATTTATTTATTTATTTGTGAATTAGAATCAAATTAATTTGATTAAAATAATCATAAAATGGATAATTTATCATGTATATATAAAAATATATATTTAATACGCAACGTGTCCCGACATGTCGGAATTCTCTATTTTTTAGAAATGACGTGTCGGCGTGTTATATCATATCATGTTGCATAATGGTATCGATGCTACTTAGTTTTTTTTGTTTTTTGGTCAATCCTATTTTATTCCTACTCTAGCGTTTACTCTCAGATTTTTGTCTTACCTCATTGTAGGGCGTGGGAGTCGAAACTCACTCTTGAAACTACATCGTCCCCATCCCAACTCCCGAGAATGTGGGGATTCAAACCCCCACCTTCCCCTTCCATATTGGAAGGATGGCCATTGGGGCAAACCGCAGTGGTTGATGCTACTTAGTTGGCACGCTGTCCATCGGCTTCATTGCGAAGCACACCAAATTATCCTCCGTGAACGGCGTGAATGTGTTAACTATGTTCAGGGCCACATCAGTGCCACTTGTGAAATGCAGCATCACAACTGGCACATCGATCTCACTGCCTAGGTTCGCGTAACAGAGACCTAGCTTGCCATTGGGATCTGGAACTATCGGCAAGGGGATGGCCTCAGCTACGGCACTCACCAGGTTGTGGAAGAATTAAGACGGCATGTACGTCAGGAACGTTGCGGAGTCGATCACCATTTTCATGACATTGATGGACTCCTTGGCTTCCGAGTTGGCGGAGTTGTCACCATATGAGAACCTCGTTTTTCCTACACTGAAGCCTTCTAACTTTACAACGTAGTATGGGTAGAGACCTATCGAGACAAGAGGTGTTAAGACGGCACCCGGGCCAGAGATCATAAGCTGATTTTGCTCATGCCTTTCCAAACTCTAGGACGAGGCAATAGCCGAATTGGCCAACGATGGAATCCTCTATCTCGGAGATAAGCGAGAAGGGACCAATGCCGGCCAGACCGATAATGCTGAGCCGGTGTTGTCGAAGATCCCATCGTTGTCATGGCTGCACCCGAACACTATCCTCTGGAGGGTGATCGAGCTGCCGGGGGTGTTCCAATCATTAAGTTCTCCACGGTCACGTCACCACTTGTGTAGGACTTGTCATTGTATGGGAAAAGTACCAAAAAGTCCTAAACCTATTGCATTGGTACCAATTCAGTCCTAAACTTTTCAATTGGACCAATTCAGTCCTAAACCTTTTAATATTGGTACCAATTCTGTCAATTCGGCCAATTTTGGCTGGTCGGCTCGATGTGGACGTCGGCCGGTGGCTGGGCCGCTAACGTGGCAATTTTTATGATTTTTTTCGAATTTTTTTATTAATTTTTATTAATTTTTTTTATTAATATTTTCTTTTTCCTTTTATTTTCTGTCTTCTTCTGGCGGTGGCCAGCGAGCCTCCGCCAAAGAGGGCTTCGCGACCCTCGCTCGGCCTCTCCTAGGGCCGCCGGCGAGGCGACTTTGTCCGGATCTAGGTGAGGCTAGCATCGCCCGCGGCTGGCGAGGCCATGGCGGCCATCGCCGGGCGGAGGCGAGGGTCGCGACCCTCGCTTGGCCTTGCCTAGGGCCGTGGGCGGGCGGCTTAGCCCGGATGTAGCCTCGCCCTGGCCTTGCCGCTGACTCCCCGACGCTTCCTCTGCTATCGACCCTAGAGCTTCTCGACCTCGTCACCGCTGCCCTCACCTCCACGAAATCCCAATTCGAGGCCCTGGTCCCCCACCTCCCGCGCCTCATGCCACCGATCTTCCGCTCGATCTTCGCCTCCGAAACCCTAGCCCGCCGCCCCAACACCCTCCTCTCCTTCTTCCGATGGTGCCGTCCCACAACCCGTCCCTCGCCCGTTCCCCGTCCCTCCACCTCTCCCTCCTCCCGCGGCAAGGCCAAGGCGAGGCCGAGCAAGGGCTTCGCGGCCCTTGCCTCTCGCCCCGACGATGGCCACCATGGCCTCGCCCAGATCCGGGTGAAGCCGCCTCGCCGGCGGCCCTAGGAGAGGCCGGGCGGGGGTCGTGACCCTGCCGGCGGTAGGCGATGGCTTCGCGGCCCTCGCCCGGTGGGTGGCGAGCCTTACCGGAGGCTCGTCGGCCACCACCACCAGGAAGAAGGTAGAAAATAAAAGGAAAAAGAAAAAATAATAAAAATTTGAAAAATCGTAAAAATTGCCACGTCGGTGTTCGGCCATCGGCCGACGTCCACGTCAACGCCGGGTCGGCCAAATTGGCCGGATGGACTGAATTGGTACCAATATTAAAAGGTTTATGACTGCATTGGTCCAACTAAAAGTTTATGACTGAATTGGTACTAATGCAATATGTTTAGGACTTTTTAGTATTTTTCCCTTGTTGTATTGGTAAGAGTACTTGCAATCACGTCCATTGTCACCGCCACACCAGGTTTTGTAGAGGATCTCGCACAACATCGTGCGGCACTGGACGGTTTCGTACGTGAGGGAGATTCTGGTTGAAGATCGGCGGTTTCTGGTCGTAGCATTTAATGCAAGGCTGGCAATGTGGACTCGAGAAGTCGCTCCCCATGTTGACCATCACGGGGTGAAAGAAACGGATTCCAAAATACGGAAACTCGAACAATCGAGAAACACGTCCGAGATATTCTACAAAGGCTAATTGAATAGGTATGTTACACAATGAAAGAAACGGATTCCAAAATACCAAAACTCGAACAATTGGAAAACACGTCCAAGAAATTCTACAAACGCTAATTGAATAGGTATGTCACACGATGAACATACCCTGTCTTCTTCTGTCATGACCCTCCTTTTTCATCAAGGGAAAAAGTAACGGGTTTAGAGATATTGCTTATAGAGGTGGGCTAATGGCCTGAAATCAATTTCATGTTCATATCTCGTGCGACGTAAAATTTCGATTTAAGTTCAATTTAACCTAAAAGGTTCTATGTGAGATAGGAGTTGCCCCTAGCCATTTGGGTTCGGCTAGAAACCAAATAAAATGTGGGGGGATTATCTTGTTTCCTATGCAATAGAGATTTTAATTTCGAAAACTTGATCACGCTAATACCTATCTAAGATATGGAATAGTGACCATCCACTCCACTGGGGGGTTGATTGAGAAGGGTGCCTTCCGAGGCTTGAAGCTGCGAACCCTTGGATGGCGAGTCCAAAGCTACAAACCTGCGTATGCTTGGAGAGACTATAAAAATCGCCAATTAAAAAAGATTCCGAGATTGCAAATTGCGAATCAAACAGAAAGGTTTTTAAAGGAGCTCCGAGATTGCGTGAGCAAATTAAGCGGAGATTTCAAATGGAAATCTTAATCAATTTCAAATAACGTACAAAGACTTTGGATGTCGTTCAATGTTTGGCAAATGTTATCAAAATTCCTTTGGAGGAAAGTTTTCAACAAGATTTTGTTTAACTCAAAAAGTTTTGTTAACGCTGCTAAGTTGGAGCACCCTAATCAGAAAGGTCTTCTCACAATCGCTCACAAAGGGTTTCTTATCCCATCCATAGGCGTGGAAAATCAATTTTTTGATGGCTAGAAATGTCTCACATAACTGACGTCCGAGGCACTTGGAAATACTCACAATGAATACATTTTGATCAATTTAAAAGGTCTTTTAAGGACCATGATGTAGGTTTGATCCCGAGCTTACAAAAAGTATAGTCACTTTGAGGATAAGAAAGAATATTTAACAAAATCTTCGCGGGGTTTACTATTCCATAACCTTGAAGATAAATATCAATGCAAAGGTGAACAAGATGTGTGCACGAGCCGTGTTCAGGGATTGTAACTCGAAAGACTAACATAAAACCTTTGAATTAAACATTCTAAGCACAACTCAATCGCTTCCAAGTTTTGAAAAGATAAAAGAATGCCATAATTTATGGGTCGGAAGTGAAGCTATAGACTATTAACCGGAGGCCTTATGCAGCCTTTTAAAAATGTACCTACTGTTTATCCTGTCATATTATATCGGCAGGGTCCTCCGGGCATTCGCGTATGTTGGTGCCATAATACTGTTCTATGTCTCTAAGAATCTGGATCTCGTTTTCTTTGACAAAATTTACCACAACACCCTGCAAAAGCAGATGCGGATTGGCATCGATGAGATTTATTGTTATACCCACAGGAAGAACAAAAAACTGAATTGCCATTGCCTCCACTTCAAGGTTCAAAATAGTTACCTTCCGCCCAAAATGGCCTACTCGACCGGCCCGATGGACATACAGATCATAGTTGACAACGAGACAAACCTACAGAGTGTATTGAGAACGATTCAGTTGTCCACTCATGCAACTAAATGGTCGTGGTGCAACAGGGAAACTGAAAATTTGACCTTCCGTAAAAGCAAGCGTCTGACATATGAATGAGTTGATGCACACAGCAGACAAAACAGTAGAATGCCATCATCTGCATTATTGCGACGTTAATTTTCAGAACTAACCTGCTCAACATCAATCCCTCGAGCCCACACATCAGTCGTGATCATCAACCGAGTCGCCCCAGATCGAAATCCAGCCATTACTGCATCTCTCTCCTTTTGAGGCATGTCCCCGTGCATGAAAGACACAGTGAAGTTAGAATCACGCATCTTTTCAGCAAGCCACTCCACCTGCTCGACAAATATAAGGAAGCAATGAAAAGCCACAGCACAAAATATAAGATCAAAGAGAAATAGAGCAGTAGAGGTCTTCAAATCTCTAAGTCGTCGGGGCATTTATGTTCGACCTCAAGTGTGGAACCCGACATGGTTGGAGTCGTACCTTCCGCTTAGTGTTGCAGAATACAACTCCTTGGCTTATGGGGCAGTTGTCGTATATATCGCACAGAGTGTCAAATTTCCAGTCTTCTCTTTCCACTGGCACCATGTACTGATCGACGCGCTGCAACCATACGAAGTAAAGGAAGGATTGTGTCAGAAGAATCTCATGATCCCTAGCTGCCATCAAATGCAACTAACCCAATGTAGCTCACCTCCAGCATCAACTCATCACGCTTCACAACAATCCTTATGGGATCGGTCATGAATCTTCCTGTCATCTCTAATATCTCAGTGGGGAAGGTTGCTGAAACTAAGACAACCTGCAGAGAATGCCACTCATGCATTAGCCATTTGCGAACATGAACTGTATGAGCGACTCCCTAACAACTGATTTAATTTAGAACGAAGCAAATCATAGCAATGTGCTGAAAATTACGAAGCGCACATCATGGGGAGAGAAGCATGTCTCGTCATAGTAAAAAATCTACTACTCATCAGACAAGACAAGGAGAAAAAGAAAAGAACAAGTGCCCTATTCATAGTAGAACTATGAAGCCAAAAGACAACCGTTTTATCCACCTTGTACATGCTCTAATGTCCAAACCATGTAGATATTAAGGAGGATGAAGGAGGAAAGAAAATTCCAGATCTCTCATCAAATTTTGAATTCCATAAAAATTAAATGCTCCATCTTGCAGCATGTTTACTAATGCAGAAAGACCTTTTGGAAATTCTAGGACTCAGCTGAGGAGGAGAAGGGATGACTATCTAGATTGATAATGATCGAAAAGTGAAGAGCATTTCTTAGATTGGACTTAAAAAGAAGTAATGGCATTCGGTTTTATTAGAGTAATGCAATGGAATTAAGCCAAGGGCGGGGAATACTAGGGACTATTACTGGGGTTATTGCGTAAAAGAAGTCATCTTTACTACTACTACTACATTGATTCAACATGAAGGACAGGCAACCTGAAGCTCTGGAGGAAGGAATCTGTAAACATCATAGATTTGATCCTTAAATCCTCTGCTCAGCATCTCATCAGCTTCGTCCTGGCACAAATATAATTAAGTGAAAAGAGAGAACTTGTTTTGCAGCAAGCAAAAAAGAAACCTAATATGATCCAGAGTCGAAGGAGGTGATGCAGTGCACTCACAAGGACTAGGAGTTTGATGGCTCTGGTGCAAAGAGTTCTCCTATTTATCATGTCGAGCACCCTGCCTGGAGTTCCGGACACAACATGAACTCCATGCTCCAATTTCCGGATATCTTCACCCATGCTCTTGCCTCCAACACATGCATGGGCTAGCACGTTCCTGTAATAACCGATAGCCAGCACAACTCTCTCCGTCTGACTTGCCAAATCCCTCGTAGGTGACAAAATCAGCACTTGCACGCTGAACAGAACATGAAGGAAGCAATTTAGCTAAGACAAAATCGATGGCCACAAGGCAGCAACCAAATTCAAATTACAACTTTCGGAGAGCCAAATAGAAAAGGGTAGCTTGAAAAATCAACATTATACAAGCAACAGAGTCAAGGATACTTAATAATAGGAGCTTGTTGATGAGTGCATCCAGGATGTTTGCTACACAAATAAGCAAAGCCACATCGCAGTTTCAATTATACTAATGCTCGTTTTATATAGAATCAATAATGTAAGAATAAAACTATTCGTTTTCCTTGTTAATGAAGAAAACCTTTCATGCCTTGTATGTCTGTATGTACGTCACCTGAATAAGTGCATAAACTCAGGCTACGCTTAATTCCATAGAAAGCTTCTCAAAACAAAGTTCAAGAACAAATTCCTTAGACTAAGGCTTGAATTTCTTTCAGGGCCATTCGAGCGGTGATGGTAAAACTAAAAGCCAGCATCCCTCTGCCTCAAATCAGAACATCTCAAATTCTTTGGTTAACGAGGTCGAAAACCAAAAATTCTTCCTATCGGAGCGATTGAATTTCGTTACGCTAGAAATTCTCTCTCTCTCTCTCTCGAGAGAGAAGGTTTGCCAATTTTATTTTATTTTTGTATTATTATTAATCTGTGGTGTCATAGTTTGAGCTCTATGATGTTAATGACTCATCTTACCCTCCAAAGCAAAACGCATAACATTCCTCAACCTAATTCCACTAGAAAACCGATAGTTAAAGACGGGTCTTCGCTCAAGAAGAGGATCGCGTACTCTCTTCTGGAGGTGTCCACGATTTGGCATGACGCGAGGGCAAACGTGGAGGTCTTGCCCGTGCCGGATTGCGCCTGAGCGATCACGTCTCGGCCCCGGACAATTGGCACCACGGCTCGCTGTTGAATCGCCGAGGGCTTGTCGAACCCGTGGCCGTAGATCCCACGGAGGACATCGTCGCTCAGGCCCATTCTGTCGAAGCTCGACACGGCCTCCACGCCTGGCGCCGTCTCGAATGCCGCCGGCGGGCGCTATCGGGTCGCCGGAACTGGCCTTGCCGTCAAGGACGTCGCCATTACCGAATCCAAAGAGATGAGGAAAGGGCAAGAGAGCGGTCTCGTCTCTCTCTGGAATTGATGAGTGAGCGGGAGTGTGGAAGCGCTTGTCTCAAACAGGGCCAAATGGACTTTCTGTCAAATTAGGACATCAAGGATCATGTCAATCTCAAATCAGGACACCATCTGTCTAAAGTACCCTGATTTTTATCAAACAAGATCATGAAATGAACATCATCTCAAATAAAATCCGAAGCGATGATACAAAGTTGATTAAGAGAAATTACTTCGAACCTGGACATTAGCATTTAAAAATCACATACGATTTTGCACCTTGATTTTGGATTTTCTAAATTTTGAAAATATTTTCAATTGAGAAAAGTTAAAAAGAAAATCAAGTCACTTTAAAACGATTAAACTATGAGTATTGTAAATTTTTCCAAAATGGCTTTATTAAAAAAATAAACTAGACACTTGTTACCATATTAGAAATTTTTTTAATTCATTATAATACTTCCATCGTGTTATGTGTGATTGGTATCTCTAAAAATCAAAATTTTCTTTATTAGTACCATAAAAAGCCCCAATCTAATTTTTGACTATCAAACTAATCCTTTTACTATCAAAAACTTTAAATTAGTGCATTTATGACAAATTTACCATCAGTTAATATATACTAAATTGTATCAATACTATAAAAAGTACAAAATATTGCACATATGACAAACGAAGGGTAAAACCCTAAACCGATAACTCGTCAATCCCATGTCTCATTTGATTTGGTAATTTGACGGTAAAATTTAAAGGAAATTAACGAGTGGTAAATTTGTCGCATGTGTATTAATTTTGGGGTTTTTTATGAGAAAAAAAAAAAAAACTCAGTTTTGTGTAAATTTCTCACATGCATATGGATTTGAGATTTTTTGTGACTTTAACCCTATTTTTTTTTTCCAATCACGACATCGAAAATAAAATTACGCAGAATGACAGCATGGGAAATTACATGTTTTTACCCTTGGGGATCTCATCGCTAGTCCTTTTGCTTTTAATCCTAACTTCCAATGAAAATTTATGATAATTCAATTAAATTTCAATTCAAAATATGTCCAAAATTGTTGAGTTAGCATTTATAACTGTCGTGCCCCATGTATGAATTGCTAATGCGAATTTCCCTATTGATCTTGTACTTTAAATGTCTCCCTTGGATTCTAAGTGTGTGTTGATGATCTAGCTAATTAGATTGATATGTTTTGGTGATTTTACTACAATTATCTAAGCATAAGTTGGAATGGTTGTACGAAAAACAAGCCTTTTCTTAAGTCAATTTAGCCACTTGAAAATGTACTATAAAATCTCCAAAGTTATTTCTTTCATTATTTAAATATCATTGATTTTGTGACATCCAGATTTTTGAGTTTTGATTTCGACTAGATAAATTGGGCATTTCATCAACGTGACTACGGTGTTTTTCTCTCGAGTTGGCCACTCACGAGATAATTAGACTAGCTGGGTAAGCTATTAAGGACTTTAGGGCAATTAAACTTGAGAATTCGAGTAGGAATCAACTTCTCGACCGTGCTCATCTTTAGAGATCATTGCGGCACGATATAAAATCGATTTGAAATCGAGATAGGTCGGTTCAAGCGAGATGAATGACCGATCGTGGGTAACTCCACTAAATTGGAAAATTCTCATCGATCGGCACTAATTTGATTTTCTTATTTTTTTGGTACCACTGTGTCCGTATTTGAATCATCGAGATTTTTACGACAACCGAGAGTCGTCAATGGGTCGAGTGGGTTCGTCGTGGCTCGAAGAAAATCGACCACGGGTCATTTGTCCTAAAAGTTCTAAAAACTACCGTGCCTAGGTCACGCTCAAAATGCGTCCGAGTGAAATTAACCGCAAATCTAAGTCCGATTTCGAAATTGAAGGTTTTGTCATGTCACAATTAATTTTAGAAACGTCGACTCGGTCTCGGAAGATTTTTCGACAACCGAGACTTTTTGGGAAAAGTCGGTTTAGGGCGTTTTCGTTCGGTTGAAGTGGGGATTGTGAAATTGAGAAGTATGAGGGATTCTTGGATGAGGAAAATAATCAATTTGATAAGTGAGACATCAATTGATTTTATGAGAGTCATTTGAGAGAAATTCAAGAGGGAAATTGGATGCGAAATGCAAGTGGGAACCGAGCAAGTACTTTAATCTGAAATTTCTTTTAGGGAGTCTATGAGCTTATTCAAAAGAAAATAAAATAAGAATTTTTTATTTAAGGAAATTCTTTTCTTTTGAATTTATTTCCATTTCTTTTTCCCCATTTGGCCAAACACCTTTTTCCCCACAAGCTCTCTCTCTTTCCTTTCTTTCTTTCTTTCTTTCTTTCTTTCTTTCTCTTTTCTCTCTCTCTCTTTCTTCACGTGCGGATCCCCCCTTTCCACCGAATGCCCCCCTTGCTGTCTTCAACTTGGCTTCCTTCCCTTTTTACTTTTGACTTTTCAAACTTACCTTCTCTCTCTCCTCTTTTTCTCTCTCTGTCGGTACTCTCTCTCTCTTTCACACAACCGAACTCTCTCTTCCTCTTCTTCTCGGTTTCGTTCGAAGACCCACCGGCGAAGCGCGGCCATGGTTGCTTGGTCGGGAGCTACGTCGTCGTCGCGCCAGGGCGACGGCGCGCGCCCATTGCCGTCGTTGCCGTCGAGCACCGTCCCCGCCGCCCTCGCCCATCTCCGCCACACCCTCTCTCTTCCCCGGTTCGAGCAAGCCCGAACAATGAAGCGACGCCGACCAACGTCGCTTGAAGCACCGTTGCCGCGTCTCGTCACGCCCGACCCTCGGTCTCGTGACCATCCTTCAACTTTGGTCGATTTTAAAATGCGATATCCCGCAGACTACATATCGCCGAAATCTTTCATTTTTGATAGCACATGCGGAAAGCGATTATAAAAATCCCAGACAATAAAGCAATGGGATATACAAGTAGGACTAGAAAATTTAACCTTAAAACCAACACCCTTATTTACATATACAAGTCATGCTAAAAGGTTGGTTTCTACTCAAATAGATTCTACGGCCAAAATCATCGGATAGGATTGGCGACTCAATTCCAATCGGTCCTACTCGGATCATCCTCGTAGTTCTCCTCCGGATCTCCTCTTCGAGTTCTTTCTCCTCGGGTTCTTCATCGGGGTCCCGAAATGTTGTCCCCAAACCTAGGGATGAGACTATGTCTCAACAAGTTCTACCCCCTAAGACCCGATTAGTAAACTAATACACCTTAGGGTTGCCTATGCACAACATGAGTCAGAGAACTTACCTTGGTCTCAGATTCCACCTGCATATTAGTACAGATCCAATAGACATCCAAGCAATCACATCATCGATCGAAGCATCGATCAAATCGACTAGGTCGATTACGTCTCAATCAAACCATTCACCTGGTCATTTCCATTCAATCAATCAATTCACAACATTAGATCAAAGCAATGATCAATCGACTTAGTCGATTACATATCAACATGACCACTTCCTGGTCATTTCAATTATTCCAACTCAATTCCCAATTATAAATCACGGTCCTTAGGACACGGCTTATTTATAGGTGGTAATCACGGCCCCACCGAGCAATTTTCTTAGATTTAGTGGCATCACGGCCCCACTCGGCAAATTTCAATTTGTAGTGGCATCACGGCCCCACTCGGCAAATTTTAGTCTTAGTGGCATCACGGCCCCACTCGGCAAATTTCAATTTGTAGTGGCATCACGGCCCACTCGGCAAATTTTAGTCTTAGTGGCATCACGGCCCCACTCGGCAAATTTCAATTTGTAGTGGCATCACGGCCCCACTCGGCAATTTTAGACTTAGTGGCATTATCAACCGATGCCCTAGGTTATTCTTTAATTGATTTTCCAAAATTATTCAATTTAGGAATAAATCCTAAAATCACTCATAAATTAATTTAGCACAAAATAAAGCTCAATTAAATAAACGGACTTAAATTGCACCACGATCATCGCATAAAATTCCGGTCCACCGGCCATCCTAGTTGAATTTCCGGAAAATAAATAATTAAATAATTAATTTAGAAAATTAATATTTAAATACAAAAATTCAATTTAGCCAATATAAAGCTCATTAAATAAACTGACCGCGCCACGATCATCGCATATAAAATCCCGGTCACTTTGGCCCAAATAATTTGAATTTAAAAAATAAATAATTAAATAATTAATTTCGAAAATTAATAATTAATTCCTAAAAATTCCATTTAGGCCCGAATTGTCTAATTAACACCCGATAAGGGTCGGGAAAAATCCCAAGAAGCATCCAATAAATACTATAGGCAATTCTCTATCTAAGTACACTAACTATTTCACTAATATGCAATGCAATTCACTAATAATCCCTAATCCATTCTAATCTAACCACCTAATTACACTTAACTAACACTAATCAACCTTTAAGTGTAATTAGCAAACTAAGAAGGCATTAGTGAGTAAAACTCACTCAAAACGACGGCATCGACGCGAGGATCGACTTTCCTCAAAGCGGGCCGAGCATCCGGGCTCGGGAAGGCGACCAAAACGGGCCAAACAGTTGCTGTCATACCCATTTCTGCAACCTTCTGTTCGCTGCTGGTTGGGGCGGATCCGGGGCTGATTCGAGCTGAACAAGACCGGCGGAGGGCAAGGGGACTCCGGTGGGTCGAGGTGGCGGCGCACGGTGGCCGGAGGTGGCCGAACCGTGGCTTGTGCTGGCCAAAACGGAGCTGGACAGCAGCTCTGGAACAGCGAGCTGGGCGAGAGAGCGATCAGGGCGCGCGAAGGGCAACCGGCGAGCGGCGGAGCACGCGGGCGACGCGCGGGCGGGGCGAAGCAGCGATGGCAGCTCCGGTTTTCTTCTCTCGGCGCTGCTGTTCTGCTTCTGCGTTTGCTGGTTCGCACAAAGAAGAAAGGAGATGGAGGGGAGGCTCTACGAAGGAGAAAGGGGAGAATCGGTTTCTCTCTCTTAGGGGGACCACTTCTTACATTTTCCTCTTTCTTTAATCCCCAAAATGGCCCACCATGACCTCACATGTGATGTCATCTTCCACTCACCTCCAAGCTTCCAAAGAAACTCAATGGGTTTTTCTTGATCACCACGATACGAATTTCACTTATTTGTACATCAATTCTTTCAATTTCTCAATCAATTCCATTCAATTGAAGCTCAATTAAATTAACCCATGCGTCCTCAACCTTCTTATGACTTTTTCCCATCAAATAATCCAACTTGCTTCCCAAAGATTCGATCGAAACGGCCCTCGACAATCTTGAACAAAAACGGCCTTACTTTCGCTTTTCTCGCCAAAAATCTCGGTTTGTAGAAAAATCTTCGAGGATGAGTCGACGTTAAAATGACTGTGACATGATAGAACTTCCAATTTCTGAAATCGAACTTAGATTGGCGGTTAATTTCACTCGGACGTGTTTTTAGTGTGGCTGAGCTACGGGTAGTTTTAGAACTTTTAGGACAAATGACCCGTGGTCGATTTTCTTCGAGCCACGATGAACCCACTCGACACATTGGCGACTCTCGATTGTCGTGAAAATATTGAGGATTCAAATACGGACACGCGGTGCCAAAAAACAATAAGAAAATCGGTCTAGTCTTGGGTCGACGAGAATTTTCCAATTTAGTGGTGTCACCCACGATTGGCCACACATCTCGTCGAACCAGAAACATCTCGATTTCAAATTGATTTTATACTTTGTGCGCAATGGCCTCTAAAAATAGTCACGGTCGAGAAGTCGGTTCTTGGTCGAATTCTCAAATCCATTTGCCTTAAAGTCCTTAATAGCTTACCCAACTACTCTAGTTATCTCGTGAGTGGCCAACTCAGAGAAAAACACTGTAGTCACGTCGATAAAATGCCCAATTTATCTAATCGAAATCAGGACCCAAAAATCTGGATGTCACAGTCTCACGCCGCACGCCACCCTCGCCCGCGTCGCCTCGCCGCCGTGCTGCCGTTCGTCTCCCTCTCGCTTGCTCGAACGTCGTCCGCCCCGTCCGATCGAGCCGCCCTCGTTGATCTCCGTTTTGGCGGCACACGGGCCACGGTTCGATCACCTCCGGCCACCGTGCGTCGCCACCTTGACCCGCCGGAGCTTCGCCCGGCCCTAGTCGCCCTTGGCCGCCTCAATCGACCCCGGAACGGTCCCAACCAGCAGCGAATAGAGAGGACAGAAAATGGGTATGACAAGGGTTTTGGCCCGTTTTGGCCATCTTCCCGAGCCCGGATGCTCGGCTCGCCTTGAGGAAAGTTGATCCTCGCGTCAATGCTGTCGTTTTGAGTGAGTTTTGCTCACTAATGCCTTCTTAGTTTTCTAATTACACTTAAAAGGTTGATTAGTGTTAGTTAAGTGTCATTAGGTGGTTAGATTATAATGGATTATCGATTATTAGTGAATTGCATCGCATATTAGTGAAATGGTTAGTGTACTTAGATAGAGAATGGCCCGTAGTATTTATTGGATGCTTCTTGGGATTTTTCCCGACCCTTATCGGGTGTTAATTAGGCAATTCGGGCCTAAGTGGAATTTTAGGAATTAAATATTAATTTTCGAAATTAATTATTTAATTATTTATTTTTTCGAAAATTCAACTGGGATGGCCAGTGACCTATTTTATGCTGATGATCGTGGTGCGAAATTGTTTATTTAATTGAGAACTTTATATTGTGCTAAATTGAATTTATTGCATTTATTTATTTAATTTTCGAAATTAATTATTTAATTATTTATTTTCCGAAAATTCAACCGGGATGGTCAATGACTGGAATTTCATGCTGATTGTAGTGGCGCAGTCTGCTTATTTATTTGAGCTCCACGTTGTGCTTAATTAAATTGATTGTGCAATTTGAGGAATTATTCCTTAATTGATTGAAATTGAGTGGAATTGAATGATTGATTGGTAGATGATCAAGTATGAGTATATAGCTCCAGTTATACGCGGATGGGCTCTATAGAAAGAGAATGGTGAGAGCTAACTGAGAATATTATTGGTTGAGACCAATCAGGTACGATGTTTTTGGACTTACGTGGTTCGGTGATTGGAAGTATCACTGGCGAAAACGGCGCCTTAAAGAACGCACGTGAATGACTTATAGAAAGACGTGGTTCAGTGATTTAGGAAATATCACTGGTGAAAACGACGCCTTAAAGAACACATGATGATGTCTATTGCCGATGTCACCTTGGCGAAAACGGCGCCACTAGAAAGGACACGTGGTTCGGTGATTGAGGATATCACTTGTGAAACGGCGCCTTAAAGAACGCACGGTGTCGGTGATCGGTATGTCATTAGCGAAAACGACGCCACGAAATGATACGTGATTCGGTGATTGGGATATCACTGGCGAAAACAACGCCTTAAAGAATGCACGTGATCGGTGATGGTATGGTAGTTGGCGAAAAAGACGCCCGAGAGAGTACATGTGACTGATGTTTGGGAATGACCTAGAGTTGGTCTGTTTGTTATGTAATCGACTAGGTCGATTGATCATTGCTTAGATTTGATGTTGTGAATTGATTGATTGAATTGAAATGACCGTGAGTGGTCTTGTTGGTGTGTAATCGATTAGGTCGATTTGATCGATGTTTCGATCAGTGATGTGATTGCTTGGATGCTTATTTGATATGTGCTAATATGCAGGTGAAATCTGAGGCCAAGGTAAGTCCTCTGACTCATGTTGTGCATAGGCAACCCTAAGGTGTATTAGTTTACTAATCGGGTCTTAGGGGTAGAACTTGCCGAGACGTAGTCTCATCCCGGTTGTGGGACAACATTTCGGGACCCGATGAAGAACCCGAGGAGAAAGAAATCGAAGAGGAGTATCTGGAGGAGAACCCCGAGGATGATCCAGAGTAGGACCCTGATAAGAATTGAGTCGCCAATCTATTTGAGTAGAAACCAACCTTTTTAGCATGGCTTGTATATTTACATAAGGGTGTTGGTTTTTTGGTTCAAATTTCTAGTCCTACTTGTATATCCTATTGCTTTATTGTCTGGGGATTTTTATAACTGCTTCCGCATGTGCTATCATAAATGAAAGGGTCGGCGATATGTAGTCTTGGGATATCGCATTTTAAAATCGACCAAAGTTGAAGGATGGTCATGTGACCGAGGGTCGGGGTGTGATAGATTTTGTCTTGCAATATGAAATGAGTATGAAAATATGTAGAAATAAGCGTATTGGGGTCCTAAAACTTATCGTGAAAGTGATTCAGTCGCATTTTCGTGATAAATTTTAAAACTTGATTACATTTTTGGAAACTTTTACGACTTGATTATACATCCGCGACAAATTTTAAGACTTGATTACACTTTTTGAAAATTTTAAATGTAATTGTACTTTCTTAACAAGTTTAAAAACTTTGAATGTACTTATCTCGGATATGTATTAATATAATCTCGGCGGGAATTATTTAATTCTTACTATTGTCTGTTGAAAGTTTTGTGTGAGTATTTTCCTTTTATTCAGCTTCACATTTTTGTTTGAATATCAATCTCGTGTTTCCTATATTCTCAGTTGATTGATATGTTTTGGTGATTTTATTGCAGTTATCTAAGCATAAGTTGGAATGGTTGTACGAAAAAGAAACCTTTTCTTAAGTTAATTTAACCACTTGAAAATGTTCTATAAAAACTCCAAAGTTATTTACTTTTTGTCTCGCAATATGAAATGAACCTGAAAATATGTAGAAATAAGCATATTGGGAGTCCTAAAACTTATCGTGAATGTGCAATCGAATTATAAAACTTTTAAGAAGTGCAATTAAGTCGTAAACTTGTCACGAAAGTGCAATTGAGGCATAAAACTTTCAAAAAGTGTTATCGAGTTATAAAAATTGTCAAATTGATTGAATCAAGTCGTTTCATTAACTGCACCTTTTGAAATTTTATGATTCGGTTGCATTTTTGTGATAAATTTTAAAACTTGATTACACTTTTGGAAACTTCTACGACTTGATTATATATCCGTGAAAAGTTTTAAGACTTGATTATACTTTTTGAAAGTTTTAAAATTACATTATATTTTCTTGACAAGTTTAAAAATTTTCAATGTACTTATCCCAGATATATCTTTATACAATTCTAGCGGGACTTATTTAATTCTTCCTATTCTCAACTGAAAGTTTTGTCCGAGTATTTTCATTTTATTCAGCTTCATATTTTTGTTCGAATATCGATCTTATGTTTCCTCTATTGGGGTGTTTATTTATTTTATTTATTTTTTGCTGCTCTAGAAATTGGTCACTGGACACGTACACTTTTCTAAGAATGCCGCCTATGAAATATATATTAATTTTTTCCATTAACTTTCGCTTTGTAATAAATTTAAAACCTAAGATAACACGCGAATAAATGGTATACTGTCACGAATCTTTAATAATATAACACGTAAGACTCTAGAACCTTTCTTACCATGGATGACACTCAAACGATTATGTCATTGGGCGTGTCTGAACTCTGAACTAAAGCTTGTCTCCTGCTTATGTTTTGGATTTTATCGTTCGGTTCTGAATCAGAGAATGAAAAGGTAAATCGAATGGAATTTGACCCCTTTATATGTAATTCGAAGTTGGGTTTCGTTCCCTCGTCTGTTTTGACCGATGCACGGCCATGTTACCCGTCGAATTTTGGAGGCTTAGGAGCTGATTTAGGCGGTTCGCCATTGAACGCGTGTGGAGCTTTCCCAAAATCAACGGATTGTGCGAGACCAAGAGACGAAATTGGGATGATTTAGCTTAATCTGTTTCAAGGCATCGAGAGGAGATTCCTGTCATGAATAGATGCATAGTTGGTGTGCGAGTTGCTGTGGCATTTTGAGTTAAAGCGTGATTAACAATTAAAGCATGATTGTTGAACTTGACGATCGTAATGGGTTGAAAAGTCCGTAAATATCTTTAAGATTCTCGTCACTCTCTGTTATCCTTTTTCCCGTATTGTTACGGTAGTTTAAGGATTTCTTCAAAAATTCTTGATCTTCTTTTTCCTGGCCAGTGTATTATTTGGAATTAGCATTTCATTGTTTTGCTGTTGGGTAGTGAGGGATGGAGCCTGCGTAATTGAAAATATATCCTTAAGGCTTTAATTTTTCTGAAATTAAAAAGCTACTAAAGGTATCTTTGTTCTTGGTTTTGGGCTTAGATCTCCTGATCTATCTTGGTATCTCCACAAAAGCTCTATTCAATTAGCTTTGTTGGATCGTTGAGTGCAGTTCACTATACAGTTATGTATTATCCCCAAGATATTTCTATGATAAAACATAATCAAGGAAATGGCAGACGCAGAAGACATTCGGCCTCTCGTTGTTGATAATGGAATTGGCATGGAGTGTATGGTGGTATATGTGCTCGTGTAATAACCTGAATTTGACAGGTTGGTTTTGCTAGAGATGATGCTCCAAGGGTTTGTCTTCCCCAGTACGGTTGGTCGATCGAGGCACCCCGCTGACATGGTTAGTTTGGGCCACAGGGCTGCTTATGTTGGAGATGAGGCCCAATCTAAAAGGGGTATGCTTACTTTGAAGTACCCTATGGAGAGTGGAATTGCCAGCAATTGGGACGATATGGAAAAGATCTGGCATCACACTTTCTACATCGAGCTACGCGGGGCTCCCGAAGAACGTCCGATGCTCCTTATTTAAGCAACCCTCAACCCAAAAAGCAACCGGGGAGAAGATGCCACTGATCATATTTGAAACGTTTGTCCCTGATAGTGTTGTCAAAGTTAACATGAAGACATAGTGAGAGAGTTGATTTAATAAATGCAAGGTGTATAAATGGGGATGAACTTTCACATGGAAACTTAGCAAGAGAGTTAATTTAATAAATGCAAGGTGTATAGATGGTGATGAACTTTCACGTGGAAACTTATTAAGAGAGTTGATTTAATAAATGCAAGATGTATATATAGGGATGGGTTCTTCAACGCGGGTCTTTTTTTATTTGATTTGATTTGATTTGATTTTTCTTTTTTCTAACCGCATCCCGATCTTAATAGCATACTTGATGTGTAACCTAAAGATTTATCCTTTTGAAGGTCCAAAGCGAACAGGACATGAACCGTAGTCGGCAAAAATCAAACAAGAAGGTTGCATCTCAGAAAAAGGCAAATGAATATAACCTCTCAACTTCCCACGTTGACCAAATTTCAGCTTTAACATGGGATTGGGACATTCGGAAGGTCCAAAGCGAACATGACATGAACCATAGTCGAGAAAAATTCTACATGAGGGTTGCAGCACGAAAAAGACAAATGAATATAATTTCTTGAGGGTTTTCTCAGCTAATTCTCTGTTCCTCTCTCCAGAACATTGCTCCTCAATCACATGAATCCATTCCACCAAAGAAAAAGGAAAATCACATGAATCCACTCTCAGAAACCCCAATCCAGCATACAAAAGACCAAAAAAATGCGACTTCTGAAGTTGGTCGGTTTCTCTCTTAATTTTCAACATCTACTCCGGAATAAGAAGGCCCGCTCTAAAATTACAGCTGTCTGAAAATGGTAAGTGGAGACATTCTTCGAACATGGGACGCGCTTCTTCCCCATTAAACGTCTCCCACAGGACTTATGTCCATCTAATTGTAGTGCTCATCACAGCTCTCTCTAAATAAGGTCCATTCACGAAATTTCGAGTGGAATAATGTTTTCTTTTTCTAGTTGGCTGTAATATGTAGTCGGTCAACTATGCAACAAATATTACATAATATTTCTAGCGGAATAATGTTTTATTTTTTTTATTGGTTTTGAAGTTTCCCGTAATCATTTAAGTTACCACAAGTATAAATTGTTGAAATAAAATAAAATTGATTATCGGATGACGATTGCTGGATGAGAAACCTGCAAGCATTGAAGGAGCCATAAAAACTTTATGGTAGGCTACATGGATTTGAAGAATGGAAGTTATTGAAGACTTCTGTTACTTTATCGTGCGTTTTGATTGTGTTTATGTTACATGTATGAGGCTGTTTTGTTTTAGTCCTTAAATTTGTGGGTTGTTATGTAATCCTTGGCGTTTGTAACTTCAATTCCTATATAAAGGGATGAAGTCGTGAGTTGTAAATCAAGCCACAAGCCATAGTCCACGAAGACACAAATAAGAGAAAGCATTCTCAATACAAATTTCTCCCTCAAATTTCTAGTGTTCTTATTCCAAGTTTCCAAAGTTTATTGTCATACTTTTGATTCCAACATAAATAAGGTCCATTCTTGAAGTCTGAGGGGAAAGTTCCTGTTAACCATCTCAAACTGATTCTTGCTTCTGCCTTCTTATCTTGAACCAGGAAAACACGAAGAGAGACTGAGAGAGGGAGAGAAAATGTCAAGGACTGTGCAAGTTGTTTTCCAGGAGCTTGACGAAGTGGAGAGGAGGATAAGGCGTCTCAGATCGGAGCTCGACACTATCGTGAATGCCTTTTCGCGTGATAGGCGGGCCGAGAATATCAATCACCCGGAAGCCCACATGGCAGAGACGCGAGCCAGAGTGCCGGATATTCGAGAAGACATCACCCGGGCAGCCCACATGGCAGCGACGCTAGCTAGAATGCGGGAATTTCGAGAAGAGATCACCCGGGCTGAAGAGGAGCGTGATGCGCTCACCGTAGAATCCATTGACTTAATGGCGTAACGATCTTCTCCTCTAAAATCGAGCATACGTTTGCTTTTATGGGCATCCGAACGTTAAGAGAAGCATAGTGGGGTCTGGGGTTTTATTGGATAAGGTTGTAAGAATGGTATACTTATGTAGTTGGGAGAATAATTGTTTCTTGAATATGGTTCTTGAACTTCAAGATTGATAATAGTGTTTTCTTGTTTTCTGGTCGTCCGTAGAATAAGAAATAAAGATATATAGAAGTGTTTCTTGGATCCCGCATTGAATATGTTTGGAGTTTCTTTGTTTACAATGCTCACAGCTTTTAAGCTCGTAGGTTTGAATTGTACAGGGCTGTCATATGATTGAAAATATCTTTCATCCATTTCTTTTTATATATGATTCTACATAATTCGTAAGTGTCAGATCATTTTCATATTTGCCAGTCATTTAGTCGCAATGAGTATGATGCTGGTGAATAGGTGGGAGTAAATGAGGAAGTGAAATGGGAATGCACAAGTGGGAAAAAAAATACTGAAGAGAAAAGCTAGGAGAGTAAAATTCGTGAAGAAGTCCCTTAATTCTTAGATACATCCAACATCTGCTTTTATAAATTTGTGAACTTGAGATCTTTGATGATACACACCTACTGGAGATTACATATCCTTCAATCTTCCCCAAAGAAAAGCACAATAATACCTGAGTATGTCATAGAAAAGAAATGTATACAGACGAACTTCAAGTATATGCAATTACATAATTACGTATTCTCTATTGTCTCGAAAGTCCAAATACAGTTTCCGCGTGAAAAATTGTCTTTGCTGGTGCAGTGGGAAAAAAATGTTGTATGATCTAATAATTAATTTATCCAACATGGAACTCACATAATTAATTGTCGAGATGGCATTGGTCCACAAGCTCCGAAATCTTTTGCTAGAGATCATTTAGGTGATCGCCCCCGTCTTTAGTCTTGACCGCCGAATCGTCCACATAACATTCGATGATATAGTGGAACAAAGTCCCCAGGGAGGAAAGTCATGAACGTTGCGCCCGCTTTCTTTGAACCTAAAATGTATAACTTTGTATCGGACTATTCCCCTGGGAATTATAAAGGCCGTCGTTTCCTCTCCACCATTTGGATCCATTCTTGTATTGATTGCTGCCGGAATATCCATTCTATCCGTAGCTCGATAGGCAAAAGGAATGTGTCCTTTGGACTGGCATTGTTTAAGTCTATAAAGTTAGCAAAACACTCTGACATTGTTTAAGTCTATAAAGTTAACAAAACACTCTAATATTGGTCATTCTTCTTTTTCGCTGGCAAAATATTTCCAAGCCGAGCAGGGTATTCATTTCAGTAACTTTGATAAGTTAGTCGAATTCAGCTACTAGGTCCGGATGAAAAGAATTTGGTTTCTGCACGAATATTCAACTAAGATAACATCTGTTTCTCTCGTCAGCCGGTGACTAGGCACGTGAAAGTAGATAACATGCACATGCACGTGCCCATAGACGTGCAGATTCCCCTCTTTTATCGACACAGGTAATAAATCCAAGATGTATAAATAAGGATGAGTTCTTCTAGTGCTCATGGAAAGGTCAAAAGCCCATATATATATATATATATATATATATATATATATATATATATATATATATATCCGCATTGAACAAGAATGCCTTGGATTAGAAGTACGTAGTTTTGTGAAAGTTAACGTCGAAACTTGATAAGAGCGTTGATTAAATACGTGCGAGATTTATAAATAAGGATGGGTCCTTCAACAGAGGTTTTTCTATTTGATTTGATTTTCCATTTTTCTAACCACTTCTTGATCCCACTCGTTTTCTTTGTATGGCCAAGAACGGATGTCCTTTGCCTTTGCAAGACTCCTTCAAGTCATACCCACAAGCACTAGAGACTTGTTGATTTAATTTTTTTGCTGACAACTTGTGAATTTAATTCTATGTACCGCAACTGCTATCCCTGTCCACAATGTGAATAGCTTAAATGTGGACTTTTTTTTTACCTTTCCGTTGAGCTAGCTCACTAACTCAAATATAACATGGCAACAAAATATCTTAAGAGCAAAATAATTAGAAACACCTAGCCACACTTCCTGAGGAGTTAAAGATTTGATCATATCCAAGTAGCTCGTGGTACAAAGTGTGACTCCTAAAATTCATTTTTCCCCGATTCAATCTCATGTGGTACTTCTAACTAATAGAAATGTTCCCCCGCGATTTTACTCTTCACTAACATATCATCAACGCATGCCTCCGTATTCCTTTTCTAGTGTCGACAAAACTTTGCTTGCCCGCCTTTGGTACGTCGCGAGTTCGAAGGGCATCGGGGGAGTATAACCTTGATTGGTGATAAGTGACGTCTTTTCCTCATATTTCAGGGCCAGTCGTATTTAGTTTTACCTGCATCTAAGGACAGTAGTTTGTCGCCGTCCGTTGAATCTACCGGTTGCTTCGTCCGGGGTAAGGCGTAGTTGCCTTTCAGACAAGCTTTGTTCAAGTCCGTCAAATCTAGGCAAATCCTGCGCTTTCCACTGCTCTTCTTCAGGAGCACCATATTGGCCGACCACTCCAGATAGTTCAGTTTCCGATGAAGCTTTGCCTTCTTCACTCTTGCCACTTTGACTTGAATCGCATCTTGCCGACAAGGGGCAAGTTTCTCTTTTCCTGTCCTACAAGGACTTTATCCCGTTCAACGTTCGAATGGGAGCACATTATCGTGGGCTCGGTTACTTGCATATTTGTTGGTACCCATGCGAACAAGTCAGCATATTCAGGTACGCATTTGATGACTCGTATTCCACTTCCGGACTATCACGACCCTCCCAAAATGAATCTCGACATGGTTCACGGATCGTTAAGGGTGAGCATGACAACGTTTCTATTTCTCTATTTCTCTATTTCTCGAAACAAGTTTGCAACAAAAATCCGTTTGATAACACAATTTCATTTTTTCTATTTATAGAACAAATTTCTATTCCATAAATAGATTTGGAAAAGAAATCAGAAGCTAAAGTTTTTAGCTTTTCTACTTCTGGAATAGAAATGAGAAATAAAACTTTCTTCATCGTTCACTCTCGTCATAGGCCGTCGCCCACCCGCCACCCATGGGATACCGGACGCGCATCGCCGGTTGCCGGCCGCCCACCACCAGCCCCGCCATCGGCGTCCCCGCCACGTAACGCCGGCTGTTGGCCATCGACTCCGGCCACTCGTCACCTATCGCCGGTTGCTGGATGTTGGACGCTTGTTGGTTGTTGGCTGCTCATCGCCAACCATAGGACGTCGGAGGCCCACCGTCGACCACCAGACGTCCCTCACCGACTGCCCGCCAATCGCCACTGGCCACCAGATGTTGACCGTCGGACTCCAGCCGTTGGCCACCCACCGTTAGCCACCAGTCTCTGGTGGTGGACGTTGGATGCCAAACGCCAAGCACCGGACTCCGGATGACGACTGCTGAATGTTAGACTCTGACCACCCGCCGTCGATTGCCGAACGCCAGACGCCGATTGTTGGACATCAGACTTCGGCCACCGAACGCCGG
This sequence comes from Eucalyptus tenuipes, assembly GCA_014182365.1. NCBI lineage: Eukaryota > Viridiplantae > Streptophyta > Magnoliopsida > Myrtales > Myrtaceae > Eucalyptus > Eucalyptus tenuipes. The sequence goes on along the minus strand of CM024541.1, from coordinate 4,302,978 downwards.
CCATCACCGCTCCTAGAAATAAAAATTTTATTTTCTTATCAAACGAATTTTTACTCTAGAATTAGAAATTCTGAATTGTCATCAAATGCGTTTCTTTGCTTAGAAACTCGTCCATGGAATAGAAATTGAGAAATCGATTTTTGGCTAGAAATTGATTTCTATTCCAAAAATTTTGTCATGCGGATCCTAAGTGGCCACGAATGTCCCTATGGGGAAGTGCTACTTAGCTTCTCAAACCCTAATGACCGTAACTTAAATTGAAATAAAATTCATAAACTAGTCACATTTATCATAATCCACATCGAAATGACTTATGATTAAGGCAATCAAGAGTAATACAATGGAGCTATAACAACGATTCAAAGTATACTCACAAGAAAAAGATGAATGAAAATGAAACACCAAGAATTCTAGCTTGAATATGCTCAAAAAACGAATCACGTTTAACAATGAACCCTTCCGCGTTTACGATTTGGGTTGCAAACATGTTTAGCGAATGAACATTTTGATCAAATCAATAAGTGGTTAGTAGGCTTATGCACTTAAATTAATCAAAAAGATTGGAAGCAAAAGTTCATACATTTTCCTTCAAAAAACCAAAGGCAAGGACCGGTCTTGATGCATGGATTCATTGCCTTGCGGACACTGAACTCTCATGTTGATTCTTCAAAGTTCTCACCTTCAACCCTAGGAGCAGCTGGGCATGTTACCGTGAGTATCTGAGTTCGTGACCGTGAGGGGCGGAGTTCAGCCGCGAGTGACTGAGTTTCGTCGGTATCCAACAGTATGTAGCCGAGTTTGGATCCGAATTTGCCCATGGCCTATTGCTCTTCCTTCTGCTGGATGTCCTTGTGTGATTGAGTGTGTTCTCTCGTGGCTGAGTACTACTTCTGTTGAGGAGTGAGCATGACTCAGATGGGCGGTTCCCACCCTATAGTCGAGAATCACCCACTAAATACCGATTCCGAAAAATTGGAATTTTGAACCGCCCATTATTTCCATGGATCTGCCTAGTCCGATTTGGATGAGGCTCAAAGTGAGGCTCACCAGTTAGGCGAGGCTCCTCGCTTGGCCACCGGCGAGGCTTGGCCTTATTGAAGAGAGCACCGCCACTCTCTCTCCTTCTCTCCAGAATTTTCTAGCAAAAAAATCCATCAAGAAAAGCTGCGCCACTTCTAGACTTCTCCAAAGAAATCCAGCTATCAAATCTGTAATAGAATAATACTTGTAGAATATTGTAGAAAGACCAGCAAAGTCGGTGAATGCACCGACTTTCCATCCTATAAATAGGAGCAACTTGCTCCTCATGTGTGTGTGTAAGAACTCCAAGTACGTGTGAGTGGGTGGAGTAGGTGGCGTGAAGTGTAGAGTAGTGTAAGTGTAGAGTGATAGAGAGTGAGTGGGTGTGTGCGAGAGTTGTGTTCATGTGAGGTTTGTGAGTGAGTGGGCAAGCAAGTACAATGAGTAGTTGTGAGAGTGTGATAGAATAGAGAGTTGTAATATTGTTTTATAATAAAAGTAATTATTTTACTTGTACATCCACTTGCTTTTCAACAATTGCTATCAGAGCAGGTTGTCGGATGCCATGCAAAGACAGTGGTCGGGGACCATTGTAAGTGGGTAGGTGGTCAGGGATCGTCGAGCCAAGGAGCGAAGAAGCGAAGGACCTCGAACTTCTGCCAGTGCACAATTTGGGATTGTGAAGTTGGTTGGTCTGGGACTAGGCTTACTTGGTATAGTGCTGGGCATTATACTCAAGTCACAATAGCAGATTTCTCAAGTTCGGTAAGTGGCGTCGAGAAGCTCAACAACTCAAATTATAATAATTGGAGTACCCGCATGCAATATTACTTGCTAAGTCAAGATTTGTGGGATATTGTTGGCGGGAGCAACACTGCACCACCCATGAATGATAGCGAATTAAGAAAATGGAATGTAAAATCAGGAAAGGCTCTTTATGTTCTTGCCGTGACTGTTGAAGATGAATTATTGCAACACATAAAGAGTGCGAAGACCCCAAATGAGGCATGTGATAACTTGGCGACGCTATTTGCAAGGACAAACGATGCCAAGTTACAATGCCTGGAGAATGAGCTCGTCTCAATCTCGCAACAAAGTATGACGGTGAGTCAATACTTTTTTAAAGTTAAATCTATTTGCGAAGAAATTTCAAAGTTAGATCTTCAGAATGCCATCTCTGAGACAAGAATGAGAAGAATAATAATTCACGGGTTAAGGCCGGAGTATAACGATATTGTTACGGCCACCCGTGGATGGGCAAATGAGCCAACTCTAACAAAGTTGGAGAATATATTGGCCAACCAAGAAGCCTTAGATAAACAAATTTCTAAGGTTTCAATTAAGGAGGATGAAAGTGCCCTCTTCAGTAATAAAAGAGGGTTCAAGGGCCAGAATAGAAATAGAGCAAGTGTAAGAGATGGCAAATCATGGAAAGGTCATGGACAATGGCCAAAGCGAATAGAAGGAACTAGACCTCAGCTAGGGAGAGCTCGTCGAGACCGCGATAAGGACGACAATGAAGAAAAGAAGAATAGAAGGCGTAATGGACGGTGTTACACGTGTGGCAAAGTAGGTCACTTTGCCACGGACTGCCAATTCAAAAGAGTTGAAGGAAACATTGCGGCATCTAAGGAAAATGATAGCGAAGAAGAGTGGGATTTCCAAGCATCCTTTGCAATGGAGGAACAAGAAGAGCTTGCAAACTCCTCCATCATAGAGTCAGAAGATACGATGGCCCTCATCATGGTAAGTGATAAATTGATCGATTATGATGAAGATTGGATAGTTGACTCGGGGTGCTCAAATCACATGACCGGAGATAAAGGGAAGCTATCAAACATGTGTGAGTACAAAGGTGGACGAGTAGTTGTCACCGCGGACAACTCAAGGTTGCCAATTACCCATGTCGGCCAAACGATGATAAAACCCAGATTCAGTTCTCATCAAGTCGAACTGAAAAATGTGTACCATGTGCCAGGAATGAAGAAGAATCTATTGTCTGTGGCACAACTTACAAACTCAGGCAATTATGTGGTGTTCGGTCCTAGAGATGTTAGGGTGTATCAAAGTTTGAAACTTACTAGTACACCAATAATGGAAGGGCGTCGATTAGAGTCTGTCCACATGATGTTAGCTCAAATGGCATACGTGGACAAAACTCGAAAAAGTGAAATGCCCGATTTGTGGCATGCACGGCTTGGGCACGTGAGCTACCATAAATTAAAGGTGATGATGAAGAAAGGAATGTTAAAAGGTCTCCCCAACTTAGAAGTCCAAGAAGATGTCATCTGCGCCGGATGCCAATATGGGAAGGCACATCAGCTTCCATATGAGGAGTCCGCATTCAGAGCTAAGATGCCTCTTGTAACGACCCTGAGGGCCCCACTGTATAATATTGTCCGCTTTGGACACTGAGTCCTCACGGCTTTAAAACGCGTTATAAAGATTAAAGGGACCCAAGCCTTTATAAACTAGCCCAGGACTCCCCCCTAAGCGATGTGGGACGGGAGACATGCCCTTAGCCTCACTCGCGTACTGCCAAGGCGATCTCAGTCCATCCCTCCCCACTGCCCTGGGTCTGGGTCGTCGCACCTCTCAAGCTTGTCTACTCAGATGTATTTGGACCAGTGAAGCAACCGTTAGTCAGAGGATCAAAGTACATGATAACATTCATCGATGATTTCTCCAGGTATGTCTGGCTTGACTTCATGAAAGAAAAATCTGAGGCATTAAACAAATTTAAGGAGTTTAAAGCAAAAGTAGAAAATGAAGTAGGCAAGAAAATACTATGCCTTTGCACAGATAATGAGGGAGAATATAAGTTAGATGATTTTACAAAATTTCTTCAAGAATGGAAGATACGTCGACAATTTACCTGCCCAAATACGCCACAACAAAATGGAGTCGCCGAAAGAAAGAATCGGCATTTAGCAGAGACATACAGGAGTATGTTGCATGTGAAGAGTGTTCCACCCAAGTTTTGGGCTGAGTGTATGAAGACGGCAGCACATGTGATCAACAGACTATCTCAAGCAAGGCTTGGCTTTATGTCACCTTATGAGAAGTTGTGGAATTGCAAGCCCACGGTAAGTCACTTAGAATATTTGGGTGTGTATGTTATGCATTTGTGCCGACCATCTTCGCAACAAGTTCGATAAAAAGGCAGTTCGCTGCATATTCGTGGCTACGATGATCAAAGAAAAGGATGGAAGTGTTGTGACCCTACAACAGGGGAGGTGTTACACTTCCATAAATGTGGTGTTCGACGAACTATCATCTTGGTGGCCATCACAACCTAATTCAAAACAAGTTGAAGAAGAGATTCGTGAAGGAATGGAAGAAAATTTACCTGCCCAAATACGCCACAACAAAATGGAGTCGCCGAAAGAAAGAATCAGCATTTAGCGTAGACATGCAGGAGTATGTTGCATGCGAAGAGTGTTCCACCCAAGTTTTGGGCTGAGTGTATGAAGACGGCAGCACACGTGATCAACAGATTATCTCAAGTAAGGCTTGGCTTTATGTCACCTTATGAGAAGTTGTGGACTCGCAAGCCCACGGTAAGTCACTTTAGAATATTTGGGTGTGTATGTTATGCATTTGTGCCAGACCATCTTCGCAACAAGTTCGATACAAAGGCAGTTCGTTGCATATTCGTGGGCTACGATGATCAAAGAAAAGGATGGGAGTGTTGTGACCCTACAACAGGGAGGTGTTACACTTCCATAAATGTGGTGTTCGACGAACTATCATCTTGGTGGCCATCATAGCCTAATTCAAAACAAGTTGAAGAAGAGATTCGTGAAGGAATGGAAGAAAATTTACCTGCCCAAATACGCCACAACAAAATGGAGTCGCCGAAAGAAAGAATTGGCATTTAATGGAGACATGCAGGAGTATGTTGCATGCGAAGAGTGTTCCACCCAAGTTTTGGGCTGAGTGTATGAAGACGACAGCACACGTGATCAACAGACTATCTCAAGCAAGGCTTGGCTTTATGTCACCTTACGAGAAGTTGTGGACTCGCAAGCCCACGGTAAGTCACTTAGAATATTTGGGTGTGTATGTTATGCATTCATGCCAGACCATCTTCGCAACAAGTTCGATAAAAAGGCAGCTCGTTGCATATTTGTGGGCTACGATGATCAAAGAAAAGGATGGAAGTGTTGTGACCCTACAACAGGGAGGTGTTACACTTCCGAAAATGTGGTGTTCGACGAACTATCATCTTGGTGGCCATCACGGCCTAATTCAAAACAAGTTGAAGAAGAGATTCGTGAAGGAATGGAAGAAAATGACGAGATTGATAAGGGCCAGCCAATTGAAGAAGGAAATGATAATGTAACCGGAAGAAAAGAAGTCGAGCACGGTCACCGGAAAATCAAAGAGCCCATGGCGAACCGGTGTACATCCAAGAACTATAGAAGAGCTTCGACCAAGTCAGATGGAAGAACCCGAAGAGGAGGAATCTCAGCTTAGGAGATCAACAAGACAAAGAAGACCAAATCCCAAATATGCAAATGCGGCGCTGACCGAAGATGTTGGAGTAGTTGAGTCGTCCACATATGAGGAAGCCTCGCAAGGTGTGGAATGGAGGAAAGCTATGGAGGAAGAGATACAAGCACTAAGAAAGAACGAAACATGGGACTTAGTGCCGAGACCTAAAGAGGTATGTCCTATATCTTGCGAATGGGTTTATAAACTTAAAACTCGACCGAGATGGGTCGATAGAAAGATATAAGGCACGACTAGTTGCTCGAGGATTCTCTCAAAAGTATGGCCTAGATTATGATGAGACCTTTAGTCCAGTAGCAAAGATCACTACAGTTCGAGTCTTACTAGCACTTGCAGCAAGCAAGTCATGGAAATTATGGCAAATGGATATGAATAATGCCTTCTTACATGGAGAACTAGATCAAGATATATACATGGAGCAGCCGGATGGTTTCAAAAGTAAGATTCATCCAGATTATGTTTGTAAGTTAAAGAAAGCCCTCTATGGCTTAAAACAAGCCCCGAGAGCATGGTACGGGAAGATTGCTGAATTTTTGGTGCAAAGTGGTTATTTTGTAGCCTCAGCAGACTCGAGCTTGTTTGTGAAGGCAGAAGATGGCAAGCTTGCAATAGTACTAATCTACATGGATGATCTAATCATCACTGGAGATAATGAAGAAGAGAAATGCCAAATCAAAACCAACCTCTCAGTACGGTTTCAGATGAAAGAACTTGGAGAATTGAAACATTTCCTAGGACTCGAGATTGAGAAGACTAATGAAGGATTATTCCTATGTCAGTAGAAGTATGCACGAGACCTCCTAGACAAGTTCGGGATGCTTGATTGCAAACCTATATCTACTCCGATTGATGGAAATGTAAAGTTATGTGCAACTGAAGGACGAGAATTGGAAGACTCAACTATGTACTGGCAATTGGTGGGTAGCCTTATTTACCTAACTATAACACAGCCTGATATTGCCTTTGTAGTAGGAGTAGCAAGTCGATTCATGGAGAAGCCACGAAAGCCTCACTTAGATGCAATCAAGCGCATACTAAGGTATGTAAAGGGTACATTTGATTTTGGGCTTTTGTATAAGAAGAAGCATCATGTGAAGTTGTAGGCTATTGCGATGCTGACTTTGCTAGAGATCGTGACACACGACGATTAACTACTGGATATATGTTCAGCCTAGGATCAGCAGTAGTGTCATGGCGCAACAAAAGACAGACAACTGTGTCACTATCTATGACAGAAGCTGAGTATAGAGCAGCAGCAATGGTAGCACAAGAGAGTACATGGCTGGTACAGCTAATGGAGGATCTTCATCAACCAATAAATCAACCTACACGGATTTATTGTGATAATCTGTCAGCCATAAACTTAGCGGAGAATCCAGTTTTCCATGCGAGGACCAAAGCATATAGAAGTGCACTATCATTTCTTGCGGGAAAGAGTATTACAAGGCGAGATAAAGATGGAGTATACCAAAACGAATGATCAAGTTGCAGATATTTTCACCAAAGGTCTTGGAGCTGCAAAATTTGGGGAGTTTCGAAGGCAACTTGGTATGATCACAAGATCCATGCTAAGAGAGAGAAGTCGGTGAGGGGGAGTATTGAAGAGAGCACCGCCGCTCTCTCTCCTTCTCTCCAGAATTTTCTAGCAAAAAAATCCATCAAGAAAAGCTGCGCCACTTCTAGACTTCTCCAAAGAAATCCAGCTGTCAAATCTGTAATAGAAAAATACTTATAGAATATTGTAGAAAGACCAGCAAAGTCGGTGAATGCACCGACCTTCCATCCTATAAATAGGAGCAACTTGCTCCTCATGTGTGTGTGTAAGAACTCCAAGTACGTGTGAGTGGGTGGAGTAGGTGGCGTGAAGTGTAGAGTGTAGTGTAAGTGTAGAGTGATAGAGAGTGAGTGGGTGTGTGCGAGAGTTGTGTTCGTGTGAGGTTTGTGAGTGAGTGGGCAAGCAAGTACAATGAGTAGTTATGAGAGTGTGATAGAATAGAGAGTTGTAATATTGTTTTATAATAAAAGTAATTATTTTACTTGTACATCCATTTGCTTTTCAACAGGCCTTGTCTAGATTTGGTGATGCCAAGCCTCACAATGGCCATGCGAGCCTCCGGCAAGTTTGTCGGATCTCACCTAGCTGGTCACTAGCCACGGGGATACCAAACGCATGAGGAAGGAGAAGATCAGCTGGGTGAGGAAGGAGGAAGGAGAAGAGAAAAGGAAGAAGAAAAATGAAAAAGAGAAAAAAAGAAAAATATAATAAAAATATTAAAAAATTAAAAGAAACAAAAAAAAATAAGAATCGTATCAAACATATTTCTATTCCGGAAATAGAAATTTTGAGTAATTACCAAACACCTTCACTTGCTCAGAATCTCATTCAGAGAACAAAATAAAATAAACATTTCTAAGCATAAAAATTTCCCGGGAACATAATGATTATCAAATACACCCTAGACAATAAATCTTGACAACCCCAATTTTTAGCCCTAATTAGGGATTCCATTTACTTCTTCACGCTTTAGATAATTTCACTCTTAATGGGCTCATTTTCTTAGTGACAATCCGATCTAGAATCAATTTTGTCAAATTCAATGGGAGTATTTCAATATGATAAATTTAGCTTACTTGAACATTGAAAATTGAAGCTAATGTGCTTCAATTGATGCAATTCAAGTCGACCCATTCTAAACTAGTGTTCAATTTGATAAATTGGTGTTCAATTTGATCATTAGACCTCAATTTCATTTTGGTGTCTAATTTGTACCATCATGTAAACGTTGATTTGAATTCATTAGGTCACCTCAAATTCAATTGATCAGACCAATTGATATTTTATTATATCAATTGAATTCGATTGCAATCAATTTGGTGATTGGGGGTGGAAATTGCATAAATGCGCTAATGGATTAGGAAATCTAGAATTTGTGTACCCATTAAATCTGAGCGCTTTTGATGCTATTCATGAGGTGATTAGGGCAAATTAAGTCAATTAAGGTGTTGATAAAATGTTCGATTGATTTAATTTGGGAAAATTTAAATTAGTTACTTTCAATTTAGCCCAATTCTCTTTCAATTTGACATAACTTCCTTACAATTTGCATAAAAGTTTGAACTAGAGACTAGTCGAACCAGTTTAGACCTGTTTGAGCGGCCTCCGACAAGTTCCAGCCATTTCCCGGCCAATTTTTGGTAGCTAGCGGCCACCATGAGTTGGCCATCCTCTCTGCCAACTAACCCATATCCCTTATGCATGAAATTACAAAGATGTCTGGAGTGTGAAATTACGAAAATGCCCTTGAACAATGAAATTACTAAAAAGCCTTGGTTAGTCAACCGATGAAGAGGCAATTTTGACCATTCATTTATTCCTTTAACTTGGCTATCCAAGATGACAAGTCATCTATCTAAGTGATCACAATTAAGCCAATGAGAAGATTGCTTAGGAAGACTCATTTAGAGCCTTTAGATCAAACCAAAGGCTAGGATTTCATCTTGAGGGGAGTATATAAATATTTTGCCTCTAAAATATGAAGGGGGTTCATTCTTAAACACACACATACACGTATGCACGCGCGCACGCACTCTCTCTCTCTCGACTAAGCAAGTGACCAAAGCCTTACTTGCTATCCATCGGCAGGCCATTGCTTTGTACCAGCAATCCACCACATGAATCTTCGGCCTGCCCCCTCATCAGTCATAACACTCGACACCGACGTTTTTTGCCGGAGACCACGAGCCAACGCCATTTCTCTTTCGGCCCAATGCCCGTGCTTCACACCAGTGATTTCCTCTCTCTCGACTAAGCAAGTGGCCAAAGCCTTACTTGCTATCCATCGGCAGGCCATTGCTTTGTACCTGCAATCCACCACATGAATCTTCGGCCTGCCTTCTCATCAGTTGTAACACTCGACACCGACGTTTTTTCCCGGAGACCACGATCCAACGCCATTTTTCTTTCGGTCCAATGCCCGTGCTTCACACCAGTGATTCCATCAGGCGGTTCTGGATCTTCCTCCGATAGTCGATGATGGTCCATTAGCATTCCGATCCTTGTGATGCCAATCCTCAACGAGTCCTTGAAGTTTTCGTGGTCAGACCTAGCTCGGATCTTCACAGGACCTACTCCGATTCCTTAATGTTCTTTGATTGTTCATTTTAAGCTCAGTCAAACTTGTTCTCGCATCTTGTTTTTGTGCGATTTATTCAAATTTTAGGAGCTATTCTCCATCCCATCATGAGGATCATTGGTGGCGGAGTAGCTCTATTGAGCTTGAGATTTATCATGCTAAAGGTAGGTGTTCCTTAGAACTCTTAAAATATGTCCGATGAAGCAAGATCCGTCCATAACGATTCAAGGATCGTTTATGAGGGTTTGGAGCTAGGACTTGCGTTAGAAATGGCTAGGGATGATGATAGAATGGCCTAAATCGATTATTTGATGTTTGATCGTTTGATTGTTGATGATTCATTGTTCTGAAAAGTTCGTATGCCTTCTAGACCAGAAAGCTTTGATCGAGGATATGAGCTATTATGTGACCATATCTAATGAAAGCGCGTCCTTGACAATTGTAAAGCATGTTTTAAGCCTCGATTTGATATATTACTGGCTTCAATCGAACATCATTTACTCGATGAAACTTGCTTCGAAATATACGATATGAATCTGGAAAACTGATAACCTCTCCTTATTGCTCTATTTTTTATGTACATCGGCAATATGTCGAATTTTTGTACTTTTTTGTGATGCGATTTTGGAGTCGATGTTTCATGAATTGTTCATCACATCCAGATATAGATTACATAAAATTTTCATAAAAACTGAATGTTGTTTGGTTGGCACAATCCTCCTTCAATCTTCCGTTTTTGTCTTTAGATTTTGGACTTCCAGCTTGACCTTTACTTGTTCTTCGACATTGCAAATCTAGAATCGGTCTCTTTATGAAAAGCGTTCATCGCACTTTAATCTAGATTGACAAAACATTTTAGAAAATAAAAAGCTCATTTGCTTTTTCTAGTTATCATCACAAAGTTGCAGTGACACTCTAGAAACTAAAATTTTCATTCTGACTTCATGCATTCTTTGATTCTTACAAAATCATATGTGGAAGTTATTGGGAAGCACAATTATTAGTGGGAGACTTCTATCACATAGCAGGTGGAAGAAGATCTTTTGATGCTATAACATTGAACATTGGGTCATATTAGTGAGAAATGGCTAATGACCCTTATCTTAAAGAAGATGGTGGATGGAAACCCAAGTTGTTTTATGGGTTTCGGATTTTGTGAACATCATCAACATGGACAGAATCGAGTATCTTTTGAATCCATTGGAGGAAAGCTAAAGGAATTTTGGATTTGATCTACTGTGACATGTTTGGTCCAACACTTCAAGCATTGTGTGGAAAATCAAGGTATTATGTTTCTTTTACTCATGATTATTCCATATATGTGTGGATATATTTCTTGTAGAGGAAAGATGATGTGTTTGAAATTCAAAGCTACAATGGAAAATTAGTTTGATGAGAAAATCAAAATTTTAAAGATTGACAATAGAAGATAATTCTGTTCAGAGAAATTTGATCAACTCTATGGGACAAATGGCATTGCAAGCCACAAAACCATGCCCCATTCATCTACGTAGGATGGGGTGGCAAAGAGGCTTCATCAGTCTCTCATGGCGAAGACAATGAGTATGCTATAAGTGGTGCAAGCTAACTTACTGAGTTTTGGTCGTAAGCAATGGCTACGAGGTGTTATTCGGGGAACAGGTCCCCTACATCAGCCCTATAGGATTAGACATTGTTTGAGGCATTGATTGGAAAGAAGCCAAACATATCCCATGTTAGGGTGTTTGGGGTGAAGTGTATGTCCACATGCCGAAAGAAGGAACAAGCTTGAGAGCAAATTAGAGAAGTTCATCTTTGATGGGTACAAGGATGGTGTCAAAGGGTAAGGCTGTGAGACCCTGATACTAAAGGTATCATCTACAGTAGGGATGTGATATTTAGATAATCTACAACAAATCAGATTGTTTCACAAGATTTGAAAAAACATAGCTGGTTGAGTTAGATGTCGGTTTGAAGGAAGAGACAGAGGTTATAGAAGCTGGAATAGAAAATTTAGATTCTGAAGCTAATGAGCCAATGGGATAGATGACATAGCATATTCTGAAACTGAATTTGAAATTGAAGCACCACTTGAACTAGTCTTAAGAACATCCAGATGGTTGAGAAGACCATTTGAGAGGTATACCCTATTTGCTAGTAACGATAATTGTAATCTAACTATTATAGGTGATAATTCAAGTGTTGTCGAGAAAGCAAGAAGTGTAGAGGATACTGAACAGTGGGAAAAAGCCATGAAAGATGAAATGGACTAAGTAGATAAAAACGAAACGTGGAGTCTCGATCACATGTGGGTGTTCAAGAAAAAGATATTAACATATGGGAAGATGAAATGACACAAAGCTTGTTTAGTTGTGAAGAGATACTCGCGACAGAGGCTTACTAAATTGAATTCCATAAGACTTGTCTTATCTGTAGCGGTTGCATACAATTTAAAGGTAGAGCAACTCGATGTGAAGACAATATTCCTCTATGGTGACTTTGAGAAGGATATTTACTTGAAGTAACCTGAAGGGTTTGTGGTCTAAAGAAAAGAAGATTTTGTCTGTGAATTGAATAAGTCTTTATATGGCCTGAAACAATCTCCAAGAATATTGTACCGAAGTTCAACTCATATGTGTCGAAGCATGGGTGATATTTGTAAACGCTAGTACGAGCACCTAGAGGGGTGAATAGGTGCGAAAACAAATTTTTGCTAAGTAAACCAGAAATTATAATTTCAAATCTGTTTAGCAATAGACTTTAAAATGGGAATTAGACTCTAACAATTAAATAGAGTTACGATCAAGGTAAAAGGGTTCAAGGAAGAGAATAAGAACACAAGGTTTATAGTGGTTCGGCTTAATCCAAGCCTACATCCACTCTCCCACACTGACAGCCCACCGGCTGGATTCCACTATGAATCAAAAGAGTCGTTACAGTATCACTTCCTTGATTCCATAGTGTAGAGACTCTACTACACTTCCTCAAGGCTTCACAAAAGTGTAAACTCTCTTTTGAGTACAAGTTTACGCTCAACAATTGAATTGACAAAGAACGAGAAGCTTCAGACTTTGGAATTTATCTATCTCGCGCACACTCAAATAACTAGAGTGTCTTCCTTATATACTCCTCCATGCCTTCATAACCGTTGGCACCTTCCAAAGGAGTTCTTCCAATCTACCCGTTGGACAGAATCAATTAGGGAGATCTCGAGTTACTTAAGGAATGTGAAGATAGCCCACCAATCCTGCTCGCCCATACAATCAGGATCTAGGTTTCCATAAGTAGAACCTTCCAAGTATACTTCGCCAATCAACGAATCCAATTTATTCAAATTTGAATCAAACCGAATAATCGATCTTGAGGTGCTATCTCCAGCCGTGAGATCTTCTACAACCGCTCGAATCAAATCCTTAAAGAAATACTTGAATTTGGATAAATCTTCTTCGTCGGTCTAGAAACTGTCATTGATGGCAGACTTTACATCTTGAGTTTGGTGGTCTGGCGATCTTCAGACTTTGACGATCTTCAGATTTTGACGATCTTCAGACTTTGACGGAAGAGTATGCGAGTCTTCAGACTTTGTTGAGTAACTCTGCAAGTCTTTAGACTTTGTCGAGTGAGTCTGCAAGTCTTCAGACTAGACTGAAAATATTTTGTCGACATCAAAACAAGTAAGGAAGTTTTCTCCAACAATCTCCCCTTTTTGATGGTGACAAAACTTTTCTGCGAGATTTGGATATTTTAACTTGCAAGACAATACTTAAGCAAACATGGATATCTCATAAATGGATAAAGATAGTATTGAATCTGCATCCACAAAAAATGTGTTAGTCCAGCATAAACAACTTAAACAACTATCTTTGCCAACACTTAAAGTACTGCAAGCAAGCATTAAACAGTTTTAAACAGTCAATCCAAATCCAAACATTAATCTAAATTCAAATCAGTCACAACCAAACAAAAGTAAAGTTTAAAACAGAAGTCGAAATAAGTCAAATCTAATCAAATCTGTTGCACTCGGCTTCTCCCCTTTTTGTCATCATTAAAAAGGAAGAAATGAAAAGAGAATGAAATTAGGATTGTCTTGGAATGCGAACAAGTTGGAAATCTCCCATCGATTGGACAGTGTCTTCCAACTTTTTCAAATCCTCCTTCAGCTTTTCTATTTCATGACTCTTGGCAGTGGCTTGAACTTGAAGAGTAAGAGTTTGGATTTGATCATTCAACGAAACTGAAGAGGCTTGACGGCATTCCGTGATTCTCGAACTTCATATCCCGAGCATAGATCTGACCTCGCATCTCCATAAGAATATCAAGCACTCGTCGAAGGTCTGCTGAGTTGTCAGTCTGAGTGCTTGCCTCAGCATGGTCAGATTGAGGGGTATTTGCAGAAGATGGCATCTGAGCATGAGTATCCAAATTTGGAGAAGAAGCCTCATGACCTTCCTCAGGAAATTGAGAGGCATAGACATCTTACGGATCTGCGGGTGAGTGGCTCACATCTTCACTAGCAAAAGCAATTGAAGAAGTACCTCTTTTGTCAGCAGCTCCCCCTGTTTCAGTGCCTTCGGGTGGAGAGAAGTATTCTTCATGCTCTGTCTCCTCGTCAGTGTCATGATGCTGCGGTTCTTCTTGCTCCTCGTCTTTTGAAGTTCTTTCTTCCTCTGCCTCTTTCCTTATCGATGCCCTCTCTTCTTCCCTCTGTTCTTCCTCTTCTCTGTCTTGATCCTCTTTCTCCTCCGTCTCTGGAACAGAATGCTGAAGATTGCTTAATGCAAGAGCTGATAAGGTTACATCTTCCTCATCCTCTTCATCCTCCAAGATGAGTACTCTTCTTTTCTTGGATGGAGCTGTCATGGGCTCCTTTCCCTTTCTTTTTGCAGCAGAAGAGACTTGATGAGTCTTGACAGGAGTCTTCTCCTTGAATCGCTCCAAAGCTTTATTTAGCTCTTTCAGACGCATCTTGGAAACCATCTTTAGTCCCACCACCATCTGATCACACGATCGAACACAAAGAGTATTGGGAGGCTGAATGTGAAGGTGTCTGAACAGCTTGGAAACAAGTGCTGAGTAAGGAAGTTGGCCCTTGTCCTTCATCACCGATCTATACATGTGAAACATTATAGTGTGTGGTAGAGAGAACTTCTTGTCAGCGTTGATGGCATACATCGGCATTGCTTCGAATTTGAAACATCGAGTCTTTGAAGTCGATTTTGGTCTCGGACAGGTTGATCACTATCTTGTGAAGAAGAACATTTGAGGCATTCAACCTCACGTACGAGATTCGTCCTTCGGCCATCCCATCTCGAACGAGTTCCACCGCTTGCCCGGCCAATAGACACGCCGATCGATTGAAACTCCCCTCTTTCAACCCCAATCACATCGGCCAGGGTGTCCATGTCAACCACATAATCCCGATCTCTAACGCTGAATGAAAATCTATTCGCATCCAAAAAGCTTAGATTTGAATAGAAATAAGCGATAAGTTACGGATGTGCTATTGTTGTCTCGGAGCGAGAATCTATCAAGTTGAAGTAAGGCGAATTTCTCCCGCAAGTTCACCTTCAAGAGTCTAGAAAATCAAAGTCTACACTCCTTGGGTTCATCACCCCTCTCTTCACAACTTAGTATAATGTCGTTTGTGTTCCTCGAACGAAACAAATCTGTTCATTGCTTCTAACATTCGCAGCAATACCCATTATAGACTTAAAATTGGTGAACATTTTCTCATCATCATTTCCTTCGGGTTGATTATGTCCACTAACACGTGGATCACTTGGAATATTCGCAAAAGCTCTATCTGCTGAGCCCGCAGGAGCAATTCCCAAGCGTTCCATTGTGCGCAAAAAATGGGTTTCATTCCTATACCCCTTTTCTACCAAAAACTCGTCAATGAAACTCAAAGCGGAGCCTCCTTCTTTTAAAGCGATTATACGTTTGTAGGTAAAAGCGGGCTTTTGAGACCTTACGGGTGCGGCATCCACGATGGTTTCTTTCTCCGCTTGCTTTGTTGTGGTCTAGCCCGAGAAGAGCGGCGCGGTTGAGAATGTTGTGGGCTTTGCTGTTGTCTCGGAGAATCTTCTTCCTCGGTGAGGTCAAAATGCGTAGGACCCTCACGCAAGGCGGTGGTCCCCGCTTGCGATTCTTGAGGACTTTCTTTGAGAAGCCATTATCACAGTCTTTAGGAGATTCCAAACTCGATTCGCGAGAAAGGTGAAGACTTTAAGATTAAACTAGAGAGAAAAAGTGAGAAAGTGAAGTTACGTGCTTCTAGGGTTTGTGAGGAAGACGATCGGTATATAAAGCAATCAAAACGAGGTTATACGAATCGTCGCAAAAAGGAAAATAGAAAATACCTTTTCAAAAATAATTGCCTTTTGAAAAATGTATAAGCTGTAAAAAAGATAACTTCTTTTCGAAAAGGAATGATTGCTATAATTCCGAAAATTTAGAAAGATAACATCAATCAATTACGATTAATAGATGAACGTACCTTTTCGAGATTTTGTCCAAAAGATAAATTTCCAAAATAGAAATAACTTACGGTAGTAGATCTTGATCTCTTGAGTCTCGAGCCTTCTTAGACTTTAGTCCTTAAGTCTGAACTTCTTCAGACTTTAAGATATTAAGTCTGGAGCGAATAGACTCAAATTGGCTTTTCTCCGGTGGCTTAGTAAAGATGTCCGCCGGTGATTCTTTGAGTCGATGAAATGAATCAATACTTCTCCGTTTTGAACATGGTCTCTAATAAAATGATGTCGAATCTCTATATGCTTTGCTCTTGAATGAAGAATTGGATTCTTGGTGAGATTAATTGCGCTGGTATTGTCACATTTGATCTCAGTGCATGAGTCTTCGATTCCAAAGTCTCTTAGCTGTTGTTTTATCCATAAGATTTGAGAACAACAACTTCCAAGAGCCACGTATTCTGCTTTTCTTTGTTGAAAGAGCTACGGTACTTTGCTTCCTAGAAAACCAAGATACTTGTTCTATTCCCAAGCAATTGACAGTGCACGAGGTGCTCTTCCTATCAACTCTACATCCCGCTAGGTCGCGTCGAGTAACCAAGGAGAGTAAGATCTCCTTCTTTAGGATACTAGAGACCAAACTTTGAGGTTGTTGCAACATATTTGATGATGCGTTTTGCAGCACTTAGATGAGATTCTTTTGGATCAGATTGGAATCTAGCACAAATACATACACTAAACAAAATGTCAGGTCTAGATGCAGTAAGATAAAGAAGTGAACCAATGATACTCTTGTATAGCTTCGGTCAATCTTCTTTCCTCCTTCATCTTTGTCCGGCTTCGAAGAACTAGACATTGGTATATCGATCTTTTTGCAATTCTCCAAACCGAACTTTTTAACAAGATCTTTAGCATATTTTTCTTGGTGAATGAAAGTCCATTCCTTCAATTGTTTTACTTGTAGTCCAAGGAAGAAGGAAAGTTCACCCATCATGCTCATCTCAAATTCATCTTGCATAGACTTAGAAAATTTCTTGCACAGATTTTCGTTAGGTGATCCAAAGATAATATCATCAACATAGATTTGTACAAGTAAAAAGTTTTTATTTTCTCTTTTAATAAACAAGGTAGTGTCTACCTTACCTTTAACAAAACCATTTTGGATTAAAAACTTACTTAATCTGTCGTACCAAGCTCGAGGTGCTTGCTTTAATCCATATAGCGCCTTTTTCGGTCCCGAATACGAGTCGGCTTCCTTGGGTCTTCAAATCCGGGAGGTTGTTCCACATAGACTTCCTCTTGGATAAATCCATTTAAGAATGCGCTTTTGACGTCCATTTGGAATAACCTAAAATTCTTATAACAAGCAAAAGCAAATAATAGTCTAATTGCTTCTAACCTTGCTATTGGTGCGTAAGTCTCATCATAGTCTATCCCTTCTTCTTGCGTATATCCTTTGGCCACGAGTCTTGCTTTGTTCCTTATAACTTTTCCTTTTTCATCCATCTTGTTTCTGAAAACCCATTTAGCTCCAACAACAGATTTACCTTTTGGTTTAGGAGTCAATTCCCAGACATCGTTAATGCTGAATTGCCTGAGTTCCTCTTGCATAGCTTCAATCCAACTTTCATCAGTTAAGGCTTCTTCTATGCTCTTGGGTTCTATTTCAGAAATAAGTGCCACAGCACTAGACTCTTCATGCCTTTTGGATCTCGTACGGATTCCTTCATCAATGTTGCCAATTATGAGTTCTTTGGGGTGACTAGACTTGTGCTTCCGATTCTTTGGTTGGTTTGACAGATCGATCTTTCTCTTCATTTGGTTCTTCAATGTTTGTTCTTTGTTGATCTTCGAAGTTTGAGCTGCTTACGGGGTTTAGACTTTGTAGAGTCTAGAGCAGGTTCAGATTCTTCAGGTTGAGTCTGGATCGATTGAATTTGTGTGAAGTCTTGAAATTTAACATTCATTGATTCCTCCATTGTTTGAGTCTTTTTGTTGTAAACTCTATAAGCTTTGCTTTGGTGGTTGAATATCCAAGGAAAATACCTTCATCGATTTTTCTTCAAACTTACCAATTCGATCATTTGCATTTTTCAATATAAAACATTTGCAACCAAACACATGAAAATAGGAAACAATTGGTTTCTTACCTTTGAACAATTCATAGGGAGTTTTCTCCAAAATAGGTCTTAAGAAAACTCTATTAATAATATAACAAGCTGTAGAAACTGCTTCAACCCAAAATCGAGAAGAAATGTTGCTTTCAATTAAAAGAGTTCTAGCCATTTCTTGCAGTGATCTATTCTTCCTTTCCACAACTCCATTATGTTCTTGAGTGTACGGAGAGGAGAACACATGCTGAAAACCAGATTCATCACGATAATTTAGCAAAATCTTGATTTTCAAACTCACCTCCATGATCTGTTCGTATACAAGAAATAACATACCCCTTCTCATTCTGTACTTTCTTTGCAAACTTTATAAAATAAGAAAAAGTTTCAGACTTACTTGCCAAGAAATATACCCAAGTAAATCGTGAGTAATCATCTACTATTACTAGGCAATATTTCTTACCACCAATGCTCGGGTTCTAGTTGGTCCAAAGAGATCCATATGCAAGAGTTGCAGCACACGATTAGTGGAAACTTGATTTATTGGTTTGAAAGAACTTCGACTGTTTTCCCAATGTACGCATGGGGTGCATAGATCGGATCTTTCATATGTCGAGATTTGGTAGTCCACGAACAAGCTTCTTTGCGAGAGATCTTGGCTATTTGCCTCATGTTGATGTGGCCAAGTTTCCTATGCCATAGATTAGCTTCCTCTTGTATTGAGATTAGACATTGGGATTTTTCTGGTTTGATGTCCGGAAGATAGATGTTCCCATGTCTTCGTCTGTGAAAGTCCGAGAGGAATCTTTGCTGGTTCCCGAACATATTCCTTCTTGAAAGTTAATTTTGAAACATGTATCGCACAGTTGGCCGATACTTAACAAGTTGTAGTTAAGTCCTTCTACTAAAGAAACGTTGCTGATTGTGAGACTTCCAATCTTTCTTGTTCCGCGTCCGACAATTTTGCCTTTACTATTTCCTCCAAATGAAACTTTTCCACCATTAACTTGCATAAGCTTTATGAAACAACTTGAGTCTCCTGTCATATGTCTTGAGCATCCACTATCCAAGTACCATTTGACCTTTTTCTTGATAGTGACTGCATTTAAAAGGAAAACTCAAGCCTTTTTTGGTACCCATATTTTCTTGGGTCCAATGGTGTTAGTACAATATGCGGTCTTTGCCCAAACCTTCTTAACAAGTTTCCAAACCATAGGACATTCTTTCTCAAAATGTTCTGAACTATTACACTTAGAACATTTAAGAGCATTGCGGCCTATAGGTTTTACAAAGGCTTTTTGAAAATGAGTTTTATAAAAGTCTTTTGTAGGTCTTTGTTTGATTCTTTCCTTCACTTTTGGAAAATCAATTAGAGGAATGGTTTCAGCAGTCATTCCTAAGCCTGATTTGTTAAAGTAAGGTCTTTGCGCTAAAAGAATCTTTTCCAATTTCTCAGATCCTATAAAAAACTTTTTTGAGATGCTTGAAATATCATTTTTCAAAACTTCATTTTCTTTAGAAAGAGAGTCTGCATTTTCTTTCAAGGTAATGACACTTTTATCTAAATTTTCGACATTTTCTTTCCAAACAGTCTCCTATTGCTTCAATGCAGAATTTTCCCTTTTTAGTTCGAAAATCCTCTTGAGAGAGGTTTTGAGACTAAGACACAGTTCATCAATATATTTAGAAACTTTAGTAGGAATCTTAAAATTACTTACCTTGATTTCACTTTCGAGTCGAGTCCGAGTCCTGTCTCGTCCGAGTCGATTCGATTGTGCCATTAGACAAATATTGGCATAGTCATCATCACTCTCTTCGCATTCGGTATCACTCCAAGTTTCTGCTTTGAGAGCCTTTCGTATTTCTCAGCTTTTCCTTTCTTTTTCTTTAGTAAGGGACAGTTGGGTCTGATGTGTCCCTTTTTCTTGCATTCAAAACAAATCACATCTTTATTGGATTCATCATCCTCTGCTGATTTGTTTTGAAACTTTTGAGAGCTTTGTTTCTTCCAATTGAATCTTCTTCCCTTTTTGTTCGGTTTTCTGAACTTTCTTATCATGAGAGCAAGCTCTTCATCGTCCATATCATCTTCGAATCGTAACATCGAGTCATCGTTAGATTTTAAAGCAATAGATTTTTACCTTTGGGATCTTCATCTTCGTTGTTTTGCTCCACTTCATAAGACTAAGAGTGCCAACCAATTCGTCAACGAGAAAGTGGCATGATTCTTTGTGTCTCCCTTATTGAGGTCTTTACGTGATTCCAATCTTTGGAAAGTCCACGCAGCAGTTTATTGAACTTCATAGGTCCAGAGATTGGTTGACCTTGATACTCAAGACCATTCACGATTTACGTAAAACGACTAAACATGTCGGTGATAGATTCTCCTGGTTTCATCTTGAAGGCCTCGTATTGATTGAGCTGAATATTGATTTTGGTTTCTTTCACTCGATTAGTTCCTTCATAGGTGATGTTCAACCTATCCCAGACTTCTTTAGCTGTTTCACAAGAAGATATTCTGTTATATTCGATAGGGGATAATGCACAATATAAGGAATAAATTGCTTTTGCATCGAGAGCTTGTCTCTTGGTTATCTCTTCTTGAGTCATCCCGCTGGACTCAATAGCTTCCTTTCCCCTTTCTGAGACTGTTGTAGCTTTAGGAGTGATTCCTTTGTCTACCACGTCCCATTCCATAGGATCTTTAGATCTTAGGAATGCCTTCATCTTGTTTTTCCATATGCTGTAATCCTTTCCATCAAAATAAGGCGGTCTTGTGTTGCTTTGCCCTTCAACCAGACCTGGAGCTAACATACTAGCCATGGATCGTTAACTCTAAAGTAAAAACACTTCAATTTAAATGAGTACACGGGCTCTGATACCAATTGTAAACGCTAGTACGAGCACCTAGAGGGGGTGAATAGGTGCGAAAACAAATTTTTGCTAAGTAAACCAGAAATTATAATTTCAAATCTGTTTAGCAATAGACTTTAAAATGGGAATTAGACTCTAACAATTAAATAGAGTTACGATCAAGGTAAAAGGGTTTAAGGAAGAGAATAAGAACACAAGGTTTATAGTGGTTCGGCTTAATCCAAGCCTACGTCCACTCTCCCGCACTGACAGCCCACCGGCTGGATTCCACTATGAATCAAAAGAGTCGTTACGGTATCACTTCCTTGATTCCATAGTGTAGAGACTCTACTACACTTCCTCAAGGCTTCACAAAAGTATAAACTCTCTTTTGAGTACAAGTTTACGCTCAACAATTGAATTGACAAAGAACAAGAAGCTTCAGACTTTGGAATTTATCTATCTCGCGCACACTCAAATAACCAGAGCGTCTTCCTTATATACTCCTCCATGCCTTCATAACCGTTGGCACCTTCCAAAGGAGTTCTTCCAATCTACCCGTTGGACAGAATCAATTAGAAATCTCGAGTTACTTAAGGAATGTGAAGATAGCCCACCAATCTTGCTCGCCCATACAATCAGGATCTAGGTTTCCATAAGTAGAACCTTCCAAGTATACTTCGCCAATCAACGAATCCAATTTATTCAAATTTGAATCAAACCAAATAATCGATCTTGAGGTGCTATCTCCAGCCGTGAGATCTTCTATAACCGCTCGAATCAAATCCTTAAAGAAATACTTGAATTTGGATAAATCTTCTTCGTCGGTCTAGAAACTGTCAATGAGGGTAGACTTTACATCTTGAGTCTGGTGGTCAGCGATCTTCGGACTTTGACAATCTTCAAACTTTGACGATCTTCGGACTTTGACTTTGAGAGTCTTTGACGGAAGAGTCTTCGAGACTTTGTTGAGTAACTTCCGCAAGTCTTCGGACTTTGTCGAGTGAGTCGCAAGTCTTCGAGACTAGACTGAAAATGTTTTGTCGACATCAAAACAAGTAAGGAAGTTTTCTCCAACAATTATGTGGTCACAATAGTCTATTTAATCAATCGTAGACCAATTTGAATTCTGGAAGGACGGACTCCATTTGAAATGCTTTTCGAAAAGATGCCAAATACTAACCACTTAAGAGTTTTTGGCTGCTTGTGCTATGCTATGAAAATGGGCCCTCTAAATAAGATGGATTCTCGTGCAATTTGGTGTATCTTTATGTGGTACTCCCATTTGCAAAAGGGTTATAGAGTTATTGATATGTTTATGGGGCGTTTCTTTGTTAGTCGAGACATTATTTTTTCATGAAGATATATTTCCATTCTAGGAAATGACACCTTCATCTAAATTGCCTATGCCAAAATCAAACAACACTCAATTCTTATTAGAAGATGATTAATCTGTGAGTTCTTAATACGTTTTCATTTCAACAAACCCTATATCATATATTCCAGCCGGTTCAAATTCTTTGAATCAAGAAATTGAATCACCTACATCATCATCTGACAAAGATGATCTGCCTGCTTCTTCAATGACACCTGCATCTTTAGTGGGATCCCCGCATCCATGCCTTGATAATCCTTGCTCACTAGTTCCGAGACAAAGGCATATTGAGCAGCCACATTTGTCCTTCAGCATGGACCAAAGAGTACAAATGTCCCACATTAATTCTCCATGTACATGTTGTCTTGTCTCCTCTTATGTTTCATTTAGCCGACTATCACCAGAACATATATGTTTTATTAGTCACATATAAGAGGAACAAGAATCGTCATCTTTTGATGAAGCCGAGTGTAACCCACAATGGCAAGGCCATGAAAGCTTAACTACATTCTCTCATGGAGAACCACACTTGGGATATTGTCAATCTACATTAGCATTGAAAACCAAATTGGTTGCAAATGGGTATGCAAATTTAAGTACAACGCAAATGGCTCTGTTGAACATAACAAGGCTCGCTTGGTTGCCAAATGATTGACTGAAAGGGAAAGTTTTGATTATCATGGGACTTTTCCAGTGGTGGCTCTTGTGTTGACAACTTACTATTATACACTGGTGAGTCTTTCGGGGCGGCGGCTCTACATTGTCATCGTGAGAAACTAGTTCACACCGCACGGTAAACTTCCGGCGGCGTTGATGGTACGCTCAATGAAACCACCAATTTTGATGGTTCTTTTAGTGTCAACTACAACCCAATGGTCACCAGCTTAGGTTTCTCCAGAGACTCCAACACCACCAATGGAGAATTCCTTCCCATGGTCGTGCCTTCAAGTTACAACTCACATTGATCTCGGAGCCTTACCAATTGTTGTCTTGGTCTTTCCACCATCACATCTGTCACAATTCAATCCGATAGAGCTTCCTCGCATTGCCACGGCACTCCCCCACCTGCGGCATACCACTTGTCCTTGGTCACCCCTCGGGAATAGCTACAACCGTCCGCCATCAAGCATCGTGTCACCGGCCACATCGTTCGTCATCCATCCGAGCCACCTTTGTCAATCCAATTTGGAAACGTAATATTCAAATTTAGGTAATAATCTTCATCTGATTTCGGTGAATATTTTATGGCCTAATTTGATTATTCAATATCTAATGTACATATTTGAGTGATAGACAATATTCACTAGGATTTGTTTTCTAATCCGCAACCGCACATTGATTTTTTATTCTATCTATAAGGCTTTAGATAAAATAATTAATTGCCTGGTAATCTTTAAAATTGAAATTTTGATCTTTAAGATTTAAGATCAATTTATTGATTATATTAGCGGAATAATCAAGTTAATTAGATATTATTCTCTTATTTGAGTTATGGATGATATCTTTGGCAATTCATTGATATTTTGTAATTTGTGGGATTGTTTTGGTTGTCCTTATTTGAAAATTAAAATAGAAAAAAAGATTGCTTGTAGATTAATTAGCTCTATCCGATAACATTGCATGTCTAAGTAGATTCTATAATATTCATGATAAGATTCTAATTGCAATCAGGAATTGACACAATTTAATACTTAAATTGAATTAGATATTATCTTTATTCCAAATAGTTAATTTCCCTCATTTTTAGTTACGAATTTTAATAAATAAAAAATATCACATGCATGTCATGTAGAGTAGTCACATATAAATCATTGCCCGTCAATAGAGTTAGGTCATTAAATTTGAATTACATGTATAGTTTGTGTGTTAGGATTATTATTATTTTTTAAAGTCTCGTGTATGTTATATATGTGAATGCTAGTACGAGCACCTAGAGGGGGTGAATAGGTGCAAAAACAATTTTTTCAAAGTAGAATATAAAATTTTACTTTTAACTCAAGTCTGCTTGGCAATAGACTTTGAAAAGGAAATTGGACTCTAACAATCAAATAGAGTTACGATCAAAGTAAAAGAGTTTAGGGAAGAGAATAAGAACACAAGGTTTATAGTGGTTCGGCTTAATCCAAGCCTATGTCCACTCTTCCGCACTGACAGCCCACCGGTTAGATTCCACTATGAATCAAAAGAGTTGTTACAGTATTACTTCCTTGATTCCACAGTGTAGAGACTCTACTACACTTCCTCAAGGCTTCACAAATGTATAAACTCTCTTTTGAGTACAAGTTTACGCTCAACAATTGAATCGACAAAGAACAAGAAGCTTCAAACTTTGGAATTTATCTATCGCGCACACACTCAAATAACCAGAGCATCTTCCTTATATACTCCTCCATGTCTTTACAACCGTTGGCACCTTCCAAAGGAGTTCTTCCAATCTACCCGTTGGACAGAATCAATTAGGGAGATCTCGAGTTACTTAAGAAATGTGAAGATAACCCACCAATCCTGCTCGCCCATACAATCAGGATCTAGATTTCCATAAGTAGAACCTTTCAAGTATACTTCGCCAATCAACGGATCCAAATTACTCGAATTAAATTCAAATCAAATAATAGATCTTGAGATGCTATCTCCAGCCGTGAGATTTTCTTCAACCGCTCGAATCAAATCCTTCAAGAAATACTCGAATCTGGATAAATCTTCTTCGTCGGTCTAGAAACTGTCAAAGAGGGCGGACTTTATATCTTAAGTCTGGCGGTCTAGCGATCTTCAGACTTTGTCGAAAGAGTTTGCAAGTCTTCAGACTAAACTGAAGAAAACGTTTTGTCAGCATCAAAACAAATAAGAAAGTTTTCTCCAACAATATAAACTATTTTTGTATGTCGTTGCATGCATTGCACATAGTTTACCTTTCATTTAAATAAGTGAATATCATGTGCATGTCAGGTATAATAGTTACGTATTAATCATTGTTCGTCATTAGAATTAGGTCATTAAATTAAAATCGAGTGTCATATAGTTTGCATGTTAATTGAAAGTCACATGTCATGTTAATATAAACTATTTTTGTACATTGTGTAGCTTAGCCTTCATTTAAATAAGCGAAAATCCTAAAAAAAAAAAAAAACAAGTTGAGTGAATTGCGTGATAATTAGAAGTCATATTTAAGTTGAACATGTGTTTCTAATTAGTATTTGTTGCAAATGCTTGCGTTGCATCAAGGTAAGTACTTACTCCCTACATTTGCAATTTATTGGTTGCCATGCTTTATTTAGTGTTTAATAATAGTTGCGCACCCGCATGATTACCTTACATGTTAAATGATAGAGTTAAAATCAACTCAGACTGCTGCAAAATATTTTTAAAAATATATGAGAAAATGTATCGAAAGAGCATTAGAGTAATCAAGTCCCTAAATTTATTCAATCTTTAGTTTGTAGCAACAAGGTTTTTCTCACAATACTTTACTTTGGTATCAAATCAACCCATCATAAATCGATTAGTGGCGACTTTTATATAAAAAATCATTTGCATGTTAATAACTTGAACTCTAAGTCGCAAATTGATAAGGGTTTGGGAGAGCTTGAGTAAAATGTACACTTAATAAATCATTAGTCAAACCATTGTTGGTGCACTCAAGGTAATGTCATGACAGTAATGTCACGTAGGATGACCGGCGTCCACATTAAATTTTCCGACGAAACAAATCGCTGATGGCACTTAAGTGATCAATTTTTCAAAATTTTTGCACTTAAAGTGAGCAAGAAGAAACTAGTAACGCTCCAGTGAGCTCTTGCTGTACTTATCCCCCAACACAGGGTTAACTCTTTTCCTCTCTAAGATTTCAACTTAAAAATTAAGAAAATTCTACGGGTGATGGCCTCAAGTAACAACGCGCACAAGTGTTTGTATCTTCAAACCACGTAAGGGTATTAAACCCGATTAGGGGCCCAGCATATGAGCTTAGACAAGGGCATAAAGTGAGAAAGCTCGTCACGGCTCGATTGGGCAACGTAAATCTCTCATTACATTCACGTGTTTAGTGGGTCAAAGACAATTGTTCATATCCAACCTCGCTGAAAACTTTTAGAATCTCAAGGGTTTTCTGCTGAGTAGCTTAAAGATGATAGAGGTGGCGCTGGCTTAGCAAGAGCAGAAGTCCCAATGATACCTTGGTGAAAAATGGAGATCAAAAGCACCAGGAAGAATAGTTTTTATTAACCAGAAACTCCAACTTTGGATGGAAACTTTGGAGCGTAAGGTTTTCATGTTAAGTAGGGGTGAAAGACGTGATATATTTGGTGCGAGTTTAGCGAAGAGTTTTAGACGCCTCAGCGAAAGTTGAAGGTGAGTGAACACCAGAAGTCAACGCCTTGGACTTATTTATTTGGGAAAGGGTGAGGAAATTGATGATGTCTGGTTTTTTGGGAGAATGTCGAGCACCACTTCATCTTAAGGAAGTTAAATATTAATGCGAAGGTGGACAAAATTTGTGTAGGAGCCCGTATTCAAGGATCGGAACTCGAAAAACTAACATAAAATCCTCGATTTAAACATTCCAAACACAACCCAATTGCTTCCGAGTTTTGAAAAGATCAAACGATGCGATAATATATGGGTCGGCAGTAAAGCTATAGACTAATAACCGAACCTCTCGCGGCCTTTTTAAGTGTACCCACTGTTATCTTGTCATATTATCTCGGCAGGGTCCTCCGGACATTCGCATATGTTGGTGCCATAATACTGCTCTATGTCTCTAAGAATCTGGATCTCCTTGTCTTTGACAAAATTTACCACAACACCCTGCAAAAGCAGATGCGGATTGGCATTTGTAAATTGCAATGTCGATGAGATTTGTCGTTATACCCACGGCAAGAACAAAAAACTGAAAATAGGATTGTCGTTGCCTCCAGTTCAAGGTTCATAATAGTTACCTTCCGCCCAAAACGGCCTACTCGACCGGCCCGATGGACGTACAGCTCTCTGCTGTTGGGAAGATCATAGTTGACAACGAGACAAACCTACAGAGTGTATTGAGAACGAATCAGTCGTCCACTCGCGCAACTAAATGGTCGTAGTGCAACAGGGAAATAAGAAATTTGACCTTCCGTAGAAGCAAGCATCCGACGTACGAATGAGTTGATGCACACAGCAGACAAAAACAGTAGGTGGTGATCATCAACCGAGTCACCCCAGATCGAAATCCAGGACTAACGTAGAAGCAAGCATTATTGCGATGTTAATTTTCAGGACTAACCTGCACAACATCAATCCCTCGAGCCCACACATCGGTGGTGATCATCAACCGAGTCACCCCAGATCGAAATCCAGCCATTACTGCATCTCTCTCCTTTTGAGGCATGTCCGCATGCATGAAAGACACAGTGAAGTTAGAATCACGCATCTTTTCAGCAAGCCACTCCACCTGCTCGACAAATATAAGACATGAAGAGCCACAGCATAAAATATAGATCAAAGAGAAATAGAGCATTAGAGGTCTTCACAATCTCTAAGTCATCGGGATGTTTATGTTCCACCTCAAGTGTGGAACCCAACGTGGTTGGGGTCGTACCTTCCGCTTAGTGTTGCAGAATACAACTCCTTGGCTTATGGGGCAGTTGTCGTATAGATCGCACAGAGTGTCAAATTTCCAGTCTTCTCTTTCCACTGGCACCATGTACTGGTCGACGCGCTGCAACCATACGAAGTAAAGGAAGGATGGCATCAGAAGAATCTCATGATCCCTAGCCGCCATCAAATGCAGCTCACCTCCAGCATCAACTCATCATGCTTCACAACAATCCTTACGGGATCGGTCATGAATCTTCCTGTCATCTCTAATATCTCAGTGGGGAGGGTCGCTGAAACTAAGACAACCTGCAGAGAATGCCACTCATGCGTTAGCCAGTTGCGTACATGAACGTGTAAGAGCGACTCCCTAAAAACTGATTTAATTTAGAACGAAGCAAATCATAGCAATATGCTGAAAATTACAAAGTGCGCTTTACGGGGAGAGAAGCATGTCTCGTCGTGGCAAAAAATCCGCTACTCATCAGACAAGACGAGGAAAAAAGCAAGTGTCCTATTCATAGTAGAAGTGTGAAGCCAAAAGACGACCGTTTTATTCACCTCGTACATTCTCTAATGTCCAAATCATGTAGAAATTAAGGAGCAGAAAGGAGGAAAGAAAATTCCAGATCTCCCTTCAAATTTTGAATCCCATAAAACTTAGACGCTTCATCTCGCAGCATGTTGAGTAAAGCAGAAAGACCTTTTGGAAATTCTAAGAATCAGCTGAGGTGGAGAAGGGATGACTATCTAGATTGATGATGATCGAAAAGTGAAGAGCATTCCATTGCCAATCATGAAAGAGAAAGCTGAAACTGGATCCCACCCTTTCTTAGGTTGGACTTAAAAAGAAGTAATGGCATTCGGTTTTTATTAGGATAACGCAATGGAATTAGGCCAAGGGGTGAGAATACTAGGGAACATTAGTGGGGTTATTGCGTAAAAGAAGTCATCTTTACTACCACTACATTTATTCAACATGAAGGACAGGCAACCTGAAGCTCCGGAGGAAGGAATCTGTAAACATCGTAGATTTGATCCTTAAATCCTCTGCTCAGCAACTCATCAGCTTCGTCCAGGCAAAAATATAGGTAAGTGAAAAGAGAGAACTTGTTTTGCAGAAAGCAGAAAGAAACCTAACATGATCCGGAGTCGAAGGAGGTGATGCAGTGCACTCCCAAGGACTAGGAGTTTGAGGGCTCTGGTGCGAAGAGTTCTCCTCTTTATCATGTCGAGCACCCTGCCCGGAGTTCCGGACACAACATGAACTCCGTGCTCCAATTTCCGGATATCTTCACCCATGCTCTTGTCTCCAACGCATGCATGGGCTAGCACGTTCCTGTAATAACCAATAGCCAGCACAACTCTCTCCGTCTGACTCGCCAAATCCCTCGTAGGTGACAAAATCAGCACTTGCACACTGAATAGAACATGAAGGAAGCAAATTAGCTAAGACAAAATCGATGGCCACAAGGCAGCAACCAAATTCAAATTGCAACTTTCGGAGAGCCAAATAGAAAAGGGTAGCTTGAAATAATCAACATAATACAAGCAACAGAGTCAAGGATACTTAATAATAGGAGCTTGTTGACGAGTGCATCGAGAATTGCAGTTTCAATTATACTAATGCTCGTGTTATATAGAATCAATAATGTAAGAATAAAACTATTCGTTTTCCTTGATAATAAAGAAAACTTTTCATGCCTTGCAAGTGCCTAAAATACTCAGTTAAGAGGACCCACTTAAACATTCCGATATAATATACATATATAACCTGAATAAGTGCAGGCTACGCTTAATTCCAAGAAAGCTTCTCAAAACAAAGTTCATGAACAAATTCCTTAGACTAAGGCTTGAACTTCTTTCAGGGCCATCCGAGGGGTGATGGTAAAACTAAAAGCCAGCATCCCTCTGCCTCAACATCAGAACATCTCAAATTGTTGAGTTAACGAGGTCGAAAACCAAAAATTCTTCCTGTCAGAGAGATTGAATTTTGTTACGCCAGAAATTCGAGAGAGAGAGAGAGAGAGAGAGAGAGAGGGTTCGCCAATTTTTTTTTTAATAAAATAAAATAATCTTTGGCGTCATAGTTTGAGCTCTATAATGTTAATGACTCATCTTACCCGGCATAACATGCCTCAACCTAATTCCACTAGAAAACCGATAGTGACAGAAGGGTCTTCGCTCAAGAAGAGGATCGCGTACTCTCTTGTGGAGGTGTCCACGATTTGGCAAGACTCGAGGGCAATCGTGGAGGTCTTGCCCGTGCCGGATTGCGCCTGAGCGATCACGTCTCGGCCTCGGACAATCGGCACCACGGCTCGCTGTTGAATCGCTGAGGGCTTGTCGAACCCGTGGCCGTAGATCCCACGGAGAACATCGTCGCTCAGGCCCATTCGGTCGAAGCTCGACACGGTCTCCACGCCTGTCGCCGTCTCGAATGCCGCTGCCGCCGGCCCCGATCAGGTCGCCGGAACTGGCCTTGCCATCAAGGACGTCGCCATTACCGAATCCAAAGAGATGAGGAAAGGGCAAGAGAGAGAGAGAGAGAGCAGTCTCGTCTCTCTCTGGAATTGATGAGTGAGCGGGAGGGAGGAAGCGCTTGTCTCAAACAGGGCCAAATGGACTTCGTGCCAAATTAGGACATCAAGGATTATGTCAATCTCAAATCAAGATCTGTCTAAAGTGTCCTGATTTTTTTAAATAAGATCATGAAATGAACATCGTCTCAAATAAAGTCTCAAGTGACGATATGAACTTGGGTAAGAGAAATTGCTTCGATCCAAGACATTAGCATTTAAAAATCACATACGATTTTGCACCTTGATTTTGTATTAATTTTGGGGTTTTCTATGGTAAAAAAAAAGTTAGTTTAACTTAAATTTGTCACATGTGTATGGGTTTAAGATGTTTTGTGACATTAATTCTATTTTCTTCGGTCAAAACCTCGAAAATCAAATTACGCAGAATGACAGCATGGGAAATTACATGTTTTGACCCTTAGGGATCTCAACGCTGGTCCTTTCGCTTTTAATCCTAATTTCCGACGAAAATTTATGATAATTCCATCAAATTTCAATTCAATATATGCCCAAAATTGTTGAGTTAGCATTAATAACTGACGTGCCCCATGTATGAACTGCTAAAGCGAATTTCACTATTGATCTTGTACTTTAAATGTTTCCCTTGGATTCTAAGTGTGTTGATGATCTAGCTAATTAGATTGATATGTTTTGGTGATTTTACTACACTTATCTAAGCATCAGTTGGAGTGGTTGTACGAAAAACAAGCCTTTTCTTAAGTCGATTTAACCACTTGAAATTGTACTATAAAAACTCCAAAGTTATTTCTTTCGTTATTTAAATATCGTTAATTTTGTCTCGCAAAATGAAATGAGTATGAAAATATGTAGAAATAAGTGTATTGGGGTTCTAAAACTTATCGTGAAAGTGCAGTCGAGGCATAAAACTTTCAAAAAGTGCAATCGAGTTATAAAACTTATTAAATTGATCAACTTGAGTCTTTTCGTTAACTGCACTTTTTGAAAAGTTTATAATTCGGTTGCATTTTCGTGATAAATTTTAAAACTTGATTACCCATTTTAAAACTTTTATGACTTGATTATACATCCGTGACAAGTTTTATGACTTGATTACACTTTTTGAAAGTTTTAAAACTCAATTATATTTTATTGACAAGTTTAAAACTTTTCAATGTACTTATCCCATATATATATTAATACAATTCTGGCGGGACTTATTTAATTCTTCCTATTCTCAATTGAAAGTTTTGTCCGAGTATTTTCATTTTATTCAGCTTCACATTTTTGTTTGTATATTAATCTTATGTTTCCTCTATTGGGGTGTTTATTTATTTTTGCTGCTCTAGAAATTGGTCACTGGACATGTACACTTTTCTAAGAAGGCCGCCTATGAGATATATATTATATTTTTTTCCATTAAGTTTCGCTTTGTAATAAATTTAAAACCTAAGATAACATCGAATAAATGTATACTGTCACGAATCTTTAATAATATAACACGTAAGACTCTAGAACCCTTCTTACCGTGGATGACACTCAAACGATTATGTCGTTGGGCGGGTCTGAACTCTCAACCAAAGCTTGTCTTCTGCTTCTGTTTTGGATTTTGTCGTTCGGTTCTGAATCGGAGAATGGAAAGGTGAATCGAATGGAATTTGACCCTTTTATATGTAATTCGAAGTTGGGTTTCGTTCCCTCGTCTGTTTTGACCGATGCACGGCCATGTTAACCGTCGAATTTTAGAGGCTTAGGAACTGATTTAGGCGGTTCGCCATTGAATTTTACCGAATCCGACTGGGTGATGGCTTGCCGATTGTTAAACGCGTGTGGAGCTTTCCCAGAATCAACAGATTGTGCGAGACCAAGAGAGGAAATTGGGATGATTTAGCTTAATCTGTTTCAAGGCATCGAGAGGAGATTCCTTTCATGAATATATGCATAGTTGGTGTGCGAGTTGCTGTGGTGTTTCGAGTTAAAGCGTGATCAACAATTAAAGCATGATTGTTGAACTCAACGACTGTAATGGGTTGAAAAGTCCGTAAATATCTTTAAGATTCTCGTCACTCTCTATTATCCTTTTTCCCGTATTGTTATGGTAGTTAAAGGATTTCTTCAAAGATTCTTGATCTTCTTTTTCCTGGCCAGTGTATTATTTGGAATTAGCATTTCATTGTTTTGCTGTTGGATAGTGACGGATAGAGCCTGCGTAATTGAAAATATATCCTTAAGGCTTTAATTTTTCTGAAATTAAAAAGCTACTAAAGGTATCTTTGTTCTTGGTCTTGGGCTTAGATCTCTTGATTTATCTTGGTATCTCCACAAAAGCTCTATTCAATTAGCTTTGTTGGATCGTTCAGTGCAGTTCATTATACAGCTATGTATTATCCCCAAGATATTTCTATGATTAAACGTAATCGTGGATCCATTAGAACTTACCTACGTGTAGGAGATGGCAGACGCCGAAGACGTTCAGCCTCTCGTTGTTGATAATGGATTTGGCATGGTTAAGGTGAGAATATTGATGCTCCGGTCCATTGCTATGGGCTTTCTTGGAGTGCATGGTGGTATTTGTGCTCACGTAATAAACTGAATTTGACAGGCTGGTTTTGCTGGAGATGATGCTCCAAGGGTTGTCTTCCCCAGTATGGTTTGTCGATCGAGGCACCCCGCTGACATGGTTAGTATGGGCCACAGGGTTGCTTATGTTGGAGATGAGGCCCAATCTAAAAGGGGAATGCTTACTTTGAAGTACCCTATAGAGGGTGGAATTGCTAGCAATTGGGACGATATGGAAAAGGTTTGGCATCACACTTTCTATATCGAGCTACGCGGGGCTCCCGAAGAACATTCGATGCTCCTTATTTAAGCAACCCTCGACCCAAAAAGCAAATGGGGAGAAGATGCCGCTGATCATATTTGAAACATTTGTCCCTAATAGTGTTGTCAAAGTTAACGTGAAGACATAGTAAGAGAGTTGATTTAATAAATGCAAGGTGTATAAATGGGGCATGCTTACTTTGAAGTACCCTATAGAGGGTGGAATTGCCAGCAATTGGGACGATATGGAAAAGATTTGGCATCACACTTTCTACATCGAGCTAAGCGGGGCTCACGAAGAACATTCGATGCTCCTTATTTAAGCAACCCTCAACCCAAAAAGCAAATGGGGAGAAGATGCCGCTGATCATATTTGAAACATTTGTCCCTAATAGTGTTGTCAAAGTTAACGTGAAGACATAGTCAGAGAGTTGATTTAATAAATGCAAGGTGTATAAATGGGGATGAACTTTCACATGAAAACTTACTAAGAGAGTTGATTTAATAAATGCAAGGTGTATAAATGGGGATGAACTTTCACACGGAAACTTATTAAGAGAGTTGATTTAATAAATACAAGACGTATATATAGGGATGGGTTCTTCAACGTGGGTTTTTGATTTGATTTGATTTTTCCCTTTTCTAACCACGTCCCGACCTTAATAGCTTACTTGACTTGTAACCTAAAGATTTATCCTTTTGAAGGTCCAAAGCAAACATGACATGAACCATAGTCGACAAAAATCAAACAAGAAGGTTGCATCTCAGAAAAAAGGCAAATGAATATAACCTCTCAACTTCCCACGTCGACCAAATTTCAGCTTTAACATGGGATTGGGACATTCGGAAGGTCCAAAGCGAACATGACATGAACCATAGTCGAGAAAAATTCTACATGAGGGTTGCAGCTCGAAAAAGACAAATGAATATAAATTCTTGAGGGTTTTCTCAGCTAATTCTCTGTTCCTCTTTCCAGAACATTGCTCCTCAATCACATGAATCCATTCCACCAAAGAAAAAAGAAAATCACATGAATCCACTCTCAGAAACCCCAATCCAGCATACAAAAGACCAAAAAAATGCGACTTCTGAGTTGGTCGGTTTCTCTCTTAATTTTCAACATCTACTCCGGAATAAGAAGGCCCGCTCTAAAATTACAGCAGTCTGAAAATGGTAAGTGGAGACATTCTTCGAACGTGGGACGCGCTTCTTCCCCATTAAACGTCTCCCACACGACTTATGTCCATTTAATTGTAGTGCTCATCACAGCTCTCCAAATAAGGTCCATTCACGAAATTTCGAGTGGAATAATGTTTTCTTTTTCTAGTTGGCTATAATATGTAGTCGGTCAACGATGCAACAAATATTACGTAATATTTCTAGCGGAATAATGTTTTATTTTTTTATTGGTTTTGAAGTTTCCCGTAATCATTTAAGTGACCGCAAGTATAAATAAGGTCCATTCTTGAAGTCTGAGGGGAAAGTTCCTGTTAACCATCTCAAACTGATTCTTGCTTCTGCCTTCTCATCTTGAACCAGGAAAACACTTAGAGAGACTGAGAGAGGGAGAGAAAATGTCAAGGACTGTGCAAGTTGTTTCCCGGGAGATTGACGAAGTGGAGAGGAGGATAAGGCGTCTCAGATCGGAGCTCGACACTCTCGTGAATGCCTTTTCGCGTGATAGGCAGGCCGAGAATATCAATCACCCGGAAGCCCACATGGCAGCGACGCGAGCCAGAGTGCCGGATATTCGAGAAGACATCACCCGGGCAGCCCACATGGCAGCGACGCAAGCCAGAATGCGGGAAATTCGAGGAGAGATCTCCCGGGCTGAAGGGGAGCGTGCTGCGCTCATCATAGAATCCATGGGCTTAAAGGCGTAACGAACTTCTCCTCTAAAATCGAGTATACGTTTGCTTTTATGGGCATCCGACCGTTAAGAGAAGCATAGTGGGGTCGGGGGTTTTATTGGATAAGGTTGTAAGAATGGTATACTTATGTAGTTGGGAGAATAATTGTTTCTTGGATATGGTTCTTGAACTTCAAGATTGATAATAGTGTTTTCTTGTTTTCTGGTCATCCGGAGAATAAGAAATATAGATATATAGAAGTGTTTCTTGGATCCCGCATTGAATATGTTTGGAGTTTCTTTGTTTACAATGCTCACAGCTTTTAAACTCGTAGGTTTAAAGTGTACGGGGCTGTCATACGATTGGAAATATCTTTCATCCATTTCTTTTTATATATGATTCTATATAATTCTTAAGTGTCAGATCATTTTCATATTTGCTAGTCATTTAGTCGCAATGTGTATGATGCTGGTGAATAGGTGGGAGTAAATGAGGAAGAGAATTGGGAATGCACAAGCGGGAAAAAAAAATACTGAAGAGAAAAGCTAGGAGAGTAAAATTCGTGAAGAAGTCCCTTAATTCTTAGATTCATCCAACATCTGCTTTTATAAATTTGTGCACTTGAGATCTTTGATGATACACACCTACTGGAGATTACATATCCTTCAATCTTCCCCAAAGAAAAGCATAATAATACCTGAGTATGTCATAGAAAAGAAATGTATACATACGGACTTCAAGTATATGCAATTATATAATTACGTATTCTCTATTGTCTCGAAAGTCCAAATACAGTTTCTGCGTGAAAAATTGTCTTTGCTGGTGCGGTGGGAAAAAAATGTTTTATGATCTAATAATTAATTCATCCAACATGGAACTCACATAATTAATTGTCGAGACGGCATTGGTCCACAAGCTCCGAAATCTTTTGCTAGAGATCATTTAGGTGATCGCCCGTCTTTAGTCTTGACCGCCAAATCGTCCACATAACATTCGATGATATAGTGGAGCAAAGTCCCCAGGGAGGAAAGTCATGAACGTTGCGCCCGCTTTCTTTGAACCTAAAATGTATAACTTTGTATCGGAATATTCCCCTGGGAATTATAAAGGCCGTCGTTTCCTCTCCACCATTTGGATCCATTCTTGTATTGATTGCTGCCGGAATATCCATTCTATCCGTAGCTCGGCGATAGGCAAAAGGAATGTGTCCTTTGGACTGGCATAAGTCTATAAAGTTAACAAAACACTCTAACATTGGTCATTCTTCTTTTTCGCTGGCAAAATATTTCCAAGCCGAGCAGGGTATTCATTTCAGTAACTTTGATAAGTTAGTCGAATTCAGCTACTAGGTCCGGATGAAAAGAATTTGGTTTCTGCACGAATATTCAACTAAGATAACATCTGTTTCTCTCGTCAGCCGGTGACTAGGCATATAAAAGTAGATAACATGCACATGCACGTGCCCATAGACGTGCAGATTCCCCTCTTTTATCAACACAGGTAATAAATCCAAGATCTATAGATAAGGATGAGTTCTTCTAGTGCTCACGGAAAGGTCGAAAGCCCATATATATCCGCATTGAACAAGAATGCCTTGGATTAGAAGTACGTAGTTTTGTGAAAGTTAACGTAGAAACTTGATAAGAGCGTTGATTTAATACGTGCGAGATTTATAAATAAGGATGGGTCCTTCAACAGAGGTTTTTCTATTTGATTTGATTTTCCATTTTTCTAACCACTTCTTGATCCCACTCGTTTTCTTTTGTATGGCCAAGAACGGATGTCCTTTGCCTTTGCAAGACTCCTTCAAGTCATACCCACAAGCACTAGAGACTCGTTGATTTAATTTTTTTGCTGACAACTTGTGAATTTAATTCTATGTACCGCAACTGCTATCCCTGTCCACAATGTGAATAGCTTAAATGTGGACTTTTTTGTACCTTTCCATTGAGCTAGCTCACTAACTCAAATATAACATGGCAACAAAATATCTTAAGAGCAAAATAATTAGCAACACCTAGCCACACTTCCTGAGGAGTTAAAGATTTGATCATATCCAAGTAGCTCGTGGTACAAATTTTTCCCCGATTCAATCTCATGTGGTACTTCTAACTAATAAAAATGTTCCCCCGCGATTTTACTCTTCACTAACATATCATCAACGCATGCCTCCGTATTCCTTTTCTAGTGTCGACAAAACTTTGCTTGCCTGCCTTTGGTACGTCGCGAGTTCGAAGAGCATCAGGCGAGTATAACCTTGATTGGTGATAAGTGACGTCTTTTCCTCATATTTCAGGGCCAGTCGTATTTAGTTTTACCTGCATCTAAGGACAGTAGTTTGTCGCCGTCCGTTGAATCTACCGGTTGCTTCGTCTGGGGCAAGGCGTAGTTGCCTTTCGGACAAGCTTAATTCTTCTTTTTTTTTTTTTTTTGGACAGAAAGGAAATAGCTATTGACTGGAAACCATATTACAACCCGCTGCTAAAGCGTCCGAAAGAAGAATATCAAAGAGAGGAGGGGGGGAGTCGGCCCAATTAGATAAAAGAGAGCCCTTACTATGGGCTTTTGCGGCCCAGTCTGCTGCAAAATTAGCTTCTCGTTTGCAAAACCTAATTTGAAGATGAGAGAAGCAACAAAAGAGAGCAACGACTTCAACGATCAGGGTACGGATCTCCCATGGAGGTTCGAGCTGATTGTTGATGGAGTCGACCAATAGAAGACAACCCGAATCAATCTGGAGAGGCGCTTCTGTTTTGCCTTGCTACAAAAGGTGGTGCAGGGTGACGATCAGCGCCTGGGTTTCGGTTTGCAAGGCCGAAGAAGTAGCAATAGTCCTGGTAAAGCCTTCTCACATTCTCCCAGAGTGATCCCGGCATATAAATGCCATAGATCCTTCTATATTATCCATGCTATAAGCCCCATCAATATTGATCTTCAATGTGCCCGGATCAGGGGCCTGCCAATAGTTTCCATAGTTGGAGGGGTTGCTTCCTGGTCCGTTCGAGAGATGAGCAAGGTTCTGAGTTGTTTTGACTTGAGCAAGAGCAGCATCGACAACAATGTTTGGATCTGGCCTCTGTTGACAAAAAATGGACCTTTTCCGAGCCTTCCAATTTGCCAGAATACCGCAACGACAGTCTCCAAATCAGGTGAGGTCTTTCTCTAGAATGATACGATCTACTATCCACTCTTCCACTCGATGTATGTCAGTTGCGACAATCAGAATGCGAATACTAGGGTGAGACCAGATTCTATAAGTCCATGGGCAGAGTAGGAGAAGATGTTTAATCGTCTCGGGTAGTTGGTTATGGCATAATGTGCATACCGGATCAATACTGATCCGTCGACAAAAGAGGTTGTCTTTGGTTGGCAATGCATTGCGGCAAATAGACTAGAGAAAAATTCGAACTTTTGGTGCGAGTTTAAGCTGCCAAATTTTATTCCGAAGGAGTGAGGGTGTTTGATAGGAAGATAAGGCTTGATGATTGGTTGCTCTTGGTGCTGCTTTTCTAATTGAAAGATAACCACTTTTAACTGTGTACTACCCCTGGGTTGTGGCTGTCCAAACCAGATGGTCTGTTGCAAAATTAGCTCTAAATGGAATCCTCAGTATCTCTTGAATTGTTGGTGCATCATAAAATTGATTCAAAAGAGGCACATTCCAGTTGTTTGAGTTATTCTCCAATAGGTTAGCCACCAACACAGGTTCCTCTCTTACTGCTGGGCCGCCGATTCTTCCTCGTGGTAGCCATCGGTCTTTGCGTATCTTGATCTGAGTTCCATCGCCAACCAACCATTGAAGGTTAGGTAAGATCGCCTCCCTTCCTAACAATAGGCTTTGCCATCCCCAGGAAGGGCGGGCTCCTCTATCCGCGTAAATGAAGTCTTTAGATGGGAAATAAAGAGCCTTAAACAGTTTACTCCAAAGGGAGGAAGGCTGTTGTAATAAGCGCCACGCTTATTTCCCAAGCATTGCCTTATTGAAGGCGACTAGATCTCGGAAACCCATTCCTCCTGTAGCCTTTGTACATTTTAAAACATCCCATTGTTTCCAATGTACCCCTGACTTCCGACAATCATTCTGCCACCAAAATCGGGCAACCTTCTTTTCAATAGATTTGCAAATGGATATATGAATTTTAAAAACGGACATGGCATACGGAGGTATTGCCTGCACAATGGTCTTAATCAGAATTTCTTTTCCACCCTTGGAAATAAGATTCTCCTTCCATCCTTCCAACTTGTTATTAACTCTACCCAAAAGCCAGGCAAACATATCTCTTTTAGACCGTCCCCAATTAGAAGGAATGCCTAGGTATTTACCTGTTCTGTCAAGCACAGGGATTCTAATTTCTCTAGCTAGGTTTTCCTTAAGGCACATAGGGCAGTCTTTACTGAAGAAAATACCTGACTTATTCCTATTAATTTCCTGTCCCGTGGCTAGGCAGTATTGATTCAGTATGTTAGCTAGGTTTTGACATTCCCTAATTATGCCATCTAAAAAGAAAATTGCATCATCAGCGAAAAACAAGTGGGAGAGAGTAGGGCACGACTTCTTTAGCTTGATGCCCTTCAGGTTCCCCATATCGCTGGCTTGATGGATGAGGGTTGATAGGAGATTTGCCAGCAGGATAAACGGATAAGGGGACAAAGGATCACCTTGTCGAAGGCCGCGCGTCAGGTGGAAATACTCCAGCTGCTCGCCATTGAATTTTATACTAATAGACACTGTTGAGATACATTGCGAAACCCACTGAACTCAGGTAGGATGGAAGCCTAGCTTGAGTAGATAAGCCGTTAGAAAATCCTATTCCACTCTATCGTATGCCTTCTGCATGTCCATTTTTAAGATCGCCGGAAAATTTCTTCATCGTTTCTGTATCTTTATCTAGGTGGAGAATCTCTTGGACCATGAGGATGTTGTCCTGGATTTGTTGTCCAGAAACAAAAACAATTTGTTTTGTAGATATTAGGTCAAGTAGTAAGGGCCTCAGCCGATTGGCGAGGACTTTGGATATGATTTTATAGGTGTAATTGCATAGGCTAATGGGACAATAATGGTCCAGACTTTTGGGTACTGGTATCTTTGGTATCAGAGTTACAGTAGTCTTATTGAGGTCTAGGGGCAACACACCTAATTGAAAGAAATTTTGAACTGAAAGGAATATCTCATCCTGAAGCGTGTCCTAGTTAGATTGGTAAAACAAACCGTTCAAACCATCTTGGCCCGAGGCTTTTGTAGTGCCCAACTGAAATATTGCAAGGCGAACCTCCTCTTTAGTGACCTTAGCTGTTAGAATGGAATTTATGTCATTGGTAACTATACCTGGGCATTGTGCAAGGATGGGATCATAGTCGCGGTAGTCCACTGTTTTGTAGAGGTTAGAGTAGAAATCCTATGTCATCTCCTTCAAAGTCTCCTCGTCTCTCACCCATCTTTGGTTGGCGTCTAGCAGCATTCTTATTCTATTCCTTTGTCTTCTCTCGATGATAGTTGCATGGAAGAATCTTGTGTTCTTGTCGCCCCATTTCAGCCAATTAATCCCTGACCTCATAGCCCAATATTGCTCATCTTGCAGCCAAAGTTTATGTATCTTTGTCTTGATTTTGGTTGCTTTCGTTTTATCATATTGAGTATCAGTTTGATTTGTGATATGTTGTAGCTGAAGTTGCAAGTCTGATATTCTGTTTTTGGCCTTGGAGAACTTTTCGCGACTCCACAGGGCAAGTGCTGAATTGACAAACTTTAATTCATGTGGTAGATCAGAACCAGAGGTGGTTGCAATGTGCCATGCGTTGGCAATAATCATCTTGCAGTCCGGATCTTGTAACCAGAACGCTTCAAAGATAAATGGCCTACGTCTTCTGACTAGAAGGGCTTTAGTATTTAATAGTAAAGGACTATGGTCCGACCCCACTGCTGGTAAAGCAAACACCTCAGCTTTCCGAGAAGGTGAGTCGCCAATCCAGATTGCAGAGAACCCTATCCAATCGTTCCTTAACAATGTCATCGCCCGAACGGTTATTCGTCTAGGTGAACGTGCATCCCTTACTCTCCATGTCGATTAAGGAACAATCATGTAGTACCTCTCGAAAGGAGTTCATACGGTGAAAGTCTGCTAACCTTTTGCCTACCTTCTCCTAGTGATAGGTTATCTCGTTAAAATCACCAGCACAAATCCAAGGTGAAGAATTGGAATTTGCAATTTGTCGGAGGTCAATCCAAAGCTGTTGTCGAAACCGAAACACTACTGGTGCATGGACGCAAGTCACACCTATAGGTATGTTGTTCCGTGAATCAGTGCATATCAAATTTATGAGGTGTTGTTGTGATTGAACCACGCTGAGAGAAATGTGTGCCTGCCAAAATATGGCCAGACCCCCCGCCGAGCCAATAGGATTAACCAATAAGAATTTGTGAATTTGAGCCGCCGCTGTAGTTTTGTGAGCATCTCCGATCTATTCTTGGTCTCCATTAAAAACACCAGATCGGGTCTTTCCTTGGCCATGAGGGCCTTAAGGGCTTGAACTGTCAGGGAAGAACCTAGACCCTATCAGTTCCAACTAACGAACTTCATTTTTCTGTTGGTGGCTTTTGAGGGCAAGCCACCTCAGTCCATTTGTTATTCTCTTCTACAGTGAGTATCGGAGTGTCCATTAGTTGAGTTTCATCCAAAGACTCTGTAATATGAGCTCTAAACTCATATGGGTTATATCTCTTTAACTTCTTGGAAGTTCCTGCTCTAGTCGGTAGTCTTGACTGCTTCATTTTTTTTGGGTGTTGGGACATCCGTGTGCTGCTCTTGAATTCCTTTTAACTTTGCAGGTACAGAAATTAGAGCCCCCTTGGAAGATGTTGGAAACATGGAACTCAAGTGAAGTTGTTGCGAACTCTGTTCACCCTTTCGATCTGACTGAGGTATTGCCGATAGTTGCAGAGTCCCCTCTCACTGCTCTTTATCAGACATATGAAAATCTCGAATACCCTTCAGTTTAGATATGGCAGGGGTCAATTCACCTATGGAGGATTGCCCTGCTGTCTTTCCATCGAGGCCATATGGCATGGTGGGATCGTTGATACCTCCCGTAGTATTATCTTCAGTAAGGGGGAGCGCTAGGACATTAGTTGTCAAGGAAGGAGGGCTTACTAGGGATCACTTCCTCTATCTCTGCGGATCTATCCTGATCACCATAAAAGGTTAGCCAATAAGGACTGTGTTCTTTTACTTCTGCACGTAGCCATTGACTAAAGGCCATCTTTTCCTTGCCTGCCATTTTTGCCTCGGTAAAGGGAATTTCCTGACAGTACATGGCATAATGGCCTAGCCTACCACATGAATAGCAAAAATGTGAGAGACGTTCATATCGGAAGTCTAGCCATATAGTTTTTCTGTCGATGCGAATGAAGTGCGCTGTTTTTAAAGGCTGCCTTAGGTTGATGTCCACCCGAACCCTACCTGCTCTGAAGTTGGAACCTTCCTTTGTATCTAATTTGACTTCAAGTACTCTCCCAACATGTTTAACTGCTTTACTCAGCATCTGGTCCGAGCACCATTCTAGTGGTAGACTGAATATTTGAACCCAAAAAGCACATGTGGAGAAATCAAAACAATGCAAAGGCGTAGTAGGTAGCCATGGCTTTAAAATAACCAGGTGACTAGAGAAAGACCATGGACCTCCCTCTAGGATTCTCTATTTATCCTCTTCAGATTTAAATTTTGCAACGTATAGGCCAGCGTCGCGTTGTGTGATTTCTACCTATTCTGTACGACATGCTCTTTTGAGAGTATTTTGTAATGCCTGGAAGTTTATCGGGGGGTTTGAGAGAATTTTACCGACTAAGATTAGCTTGCATTCCTCGATCTTCTCCAGCGGCGGTAGGTCATCCCAAACTTCAATTTCATGAGCAGAGCAAAGTCGGCCTAACCTGTTGCAGAGTGCGGCAAGGCGTGAATCTTCCTCCAAGTCCTTCTCATCCATGAAATCGATGCTCGGGACAAGATATGGACTGGGCGAGATTGAAAAAAAATGCAGCATGCAATGAAAAAAGGGTGGAGAGGGTTTGCGAGGATAAGATAGATGTATCGAGGCGGAAATTAGAGCTGGAAAGGTGGAGCAAAGAGAAAAGGAATCGAATGGCTACGAACCCCCAGACTGGAGCTTGTAGATCCCTGAAGAAGAAATCAGTCACGAGCAGATGCGGTTGGAAGTTGAAGGCATCCACCTAGTGGAGGCTGTATCCATTGTAACTACAAGTAATTTCGAGGGAGTGAAAGGCGGATGAACCAGGGGGGAATGTCGAAGTAAAGGAGGGTATGAGGGAAGGGGTGAAGGATTTTGTTGGAACATCTTCAGATTAGGGTTAGTTAGGGCAAACTACCATGACGGTAGACAATGGACTCTGCATGTGGAGAGAGAAAGCTGATTCAAGTCCGTCAAATCTAGGCAAATTCTACGCTTTCCACTGCTCTTCTTCAGGAGCACCACATTGGCCGACCACTCCAGATAGTTCAGTTTCCGATGAAGCTTTGCCTTCTTCAATCTTGACACTTTGACTTGAATCGCATCTTGCTGATAAGGGGCCAGTTTCTCTTTTCCTGTCATACAAGGACTTTATCCCGTTCACCGTTCGAATGGGAGCACATTATCGTGGGCTCGGTTGCTTGCATATTTGTTGGTACCCATGCGAACAAGTCGGCATATTTAGGTACGCATTTGACAACTTGTATTCCACTTCCGAACTATCACAACCCTCCCAAAATGAATCTCGACATGGTTCACGGATCGTTAAGTGCGCACATGACAACATTTCCATTTCTCTATTTGTCTGTTTCTCTATTCCTCGAAACAAGTTTGCAACAGAAATCCGTTTGGTAACATAATTTCATTTTTTCTATTTATTAAACAAATTTCTATTCCAGAAATAGATTTGGAGTAGAAATCAGAAGCTAAAATTTTTAGCTTTTCTACTTCTGGAACAAAAATGAGAAATTAAAACTTTCTTCATCGTTCACTCTTGTCATAGGCCGTCGCCCACCCGCCACCCATGGGATGCCGGATGCCCATCGTCGGTTGCCAGCCGCCAACCACCAGCCCCCTACCATCGGCCGCCCGCCACCGAACGCTGGCCGTTGGTCATCGGACTCTAGCCGCTCGTCACCTACCGCCGGTTGCCGGATGTTGGACGCTCGTTGGTTGTTGGTCACTCATCGCCAACCACAGGACGCCGGAGGCCCACCGTCGACCACCGGATGTCCCTCGCTGACTGCCCACCGATCACCACCGGCCGCCAGATGTCGACCGTCAGACTCCGGCCA
The DNA here is from genome assembly GCA_014182365.1 of Eucalyptus tenuipes. Classification (NCBI taxonomy): domain Eukaryota; kingdom Viridiplantae; phylum Streptophyta; class Magnoliopsida; order Myrtales; family Myrtaceae; genus Eucalyptus; species Eucalyptus tenuipes. Next base: position 4,258,427 of record CM024541.1, on the reverse strand, counting down.
TTAGCCACCCGCCGTCAGCCACCGGCGGTCTTTGGTGGTGGACGTTGGATGCCGGACGCCAAGCACTGGACTTCGGATGACTACCGCTGAGCGTTAGACTCTGACCACCCGCCGTCAATTGCCGAATGCCAAACACTGATGGTTGGACGTCAGACTCCGGCCACTAAACGCCGGCCGTCACCGCTCCTAGAAATAAAAAAATTATTTTCTTATCAAACGAATTTTTACTCCAAAATTAGAAATTCTGAATTGTCATCAAATGCGTATCTTTGCTTAGAAACTCGTCCATGGAATAGAAATTGAGAAATCGATTTTTGGCTAGAAATTGATTTCTATTCCAGAAATTTTGTCATGCGCGTCCAAAGTGGCCACGAATGTCCCTATGGGGAAGTGGTACTTAGCTTCTCAAACGCTAATGACCGTAACTTAAATTGAAATAAAATTCATAAACTAGTCACATTTATCATAATCCACATCGAAATGACTTATGGTTAAGGCAATCAAGGGTAATAAAATGGAGCTATAACAACGATTCAAAGTATACTCACAAGAAAAAGATGAATGAAAATGAAACACCAAGAATTCTAGCTTGAATATGCTCAAAAAACGAATCACGTTTAACAATGAACCCTTCCGCGTTTACGATTTGGGTTGCAAACATGTTTAGCGAATGAACATTTTGATCAAATCAATAAGTGGTTAGTAGGCTTATGCACTTAAATTAATCAAAAATATTGGAAGCAAATGTTCATATATTTACCTTCAAAAAACCAAAGGCAAGGACCGGTCTTGATGCATGGATTCATTGCCTTGCGGACACCGAACTCTCATGTTGATTCTTCGAAGTTCTCACATTCAGCCCTAGGAGCAGCTGGGCATGTTATCGTGAGTATCTAGTTCGTGACCGTGAGGGGTCGAGTTCAGCTGCGAGTGACTGAGTTTCAACGGAATCCAACAGTATGCAGCCGAGTTTGGATCCGAATTTGCTCATGGCCTATTGCTCTTCCTTCTGCTGGATGTCCTTGTGTGATTGAGTGTGTTCTCTCGTGTCTGAGTAGTACTTGTGTCAAGGAGTGAGCATGGTTCAGATGGACGGTTCCCACCCTATAATCGAGAATCACCCACTAAATACTGATTCCGACAAATTGGAATCTTGAACTGCCCATTATTTCTATGGATCCGCTCGGTCCGATTTGGAATAGGCTCAAAGTGAGGCTCACTAGTTAGGCGAGGCTCCTCGCTTGGCCACCGGCGAGGCTTGGCCTTGCCTAGATTTGGTGAGGCCAAGCCTCGCAATGGCCAGGTGAGCCTCTAGCAAGCTTGTCGAATCTCACCTAGCTGGTCACTAGCCATGGGGGTACCAAACGCATGAGGAAGGAGAAGATCAGCTGGGTGAGGAAGGAGGAAGGAGGAGAAAAGGAAGAAGAAAAATGAAAAAGAGAAAAAAAGAAAAATATAATAAAAATATTAAAAATTAAAAAGAAACAAAAAAAAATTTAAGAATCGTATCAAACACACTTTTATTCCGGAAATAGAAATTTTAGGTAATTACCAAACACCTTCACTTGCTCGAATGTCATCCAAAGAACAAAATAAAATAAACATTTCTAAGCATAAAAATTTCCCGAGAACATAATGATTATCAAATACACCCTAGACGATAAATCTTGGCAACCCCATTTTTAGCCCTAATTAGGGATCCCATTTACTTCTTCATAGTTTGGATAATTTCACTCTTAATGGACTCATTTTCTTAGTGACAATCCAGATCCAGAATGAATTTTGTCAAATTCAAATGGGAGTATTTCAATTCGATAAATTTAGCTCATTGAAAATTCAAGCTAATGTGCTTCAATTGATGCAATTCAAGTCGACCCATTCTAAACTAGGTTCAATTTGATCATTGGACCTGTCACGCCCCGAACCTCGAGCGCGCACACAACCCTCGGTGGTCGATAGAATTTTGCGACGTTCCCAGGACTCGTCGCCGACCCTTTTCATTTTATTGCACATGCGGAAGCGAATTCACTAATCCCCTGACAACAACATACATGGGATAGAAAAGCAGGACAACCAATTTCAAATCAAATACACTTTTATAAACACTTCAAGCTTATACAGAAGGTCTATGTCATAAAGAACTACTGAGCCACCTATGCTCTTGACCCTTCCGCTTCAAGCTCCTGGCTCTTCACACTAGGGACCTGAAAATGGTTATTCAATAACCGGTGAGATACAAATCTCGCGAGTTCCACCCCTAAGCCCCGGTTAGTACACCAACTCAACGCAGGGTATCTATCCAGAACTACCCCACCACAAGCAACAAGCAACAATCGAATCGCATACAACCTTACCCGGTATGCCATACCCTGCATGTTAAATCTCAGCACAATACACGCAATGCACATGGCCATTAGATGATACATGTCATCAATCACATACGAGTCGCATCACAAGCGATCTCACCTGGCCATTGCCACACCTTGCACGTTATCGATCCACGCGTGCATGCCATAAACAATGTGGTTCACTCATGCATTCCAATTGATCACTGCCATACAGGCATGATTATCACCACACAGGCATGTTCTGATTGATCATCGCCACACAGGCTCGCTTTCCGCCACACAGGCACGTTCCACGCCACACAGGCAAGTTCCACGCCACACGGGCCAGTTCTACGCCACACAGGCACGATCTTATTACCGCCACACAGGCATAATTATCGCCACACAGGCATTTCACAAAGGAGTATCGCCCACCCGACACACAGCCGAGAACGGATTCAACTTAATGATCACACAACCGCACCACCACAACTCCCTTTTTTTTATCTTTGGGCACTTAGCCACTGCACACACGCTTGCATTTACATTTTTAAATCATCTTCTCCTCAAGGCGACCCATTTCGGTGTCCCTCAAACAAACCGTTTTCCCCTTTTCTGTGGAAAACATACATTTCATGCGGATGTTTATGCAATAACACATCCAATCACTTCATAAAATCAACACACATGAATTTTAGACACTTTTCGCATTCTGGATGAACAGTGCACGTGAACAATACTCGGTGAACAGTGCGCGTGAACAGTAATTTGTGAATAGTGTCGCATGAACAGTAAATTTCCAGAATTCAATATTTAATAAATTAAATTCAGAAATTAAACAAAACATTAATTAAAATAAACAATCAATTAATTAAGGCAAACAATGCTTAATTAAACACAAAAGCATCATTAAGCAAATAAAGCAAGATTAAGCTAAACTAATCTAATCCATCCATCTAACCACCTATCTTAGGGCTAATACAACTTAATTAAATCACCTAAACTAGAATTAACACTAACTAAACCAACCTAAGCAAGTTTAGGCACTAATCGAAGGATTAGGAGCTAAACTCACCCGTTAAGCGGGTCGGAGGCACCGACGCGGCGGCGACGACGGTGGCTACACACCGGGACCTCTACAACGACGATCCAAGGTGGTCCCAAGCTCAACACAGCAACCACAGCTCGGACTCCCACTGAAAACACTGAAAAACAGCCATGCCGGAGGAGAAATTGAGTTGAACGGCTTGGCCGGAGCTCCGGCGAGGGGTTGGTCGACAACCGGAGGCTCCCGGGGTCTTGGGAATCTTGTGGGTGGCTGGGATGGGCAAAGGAAGGGCTGGAATGGGAGAAAAATGGCCGAAAACGCGAAACAGTGCAGGCTGCAGGCGGGCCGACGGACCGGCGACCGGCGGCTTGCGACGGCCGTACAGGACGGACGGCGGCTCCGTTCAGGACGAAATTGGGCTCGTTGGAATGGTCTGTCTCTCACGATCACGGTGATAGGTGGCTCGTTCTCTGATTCAACCGGGAGGACCACTTTTGACTCGATTCTTCACCGCAGGGTCGGCTGGAGCAGAAACTGGAGGAAGAGGAAAACGAGGGAGAGAGGAGCTGCGACGGTTTGGGGCTGAAGAGGGGGAGAGAGAGTGATGTGAGGGCTGGTTGTCAAGCCTCATTAAGGCCCTCACATGCTTGCTTCAAGTCCCCATGCATGACATCATCTTCTCTCTCTTCCTTTGCCCTTATCCACAACAACTAGGGGCAAAATGGTCATTTCACCTTGCACAAATTACAAATCTGACCTTGGGCTGAAATTGGTGGATGGGCCTAAGAAATGGGCTTGGCCATGAATAGGAGTGGGCTTGGAAATTGGTTGGGCTTGATTGAGCTCAAAGTTGGACCATGGCCTTTGAAAGAGGAATAGTCGGTTTGGCCCAATGGGCTCATTTGCTTGACTTAGGCCCATTTGGTGGCTACCCCAACTTGGGCCTAAGGCCCACACTGCCTTGGCCTGGCCCACGTCCTCACGGGCTTGCTTCTTCGGTCCAAAAACCCCTTTTTCCAATTGCTCGGCTTAACGACTCGTCGATCGTTTGATGTAGCTTCATCCAAATCCATCCCGGACATTCCCGACAATTCGAAGTTCAATCCTAAGTTCTCTTGCCATGTCAATTTCGCCCTAATGCCATTTCGGTTACAACTCATACTGATGGGTGGCTCTGAGGATTCACCCGTAACCGACTCGTGCCAAACCACGTTCAAGACATCTCGACGCATGGACATCCTTGACTGCATGAAATTACGGAGGATAGATTCTTATTTCAAAGTACACGATCACTAAGGATCGACATAGGGTCGTTCGAGGGTTCGACAACGATAAACGGAATCACCCGTCGTTCCATTATGTTCTGCCTGCGAATCGACTTCTAGTCGTCCTTAGAATCGGCCTGCCTAGCTACAGGATCATCCTCACGCAAGTCTCACGGTCAAGTCGTTTTCCCAGGTCGAGTTCTTTAGTCGTACGGGTTTTGTCCTCATTAGCCTTTCGCCTTAAGGTCAGTATCTCAGGAGTGATCAATTCCGAGTGAGATCAACCAACAATGCATTGACGAAATTCACTTTCACTCGTCCTTCAGAGGGCTCGAATTTCAGGATGTCACACAATCCTCCTTCAATCTTCCGTTTTTGTCTTTAGATTTTGGACTTCCAGCTTGACCTTTACTTGTTCTTCGACTTTGCAAATCTAGAATCGGTCTCTTTATGAAAAGCGTTCATCACACTTTAATCTAGATTGACAAAACATTTTATAAAATAAAAAGCTCATTTGCTTTTTTTAGTTATCATCACAAAGTTTCAGTGACACTCTAGAAACTAAAATTTTTATTCTGACTTCATGCATTCTTTGATTCTTACAAAATCATATGTGGAAGTTATAAGCACAATTATTAGTGGGAGACTTCTATCCCATAGCAAGTGGAAGAAGATCTTTCGATGCTATAACATTGAATATTGGGTCATATTGGTGAGAAATGGCTAACGACTCTTATCTTAAAGAAGATGGTGGATGGAAACCCAAGTTATTTTATGGGTTTCGGATTTTGTGAACATCGTCAACATGGACAGAATCGAGTATCTTTTGAATCCATTGGAGGAAAGCTAAAGGAATTTTGGATTTGATCTACAATGACATGTCTGGTCTTACACTTCAAGCATCGTGTGGAAAATCAAGGTATTATGTTTCTTTTACTCATAATTATTCCATATATGTGTGGATATATTTCTTGTAGAGGAAAGATGATGTGTTTGAAATTCAAAGCTACGGTAGAAAATTAGTTTGATAAGAAAATAAAAAATTTTAAGATTGACAATAGAAGAGAATTATGTTCAGAGAAATTTGATCAACTCTATGGGACGAATGGCATTGCAAGCCAGAAAACCATGCCCCATTCATCTACGAAGGATGGGGTGGCAAAGAGGCTTCATCAGTCTCTCATGGAAAAGACAATGAGTATGCTATAAGTGGTGCAAGCTTACTTACTAAGTTTTGGGCGTAAGCAATGGCTACGAGGTGTTATTCGAGGAACAGGTCCCCTACATCAGCCCTATAGGATTAGACATTGTTTGAGGCACTGATTGGAAAGAAGCCAGATATATCCCATGTTAGGGTGTTTGGGTGTGAAGTGTATGTCCACATGCCGAAAGAAGGAACAAACCTGAGAGCAAATTAGAGAAGTTCATCTTCGATGGGTACAAGGATGGTGTCAAAGGGTATAGGCTGTGGAACCCTGATACTAAGGGTATCATCTATAGTAGGGATGTGATATTTAGAGAATCTACAACAAATCAGATTGTTTCACAGGATTTGAAAAAACATAGTTGGTTGAGTTAGATGTCGGTTTGAAGGAAGAGACAAAGGTTATAGAAGTTGGAATAGAAAATTTAGATTCTGAAGCTAATGAGCCAATGGGATAGATGACATAGCATATTATGAAATTGAATTTGAAATTGAAGCACCACTTGAACTAGTCTTAAGAAGATCCAGATGGTTGAGAAGACCACTTGAGAGGTATACCCTATTTGCTAGTAACGATAATTGTAATCTAACTATTATAGGTGATAATTCAAGTATTGTCGAGAAAGCAAGAAGTGTAGAGGATACCGAACAGTGGGAAAAAGCCATGAAAGATGAAATGGACTCAATAGATAAAAATGGAACGTGGAGTCTCGATCGCATGTGGGTGTTCAAGAAAAAGATATTAACATATGGGAAGATGAAATGACACAAAGCTCGTTTAGTTGTGAAGAGATACTCTCTGACAGAGGCGATTATGGTGAGATTTTTTCTTCCATTACTAAATTGAATTCCATAAGACTTGTCTTATTCGCAGCGGTTGCATACAATTTAAAGGTAGAGCAACTCGGTGTGAAGACAGTATTCCTCTATGGTGACTTTGAGAAGGATATTTACCTTAAGTAACCTGAAGGGTTTGTGGTCTAAAGAAAAGAAGATTTTGTTTGTGAACTGAATAAGTCTTTATATGGCCTGAAACAATCTCCAAGAATATTGTACTAGAAGTTCAACTCATATGTCTCGAAGCTTGGCTTTGTCCATTGTGATGTTGACTATTGTGTCCACGTGAGCAAGTTAGAGAATGATTTTGTTATTTTAACCTTATATGTTAATGATATGTTGTTAGTTGAAAATAGTTCAAGAATGATTACCAATGTGAAAAGATTGTTGACAAAACACTTTGAGAGAAAAGATTTAGGTCCAACAAACTTCATCTTGGGCATGGAGATAAAATGGGAGCGTGAGAATGGGAAGTTGTGACCAAATCAGAAAAATTATGTTGAAAGCGTTGAAAAAGTTCAACATGGCTGACTTTAAACCTATAAAGACTTTGATGTCTACAAGTTCCAAGTTATTAGTGTCTTAAGACTAAAGCGGAAGATAAGGAGATGTCAACAGTCTCATATGCTAGTGCAATTAGGAGCTTGACGTATGCCATGGTGTGTACTCATCCAGATATCGTCCAAGCAAAGGGAGTATTGAACAAATATATGTCCAATCTGAGGAAAGAGTATAGGATGGCAACAAAGTAAGTGCTTCCTTATTTTTGCAGTACATTTAACTTCGTGTTGTGCTACGAAGGCATGAAAAGCTCAAAGGGACAGTAAGCAACATAACTGAAGTGTCTTGTAGATGCTAATTTGGGAGGTTACATTGATAGCAGGAGGTCAATCAATGGATATGTTGTTTCCTTATTCAATGAAGCTGAGAGTTGGTTAAGCAAGAGACCGAGCACGTTTGCTTTATCTACAACTAAGGTAGAGTACATGGCCCTTAATCATGCTACTAAGGAAGTGATCTAACTGCACAGCTTGTGTAAAGAGCTTTGTTTTGCACAAGGAGGAGGTAAGATTGGGTATCATAACCAGAGTGCTATATTCTTGGCTAAAAAAGTGGAACAAAAAACTGTAGTATTGGAGAAAATTGACACATAGGTGAATAGTGCATTGTTTTTTAATTAAGGGAGGAAGAGCAGAAAAGTTTGAATGATCTACAATTGTGTTGGTTCTAAAGAAGCATGTAGAGTATTCATCAAGTGGGAGAATGTTCGGGTAGGTTCATGCTCCCCATCAACTGTGTGGGGACAACACCCTCACGACGCTAGAGGGTTTTTATAATTTGAGTTCATATTTTATTGGTACTTTCGACTTGGGCAAAAAATTGATGAAATTAGGCAATATGTACCCCTTTTCCCAAAGGAACGTACACGTCCCGCGGTACTGACTATAATGAGAGCATGCATAAGCTATGGTTATGGAGTCTTGCTTCATGCTCAATGTTGACGCTCATAATTGACTCAGTTGGCATGTGCTTGTCATGGGATGAGAGAAATATAATATTTGGAGAGAAATAGGCTATAGTCACGTGCATAAGCATGGGTGATATCTAATACATATCGAACTATCACAAGCATCTCTCCCAATTGGTATATCTTGGGCTACTAATGCATTCTCTGTACTCCATATAGATTTTTGGAGGCCTTATCATATCCCTCATCGCGATGGGTCACTTTTCTTTTTTACAGTGGTAGATGATTATACTCGTGCCACCTATGTCTTTCTTTTGCAATCAAAAGGTCAAACTTTTTCATGTTTGTCGAATTTCTTCTCCTCGATTAAAAACCAGCTCGATAAATGTCCAAAGAATTCGTACATACAATGGACGTGGATTTTTTTACTAATAAATGCATCTATTTCCTCTCCTCCCATGGAATTCTCCATGAAAGCTCTTGCACCTACTCTCCCAAAAAAAAAATGGGATTATAGAGCGCAAATATTGACATCTCCTAAAAGTGGCCTGAGCACTCAAATATCAGGCATCTGTTCCCAAAGTATTTTAGGACGATTCTGTGGTCGCAATAGTCTATTTAATCAATCGTAGACCAATTTGAATTCTGGAAGGATGGACTCCATTTGAAATGCTTTTCGAAAAGATGCCAGATACTAACCACTTAAGAGTTTTTGGCTGCTTGTGCTATGCTATGAAAATGGGCCCTCGAAATAAGATGGATCCTCGTGCAATTTGGTGTATCTTTATGGGGTACTCCCATTTGCAAAAGGGTTACAGAGTTATGGATATGTTTATGGGGCGTTCCTTTGTTAGTCGAGACATTATTTTTTCATGTAGATATATTTCCATTCTAGGAAATGACACCTTCATCTAAATTGCCTATGCCAAAATCAAACAACCGTCAATTCTTATTAGAAGAGGATTAATATGTGAGTTCTTAATATGTTTTCATTTCAACAAACCCTATATCATATATTCCAGCCGATTCAAATTCTTTGAATCAAGAAATTGAATCACCTACATCATCATCTGACAAAGACGGTCTGCCAGCTTCTTCAATGACACCTGCATCTTCAGTGGGATCCCCGCATCCATGCCTTGATGATTCTTGCTCATTGGTTCCGAGACAAAGGCATATTGAGCAGCCACATTTGTCCTTCAGCATGGACCAAAGAGTACAAATGTCCCACATTGAATTCTCCATGTGCATGTCGTCCTATCTCCTCTTATGTTTCATTTAGCCGATTATCACCAAAACATATACGTTGTATTAGTCGCATATCATAGGAACAAGAATTGTCATCTTTTGATGAAGTAGAGCGTAACCCACAATGGCAAGGCCATGGAAGCTTAACTACATTCTCTCATTGAGAACCACACTTGGGATATTGTCAATCTACCTTTTCATTGAAAACCAAATTGGTTGCAAATGGGTATGCAAATTTAAGTACAACGCAAATGGCTCTGTTGAACGTAACAATGCTCGCTTGGTTGCCAAATGATTGACTGAAAGGGAAGGTTTTGATTATCATGGGACTTTTCGAGTGGCGGCTCTTGCGTTGACAACTTACTATTATACACTGGTGAGTCTTTTGGGGCGGCGGCTCTACATTGTCATCGTGACAAACTAGTTCACACCGCACAGTAAACTTCCTGCGGCGTTGATGGTGCGCTCAATGAAACCACCAATTTCGATGGTTCTTTTAGTGTCAACTATAACCCAATGGTCACTAGCTTAGGTTTCTCTAGAGACACCAACACCGCCAATGGAGAATTCCTTCCCATGGTCGTGCCCTCAAGTTACAACTAGGGGTGAGCACGGTTCCCGGGTAGAACCGGGAATCGGAGAATCGAACCGGCCCGATTCTTAAGAGATCGGTTCCAGTTCTCGATTCCCTTTTCCTGGGAACCGGTCAAAATTCAAAAAAAAAAAACTATTTCCCCTATGTTTCTTCCCCCCTTCCCCTTTCTTTTTCCCTTTCTCTCTCTTTCTTTTCCCCCCTTTTTCCTACTCTCGTCACTTCCTGCCCCCCAACCTTTTTCTTTTCTTCTCTCTCTTCTCTTTCCCCCTCTCTCGGCCGAAACCCCACCCCTTCTCCTCTTCTTCTTCTTCTTTGCCGCCCCTCGCCGCTTCACCCACCACCACACCGCTGCCCCACGCCCTACTCACCACCATCTCTTGGCCACTGAACCACCACCACCCACCGCTCGTCCGACAAGCCGTCTTGCCGTTGAGCCCGACAAGCTATCGCGCCGTCCGCGCCGCCCCTCGCTGCCATAAGCCGCCGCCGCCGTCTCCAAGCCACTATCACCACCTCTTGCCGCCGCTCGCTCGGCCGTTCGGGCCGTCGTTGCTTCGAACCGCCACCGCCAGAACCGAGCTCTTCCCCCCTTGGCCGTGGGTTGAGCCGTGACCGCTGCCGTCTTTGTCGCGCCGTTCATGCCGTTGTTGGTGCCGTGAGACTCGTGTCTTCGTCGCCGTCGCCGCATGCTCGCCGTCACCGGACCTCCTCGACACCGCCGCTGGATGCGTCACCCCTCGCTCGCCTCGCCGCTCAGCCGCTTGCCGTCGATGCCGCTTGTCCCCCCGGTGGAGGCTACTCACTTGCCCAGCCGCCCAATCAACCTTAACTCCACACCCGTTCGCCTTCGCCCCAACGAAGCTGCTCTGCTACGGGCTGTGATCGGCGGCAAAGCCGAAGGAGGAAAAGCAGGAGGCGGCGGCGGCGAGCTCTTCTTCATCTCGGAGGTTGGTTTTGCCTCGACCTCCTCTCATTTGCCTATTCGCGGCTTTGACTATTTTTCTGTTCCTCAGCCGGTAGTTTAGGGTTTCCGTGTGTACATCTGAGTGAGTGATTTTCGAGAATCCAACCGAGCTGAGCGCGCGTTCGTCACGTGCGAAGATCAAGCTATCGTTTGCTTTTGCTTATTTCGATTAAGATGTACAATTTGTGTCGGTTTGTGCAAGGGCACAGAGAATTTGATCTTTATGTTACCTCGTTTGTGAATGGAGTGCTGGATGTGTATGTCATGGCATGTTCTAGAATTGCTCCTGTGCATGTCGCACCCCCACTATGAATTTAGTTGTCTATGGCATGTTCTGGAATTGCTTCTCTGTATTGGCAGGTATTGAAAATGGAGGGCCAACTATTGAATTATTTCCGCTTTCGGATATTCGCGCCCAATACGAAAATGAAAAAAAAAAAAAAAAAAAACCTGTTGGAACTTGGAACCGACCCTAGAACCTGTGACAGGGTAGGTTCCAGGTTCTTGGTTCTGACGGGTAAGTTTCAGGTTCCAAAAATTGAGGAACCTGTACCTGAGGGTAGGTTCCAGGTTCCGGATGGAACCGAACCGGAACCGGGAACCGCTCACCCCTAGTTACAACTCACACTGATCTCGGAGCCTACCAATTGTTGTCCTGGTCTTTCCACCATCACAACTATCGCAATTCAGTCCGATAGAGCTTCCTCGCATTGCCACGGCACTCCCCCACCTGCGGTATACCACTTGTCCTTGGTCACCCCTCGGGAATAGCTACAGCCATCCGCCATCAAGCATCGTGTCACTGGCCACATCGTTCGTCATCCATCCGAGCCACCTTTGTCGATCCAATTTGGAAACGTAATATTCAAATTTAGGTAATAATCTTCATCTGATTTCGGTGAATATTTTAGGGCCTAATTTGATTATTCAATATCTAATGTACATATTTGAGTGATAGACAATATCCACTAGGATTTGTTTTCTAATCTGCAACCGCACAGTGATTTTTTATTCTATCTATAAGGCTTTAGATGGAATAATTAATTGCGCGGTAATCTTTAAAATTGAAATTTTGATCTTTAAGATTTAAGATCAATTTATTGATTTTATTAGCGGAATAATCAAGTTCATTAGATATTATTCTCTAATTTGAGTTATGGATGATATCTTTGGCAATTCATTGATATTTTGTAATTTGTGTGATTGTTTTGGTTGTCCTTATTTGAAAATTAAAAAAGAAAAAAAGATTGCTTGTAGATTAATTAGCTCTATTCGATAACATTGCATGTCTAAGTAGATTCTATAATATTCATGATAAGATTCTAATTGAAATCAGGAATTGACACAATTTAATACTTAAATTGAATTAGATATTATCTTTATTCCAAATAGTTAATTTCCCTCATTTTTAGTTACGAATCTTAATAAAAAAAAATATCACATGCATGTCATGTAGAGTAGTCACATATAAATCATTGCCCGTCAATAGAGTTAGGTCATTAAATTTAAATTGCGTGTATAGTTTGTGTGTTAGGATTATTATTTTTTTTTTTTTTTTAAAGTCTCGTGTATGTTATATAAACTATTTTTGTACGTCATTGCATGCATTGCACGTAGTATACCTTTCATTTAAATAAGTGAATATCATGTGCATGTCAAGTATAATAGTTACGTATTAATCATTGTCCGTCATTAGAATTAGGTCATTAAATTAAAATCGAGTGTCATATAGTTTGCATGTTAATTGAAAGTCACATGTCATGTTAATATAAACTATTTTTGTACATTGTGTAGCTTAGCCTTCATTTAAATAAGCGAAAATCCTAAAAAAAAAAAAAAAAAACAAGTTGAGTGAATTGCGTGATAATTAGAAGTCATATTTAAGTTGAACATATGTTTCTAATATTTGTTGCAAATGCTTGCATTGCATCAAGGTAAGTATTTACTCCCTACATTTGCAATTTATTGGTTGCCATGCTTTATTTAGTGTTTAATAATAGTTGCGCACCCGCATGATTACCTTACATGTTAAATGATAGAGTTAAAATCAACTCAGACTGCTGCAAAATATTTTTAAAAATGTATGAGAAAACATATCGAAAGAGCATTAGAGTAATCAAGCGTAATCAAGTCCCTAAATTTATTCAATCTTTAGTTTGTAGTAGTAAGGTATTTCTCACAATACTTTACTGTGGTATCAAATCAACCCATCATAAATCGATTAGTAGCAACTTCTATATACAAAATTATTTGCATGTTAATAACTTGAACTCTAAGTCGCAAATTGATAAGGGTTTGGGAGAGCTTGAGTTAAATCTAGACTTAATATATCATTAGTCAAACCATAGTCAGTGCACTCGAGGTAACATCATGACACTAATGTCACGTAGGACGGCAGTAAACCTATAGACTAATAACCGAACCTCTCGCGGCCTTTTTAAGTGTACCCACTGTTATCTTGTCATATTATATCGGCAGGGTCCTCCGGACATTCGCATATGTTGGTGCCATAATACTGCTCTATGTCTCTACGAATCTGGATCTCCTTGTCTTTGACAAAATTTACCACAACACCCTGCAAAAGCAGATGCGGATTGGCATTTGTAAATTGCAATGTCGATGAGATTTGTCGTTATGCCCACGGCAAGAAAAAAACTGAAAATAGGATTGTCGTTGCCTCCAGTTCAAGGTTCATAATAGTTACCTTCCGCCCAAAACGGCCTACTCGACCGGCCCGATGGACGTACAGCTCTCTGCTGTTGGGAAGATCATAGTTGACAACGAGACAAACCTACAGAGTGTATTGAGAACGATTCAGTCGTCCACTCGCGCAACTAAATGGTCGTGGTGCAACAGGGAAATAAGAAATTTGGCCTTCCGTAGAAGCAAGCATCCGACGTACGAATGAGTCGATGCACACAGCGGACAAAAACAGTATAATGTCATCATCTGCATTATTGCGATGTTAATTTTCAGGACTAACCTGCTCAACATCAATCCCTCGAGCCCACACATCGGTGGTGATCATCAACCGAGTCGCCCCAGATCGAAATCCAGCCATTACTGCATCTCTCTCCTTTCGAGGCATGTCCCCGTGCATGAAAGACACAGTGAAGTTAGAATCATGCATCTTTTCTGCAAGCCACTCCACCTGCTCGACAAATATAAGGAAGACATGAAGGAGCCACAGCACAAAATATAGATCAAAGAGAAATAGAGCAGTAGAGGTCTTCACAATCTCTAAGTCATCGAGATGTTTATGTTCCACCTCAAGTGTGGAACCCAACGTGGTTGGGGTCATGCCTTCCGCTTAGTGTTGCAGAATACAACTCCTTGGCTTACGGGGCAGTTGTCGTATATATCGCACAGTGTCAAATTTCCAGTCTTCTCTTTCCACTGGCACCATGTACTGGTTGACGCGCTGCAACCATACGAAGAAAGGGAAGGATGGCGTCAGAAGAATCTCATGATCCCTAGTCGCCATCAATTGCAACTAACCCAAAGTAGCTCACCTCCAGCATCAACTCATCACGCTTCACAACAATCCTTACGGGATCGGTCATGAATCTTCCTGTCATCTCTAATATCTCAGTGGGGAGGGTCGCTGAAACTAAGACAACCTGCAGAGAATGCCACTCATGCGTTAGCCAGTTGCGTACGTGAACGTGTAAGAGCGACTCGCTAAAAGCTGATTTAATTTAGAACGAAGCAAATCATAGCAATGTGCTGAAAATTACACAGTGCACTTCATAGGGAGAGAAGCATGTCTCGTCGTGGCAAAAAATCCGCTACTCATCAGACAAGACGAGGAAAAAAGCAAGTGTCCTATTCATAGCAGAAGTGTGAAGCCAAAAGACGACCGTTTTATTCACCTTGTACATGCTCTAATGTCCAGATCAGGTAGAAATTAAGGAGGAGAGAGGAGGAAAGAAAATTCCAGATCTCTCGTCAACTTTTAAATCCCAT